>JAKSZU010000001.1:249840108-251338233 GCA_026018925.1 Tupaia tana | reverse complement strand
TATGTATATATATACACACACACACACACACACACACACACACACATGCTTTTTTGGTATAATTAGAAAAAATAGAAAAAATAAATCCTTGGGTATATTTTTGTCAAAATGAAAACACATGTAAGATAAATATGTATGTATCATTGCTAAAGTTAAATGTTCTGGGAATTGAAAATTGTAGATTTAACTATAAAAGTAGCTACATAGATTAATAGATTGGTAAATACTTTAATTCCAAAGAAGTTACCACCTCAAAATAACTTTTGGAAGAATGATATATGCTTTCTTTTTTTTTTTTTTTGGAGAGGTTTTTGCTATAGGGCATGTGCGCTCGCCAGACAGACAGAGACAGAGAGACAGAAAGTGGGAAATCACCCCCTAGGGGGGATGGTCACGCTGCAATCCCTTCTCCTCCATTCTCCTCTTGGGATTTTGGGCACGCACGCACACGCACACGCACCCGGCATGAGTTTTAAGCCACCAGGTCCAGGACGCAAACCACGGTCGACTACGTGGGAGTCCAGCGACATAGCCATTATGCTAACTGCTGGTTCCCAACAATATATGCTTTTGAAGTTAACTATATTTAAACAATTTTTTTATTCAATCAATATATAATCAAGGATACAATAAATAATACACAACAAATCAGCAGTTACCTTGAAATTATTGGGGTGAACAGAAATTTTAGAATAGAATAGAAATATATTTATAGAATATTTATATAGAAATATTTATAGAAATAGGAGAACAGCAGTTATTGTAATGGCTATGTCACTGGACTCCCACGTAGTCAGCCATGGTTCAAGTCCTGAACCCGGCAGATTAAACTCGCGTTGGGCGAGTGTGCGTGCGTGCCCAAGATCCCAAAAGGAGAATGGAGGAAAAGGGATTGTGACGTGGCCATCCCCCCTGGGGGGTAATTTCTCACTTTCTATCTCTCTGTCTCTCTCTGTCTTTCTGGCGAGCGCACACGCCCTATAGCTAAAACATCTCCAAAAAAAAAGAAATATTTATAGAAATAGAAGAACAATTTTAAATTATACCAAAGATTGATGGAGATTAGATGATATAAAAGTTCTAGTCCTAATACAATTGTATATTGTTCTAGCATTTGTAACATTAAAAGTAACATTTAAATATTTGGCCATTAATTCTATTGACTCAAAGGATTTATATTTTTCCAAAAGTTTTTGCCACAGAGTACATGTGCTACCCAGAAAGACAGAGATAGTGAAAGGTAGAGTGAAGAATCACGCCCCCACCACCTCTCTCCTCCCGCTGCCTGACTCAAGGCAGATGGCTGCTCCTTAATCCCATTTCCTCCACTCTCCTCCTAAGATTGTGGGAGTGCCCACGTGATTTTCAAGTTTCCAGGTCAAGGATTCCCATGTGGGAGCCCAGCACCTTGATCTCCATGCCACCCACTGGCCCCTTGACCAGAAGATTATTTTCAAGCAAAAATTCTATTGGAGAACTGAGAATTCTTTTCATCTTGAGAGAATGATTTAAGCTGTATCAACATTGTCACCTAAAAATTTCACAAGAAGAAAAACTAATATATACAATACCGAAGCTATGTCATAACATTAAAGTATTAAAAATATTTTAAAAAACTGTTAGAAAAAATGGGATTTAATAAAAACAATATAAAAACCTTAGGAAAAACTGAGGCATATATGTACAGACACAATACATACACACTCATACACACACACAGAGAGAAAGAGCATCAGACCATGTAAAAAAATACCCTCAAATGGTAACAATCTAATTACATTTAAAATATATTTCTTGATCATGTCTTGATTCACAGAGGGTGTTCTTGGGTAGCAGATGGCTTACCTTCCATATGGTGGTTCAGCTGTCCAGTCTCCCCATAGTTTGGCTTCCCCATTTCCCTAGAGCCATGCCATGATCTGCCTCTAGTCACAGGAGGGAGAGAGACATGATAGGGAGTGAGGATACTCTTACCTCTTACAGTCTTGGCCTGAAAGTGATGAAAATGACATTCATCATTCCTAGTCTATTTTCCCTGCTGTGCATAATGCAGTGACATTTTAAAATGTACCATTTCTTTATATTATACATCAAATATTTGCACATGTATAGAGAAAAACTTTTTTTCAGTTTGACAGTTTGACTGCTTGGTGATTCATGATGAATTCAACTTCTCTTCTGCTTTGCCTACATGCTGAGAGACAGGGGAATCCTGGATACCACAGAGTTTACAAGAGAATGAATCAGGTGAAAGGAGTATTTGTACAATAGAAAAATCCACCCCCCAAATATCTGGTAATTATTATTGCCCATGGATAATTTAGTGATAATTTGCACATAATGTCGTATGCCTACCCTTCACTTGAGTGGTTAAAAGTAGCAACAGAAGATCTTACGCAGGGACTTCAAAAACTTCATGGAAAGTTGAAGTAAAACTAAAAATTTGTTCTGGCACAAAAATGTTTTAAGTTCATGCATAGCTTTTTCATAACATACAGTTTCCATGGATCTTTTGCAGACCCTTCATATGTCATAGAATCAATAACAGGGTACAAAGATGGGTGACTACTGTCTACACATTTTTTTCTGTAGCCAAAGAACTATATGACATTTGAAAATAAGGGGATGATATTTTCGTGCTCTAATACAGATTTTTTTTTAGAAGAGAAGGAAATGCAAAAATTTCTTTATTGAAGAAGATTTTTGAGGAAAATAAAAGTTGATGTTACACATTTATGAGACAAAATTTACAAAGAAAAGAGATTTTTATACTGTGAGATTTCATGATGTGATTGTATTTTTAGCTCATATTAATCAACTCAATAAACCTCTAGTAATACAATCAAAATAGCTCATATATCGGGGCCGGCAAGTGGCATGGTGGTTAAAGGCGCTGGACTCCCACATGGCCGACCATGGTTCAAGTCTGGGACCTGGTGGCTTGCTTGCTCACTTCCTCTCTCTCTGTCTCTGTCTCTCTCGGATCAAACTGGAAAGTAATAATGATAATAATAATAAATAAAGTTAAATAAAAGTAATTCTTTTAAAAAAGAATTACTTATTAAAAAATAGCTCATATACACACACATAATATATATATATATATATATATATATATATATATATATATATGTACTTACACACACACAAATATACATGGGAGTAATAGACAGTGATTAACATAAATACACACACACAAGCACATAAACACATAGGAGTTTCAGAACAACTTACAGGTATTGCAACTCCTTTGCTAGTGTAGAAGACCCTTTCTTTTTCAGAGCCACGGACTTGTTTGCCATTCCCATTTTTCTCATTTGGCCATGTTGCGTGCATCTGACCAGATGCCAATGCCTGTGAGATCAGAAAATTTACCCTATATTTCCAGCTTTTGCTTCCTTGTTGTTCCTTTTGGCTCCACACTTTGTGGATTGTGTTTTCTGCTCTTACTATTGCTTACCACTAAGGCATAATTGAAGATAAACTTGTTCTTCTAAGTAATGAAAACCGATAAACTCCAGAGCGGAAGTGTGTCTTCCTTGAATGCTACAACCAATATGCGGCAGACATTGTAATAACTGGGCATGGATCGATGCTGAGGGGCAAGTGAGAACACATTGATTTGTAATTTTCAGACCAATTGCTGCTCTGCTGCCATATTTCTGACCCCATAGATCAAGACGTTTTTCTTTATGGAAATCATTCAAGTTCATAAAGATATCAAAAATTAAAATAAAGCAAAACAAAATGTTGAATGATGGCAACCATAATAGCTATGTTCCTGAAAAGTGTCAAAAGTTATTTTGTTGTCGAGTATATTAAACTTAACTTTGAGATTGCATCAATAAATGTCATGATCATCATCAATCACATTTTTCAGTCTAGAAATTGAAAGAGTGATAAGTCTATATCTGATATAATTTCAGGGAGAAGATGACATATTGTAACAACTTGGTCACAAATGTTAGTAGTACCCTATGGTGGGGGAGCCAAAATAGAAAATTTACTCTTGCTGCCCCTTCCAAGGAAAATGTATATCTATTTCATATTGCAAGTATGTGGTACAATAACTATAGGAACAATTAAGGAGCTGAAAGTGATGAGAAGTTACTGTTCTTGCATAATAATGTGAAATTTGAATTTTTTTCTACTAGCATTTGATCAATCTATGATGAATTTTAATACACTTTCAAGTTTCTTTTGATAAAACAAAAATTAATCCTATCCATAAAAATAATATTTAGCTTCTGCCTTTGGTTTTCCCTGAATATTGATACTAACACTCAGTATTTCATATTTGCTTGAATTGCATCTTTTGTGCACTTTTCTTTATCCAAAAGGAAGAAAACAAAATATAAATAACATGATAGGTCATACAAAGAACTTACAACTTATCTTCTGCATAATGCATAATGCTGAAGATGAATGAAGGATTTTATATACATACATATATATATATATATATACACACACACACACACATGCATGCACATACACACATACACATATATATCTATATATATATAGATATATATAGATATATATATTTATGTATATACAATCCACAAAATGTGGAGCCAAAAAAGAACAACTAGAAAGCAAAAGCTAGAAAGAAAGGGTAAATTTTCTGATCTCACAGGCATTGGCATCTGGTCAGATGCACCAGCAACATGGCCAAATGAGAAAAATGGGAATGGCAAACATGTCCGTGGCTCTGAAAAAGAAAGGGTCTTCTACACTAGCAAAGGAGTTGCAATACCTGTAAGTTGTTCTGAAACTCCCATGTGTGTACATATAATATATGTACATATAATATTAACTGTGTTGCTTAGAACTTGAGTATGTTTGCAAAGATTCCACAGATTCTAGGGGTTAAGTAAAAATTCTATGATAGGGACCAGAATATTGCATAATGAAGATTACATTATTGGATTCCCAGGGAGTTGACCATGGTTCAAATCCCAGACCTGGTGGCTAAAATTCACACCAGGCATGTGTGCATGCATGTCCAAGAAACCAAGAGGATAATGGGGGAGAAGGAATTGCAGCATGACCATCTGGTGGGGAGAGGGTGATTTCTCACTTTCTGTCTTTCTGTCTGTCTTTCCAGCCAGTGCATGTCTCCTATAGTAAACCACCCCCACAAAAAAAAAGAAAAAAAAAATCTGTGATGGAAACAAGACATTTATGTTACAGGTCAAAGGTATTTTGTGCCACTGGTTCTGGATCTTTGATATTATGATATTACTACTGTTACCTGTATTTTTCTAACCAATGCAATTGAACATTGAACATTTTCAGAGGAACTGGACATTAGAAAGCGGAATGTATGAAAAAGATTGTCTTCTTTATGGAAATGCCACTAAAATATTGTTTTAAACACATTTAAGATAAATTTTAGCTGAAAGAGAAATGAATCACATGTGATAGTTTGTTGAAATGCTCAACATAAACACTATTTTATTATCTTACAGAAGAGATCTTCAATTTGAGTGTGTAGCACGGAATCACAGTTGAGAAGATCACATAGCACTTTGAACTTAAGAATTCCTGTGATGAAAGGGGGCATAGTGTTAGAATAAGAAAGGGAAAATAGAAAAAAAAAGAAAATATAGGGAGATAGAAAACAGTATTCTGTAGAAAAGCCAAAAAAGAGGAAAGTTAATAAATATTCATTTTCTTAAGAACTTCTTTTATCTCCATAATACATTGTCCAACTTGACTCCAGAGCTCCTTGCAGCCTGACAAAATTTCTTGATATTATTCTTTTCTCATGAAGGTGTGCCCATAGGTCTCTCCGCCGATTTTATCATTCCTTAGCCTCCTGACATTACACTCCCCTTCCTTGGTGTTAGGATACGCAGTGAGTGAGAGATGCTCTGCTACTTCTGACTGGGTAGACTCGCTTCTTATCATTTAAACAGTTGGGAATTAAATTCTCTTTTGTAAGGATTTTCTACATCCTCAGAATTGTTACTTTACTTGTATTCTTTTTAAAGATTGTGTAGTAAAATATTTATATAAGACAAAATTTATTTTAGAGTGCACCTAAGCAAAACCTTGACTATATAGACCCAAATCTGGTATTCCTCAAATGTAATCATATAGCATTAGTCTGACTGCATTTCGCTTAAGTAGTACATTCACTTCTACCTTTTACTCATAAATACAACTATTTAAGAAAAATTTGGTTACTAGTAAAACCACATTGTGCTTTCTAATTAGTCTTCTTTGGCCTCAGCTAGAATTTAAAAGTATGGTTTCAGATAAGACTTGAAAAACACTAATAATATACCAAAGTGTAACACACTTTGCCATCCAAAAATATATGATATCCACATGAAACTTATAAAATAGTTTTCATAATATTAAATAAAGCTTAAAATGATGTAATACAATTTATTTGCCAATCTGATCAGAGCTAAAAATAGAATAAGAGAACTGGTAATTATTCGCACTAAACCCCAAATACAATTTTGAATATTCTCAGTGATTCAGAGATTTAAATAAAATATTTATAATATATTCCTGCTGACAAGCATCTATGTCTCTGGATCGAGATATCAGAGCAGACATATTGTCCCAGTTGCCAAAAAGTGACAGAAAGTTTTGGACATTCCACGTGTCTGAATGATGGCTTCATTCCACTTCACAACATCTGCTTTTAGTAAAATTCTTGTAGTCTTATTGCACATCACAGATATTTCAGAAGGAGAGAGAATTCTGGTCAAGACAGAATTACCTAAAATTTTTACATACATTATGCTTAAGAGCTCAACTCTTTTGCATACATAATCACTAAAAGGTTATTTATTTACTCAATAATCATATTCTTTTATGTGCTGTCTCCAAAGTTCTGGGTCTCAATGAACTCACAGGTTAATGGGGCATTTGACAAATAAATGGCAAATTGCAAAACTGAGTGACAATTGAGACCATAAATAGATGTACCTATTACTATGACAGCAGAGAGAAAGGGTACACAAGAAATAATTTCTGGAAAACATAACCTAAAACAAATAAATACAACAAAAGAAAAACTCATAGAAATTCAAGCAAGGGACCTTAAGGCAGCAGCTAGTTCAATCTCATTTTACAGACAAGAGCACGACACTGAGAAAGATAACACACTATGTTATTTAATGAAGGAATGCATGCAGGAAATCAGAATTCACTACCAAATTATCCTTGAACTACTCTGTATATAGAGATAAGTTTCTTAAAGTTGTTCTGCCCAGAACACATTTCTAGAAAGGTTATGCTTTGTTGTGCTGATGTCTGGTCCAATCATCAGTGGTCAAGTAAGGATGGGATTACATCAGACAAAAATGTCTGAGGTCCCCCACCTTGTAAAGTTGGTAGGTGGAACTTGAAAAAAAATTTGATGAACATATAGCATTGTCTACTACAGAAAGAATCTTACCACAGTACTTAGCTTAAAACTTTTACTTACCCAGTCAGAAGTTCCTGTTCTATACACCAAGTCAGCAAAAGTCAAGAGGACTTTCAAATAGAATAGTAGGATCTCATGACAGTAGGCTAGAGACTCCTGATAAAAGATTTTTGTCAAAACGCAGCGTACAATATTTAGGGGAAAACATCTCTCTATGGGGAGCAGGCATAAAAGCTTTCACAAGAACAGACAGTGGCATGGTGGATGCCATATAGCTAACTGTGTGATCTGAATCCTGGCCCCCATGGCTTGACAAACACTCCTGCTGTGTCTGTGTGCATGCCCAAGGAGGAAAATAGAGGAGAAGGGATTGGGGTCTGACCACCCCCTTTGGGGCTGGTGGCCATGCATTCTCACTCCCTCTTGCTCTTTCTGTTAATTACTGAAGTGTTGTCCTTTGTAAATAAAATGCTGATGGTGATAGATGGCGTAATAGAAAAGTAGATATAACTCACTGTGTCAATGATTGGGGAAGAAAATAACATTAACATATTGGCTGTCTTTATTTTGCTTTTCTTTAGTTACAAATGAAATGCTATAGACTCATTGTAAGATGTATGCATGCAACTTTAAAAAGAAAAAGAAAAAGAACTTCTCTGGACTTTTTTTTTTTTTTTTTTGGAGAGGTTTTTCGCTATAGGGCACGTGCGCTCTCCAGACAGACAGAGAGAGACATAGAGACAGAAAGCGAGAAATCACCCCCCCAGGGGGGATGGTCACGCCGCAATCCCTTCTCCTCCATTCTCCTCTCGGGATCTTGGGCACGCACGCACACGCGCCCGGCGTGAGTTGTAAGCCACCGGGTCCGAGACGCGAACCGCGGTCGACTACGTGGGAGTCCAGCGACATAGCCATTACGCTAACTGCTGGTTCCCTCCTCTGGACTTTTTAACACTGTGGATATGGTATATGTTGGATATAATATATAATGTAAATGTAATAATGATTCTAGGACTAATTGTAAAAAAATCCTATTTGTAAACTGAACCAACTACCTATGAATCACTTTATCAAGAACAATAACTATAGTCTTTCACATGATATATATATATATAAATATAATGTATATTTTATATATATATATTATAAAGATATACATAATGCATATTTATACATCATAAAAATATATACATTATATATAACATACTTTACATATACATTATAAATATACATATACATTATATATATTATATTTAGAAAGAGTCTGGATTACAAATAAAAGCAGGCAATGGTTCAATGAGTTAGAAAACTCTGGAGATACTGTTGGTTTCAGAGATGCCATGAGAAAGAACATTTGGAGCATTAAAGTTTCAATAGTAGATCACCGTGTCTTAGAGTCTGTGAACAGTGAAGTCAGAATCAGAGTCTGTGGAAAGACATTAAGGAGAGAAATAGAGAGGCAAGACATTTATAGGACAAAGGAATGGGTTACTATCTGTTGATGATAATGTGAATAGTACCCCCAACTGGAGGGGTGAGAAATGTATTCATGTTGGAACAGTCACGATACACGCTAACTCACATATGTGATTGAATGCATAAATGAAATTAAATAAAATTAAATAAATAAAAAGAAGAATCATTTAGTGTAAATCGAGTCACTCCTTCACAGTTCTGAGCACTTAGGTAAAGTGTTTAATCTCTATATTATTTTTTATTCTGTCATTAGAAGGAGATAATATAATGACCCATTTTATACAAGAATACTTCAAAAGTTTATTTTTAAAAAAAGACTTAAAGTCTGAGCTTATTTTGATGCAAAAAAATGATACTACGCATTGATTTTTCATAATATCCACTTCCATTAACTTTTTTGAAGACCTCTTTTAGATTTGTGTACCTATGACATAAAGTATTTTTTTTAAGTATCTAGCAAAATACCTAGCTGATAGAAAAGACCCAGGAAATCTTGGCTAGCAATATTATTACAAGATTGGGTGAGAGATGAGGAGCATTTCTAAATCCTGGCTTAACCTTTGTGAACCGTGAAATCCACACACAGTGGGATTGTTTTGTGTTTCAAAGGTAATCCTTAAATTTTTAAATAAATTGCAATTACTTTTAAATAACTTCTTCTGAGTTCTCAGATTAGAAAAAAAAATAACATTTCAATGATGTCATCTGAGTTCTCAAAATAAAAAAATAAACATAAACAGCACTATGTTAGGCCAGCCTGTGACATGGTGAGGCAGCTGGATTCCACATAATGGACTGCATGATTTTAGTCTCAGACCCAGCGGATTGAGAAACATGTCAAATGCACGTGTGTGCATGTGCTCAAAATCCTGAAAGGAGGGAGAAATGGAAGGATCCCATGGAAGGATCCTTTCTCACTTTCCCTCTCTTTTTATCTCTCTGGCAAGAACCTATGCTTTCTCCAAAGTCTAAATAAATAAATAAGTACTACTGCGTTTCACTGATAATTGGGGTTGAGAAAAAAATATGGCTAATTAAATATATAGATAATTCAAATTCATCTCAGACACACTTTATCTTCCTTCCACTGCTATTGTCGAATTGGCCAGCTGTGGTGGCACAGTGATAACATAAAGCTTTCCAATGCTCAAGCCATAAATGGGAAGGTCCCGGATGCACATCCCAAGGTCGCCCTGTGAGCACGAGACACACATTATGATCCTGGTTGGCTGAGGCTGAAGGTTGATCATGGTGTAAAATCTTGGTTGGCTTTGCTTCTCTCTCTCTCTCTCTCTTTTTCCCACTGTCTGTCTTGCTCTCTCATGGAAGACATAAATTACATAAACTTTAAAAAAGCAAAGGATAAGTTTAGTTATTTTCCTGCTGTTCAATAAATACAGACCAATAAATGTGACTGACAGTGTATTGAGGGATTCAGGATCTTATACGGGGCTTATAGGTTTCCCTGATGGAATCGGGGAAGAGACACAGCATTGCTATCATGGACATTGCACATTGTATCCACTCACAATTTAGGCATATGCAAATATACCTAAGCATCCTGAAAAGGTATCACTGAAAGTGACAGAGAATATTTCAATGAGAAAAAAAATGGATTGGTAATTAAAGAAAAGCTTAAAACATGATTGGCAGAGACATTGGTTCAAGCACATTTCAAAGAGTCTCTGAGAAAGAAAACCTTCACCAAAGTATTTATGGTCCTATTGGTAAACCATTTGTGGAGAGACGAAGACAACCTCAAGCTAATACTATTTGCATTAGTAACATTCTTTTTTTTTTTTTTTTTTTTTTTTTTTTTGCTATAGGGCATGCGTGTTGGCCAGACACAGAGAGAGAGACAGAAAGTGAGAAATCAACACCCCTCCAAAGGTGGTTGGGGGGCTGATCAAACTGCAATCCCTTCTCTTCCACTCTCCTTTGGGCACACATGTACACATGCCTAATGTGTTGTGTTTCAAGCTGCTGGTCCAGGACTTGAACTGCAGTAGACTACATGAGAAACCAGTAACTTAACAATTATGCCATCTCTTGGTCCCAGTAACATTCTTTTTACTGTAGAAAATTCTATATATGAAGCCACATTATAAAAGGATTGAGTTCAGGATAAGGATATTGAAAAGTGAGCAGGATCTTGAGCAACACTTGGCCTCTCTGTTATTTTCCTACTGTGAAAGTAACAGGTTACTTTTACTTAAAAAATATCTGGTCCATATGGCAGGCATATGCTAATTAATAATTTAGAATTTATATTTGAATTTAGGTGAACTTTGTTGTAAAAGTTTCCCGAAGAAAGGAACTGGTTTTTAATGTGTAGACATAACCAAGTTCCTGATCATAAAAATCTGAATACTGTATCAAGAGAGAGGTATATATCCCAAGTTAGATACACTGAACTCTTCTGGAAATATCCAGACCTGCCCAATTTCCCATAAAATCATTCACACTACTCTTATCTTAAAGAATATCGGGGCCAGCAGTTGGCATAATGGCTATGTCGCTGGACTTCCACGTAGTAAACCACGATTTGAGTACCGAACCCGGTGGCTTAAACTCATGCTGGGTGCGTGTGCTTGCATGCCCAGGATCCCAAGAGGAGAATGGAGGAGAAGGGATTGCAGAGTGGCCATTCCCCCTGGGGGGTGATTTCTCGCTTTCTGTCTCTCTGTCTCTCTGTCTGTCTCCGTCTTTTTGGTGAGCACAAGCACCCTATAAAAAAAACCTTTCAAAAAAATAAAAGAATATCTATTACCAGTGATTAGTTATTATTTAGTCTCCTGTCTTTAAGATTTTCCATTAAGCTATTATTCTCAAATCTCTGTCATAAATTCAAAACTTCTTTACTCCAGATTTATTCTTTTATGGTGGAATACCTGGAAACATCTCTATCTTAATGGACTTAAGACAACTCTATTGATTCACCCTCCAAACATCCTCTCTAGAACTCTTTTGTATTAAAGTAAATGATGCCATGATGCACCTAATTGGTCAGGCCTAAGAACTGGGAGTCCACCTTTCAGTTCTGTCTCATTCCTAAGCATAACAATTCCTTTCAACTCTTCATCGCTAAAATTTCCTGATGGACTCCGTTCTCCTCTTCCTGTATTCATACCACCCCAGGCAGCTCTTGCTTCTATCCTGAATGACCTCTCTGTTTCGTCTCTCTCTCTCTCCCTCTCTTGATGATTGCACTGCGGCCAAGATGATGTTTAAAAACTGTAAATCAGTTCATGCTGATTAGTTGTCTACGATGAAAATCCACATACTGTGGAATGTTGATCTGTGAGGTAATCTGCCCTCTGCCAGTCTCTTTAATCTCAACAACTCCTCTTATCTGCAGGGTCCAGATCCACTGAGATGCTTTGTTTTTTCTTTAGAAAAATTAAAATATGGCAGGCCACATGGCCTGGTGGATGAGGAAGCCAGATCCTACATGAGCAACCACAGTTTGAATCCTGGCATGTAAACATGCTGGGCAGTTGTGTCTGCATGCCCCAAATCCCAACAATATAGAGATGGAGGAAAGGGAATTATAGAATAACCATTCCCCTCTGGGATGTACTTTCTCCCTCCTTGTCCCTCTCCATCTATCTTTTCTTCTCAAAGAGAGTTCATATACTCTCTGACAGTTAAAAAAAAATTCAGTTCTTGGGACCAGCAATTAGAGTAATGGCTATGTCACTGAACTCCCACATATTCGACCATGGTTTGAGCTCTGGACTTGGTGGCTTAAATTCATGCTGGGCGTGTGTGCGTGCGTGCCCAAGATCCTGAGAGGAGAATGAAGAAGGGATTGTGGCATGGCCATCCCCCTGGTGTGTGATTTCTCGCTTTTTGTCTTTGTCTCTCTCTTTCTGGTGAGTGCACGTGCCCTATAGCAAAAACCTCTACAAAATAATAATAATAATAATAATAATAATAATAATAATAAATCTCAGTTCTTGCACTTACTGATTTTTGCTGATTTTTTTTCTCCCAGATCTGCTATCCTATCATTAATTTGCAGATCTAAATATTATTCTTTGGATGGTCTTTCATGATTAGCTGATCTAAAATAGACCCACAGGGATTGTTTTTTTTAGAGAGAGAGATTTTTGCTATAGGGCATGTGTGCTCACCATATAGATAGAATGTAAGAAATCTCCCCCGAGAGGGATGGCTACACCTCAATCCCTTCTCCTCCATTCTCCTCTCAGGATTTTGGGCATGCGTACACATTCACCTGGCATGAGTTTCCAGTCTCCAGGTTCAGGACTTGAACCACGGTCAGCCATGTAGGAGTCTAGTGACGTAAACATTAATGCCATCTGCTGGTTCCCCCACAGGCATTTTTTAGCCTAGAACCACACTTCATTTTCTTTATAATATATACTGTGACCTTGTAGATTCTCATATGTTCTTTTCCATGAAAATTTGGGTGCTGTTGCACAGGAGAATACACCTTCTGGAGCCTGAATTAATCTTTCCACTTTAAAATTCTGGATGCAGAAAACACTGAGAAGAGTTTACTTCGGCAAATGATTGCCTCTCAGTCAGCCTGATCTCACTGGCAGGTCTCACGGCTTTGAATTCTGCAAATACTCTGCATGATTTTCGGTATAACATTGATAGTTTGGTGCCTAGATTAAATCGTTGCCTTTCCATTGTTTGGGAATTAATCGAATGACTTTATTTCAAGAATATTTCTTGGGGCTGGATGGAGGCACTGAGTAAAGCCTGATGCTCTGTGAGGCTGACCCATAGCCAGGAAAGGTCTATGTCTGGAGACCTTCCTCGGTATACCTGGCACGTGTTGTGCCCATGAGGTGGGGCCGGCTGAAGCTGGGAGCAGATTACAATAAGATTCTATTGGCATATGCCTTCTCTCTCTCTCTCTCTCTCTCTCTCTCTCTCTCTCTCTCTTTCTCTTTCTCACTCTTTCTCTCTCACTACTAGAGTAAATAAATAAGGTTTAAAACAAAGTTTCTTAGTTAGCAAGGAAGACATGACTGCTTCAGCTTTTGAAATATCCCTTGCCAACAGGACCAAATTTGATACAACAGAATAGAGTGACAAAAAGGAGGTCAGGTCCATCTGACTATATCGAGTGGAAATGTTTGTCTGCATACCGTCAAGAGCAGCTAGTGCAGAGGAGAGGCAAGGAAAATATTTATCTGGCTTCACCTCTTATTGTGCTATATAAAGGTAGTCTTTGCTTGTTCCAGTCAAACATATCCTGAGGTAGCTGGAGCCTCATATCATTGTAAATGGCAATTCATTATGGCAGAATTAAAAGACATTTCTGGAAATGTATTTTATCTCCACAGATTGTTTTGGAAAGAGTTACAACACAACTTGCAACCTCAAAAACTTTCAGATAATACCTTTTGATTTATGTAAGTATGTGGTATTTCTTTCAAAAACATCACGTGCTTACAGATTGCCCATGAAAATTGTTATATATTCCTCTATAGTAATGAATAGTTTGCAGTGACAAAGATGTAAAAATAAAGTCAACAACTAGAAATCAAGCTTTTGTAGTTATTCATATGTGTTACCTTTAAGCATCATAACAAAATTTATATAAATTCTTTAAAAACAAAAAAGTCATTTGGAAAGCAAAAACAAATAGCATTTTTTGTTTTTTTTGGGTTTTTTTGTTTCTTTTGAGAGGTTTTCGCTATAGGGCGCGTGCGCTCACCAGACAGAGAGAGACAGAGAGACAGAAAGCGAGAAATCACCCCCCAGGGGGGATGGTCACGCCGCAATCCCTTCTCCTTCATTCTCCCCTCAGGATCTTGGGCACGCACGCACACATGCCCGGCGTGAGTTTTAAGCCACCGGGTCCGGGACGTGAACTGAGGTTGACTACGTGGGAGTCCAGCAACATAGCCATTACACTAACTGCTGGTTCCCACAAATAGCATTTTTGATCCATATTTATGCAGTTTGTTGGAAGAGTTTGATGACATCTTCTTGTGTCCATCAGTGTTCCCTTCTCATTTGTACTGCTTAAAGGAAACACCAAGGTGTAATAATTCATTACCTCCAACTATCCCACTTGAATAATCTTGAAGCACACATGTGACACTTACCTTATTTTATGCTGTCAGTTTTGGGAGTAGGGAAAATTACATGCGTTAGGATGGTAGGTCAAAACCAGGACCATTGTTAATTCATGTTTGTGCCAAATCCCTAGTGGTTTGTTCTGCTTTATAAATATTTTCTTAACACACATGTTGAAATAAATTCACATAGGATTTCCATAGCTTGAAAGGGCAAGAGAACAGTCAACGCATGGACTCATTCCATCGTCATGTCTTTGCTCAATTCATGATTAGGCCGTGTTGCAGCTTCAGAACTTATTTGGAGATTCGTGTGTTACAAGGCATCAGCAATTTTCTGAATGATATTTTCAGCTTTCATAGGATCGATGAAACCAAAAAAATGAATTACATGGGTGAGAGAACGATGGGTAGTTATTCAGAGCTATCTGTGCACAGTTCTTTTTGGTGTGTGAGGGAATGAATGTTGGTGATTTCATTTCTTCTGAGCTATGTTCATAGTAATGTATTTCTGGGGATGGATTAAATTGACCAAAACCCAATGTAAGCAGAGTGAAGAATTAACAGGATTTTAAAATCATTTTATATATTAGTGGGTAGTAAATTCAAAACTCAATTTTCTATCCATAAATCAGGGCAGAGGATTACTTTTTCCAAATCTCATGGGTGTTACTGTGAAAGGGACATATTAATATATTCAAAAAAGATGCAGGTACATTAAGGAACTGTCAGATTACCCTGAATTTATTTTTTGATGTATACTAATGGTCATCCCAAAGTGTGAAATGCCATGAAAGTAGTTTTTAGTAAATAACTTGAAATGATAAAGGTAGGTGGAAAGAACACCATTTAAATTGGACAAACACACACAGAGATGCATCCTTACACACACATGTACATATGTACAAGAGGACTTCAAAAAGTTTGAAGAAATGGAATTTTAAAACTTTAAAAAACAAAATTAAAGAGCACATTTATGTTGGTGAAAAATATTTTTGAAATCTATGCATCGTTATTTCACATTTTGCATTTCCATGAACTTTTAGAAGACCACTCTTCATATATGATGACATATATAATGAGTACCTTATCAAAGGGCGTAGTACATGAGATATAAAGATAAAGTCATAAGTGTGGGGCTGGAATGTTGGTATAGTGATAACAGGGAAGGGTTCTGAGTTCATGACTGGGAACCTCCCTGAGTGTGCCAGGAAGGATCCAGGGATGGCTGGTGTTGGAGAGGTGCCATATCACCTCTCTGCCTCTCTTCCTTCTTGAAGAGAGAAATAAACAGATTTCAAATAATAAAAATAAAATTGTAAGTGTTTGTAGTCCACAGAAACCATAGGTGCATCTTACTATGCATCTTACAATTTCAAACAAACAAACAAAAAAATAGTGTGGGTTAGTACTACTTAAGGTTATCTTTGGTACCATGCCAGAATTCATATAAAAGTATAACCCTCTGACACAGATAGCCATCTGCCTGATGTACAATATGTTGTGCTGATAGCTGTAGCGCTGGTGGCGGTGTGGGTGTTAGGCTGTGCTACAGAACTATTGACAACATGCATAGTCAGGACCACAGTATGCCATGGGTTTTGTCTTAAGTCTCCTTGATACTATAGACGGTTAAGATGATAAATCTATGGCTGTTGCATGGCAAAATTCTTCAATAGGCTGGAAAAGGAAACTTGTTGACTGAGAAGCACAATCTTCTCCAGTGTTTTCTGAAAGAATGAGACAAAGGAAAAGATAGAAAAAACAAGACACTCATTACTACAGCAACAGATGGCAAAGTAGAGCAACGCTTTACCTGAACTGTCTGGTAGAAATCTACTGTGAGCTAAAAATACGACCCACATATGTAATTTGAACTTGTCTAGTAGCCATTAAAAAGGTAAGAGAAAAAAAAAAGTGAGCAAATTTTAATAATGAATTTTCTTTAACCAAGCAGCTTTGATATATCATTTTGAGATGTAATCAATGTAAAAATATGAGTAAGATTTATGTTATTTTCTTTCGTATCAAGTTTTCAAATTTGGTATGTATTTTAGACTTAAAGTACATCTCACTTTATACTAGCCAATTTCTTTTTCTTTTTCTTTTATTTTTTTGAGAGGTTTTTGCCATAAAGTGCATGCACTCACTAGAAAGACAGAGACAGCCAGACAGAAAGTGAAGAAATCACCCCCCAGGGGGGATGGCAACGCCACAATCCCTTCTCCTCCATTCTCCTCTCAGGACCTTGGGCCTTCACGCACATGCACTCGGTGTGAGTTTAAGCCACCAGGTCCGGGACTCAAATCATAGTCGACTACATGGGAGTCCAGTGACATATCTATTACGACAACTGCTGGTCTCACCAATTTCAAGTGTTTAATAGATGCATATGACAAATAGCTAGTTGAATGCATGGGTCAGCTTTAGGCAGACCTTCCTGAGGTTAGCAAAAAACAGAGGAAGGAAGGTTGATGCCATTCTTTCACTCACAAATTCTACCTTGTTGGAGAAAAGACAGTGTTAGTGCAGGGGACAGACTCATATTCCTACCACCTTCTTTGCTTTGGAAAAGTTTAAACAAAGAAGGGAATAAATGAAGAGGGAGAAGTATATATACCTACAAATGGTACCTGATGGAGGTTAGGATAAATAAGAAACCTGAAAACAAGGAAATGATCAAAAAAAAGTGTGCTTTAATGAGGGGTCTGGATCGAGTGTCCTGTAAACTCCATATCTGTGAGAGTACCTGCCAGATTTCTTGGCTTCCATGATTTTGTGCTAAATTTCTCACTTATGCTCTGGCCCTGGAGAGAGGCAAAGGTGTTGTATGTAGGGGGCACTTACCTTTTGCAATTCAGAACAGAGGGGTCCTGCAGAGGGGGAGCAGATGTTCCAGTTTGCCCAGGGCAGTTCCCTATTTATACTGAATGTCCCAGTGCAATTATTCAAAGTTCTTCCTTTCACTTCCAAAGGTGTTCTTGTTTGGAAGATAAATTACATGTTCACCCCGTGAGGGAAAGCCAGAAGTAAGGGCTCAGGGACACTCAAGGAATCCCATGCCAGGGTCTGGAGTCAAAGGCACAAATACTTGCCCAAGGTCAGCACAAAGGAGGAGAAGATTTGCATTTAAAATCCTAATTTTTAATAATTTGATGAGAAGATGGAAGTAAACTGACTTCTTTGTACCAAGGTTAATTTGAATTATGTAAGAATATTTTTTCTCTCCATTGCTCTCTTTCTCTATGTTAATTTCATGTTCATTTGAATATCAAAATGACAGTCATCATTCTTAAAACTGAGGTGTCTAAGACCACATATGAAGCAAAAAAGTTGTTTTTGGTTTCTATTCAGAAATTAAAAAAAAAGATCATGGTTATTTATTTTAAATTTACACTCTTAAATATATGTATAATAAAATAGCTCTAGATAAAGTGGTTTATTACCTAACATTCTCACCTTGTATCCGATTTTATATTTCAATAATTAGTATTACTTCTTCACTGACCTTTATATGGTATGAGCTTTAGGGGAAATTTCAAGTTTCCAATTAACTTCGAAAATGACTAGAGCTTTATAAATGAGAGATGATTTAGGTGTAAATTTATGGCATGTAAAAGATTATAGTTAACTATGTGCTGAAATGAAAAACCTAGCTATCCAGAAAGTATTTGTTTATAGAGGAACATAAACAACCTGCATTAGGGAAATTTACAAGAATGTGAGAAATGATCAGAATGTATCTAATGCAGTTATATATGGATATAAATATGCAATTTATTACATTGATTTTCCTACTATCAAAGATGCAGCACTCACAGTAACTTAACCTTCCTTTCCAAGAAATCTTAGTAAGATGACTTTATTTTATGGAGTATTTTAAAATGACAGTATAAATCAGGATACATGAGGATTTTTTTTTTTACCTTTTTTTGTTGAAGTCATAAATAGACAAATGATAAAAAAATCCTCATTGTCTATATAAAGAAATAAATAATTTAACAAAGAGAGGTACTGATTATGGAATGATAGTGTGTTCATATTAATGCTTTGTTTGCTTTTATCTGTTTTTTTTTTAAGGTG
The DNA here is from genome assembly GCA_026018925.1 of Tupaia tana. Taxonomy (NCBI): domain Eukaryota; kingdom Metazoa; phylum Chordata; class Mammalia; order Scandentia; family Tupaiidae; genus Tupaia; species Tupaia tana. The sequence continues at coordinate 251,319,219 of JAKSZU010000001.1, read as the reverse complement.
ACTTCTCAACCCTGGATATTATTAAAGTCAATTTTTAACTGTTTAAAATTGTTTGGAAGTTAACTGAATTCAATTAGATGACATTATAAGAAACATGCCACTTTAAAACTTTTAAGAATGCACACACACTTAACAAAGTACTATATTTCTTAATAAATGTATGCCAAATCTATTCAAGTGAGTATATAATAACTTATTTTTATTTTTATTTATTTATTTTTTGGAGAGGATTTTGCTATAGGGCACGTGAGATTGCCAGAAAGACAGAGAGGAACAGAGAGACAAAAAGCGAAAAATCACCCCCCACAAGAGATGGCCATGCTGCAATACCTTCTCCTCCATTCTCTTCTCAAGATCTTGGGCACACATGTACACGTGCTTGGCATGAGTTTAAGCCGGGATTTGAACCATGGTCGACTACATGAGAGTTCAGCGACATAGCCATTGTGCCAACTGCTGGTCCCCGAGTATATAATAACTTTTAAAAAACATTAATCATCTGGACATTACTTGTGATAGATAGTATCCTCCTAAGATATTTTATTAATATTATTTTTATATCAAGCTGTTTTATTTTGTGTTTAAAACATTCATCAATGTAGATAGACTAATTTGACAAACCCAAATGTAGATTAATTAATAATTAATACTTTTTCATACTTGCTTTGTCTTTACATTTTTTGTTGAAATATTATTTTACCACAATTCCCAAATACTTTATTTCTAAATGCTTCAGAATACATCTCTGAAAGACAACGTTTTTGTCAACTAACTGCAATATTGTGATCATAGCTGATAAGTATTACATGTCTGAAAATAGATGTAAGATATGTTCTTATGTGATCACAATACCACTGTACCATTGCTACAGTTTAATGTGCCCTCCAAATATTCACATGTTGAAATAAAATGGCCAGTGTGATAGTGTTCCGAGGTGGGGCCTCTAAGAAGTAATTCCTAAGGATGGAGCTGCTGAGAAGGAGAGCAACATTATGAAAACACTTGGACAAAAGTTTTATGGTTGTGTAGCCACACCCATTTGACCACTTACTTTCTCTGGCTATTTTTGCCTTATAATGTAGACTTAGGTAATTATAGAGTATATGGTCTGCAAAGACTAAAATAATATTTACTGTCTGGCACCTTATAATTCAGTTAGTTATTTCAAAAGTTTGTAAGAAACAGAGTGCTCCAACACCATCATATTTCCTTGTTTCATGGTCCCTGGTACTCAGTGGAATATTGGTTGAAAATCACCTGCTTTTGACTGTTGTTTCAAGACTGGCTTGTCATCTCTTCCAAACTGTTGATTCTTTTAGAAATTTTATATTTGAAAATCTCTGTGAGAATTGTATCACTTAATTTTGTTGTAGATATTATCATTTTTTTTTCCTCCTATTCTAACTCCCCTCCTCCTTTTTTTTTTGAAAGGTTTTTGCCATAGGGTACATGTGCTCACCAGACAGAGACAGAAGGAAAATGAGAAATCACCCCCTGTGGGAATGGCCCTTCTCATTCATTCTCCTGAAATTTTGGACACACACACACACACACACACACACACCAGGTGTGCTTTTCAAGCCAACTGGAATGGTAGTCAGCCATGTGGAAATCCGGTGTCTTAACCACCAAACCACATACTAGTCCCAAACTGTTCTATTTTTTTCAGAGTGCATTCAATGAGCCTGAAAAATTACTATTGTTTCTTCCATCTTTCCTGAATTTACCAACGTTTTTAAAAATATTTGAAAAGTTTTGTAAGGAATCTAAGCAGTCTAATTTGCAGTATTTATTTAATTGTGGAGAAACCCTACTGTCACAATAGACAGTGTAGAGTTCAACTACGTGACTATCCACTTTGAAATTGTCAAAACACAACATTAAACTCTATTATCACATTTCACTGTGGTGAATTTCATTCCTCAAGTTTTTACCTTAATTTTATGTTCTTGCAAGCAAACTTTATTTAATAGCATTTACAGTTAAACCTGGATGACTTACATTTAAATCTGGATGACTTGTATATATGAAATGTAAAATGAAAAAATGATATACAGAGCTCCTTACTTCAAAGACCTCTTCTTGTAGAAAATAATTCCACAAAAATACATATTTGTTAAAATGGTCTAGAACATCCTTGCTTTGTAACAGCTCTTTCTCAACCTTGGAAAATGTCTTTGTCATTAGAAAACATTATTTATGATATGCCAAGTAAATGAGGAAATCCAAAGAGAATAAGCAATGAATGAGATTACCAGCTACCAACATCCTACTGGTTGTCACAGGCTTAGCAACATGAAAGTACAGTCCCAGGCACTAGTTTACACATTGTTAAAATATTGAAGTTGCTTACTCTGAGCTTCCAAGTTACTCTCTGATGTCTCAATCTTTGTCGCCCTTTCTGCAGGGTAAGTGGACTCTCTTAGATCCTGTAATCAAAAGATACTTTGGAAGTCTCTGGATGCCACTTCGGTTTTATGTCTGGTATGTTTTGTTTTGCACCATCTTTGTTAACTGATGGCTAGCATCTTAATCATCCCTCTTTAAAGAAACACTAGTAGATCAGTGTTATTTTTACACTAATAAATCTTTCATGTAAAGTATTATACATTTACTTAGAGGGTTTTATTTCCCTTCTCCAAATCCTATCCTCAATCAAGAAAAAAAGACAAAAAAAGCCAGTTAATGTACAAATTTGTAGTTTAAAATGAAAACTGGGGCCAACAGGTGGCATTGAGGTTAAGGACTTGAATGTGACTTATTGTAGTTCTAGTTCTGGACCCGTAGGTTTGAAACTCACACAGGGTGCATGTATGTGTGTGCCCAAAACCCCAGGAGGGGAATCGAGGGGAAGGGATTGCAGTGTGACCATCCCTCCTGGGGGTGTTGATTTCTCACTTTCTCTCTGTCTCTCTGGCGAGCACACACATCCTATAGCAAAAATGTCTCTATGAAAACAACAAAAAGAAAACTAACAGCCATTTTTAAAATTTCTAATATAATTTGTAAAGTTTACACTATTAATAGTATATAATTTATATGAATGCTTATATTTCAATATCATTCTTAGATTTTGAAATTCACAAGCTTCATGTTTCAAGAAAATAATAAAACAGATCAAATTTAAAGCCCTTAATGGAGATGAATATTGGAATTTACATTTCTAATAGGATATAGTTAGTGCAAAAGAACATTAAAAAAATCAGGCATTTATCAAGCAAAATTTATCATAAGATTGGGGAACTAAATGCCATAGATAAACAAATCTTTTATATGTGAGCATAAGTGGTGATAGGTTTCATTCTGAAAGAGAAATTTGTTCTAAATATGCATAGGAGGGGCTTGCTACAGACAGAAAAAAAAAATTGCATGGAGGAGAAGAAATCAGCTAAGCCTTAGATGACAGTGTGGGCTAGCATGACAAATTGGAATAAAGAAAAGCCCTGAACACAAATACAAATTGCTCAATCAGACAATTCTCCTTTCCTTGTGAATTTTGCCAAGGATGCAGCAGTGAAATTGAAAACATTCATTCTTGCACAAAGGGTGACAGAATCAGGAAGATTGCTGGAGTTAAATACAGAAATGAGGTAAAACTATGTGCAATTAAAGTCAAATAACTCTCTATTTTAAATACAAAATTAAAGAAAGGATCGTGGAAAAAAAATTTAGATATAGGACTAATTCCATTTCAAACCAATCTAATAAAAGTGGTGTTGCAGCATGAGGTTAATTCAATTCTAGGTAGAATCTGAATGATCAGCTCCTCACCCTAATTGACAGGCAGAGGGAAAGGCAGTATTTTTGGGGGGAAAAGCACAACAAAGCAAAAAAGATTGTACTTTAATTATCATTGTTTCTTTTTTGTTTTTTTTTTTTTTTGGAGAGGTTTTTTTGCTATAGGGCGCGTGCGCTCGCCAGACAGACAGAGAGAGACAGAGAGATAGAAAGCAGGAAATCACCCCCCAGGGGGGATGGCCACGCCGCAATCCCTTCTCCTCCATTCTCCTCTCGGGATCTTGGGCACGCACGCACTCGCGCCTGGCGTGAGTTTAAGCTGCCGGGTCCAGGACGCGAACCGTGGTCGACTACATGGGAGTCCAGCGACATAGCCATTACGCTAACTGCTGGTCCCTCATTGTTTCTTTATTTACAACCAGAACTCCAATGCGGACCTTGGAGTCTTAAAAAACATACATTCCTGGTAGAGTGGAGAAATGGAGGAAAGAGGGTTGGGGTGTGACCACACCTCATTGCAGAATGTTTTATCTCTCTTTCCCTTTTTCTCTATTTATGATTAGTTCACATGTCTTCTGGTAATAATAAATAAATTAATAAATAAGAGAAATATGTTGTTCATTAACAAGATTCAATGGATTCAGAAGAGTATGTTTTTTTTCTGTTACAACACAAATAAAGTAAAAATAAATGACAAATTCTTAAATATTTGCAAATTAATGAATATGTTTATAAATTGGTCCATGGTTCAAAAAATGGGGGGAAAGTATGAAAAGTTTTCAGTTGGAAGTTATTAAAAATAGCTAAAGTCAGAGCTTCATAGAAAATGTACGATTTAAGTTCTTATGTCAGCATGACTCAAACTCTAAGCTTCTCAAATAAGAAGCTAGAACCAATGATGCTGAGAACAAGTAATTTCAGAGAAAAAAGAGAAATGGATAGTTTCTACTAATAATTCAGCCTCCAGCCCCTAGAGTGGCAGAGAGCACCTCTAGCCTTCTCTCTGTCTCTGTCTCTACCTCACTCTTTGTCTTCTCACTTTTTTGTAACTTTTCCTTTTTAAAATTTGTTAATGTATTCTCTTGGCTTTCAGTCCCTCCTTTATCTTTTTTTATTTTTTTTATTTTTTATTATCATCATATTCTTCTTTATATTACATTGAATTACATATAACTTTACAGTGTATTACATTGCTTTTTCAAAAGGGAATGCCATGCATGTCAGTCAGTACAGAGACATTAATCTCCCCACTTTAACATTCAATATCTTTTCTATGTTTTCCCCAATCATTATTATTATTATTCTAATTATTTTTTAAAACAGTCAATTGCTATTTCTCATTTTGCTTGTACAAATACTTTGCCCATCATGAAATACTTCTCAGACAAATCCAGTTGAGAATACTATACATGTCAACATCAACAGTTAATAAGCCATATCTGTTTCTCATTAATGTCCTGCCTCTCTATTGTTCACTTGTTATCTTTCTCTATTCTCTTCTCTTCACTTCCCCCATTCCACACTGTCCTATTCTCGTTAAGTACCTTCACTGCTTTTATGTCCTCCAATTTTTTGCTCTCTATTATAGAGTGCTGATAGTCGGTATATATTGAGTGGATACATACAATATCTTTCTTTCATAGCCTGGCTTACTTCACTCAGCAATACATCCTCCGTATCTGACCATTTTCTATCAAATTCCAGGGTCTTGTTCCTCCTTTATCTTGATAATAATCCCCTTCCCAGCTCCCCTCCAGGAGAGGCAAGGGGCAAGCCTTCAGAAGAAGACTCCACCATTGATGCTGAGAACTAGTGATTTTGTGGGGCTTGCTAGCGTGCCGTGTAGTTTTTTAATTTTTGCTTCTTTTAAAAAAATTATTTTTTTTGTTGATTTCTCTTCTTTTCCCCTTTTTTCTCTCTTTCTTTCTCTCTGTTCTTTTTTTCTTTTATCTCATCACTCTGCTCGTCAATGTCCATTCAGTGTGTTTCTAGATGGATCTAAGGGAACCAGAGCCAAACATCCAAATGCTTTTAGAGTTAGCATATTCCTTAATACCCATTGATTCTGCTGCACAAAGGGATAAAAACAGAATGGCAAAGATATTCCAGATCAACCCCTTCTGCACACTCCTGAACATTCAGATTGAACTTCAAGAATCAGGAAGAAACAAGGACCAGCAGTTAGTGTAACGGCTATGTTACTGGACTCCCATGTAGCTGACCACAGTTCGGGTCCCAGACCCGGTGGCTTAAACTCACCCCAGGCGCGTGTGCGTGAGTGCCCTAAGATCCCGAGAGGAGAATGGAGGAGAAGGGATTGCGGTGTGGCCATCCCCCCGGGGGGTGATTTCTCGCTTTCTATCTCTCTGTCTCTCTCTGTCTGTCTGGCGAGCGCATGCATCCTATAGCAAAAACCTCTCCAAAAAAATAAAAAAAAAAAGATTGGATAAGTAAAACCAAAACTCTTCATGCACAGTTAATATGATTATTTACATTACAATTTGAAGGAATATATAAAATCTATGAATTATGTATAATTTTTATTTTTTTTAGCAATTTAAAAAGTAATATATATATATATATATATATACATATATATATATATATATATAAATTACCTTTTCTTTTTTTAAGAAAGTGTTTTTTTTTTTTTTTTATTTCTTTTAATTTGACCAGAGAGAGACAGACTGAGAGAGCGAGAGATAGAAAGTGAGAAAGCAAGCTGGTAGGTCTGGCACTTGAACTGCAGTCCAACACCCTTAACCACCATGCCACCTGCCGGCATCTATGAGAGAGATTTTTGCACACACACTCGCTGAAGAGACAGACAGACAGAAAACAAGGGATCATCCCTCAAGGGGGATGGCCAGATTGCAATCCCTTCTCCTCCAACCTCCTCTGAGTTTTTGGAGATGCACATGCATGTGTCTGCCATGAGGTTCAAGCCACTGCATCTGGGACCTAAACAACCATGGTCGTCTTCATGGATATGGGAGTCCAACAATTATGCCATCTGCTGGTCCCAAAAATTACCTTCTTAAGCACTAGTAATAAGCAATTGAAATAAAACAAACAAACAAACAAACCTCTTTACTCTAGCATTAAAAAGCATAAAATACTTTGGGGTAATTTTACTAAAAGAATGAAAAATATTATAGTTAAAATTTATAAAAACAGTGTGAAGAAAAATTATATAAGATTTAAACGAAACTTGAAAGATTCAATATTGTTAACATGATATTTTCTAAATTTAATCTGTAGATTCATCAGAACTGCATTAAAATTATAACTTGGTTTTTTTTACATGAATTGACAAGTAAACTGTACATTTATTGCAAATAAAAAGAACCTAGACTTGCCAAAACAATAATTGGAAAGAGTACCAGGATATACATTTAATTTATTTTAAACTACAATAATTAAAACAGTGCATTGGTGTCATATTTTCAAAGCATATTAGATTTCAGAAATAGATCCATATTTGCATGGTTCACTGATCTTTGAGGATGGTATCGGGAAATGAAATGGAATGAAGAAGTTATTTTCAAGAAATAGGTCTGACAACTTCACAATCCTTTTGAAGATAACAAAGAAAAAATCCCGTATCTAGCCTTCCACTGTACACAAAAGACAATTTGAGATTGGATATATACTAAGAATGAAATGTAGAATTATACAGATTTAAGTAAGTATATTCTTAGATTAGAAAAACTTTTTATTAGGAGTCTGTCTTTCTTCAGAGTTAGAGAAAGAGAAATACTCCCAAAGCATTTCCCTTGCCATCATGCAGCCGTGTTCCAGCCAGATCACGGGCATGTGTGCATACCTGATGTGCTCATACAGGTCCCTGAATGCACACCCAGGACCTTGGCCAAGTATGTCTATTTACACTACCACAAAATGGACCTGTCTTACTAGACAAAAACTTCTTATGACTCAAAAATTAAAAGAGTGATGGGGGTTGGTAGGTGGTGTAGTGGTTTAAGGTGTTGGACTCCCAATGGCTGACCGTGGTTCAAGTCCCGGACTTAGTGTCTTGCTTTCTTGCTTTCTCTCTCTCTCTCTCTCTCTCTCTCTCTCTCTCTCTCTCTCTCCCTCTCTCTGTCTCGCTCATCAAATCAAAAAATAATGATAACAAATGGAATTAAATAAATAAATAAATCCAATAAAATAAAAAGATTGATGAATGGACCAGGTGGTGGCATAGTGGTTAAGTCTACTGGATTCCACAAGGCTAACTGCATGGCTCAAGTTCTGGACCTAGCAGCTTGCCAAGTGCACATGCATGTGTGCCCAAAATCTTGAAAGGAGAGAGATATAGAAGAGAAGAGATTGCAGTGTGTTCAACCCTAATACTGGGCACTTTTTAAATTTTCCTTCTTTTTCTGTCTTTCCTGGAGAGCACATGCATCCTCTAGTGAATTAACAAGAAAAAAATTGATAAGTTGGGCTTCATCAAAATTGAGAATTTTCATATTATCCCATTGTATGGTGATTAAGGTGGCTGGATCCCACATTACTGACTGTACAGTTTTTGTCCTGGACGTGGCAGCTTGATAAATGTACCATGTGCACGTGTGCATGTACCCAACATTCCAACAGGAAGGAGAAATGGAGGAGAAGGATTGGGAGGTCATCATTCCCTATAAGGGAGAGGGTACTTTCTCATTCTCTCTGTCTCTCTTTCTATGGAGTGCATGTCCCCCCTGGCAAATTAAAAAATATATATATATTGAGAATTTTCTGTTGGTAAAAGACACTCTTCAGAAGTAGAAAAAAAAAGAGTTATACTGGAAGAAAATGCTTTTATTGTTTTCCCTTCTCTTTCTAAGATAGCATGAATGTGTGCATGAATGAGAAAGAAAGGAAAAAGAGAGAAAGTACTCTCAGCAGATCCTCATCACACTGCAATCTCCTTTCCCTAGATCTTCATCTCCTTAGCATCTTGAGATCCTATACACATGTTCCCCAAGTCTTTCAGGCTGACCTGAAAGTGGCCATATGACTTTCATCATTACAGGTCACTAGCATTACCATGGTGCCACCCACAGTGGCACCCAGAAAATACTTTCAATATGCACCATAACAGAGGACTTATATCCAAATGCCATAAAGAACACTTAAAACTCAATAAAAACACAAACAGTCCAATAAAACTGAATGGGCAAGACATTTGAAAAGACTCTTCTCAAATAAGATGAACATTATGCATGTAATAGACAACCTTTAAGGACTTCAAAATTGTTCTACACCATTAGTCTTTGGAAACATACAATTAAGCAAATAATGTGATACCACTTTCCACCCAGTAAAATGAATAAATTAAAATGTGTAATACTAAATTTTGATGAGGATCTGAAACAAGTAAAGATCTGGGAAAAGTTAAATATAATATAACAAATTTGAAATAAAAGTTTGGTAACTTTTGTAAAGAAAAAAAAAAAGTCAAAATATATACCCTTCAGTGTCCTAGAAATTCCACTTTTAGGTTTGTACCTAGGATAAATAAAAGCACATGTCTACAAAAAAATATTGTGAAGAAATGTTCATAGCTGCTTTGTTCATAATAGACCTCATCTTAAAAATATCTAAATATTTGTAAACACAAAAATAGATTTTAAAAAATTGTGCTATGCTCAAATAGAATGAACATAATTTAACAAAAAAGAAATGCTTACTCCTGGTCATTTTTTTAAAATCATATTCATGTATAAATTACAATATGTATCAATCTCACTAATATATTTACAAAAGAAGCCAAAACACAGAATACATATAGCCTATGTATGTTCATATAAATTTCTAGAACAGCTGATCTACTGAAGATGAATCCTGTCAATTTGTGTTTATGAAAGACTATTTCACCATCAATTTGGAACAGTAGCTTGGCTGGGTATAGTGCTTTTGATTGGAAGCTTTTATCTTTCTGAACGTTGACAGTAATATCACATTCCCTTCTGGTTTGTAAGATTTCTTTTTTTTAATTTATTTTAACTTTACTTATTTATTATTGTTATTTTTCAATTTGACCAGAGAGAGACAGAGAGGGAGAGGGGAAGTGAGAAAGGAAGCCACCAGTTCCAGGACTTGAACCACAGTTGGCCTTGTGGGAGTCCAGCGACACAACCATTATGCTATCTATGTCCCATGTAAATTTCTTTATAAGTTACTTGACACTTTTAACTTGCTGTTTTATGATTCTCTCTTTGGCTTTGATTTTTGGCAGCTTGACCGTAAAATGCCTTGAGGTTTTTTGTTTGTTTGCTTTTTGTTTTTTGCCATAGGGTGCATGAGCTTGCATGAAGAGAAAGAAACAGAGAGAGGGAAAGTGAGAAATCCCCCCCAGGGTGTATTGTCATGCCACAATGTTATCTCCTCCATTCATTACATGGGATTATGTATGCCCCAAATCTCAACTCTCTCTCTCTCTCTCTCTCTCTTTCTCTCTCTCTCTCTCTCTCTCTCTCTCTCTCTCTCTCTCTCTCTCACACACACACACACACACACACACACACACAAACACATGCCTGGCATGATTTTCAAGCCCTGGGTCTGAGACTCAGACCATGGCTGACCATGTGGGAGTCCAATGCTTTAACCATCACTCCATCTGCTGACCCTCAGAAAGCTCTCTATTTATTTATTTGTTTGTTTTTGTATAAAACATTCAATTTATTGAACTTTTGGATACTTTGATAAATCATCACTGCCTTACAACTGAGCCATTAAGCTTGTAGCTTCGTCAACATTAGCAGGTTCATTTTCATGATGCTGCTGAGGAATATGTTCTTTCTGCAGAGATTCAAGGGAAAGGCCTCTTGAAAAGTGTGCAAGTTCTTTTTGTAATTTCCAAAGCTTTATTCACTCTTAACTTTTGCATCATTCATAATGTTTATCTATTAAAATTTGTAGTAACTGGTTTTGCTTTGTTTTTAGCCTTCACGTTTTTTTGGCTGATTATGTGAAAAACTTGCCTGGACTTCTGACCTCTGAATTTGTTCTTGGCTATTGTCTCAGACACCTGTTTGCAGCTACTCAAGCTCCAGGTGACACCCTGGAAAGATCTTTTTTAAATTGTCTACTTTTGTGTTTCCTCAATCTGGAGGTCCATATCTCTTTCTACAATTGGGAAGTTTTTGTGTATCTTTTCATACAGTAGGTTTTCTGTGCCACTTTCTATCATCCTTTTGGAACTCTCATGATGTGACTATAGGCTTAATAAGTTATAGAGGCTTTCTTCATTCCTTTTATCTTTTTCTTTATCTGAATGGGTAACTTCAAAAGCTCTGTCTTCAAGCTCAGAAATGATTTCTTTTGCTTTATCTATCCTACTGCCGATGCTCTCAACTTTATACGTTTTATAATTTATCTATTAAATTCTTCATCTCCAGGTTTGCTTTATTTTTTTCTATTATATCTATCACTGTTGAAACTACCATTAATAATATGATTCACTTTTTTGATTTGTGGAATTGTTTACCTGAATACTCTTGAATCTCATTGAGTTTTCCTAAAGTCACTTATTTGAATCCCAAATCAGGCTTTTTTGTTTCCTTATCTTTGTAGTCTGTTAGAGGAGAATCTTTGGGTTCTTTTGGATGAGTCATGCTTCCTTGTTTTTCTTACGTATCTTCTGTCTCAGTGTTGTTATCTGTGCGTCTGCTGTAATAATCACTTTGTCTTATTGTATACAGTAGTTTTTTGTAATAAAAAGTCACTTACTTGTAGATTAGCCCTATATTAATAGTTGAGTAGTATGAAAAGTATGGAAAGCTTTATAAATTTGCATATCATTCTTGCATAGAGACCATGATTATGACAATCTCTGTATTGATTTAGTTTTATCATATCTGCTGCTGAAGTAAACACTTAGTATACATTTTTAAAAATATGTATAGCTATGGCCCAGCAGGTGGCATGGTGGTTAAGGTGTTGGACTCCTGTATGGGCAACTGTGGTTCAAATTTTGGATCTGGAAGTTTACTTTCTCACTTTACCTTTCTCTCTCCATTTCTCTCTCTCTGGTGATTGCACAAGCCCTGAAGTAAATTAATAATAACAATAATAATAATAATAATAATAATAATATAGATTCCTAGTGGATGCCTGAAGCTGCCAATAGCATTAAACCATGTATATAGATATATGGTCTTTTTTCCCCCCTGTATTTACACTCCTATGATAAAGTTGAGTTTATAAATTAGGTGGAGTTAAGAGATAAGTAATAATAATTACCAATAAAATAGAGCATTTAAGACAATATACCATAGCAAAAGTTTTATGAATGTGATCTTTCTCATTCAAAACATTTTATTGCACTGTACTCTCCCTTCTTATGATGAGGTGAGATCATGGAATGAGATGAACTGAGGTGAATTGCATAGGCATTTTGACATAGCATTATGCTACTATTGACCTGATGATATGTCAAAAAGAGGATCATCTGCTTTATAGGATCCTGCATTATTGAACCATGATGATATTGATGGTTGTATGTCAAGAGTAGACAATGTTGACAGCTGGGTAATCCTCAATAGTTCAATTTTGTGACAATCTTTTGGAAAACATTGTAATTGAAGATTATGTATTTCTTTTTAACTTATTAAGGTGCTGCTACAGAAGTTGTAATCCTTTGATGATTATAAAGGTGACTTTAAGGCTGCATTATTTAAGGATAATATTCTATAATTTTGTCCAGTTTGAGTCCCAGACCTGGTAGCTTGAAAATCACACTGTGCAATTCAAATTACTTTGTCCACATTGCTGGTTCTTCTTGAGTTTCTTCTTTATCTCCCTATTCCTCTACAGATGACTCAACTAATTTTTCTAGTTCCTCATTTTTAACACTTGTCAATGGCTTTTATCACACTCTTTCACTTCTTCATCAAGCTTTTTGGTGAATTCCTCTCCACCAACTTGCCTGGTTACATGAATGATATGATAACTTCTCCGTTGCTCCCCAGGTCGCCTTTAAAATTATTCATGGTTTCACTCTGTAAGTCCTTCCAATAGGCATTTACAGTCTAGTTTTATTTTTTTTTTCCATTGCAGCTTTGATAAATATGATTGCATCAACAACTGTAAATAATTTCAAGCATTGCACTATGTCCAAATTAAAGTCTGCATAAATTGTTGATTGAGTGTGATTAACTACCTGGCAGCTATATATGACCTTGACAATCCACCTGATGTGAAAGAGTTATACAAATGAGATTATATTTAAAAGCAAAAATAAAAATGAGACATTTTTTATTCTCATAGTAAACAGACTCAAAATTGTAAGGTACATTGTCTTGTATTAATAAGACATTATTAACAAGACTAACATTTATTTGAAATATTTTTCCATTTCTGGGATGAAGTTCTGATGGGACCATTCCCTAATTAAGATGGATACCTCCCACACTTTCTGATTATGCTTCTAGAAGCAGATGATTTTTGGTTTTGTTTCTGAGAGTACATGGGCTCTTCATTCTGCACATTATGCCTGGTTTTATCACATGCCGTGAAGTATTGTCACTTAGCACCATGCTAATCTGTCCTTCCATTTTTTTATGCCTTGGTGCCTCCTTCATATTTTATGATTGTAAATTTATTAAACTATGTTTTTTTGTTTGTTTGTTTGTTTTTGTTTTTTTGTTTGTTTGTTTGTTTTTGTAATAGAGTGAATGCACTCACCAGAGACAGAGAGAAGGAAAGTGCAAAATCCCCCCGCTGGGAAAATAGCCATCCCACAATCCCTTCTCCCCCATTCTCCTTTCAGAATTTTGGGCACACACCCAATCATACCTGACGTATTTTTTAAGCCACCAGATGATATGAGACTTGACTATGGATTTGACCATGTGGGATCCAACACCTTAACCCGCATATCCCCTGCTGGTCCTGAATGTAGATTTCATTAAGCATTTTCTTCCAGAAGAGGCCAGTTCCATAACAATGGCATACTTGCTATGGATGCTATCCTCTCTCCTTAATCAACTTTTTCCATTCTGCAAGAAATGCAGCAGCTGCTTCTTTAATGACAGATTTCAGTCTCTCCAACATACATTCATAATTTTTTATTTATATATTTCAAAAACTACTGCTAGATCTGTGTAACCATTCCTTACTTACAGAGACTGGCTTACTGACACATGTTTCAGGGGATCCCTTACTGATGTCTCAGATAGGTTCAACACTTTCTGACACGACACGTTGTCATCAACTGAAATGAGCCCCTGTTCATGTTTTCTCCCCACAAAGCTAATAGCTTATTCATCTGAACTGAGCACTTATCACCACTGTGGTTGCTTTTATAAGATGAGGTGTGACAGTCACACTAGCACAAATTTCTTTTTACTTCTTCACAAGTTTTTAGTTAGATGATTCGTTCTTACCATGGATCTTGTCAACCTCGGTGTACAATATTTTTCCCTTATACAGCAAAGAACTCTCACCTTTTCACTTAAAGGAAGCATCTAATGGGTTCTCTTTGACATATCTGAATTGCTATAATCATTCCTCTTGTGCTTTAGGATGATTATTAAGCAAAATAAGACTTACTTGAACACAGCCACTGTGATCCCCATACAGTTTATTTAATAATGGAGATAGCTGCTAAGTGTCTAATTGGTGAGTAGGTTATACCACATAGAAGTGCCAGAGATATGACTCATCTCAGAAGAACAGAGCAAGACGGTGTGAGATTTTTATCATGCTACTCAGAATGGCATTCAATTGAAACTTAAGAAGAGACCAAGACCCTGTGGCTGGGGAGTATGGGGTACATATTTGTGCATTCCCAAAGTTCTGAGAGGAGAAAGAAAAAGAAGGATAGTAGTGTGGCCATCCACCCTGGAGGGGGGGTTATTTCTCGCTTTCCCTCTCTCTCTGTCTCTCTCTGGTGAATGCACATGTCCTATGGCAAAAAAAATATAATAATAATAATAAAAATAAATAAATAAATAAATAAACAAATAAATAAATAAATAAATAAAAGGGTAGCTTATTTTTAGAATTTTCTATTTAATATGTTGGGACCCTCGTTGACTGTGGATAACTGAAATTTTAAAAAGTGAATCCACAGTACAGAGGACTACTGTAATTTTAAAATGGGTTTCTATACTTGGTAGGCAGCTTTCCTCAAATAGTGCACCAAGGATTTCAGCCTCTCTCTTCTTAGTTTTCCAGGCCCCTTTCTGTGTATACTTCAGTTATCTTCAACTGGTTGCTATCATGTTTGCTCTACTTGCCTACACCTCACTACCAGAATAAATAAGAGGAAGATCGATTATGGGCCTTTCTTAAGGACTAGTTTGGAAAGTAGTGTTCATTAGTTCCACTTGACTCCATTGTGTGGAACTCAGGCACATGGCTGGAGAAAAATAAGTGCTACCGGGAAGTGTGGTCTATATGTGATCCACATAACAGGAAGAAATCAGTTTGGTGTCCAGCTAGTCATTAAAATTACACAAAGTAAAGTATTCCTTGAGGTAATCACCATGATTTTTCCCCTTGCTGACACAAGAGTATTATTAAACTGATGAACACTTTATAACTCAATATAAATCATAAGTTTTAAAACTTTATCCGTCTTTCTTTTAAAAAATATGGTCAGGGTTCATGTGCACTTACTGGAGCGAGAGAGAGAGAGAGAGAGAGAGAGAGAGAGAGAGCAAGAAACCAGCCCCTTGGGGCATTATAGTGCCACAACCCCTTCTCCATTTCACCCTCCTTTCAGGATTTTCAGCATGCAAGCACATGTGCCCAGTGTGTATTTCAAGCCACCAGGTCCAGGGATTACACTGGGCAGTCAGCTATATGGGTTCCAGTCATCTTAGCCACCACACAAAGCCTAGTGTCAGACTTTCAAAGTTACAACATAAATAGACCAAATGCATTAACAAATATGTTTCCTTAAGTGGGCTATTTTAGGTATGCCATCATGAGTTGTGTCTTAGCTATGTCATACTGATAGAAGGTCTGGCAACTTCTCTGATTAGAAATCCATGTCATCCACTGATTCCACCTTATCCATTTAGATATGTAGCCATTCATTTTCCTAATAACTGTCCTGCTGCCTTCATCTAGGTATATGTGTGATTTTCATTCTAATTAACCATCATCTTTCCTGATCTTAATGCATATTAGCTTTTCCCAGAGTGATATAACACATACTTGATACTTCCCTTTCTTAAAAATGATCTGAACTTTAAATGTTAAAGCTTTCTTCTTATACCATCTATCAGGATACAGCCACCTTGACATTTGCATAGAGTAATTTTGTCTTGCCCCTTAAGAACTCACTGAATCTTAAAGATAGATGCACAGATACTGCTTGAGTTACACTAGTGTATTTCTCAGAGGAGACTTCGGTGAGACTATGGGCATGGGATTTTGTATTGAATTGTTTTACTATATAACACATAAATACAAAGCAAGATGGACTACTTATTACTTTATGAAAGACAAAAAATCTTTACAAATATCAAAATATTTCTATAATTCCCTACAAATTGTACTTCTTTTTTGAAAATTTATTTATTTCTTCCACAAGAGAGAGAGACAAAAAGAGGGAGGCACACACACAGTCATCCTCCCATGGGGTCTTCACATCATGACCTACCCCCAGTCTCAGATCAAGGACATCTGAGGGTACACCCAGTGCGTACAGGGATGTCTCAGAACATGGACACAGGACCTGGTCCATGTGGGTCCATTTGTGCTACCACCAAATTACACCTGTCCCACCTATGAATTTCATTTCTACTGTGAAAAGTATTTTATGTTCTGAAAATCTGTGAATTAATTTTGCACTGAAGGAGGTGGGAAAAATTATTCTCAAAGAAGATGGGCCGTTGCTATCAAATAGTACAATTACTGATCACATATATTGCATAGATAAATAAACTGAAACACAGTAATTTAGGAATTTGTCCAAGGTACACAGAAAAATATTGAGGACAAGATTTGAATCAAGGTTTTTCTGAGTCCAAAGCTCTTGCTCTTATTAGTATTCTAAAATGTTTCATACACCAAGAGCTACATATTAATGAATCTCAAGGAAAGTAATATTAGAATGACACTTCACATTAACATGTCCTCCATTTTTGGGGGGAGATTTTGTTGTCTTGTCCCTCATTTTATTTGAAAGGACTTAAACAATTAAAATGGCACCCAATGGCTCATCATTCTTTAAGTTTCTAAGTGCATAAATAGTACCCTCAATTTGGCACTCCCATTTCTGCAAAGTATTTATAAATCTAAATAGTTCTGCAATTTTGTACTGAGCATTTGAAAACAGCTCTGATTGCTAATAACTCTCTTCAATATATACCAGACAAGGGGGCGTTTCAACTCTTAAGCCTCGGCTATTTTTGAATTGCCTCTGTGCCAAATAATTCCACCTAAAATTGCTTTTAAAGTAGAAAATATACACTGTCTCCCCTCACATAATTCAAAAGTAGTTTAAAGTTATATTTCTCAAAAAGAAAAAAAAATGGGAAGGGAGTTGTGATCAGGTCTTCGTAGTCTAAGGGAACATGATATAAAAAGTTTTGTCGTGCGTTTTTTATTTATGTATTTTTTTGAAAGCAGAAGGATCTATAGTACAAGTGTCTGAAGAAAGCTGCACTCTCTGCCACCATAAATATGTTTGTGTGCTATTTGGAGATCTTGTAAAGGGCAAGACTAAATTACAGTGTGAAGTGAAATACAATAGCTGGTGTACTGCCTCATCGTCAATGGCTATGATCAAATGTTTCAAGGTTACTGTGACCCTCAAAATGTTATCTATTCAAGGGATTATCCTTGAGTTCACGAAGTGAATTAGATCATCATTTCATAAATTGCATTCATTCACACTTATTAATGAAAATAGTGTCCCTGTAGTGGCTTAGAGCACTGCCTGAATGAGGTGCTTTGTCACTAGTTAAAGTCTATAAGAGGTCACTTAGTTTTACCATGTCCTCTAGTTATAGACATAACCTATGACCCGGAGACTCAAAGAATAGACAATAATTAGGTGTAGGGGAGAAGCGAAGTCCTCAATGCTTAGGTAGAAAAAAAAAAAATTCCAAGTTCTATTTCCATCAAATGAAACACAATCTGACATATGGTATGTGTTTCATAAATATTTCTTTAATGAACCTAATATATACTAAATGATTAAAATTTTATCCATACATAGATTGAGCACATATCCATTGAGTATCTAATTTGTAGAGATGAAATTAGATGTCATCTCTGCTTTATTTATGTTTTAAAATGATATTGTGTTAAATAATCTGTCTTTGAAGCTCAGAATATTGGAATTAATAAAGAAGCAAATATTCAAAATGCCACTGTCAAGCTTTTGAAAAAATGCTCTGGAAGTGTAGATGGGGAAGAGACTCATTCTGTCCACGGAAGAGGTGAGATCAGAGCTGACTCCTACCAGAATAGAAAGGAATTACTAGAAAGAGAAGAGTGCAAGGGCATTCCAGACAGGAGAAAGAGTACATCCAAAAGCATGGAAGTCGTGGAGAAACATGTCTCAGGATATGGATTGGCCCATTGAATCAGTGGATTCTGCATCTGCTAATTCATCCAACGGCGCGTTGAATTTCCTACCCACCTGCAAATATGGAGATGTAGAACTTACAGATACAATGAGTTGACAATAAAAGACCACAGCATCTTCAGATTGTAATATCTGTCAGGGGGATCCTGGATTTAGTCCACTGCTGATATTGAGGGAAGACTGCATTTAAAGTTTAAAGTGCTAGAGAGCAAGGTTTAGAGTAAGAAGAGAAGGGTGGAAAATGAAAACGAATAGGAGTTTAAGATTCAGTTGGGTGTTAGAACCAAATTATCAAAATGGGGAGCTCATAAATGGATTTTAAACCAGGAATTGGCATGATCATGGTTCTCTTTGGAAGGGAATATGGAACAAGAGAGATGGGATAAAAAAGGTGAAGGCAGAGAGAATCTAATATGGACATCATCAAATGTTAAGTGGAGTCACTGTAGAGGTATTCATACAGCATCCCTTCAAATGAGGATCCTGACTTGCACATGGTATGTCGCCACCACACAGTTTACTCAAAATAAACAAGACTAAGTTTTTGTTTTTCTATTATGTAGTGAACATTGGATGATAAATATTAGATACCTGAGTTGTATACATTGTCCCAGTAAAGATAATGAATTGTGGGATAATCAGGAAGCTCTAAAAAGACCCAGACTATCTAATACATTACACTTGGCTATTCTGAATCTATAAGTGGTACTGCTGCTATCAGCCATTTTTTTAAGATAGATTTTTGTTAGAGAGCATGTGCATCTATTTGAGAGACAAAGACACAGAGAAAGAAAGTGAGAAATCATATCCCCTTCCCCCCAAAAGAGGATGGCCGTGCCACAATGCACTCACCTATATCTACTCTCCTCTCAGGATTCTGGGCAGGCATGCACTCACCCTCAACATGAGTTTCAAGTTGCCACGTCTGGGATTTGAACCGCTGTCAACCCTGTGGGAGTCCAATGCCCCAACCACCATGCCCCCGGATGTCATCTCCTGGTACCAGCTTCACAACTTATTCACTTACTCTTTAAAATTTTTGTCACAGGCACGTATGTTCACTGAATTGACAGAGAGACAGTGAGTGAGAGGGAAAGTGAGAAATCACACCCGCTTCCCGGGGTTAGGGGTATGGCCATGCGGAAATCTCTTCTCTTTCTTCTCTTCCATTCTCCCGGGATTTGGGGCAAGCACATGCATCTGGTGTGAGTTTCTAGCTACTGAGTCTGATACTCAAACGACAGTCAGCCACCTGGGAGTCCAGCGCCTTAACTACCACACCACCTCCTGGCTCCACCAGCTTTACAGACTGATGAAGACCATAATTTGACAGAAAGGGTAGCCTTTCACTGGTATTATTTCAGTGAGGACTTCCTTCTACATTTACCTCAACTAAGGTTTCTCTCTTGAATGAAGACTGGTAATGTGATCTTCCCTGTGTTTTAGGTGGGAACACACCCTTAGGAAAAATGTTTCATTGCCTGGAATGAAACAGCTTCAGAGTGAATCTGGTTTCAATGTATGTGCTTTATGGAAGGAATTCTTAGGATTGGATTGTGGCTTTTGAAATGCTTTTAGTTTAGTATGATTATTTTCTTTTAAGTGATATAGTGCCTCTACCTGTCCAATAAGAGTTACTGACACATTTTGAGTAACTTAATTCTTAATCTGAGCTAAACTTTGAGTCCACGCTTTTGAGTCTGGCAAGGAAAAAGATATACAAACTCTATCACTGAGAAATTTTACTTCCCAAGTAAATATATTAGAATAAGTATTCACCTTTCATAGCATGTGCACATGAATGAACAATTGAAAATTGCAAAAACATACATCATTTGGAGAATAGGTAAATATATTAAGGCAGAGTTAGATAATGCAACTCTAAAATGTATTTAGCTAGATTTACACATATCACATAAGTATAAATCTCAAAGTCAAAACTTTTGGTGAAAAAAGTGAGTCACAAAATGATTTTCTCCGAGTGAAGTCAATTGTTAGTGTATTAAAAGCAGCAAGCATATGTCATGTTGGAGATGCCTATCTATAAAAACATGATTTATAAGAACACACATTGACTTGAGGATAATGTTTAACTCTTGTGAGGGAGAGACAAAATTGGAATAGAAAGTAGTATTAAATATTTATTATAAAGACATAAATGACCTGAAGAGATACTGCAATGTAAGAAAATATGTTAAATCTCTGTAGTGGTTATATGTCAGTATAATATTTTCCTATACTTATTTTTATGTTTTAAGTATTTTGTAAGAGCATGGTTGAAACTACACTAATGAACCACAAATAATATTCTAATTAATAAACCATAAATTCTACTTAATTTTAATGTATTCAAAATGACCAAATTGGATAACTTGTTATTAAAAATGAATCAGAGTGATCTGTACTTTAGCATATTTGGTCCAACATTGTAATATTTCAGTGTTGGCTGATTTTTTTCCCCTTGCACTTTACCGAGGGCCACTGGGAATTCCAAGAATCTAACTATATCCCTAGGGTAGATAAATACATACACATGAAAAAATAGTGACAGTTGATTTTGGCTGTATGGCTACAAATTTTAACATGCTAACTTAGTTCCTTTAACATTTAGGAAAAAGAAGTCATTAATGAAAGCAAACAACTTATAAACAAAACAGCTAATATTCAAAAATCTGCAACACAGTTAATTTTGTTCTTATTTGTTTTGACTCCCAAATGCAAAATCTAGCTAGAGTCAAATTAGTCAACTTCTTATTCCTGACAAAGAACAGCAGCAAAACATGCTGATACATGATAATCAAATAATTACTTTTCTAACTCTACAGTTAATCTAGTTTCTGATAAATATTAAGTGATATTTAAATAGATAGACACAAGAATACTATTTAGGCTAATGTCTGCTAAAAGATAAGCTCACCAGTAGAAAGGTTGACCCACGTGGGAGTGACCCAAGGACCTAAGTAATTGCTTTCTGTAGGAGTTAATAAGATGCAGACACCTATTGATTTACTGATAATGAGATATTTGTAACTACCCTGCATGTGAAGAAGCATTACACAACCAAAATTCACCCATTAAAAAAGTCCATGATGTATATTTGGTCAGAATCATATTAGATGCAATATTACAAGTTATATCATTTTCTAAAAAACAATATGTTGCAGCTGAAGTAACAGGCTTCTGGGTCCCTTCCTTTTTGTTATCAATGCAAAACACTTATTTTCTTTCTCTAAATTAACCTATGCAAACTAATAAATCTTCTTCTGAACTCTAGAAGTTAATAAATATGTACAAATTCAATAAAATGAGAATGGAGCCAAATTCATAATCTAGATTAGGCAAAGCAGATTAATTATTTTAGAGCTTTTTTTTTCCACATGTGCATGTGCTCACCAGAGAGAGAGGGAGAGACAGAGACCATAAGAAAGAAAGCGAGAAATTGTCTCCCAAGTTGGATGACCATGCCACAATCCCTTCTCCTCCATTCTCCTCCCAGAATATTGGGCATGCATGTACACAAGCCCGGCCTGATTTTCAAGCCACTGGGTCCAGGACTTGAACTGCATTCAGCCATGTGAGAGTTCAGTGATGTAACTGCTATGCCATTTGCTGGCTCCCAAACAGGTAAAGTTTAAAGAACTGAAAAATCAATAGCTAGAAATTGAAATTGCTGCTGATAATAAGCGAGTATTAGTTATTTCAAACTAATAGCATGTAAAATAGCAATAGATTATATATACATATATATATATATATATATACACACACACATATATATGCACACACACACACACACACACATATATATATATATATATATATATATATACCCTTTTTATTTAAAAAAGCTATTATGTGCATTTAAAGAACATAATACATTCATTCAACATTCAGTCTTTGGAGTGGTGGTTTAGGTAGCTGGATCCCACATAGCCAAGAGCACAGCTTGAGTGCCAGACCTGGCGGCTTACAAAACATGCCAGGCACATGTACACAAGTGCCCAAAATTTCCATAGGAGGGAGAAATGGAGGAGAAGGGGTTGTGACATGATCAGGCCCCATGGGGGATGCTTTCTCAATTTATCTCTCTCTTTCTCTCTTTGGGTCTCTGCACATGGTTTCTGGCAAAATTTATAAATAAATAAATAAATAAATAAATATATAAATATATTCAAACACCCACAGGCATATTAAATACACAAACAGGGACCAGCAGATGGCATAATGGTTACATCTCCGGACTGCCACATGTTTGACCATAGTTCAAGTCCCAGACCTAGTGACTTGAAACTCACACTGGGTGCATGTGCATGCATGTCCAAAATCCCAAGAAGAGAATGGAAGAGAAAGGACTATGGCATGATCATCCTCTTGCGGGGGGAGGGTGGTGATTTCTCTCTTTCTGTCTCTCTGCCTCTCTGCCTCTCTCAGTCTCTCCAGCAATCACAGGTGCCATTTGGCAACATCTTCTTTAAAAGAAAATTAAGTACACAAACAAAATTTGAAAAAGAATATCATAATTTTACATTTTCAAGAGATCAGCTCATTTAATAAATTAAGCAACACATTAATAAAAAAATTATTTTGACTTTCTAAAACTAAACATTTCAAAAACAGCTGTGAAAAGGACTGTAACATCATATAAAATTTAAGAAATTAAAATATATGGAAAACAAGTATATATTATTCAATTGGATTAAAGTGAGCACGTTTAGGTGAAAAATATCTTATAATTCAATTATTTTCTTTTACTTTAATTTTATGAATGGTCTATAGAAAAAATCCTTTTATTATAATTAACAAAAGAATTAGGGTGTGGCTTTCCCCTGTGAAAATTTTCATGAGGAAAAAATAAAGCAATACACACTAATAAAAAGGTGAGAGGAAGCTGAAGTTGGCTGCCCACATTTAGATTAACAAACATTTGCTCAACCTCACAAATGTTTTTACTTACCATCAATTAATTTAATGTCTCCGAAAACATGTCATATTATTTTATAGATTGTGCAGTTACTAGTATTGGATTGATAATGTTCACCCATAAATATCAGGGCAACTAATTAAACTGAGTACAGAAGGAGTGAGTATATATATATATATATATATATATAGTCATAATATACGAACTAAAAATGCAGCACTGATTTACAATGACTCGAGTTTTGATAAAGTGTTCTAAAATATAGTTTTATTTTGTGATCACAAATTCTTTTCATTTTTTATAACTGTGCTCTTCATATTAACTTGCCCCTTAGGCTTAAATATTTCTTTACATATTTCTTATTTATGCACTAAAATCAAATTCATATCTCAAGGAAATATTTCATTTTCACTGGAAGTCTACATAAGTGAAAAAGTTACAAAGTTTATAAAATAAGCATCACGTGAATGATTGAGACTGAAGCAATTCAGGTAAGATCATTGAGAAAAATTAATTTTATCCCTAAATTATTATAACAACTTTTATTTCTAGGAGAAGGTACCTATGATCATACCCCCTGTTTAAAAGAGCAAAGCAGAGCTACTATTGGGTTGTTGGAAAAGTCATGAGGCATGAAAAACCTAGAAAAATACATTATAACTTTTCTAACAATCCAATATTATAAGACTGCTGTCCAGATGGAGAGAAATAAAGGAAATATCCAATTTTTCCCCCAAATGTCAAATATGACTAAACTGTAGTAAGCTTGGAAAAATGTCAACATGAATATAGTCTGTAAGATTTTCTAAGAAGCATATTATTCTTTTTATCGAGGATTTTTTTCTTTTGTTTTTATCTAAAAATGTTAATATGTAGTGTCCTGGAATGAAGACTGGCTTAAATTGCTGAATAATTCTGATCCCAGATCTGAGATTGTCATGCATCTTCAAACAGGTTACACACCTTCTTTGAGGTTGTCTATCCATATTTGTCAAGAAGTGACTAGTTAGTGTCTTTCCTTAGTTTTCTTTCCTTACATCTGTAGAATCATTGCTACAGAATTTGCAAATGGACTATTCCTCATAGTGTTCCTCTCAGGAGGAGAGTCATGGTAGTACACTAGAAATGAGAACAAAATAAAATATGTTATATTTTCTCCGTCAATAGTTGCATAATTTCCAATTCCACATTATGCTCCATTCCACAGTATTACTGTTTTAGGAAAGAAAAGCAAATAAATTTTAATTTAAATGGTTTTCATCTGTACATAGACAATTATGACCCCTGTGGAGTCTTTTACCCCGATTTCATTCACTCCCTTATAAAACAAACAATCGCTGCTTAATTAAAAAGGTTTCACATAAACCAAATAAAATAATGATATAAAATATTCTGAAAAATATAAAGCACAATAAAAATTCAAGATACAATGATGGAATCATAATGCTGTAACATCTTGGTCAATGTTTCTAAGGAATAATGATTGGGATTAATCCATCAGTGTCACTAATCATACATGATGCCAAAACATGAGGTTGTTCCTACATATATTTAGAAATATCCAGATGTTTGGAGTTATTCAGGCACATTATTGATTTTTTAACAAAATAATCTGGATATGTTGGCAATATTGGCAATCTTAGTCAATGCAGAGCCTGTACTTTATCCCTTAATGTGGTTCAGATGTTTCCAAGTGTTAACATATTCACTGGATTACACTCGCATAGTTAATGAAAATATTATGATCCCATAAATATAGCAAGTCAAACTAGCACCTTCTCCTCCTAGCCCCTCCCCCCCTGTTTTTTCCCAAATCAGGAGTGGTGAAGCACAACCAGTTGTTCTAACATGTGTTTGAACGTGGTAATGGTAGAGTCTGGCATTAGCCAACTCATGGCATAACATATAGCACTTGGTTTAATGGCCCCCAGACTGAATAGATTTCTTGATTTGAATCACTACAGATAGCATGAAAAGTCCCTTTGTTGAGTTCTAGTTTTTCTTGGCCTTCAGTAGCACAGCATGAGAGGGATAAATCTGGCGCTCTGTATCTGAGCTGTCATTTGGAAATTTCAGATTTGGATTCTCTTCTCAGCATTTAGACTTCTTAATTCAAACCATATTACACTCCCTGAGCACTGATGCTTTATCTTTCTGTAAAGAAGAAAAAGGCAACTCCCAAATGTCACCTGGATCATCACATCACCTGAATACCCTTGAAACTACTAATGGGGTTTTCAAGTGACAGCATTATGGGTTTCTTCAGATTGCCAGTGAATCTTGTTAACATTCTATGACTAAAAATTTTACCGACCTCTTTTAGGTAAAAATGAATCAAAATCAATCATTAAATTATGCTAGATATGTTGACCTCTCTCTGGCCACTAAATTTCTACCACACGATGTACTGTTTCTTTAGCAGAGAATCAATAGAATTCTCAATCATGGTGTTTTGTGCACTGTCCCACAACCAATACACCCCTGACTTCTTTGCTAGTAACTTTTATTAGTAAAATATTACATTAAACAATAAGAAAGACAAAATCCCTCATAATTTTAATCAACAAAACACCTCTACCTCTAAATATTATTTTCCTGCAAAGGGTATCTTCTCTTATGCTATCAAAATTTTATAATAGTATAGAAGTATGCTTGTTTATCCTCACATGTTAATTTATCTTATTCTAATTAATATGTAACACGTCTACAGAAACTGTACAGCTCACAAGAGCATAGCTTGAAGGATTTCCTTAAAGGGAACACCTCATTTGACCCAGAAAGTGAACATTCTAACACTCTTGAAGTAGCTGTTATATTCCCATGAGGCATTATTCAGCTCCAGATGTAAGCAATATTTTTACCTTTAACATCATAGTTAAGTCTTAACTATTTTTGAACTTGACAATAAATACTTTTTGTAACTGGCTTCTTTGCCCCAGCATTATTGTATGTGATTTATGTATGTTTGTGAACATAGTAAATTCATTCATATAGTTAGATAAATAGATATCTATAGATAAATGTAGGTACAAGCATACACGTGGAATAGGCTGAGGTTTGAATATGCATGTATACAACTTTAGTAGATACTAACAACTGGCTTTGCAAACCAATTTTACCAAATGTTACTTAAACCAGCAATATGCAAGAGTTGCAGGTGACTTGCACTTCACTAAAACTTGGCATTGTCAGTTCATAATTTTGTTCTGGAGGATGAATGTGGTTTCTATGTGGTTCAAGTTTTTTTCTGATAACTAAATAAATTGATCATCTATCATGTATTTAGTATCCTATTGGATATGTTCATTGAAAAAGTTCTTGTTCAAGTACTTTTTTGCTTACTTTTATGTTTTCTCTAAGTATGGTATATTAAACATACAGACCAGTTCAAAGAATGAACAGTATGATATCATCTGGTACAGACAGTTTCTATGTACCCTGTACATCCACACATGCACTATCTCCCTCACTATCAATGTTCTATAATGGAGAAGTACATTTGATAAAATTGATGATCCTACATTGACTCATCATTATCATGCAATGCCCACAGTTTACATTAGGTTTACCTTTGGTATTATATATTCCCTGGGTTCTGACAAAATATAATGACCTGTTTCATTATTATACTATAATACAAAATATTGGGGTTTTGGGAAAGTCATGATGCTTTGTTGCACAGAAAAACAGAAAAATATGTCATGACTTTCCTGACAACCCAATAATTACATTGCATAAGAAATCCTCTGTGTTCTATGTGCTCATTCCCTTTCTCTTAACTCCTGACAACCCATAAGCATTTTGCTGTCCTGAGAATTTTTTTGAAGAAACAATTTACTTGACAGAAATATAGTAAATAAAATCTTTGACAATAAAATTAGGGCATTAGAAGGAAAACATGAAGGCCAGTCACAATGGCATAGCAGTAACATAATGCTTAGTGATGCTAAGGCCATATGACTCTGAACCCAGATTTACATCTCAAAATCTCCATGCACATGTCAGGTTGCATATATGTGCCCCTGTGTTTTCCTGGCTGAGCTGGGAAGGGGGAGGATTGTAGAATGAAGATTCTATCGGGAATTCTATACCCCCACCTTTCTCTTTCTTTCTTTTTCTATTTTATGAAAGCTAAATCAACTTAAAAACAAAAAAATGAAAATAATAAACTAATAATCAAAACATGCCACATTTTAAAACCAATAGTTAAACCAAAGGAACATAGATGGAATTCTAGTTACACTACATTGTATGTATAGGATAAATTATTTTATAAGAAAATATAACAGAACTCTCAAATTAGGAAATATCTGATGAGTAAATCTGAATTGAAAAATAATTTCTCAGCCATAAAAAAAGGAACAAAAAGATCCTGGCATTTTACAGAAAGTGGATGGATATGGAAGATTTACTGCTAAGCGAAGCAAGACAGACTATGAAAGAGAGACATTGTATGCCCCCACTTAAGATATACTGACTGTCTGCACTTTATGGCAGAAATGGAAAGACCGGAAGATTATAAAAGCATGGAGAACAATTGTGGATACTAGAGACACTGCAGGAGGAATATGGGAAATGAAAGAGGGTGAGAAGAAGAAAATCAAGGGGAAAAAGAAAGAAGCGAAACATTTAAGGGACACAAAAACAGAAATTATCCATTGATGATTTGTATGATATCTTTAACTGGAATAATATGCAGTGTATTCATGCTGGGAAAATTCATTTTTATAAGCTGTAATGATATACAGTAATTGAATATATAAAAAAAGGAAAAACAAAAGGGGGAAATAGTTTCTCATTTTAATGGGGTACAGTGAGATAGTGATATGGACTATATGGGATTTTTTATTTTATATACCCTTAATTTGTATTAAAAAACAATCTGGTAATGGACAAGCAGGTTGTATGAAGCCTAAGGCACTGGATCCCACATAGCTAGTTGAGTGGTTCAAGTCCTGGACCCAGCACCTTGAAAATTATGCCAGACATGTGTGCATGTGTACCCAAAACCCAGGGAGGAGGAGAAGGGATTGCATGGCCATGCCCCTGGAGGGTTATTTCTCTCTCTCTTTAGAACTGAGAAAATACAATTTAAGTTATAAACATTCAATAGATGAATCAACAGTAGCATCAAGGTGATTGGAGAAAGAATCAGTGAACTTGAATATAAAACAATAAAAATTACCCAATCTGAACAACAGGAACTACCCTGAAAATAATAAATGAATAGAGTTCCAGTTACCTGTCAGTGTATCCAAAAGATTTAACTTTTTAGTTACCTGAGTCCAGGAAGAGAGGAAAAATAAGACGGGGGTAAAAAATTACTCAAAGAATAATAACTGAAGTCTTTTGAAATGTGACAAAAGACATAAGCCTATTGAATTCAAGAAACTAAGCAAACCACAAACAAGGTAATCTACAAAAGTGCACATTAAGACATGTTATAGTCAAATTTTTAAAAACTGAAACCAAAACAAAAAATCTTGAAAACAGAGACAGAGGGACTAGCAGTTGGCATAATGGCTGACTATATCTCTGGACTCCCATGTAGTTGACTGCATTTCAAGACTCGGACCCAGCGGCTTAAACTCATTACGGGCGCTTGTGCATGTGTACCCAAGATCCCAAGAGGAGAATGAAGAAGAAGGGATTGTGGTATGGCCATCCCCCCTGGGAGGTGATTTCTCGCTCTCGCTTTCTGTCTCTGTTTTTTTCTGGCGAGTGCACATGCCCTATAGCAAAAAGCCTCTCCAAAAAAAAAAAAAAAAAAAAAAAAAAAAGAAAGAAAGAAAAAAAGAAAACAGAGACAGAAAATAATAGACACTTTAATTTTAATTACTGGGAAAAATTAATTTGAACAAGAGCAGTTTTTTTATTAGAAACCTTGGAAGCCAGAGAAAAATGTAAAATGTCATGTCAATCTAGAAAATATTTTAACAATTTCTAAAAACAAAACAAAACAAAAAATACTGAATATATAACTCTCATACTTCTGAGCAATTACATTCTTAGATTTCTAGCCCAGATATATGAAATTGTATGTCCCAAAATTTCTACACTAACATTTCTAGCAGATTTTTTTGTAGTAAAAAATTGGAAACAATCGAAGTATTCATCAATAGGAAAATGGAAGCAAACTTACCTCCATACCATTAAACACTACTAAGCAACAAAAAGGGGGAGAATATTAATACATATGACCACCTCAATTAATCTCCAATAAATTATATTGAGTCAAAAAGTCAACCCTGAAAAGGTTACATATTGTATTCATTTATATACCATTCTTGAAGTTATAAAATCGTAGAATCACAGATAGGTTTCTAGAGGTTAAGAAGGGTGACTATGAACATGACTAAAAGAATACAGTATGATGGATCCTTGTGGGATTGAAATGTTCTGAATCTGGACTATTGGTGTCAATATCTAGGTCATGGTATTAATATCACAGTTTTGCAAGAGATTACCATGGGAGAAAATTGATTTAAAGATGCATAGCACTCTTTTTCTTTCAAACTGCATGTGAATTTACAATATCAGAATAAAGTTTAATTAGGAAAAATTTTAGCCATTAATTTTATTGATGGTTCTTTGTAAGAATACTGTGTTTCTGTTTTATTGTGTTGTATTTGTTTCATCTTTTGCATTCTTTTAAGATCTCTTACTATTCAGGTATGGGTAGTGTTGCTAAGATGTTCCTAGATCTGTTTTTAATTACATTTTGGAGATTTTAAGTTACTTTGAATTTGAGGTTAGATTTATTTTACCAATTTGATTATATTTGGCAAAATTGCTCCTGCATCATTTAGTCTTCTCTTTCTGGGATTCCAATAATACGTCTGTAAGATCTTTTCATCAGACCTCATGTATCTCATATGCTCTTGTGTAGTCCTCATACTGTCTTTTTCTCTTTGTTTCCACTTGCTTCAGTATGAATATTTTCTTTTGATCTATCTTCAGCTCATTTACCATATTTTCTATTTCTAATTTTCCTAAACTACAATCTTGTGAGTTTTAAAATTGTATTATACTGTCCAATTCTAGAGTATCCATTTGGTTATATTTTATAGACTCCTCACATAGTAAAATTACTTATATTTTTATGTTTTCATCACTATTACTTCTATCCTATTTTTGTATCATATAATTATATGTATGTTAACATCATTTCTGGTAAAGTCAATATCTGGGTCACATTATTCTGTTTCTATTATGTATTTTTTCACATAGATTTTAAAGAAAAGAATCTCTCTCAGAATCTCTCTCATTCTTTCTCTCTCTCTTTCTTTCTTTTTTTTTTGCACATTCGGTAATTTTCTTTCCGTACTAGACACCAGACACCGCAGAGGAAAACTGGGAACAGTCTGGGTGCTCTCTCTTTCTTCTGAGAGATATCATTTTCTCCTTTGCCAGGCATATACATTCGGGGTGATGACCATCTTAATTCAATCCAGAGCTAAAATGGATTGGGGCTGAGATGTGGAATTAGTAAAGTTATTTTATTTTACTTTATTTACTATTATTATTTTTGGTATGATCAGAGAGAGATAGAGATGGAAAGCAAGAAACCAAGCTGTCAGGTCCAGGACTCAAACCACGGTCAGCCATGTGGGAGTTCAACGCCTTTAGCCACCATGTCACCTGCTGGCCCCTAAGTAAATAATTCTTTTAAAAAAAAAAATCTTTTGGGGATAGCAAGTGGTAGAGTGGTTAAAGTCCAGGACTGCCACATAGCAGTTCAAGTCCCAGATATAGTGGCTTAGAACTCACACTGGGTACATGTGGATGCATGTCCAAAATCCTGAGAGCAGAGAGGAGGAGAAGGGATTGAGGTGTGGCCACCCTCCAGGGAGTGATTTCTCACTTTCTGTCTCTCTGTCTCTCTAGCAAGTGAACACATCCTACAACAAAAATCTCTAAAATAAATTTATTTTCTTCCCTTTGCACCTCACATACACCTTCTACCATCCATCCCAGTAGAAGCTGGGGTATTTTTTGCCTTTTTTTTTTTAAAGAGATTTTTTTCCTATAGGGCATGTGGGATCGCCAGAGATACCAAGAGAAACAGAGAGACAGAAAGCGAGAAATCACCCTCAATGGGGAATGACCACACTGCAATCCCTTCTCCTCCATTCTCCTCTCAGGATTTTGGGCACACGCACACATGAACCCAGCATGAGTTTAAGCCATCAGGGCTGGGACTCAAACCGTGGTCAACTACATGGGAGTCCAGCAAAGTAACCATTACACCATCTGTTGGTCCCCAGAAGCTGGGGTATTATTAACAGTGGTTCCTGACTCTGGCAGGTTCTTGAGGTCACCATTGTTTTCTCAAACTGCGAATATGATAAAATGTTTATTTTTTAATGACTTTCTCTTTGGCTTTTAAACTTCAGAATGACAATTCCAAAGTAGGCAAATGTCTTAAGGAAAAATTCTATCAGAGGTTTTAGCTCAGATCTTTCCTTTACACCAGAATTCCAACCCTCCAGGATCTAAATCCATCTGCATCCCCACCAGTTTTTCATAGCCATATTCTCCTTGGGATATCTTTGAGGACAAATGGAGTCCACACACAGAAAATAGCTCCAGAGTTTAAAGTTCTTTCTCAAGGAAAAACAACCCAAAAGGAATTTCAATTGGGAGATCACTAATTTCTGTTTGTACAAATATAGGCATTTTCTATTTCAAAATGCCTTGGTCTCTATTATAGAAAGCTATCATTGTTAAAAATGGCTGGCATTGGTCTGATCCTTTGGAGCACTTTCAAGTGTTATCTCAGGGCTGAAAACACTCCATGAGATCCCTGATGGACACTTTACAAATCTGATTAGACACTTTACAAATCTCACAGCACCAAATACAACTACATTGGTTTCTTAGTCGTAGTGTACACTGTCACAATTATTATCCATCAGATCTCCAGGTGGGTTGAGCCTTTTTCTTCAAAGCCTCTCCTCCCCACTGTTTCTGTCTTCACTGACTTTTCAGTTTCTGATGGTGGCAACCTCCTTTCCCAGCACAAGGAATTTACTCATCTAATCCATTCAATTGCCTGGCACACCTGATACCACACCTGTGGAAAAACCAGCCCTCAATTGAATTCTCTAGCCTTCTGAATATGTGTTAGTCTTTTATACACAACTCTGTTTACAGAACAAGATATTTTCTTCATCACCTTTGTCACCGTTACCTTTTCTCTTTGAATTAAACTATTTGGCTCATTTCTTTCTTCCTCACTGAACAAGTGGCATACATACTCCTGCTCATTAAAACCCAAGACTGGTTTTAATTCACATTGCAGTGAATTTCCAAACAGAACTGTTTTGAGAAAAATTGAAAGCTTATAAACAGTTATCGAATAAATGAAAGAGAGAAACTGAAGAAAAACACACCATCTCTGTCTCTAAGGTGATGGGTACCATACAATCAGTAAAGACCTGACTATAAAAAAGGGGCTGAGCCTCCCAAAAGGAAAAGGGAAGTCCTCTGGCCTGACTGCCTGATCTGCATCATGGGTCTTTTTCTTGCCTTCAGACTAACATGAAAACATTGTCATTTCTTGGGTCTCAAGCCTGCCAGCTTGAAGACTGACACCAATACCACTGACTTTCCTGGGTATTTAGTTTGTTGCCTGTTGCCTTGAAACATTTCAACCTCTATAATCATGTGTGACAATTATAATAATAATAATAGTAAACTTACATATTTTTTCAGTTTTTATATCTGTATCTATATGTCTCCTATTAGTGTCTCCTGAAAATCTGTGATTAATACCAACATTTTCCTCCTCTTAAGAATAACTAGCTCAGGCTGACCTTGTAGACGAGTGGTTAAGAGTACTGGATCCCACCTGTCTGATTATAGTTCAGATCCCTTTGAAAAATATGCCAGGTCCCTGTGAACTCATGCCCCAGATGA
This sequence comes from Tupaia tana, assembly GCA_026018925.1. NCBI lineage: Eukaryota > Metazoa > Chordata > Mammalia > Scandentia > Tupaiidae > Tupaia > Tupaia tana. Next base: position 251,286,097 of record JAKSZU010000001.1, on the reverse strand, counting down.
AGAAGAATGGATTGTGGTATAACCACACCCCTTTCAAGGGCACTTTCTCTTTCTCTCTTTGTGTCTCTTTCACAAATGCATGTGGCCTCTAGAGGAAAACAGAACAAATAAAATAAAAAAAATTACTAACTCTAGTCTTTCAACTATTTCTGATAAAATACTAAAACTTCACTCATTAGTGTCTTTATTGTTTTTGGTATTGCAAACAAATTTAATTAAGTTTGTTTCTGTGGCATTTCAAGAGATTTATATACATTTATGTCTCTGTCTCTCTCTCTCTCTCTCTCCCATAACACATCTCATCCAAACAGGGGAAAGATTATTTGGTGCTCCTTGCCCTGTGGAGGAAGACAGCAGAAATGGTCTAGATAAAAATTCTCTTTAAGCCTTCAATTTCTTGCCAAGTCTTAAGGCATTGAAGATATTATGCTGAAGATCCTATAAAGACCTAAATGTAGAAAAATTTTCAAGAGAGGAAAGGAGTATGCTAATCAAGAAATGTCTGATTATTATCTGTCCCATTCTTTTCTTCCCTTTCCCTTGGATTGGAGTAAAATCCAGAAAATTATTTATTTGGATCCAAGCTAGTCAAAGATTCCTGGGCTCCACGTCGAGACACAGAAGCAGCAACATTAGTAGACTTAAGAAAACACTGGAACATTAGAGACCCAGGAAAATAACAGATAACCAGGTTGAAGGCACTAAAGTGCCTCTGTACTATATGCAGGGTCTTCAAAAAGTTCATAAAAATGTGTATTATAGAGGTCAGCAGGTGGTATAGTGGCTAATGTGCTGGACTCCCACATGGCCAACTGCAGTTTGAGTCTTAGACCTAGTGGCTTAAATCTCACACCAGGTACATGTGCATACGTGCTCAAAATTCCAAGAGGAGAATGGAGAAGAAGGGATTGCAGTGTGGCCATCTCCCCTGGGAGGTGATTTGTCACTTTGTCTCTCTCTGTCTTTCTGGCAAGTACACATACCCTATAACATAAAAACTGTCTTAAAAATGTGTATTATGAAAATACTGTGCATAAATTATGAAAATACTAACATTTTTCACCAATATAAATTCATACTTTCATTCCATTTTTCCATAATATTTTTGAATTCATGTTATATTAGTTCATTGAGTATTTTTACTGTCCTGGAGTGCAAAGAAATCTTCAGAAAACTCATGTGATTCTTCTGGGCCCCAAGGCCAGTGGAAGAATCTGAGTAGAATATCAAGCTAATTTAAAATCAGAAAGTAGTAGGCAGAGTGTTGTATGCTGGATTCCTAAGACCGCAATTTGTGTTTTCAAAACATCCTATTCTCCAAGAGAAATGATCTGAGGATAAAACCTGTTCTTTTTTTTTTTTTTTTTGGAGAGGTTTTTTGCTATAGGGCGCGTGCGCTCGCCAGACAGACAGAGAGAGACATAGAGACAGAAAGCGAGAAATCACCCCCCAGGGGGGATGGTCACGCCGCAATCCCTTCTCCTCCATTCTCCTCTCGGGATCTTGGGCACGCACGCACACGCGCCCGGCGTGAGTTGTAAGCCACCGGGTCCGAGACGCGAACCGCGGTCGACTACGTGGGAGTCCAGCGACATAGCCATTACGCTAACTGCTGGTTCCCAAAACCTGTTCTTTTTTACAAACTTTGGATTTATAGATGTTTTCAAATGAGTAAAAACACGACAGGCATATCAGGGGCCAATGATTAGTTTAACTAGATTGTCTTGATTGGATCAAAAAAAAGGTCAACAATGACACATCCATACTAATAAGAAGCTCCAGAGTTGACAATCCATGGAGAAATTGATTAAAGTTCACTTTTCCTTGCCTAATCATATTTCAATCTCTCTACATGATGAGAAACATGACAGTATTTGGCTTACTCTTGGTCTAATATTACTATTGTCATCGTTTCCATGTAATATTTCAGAACATTTCATGTAAGCCTTGAAATTAGAACTCAGAAAGAATCTCCATATCAACATTTATAAAAATGAAAGTGCCCTAGAGAGAACAATAATGTCTCTGTAACAATATCTCAGAACCCAGAAATTCACATATTTATGTTAGTGCAGGACATGGATATAACTTTCCCTTTTCTCCTAGAATAGGAAAAGCATACATTTACTATTTCGTTTTCTTTTAACAATTCTGTATTTTCTGGTCTTCAGGAAGCTAGCCCTTGGTGGCATCTGTAGCTAACAAGCACGTCTGTTTACTTCTCAGTGCTAACGTGCCTGAAGAAGATTTGAGGATTTAAATATCTTTTCTTTGACCCTGAGCATGAATGTTAGTTGTAGCAAACATTATGTTCCTAACCAAAAGCAAAAGCAAACAAATACACAATTCGTATAAAACAATACAAAACTAATGAACCATAATTCTGAGAGAGCAAAACAAAGTTGTATTACTGAGCCAACCTATCACTCTTTGAGTATTTCTTTTTCTTTTTTTTTTGGCAGAGGGCCCATGTGCTCACCAGAGAGAGACAGAGAGACAAGGAGGGAGAAGAGAAAGTGCTCCTTATGGAAAAATGGTTGTGCTGCAATCTTTTCTCCATTTATCTCTCCATTTAGGGTTCTGGGCACTCACGTATAAGAACCTGCCATGTTTCTTTTTTTTTAAGAATTATTTTATTTAACTTTATTTATTTATTTTAATTTGATCCGAAAGGGGGGGAGAGAGAGAGAGAGAGAGAGAGAGAGAGAGAGAGAGAGAGAGAGAGAGGGAGAAAGAGAGAGAAAGAGAGAGAGAGAAAGAGAGAGAGAGAGAGGAAGCAAACCACCAAGTCTGAGACTTGAACCGTGGTCAGCCATATGGGAGTCTAGCATCCCCAACCACCATGCAACCCAGCCCCCCCAGCATGTTTCTTAAGCCACTGGGTTTGGGTTTAGAACTACAAGATTGGTCATGTGGGATTCAACTGCCTTAACCACAGAACCCACCGTGTTCATATATTTCTTAACAGAAGACTTTTTCTCCTCCTTCCACTGATGTCCATTCAAGCAGTCACATGTACATTCAGAAAGTCAAATTGTATTTACAGATACCTAAAGAAGAATAATACACAGAATTTAAAATGGAAGAAAGGAAAAGATAAAAGTATTTTCCCCAAGAGCACTGGGATAAAGTAAAAGAGAGAAGGGAGAAGAGTGTGGAAAGAGAAATGTCTGAGTCCATTTAGCCTTCCATAACAGAATACTGTCGACTGGTGGCTTATAAATGGCATACATTAACTTTTTTCACAGTTTTAGAGGTTAGAAAGTTCAAGATGAAGATACCAATAGACTTGGTGTCTGATGAGGGCCTCCTTCTTACCTCACAGATGGTCGTCTGTTCTTTCTGTATGTCACCCCGTGGCAGGAGTAGGAAGGGACCTCTCTTGGGCCTCTATGATAAGGGCACTAAGACTCTCACAAAGACCCCACTTACACATACACATGGAAGATTAGGTTTCAACATATGAATTTTTAGAGGACACAAGCATTCAGTCTGTCGCATAAGTTTCGGTCTAGAAATGTAAATCATTGAGAGCCTCACCAAGACATAAAGGCCTGAAGAAGGTTAATGAACAAGCCCTTACTATACCTTGGCAAGCAGCAGTTCAAGGCAGAGGAAGTTGCAGATGAAATGTCCTTGAGCTCGTGAACTAGCAGTTAGTGTAATGGCTATGTCGCTGGACTCCCATGTAGTCGACCGTGGTTCGCGTCCCAGACCCGGTGGCTTAAAACTCATGCCAGGCACGTGTGCGTGCGTGCCCAAGATCCCAATAGGAGAATGGAGGAGAAGGGATTGCAGCGTGACCATCCCCCCAGGGGGTGATTTCTCGCTTTCTGTCTCTATGTCTCTCTCTGTCTGTCTGGCGAGCGCACGCAACCTATAGCGAAAACCTCTCAAAAAAAAAAAAAAAAAAAAGAAATGTCCTTGAGCTCAACATGCATGGTGTGTTGGGAGGAAAGAAAGGAAGGTTGGAGGGAAGAGGAGAGTGAATAGTGCAGCCATGGAGAAGGAAGGCAAAGAGGTGATCATGCAGGACCTCCAGGGCATTTATTGTTGACATCACTCTGTGTTAGACTGAAATCTACTAGAAATTTATAACTGAGGAGTAACATGAACTGATTTCATGTTTAAAGGTACCGCTCTGCATTTGCAGGAGGAGAGCAACACTTGTCTAGGAGGCAGATGGTCTTTTGACGATGTACCAATGAAGCCTTTGCGAACTGTGATGTTGATTCCAGGCGACAAGATGAATGAAATCATGGATAAGCTGAAAGAACACCTATCTGTCTAAATCATTGCCCATGGGTAGTGATGGGCTTGCTTTATAAAATTACCAGAAAATTCAGGGAAGACTTACTGAAAAAACTCATGATTTTATTCAGATTAAGGTCCTCTACAAGAAGTAACCTTTGTCCCACGTCTCTGTGACACATGTACAAAATACCACGTTGTAAATTTGGGTCAAATTATGTGTGGTTGATCAAAAATTCTTCCAATACATAGAAAAACATACAGTAATTTAAAGAACTCAATAAAAAAATTATATTTTTTATTTCAAAATAATAAAAAAGGACTACTCTTTCTGCTGTATTAAGGAATAATTGTAAAAAGCTAAAGTAGAACAAAGATAAGGTTTATAGCCAGGGGGCAGAGGGGCACTGGGGATAGGGTGGATAGAAGACACATTAGCTGTGCAGGAAATGGAAACTTATTGTTAGGAGTGTGGTGTTTCTGGAAGCAGTAACAAGAAGTGCTGGTCAGAATCAGGATACATCTGAAGGATCAACAGTTCGCTAGGGAACTGCACATAGGCTGAGAGAATGGAGGTGCTGGGGATCATCTGTCCTGAAGAAAAGGAAGACTAGGGTTCCATGATTAGACTTGAGGGGACTGCTCCAGGCTAGAAATAAGAATTTGGGGGTATCTAGTTGTCAAGTTATTTACGAGGTGGGAAAGGTGACATAGCCATGTAAGTGAATAATCACAGAATAAAAGAAAGCTTTTTATCCAATAAGGCTAAAATCTGAAGTTTATTAGCAATTAAATCTTAGTTCCTTCATTTAGCAACATTTATTAAACTTATCTAAGTGGCAAGTACGATGAAGAAACAGGAGATATAATAAGAAGTCTGTTACGGCCCTTCCTTGAAAACATTTTCAGTCTAGTTAGGAAAGAGACTAAAACATTAATAATAATAATTATATTAGAGTTATATGAGGTTTCCTTCAACTATGAAAATAAAGTTCTTAGCATTTTTTATTGTTAGAAAGGTTGTTATGATATGCTAGTGTTAAAGAAATATAAGCAGACTAGGGCATGATGTTGATAGCAATAATAACATCAGGACCAATGACAGCAGTTAATCTTTACCTGGGGAGAGCAGCCACAGTGGTGAGTCTAGGGGTGGAAATGATGAGCTTTGATATGTTGAATCTGAAGTATTTATGGAGTCTTCCTGGGGGAGATGAAGCAGATAATGGATAAAAAGGCAGAATTCAAGAGGATGATCCGTGCCCGATTTATAGATATGTTCTCTCAAGAAGCATAGTTAGAATGAAACAAAAATGGATCAAGGACAAACCATGGGGAAGACCTACATTTAGGAATTTCATACGGAAGGTCACACGGGAATAGTCAGAAAAGTAAGAGGAAAGTAAGAGAGCTTTAGTGCCTAATCAAAAAGAAACATTGGAGCACCAGCTCGTGAGACCAGTGAGATACGAGTTCAAATGTTATCAATTGAATTTGACAATGAGGTCATTACTGACAATAACTGCGAAAGCCATTTCAGAAGAATAGAGGCAGAAACCATAACATAATGAGCTAACGGGCAAATGAGACCCAAAGAATGGTGGGTGTTTGCATATGCCTGACTTTCTCAAAGCCCATCTGAGCAGGAAAGAAGGAAGATGGAGTCATAGCACAGTAAAAGGAGGCTTCTGTTAGCTTTGAGAACACATGGGAGGCAAAGGAACGAAGTCAGTAGCAAATGCAAAACAGAAAACCAGGAGAGCAAAAAGAAGTAAGGAGAGAATTCTCAAGGAGATGAAACCACAACTAGAAAAACATCTTAAATTCTGAGAAGGAAGGATGCACTTAGAACACTTGAAATTTGAGGGTGGTTTGCAATTAAAATAAGTCACACTTACATGAACTTATAATAAGTTGTTTGAAAACATTTTCTAAGAATAAAGAAGATAGAGAAGACTGGTAGGGAATTAGAGGAGATTGGTAATTCTTCATGGTGGAAATAAGAAAACAGAAGCCCATACCCAGGGCACGGAAGTATTAAATGGCACACAACTATGGAGGCTGGGGAACAGGCATTGTAAATGAAAATGTTTTTGTTTTTATTTTCATTTTACCCAGGTGATCATATTCCTAGAGAGGAAGGATTTGGATCTGACAGCTGTAGAGACACAATGTTCTCCCCATGAAATTATAGGCCCCTGAACTGACCGACATTTCATTTTGGTTTAGTAGATAGTCTATGAGTTTCTTAGAGTCAGTACATTTCTAAATTCTGTATTTTGGAGTTAATAAATTAATTTTTCTTGAATAACTTGAGCTTGGTTTCTGCTCTTTCAATTAAGTGTCACATCTTATTCTCTAGACTAAGTAGGAAAAATTAAAGGGAAAGAAATCATGAAAAGATAGATCAAGGGATAAAGAATTTCAGTGAGACCCCAGAGAAGATGAGGTGAGAATAAAGGTGTGATAGTGCTGGAATTATAAGAGGTTGGAGTAAGAAAGAAAACATTAGACTTCTGATGTGAAGTATTTCTAAGATTAGGAAGAGACCGGAAGTTGGCGTAATGGCTTATGTCTCTGGACTCCCATGTAGTCAACCATGGTTTGAGTCCCAGACCCAGTGGCTTAAACTCATGCCAGGTGCCTGTGTGTGCCCAAGATCCTGAGAGGATAACAGAGGAGAAGGGATTACAACATGGCCATCCCCCCTGGGGAGTAATTTCTCGCTTTCTGTTTCTCTGTCTCTCTTTGTCTTTCTGGTGAGCGCACGATCCCTATAACAAAAACCTCTACAAAAAAAGAAAAAGATTAGTGTCCAGTTCTGGAGTAGGACTTGGCACAGAGAAGTTTAAGGAACTGTGGAGCTATTTAGGGAACTAAGTATTGATAGGTTATTCTCATTCAGATGGACTTCTCCAGGACGTAATAATATTAAAGATACAGTATAAACTTTTGGAAATCAGTTTCAATCTTGTCTCTAATAGTATGTTACTTAATTTATCTGAGATAATTTATCTTAATTTAAATAACTTAATTTTTTTTTAGTTTCTTATATATAAATCGTGAGTAAATATACTAATCATTTCATTTTATTTATTTTTTTTTGGAGAAGATTTTTGCTTTAGGGCATGTGCATTCACTGGAGAGTCAGAGAGAGAGAGAGTGGGAAATCATCCCCCCACACCCACCCTGGGTGGGTATGGCTATGCTACAATCCCTTCTCCTCCATTCTCTTGGGATTTTGGGTACATACGCACATGCACCTGGTGTGAGTTTCAAGCCTCTGGTCCCAGTACTGAATCCATGGTTGGCTATGTGGAAAGGCTAAATGGACTTAGACATTTCTCTTCCCATACTCTCCTTCCTTTTACTTTATCCCAGTGCACTTGGGGAAAATGCTTTCATCTTTTACTTTCTTCCATTTGAAATTCTATGTATTATTCTTAATATTTAGATATCTCCAAATATAATTTGACTTTTTGAATGTATGTGTGATCACTTGAATGGACATTGGTGGAAGAAGGAGAAAAAGTCTTCTGTTAAGAAATATTTGAACAGGGTAGACTTTGTGGCCTGGTGGTTAAGGCAGTTGGATCCCACATGATGAATATTGTAGTTTGAGTCCCAGATCCAGTGACTTAAGAAACATGCCAGGGGGCTGGGTGGCTTGATGGTTGTGGATACTGGACTCCCACATGGCCGACCACTGTTCAAGTCCTAGACCTGGTGACTTGCTTTCTCGCTTTCTCTTTCTCTTTCATTCTCTCACTGGTCAAATTAAATAATAATAATAATAATAGAAATAAAGTAAATAATTAAAAAAAAAAGTCAGAAGAGCCAAATAAGGACTGTAATGGAGATGCCTAATGATTTCCCATAGAAACTTTCACAAAATTAGCCTTGTTTGAAGAGAGGAATGAGCAGGTATGGTCAGGGTTAAGGACTTTCTTGTGTCGCTTTCCTGAGTGATTTTACATGAAAGCTTTGACTAACGTTTTCAAAACGTTCTTGCAATAAGCCAATGCTGTCATTCTTTGGCCATACAGAGGGTCAACAAAATGCTTTGAGCATTTCAAAAAACTGTTGCCATGACCTTTGCTCCTGACAAGTCTGCTGTTGCTTTGCCTGACCCACTTCCCCATTTTGGTAACCGTTTCTTGGACTGTGTTTTGTCTTCACGATTATGCTGATTAAGCCATGTGTCATCCCCTGTTTTAATTCTTTTAAGAAATGCTTCAGGATTTTGATCTCACTTACTTAAAATTTCCATTGAAAGCCATTATTTGTCTAGAGCAGATATGAATGTTGGTTCCCATCAAGCAGTTATTTTGCTCCATTTTAACTTTTCAATCAGAATTATGTAAGTTGAGCCAATTGAGATATCTAATTGGCTATTGCTTATGCTTTTAATTGTCATTTCTTTTCAAATAGGTCATGAACACAATTAATTTATTCCTCACAAATTGATGTGGCAGTCTGCTACTGTGGGCATCATCTTTAACATCATCTCATTCCTTTTTTAAAAATAGTTATCCTTTTTGGAGCCAGTAGGTGGCATGGTGTTTACAGTGGCTGGACGTCCACATGGCTCACTCAGGTTCAAGTCCCAAGCCCGATGACTTGAAATTCACAATGGATGTGTGTGTGTGAGTGCCCAAAATCCCAGGAAAAGAATGGAGGAGAAGTGGTATGACCATCCCCCCCATGGATGATTTCTCACTTTCCTTCTCACTGTCTGTGGCAAGTGCTCATGGCCTATGCAAAAACCTTAAAAAGAGAAAAGTTATCCTGTAAACTACTGATTTCATTGTGGCATTGTCTTCACAAACCATGTCATGTTGCTCTGATAGGGACTCTTTATGAACTGATCTCGTATACTCCTTAGTGCCTCAAGCTAGTTCTTATTTAGATATTTTATAAGTTAATATGAGTTTACTTTTGTGCAAAATATTTTTGAAATACACACATATTTTTTTAATAATTATTTATTTGATCTGGCCATTCATTTATTTTAATTTCACCAGAGAGAGACACAGAGAGAGAGAGAGGGAAAGTGAGAAAGCAAGCCGCCACGTTTAAGACTTGAACCGTGGTCAGCCATGTGGGAATGTCCAACACCTTAACCACCATGCCAGCTGCTGGTCCCTACACACATATTTTTTCATATGAAAAAATACTCATTTTTTTCAAGTTTTAATGACCCCTCTAACAGCACATGTAAGAAATACCTATGCATAAAGGGACCAGCAGTTAGTGTAATGGCTATGTTGCTGAACTCCCATGTAGTCGACCGTGGTTCAAGTCCTGCACCCTGTAGCTTAAACTCACGCCGGGTGTGTGTGCATGCATGCTCAAGATCCTGAGAGGAGAATGGAGGAGAAGGGATTGCAGTGTGGCCATCCCCCCGGGGGGGGTGATTTCTCACTTTCTATCTCTCTGTCTCTCTCTGTCTTTCTGGCGAGCACACACACCCTGTAGCAAAAACCTCTCCCCCCACCCAAAAAAAAAAGAAATACCTATGCATAAAGAAAAAAGTATGTCAATAAAAATTATGTAAAGCATATGAACATGCAAAACAGAAATGAAAACCTAGCAGATTCTTAGCTATAGGAAGATAAGCTCAACTTTTCTAATATCAGAGTAAGACAAAGTACTAAATAAATTGATAGAAAAATAAAATAGTCTAAAAATATCAAGTAATAATACATTGATAAAATATATAGTAGAGAGCAAGTTTTTAAAAAAATTATTTTGTTCAATTTTATTTTTTAGTATTATTACTATTTTTTTTTTTATTTGACCAGAGAGAGACAGAGAGCAAGATAAAGGGAAAGTGGGAAAGCAAGCCACCAAGTCTGGGACTTGAACCATGGTGAGTCATATGGGAGTCCAGCACCTTAACTACCACAGCACCTACTGACTCTGAGAGCAATTTTTAGTATATAGTAATATTGAAGACTCACATCTCACCAATTCCAAAAAACATGGGGTGTGGAAAGCGAAGGTTTTGCATTTGCCAAATCCAGGTTGTAGGCAGATGGGAATTTTTCTATTGGTGAAAATTTTCATAAGGATTCATTTTTAAAAAGTCAACTTTTAAATTCATAAATAAGTTTAAACATCACAGTACAGAACTACAGTAATACTTTGAGTAAATAAGTTGTAGCACTAGAGGGAGAGGGTATCTAAGGTCTCCTGATAAAGTAACTCTTCCGCTAGGATTCTCATTCCCTGAACCTTAATTCCTCTTTGGAGAAGCACCAAGATGCTCTTGGAAATAACTCAGAACAACTCCAGGCTTACTAGAACACTCTATATAAAGTGTTAGAAATAGGTATGTCATTAACATTTGCCAAAACAGTCATTAATTACTTGATGTTTGTTCAAATTGTTTTACCATCTGTCTTCTTATCTATTATTTACACTCTTACTAACAGTATCCTCTCATGATATGAAAATATCTCTATTGCTGAAGCAAACAGTATAATAGGAATGATTACTTAGTAGTTTTAGAAGAAAGTGATATTAAAATAGGACTTGGAAAGACCAATGTCTTGGCCAGTCTTCCCCAAAACTTTCCATTTGTGACAATGCATTTACCAAGAAAAAAATACTCGTAACAGATTTCTCACTATTACCATGAAATGTTTACCATGAAATGGTATCATGATAATGTGCATATTAGCCTATATTCCTCTTTACTTCATAGCTTACATATAAGGTTATTATTAAAGTTGCACATGACTACATGGAAATTTGCCAGGATAATTTTGTTTTGTTTCTGTTGGTCTGGGATATCATTCAGTTTCGTATTTTTTCTGGAGTTTTACTATACTTTCAGTAAAGCATTGTTATTATATTATTGCTTTGTGTTATCATTATTACAGTACAATAAATAAGAACTGGACAGTGGTGCAGTTGTAACATTGCACTTTGAGAGACTGATCCACAGGGTCATGCACATTTTTGCCTGTGATCCTGGACTGGCTGAAGCTGGGAGTGGAGCATGGCACAAAGACTTTCTTAGAGATGCTGTTCCTCTTTCTATCTTGCGCATGGAAGAAATAAACAAACATTGAAACATAGACAAATAAGACCAACAGGATGATGTGGTGGTTGGGACACTGGTCAACCATCGTTCGAGTCCCAGACTAGGTGGTTGGAAAGTCACTCTGGGCACATGTGCATGCATGCTCAAAATCCTGAGAGGAAAATGAAGGAGAGAGGACTGTGGCATGGCCATTCCCTTTTGGGGGTGATTTCTTGCTTTGTGTCTGTTTCTCTCTCTCTCTGGCAAGCACATGCAACCTATGTAAAAAAAAAAAATCTTTAAAAAAAAAAGACACCAATAAATAAGATGAATTTGTAGTACTTTCAATTTCTCACATGGTCTCCATTAATAATGTGTGAAAATAAAATGCACAGTAGAGATCTCTCACTTTAACAGCTGTTTTCATATACAAGATAACCAGTGATAATGCATTTCTGTTATCTCCACCCTTTCTCCCTCACCTAAGAATGCAGAAATGAATGTTTGAAAAAAAAAAAATAGTCACTGAATTTACATTTCTCTAGGAAGTTGGTGATGGGTGTGTATTTTACGTAAATGTCAATTTTTCCCATGCTCCAGGAGGGTTGTGATGATATCTGTTATCATTCGAAATCTAGAATATTCACATTTTTATCGACATTAAAAGTGACTTTAGTTGTTTGTAAGAGCAAGACTCCTAAAAGATCTCCATGATCTCTGCTATCAGGTAGTCTCACTCTTGTATAGTCTTTCCATACATGGGTTGATCTGTGTGACAAATAGCTGAAGTGATGACATTTCCTTTCAACCTTAGGTTGGACAAGATGGGTTTCCATCTTGGATAATTTCTTATTCTCTTCTCTCTCTTGGAATAAATAGCTGCTATATAATATATAGAAAAATAGTAAAGCCTTTTGACAATAGCCATACAGAAATGAGGCCTGCCAACTGCATTGGAAAAGAGCTTGGGAGGCTCCTTGATTCCACGTGGCTGACTGCATGGCTTGAGTCTTGAGCTCATGACTTGACAAAAAAAGTGGATGCATGGATACATGTGCCCAAAATCTCTCGAGAATGTAAGAGTAGGGACTGTGGCATGGCTGTCCCCTCAGAGGGTGTTTTCTCACTTTACCTTTCTTTCTCTCTCTCTCTCTCCAGCATACAAATGCACCTTGTAGCAAATTAAAAATAAAAACAGTTTTGAGGTCTGTAGGTAGGATGGTGGTTAAGGCACTGGACCCCAATGTGGCCAAATGCAGTTCTAGTTTTGGATCTAGAAGCTTGAAAATCATGCTGGGCACGTGTATGTGTTGCACAGAAATCAGAGAAAAGAGATTGAAGTGTGGCCATCCTCTCCGGGAGATCATTTCTCATTTTTCCTCTGTCTCCCTCCAGCAAGCACACATGCCTATGATAAAAACCTAAAAATTATAATGAAAATAAAATAAATAAAGTTTCTCATCTTCCAGGGCTTGGTGGTTAAAGGGACCTGGACATCACATGGCTGGCTGTGTGGTTCAAATCTTGGACCTGGCAGCTTGAAGAACGCACCAGCTACACAGGAATGGGTGCTCCAAATCACACAGAATGGAGAGATGGAAGGGAGAGGTTTGTGGGACGACCACACCCCATTGGGGATGTTTTCTCTCCTCCTCTCTATTTCTCTGGCAAGTGCACATGCCCTTTGGCAATATTTTTTTATTTTAACTTATTTGAGGAACTCATAGGAGCAGCTCTCTCTGTTTATTTAAAAAAAAAAAAACAATTATTTTATTTTAACGTTATTTATTTATTTTTTAAAATTTAATCAGAGAGTAACAGAGTGAGACAATGAGAAAGTAAGAGAGAGAGAGAGAAAGTGAGAAAGCAAGCCACTAAGTCTGGAACTTGAATCACGATCGGCCATGTGGGAGTTCACTGCCTTCTGGCAAATTTTTGAAAAGGTTATTTCTGTTTTTTCTCTAAAATATGAGAATATTTCAAGAAGATGGTGGAAAAAATGAATTAAAATATGTTTATTCTGTTGCAAAAAAATTTTGAAATTCATAAATAGGTTTTGTTTTCTTAAAAATTATGTATTTAATTTTATTAAGTATTATTATTATTATTATTATTTTATTGACCTGAGAGGGACAGAAAGAGAGGTGGAAAAGTGAAAAATCAAGCTGCCAGGTCCACAACTCAAACTGCAGTCAGCCTTGTGGGAGTCCAGTGTCTTAACCACCATGCCACCTATCAGCCCCCATGAATAGATATTTCATAACACATAGTTTCTCTGAATAGTTTGATATATATATATATATATATATATAAAATATTTATCTGTATTATATATAGTATAGAATTATATATAATACATAATATATTATATATAGTGCATTATATATGCTTTTATAATATTTATCTATGATATTATTTATTTTATAGTATTTATATTCTGTTATTAAATGTATGCTATTTATAGTATTTTAATTTTTTTTTTTTTTTTTTTTTGAGAGGTTTTTGCTATAGGGCGCGTGCGCTCGCCAGACAGACAGAGAGAGACAGAGAGATAGAAAGCAGGAAATCACCCCCCAGGGGGGATGGCCACGCCGCAATCCCTTCTCCTCCATTCTCCTCTCGGGATCTTGGGCACGCACGCACACGCGCCCGGCGTGAGTTTAAGCCGCCGGGTCCGGGACTCGAACCGTGGTCGACTACGTGGGAGTCCAGCGACATAGCCATTACGCTAACTGCTGGTCCCTATAGTATTTTAATTTGAAGTCTAGATTAAACTATTTTTGGTGTTTACCAATATATTAAAATGATTTGTTGAGTTAATAATTGTTTAAAATTACTTGATTTAAAATATTTCAGTGTTTCTCTTTATGTCAAAACTTCCCTACTTTAAACAGTAAATGATCATCCTAGTTAATTTAGGCATATTTCACAGATGAAAGTGTAGACCAAGTCTGTTGATCAAAGACAAACACTTCTATGATGAATAAAAATTGAATAGCAAGATGTAAATGCTGTCAAAATGAGAATGTATGCATCTCTTCCTTGGAAATCGTGTCCATTTCTATAAAATATGATTTAAGTTCTGTAGCAGAAAATATTTAATAATAATTTAACATTATCTGTGTGTAGAAAGTAGTCAAAACCTGAGTTGAAATTAGTTTTGGGATAAATCTAAATAAGCTGAAATGTAGAGCTTTTTTTTTTTTTTTTTTTTTTGTCCTATTGCATGGATAGAGATACACGTGTAACTTAGATTTCATTCCCTCTTCGTAAGACATGTGTTTACTTCTAAAAGAGATTCACTTACAAATATGGACACCCACTACCTTTGTAAGTTTGGGGATGTGTGAAAGCAGAATGATTCACTAAAAAGAGTAAAACCATGAAACAGTTCAGCAGAGGAGTGAGGTAAATGTGAAGGGAAAAGAGACCCACAGATATCTGGGACTCAATGTTTTGCCCTTCTTAGGAGATTTTCCCTGACAGTGAAGTACAGACACCTTACATAATATCTTTAAATGTAAATCTTTCTACAGTCAATGAGTTTTCTTGGTCACCTACAAATCCAGAAAACTGAAATCCATAGGCAATTTTTCATAAGTCCAAGAAGAAAATACCTATTTTTTAATGGTTTTTGCCATAGGGTTGGTGCACTCCCTGGAGACAGAAGCAGTAAGAGGGAAGATGAGCAATACCCACCCCCCATCCGAAGGGAGATGGCCGTGCCACAACCTCTTCTCCTCCATTCTGCACATGCTTCCAGTGTGTTTCAAGCTGCTGGGTCTGGTACTGGAACAGCAATCATTTATGTGGTGGTCCAGTGCCTTAATGACCACACCACCTGCTGGCCCCAAAGACATATTTTTTTATTCGTTAATTATTTATATTTCTTTTCCAGCTGATGAAAAATTGTATAGTAATTGCCTAAGATTATTCCTTATTTGGTATGCAAGAACAATGACTGAAAAGCTATGATTTTCTCCAAACATCCCTTTCGCCCTCTTTTTCTCCAACAAAGAAAAATGTAAAATTTGGATTAAAACTTGACAAGGGAGTGATTCCAGTGATTTTAATAACTCTTCTTCATGTGCCATCCTCTATTTTTGAGGTCTTAGGAAAGGCAAACACAGCTTGTGGCTAATACAAACTTCATTTGTGTTGCATTTCCTAATCATGAGCATAAACTATCACAAAATAAGAAAGGTCATTTCTTCCCCAAACCTCATCATGCTATGGGCACATATTTGAAAAAAAAATTTAAAAAAATGAGGAATTTTTTTGTTTGTTTACTCATATTTTCCATTGGAGAGAGAGAGAGAAAGAGAGAGAGGTATATCTTATCAAATAGGGTCCTCACACTACAATCCAACCTCAGTCTCAGTCAGCCTGGATCATGGACACACACCCAGTGAGTGTAGGGAAACAGTGCATGCACCTGGAATCTTCCATGGGAGTCCAGTTGCATTATCATTGCATCACCATCTGGCCATGACAAGAGGCCTTTTCATTCATTGTATCTAGCATTATCAATTTCCAGTGTCTAAGAAAAGGCAAGAGATTTCCAGAGCTTGCAGAGACAGATTTCATTTGTACCTCTGTATGCAATTTTTCCATGTCAATCCTGGAGCCACCAAATGTAGCTCTGTGAATGGGGGAAGGAGAAGTAGACCAGTAAGATGGGGAATCCAACCACAAGAGCTATCTACAATGGGGAATGGCACATCTGTGTTAGATGTGCGGAAATTTGGAGTGCCATAATTTCTAGCTTGCACAGTTAGGGAGAACAGTAAACCCAGTTTGCTTGGGAGTTTTCTGTTACTAGCACTGTAAGTTCCACATCCCAGGAAACTGCAGTCCTTGGCAAACCAAGACTGTTGGTCACACTAGTGCATTGGGCATCTTATGAAATGAAACAAGTAGGGAAAATCTATGAGAGCAGAGAAGTGAAAATGTGGAGTGTGTTCATGGTCAAAGAATGAATAAAGAGGGTGGAATAAAGATAAAGCCAGAAGAACAGTGGATTTGCTTTCTTCCTGCACTAACATACTCAGGAAACCACTTCCAACTGTATTGTGTATCTGTTTGCAGTGTTTTCTCAATTGCAAAGAAGAGTGTAAAAAGTTAAAATTTATCTCATTATGAGGATCCTTCAATTAATATTTGCTTAATATTATTTTATAAACAAGTTTGACAATTTCTTATGTCCAATGCTTTTGTCTAAAGTATGAATGGGTTCTATGTAAATACGTGAACCACTGTAACACTGCACGAAATATTTATCATGTTGCACTTTTAACAGAGAAGCAAAAGCAAGAGTCTGTTTTAAAGTAAAGTAAATTCAATATTTCATCAACACTTTAATACAGATTTTATAATGGGTATTTTCATGGCAATCAGTGCCTATACCATCTCTATATTTTATTACAATTCAAAGATAAACAATAATCAATGAAATTAATTTTATGTATGAAATCTCTGTTGTCTATACGAAACATGCATGACAAGTGAAAACCCTGTTTTTCTCAAGAACTTTTCTCATGATGAAGTAAACATAGATGGTAATGTTGTGTAATATAGAGTATAGATAAAAATATGAATGATGCAGTGATGCATACACACACACACACACACACAAACAGAATTAGAGTATAGAAAATCATGCACTTACATTTTCATATCACATATTTTTTAAAATTGTGTCAATCTTCTGAAGTAGTTTTTATTTGTATTCTTTTTAAAAAAATATTTAAGGGAACCAGCAGTTAGCGTAATGGCTATGTCACTGGACTCCCACGTAGTCGACCGTGGTTCGCGTCTCGGACCCGGTGGCTTACAACTCACGCCGGGCGCGTGTGCGTGCGTGCCCAAGATCCCGAGAGGAGAATGGAGGAGAAGGGATTGCGGCGTGACCATCCTTCCTGGGGGGTGATTTCTCGCTTTCTGTCTCTATGTCTCTCTCTGTCTGGCGAGTGCACGCGCCCTATAGCGAAAACCTCTCCAAAAAAAATAAATAAATAAAATATTTAACAGATTAGGCCACCTCTATGGCCTGACCATTGAGGCAGCTGGATGCCACGTGTCTGGCTGCATGATTATAGTCCTGGGCCCAGTGGTTTAAGAAACATGGCAGGCATGTGTGTATGCATGCACACACCAAATCCCAAGGGAAAGAGAGATGGAGGAGGATGGTTGTGATGTATCCATTCCCCATGTGGTATCTATCTCTTTTCCTTCTGGATCTGTTTGTCTCTGGTGAGTGTAAGTGCCTCGAACGAAATAAATAAACGTTAAAAATTTAACAGATCAAAATAAAAAAGGAAAGGCTATTCAGGCACAGTTGCCTAAATTATTTTTTTAAAGTACCAAAATATCTTGCTGTAATGTCTTACTTTTCAAACTAAAGAGTACTTTTTATCTGCCCTATTATTTTAATAATCCTGTCTTTTATTAGTCTCGTCCTTTAGCATGTATAGCCATTTATGTGATTGTCTTGGCAATCTTAGTAATTTATTAGTGGGAAACAGTATTTTTTACATCATTTGAGCAACAACAAAATAAACTAATAAACTACTTTTTTTTTTTTTTTTTTTTTTTTTTGTTAATCTAGAAAACAGAGCTGCAAGGAAATATTTGGTGGTGCTTTCCTGCTGGGCAATTTTGAGTCTCTTTTAATAGACTCCAAAATATCACTGGAGCAGGCCATGCAGGAGATTGAAACCTATTAAGGCAGGTAATGCTTCATTTTCCACAGGCCTCTTGTTGAGCAGAGGTCATAAAATATATTTTTTTTAATTTTAAAAAGGAGCAGAAACAGCACTTTCTGTAATGTAGTTAACATTTAACATTAAGTGAAAATATCCAGTCCTTTAATATCCAAAGCATAGCAATCCTCACAAACAATAACATACAAAATATTATTAAGAAAACTTGCCTAAAGATCTCCCTTAATTTCCTTTGGGTGGGACAACTTTGAGGGGAACTTAAGTTTACCCAAGTCCCCAGGGTCAACAGGGTTTGTCTGGAAATATCATGAAGTCTGGATCCCTTGTGAGAATTTTCAGCACTTCAGCCTCTAGCCCCAGCTGGAAACCTACAAGCAAGGTCTTTCATGTGGTATTTCAACATTTCTCACTCCAGCCTCTGAAAGAAATAGAAACAAACCCTGTCTATGTTTATTATAGCCCTAGAAGGGAGGTTGAATTTCAAGACTGTTCTTCCAGTAGGTTGAAAGGTTAGTCTGGGAGTGAAAAGAAGTAATAAAATTTATTCTCATCCCATTTGGGTTCTTCTTCTATCTGGCCTCCTCATTCCTAACTGCGATCTATAGTGTTGGCAACAGGGCATTTATTCAAATGATTACTTTCCCATGTTATTTTGTTTTTTGTTTTTTAACATTTAAACATATACCTGCCTGACATTCAACAGTGGATTTCAGGAGACATAGATTAGTATGAACAGTAGCTTTTATTTATAAGCAGATCACATCCATCTGTAAATTGCTATATTCAAAAGTTGTTTCAAACTCGCATTGTCATTTCAAGTGTATAAATGCAACTAAATGTTCTATCATTATGATGTGAGACATCATAAGATTCAGCACTCATTCTTATTTTCAAGTTAGATTTTTAACTCCCTCATGTGGCACATGTTTCAAGGACTTTCCTCTGCATTATCTTGGCTGATTCACATTGTTCTGAGTGGTAGAGAGATGGAGTTACCATAAGTTTACACATGAAGGCAATATTACTTGTTGTGATCGAATGACTTGCCTAAGATAACATGGTTCACTGGGAATAAGAACCATGACTGGAAATAAAGTAATCTGACTTCATGTATTTAGCTTGTTATTTCTATATTATTTTCTGAAATCAATGGATTCAAAATAACAACACATGAGTGGTAGTTAAGGTACCGGATTCCCACATGGCGAACTGCAGTTCTTGTCCCAGACCTGGTGGCTTGAGACTCATGCCAGGTGTATGTGCATGCACGCCCAGAATCCCAGGAGGAGAATGGAGGGAAGGGACTGCAGTGTCGCCATCCACTTGGGGGGTGATTTCTCACTTCCCTCTCACTATCTCTCTGTCTCTCTCCAACAAGTGCAGGCACCCTATGGAAAAAACCTTAAAAAAGAAAAGACAGGGATTAGCAGATGGCATAATTGTTATGTTGCTGGACTCCCATGTGGTCGACCACGGTTTGAGTCCTGGACCTGGTGGATTAAACTCACGCGAGGCACATGTGCATGTGTGCTCAAGATCCCAAGAAGAGAATGGATGAGAAGGGATTACAGCTAAGTCATCCCTCTGGGTTGTGATTTTTTGTTTTCTGTCTCTCTCTGTCTTTCTGATGATTCTGTGAAGGCACCCGATAGCAAAAAACAAACAAACAAACAAACAAACAAACAAAACAACAAAACAAAAAAACACTTCCCTAAGGAAAAAAAAAAGAAAAGAAATACATGTTGCATAATTTACATAGAATAGAAAGCCAAGATGTGGGGTCAGTAGATAATTAAGGCACTGGATCCCACATAGACAACTCCATGATTCAAGTCAGAATACTGGCAGCTTGTAAAACACTCTGGGCACATGTGCTCGTTTCCCTATAATACTGAGAGGAGACTAGAAGAGAAGGATTTGTGCTGTGGCCATCCCCCCAAGGAATGATTGTTTGCTTTTCCTCTCTCTTTATTCCTGTCTCTTTCCAGGGAGTGCACATGCCATATGGCAAAAAATCTAAAACAAAACAAAACAAAACCAAACCCAAAACAACTCAGATTTCCTCAAGATACTTTCTGCAGAGGTGAAGTGATAGGACATATACACATTTAAGATAACAAGCAATACAAGTCAGTGTTAACTTAATGAACAAATAATGGTCATTATTATTCTGAAAAGGAAGAAATCCCATGCCTGAAATGATAAGACTACACAGAGAATATTATTTTGAGGCATTTCCCACTTTGCAATATAATCTGATCTACAATTTCTTGCAGGACCTAAGGAGATGCTGAGCAATTAATAATGGAATAGCAAACATTTTAACCACTGACTATTTAACAAAGATTTTTTTCAATGCATTCTTATGTGCATATCTTTTTTTTTTTTTTTTTGGAGAGGTTTTTGCTATAGTGTTCGTGCACTCGCTAGAAAGACAGAGAGAGAGAGATAGACAGAAAGAAAGAAATCAACCCCCAGGGGTGCCACACCCCAATCCCTTCCCCTCCATTCTCTTGGAATCTTGGGCACGCATACACATGCACCCGGTGTGAGTTTAAGCCTTTAAGCCACCGGGTCTCTGGGACTTGAACCGCAGTTAACTATGTGGGAGTCCAGGGACATCACCATTACACCAACTGCTGGTCCCATTATGTGTAAATCTTAAGAAAAATTTCGTAGCACAAGGATGATGTTATTATTATTTTACAGAAAAAGACACGTATGCTTATGTTTAAAGAGGATAGTGGCTAGGAAGTGAAGCTTCAGAATTGGGTTGAGCCCTAACTGACTCACTAGCTGGGAATTTTAGCTGCAGCACATCCATGAGGTGATGGAAAAAAAAATGAAAGATTACAAGTTTCCCTTATAAATGTAGGTCAATAAGGTCAAGAAGTCTTTCTAATAGGCCTATAATGCTCAATTGAAAATAGATCTTCATAAGCATCAGTAAACCTTCTACCCTTCAAAGGTATTAGGATAATCCTAACAGGATCCTAACAGGATCATCCTTGATTTGATTATTAGACACTATAAGCATACTTTGAAAACCATATAATACTCCACAAATATCTGCATTGAATATATGTAAGCCAGAAATCAGAATAGAAAAAAATTGGGCTAGCCCATGGCCTACCATTTAAGGTAACTGAATCCCACATGACTGAACTGTGCCAACCCCGTGCTTTAAAAAGCATATAAGGCAGGTATGCATGCATGCCCGAAATTTTGAAAGGAGGCATAAATGGAGGGGAAGGGAGGGTAGTGCAACCATGGCCCACCTGTCTCTCTCTCTCTCTCTCTGCTCTTCTCCAGCAAGTGTGCATACCCTCTGGCAAAAAAGAGGAAAGAAACGAGTTGGTGGATCAGAGGAATAGAAAGTATAGGGGGAGAAATATTCTTTGGATTATAAAGTCAAGACCACTAATCATGTGAAACAATTTATTTAATCTGGACCCCTTTAATTTGTTATAATAATTGTTACTGATTAAATATATTTCTAAATTGTATATGGAAATATTAACTGTTCTTAACAACTAAAATGGAACCAAATGATTATCCTTCATCAATTGTTCTTTAAAATATGTTCCGTGTACCCGTAGAGGAGAATAGAAATATTTTTCCCTGAATTTCTCTTCATAATTCTGCAGCTGATCCCTGAGAAAAATCACTGTTCCAATATAGGGGAAAAATAGGAACTGTGAGCTTTTTAGTTTTTTTTGGTTTTATTTGGAGAGGTTTTTGCTATAGGGTGAATGCGCTCGCCAGACAGACAGAGAGAGACAGACAGAAAGTGAAAAATCCACCCCCAGGGGGGATGGCCACGCCGTAATCCCTTCTCCTCCATTCTCCTCTTGGGATCTTGGGCACACACGCACACGTGCCTGGCGTGAGTTTTAAGCCACCGGGTCCGGGATGCGAACTGCGGTCAACTACATGTGAGTCCAGCGACATAGCCATTACACTAACTGCTGGTCCCGTGAGCTTTTTAGTTTTGGCCCTGCCTATTTCTTATATCACCTTGGCCATGTTTGCTACACGATTTCTTTCATTTGCAAAATGGCAATACTATTAGGTCATGCTTTATGAGCTATGAGATAAGGGAGAATGAATTTCTTAATCTCTGCCTCAAAGAAATATTATAAAGTAAGTCATAATAGCCACAATTTTCTTCTTATTGAGATCCAATCTGCCAAGAAGGGAATGAAAACAATGCAAGAAGACTTATGGTGGAAAAGCAAGTCATGAGCTTGAGCCTTCATCGTAGGGGTCAGTGCTGGAGCCAGTCCTGTCATTGGCTGCTCTAGCTCTGGCCGTGTTTGTAGAGTAAGCAGTATGTTTCATGTCTTCTGTGATTGCAATTAGACACCATAAAGGGAAGCTAGTGTTTCACTGACAGAACATCTCACTGTTCAATTGGATTTTGTTATTATGGAAGTACGCAGAAACAACTATACTATCACAATATTAATTGCCTGATTAATTAAAATCAGAATATATGTGAATATTAGGGCCAGCAGGTGGCATGATGGTTAAGGGTGCTAGACTCCTACCTGGCCCACAACGGTTCAAGTCCCAGACCTGGCAGCTTGCTTTCTCACCTCCCCCCTGCTACCTCTCTCTCTCTCTGTCCCTCTCTGGACCAGTTAAAATAAATAAATAAATAATAAATAAATAAATAAATAAAATAATGATAAAAAAGAATATATGTGAATATCAAAACTGATCGAACCCTTAAATTTCTCTCGAACACATTCTTTAATGTTATTCTCCACAAATATTTTATTTTTTTTCAAATATTACTTATTCATTTCTTCCATGAGTAAGATATACACATCCCTCCACACACACCCAGAGAGAGAGATAGAAAGACAGAGAGAGAGAGAGTCAGGCAACCCCAACAGAGCCTTGACACCACAATCAAATCCCAGCCTTGAGAAGGCCCCAGATCCTGGGCAAGCATGAAAGTGGTGTACTTAGGGTGGTCTCAGGTCTTGAACCAGGAGCCCTACCATGTGGAACTGCCTCTTAGAGCATTGAGTTTTACTACTGTGTCACCCTCTGGCCCCAAGTCTTTCAATTTTAACCTTGAGAAAGGGATTATTTGAGTTTCAACATAAGAAGAAAGTGTAGAATATAAAGTCATTTTGAAACTCTTTGTACTTTTAGAATGAAAGCTATAAGTGCATTATAAATCATTCTGAAGAGATTATTCTGAGGACAATCTTTGATAGTGTTGTCAATCTGAGACAACATTAATAATCAAACTTCTTAATTATATAATTTTGGATAAAGACATTGGAATCAATTTTTCCTTCTACCAATTGATAATTACATAAAACAATAATGCAACTCATTTGTGAAAAATACTTCAAGCTATTTGATTCCCAAAATAAGGAGTTAATGATATATGAACTTATAAAGTACTCTAGGCCATTTAACTAATGAGAGGCAATCAATCAACTATTTCTTTAAGCAGTTGTATGCCTCCTCTCCTTGATTAAAAGAGTTAAACTTGCAGAAAATACCTTGAAATTAGGAAGATATTAATGTCTTATTTGTGTTTTAAATTAGTAGAGGGGAGAGAAAAAAAACTAAGAAAATCTTTTAGATGAAAGAATTGCAAATAAATAGAGCATTTGGATGATCATCGAGTAACCTTTCCTGTCTCTTTCATGTGTTGCTCTGGGACTGTATTAATCTTTAAAGCCCTCTTACATTATAAATATTGCTTATGGCACAACTCATGCAAATTTATCTCCTTTCATTACTTCAGAGCTTCCTAGGTCAAGAGTTATCATTCAGATAACATCAACTGCTTCAACTAAGCCTTATTATATATCTGTGTCAGTACATATTCAAATGCATGATGTGGCACGGTGTTCAGTCTCTTCCAGCGTTAGGCAAAGACAGTAACGGGAGACTGTAGAAGAAAGGGCTTTCATGTGTTAAGTGAACAGATCCTAAGGAGTGAGCAAATAACAAGCAATCCCTATGACCAAAGATCTTTCAAAATAACAGGAAATAATGTCAACGGCATTAGCACTAGAGTGTGTTACAGAAAACTCTCCGATGGGTACGCGGTAGAGACAGTGGGAGAATTTTCTACTCATAATGAGCTGTTAAAATATCCAAAGAGAAACAACATACCACAGCAAAATTTATGATAAAACAGGCTTTAAAAAACACTAGAATTTCTGTTATATAAAATTTGTGAAATCTTCATGTCAGGAGTCAAATATTCTTTTATGTCCATTCTTCTTCTCTGCCTCCAAAGATGCTCATGCTCCCACTCCTTCATTAAACACTTCACATCTGTTTAAGTCCTTCCTACACTGGCAATTCCAAAAGGTAGAGCCACCTCTTCTTCTCCCACACAGAGTCAAAAGGAGCTAGACTAAAACCTGAAAACGTGTCATTTATTAACCAGTATATCAACAGGAAAATTATAATGCGTGTTATCTCTTTTACCATCATAATCATGGATGTCCACATACTTATTCCAATTATGTAATTCATTCTGTAGATTATTCTTGAGAAATTGCTCTAATTTATAAGATAATTCAAGAAATAAATACGTATTTTGTTCAACCACATATTACCTAACTTGACTTCGAATGATGGTGACTGTCACGTAGTTACCCAGATTAGGCACTAGTCACTGTTCAATTATGTCCACATTTCCCACTCTTTTCTTACTTCCTAGCCTCCTTGGACTAGCTATTCTTAGTGCTGTCATTTTTCAGAGACAATACACATATTGCTGAGAATATTGAAATGGGTGACTGTGAATAACTAAGTCAAGGTCACGCAGCCTGTGCATATACTGACTATCAGAAATTTGAAACCCCCTTTCTCTAGTCTCATCTCTACATGCCTCAAAAGAACCATAAGTTCAGAGAAAGTGCATATTATAAAACAACAAAAAAACTATGCTTGGATTTCAAAATGTTTTGCACCAAAATAAGCTAGTACTTTAATTCTATTTCCATGAACTTTCTGAAGCCCCCTCATAAATATTAATGAGCAGACACCCTCTTTGAAGATACTAAAGAATAATTTATTTAGGACAACTACCATCAAGAGTTCCAGAGCAGGAAAAGCCACACTGGAATAAATGCCTAGTTGCCACCAGTTAAAAATAAAGTTTTTGTTAGGAGATGTAAACCTGGATATGTGAAGGAATTATATAACCTAATATGTACTTTTCTTATACTTTCAAGGTTGACCCTACACACAGTTCAGCGCTCAGAAGTTTTTGGCCTTGTTTAGTTTTAGCATGATGATGATACAGTGATAATGCAAGTGAACATGATGAAAAAAAATAGCTTCCTTTTGTTAGTCATAAACTAAACGTAAACATGGTTTGTTAGATGACATGAAACAAAAACATTGGCAGAAAATTATCTTTGCATTTACGTTTGTGGATGGGAAAATATTGGAAATTTGGAGACTGAAGCTGAATTAAGCGTGGTCCAAAATACACAATGTCTGAAGGACTGGGGACTGCTTTACAAATGCTTGTCAGTGCAATAATTTAATTTACTGTAAAGAAGATAAACACAGCCAAGTTTGCCACTCTACCCTTACGAGTAAGGTTGCATCCCAGGGTTTTAAATATGATGACCTGGCTTAGTAAGAGTTTGTATCAGCTCCTTATGAAGTTCAGATATTAAACACAAAATAAAGTAAAGCTAAGAAGTAGAACCTTTCTAATTAATGAGTGGCACTTAATGAGTAGGCTCACTTTCAATTTCTGTTAAAACCTAGGGACTGGGACCAGCATTTAATGTTATGACTATGTCGCTGGACTACCATGCAGTCGACTGTGGTTTGAGTCCTGGACCCTGTGGCTTAAACTCACACCGGGCACGTGTGCGTGCGTGTCCAAGATCCCAAGAGGAGAATGGAGGAGAAGGGATTGCAGCAAGGCCATCCCCCCGGGGGGGGGGGGGGGCGAGTTCTCGCTTATCGCTTTCTGTCTCTGTCTCTCTCTTTTGGGCGAGCGCATGCACCCTATAGCAAAAGTCTCTCAAAAGCAACAACAACAACAAAAGAAAACCTAGGGACCAACCATACAAGTGAGAATAACATGATTTAAATTAGAAACAACTTATTAATACCATTGTAATTATTTTCTTAGATACACATTTAATTCTTCATTGTACTTATTTAAGGTTTTTCATAGAACTGTATACAGTTTTGGTTTCAAGTGTGATCCAGAATATTCCATGAACTAAAAATTCCCTAAAATTTTTCTGCAGCAATTTCTCTTCAAGTTACTTGAATCTGTACTATAAAACTGATGACTTCTTCAGCTTACTAGAAATAGTAGGGCCTTATTATTTTTTTCTTTAAAGAATTATTTTATTTAACTTTATTTATTTAATTTAACAAGAGAGGGACACAGCGACAGAGAGAGAGAGAGAGAGAGAGAGAGAGAGAGAGAGAGAGAGAGTGAGAAAGCAAGCCATCAGGTCTGGATTCAAACCACAGACAACCATGTGGGAATCCAGTGTCCTTAACCACCACACCACCTGCTGGCCCTAGAAATAGTAGGGTCTTCTTGATCTTTGAACTTTAAACCTGAAGTTAGCATCACATGTAAAAACAAATAGCTTCAGGCCAGATGGTGGCATAGCAGTAACACAATAGGACCCACATGGGAAAGGTCCTCGGTCTGGATCCCAGGACTTCCTGAGTATACCTGGGGTGCTCACATGTGTCTGTGATCTGGGTTGACTTAGACTGGGATAGATTATGGGACAGGACCACTGTTGTAGGTTCTCTTGTATGGTTGGTCCCTAGATTTTAATAGGTTTCATGTTTTAATATCTGAACTTCATAAGGAATGGATACAAACTCCTACTAAACCAGGTAACCATGTTTAAAACCCTGGGATGCAATCTGACTCCTAAGGGTAGAATGACAAACTTGGCCGTGTTCATCTTCTTTACAGTAAAATAAATTATTGCACTGGCAAGCATTTGCAGAGCAGCCCCCATTCCTTCAGATGTACATATAGAGACGTTGTTCTCTATAGCTCTTTCAGTTCCTCTCATTCAGTAAGCTTTAAAAAAAAAATAGCATTAAAGGTCCCCAGTCTTGGTTTCTGACCTCAGAGAGCCCTCAGAGGGAAGACATCCAAAGGACTCAATCAGAAAGTCTCAGAAGACATGGCAATTGGAAAGCCTTGCTAAGTGCCACCCTCCGTGCCTGGTTTCTTTTGAACAGGGAACCTAAGATCACTTCCCTTTCTTTGTCACTTCCATGCTGAGAACACTCCCATTCCACGCCACTTCTGAAACTCTCTGCTTATGCACTCAATGGCACATCCCTTTGGCATATGACTCAGCTGCTATTCGGACTTTAGAAACGATATTAATATATATTGATTAGACATCTCTCATCTCAAAAAAATAGAACAGAAATATAGGCTCTAACATTGGTGACATTTTCATTCTCTACATAATAATTGAGACAGATTTTATATTAAGTATATATTTATTTTTACATGAATACTATCTAGAAGCATTTTTTCTCTTCCATATTTGCTTTCCATAGCCAGTTAGTAAAGGAGAATCTACCATATGCCTTCATGTGTTCAATTTTTCAAGCTTGAATCTTCCCAGTGTTTATCCCCAGCTTCCTTTTCCTCTCAGATGCCTGCACATTCATCTATTTATACCACTTCTCTATTTAACACTGTAATAAGTTGAAACAATCCAAAATTCCCTGAATTAAATTTAGTGTCAGCAATTGTTAACTCTGGACATACAAGGTCATGGAAATTAAGTGTTCGGTGGTCTGGTAACCATGAGCTGTATATTCCTATTTCCCTTAGCCCTGACAAATGGCAAAAATAATTTTCACACAAAAATAAACAAGACAAAATTTATAAAAGTTAAACTTAGTAAGAGAAAGGAAGGAAGGAAGGAAAGAAAGAGGAAAAAGTAAAAGAAAGATGAAGGAAAAAGAGAAAGAAGAAGAAAGAGAATCGAAAGAAAGAAATAATGGAGGAAAAAAGAAGGAAGAAAGAAAAGGATGAGGGAAGGAAGGAAGAGGAGATAGAGGGGAGAGAAAGCAGAAAAGAAGGAAGAGACTTTATAATATGCACCTTCAGTATCTCAACAATTATCGAGATACAATCAGCATCAGATATTCCACAAATATTTAGTGTTTGGTACAAATAATTGTTCAATTATCTCAAATAGGATTAATCAAATATAGCAAGCAGGTAATAATACTTCCCAGATGAGAACCAGTTGTACGGTTCCCATTGCTAAGTAATACTCATGAGAAGCGAATGGTACTATGCTTGTTTTTGAAGTGCGAAGCTACAAATACAAGATAATAGTAAGAAAGAGAATGAGCAAGAATGAAGATAAATGACAAGACTAATTAAATAGAAAGATCAGCAGAGAAAACAGGAAATGAGGATGAATCGCTACATTTTCTTTTCTCTCTCTTTTTTTTTTTGTTGCTGGAGGGCACATGTAATCTTCAGAGAGAGAGAGAGAGAGAGAGAGAGAGAGAGAGAGAGAGGGAGAGAAAGCACCACACATTGGGCCATGGTCAACTGCAATCCCCTCTCTTCCATTTCTCCATCCTGTCAGAATTTGGGTTCACACACATACAGTAGCCAAGACTATTTTTTAAGCCACTGAGGCCAATATTTGACCTTTGTCAGTCATGTGGGATCCAACTCCCTTAACCACCAGGCCACAAGACTTACTCAAACATCCTTTCTTTGAAAACATGTTTTCTGCCAAGGAGTAGTTGTTCTTTCCTACATATGACTTAGCATCAGATAACTTTATATGGCATTTATCAGTTTGTTTTAATTACTTTCCTAGAAAATGCTCTTCAAATATAGAGTGTGCCTTATCCATATTTGATTTTCTAAAACTTAATTTTCTGAAGTTCATAACTGGTACTCAGTAACTGAGGAAAGAAGGAAAGAGGGAAAGGACCATGAAGGAAGAGAAAAGAAGGGAAAAAAAATAATGGGAAGACAATTGCATCAGGAAAATAAAGGACTGTGAATTAATAATATTAACACTGTGTGATTATGAGAGGCTATAGGTGACCTTGTTAGTCATCCAGTATGTGCAAAATAACATTTAAACAGAAAGCTTGGAAAGGAAGTTAGAGTTAGAATAGTACTGCTAATGATGCCATAGGAAACCATGGTAATCAGAGTTCAGTAGTCATGAATGGTGTGCATTTGAGTTCTATTAATGCAAATCATTAATTGATGTAAGAACACTTTTTAAGCATTGTCACCTGCAAAGATTTTTTTTTTCCCCAAGACAGATAGGTTTGTTGGTAAGTAAATTTGCTTCCTGGCAAAATGTCAATTTTCTGTTCTCTAAGACTGGCAAATAAATTTACATACTTAATCATTTTTTATGTCTTCTGGCACTTTTTTCCAACATCACTATTTAGACAGAACTGAGATGAAGGAACCGTAAGTCAGATTATTTTGAATGGAAATGTTTTTGTACTTTAATAAGCATACTATCACCAACTTAGAGAATATTTGTGCTTCCTATGATCAAAATGGTTTCAGGCAGTCAAAAAAATTAATATGAGAAAAAAGTACTCAAATCAATACTGTTTGTATTTACAAGTTCATCTATGCGTATTTGTTTCCTTTCATCTTTCCTACATTTCCTTTGGCTGTTTCCAGAGAGAAAGCATTATACTGAAGATACAGCTGATGTTATCAAAAGCCATATAAGGAATAACTGCAAGAATAAAGAGGAAGAAAACAGAATCTAAGCTTATAAGAATCTTCCAGTAAGTCTGTCTTCATCTAATTAACCTCTGAGAAAGTAAGTTCGAAAAAATATATTTAAGGATTTGTTGTAAATCTCAAAAAACACACTATCATTGATTGCTATCAAAGACATCTTACTACTTTTATCTGCTATTCAGATTCTGGCTTATACAAAGTAGTTACATACAAAGAGATCAATAGGATAGAAAATTCATAAATATAATTTGGCACAAGAATTTAGCAATCTTCCTCTTATCATTCCTTATGTTCATATTGATTATGATTTAAACAACACAGTTTCTGGTCTTTATTGGAATGATGAGATGCAAAACAAAAGTAGGGAAATGATGCTAAAAATCCAGTAGATTTCCTCACACCTAGGATCAAAGATAGACTCTTTTTGGGAATCAGCAGTTAGCGTAATGGCTATATCGCTGGACTCCCACGTAGTCGACCGCGGTTCGCGTCCCGGACCTGGTGGCTTAAAACTCACACCGGGCGCGTGTGCATGCGTGCCCAAGATCCCGAGAGGAGAATGGAGGAGAAGGCATTGCGGCGTGACCATCCCCCCTGGGGGGGGGGGGGTGATTTCTCGCTTTCTGTCTCTATGTCTCTCTCTGTCTGTCTGGCGAGCTCACGCGCCCTCGAGCGAAAAAACCTCTCCAAAAAAAAAAAAAAAAAGATAGACTCTTTTTTATGTCCAGATCTTACTGTTTGTTTTTTTAATTTTTACCTTTAAACAGATATGCTTAAACATTTATGCTTTCAAAGGTAAGAAAAATATCTCTTTGAAGCTACAAAATAATCTTGGATCTTTAAGGGGTAACCTTTATTGCATCACATCTAATTCATTGGAATGAAGAATTCCAATGTGTACTTCATAGTTCATACTTCATGGAACTATTGTGTACTTCATAGTTTCTGAGCATGTTCATGTGCATAACCTCATTTAAGCCTTCTTAGGTTCTTAAGACCCATATTGTTATTCTCACTTTTTAATCAAGAAAGAGAGACTTGGAGAAGGTAATGACTTTCTATGTCAAAGGAGCAGTAAATGCACTAAAACTGAGAACCCTGACTTCCCTGAATTCAAGGAAACACTACTAAAAATACAGTCATTTGTCCCAGTTCTTAGAAATACTTAGCAGAAGTTCAGTTTCAGGGCAGTTCTCAAAAAGGAGGAAGATTTAGTGGAAAACGACAGTGGCTTATCTTAGTTGACCTGGTTTGTTCATCCATAAAAATCATTGAAGGCAGAAGAGATAAAGACTTGAAATGTAAAATAGAAGAAAGTAGGTACCTTGGCTCAGCATGAATGCAACCCCTGAGCACTGAGAAAACAGAGTGGCAGGCAGCCAGCAAGAACTGCCAACTCAACATCTTCTGAGAGTGGAATGAGATTCAGAAGGCTGTTTGCAACCTCAGTGAATATTATACCGGAGAGTGTTCTAATATCCTGGCTCTCTTTGAATGCAGGTATCAACCGAGATTTTAAGATCACCTGGAGGAAGCTTAGAATAATTTCCTGAAGAAGAAACATTTTTATTGCCTGTTTCAGGACCCCAAATCATTAAGATAAATATAAATATTAAAGAGCAGCCAAGTGGTGTGGTGGTTAAAGGCACTGGACTCCCACATGTCCGACCACGGTTCAAGTCTTGGACCTAGTGGCTTGCTTTCTCACTTCCTCTCTCTCTCTCTCTCTCTCTCTCTCTCTCTCTCTCTGATCAAACTGGAAAATAACAATGATAATAATAATAAATAAAGTTAAGCAAAATAATTTTTTGAGAGGTTTTTGCTATAGGGCATGTGCACTCTCCAGAAAGAGAGAAACAGAGAGACTGAAAGTGAGAAATCACCCCCCGGGGGGATGGCCACGCCACAATCTCACAATCCCTTCACCTCTCAGGGTCTTGGGCAAGCATGCACACACGCCTGGTGTGAGTTTAAGCCACTGAGTCCAGGACTCAAACCACGGTCAACAGCATGTGAGTCTAGTGACATAGCCATTACGCTAACTGCTGGTCCCAGTAAAATAATTCTTAAAAAAAAAATAAAAAAAGGACAGCTAAACTGCTTTGCCACTGCAGTTGGGCCAGGAGATATATGTTCATTTCTCCATCCATCCATCAATCTGTTCACTCATTCAATCTAGTCTTTATGTATTTATTTATTAATATCTATTGAGCACCTCCTATGGGCTAGTTGCTAACAGTGCAATGAACCTAGTGCTAGTTCCCACCCTTTGGCAACCTACTTCATCAGTGTGAAAATGAGGCAGGATAAGAAGGATAGAAAGGTATGAAAAGGGAATAGGCGCTATTATGTTAGGAGGATGATTAGAGAAGTCTTTCCAGTTATGACGGTATTTAAGCAGAGAACTAAAGAAATGGAAGTGTGGGTTATATGAGTCTCTGATAAAAGAATGAGCAGCAAGTCCAAAGGCCCTGAGGCAAAATGAGCTTAGAGCTTTAAGCCAATGAACCTGGAGTGACAGAGGAAGAGGCAGTTGATGCAAGAAGTGGTAGGAATCTAGGTTGCATAAGGTTTTTTAAGTCTTGGGAAACGCTTTGTCTTTTACATTGAGAGCAATGGGAAGACTGTGAAAAGTGTTAAGCAGAGTAGTGGCATGACCTCACTTATGTTTTAGCGTGATTCCTTAGGGTGCTATGTTGAAAACAGGGAGACTAGATAGCTTACTATTGCAAGGATTCAGGCTAGAGCTGATGGTGGTTTGGACCACAGTACTGACAATGCTGGAGGTGGTAAAGGGTAGTCTCACAGGACATATGTTTTGATACAGATTTAATAGAATTTGCTTTACCACGTTTATAGTTTTCACCTTTATTCTTAAACATTTAAACTTTAAGCTCTCAAAATTCCTTAACTAAAGTCATGTAACATATAACTCATTTAGCCCTCCTCAACATACTCTTTATATAGGAAATCCAATTGAACAGCCTAATCCAGTTAAATTCATTGCACCTATTGGACTCAAAGGACTCACAGCCTAGATTCTATTCCAATTTCCTTCCTCTATAATTCAACCAAGTATTATATGGCATGGAACTTTATCTCTGTCTTAAAGAACAACAAAATGAATCAGTGATATTTCAATAATTTGGAAAGAGAATTTTATTTTCTTTTAAGTTTGTATAAGATCTTAGTCAATACTTATGCCATTTTGCTTAGGCAAATTTCAAATGTCCTTTAGAGGATATCTTGGCATAAAGTATAAAGCAGTCACAATTAATTAAACCTACTTCTCTCTTCATATCTTTCTGCTCGCTTATCAAAAATTTATCATTTATAAACTCTTATTCTGGATTTGACAAATTAGAAATGACTTTGCAGGGCAGCTGCAGAGGTGCAGTTGATATCGGTGCTGCCCCGCACAATATCAAAAGCTATATGGGAAGGTCTTGGGTTCACATCCAGGTTATACATAAACACACCCATGATCCTGGTTGGCTGCTGGGCTTGGGGAAGGATTGTAGTGTGAAAACCCTATCTGGAAGCCTCTCTCTCACTCAGAAAATAAATAATATTTTTGTGTTGTTTTGTCTTGTTTACATTTTTTTAATAGGGAGCATGCACTCATTAGAGAGAGACAGAGATGGAATTGATGGCATACCATGGTTCGAGTCCCAGACTTGGTGTCATGACAATCACACTGATAACGTGTGCATGCATGCCCAAAATTCCAAGGGAGAATGGAGGAGAAAGGATTGTGGTGTGGCCACTCCCCCAGGGGGTGATTTCTCACTTTCCCTTTCACTTTCTATCTCTTTCTGGTGGATGCATGTGCCCGATGGCAAAAACCTAAACATAAATAAATAAAAATGAATAAAACACCACATTGACCTATTTTATCATAAAGAAACAGAATAGACATCTGAAAGCCAAGTCAAAATGTATCGTTTGAAAATTTAGTACTAAATCACATGTAGGAACATGTTACCTTTATCTATGGTCAGAATACTGTTTGTTATCAGGATGGTTCTGTATGCTAATTTCAAGGAGTTAGAGATCTCCACCACTCTGCACCACAGAGTACATGCTTTTCTAGCCTGATTCTGTTATACTGGGACTCAAGACTCTTCCCCACCAAAACTCTTCTCAAGTTTCTTCGTTTTCACAGAAGGCTCAGGTTGTATCTGCCTTCTGCACTAAATGTGTAACACCTACAAAGACCAAACCAGACTGACTACCTTGTCTTTTTCTTTAGTCTTTTCTCGCTTTTGTTTTTAGTAATCTCAAACACATTTGGAACATCAGGAGGAACATCAGGGAAAAGGACTTATAAGTTTGGAAGTTAACAGAAAATATCTCCTAATGAATCTTCTTCTGAAAGCCTTTCAGCATGATCATCTTAACAGTCAACAAACACTCCACATTTGATATGTACCCAAATATTTTCTCTCCCTAATACCAAATAAATATTGAACATGTAAGTAATGGTTAACATGTCAACTTGACTGAGACACAGGGTACCCAGATATTTTAAGCGTTAGTTCTATGTATGTTTTGTGACAGTGTTTCTGGATGAGGTTAACATATGAAACAGTAGGCTGAGTCAGGCACATTGCCTTTCCAAGGTGGGGGAGCCTCATCCAGTCTGTTAGAGACTTGGATAGAATAAAAGGCTAAGTAAAATCTTTGTTAGACTGTCTTTGAGAGGGGACATTGCTTTTTTCTTACCTTCAAACTTGGCCTCAGACTAAAACATACCATTGATTGTCCTAGTTTTTAGGGCTTTGAAAGTATACTTCTGGTTCTCTTGGGTCTCCACCTTGCTGAATAGAGATCTTAGGTTTCTCAGGTTTCACATTATCTGAGCCAATGCTTATGATAAATTTTTCTTTATAATCATATGCATAAATATCTCTTTATATATAAAATATCTATATATGTATTATGTGTGCATGTGTGTGTATACTCTACTTGGTCCTCTCCAAAATAAAAATAATAATAATTCTTCAAATAGTTTTTCAAATAGCTACTCAAAATAATAATAATAGTGATCATTAGGTTTACCAAAAGTATAAATGTTAAAAGTCTGGGGAGAACTGATCTTAAGTTAAATGCAAGAAGACAATAGATAAGTTCTGACAGTATTTTAACTATAAAACACACTTTTCTCCTAAGAGAATTTATATAAATAATGCTTTAGTGATAGTTTGCTTTTAACAATCGAAAAAGACATAAACTATTTTTTTGAACTTTGCTACTACTTTGAAGACATAAATGATTTAGTATCTGCTTTGTGAAAACTAGATTGACTTTTATCCAGTTTCCTGGATAATTGAGTCTCAGGTAATTCAGATTAGTTTTTCACTCTTAAATTAGATCTCATTTGATTGTGCTTGTCCATATCTTTGAAGGGTCATTTATGTTACTACTCAGGCTAATTGATGTTCACAGCATCTATGAGTCAAAGCAAGCCACATTATACATTATAAATATTCTGTTTAACCCTAACATCACATCATTATTAAAGTGTTTAAGAGAGACTAAAGCTGTCAATTACTGTGAAATAATAATAATTTTTAAAAAAGAAAAAAGGAATATGTAAGTCAAATCTCATCTTTGCTATCAGCCAGTAAACCAAACATTAGCTCCTATTTTCTATTTTGGTACAGCAAACTATTGGACAGATTTGCATCTTCCTACATCAATATTTATGCCATAAATATTTACAAAATGCAACAAAACATTACAAAAGTATGCACAAACATAAAAGAATAAGAATGCATCTTTACTCTCAAAAGTAAAGTCTATTTAAAAAATGAGAAAACAGAATTTATCTATACAGAGCTATCTGCT
Source organism: Tupaia tana (assembly GCA_026018925.1). Lineage (NCBI taxonomy): Eukaryota > Metazoa > Chordata > Mammalia > Scandentia > Tupaiidae > Tupaia > Tupaia tana. The sequence continues at coordinate 251,250,489 of JAKSZU010000001.1, read as the reverse complement.
TTATCCTATCATTAAACTTATTAGTTAAAATTCTGCAAATAAAAACAAAATGCATGCATAATTTTATAAACTTTAAAAATTATTTTGAAATGTTAAGGGGCAAAACATGCCTAAAGTATTAAATTACTTTCTTTTTGGTTTTGCTATAGGGCATATGCACTTGCCAGTGAGATACAGAGAGAGAAAGTAAGAAATCAACCCCTGAGGGAGATGGCCTCACCGAAGTCCCTTCTCTTCCATTCTCTTCTTGGAATTTTGGGCATGCATACACATGTGTCCAGAATAATTTTTAAGCCACTAGTTTCAGAACTCAAACCGCAAAGTTGACCATGTGGGATCCAGTTGCCTTAACCACCACACCATTTGGCTAGCCCTAAACAGCATATTTTAAGAGACTATCTATAATAGTTCCAAATATTTCTTAACCTTCATAGTAGTTATACTAGAGTTACCCATAAGGTTTTTGATCCACACGATTTCAACTTAATTGTGTAGGTATATTCATGTTCGCAAGAGCTAGGTAAGCATGGTATGTCACCATATACCTCATGTGATGTGACGATACGTAAAATTTGACATTCCCCTTTCATGGTAAGATGAGTGAACAAAAGCGTGATAGGAAGTAATATATATAATGTAAAAATAAACACACACAATGTACTTATTAACTGAAAGTAACTAAAAAGTGGAATTTTTAGTGCAGAAACCCAGCAGACAGTGCCTTCCTAAAGTGATCAAGAAGAATTATATATGTAATAGGACAAATGGAAATTATGTGCTTCCTGATGCATACACCAGAAAGGACATGACCTCCCTTCTCTGATATTTTTGTTCCCAAAGTACCAAGCCTGCATATAATCATAAGGAAATATCAGACAAACCCACACTGAAAGACATTGTTCTTATTAAGTGGCCTACACTCTTCAAAACTGTCAAGACCTTGAAAAACAAAGGAGACAGAAATACACTTTCAAAGTAAAGATTAAGGAGCTATGATATCTAAATGAAACATGTGCTCCTGAATTTTTGGACTAGAATATTTTTCTTTTACAATAAAGTACATTTTTCTATAAAGTACATTTCAGGACAAGACAAGACTAAAGAGAAAAAGAAAGAGAAAGAGCAGGAAAAAGAGAGCTTGTACGTGACAAAATTGCAACATTTGGGGGATCTGAGTAAAGGTTAATATGGGAAGACTTTGCATCATTTTTGGACTTTTTTTTTTTTTTAGAGAGAGATTTTTGCTATAAGGTACATGTACTCTCTAGAGAGACAGAGAGAGATGGAGAGATAAAAAGCAAGAAATCACGCCCCTGGGGATGGTCAAACCATGATCCCATCTCCTCCATTCCCTCTCAGGATTTTGGGCATGCATGAACACAGGCCTAGCATGAGTTTTAAGATATCAGGTCCAAGAATCAAACTGCTGTCAATTATGTGGGAGTCCAGCGATGTCCCATTTTTGAACCTTTATTGTAAGTTTGAATTTATTTCAAAATTAGTAAAAAGCAAAAACAACAATTACATAAAAATATTTATGCTGATGTTCATTACAATTCTGGTAACGGTTTAAATGTCCCCCAAAAGTTCATTTGTTAAGATTAGGTTGTACTGTAAAGTTGTTAAGTGAAAACTTAATCCCTTCATAGTGTCCCAGGGTTGTGCCTTTGGGAGAAATAAGGTCATTAGGGAGGGACCCATATGGTTGAGGATTTTTTTTTTCCCCCATAGGACATATGTACTCACTGGAGACAGAGGAAGAGAGAGAAATTGAGAAAGTACCCCCACCCGGGGGGTGAATAGCCATGCTCAAATCCCTTCTCCTCCATTCTCCTCTTGGAAATTGGTACACGCAGCCACACACACCCTGCATGTTTTTCAAGTCACTGGGTCTAGGACTCGAGTCGCATAGTCGGTCATGTGGGATACAGTTACATTAACCCATGCCACTGGCTGGCCCCAGCGATTGAGTTTGGGTGACATTATAAGAGGGGAAGGAAACCAGAACAGGCAGAAACTTATGGACAGTCGCTTTGCCCAAGATCCTGCCCTCCACTGTGTTGTAGCCTTATGAGAAGTTGGCATCTGAACTCCGGACCTCCAAATCATGAGTTGAATAAACTTCTATTTTTTATAAATCATTAAGCCAAAGATATTTCTGTTAACAACACAATTATAGACTAGTACATCAAGAATAATTATTTTTCCTTCTGTACTCCCACAAAAGTATATTGTCAGTGATTCTTGTTAAACTTTCGAACAAGAATAGATTTTTGAGATGTTTTTAAAATGTCATTTAGCCCATTTATACCCAAATCACTACACTTTTGTTTTAGAAAATGAGGATATATAGGCCTGTATGGATAAAGTTACTGGCTCAAATTCATAAATGCATTAAAAGAAATAATCAAAATGTGACATATATTATTTCTCATCCTTTCCTTATTATAGTCTGAGTATCGTAAAGAACATGTTAACTCTATGTATCTGTGCATTTATATTTTCTCACATCTAGTGCAAAATCTTGCATAGGGTAAAAGTTAATCAAATGACAGTTCTACTTTCTGATAGTCCTACTGCTAGAATTTTAGTTTTGTATTCTTTTAGAAAATAATCCCATACTTATGGAGTGTTTTCTCAATACCAAACATTATACTGAGAATACAAATATTGTAACTATGTCATGATGTCATGATCCTCCTTCTCAACTGCTTCTTCAAGAACATCATGCCTAACTTGGGAAGAGAGTCTTGTGAACCAAGAGTTAAAACAGAAAACATGTAAAGTGGCAGAACCAAAAGATAGATAAATACACGTAACAATAGTAAACACTTCACCAGTTCAGAGAAGGAGTACATTCTTTGGTTAGAATACTAATTTATGCTACATTCAGAATGACATTGAGTTATGATGATAAAGGATAGTTACAGTAATCTGTAACGCTAGCTTGTAGGCTGAGACTAAGAACTAGCATACTTATGCTAGTCTAGAATGGTGAGTTAACACAATTTCATTTAGGCTGAACCTCCCCTCTTTAAGTTTCCATAGTCCTGTCTCTCTAGTGCCTGGACTGAATGCTTCATGCCTTTTCAGACTAACCCCTGATGGCATTTGCATCTGTGAACCCTAATGTAGTCTCTTCCTACAATTCTCCTAAGTAAGCCAAGCATATACACAAAAATAAAAGTTAATTTTGAAAATAAGAAGATATAAGTGTTTTAAAATTATTTTTGGAATTTGTTTGTTTATTTCTGGTTAAGAGGAGGAGAGACTACATCTAGCTTGCATGATGGGAGCAAAATACTTCCTAGAAGGAGGATTGTTTTCTAGGCCTTGAAATTCACTGATAAAGGCAGCTGTAGGTGTTGCTAAAATGCATGATGGACAAAACAGGAAACAGTCTCTGAAAGATTTATAATTTCCTCTTTCGGGATTCTTTTTGGGGCCATGAGAGTTTTTATAAGACTTTTATGGAAAGGTTACAGACATTAACATAAGGCTATCTTATTCTGAATTTGATGTTAAAGTAAATGAAACCCCCAGGTTTTTAGGATTCTAGATTAATGGAATGAGAAGACAGAAAGAAGGAAGGGAGGTAGGAACAGAAGAAGGAAGGGATGTCTCCAGCTTTTTTCTGCATTTATGTTCCAGAGTTCAACAGGTATCTGAGAAACTGAATAATTTTTCTAAATTTATCCAGACAGAGAGAGAGGCACCATCGGTGGTGTCCTCATGCACAATCCTCTTCCTAGTTCTGCAGTCAGTCAGGATTTATTTATTTATTTATTTTTTAGAGAGGTTTTTGCTATAGGGCACATGCGCTTGCCAGAAGGACAGAGAGACAGAGAGACAGAAAGAGAGAAATCACCCCCTAGGGGGATGGCCTTGCCACAATCCCTTCTCCTCCATTCTCTTCTCGGGATCTTGGGCATGCACGCACACATGCCCAGTGTGAGTTTAAGCTGCTGGGTCCGGGACTCAAACCTCAGTCAAGTATATCAGAGTCCAGCGACATAGCCATTATGCCAACTGCTGGTCCCAAGTTAGCCAGGATTGTGAAGACATCCACAAATAAACCCTGGCTGTGAACCCAGTGCCTTTCACAGGCTACCAGCATTTCACAGGGGTCCTGTTACCTGCATCTCCAAAAATGAGCCTGAAACCAAACACTCTATTCAGAGTAGATGATGAATAGCTCTTGGGACCAGCAAGAGTCATAATGGTTAAGTCACTGTACACCCACATGGCCGAACACAGTTCGAATCTCGGATCCGACAGCTTGATATCTCACTTTCCCTCTCTCTCTCTATCTCCTGGGTACACATGCCCTATAGCAAATTAAATAGTAATAATCATAGTAAATAAAGTTAAGAAATAATTCTTTAAAATAAGAATAGCTCAAAGGCTAAGAGGAAACAAATAAAGCTATTATATTTTATTTTATCCTATTCTATTGTGATTTTTTTTCCTGTGGATTTTTTATTTTGATCTTCATTCTGATTTAGGGAAAAAAAACTGTTAATAACATTTATTATCTCCCTGAATACTGGAAATATTGCAAATACTCAGACTAGGTCACATGTTAGTCATTTGTTTTGGCTGTTTACTTCCTACGGACCTCTAAAATTATTGAGAGATTTTCATCCAACATTTTGATTGTACAATTATTTATCCACTTTTATCATCAAATAACAGTACATTAACTTGTAAACCAGGGTGTTCAAAGAGGAGGAATAAACCAGTTTTATCACAATAGATTTGTGGACCTTGGACAAACTCCAAAGAATAATTTGTTTACCCTATGCAAGAATTTTTTTCTTTTAGAATTATTTTATTTAGCTTTATTTATTTATTAACTTATTTGCTTGTTTGTTTATTTTACTTTGACCAGAATGGGACAATGGGGGGGGGAGAGAGAGAGAGAGAGAGAGAGAGAGAGAGAGGAGAGAGAGAGAGAGAGAGAGAGACAGAGACAGAGACAGAGAGAGAAAGTGAGAAAGCAAGCTGCCAGATCCAGGACTTGAACCAAGGTTGACCATGTGGGAGTCCAGAGCCTTTAACCACCATGCAACCTGCCGGCCCTCTATGCAAGGCTTTTGACGATACATATTTAACTCTTCTTATATTTTAAGATTTTTGAGATGAGTTTATTATTCACTTTGTTGAAGAGGGGTTCAGAGATCCCTAATTGTCTACACTATGCCTCCTTGGTCAGAAAATAGCAGGACCCAATTTGCTCAAGATAGCACCAACTATCTGCTAATCTCTAATCTATGATTTTAGACAGAAGATGTCAAATGTGCTCTTTGTTAATAAACTGAACACCTAATGGCTAGATTTTAAGAGATCAGGTATAATAATCATTTAAGAGGACACTTTCCAAGTTTTTTTTCCTATGCATGTGCACACTAAATTAATGCATTTCATTGACATTCTTATAACACTAGACTATTCTTAGTGGTACATTTTATACATAAAATGGTATGCTAGTTGATCACATAGGAGGAATAATGAATTCAAAATGTGAACCAAATTTAGCTGTGTCACCATGAATTGCCCCTATTTTTCAGCCTAACCAGTAGCCACCTCCTCTCTCACACTATACAAACATAAATATAGTTTGAAAAAGCAAACATCATACATAAAAAATTTGAGGCTCACTATCATTTGTGTCAATAATATACTAACAAATTTGCAGTTAAGTATGCAAGAACCAGGGCTCTTAGATTTCTCAGGTAGTTTTAAAACTACACCGACATGATCAAAATAAAAAGATCTCTAACATTAGAAAGCTTGGGATCTTAAACTTTAGCAAAAACAATCATGGAAAGATGAAATAATAAATACTAAGGAGATAAAGACATTTGTGAAATGTTATCGCCAGTCAAATAGGTGTCGTTGGGATAACAGAAATAACATAACATTTAATATTTTCATGGTATTACACCTTCTTTATTTTAAGAAATCAGACAAAATCCTACGGGAATATTGGAAGACATAACTGCTTTGCTGTTTTCTCTCTTACAAGTATGAAACGATAAACATTTTACAGCACTCTTCACTGGGAATGAGTTCCTTGTGATGGGGTCATTGATTGGAACTAGCAGGGATAAAGAAGATTCTTTTTTAGACTCCATTTAAAATCAGACCTCAAAAATCTTAATTTATGATCAGTCATTGCTTGGCACAGGGGTTAAGCCAAACCATGGGTGGATCCCACATGGCTGACTGTGCAGTTCGAGTTCCAGACCTGGCAACTTGAGAAGCACATTGGGTACATGTGAATGCATGCCCAAAATCCCAAGAGGAGAATGGGGAAGAAATTGGGCATGGTTATCTCTCTGCGGTGTGCTTTCTCACTTTCTCTCTCTCTCTATGTCTTTCTCCACAGAGTACATACATCCTATAGCATTTTATTTTTAAATTGTGAATCTAGTCTACTCAAGTTTTGAAGGGATGGCCAAATTTTGGAGTCAACAGAGTGAAAAAAATGAAAAACAAACAAACAAAAAAGCATTCACTCATCTGTATTGACCTAATATAAAGAGAAATTAACTACCTAAATCCAAGGCCCATAACACAAGGTCCATAACACAAACATGCACTGACATATATTAGGTAAAAGACCACTCTCCTTCCACACAAAATTTTAATTTTTAACCATTCATAAAACACAGAAATTCTAACTGCCAACTACAAAGAATCCTAAGTAGTCCAATTTTGCTAGCTCTTCATTTTGGATTTGTGTTCAATACAGGCTTTGTCTCTTCAAGTCCATGGCATGTAACTAGGACACGGAATTGTTAAACCGGTCTCCATCATTTGCACCATCTGTACCTCCTGAATAATAAAACTATTATATAATTAATAGGCAGTCAATTAGGGATGGTTATTAATTACTGCAGACACTTACTGGAGTTGCTTTAGGGAGACCATGGATTCATTTGAAGAAAGTATTATAGATGTAGGCATTTTTGACCTTTTCCATGAGTCCAAGTAAAGTCATAATTTTTCAGCAACTGTAAAAATAATTCAAATTATAATTAATATAGCTTAAGTTTATGTACTTGAGTCACACCAAAATCACAACACTGAATTTCTAGGTTATGATTAAATCATATACCAAATCAGAAATAGTCGATTCTCCAGAGACAACTTCATTTTTTTCCTCCTTCCTACTTCTTTGTTTTCCTTCTTCCCTCCCTCCCAAGCTCTTTTCCATCCCTTTTTATTTCTTTCCCTCACTACACATTTCCAGTATAACTCAAGGTCTAGAAAGTTGAATATATAAGAATCCAGTGAATTGACTTGAAATATATTTGGTCATAACTTTTTCCAGTTTTTCATTATTGTTTCTCTTTATGTTAAAATTAGCAAAGCATCCCATTATAAAACATTCAAACAATATAGAGAACATCCCATGGTTAATCTCTTAAATTTCAGATGTATGTCTTTTCTGAGTTTTTTTCTTTTTAATTATTTTACCAAATACAACACTATCTGTTAAAAGCCTAGATTGTGGGTCCAGCAGATGGTATAGTGATTACGTCGCTGGACTTCCACATGGCTGACAGCAATTGGAGTCCTGGACCTGGAGGCTCGAAACTCATGCTGGGCACATGTGCATATGTGCCCAAAATCCAGAAAGGAGAATAAAGAAGAAGGAATTGTGGCATGGCTATATTCCCTGGGGGTGTGATTTCTCACTTTCTGTCTCTTGGGTGAGCACACACACACACTATAGGTAAACTTTCTCTAAATAAATAAATAAATAAAACAGCAACCACGACAAAACTAGATCGCACTGGATTCTGATAAATAAAAGTAAGATGAGATTCTCCCTGCCCTTGGAATGCCACCCATGTACTACAAAGAAATAGATTTATTTGCCTTAGTAATGTATTATCTAAGCAAGTACATCGAAGAACAGGTAATTAAATGGATTTAAGTGTGAGAAATGACACTTACATGCAACTTTGCTGACATTTTTGTATAGAAAGTAAATTAGAATTCTGAAAACACAGAAATCTGACTTTGTTTTTGCCCCCACCGCCCCCCTCAATTCTCATCAACAATCAGCTCTTTCTCCTGAGCAGTCAGATGCTGGGGATGGTAAACAGACAGGACTTGTAGATGGTAAACGAGACTGCAGTGTTCAGACCAGGAGTTAGTGCAGAACTGTCCCCGTCTGAGTTGGAAGAGTCTTTGGACTACTCTCAGAGAGCCCTGAAGCAAAGGTAATAGGAGCATGGATGTCAGAAAGTGCTTGACTTCTTGAGATTCATAAGCTACTGCAGATAAGAAATGACAATCCTATGGAGGGAGGAGTCATTGATCTCCCTGCTTCCAGAAGCTTTAGAAAATCTCATCAGTGACACCATGCTGAGACTACTTCACTTACATGGGAGATAGAGAGCAACCTTCCTAGTGCTCAGTAGGAGACTGGAACTGAGGTTGCCTTTTGCTGGTCTCAGGGCCTTCCTTCTCTGTCCCTAGAGATGTAGCAGCTATGGCTGAGCCTCAGAAATGTAGCAAAGGAATATTTGTATGACACTAAGGAGATTTATCAGGAAGAGAAATGACTATTAAGTAAAAGAAGTGACTGTTGGTGGGAAAACTAAACTGGTAGAGGAAACAGATGACAACAACAGCAAAGAGAGAAAAACAAAATTGAAACCAAGTGGTTCAGCTACAACTACAAAATGTCTTTCTGAAACTAAAAACACATGACCTCCAAAACATCAAGTTAAATAGATAAATGGAGGGGAATATAGTCATTTTGAATATATATTAGTTTCATACAATATCATATATTAAAAAAGGTCAAACTTAAGAGGAGATAAATATTATAAAGTAAAAGGTAAAAGACTGAGAGGACAGACACAAGGGACCTACAAATAATTAGAAAAAAAACATAAACTGAAAAAAGAAAAAAAAAGCATAAATGGAAGGGAAGTTATAACCAAATGAGTGTGAAAATATTTCAAACTAAAAAATGAATGTGTATATCAGAATTTTTTTCTGTTTCAGTAAGGTAAAGAAAATGCACACATGCACACATATACACCTCTTGGAGAGACATGTAAAATTGTAAAATTTCTGATTTTCAATAATTAAAAAAAATGACAAAAATTCCGTTAAAAAAAAAAATTGAGCCAAAAAGAACTTCTACCCAAGAATCTCTCACCAGGCAAAAGTTTTATTCACTTTTCAGTGTAAATAAAAGATAATACAATATTTTCAAGGATTCATTCAATATATAACTCACATAACCAACTTGAAGAAAGTATTTAAGAATGGATTCTAACTAGACAAAATATGAATAAGAGTAAAACCTTCAATATAAAGGAGGATAAAGATTAGAGGCATCGTGATGGGAGACCTAATGGAAGACTAGAAAATGAAAACATGCTAAACATGCGAAATGTCACTTTAAAAAAAAACTGTTATCAGCTTTCATATAGTTTAGATCATTTCAGCAAATAAGGGCTAAAAGCAAAGATGGAGAGAATAGAAATATTTTAAAGGTTTATTTTCCTGAGAAGGGAGAGAACAGAAGGAGGAGAAATAGAGCCTGTTGATCGAAGAAAAAAGAAAGTAATCTGATTTTTGAAATAGTAGGGCAATACGTGTTACTTTGTATGATCAGAAATAGGTGTTAATGAGAAAAACAACACAGAATGAACTTGAAAACAACAGAAAAACCTAAAAGATAAACCTGAAGTAATATGAATAAATAACAGAAGGACATCTGTTTTTACATTAGCTGCAAATATGCTGCATTTTTTTCTTTAAAAACTGTTAGATTGTGTTTAAAAATAAAGCTATGTGCTTTATAATACACTTTAAAAATGTGCAAAATTGAAACACTAAAGCACAATTCTTTGGCCTCATTCCATTTCTGATGCTCATTCTTGCCTGATTAAATCTGTATTTATCAGGGTTCTACAGAGAAAGAATCAGTAGAAAAAAAGAAAAAAAGAAAAGAAAAGAGAAGAGAAGAGAAAAGAAAGAAAAAAAATATATATATACACACACACACATTTAAGATGAAATGTATTAGGATAGTTGACTCATATGCTTAAGAGGTTTAGAAGTCCCAAGATAGACCATCTATCTACAAGTAAGAAACCCTGGGATACCAGTAGCGTGTGGTTCAGTTCAAGTTCTAAAGTCTCTCGAATGGGGGAAGCTGGTGGTGTCACTCTTAGTCTGAGACTAAGGGCCTAAGAACCCAGAGGACCACTGCTGTATGTCCCAGAGCCCAAAAGCCTAAGAATCTGGAGTTCCGATGTCCAACAAGAGTGAGTCCCAGTTCCAGGAGAGCAAGATCAATTTACCTTTCTTCTGCTTCTGTTCTCTCCAGACCCCCAGCTGGGTAGATGGCACCTGCCCGCATTTGGGGCAGATCTCCAGTTAACCGAGGTCTATCTGTCAATCTCTTCTGAAAAGCCCTTCACAGAAACAACCCAAAATAATGTTTTCACAATTATCTAGCTATTCCTGATGTGGTCAAGTTGACACCTGAATTTTACCATCACAATATGCATGATAATCCTCTAGAAACATCTTCCCTCATCAGTCCTGATTCTAATCGTCTTACCACTTGGTTGAGAAGCACCAGTGGATTTTTCAGGAATAGGAAAAGCCTTAGAGTACAAGAGAGTGTGCCTGTTGTCCCAATTCAAAGATTTTAAAGCCTAAGCATGTAAAGCTTTGATTTTTTAGTTTATATTGAAATATTTCAATTGAAGTTGTCTACATCAAAATGGCCACTGAAAATGGCTGCTTCAAAACATCACGTGGGACCAGCAGTTAGCATAATGGCTATGTTGCTGAACTTCCATGTAGCCGACAGTGGTTCGAGTCCTGGACTGGGTGGCTTAAACTCACACCAGGCACGTGTGCATGCGTGCCCAAGATCCTGAGAGGAGAATGGAGGAGAAGGGATTGAGGTGTGGCCATCCCCCCTGGGGGCTGATTCCTTACTTTCTGTCTCTCTGTCTCTCTCTGTCTTTCTGGCGTGCGCACACGCCCTATAGCAAAAACCTCTCAAAAAAAAATCATGTACACAATGATTGTATTAATTTATTTAAAATCATAGTCAATGGCTAAACAAATATTTTGTTTTTATATGAAGGGTTTTACTAGTCCATATGACCATAAGACATTTATAGTGCATAGCTCAAAAAAATTAGAGACAGAAATAAATTAGTTCTTAAAACTTGACACTGAATGACCTAACAGTCCATGGACAAAAGCTCTGGGGTTTATGAAAGTAGGGAAAAAAACATGATAAAAATGATTGAAAAAGAAAGTAGATATCTAACTTTTAGAATTTACAGTTAAACTATCTCCAGTTTTAAAAGATTACTAAACAAAATAAAGGGCTGTTGTTCACTGTACCCATCCCTTTAGATGTACTGTACCCTAGGGCACAGCCCAGCCCCCTTATGTGATCCAAATTTCTTTTTTTTTTTTTAAAGGTATTTTTAAATTTAACTTTATTTATTTTTTTTCTCAAACTTGAGTTTATTTAAACTGAAATTCTTGATTGTTTCCACTTCAGAATTTCTAAAACATTATAATATGTAGATTTTCATAAAATGGGTATGATCTTAGCCTTTAATAATTACAATGTCATAATTACATAATATACTAACTTTCACTGTGTGATAGAATTGTATTCTTTTCCTAAGGCTGCCATAACAAATTCCCACAAAATGGGAATGGGTTGCCTAAAACAAGTGAAAGGTATTGTCTCGTGGCTCTGGAGAGTAGAAGTCTAAAACAAGGTGTCAGCAAGATTCTGCTCTCAGGAATCTGTTCATTTCCTTCCTCTTAGCTTCTAAAATGGCCAGTGATATTTGGGCGATTCTTCACTTGTAGGCACTTAACTTCAAGCTCTGCCGCTATTGTCCATGCTATTTTCTCTGTATGTCTTTATCTCTGTGTTTCTTCTCTTTTTACGAGCCCACTACTCCTATTAGATTAAGGGCCCCTCCATCATAGTACAAGCTCATTTTCACTAATTAATTGCATCTGCGATGAATGTATTTCCAAATAAAGTCACATTCTGAGGTTCCAGGAGAGAGATGAATATGAGGGGAAGGGAGGATATTATCCAACCTAGTATGTAAACTAACTTAGCTCAACGGATTTTTATTAACTCCTAAGTATTTGCTTTTGAATACTAACCTCTAATAGGTAGAAATACATCAAGTACGTTTCCTATCTGTTGGAGTATTAACATTTAGGGAGTTATCATAAGGTAGAATAGAAAGGACAGAAAGGTTGTCTTAGGTCCTTAAAGTTATACCATTTATGCTCAAATCCTCTCTACCTAATTGTTCATTGTTAAGAAGAGTGCATATATGTCCTCCGGCTATCCTCTTAATGAAATCACATTGAGAGCAAGGACATCAGAGGAGTCACAATTGTCTGCAGAATAATTGCTTGACCTCATGGTTAGAGAGTCTGTAAGTAGACTTGCAAATTGGCAAGCAGAGCTCAAGTGTCAAAAATGGAGTGGCTTCCCAGTAAATTAGATCAGATCACAGAGGGCTGTGCCATTACCGATTGTGACTTACAATACTGCTAGGGCCGAGAGAAGACAATGTAAGTCCAGCCCTGTGTCTTGCACAAAAGTGTCAGCTGAGAAACAAAGCCTCCATTTTTAGAGCCCCATCACAGTGGGTCTGCTGTTGAAAGATGAGCATAGAGATCATTAAGCCCACAGAGAATGAGTGATGGACTAAAGTCTACCTAGAGTTCCTTAACACCAGATTCCAAAATAAAACATAACGAAGTCTTGGCTTCCAATTCCTAGCTGTCAGTTTCTAGTCAACATATTCCTAACACCAGGGGAGAAAAAAAGAAAAGAAAAAAAAATACTACATAAAGTTCACCATTTATAAGATAGTTCTTGTAGCTTAAAACTAAATTAAAAAAAAATGAACAAGAAAAAAGTTAAGAGAGAAGGAAATGTAGGAGTATTAGGGCAGGGATTTGAGACAGAGTGAGTGAGTTTTGGCAGAAAGATTGTTCTAGAACTCCAGTGACAGTGACTTACTAACAAGTGCTTTGAGGTCCTTGTTAAATAAATGCTTGTTTGGTTGGTGCATTTGATGTTCAAACTAAAAAATGCTCCAGTTGGCTGGATGTTTAACAAGCCTCTCTTTGGGAGTTCAGCATCTGTCCGGTGAATCAGAACAAGGGTTTCACTTATACTAAGCAGCAGAAAAATTATATCTAATGAACTGCTAACACCAAGTGTTTATTGAGTTCACCGAGGCATGTTCAAATCAGGCCTGAGTTAAAAGGCTAATATGAGTATTTGATGATCTGGGAAAACTATTCACAAAGAAAAACTAGACTGAAATTTTTATTAGCAAAAATATTTGTTGAAGATACATGACGTGACAGGTATGCTAGTTAGTGCCTTACCTATATCATTATTTAATCCTCATGACTACCCGAGTCTGAATATTTTTCAATCCATTTTACAGATAAGGAAACAGGGTTTGTGATATAGAATGATTTGTAGTCACTCATCAGGGTACTGCAGAGTTGGAATTAGAAACTGACTGACTTCATAACTTTTGCACTAAATCCATTCTAATGTCTCCATGGAAAAGGATATAGCTAGATAAAAAAAGGGTTTGAGAAAGTTCTTAATCCTAGCTCTCCCATAAGAACATTTAAAACCAAAGTTATATGATTGTACGAAAGTCACAGAGCGCACAGGTCTGAATATAGTTATTTTGACGCTACGAGAGGAATCAGATTTCTTTTTCATAGTACTACGTAATATGGGGCATACAAAGAGTTTTTATTGCTTTCATGAACAACCAGAACCGAACCGTTATAGAGATGCCAAGTTCCTGTAATACAAAGTTAATAACAAAAACACTTAATCATTTTAAGCCAGACTGATGTAGACCAAACATCTTTTCTTACCTGCTACTTGGGACGGGCTATGCGATGGTTGCCTTATTCAACATGATTTTTCAATGGCTTTCAAAAGCTTATTTATTACTTTGGACGCCAGATATAGAGAGTTGATCTAATCATTCTCCACTGTTCATTGCCATCAGGCATTTTCAATCTGTAGAAAGAAATGACTTCTTTCCCTTTATCATCTCCAGCCTCCTCTCTTGTTCCTACTCCTATCATGAGCACCTACTCCAACTTGATTCCTGTGTCTTAGTGTTGCTACGTAATATTTTATATTTATGTGTTTTTAATCTACAAAAATAAATTTATAGTACAGAATATATTTTTTTTTATTTTTTGTTTTGTTTTTAGTTTTTTGGTGACAGGGTACATGCGCTCATTGGAAAGAGAGAGAGAAAGGTAAAGTGAGAAAACATCCCCTGGGGAGATGGCCATGCTGCAATGTCATCTCCTCCATTCTCCTCTTGCGATTTTGGTCACTATGCACAAGTGCCTAAAAGGATTTTTCAAGTCACTGAGCCCAGGTGCCTTAACTGCCATGCTATGTGCTGGTCTTCCCAGATGTGCCCCCTTTCCATTCTCACTGAATATTTTATTATAAGTAATGTCATACTTAACAGCAAAGTTGAACAAACTTTACCATGAGTAGTCACGTACCCATTACCTAGATGTAACCAGTAATATTTACTACCCATCTATCTATTTCTCTGTCTACTCGTTAGTCTATCATATATAGGGGATTACTTCCAAGAAGGGTGCAGATATCAGGATACTTCGGCCTAAATATATCAGTATGCGTATCATTACATACAATTTAATATTTTTTATAATTTCTATTTGGTATAAACTTTTTAAATGTTGAGAGCAAATTATAATTGTAGATTTGCTGAGTTTTGGCAAATTCATGCAACTGTGTAACCCTAAAATGCTATCAAAATAAGGAGCATTAGCTTTAGCTCAGTGGGTTCCCCCATCCCCTTCCCAGTCAATTCCTAGCCCTTTCTGCCATAGACAAAGACAGTCATGATTTTTTCTACCTTAGTTGAGCTTTTTCTGTTCTTTTATTCTATATAAAGAACACATATTATAGTATGTGTTCTTTCAGGTGAGATATTTTTCTCTTAATATCTTCTACATATGTGGGAACGTTTGTTTCTGCTCCATGATTCCTTTGGGTTCTGTTTATTGTTTTCAATCTTGTTTCACATTGAATAATTTCTATAAATCTATTTTCTTTTCCACAGACTCATTCCTATGTCATCTCTATTCTGCCATTGAGTTATCCAATAAAATTTTATATTTTGGATATTGTTTTTTCAGTTCTACATATATTTTATCTATTGATTTTTACAGTTTCTATCCATCTGCAGAATCTTTCTATATTTTATAAATTCAAGTATGTTTTCCTTTCATTGCATATAGTAATGACAAGAGCTTTAAAATGCAAATTCAAATTCTGGGAAAATTTGTATGTTGTTTTTGGTTTATTGTTTTCTCTCTTTATTTATTTATTTATTTTTATTAAATTTATTTTTTTTGTATATACATTCAATCACATTGTTTAGCTTAAAATGTGAACATTTCAATATGTGAACATTTCTCCCCAGTCCCGTTGATCAAAATATCTTCAATGGATAACACCACACTTAAGATATACTGAATTTCTGCACTCTATGACTGATTGACTAACAGTTATACAAACACAAGAGATGGGTGTGAATGTCAGATGAGGTATATGTGGAGGAGTGGGGCCTAATGAAGGACATTTGGAGAAGGGATACGAGGTAGAGCATTGACGGGTTGGGGAAATGTGGTGTTATCCATTGAAGGTTGTTTTCTCTCTTGAGAATAGTTCACATTTTCTTAATTCCTCATAGGTTGAGTAATTCGGATGGTGTTCTAGACATTATGAATATTATGTTGTGAGTCTCCAAAATTTATCCCAGTCCTTTGACAACTTTTGAAGTTTTTGTTTTAGAAGGAAAAAAAAAAATGGTTAGACTTAAATGCAAACTTCATATCCTGAGCAGCAGGACAGATACCAGCTCAATTCTTTATTTCATTTCACAGGAGAGAGAGAGAAAGTGAGAAAGAGAGACAAGTACTTTTCACAGTCTCTCCATGCTGCGATCCTTCCCCCAGCCTTCTAGCCAGCTAGGATTGTGAGTGTTCATGAGGGCAACTTGCATGTTCATGTTGACCTAAGATGCAGCCTCCCTGAGGACTGCAATATTGCACCTCAACATTCTACCACGTGCACCACCATGGCAGGACCTAACTCAGTTCTTTCATTTGAGCCACTTTCCGTTGACTGTAGTTCATGCATGTTTCAGTAGAGATGTGGTCACCTTTCGTATACGGATTCTCAAACTCTCTTTTCCAGGAGTTTTCACTTTCTACTGCCTATGGTTTGTCACAGTCTGTCCTCTGGTTTTTTAAGCCAGAAAGAGTGTAGCTTGTTTTTTTAATCAAACTTTCAGTCACTCTGCTATGTCTTCATGTTAAAAACCATAAACACCAGTTTTTTTCCTCCTAAGTTTGAACTCTTTTTCCAAATTGCTTTTGTTTATGCTCCATTTTCTCAGAATTGTTCTTTAGAGTTGATAGTTCTTATCTTTGGGAGCCATACTAGAGTTGTCAAAAGTTTATGTTTTGTATTCATTTTGCTGTATATACAAGGAGCTTCTTGCTTTGGATTGCTTTTTTAGTATTGTGTGTGGATGCATATTTTACTCATCTTTCCCCACAGCAAATTTTTAATGCCCATACTTATGTTTGTTTTACCCTATAATTTGTTGACTTTGTGAATATTTTAAGCTTGTCTACAAACCACACACACACAAACAAAAAAGAGTAAGAAAAAAGTAGAATACTAACATTCTCTGGTATATTCTAAAAACCAAACTGGCCATGTTAATATCATGTAAAGTTTTCTTTCTTTTTTGGAGAGGTTTTTTCTATAGGGCACATGCACTCACCAGAAAGACAGAAAGAAAGAGAGCGAGAAATCACATCCCCGTGGGTATGGATATGCCTCAATCCCTTCTCCTCCATTCTCCTCTCGGGATCTTGGGCATGCATGCACACGCTCCCAGCATGAGTTTAATCCACTGGGTCTGGGACTCGAACCATGGTCGACTAGATGGGAGTCCAGCAACGTAGCCATTATGCCATCTGCTCATCCCTCAAGTTTTATTTCTTATTGTGAATTATTTCCCTCTATCCTTCTCTTCCTTCCTTAATTTATATTACCACAAAATCTTCGATGTGTTATTAATATTCATTACTCTATCTTCAGAGTGTAGATCTTCTTCTAAATGTTTTTTGTCCTTTAAAAATTATTTATCTATAGTAAAATTATGTCTAGAATTGTCCTCAATGAAATCTTGTATGTAAAGACAGTTTTGCCAGATCTTGCTCTGTCTCTGTGTTCCAGCCTGTGCTTGTGTAAGTCATGTCTTTCTTGGTGACCCAGTACCTGCAAACCATGCAGGGAACAGACATCCTGAGACTGATATTTTGGAGGGAAACGAAATGTATCACTTGCTGGACACTTCCTGTACCTCATGTATTTCTCAGAAATTTACAAATTCATGTATTTAGCATATATTCTTTTTCACAATTTGGGCTGGAACGGGTCACACTGGTCATGATTAATTTCCACCTTTTTAACTGGATGTTATCTTGAATGTTGTTTCATTTATTTTTACTTTTCTGATTTACCTTTGCATATGTTTTTGTCCATTTTATCACTAATCACGGCTATTTTATGCCACCTGAGTTTGTAAGGCATTACAAATATTCCTATTACTAGTAGAATAATATCCAGTTGACTAAATGGATCATTAATACTTTAGCTGTTTTTCTAGTTTTGAAAGTTGACATGCTTGTTTTTTCTTTTGTAAGTGATTTGCAACATGCCTTTTTATCTGACTGTACTATTGGTTGTGCCTATTGTAACTAATTACTGTAGACTTGCTAATGAAAAACAACACAAATTTGTTCTTTCACAATTCTGTGGGCCAAAGTCAAGGTGCTGGTAGGGCTGTGCTCCCTCTGGAGCGCTAGGAGAGGACACGTATGTTACCTCTTCCAGCATCTGGTGGCTGCTGACAGTCTTTGGCTTGTTGCCACATCACTGCAGTCTTCAAGGCCAACATCTTTGAATCTCTCTCTGCTCCACCTTCATATCACCTCTGTGTGCGTACATTTGTGTGTGTGTTGAATCTCACTCTTCTCTCTCTTACAAAGACATTTATGACAAAATGTAGGGCCCACGTGGACCCTACATCTTAATCTCAAGATCCTTAACTTAATCACATCTCTTAGGTCTTTGCCATGCAAGGGAACATTTGTATTGATCAAGTACCAAATATTGGGATGTGTTATCTTAGGGGTCATTATTCTGCCTATTACATGATTCTTATAGTTTTACTCATGATTTATTCTCAGAATTAGCAAGATACAATCAATGGGACTAAAACGTTAAGGTCCCGATATATATCGTATTTTTCCAAGGTTATAATCCTTATTTATATCCAGCATAAGAACACATGAACGCTCTCTCCTTTTTTCTTTTTTTTTTTTTTTTTTGGGGGGGGGGAGGTTTTTGCTATAGGGTGTGTGCACTTGCCAGAAAGACAGAGCGAGACAGAGAGACAGAAAGCAAGAAATTACCTCCCAGGGAGATGGCCGTGCCACAATCCCTTCTCCTCCATTCTCCTCTCAGGATCTTGAGCATGCGCCCAAGTGTGAGTTTAAGCCACCGGGTCTGGGACTTGAACTGCGGTCGACTACATGGGAGTCCAGCGATGTAATCATCACACCATCTGCTGGTCCCAGCTCTCTCTTTTTTTAATGAGTTCCCTGAATTTTGATTATTTTAGATGAGAAGAAGAATATCTATTTAAAATTTGTAGTAGTAAGCAGAAATAGATTTCTGTTTGTTTGCTAGCTAATTATCTGTCTTTAAGTATTATATTTACAGTCAACTGGTTTTTTCCCTCAGTTTTTTGTATAGTTTTCTTAAATTAGTCATTATTGACAGAATAGTCTAAATTTTATATAGACTGATCTAAGCATTTGTCCTTTCTTGGTTTCTTTTACTTCTAAACTTAGAATTGCTTCTTTTTTTAAGACATCAGTGGCATTAAATGTCAATGTTATTACATGAATATTTTATTTAATTATATTATATTTTATTTATTTTTTAAAGAATTACTTTATTGAACTTTATTTATTTTATTTATTTATTTTTTAATTTGACCAGAGAAGGACAGAATGTGTGTGTATGTGTGTGTGTGTGTGTGTGTGTGTGTGTGTGTGTGAGGGAGTGAAGAGAGAGAGAGAGAGAGAGAGAGAGAGAGAGAGAGAGAGAGAGAAAGTCACTGGGTCCGGGACACAAACTGCGGTCAGCCATGTGTGGGAGTCTAGTACCCTTAACCATTATGCTGCCTGCCAGCCCCAAATTAATTATTTTAAATGGACAATGAGAATATGCCTAACTTGAGATAAAACCAAATACTTATTTAGCCTGATTGACAAGTCTAGTGACTAAAAATATGAGAGACAATGTTTAATTTTTTGTTAAAGCATGTATATGCATTCCCTTTTAAATTACTCTGATTTTGTAATTGAAGAGATATTCTTGCCCTTATTTTAGAAAATACTTTATAATGTTTAATTGATATGATATAAGTTGAATTTTCCACCTGCAACTTATTAGCCTCAAATTCATCTCTCTATATATGATTTCTTACTGTCTTTATCTTTTGAGTTGAATTGTGTTCCCCCAAATGCACATGTTAAATCTTTAACTATATTTAGAGATAGGCCTTTAGGGAGGTTAATTAATGTTAAATGAGGTCATAAATCCCTAATTTGAAAGGACTATTATCTTACAAGAAGGGGGGAAAAATAAAGGAAAAAGAAAAACCAAAGATCTTTCTTTCTCTTTGCATGCACACAAAGGGGAGGGAAGATCATGTGAGGACACAGCAAGCATGCCTAAAAGAAAGAAAGACGCCTCAGCAGAATCCAGCCTGCTAGTGGAAGCTTGATCTTGGATGTCCAACCTGCAGAACTGTGAGGAAATAAGATTCTATTGCTTAAATCTCCAGTCTGTGGTGTCTAGTTATGGCTTTCCTAGCAGACTAGTACCCTGTATGTGTTACTTATAATAGACTTGTGTTTAAATAATTTCTCTTCAGGATTACGAGGTGGCATGGTAGTTAAGATATTGGACTCCCACATGACTGACTGTGGCTCAAGTCCCGGACCTCACAGTTTGATTTTTCACTTTCTCTCTCTCTCTTTCTCTATGTGTCTTTCACTGGTCAATTTAAAAATAATTGATTAATTAATTTAATCAAACAGATAATTAAAAATAAATGAAATAAATAAGTAATAATCTCTCCTGGCTCCTAGGACCTCACAGTTCATTTGGGAGTGTGGGATGTGAACACGTCTGTCACTTAATGAACCATAAACCAGTTGTACTTTCCCTGTGTACGTACCAAGCCATTCGATTTACCCAGGGTGTCTGTTTCTGTGTAAATCTGCTTCTTTCCCTTGTGTAATTGACTATTTCTAACCTGGTGGGTGCCATTCTATCTCTACCTGAGATGTTTCTTAAATAAAAGAAAAAAAAAATACTCTTACATTTAAATTTGAAGATTAAAAGTTTATTTGGGGCCGCAGGTGGTGTGTTGGTTAAGATAGTTGGATCCTACAAAGCCAACTGCAGTATATAAATACTGGACCCAGTAGCTTAAGAAACATGCCAGGCGTGTATGTGTATGTGCCCAAAAATACCAAAAGGAGGGAAAGGGCTTGTGATGAGACCATTCCCCATGGAGGGATGCTTCCTAACTTTCTCTCTCTCACTCTCTTTGTCTCTCTCTAGTGAGTGCACACACCTCTGACAAAAATAAAAATAAGTTTATCTTGATAAGTGTTTAACAAAAACAAAACAAAACAAAACAAAACAAAAGGTGTTTCCAAGATATTTGAGCACATTACTATAGTAGAAAAAAATAAGAAAGCATAAAGAAATGAACAAAACTTCAGCTTTAACGTTTTGCTTACTGTAAGGCATTTCTCTAATGTTTCTCACTCTGTGATGAAAAGCATTTGACTCAAAATCAGTTCTTTAAATCCTTTTTCTCACTCCTTTAATAATGTCTATTTTCTCATTTCACACTGTGGTATTATTGGATTCATAACAGCAGTTCTGCTTAGTATCATTTACCTGTAAGCTAAACCAGCAAATTCAAAGAGTTTCAAATTATGAAATCTGATTTGGTAGCTTTATGCTAAATGCCAATCAGATGGAAAAGATACTAAAATGAAAATAGAACAAGAAAATGTACCAGTAGGTGTCATTTTTCTTATAAGCAGAAATTTTACTGCTGGAGAAAGATAGCTTAAATTGTGATAATGTCAATCATAGACTCTAAGATTACAAAGCAATTGTTTAAAATCCCGTTTTATAGAGAAGAATATTAAGATTTAGAGAGACACTCTACATAATAGAAAGACCAGAAGCTGTGAATCACAAGTTATGAACTGGGTTTATGGGTCAATTATACCAATTATAATGAATGGATCTTAGACAACATCCTTAACTTTCTGGGCCTTGGTTCCTCTGACTGCTGATTGAGATGACTAGTTATAACATAAAGGTATGATAAATAGTTTGTGTGGAAAACAGAAACAGCTCCAGGTCTTTCCCTCAAGAGGGTATTTCACATAGAGGATTAAAGACGTGTAAAACTGCTGGGAGAGGCAGGGCTGTGAAAGCCAGGATGACTGCTGCCAGCATTCCAGTAATCGTGAAGTGCAGAAACCACGACTCCAGACTGGGATCTTAGCCTCGGCTAAGTTGATTCACATTCTTTTACAATATTCCAGAGAGTTTGTTTGTTTATTTCTGCCACGAGACAGAGAAATAGAGAGGCAAAGAGAAAGAGAAAGAGGCAGGACCCTCGTGGGTGAGCTGTCTCCAGCCTCATCCGACCCAGATCATGGGAACATGCGTGCATGCCTGGTACATACAGGGAGAACCCCAGATACAAGCTCAGCATTTTCCCATACAGGTCCAGCCTGGCAGAGCATCGCATAACCATGTGCTACCACCTGACTTCTGATTCACGTTTTGACTCTAGAAAACTGCAGGCAAAATCTGCCATCTCCAAAGCTCTCCTGCCTCCCTACTACAGCTAACATGACTCTCCGTATCATGCATCCTTTCAATCTGGAACAGGAGTTTCTCATTTTCAGGGCATAAACAGAAATCCAAATAGCAAGAGAATCTGGAAAATGTAATTTCCACGTTTGCCACTCTTACAACTCAGGAGATAGTAAGGAACAGGGTGGAAATGGGTCTGAGATAACCATAATTTGTAAAGTAAACTAATTCTCCACAGAAGATGCTCACCTAGCCAGTCCAACCTACCCACTAATTTTTAATCTGTTTGCATACAAAATGTAATTTAAATCCATTTTACTTTGATCTCTTTACCGTACAACTACTACAATCCACTACAATTCAAGATAATACTGTTTCTCACCAGGATTATTACAATAGTTGGTCCTGTTTTTCTCTTTCCATTTTGCTCTCTATGATCCATATTAAGTTCAGTTATTCTATAGTTGTAAACAATTCCAAAACTGTAGTGGCTTCACCCAGCTGGTATTTATTCCTTGCTTACATTATACATCCCATACAGATATTCAAGGGACTCACTGCCTGTGGTCTTTTAGAATCTCAGGCTGAGAACCCTTCATGTTATAGAAGCAGCATCTGGAATACTCAGGTTTCTCTGTTGTCAATAAATAATTCCCCTGGGGGATTATTCATGGGACTTTTGCTGGCTAAGCCCATGAGGGATATGGCTCAGTTTGGCTCCAAGAAATATGACAAACCAAAAATTGGGTTGAAATTATTGTTTAGGCCATACCTCCTGTAGTTAGTGCTCTACAGTTTAGCCAACATAGTATTTATAAAATATGCACCAACATGCATCATTCTTCTGCTTAAAAACTTTTAGAGGTTTCCACCATTTATAAAATAAAACAGAAACATGGGTTAAAGCCTAGCAGACCCTACAAGATCTAAAGTGTCATTTATTTTTACTTTTTTTTCTTTTTTTTAAATTCAAGAGCCACCGTCCCTGGGTCTGATCATGCTACTATCCCCTTCCTCTTGCCTCCCAGCCCATGGGATCCATGACACTCGCGTGTGTGTCTAGTGTGCTTCATGTTGACTGGGCTGGGAATCTGGACGGTAGTTGTCATGTCGGATATGGCTTCTCTTGAGTAGCACTTTACTACTGTGTACTGTGCCACAGAGCAGGCCCATAGGATGCTATTTTTTTTTTTTTTTTAATCTTAGTTATCACACCATTTGTTCACTGCGGTCAGAATTTTTTTTTTTTTTTTTTTATGTCCCACAAATATGTCAAGATGGTTCCTGTGTAGTCTTTGTGCTTGCTGTTCCTTCCCATTGGAACTGTTTTTAGCGAACTCTACCTGACAAGCACCTTTGTGTCAGAACTCTGCTTAATTGACAGCCCCACACTTCATTTTCAATAGTTTTAGGGGAATTTTTGTTGGTTTCTTTCTTTTCTTTTCTTTTTTTTTAAACTCTTCCAGAGGATACATGCATGAGAAAGAGAGAGAGAGAGAGAGACAGAGAGAGCAAGCTAGGAAGTACTCCCCATGAGGAATGGTCCTACCATAATGCCTTTGCTTTTACTCCCTCCTTGTGAGAACCTGGGCACATGTAGATACGTACCCAGTGTGGTTTTCGAGCCACTGGGTCAGGGACTCAGACAATAATATTGGTGACGTGGGATCCAGCTGCCTCAACTCTCACATCATCAGCTGGTGCCATCCTCACTTTACTCTGTAGTGTAACAACTTGGCACCATTTGCACAATCTATAAATTGTTGACAAGCTTATTGTTTGTCTCCAATTCCTTTAAGTGAAACATAATGAGAGCAAAGACCATTTCAATCATTTTGTTTGCCTTGCCTTCAATACATAGCTAGCATTGACTCATAGTAATCACTGCACCAATATATGTATCATGGAATGATGACACAAGTCAGTAAATTGTATCTATTATTATGGATTAAAGTGATTTAATAAGGATTAATATAAATTAAAGTGGTATTTTAGATATGCATAAAACTGAGAATATCTCCTTGCTTTTCTTAGTATTAGGGAAATTTAAAAGCCTAACATATTTTCTCATTTCTTAGAGTACTATCTAGTGAGAACTTCTGTCTGTCTTTCTTATGCATAGATGTACATACCCCCACACATGCACATAACCCCTAGTTAAGAAATAAATATGATAACCTAGCCCAAGCAGAGAAAAAAATATTAGTTAACAAATCATACATTTGCTAATCGAAGCACGATATTTTTCAAAAGAAAAATTATCATGTTTGCCTATTAGCTAATAACTGTAAAGCATGCTATAATTTCTGTCTTTGTATTATAATAGCTAATATTTTTTCTCTCTTCATGTGCATACCTTTACTAGACCCTGACCTTAGTCACTATGGTTCTTGGGTTATTAAGGAATCATCTGAAGGTCATGTCATGGCAAGTAGTATTTGCGAGGGTTAGTACTAAACACAATCATCCGTAGTACTTTGTAGTAGAGAAGTATGAGTACGTATTCAGACTGAAACAAATGTGATTTCCAAGCAGAGATTGTTTTTAATGGTCTGATACTGAACAAGTTATTTTGGGCCCCAGATTTTATATCTCTATGATTTCAAAATATTAGAAGTAGTCTTGAGACACACTTGCATAAAATCACTGTAAACATTTCTGTCTCAACAAATAGTAATTCTCTAATCATTTTAAGCAAAATGAATTGCCAAAGATTTATAATAGATTTATAATACACAATATTGACAGAAGAGAAAACGCATCAAAAATGCATTTCTCCAATTTGACTAAAAAGATATAATTAAGAATTAAATGGGGGCCAGCAGGTGGCACGGTGGTTAAGCCACTGGACTCCCACATTGCCGACCACGTTAGAGTCATTGACATTGTGGTTTGAAAATCACACTAGATGCATGTGCATGTATGCCCCAAATCCCAAGAGACTGGAGAAGTTACTGTAGCATGGCCATCCTCTTTGGGGAGTGATTTCTCAGTCTCTTTCTCCGTCTCTCTCTCTGTGTCTCTCTCTGGCAAGTGCATATACCCTATAGCAAACAAACAAACAAAAAATTGGAATTTACAGGTTGTTAAAAAAAAATTTAGACCTAAGAGGAAAAAAAGGAAAAAAAAAAAGAAATTTAACTTAGTGGAGTTTAATTGAGCAAAAATTAATATGATTCGATTCAGACAGTTTTCAGGACCAACTTTTGAGCAACTCCTGGTAGCCTCCTGGTTTTAAGTTCTGGAAAGGGAAAGTGAGTACAAAAACGAAAGTAAAAGAATAAGGCAGGGAAACAATTTGGGTTGGTTACAGTCTAAAGAGTGTCTGTATTAACACAGTTTAAAAGATGAAATGCCTTGTGATTGAAATCTAGCTGCTATAATTGGTTGTAACCTAGCAACCAACCAAAAAGCAGTCATCAAAATGAGTTTGTTATGGAAACTAAGCCCTGAGTACTAAGACTTTTTTGATATTTTTTAGCAGGCTTACTGATATGTAATGTAATGTAAGTGTCAGTTCTTTTTTTTTAAGAAGTTTTTCCATAGGGTGCATGTATCACCAGAGATAGAGAGACAGAGACAGTGAGAGGGAAAGTGAGAAGTCACCCCCCCAAGGGGGTAAAAGCTGTCAGTTCTTAGTATGTCAGGCAAGATAAGTAGCAAGAGAGCATACTAGCTCAAACATGTATGTTGAAGGTAGCTGTTAAGAAGATACAGTAAAATATTGTTGATAGTTATACTTAGATTCTACTTTAGGAGAGTCTTAAAAATGAGATGGATATACGAATTCTCCCCATGGTAGGATTAGTTTCCTGATAATTGATTATTAGATGAGTTCATTAGAATAATACAAAAATAAGAGATGAAATTAAGCATATGAATATTTTTTCAGTGCCACATAAATTGATCTGATTACATGCCAACAAAATATCAATGTCGATGAATTACTATAGCTACTTATTTCTATCTGGTTTTGTCTAGTGATAATTTAGGAAGCAAAATGTTTTCCTTAGAGACAGTTCCACACATTATAGTTTATGTAATGGAGATGAAGCTGCCTTTGCTAAACTATCAGTTAGGAGGTAAATTGTTTTGTTTGTTTATTAGTTATTTTTGCCAGATGGCACATGTGCATGCCAGAGAGAGAGAAAGAGAAAGTAGTCCTCTGTGAGGCATGATCACACCACAATCCCTTTTCCTCCATTGCTCCATACTGTCAGGATTGGGGGCATACACACACACAGCATGTTTTTCAAGCTGGCAGGGCTGGGATTTAAACTGTGGTCAGTACACTGTCATCAACCATGTGGGATCCCACTCCTGATGCACGACCCTTAACCACAACGCTAAGGGCCAGCCCTGGAAAATCAAGTTCTTAAAGAACCTCAAAAACAACAAGAAAAGTGTTCCATAATCATGACTTTAAGAAATGCTGAGGTGAAGAATATTAAACATATTTCTTGCTTCCACGTGGATCAGCTTTGCTATTACTAGAGATTGTGACTTAAGACGGTGGTATACTATACAGTGTTTTCCAAGTCAAATTTTACAAGGAACATGTTCTGTGGAATATATAAACACACACACACACACACACACACACACATATATACACGTGCACATGTATGAGTGTATATATTCCACAGAACATAACCCATGAGATAAATACTTCTTTTCCAAAAACTTAGAACAGGGTAGAACTATTTGGTGAAAAACAAATTAAGAGTTTATTGCTCTTCAAGTTGTGAAAAATCCTCATCACCCGAAAAGCACCCTGAAAACACTGAAGATGTGCATGAGAGAAAATGTCTAAGAAATGGTCTCATTGTAAGCCAAACAATATGATTGAAAGTATATACAAAAATAAATAAATAAATAAATAAATAAAAAAACTAAAAAAAAAAAAAAAAAAGAAATCAAGATAAATGGCATTGCCTACCAAATCAAAGCAGGATGGACACGAGCCGGTTTCAGTTCCATCTATTTATTTATTTATTTGTTTGTTTGTTTATTTATTTATTTAATTTGTGTTAGTGTGTGCATTTGAACATAAGAGAAAGAGAGGTGCCCTGCAATCTCCTTCCCCTAACCCTTCTTCTCATCAGGATCTTGAGAGTACACCCTGCTGGTGTGTCTCAGGGCAACCTAGGACCCAAACCTGTACCAGCCATGTGGCTTCCAGAACTGTTTAGCATGCATCCATCTGGGCCACCCAGGCTGGGCATCCTGTTGCTGCATTTAACTTTGTGATATAGAGCAGCCAGAAAAGGGTTTACCTAACAAGTTCAGGAAGCATCTCTATCTTTGAATTTTCAGACAACTAAATTTTTGAGTGCTTATCAGACACTCCCAAGATATTTTCACTGTCTCTGGAGAACACTGAGTTCATTTTCCCTTGTGGATTTCTTGAAAGTTTATTTATTTTATTGAGAGAGAGAGAGAGAAGTAACCTCAACAACCTCAACGGGGCCTTATTGCATTGTGATCCCTTCCCCCATACCTAGACTTCAGCCATATAGGAACATGGGCACACACTGGCGTGCTCAGAGTAATTCAGATCCAAACCCCTAATCTTGCACATGGCTCCCAGCATCCCTGAGTAGTACTCTGCCCTGGTTACATAACCACTCCCTTGCAGATATCCTGTGTTGCCCTTGTACAAATCTTTGCCTTTCCTTTGGTTTTGTACATCTTGACAATCCTTTAAGCCACTGTTCAAATCCTGTCTCCACCACTAAGCCTGCCCTGAAAATCTTTCCTGAGCACTCTGGCCTCATCATTTATATTATTTAAATTGTCACCTATTTTATCTCTCTTACCATACTTTTTATTTCAAATGATGGGTTGTAATGTGTAAATATATGTATGTGTGTGTATTTATTTGTATAATTTCTTTGCCTCCATAGAGCAGTAAGCTCTATGAGACAAGAACAAGAGTGTATAGTGTCCATGACATATTACCCAGGCACTGTGTCAGGCATAAAGAAAGCACTTTCTACATCTTTGATGAATGGGTGGGGATAACTCTGGTGCACTCGAACAATGTGGAGGTGGACTGAAGACAGGGTTGTGGATTCTGGCTATGTCATTTACAACTCTATTTTCTATCCTATATTCCAATTCCATCTCTATAGAAGAATTTTATCATTTCCAACCTCATAAGAATTCGCTATGAATTAAAGGAAATAATGTGAAATTTCTCAGTAGATTTTAGGCAATCAAAAATACCTAGTGCTCTCTGAGTTTCTTTTTTTTTTTTTTCAGTTAGTTAATTCACAATATATATTGCTCTGGTCACCTAAAGCACAAGATAACTTTTTGCATGTGTTTAAAAAATCTATAGAAAGATCCTACTCTTAAACATAGGTACTCAAAATTTGTGCATTTCTGTTTTCCATAGATTCAATGTTTTTATTGGTGATTAAGTGTGCATGCCAAAGTGGCAAACCTGATCTACGAAATACTTTTAATTAGCTTTAATTGATCAAATGTAACACCATGCTCAGGCTTACAGAAAAGCTCATCTAATTCCTTGATGGATCTCAAATGGGTTTTGATCTCCTCCCCAGTATGTCCTGCATGGATTCAGTGAAGTTTCATTAGGTGTGAGAAGAAAAAGAAACTAATTTAATTTTATTTACAACAAATACTGCTGGACTCTAGAGCTTGGGGAATCAAATATACAACAAATTATTGGTTGTTATTAATACAAATAGAATAGTGAACTTTAAGTCTAACTGATTTTTTTTTAAAAAAATGTTGCTCGCTTTGTAAATTGATAGAATTGTGGGTGTAAACTCCTGGCAGAGGAAAAAGTTCGTTATTGAATGAGAGAGTTGAGCTGTGTAAAATTCTGTTCTTTGGGTCCAGATATCTAAGATTAGAGACCTACCCTGAGACTCAGAATAAAAAGTCAAAAGCACTTATAAAGTCAGAAAAGAGAAGTTTTAATAGGAAAGTGAAGATTTTTAATAGAAAAGAAATAAACCTGCACGCCTGAAACACACAGAGGAGCAAGTGCCAGAGAAGGATACGTTAACTCATTGAGCATGGGGTTAGGTGTTACTTTTATCATAAGAGTTGGTAATGAATATTAGCAGGAGAAGGTATGTCATAGTAACTGTGTTCTTTGTTTGACTTCCCAGGCTTTTCCTGTGCTTATGCATTTCTCTCACAGGTAAGGATTTTTTTTTTAATTATTTTATTTAACTTTATTTATTATTTATTTCTTTATTTTAATTTGACCAGAGAGGGACAGAGAACAGAGAAAGAGAAAGAGAGAGAGAGAGAGAGAGAGAGAAGGGGAAAGTGAGAAAACAAACTTCCAGGT
This sequence comes from Tupaia tana, assembly GCA_026018925.1. Lineage (NCBI taxonomy): Eukaryota > Metazoa > Chordata > Mammalia > Scandentia > Tupaiidae > Tupaia > Tupaia tana. The sequence continues at coordinate 251,221,015 of JAKSZU010000001.1, read as the reverse complement.
CTGGGACTTGAACTGCTGTCAGTCATGTGGGAGTCCAGCACCCTTAACCACCACACCTCCTGCTGGACCCACAGGTAAGGAACTTAATTACTTAATCATGCATGCCCAGTGTGGACTTGACGGTGCAAATATCCATATTTATTTATTTATTTATTTATTTATTTTTTTCTTTTTTTGGAGAGGTTTTTGCTATAGGGCGCGTGCGCTCGCCAGACAGACAGAGAGAGACAGAGAGATAGAAAGCAGGAAATCACCCCCCGGGGGGATGGCCACGCCGCAATCCCTTCTCCTCCATTCTCCTCTCGGGATCTCGGGCACGCACGCACACGCGCCCGGCGTGAGTTTAAGCCGCCGGGTCCGGGACTCGAACCGCGGTCGACTACGTGGGAGTCCAGCGACATAGCCATTACGCTAACTGCTGGTTATTTAAATGAACTTTCTTACTAGTTTACTGCCCCAGTGAGAATTAGGATGTTGACAACACAATAGCATCCCATCTTGGTGCCAGGAGAGGGCTGAGAGGAAGGAGTTCTCAAAGAGGTCTGGTTGAAACTCCTACTAAGCTGTGTTGATGTCTTTCTGCTGTTATCTTACTCATATCTGTCTGACTGTCTGTCACAAGTTCAAAAATTTTGAGGTAGAAATGCTGCCTACCTTTGGAGTGACTCTGACCAAGTACACAGACATAACCAGTGGACAGCCCAAGGGAGAATGGTACGTCTCAAATGGAAATTTTGGATTTTCTATGGATATTATGAGAGGGCTTTGGTAGTCACTTAGGAAAAAAATCAGTACTGTATATTCTTATCTTCAGTGTATGGAGCAGTTCATGAAATTAAGTAAAAGTGTAACGAGTGGGAGTAGTATAATCACAAATTTTGAACCATTTTAACCACTTTCCAGAGGCAAAGAAAAAGGCATAAAAACATCAAGTGGTTGATTTCGAATCACAGTGACAAAATGGTTCAGTGCTCTCAGTAGTTTCTAAAGCTATCTTGAAAATGAGAATAAGAAATAAACAATTTTCTTTTTTTCCACTTGGAAAGCACACATGGATAAAAGGTAAATTTGGGGCCAGCCAGCGATGCAGTGCTTAAGGCACTGGATCTCACAGGGCCAACTCCATGGTTTGACTCCCAGATCCAGCACTTGAAAATCATACCAGGTGCATGTGTACCGAAAACTCCCAAGAGAATGGAGGAGAAGGTATCGAGCATGACCATTTCCTTCAGGGAACATTTCTCACTCTCCTTCTCTCTCTCTGTCTCTCTATGAACACATGCACCCCATAGCGAAAATCTAAAAAAGATAAAAAGGTAAATTTGATGAATAAATAACTTTTTCCTAGTAAAACTTGTATAATAAAATATTACCTTAACAAAGTACATAAGGTAATTTTCTTCACATCTAACACTCATTCCAGTGCATACATTTGCATATACTAAAAGTAAGTAAGTCTAATCTTGAAAATTTAGACTGATTGAATAGATTTTTTTTAAGAGGTTTTTGCTATAGGGTGCATGTGCTCTCCAGACAGACAGAAAGAGACAAAAGAGACAGAAAACGAGAAATCACCCCCCAGGGGGGATGGCCACGCCGTAATCCCTTCTCCTCCATTCTCCTCTCAGGATCTTGGGCACGCGAGCATACGCGCCTAGTGTGAGTTTAATCCACCGGATCCAGAACACGAACCGCGGTCGACTACGTGGGAGTCCAGCGACACAGCCATTATGCTAACTACTGGTACCTGAATAGATTTTTTTGTTTGTTTTTAGGAGAGATTTTTGATATAGGGCATGTGTGCTTACCCAAGAGACAGGGAGACAGAAAGCAAGAAATTGCCTTCCTGGGTGGATGGGCACACCACAATTCCTTCTCCATTCTCCTCTTGGGATTTCAGGCACACACACACACACACACACACACACACACACACACACACACCTGGAATGAGTTTTAAGCCACCAAGTCTGGGACTTGAACTACAGTCAACTATGTGGAAGTGATGTAACCATCATGCTATCTGCTGGTCCCCACTGACTGAATAGTTGACCAAAAAGGTATCATGTAACAATTATTTAATTGATTATTTATTTTTAAAGAGGGTTTCTTTTCTTTTAATGTGATATAAGTATTCACTGTAGGATCTTAGGAAAAAAAAGTCTTTAATCAATTCTTTAAAAGCTATACTTGTAGATTCAGTCCATGATCTGGTGGTTAAGGTGGGAGATCATTACTGCCCAACTATGTGGTTCAAGTCCTGGACATAGCAGCTTGGAAAACAGGGAAGATGCACATATGTGTGTGCTCAAAATCCCAAGAGAGGGCTAGATGGAGGAGAAATGATTGGTGGCATGACCATTCCCCATGGGAGGATGCTTTTTAGTTTCCTCTCTCTGTCTCTGTCTTTCTCTCACACATGCACATGCCCTCTGACTCTTTTTTTAAATTGCATTTGCTATACAATAATTTGATATGTTTACAAAAATTTTTATTTGTACTTGGTCTATTGTTCAATGTACTAAGACTCACTGGGATGTATGTGTGAGTAAATCTACCCAACGAGAAGAGTCATGTCACGTGCTCTCATTCCAAAAAGTTATCATGTAACAATTATTTAATTGATTATTTATTTTTAAAGAGGATTTCTTTATTATACTTAATTTATACTATTAAACCTTCTAGAATTTTCTTACCTAAGATATTTCTATGCATTTCCCATTATAAATATTAAAGTATTTCTGAAACACAATTCACATGTATATTAATAAACTCAGAGGAAAGGTAGTTGAGCTGTTGAACTTTAATGATTTTCCAGAAACCAGTTACACTAAATCAGTAAACATAATAATTGAGCAACTTATTGAAATTATACTTAGAAAATTATAATAGTTAAAAAGTGTCTTCCAATATTCATCATTTCAGAGTGAATGTATTCTAGATTTTACACTTTTATTTTAACTTCACTATAAATATCTATTTAATAAGAAATATAATAACTTGAGGTGTAGCAAGTGTGTCTTTTTACCAAGATATATTTTGTGTTCATAAGATTACAATGAAATAAACTAGTCACCATTTTTTCTATCTAAAACTGTTTAAAATATTTATAAGGATAGGAGGATATGTGTTTCACTTACTTCAAACTAGTACTGGTAACAATATTGTCAGCTCAGAAGGCATCATCTAGGAGAATGAAAATTGCTGCTAGTTTTTTAAAAAGTTTATATGGCTTTGACCTATCTTGATGGACTAAAGGGATGGTGATGAAAACTATAATCTTAATAAATCTCCCACAGTTAGAGGTTTAAAACTCATACTGTTTCAAATTAGTGAGGACAGCAATATTTATTTGCTGCTGAATTCTAGTCAGCATGGCATTTCAGCAGGAAACACTTTATAAGACTTAAACTTATGAGTAGCAAAGTTGAAAACTCGTGTTAAAGAAAAGGAACAGAAACTAAACACAGTCAATGATTCATTCTAAATCAAAAAGGAAACCAACTAAACAGTGTCATTTCCTTTTCTTTGTCTTCTCTCACCACCATTGGCTGCTATTACTAATGTAGCAATGAATACTGGCATTAATAGTGGATTTATTATGTTCAAAGAGCTTTGAAATGTATAATCTCCTTGGACTAACAGAGTTAGTTAGAAAAAAATATGAAGTTATCCTCACCTAAAAAACTAGGTAACTAAGGTTAAATATGGAGATGTTCAAGGTTACATTTTATATTCATACGTTAGGTGTGATGTGAAGTTATGTCAGATAACGTTGTCAGGGGATTGGAGCTCTGCCGACAGTTCATTTTGGCAGTGAACATGGATTCTACCATATGGTCAATCAGCCATAATAATTATGTAGTGAGAAGGAGGGTACAGACAGCATGGCTGGATGGAACCTAGGAGGAAGGAAATCCATTAAGCAGTCTATGCTCCTGCATTCATACTCCACATTACTTCCCTTGTCAAAAAGGAAAACTACTCTTGGTATTTTAACAACCTCAACAACTTCTTATCTCAGTTCCTTTTGTTTAATATAATTTTCTTCCTCAATTAAGGAAGACTCCCAAATTAAGCCTGTAACATCTTTCCCAGCTATGCTTAAATCCTGTGACTTTACTCAAGTCCATTAAAAATTTTTGTTCTTTTCATAGAGAGAGCAGGCACCCACCAGAGAAAGATGGCGAGAGAGAAAGTATGGAGACAGCATCTCTCTTTGGGGCATGGTTACACTAAAATTATTTTCTTCCATCCTGTCAGAATGTGGGGCATGCTCACACATAAACTCAGCATGTTTTTTAAGCTGCTGAGCCTAAGATTTAAGCCACACAATTGTCCATAGGATCTGGCTCCCTTAGCCATTAATCATGAGTCTGGTCCAATCCTATGAATTTTACCATCACCTCTAAATAGGTTAAATTTACAGCTTCTTCTCCATCTTTTTCCTAAACTCTAGAATTATATAGTACTATTAAGTTGTCAGAAAAGTCAGGATGTATTTTTTATGTTTTTCTTTGCAAAAATGCATCCTGACTTTTCCAGCAACCCAATAGCACACATCTATTAGACATCTCAGACGTGGCACATCCACGCTGAACTCTTGAATCTCCTACCCAAACACTGTCTTTCCTTTTTAAATAAAGTGTCACTATTTATAGTGTTACTCAGAAAGCAAATGGTAGAGCCTTTCTTTATTTCTTTCTCTCTTACCCCATAGTGCACCCAGAGAAAAACGTCGTTGGTCTTACTTTGAAAATGCATTCCAAGGCTCAGCATCTTAATGCTTATGCTACATCCCAGATCAATTATCACCTCTCACCTGGGCTTTCCAGGAGCCTCATCCCAGGTTTTCTACTCCTCACTTTGACACCTTCCCCCCATAGTCTGTGGTTCACTAAACAACCAGACCAATCCTGTTAAAATGTAAATCAGATTAAGCCCTGCAAAACCTTTCTACTATTTTCTGTATGTTCCTAGTAAAACACAAAGATCCTGTATGATCATGCTGGATACATCTCCAATGTCATCCCTAATGACTTCCCCATGTACTGAATTGACATCCTTGTTTATCTTGAACATGCCAAGCACACTGTTGCCTGAAGGCATTTGCACTTTCTACCTCCTCTGCCCAACTGTTCTCCACTCATGGAGCTTCATAGCTCCCGTGTTTATTTGTTCATTTATTTATTGCCTGTCTTTCCTTTCTGCTTGCAAGCACTATCAGACCAATTTTTCTGGTTTGGTTTGTTGTGTTCTGTTTACTTTTTTATCTATAGCATTTAGAACAGTACTCTGTTGAGTGTTCACCAAAGGCAAGAAGGCAGGAAGACAGAACAGGAAATAAAAAAAGAAAAAATGAAAATAGAAGGGAAGGAAAAAGGAAGGAAGGTAAGAGGGATAATTAGAAGAAATTAGTGCAAGCATAGTCTGTAATTATACAAGAAATGATGAGGTAGATTTCATGCCAGCAAAGTACAAATTCAGGCTCAAATATCCCAGGTAGCTTGTACACCTGCATAAGTGGTTGAAGACTGACTTGAACATCTTTCAGTCAAACCAAAGCTAACTAGACTAATTGACTCAGAAACAGTTCCATGGGGGCTCCTGTTGAGAGGTAAGAAGAAATAAGGAAAGAATCTTAGGAAGGTTTTTTCCCTTAGCATTCAACTTGAAGTGGAAAATGTTTGAGGAATACAGAAATCATATCTCAAAATGATAACTTTATGGCCCAGCTATGGTGACACAGGCAGCAGGCACTGCTAAATGATGCTGAGACCACATGGGAGGCCCAGGTTCAGATACCTGGTCTACCTGAACACACTGAATGCACCTGTGATCCTGGCTGGCCCAGGGTGCGGGAAGAATCAGCGCATGGGAGCTCTGTTAAGGGTGGTTATCTCTTTTTCTCTCTCACTCCTTCCATGGAAATAGAAAAAGTAACTTTTAAAAAGAAATCTTTAAGTAATAATAACAATAACTATTAGTTATGGTGCCAAATAGCTGTATTGAAGTTGGTGCAGTAATTCATCAATTTACGTCAGACCCAACAGCTACTGTTTATCATATTGATGAACAGGGTGAGCATCCCCAGTCTCATAAAACTTCCACTGTAGTATGGAGGAGAGGTTGTGACCTAAAGTAGATGAAATAACTTTAGCTACTGGGTAAATGGTATTTTAATATAGCACATCAATTAAGCACAGTGCATAGGAAGCCAGGTCTCCCATGGTCTAACATGGTTCTAATGCTGGCCATGGCAACTTGAGAAACACATCTAGAATGTGTACATGCATGCCCATGATGAAATGGAGGGAAATGGGATTCTGGTGCAACTACACCTCATTGGAGTATTCTTCTCTCTCTCTTTCTCCTTGAAAATCACATGTACCCTCTGGCAACAAAAAAGAAATTTAAAAAAGAGTAAATAGAGTTAAAGTCAGTAATAGAGACACAGGCCTGATCAAGAAGGACTCTTACATTCTGTTCAGGAATTTGCATTTAATACTAACGGAAATGTGAAACTTTGTTGAGGGGGGATCATACATTCTAATAAAATTAAAATGAATCTAAGCAAATTAAATGTTCTGAAAAGATCCTTGAGTAACAGTTACTAAATTTTACTATGCAGAGGAAAATTGAAAGAGGAAGTCAATACAGTTTGGCGTAAAATCTCAGAGTTGGTTAATAGTGCCAGGACATGAGCCCCAGCCTGTCCAACCCCAAGACTGATAGTTCCCCCATAACAGGGCTCTTAGGAAGAGGGAATATCCTCATTTCTCAACACTGTCCCTCAGTGAGGAGAGATTTGAGGTGGATAAACATGCCCAAAGTGAGGTGTGAAACTAAATTTACAATAAGAATTTTTACATCTAGTTCTGAGAGAGTTTCTCTATTTCCAACTCAGCATCCATTCTTCCTTCTCTGTACCATCTGTTATATCTTAATATTATTTTATTGAAAGTTTTAGGTATTGGATTAAATTTGGCACCTTCATGTAAAGATCTAAAGAATATAAGTTTTAATGCTTAAGAAGAAGGGTTAAATTATCTATCAAAGGACTCAGCAGGTAGCATTGTGGTTAAGACGCTGGATTCCCACATGGCTGAGAGAAGTTCGAATCCCAGACTGGTGGCTTGAAACTCATGTCAGGCACCTCTGCATACATGCCCTAAATCCAGAGAGGAGAATAGAGAAGGGATTGTGACATGGCTATCTCCCTTGAAGGATGGTTTCTCACTTTCTGTTTCTCTCTCTCTCTCTCTCTCTCTCTCTCTCTCTGGCAAGAGCATGCACCCTACAGCAAAAATCTCTCAAAAAAACTATTCATGAATTAGAAATTCTTTTTGATTCTAGATATTCTCTTTACATTTTAATTAAGTGTGTAAGGGGGCCAACAGGTAGTGTGGTGGTTAAGGTGTGGACTTCCACATGGCTAACTGTGGTTCAAATCCTGGACCTGGCAGCTTGCTTTCTCACTTTCTTTCTCTCTCTCTCGCTTACTCTCTATGATAATATTAAAAAGTAATAATAATAACTAAAATTAAATTTAAAGAAATTAATGTGCCAGAGGAGAACTCTTGATTGATATCCAAAATAATTGATTCTCAGAATTTTCTTAATGCACAATCTAACACCACTGTTCTACTACTTTGATTAGGATATTAACATCTGATCTCAGATTTTCCTTTATTTCTTCACTCCCTACATTCAGTCCTACAGGAAATTTTGTTGAATCTACCACCTAAAACGTCATTCATATCTTCATAATCATCCTGCCATCACCCAAATGTAAGTCAACATTATCTTTCCATACTCTAAGATAGCCTTAACAAATCACTGTCTTTTCACTCTTGTTACTTTATAAACTATTCTTCATTGGGCAACCTGAGTGAAATAGACTTTAAAAAAGTATATATTGGAAGCCACCAAGAGAGACAGAGAGTGTGGGAGAGGGAGAAAGCACCTCCAATGAGTGTGGGTAAGTTGCAATCTCTTCTTCTCCTTTTCTCCATCCTATAGAGGTTTGGGGCAAGCCTATACACACTCCCAGTTCATTTTTCAAGACACTGCATCCAAGACTCCAACTGTATGGTTGGCCATGTGGGATCTAGCTTCTTTAACCATAAGGAAATAGATAGACTGGTCCTAAACTTGATAATAAAAATAAAATCTTTCTGAAAGCAGAGAGGAAAATTAGCCCCTCAGCACAAGAGCTGGTCGAGCCTTGCATGTGTCTGAAAAACTACCATCTCATTGACCAACGCAAGCTTGAGTTCAAGCCCCATGTCAAACCTGAGGAGCACACTGAATATACAAAATAAGTCATGAATACATGTACCGCAAAAAATTGTGGCTAAAGCCACAATTTTCTATAACCTTAGAATGTGAGCCAATCTTGGGACCAGCAGTTAGCGTAATGGCTATGTCGCTGGACTCCCATATAGTCGACTGCAGTTCGTGTCCCGGACCCGATTGCTTAAAACACACCAGGCGTGTGTGCGTGCCCAAGATCCAGAGAGGAGAACGGAGGAGAAGGGATGGTGGCATGGCCATCCCCCCTGGGGGGTGATTTCTTGCTTTCTGTCTCTCTGTCTTTCTCTGTCTGTCTGGTGAGTGCACGTGCCCTATAGCAAAAACCTCTAAAAAAAAAAAAAAGAATGGGATTTAGTCTTTCTCTGTTTTAGCTTGCTCTGTATGACCCTGCCACTGGTGCAATTTTCACTTTAGTTCATATTGCTTTTCATCTATGCTATAAGACTGAGATCATACCAGTCTTCTTCAGATTCTTCTAACATGTCAGGTTTGTTTATATGTTTGGGCCCCGAGGCTAGCTCAAGGGTTGGCAAACTGCAGCCCGAGAGCTGAATCAAGCCTAACACCTGATTTTGTAAATTAAGCTTTGTTGGAACACAACGTCACCATTCATCTTTTATCTCTGAAAAATATATACATATATGTATTTTTGCTCTGATAGCAGAGTTGAATGGTTTTCCAGAGACTGTCTGGTCCGAAAAGCATAAAATATTTACTATATGACTCTTTACAGAAAAAGTTTGCTGGCATGTATGATAGCGGCTCTCTCTGCCTGGAGTGCTTTTCCCTTTCACCTTTAAATAGTTTTTTCTTCATTTTATTTTGATTCCTTGCAAAATCAACTGCCATATAGAGATTTCTCAAAGCAGCTTTTATAAAGCTATTCCCTATCCCATTATCTAAATGTAAATCTTCACATAAAATGTGTGACTATGAGTTTTTGGTTTTGTCTTTAGGTTTTTGCCATACAGTGTGTACACACACTAGAGAGAGATATAGAGGGAAAGTTAGAAATCATCTCTCAGGGCAGGTGGCTATTCCATAATCCCTCCTTTCCATTGTCTTTCTGGGATTTGGGGTACACATGCATATGTACCTGATGTGATTTTCAAGCCACTCTGTCCAGGACTTGAACCATGGTCATTCATATGAGAGTCCAACACCTTAACCTGCATCCCTTCTGCTGGCCCCAGATATGTTATTTTTAACATTTTAATTATTCATTTATTAATGTATTTTTTTCTCGCCAGAATATAAGTTTCCTAACAGAATAAGTTTGATGATCTTCCTAAATTTTCATTTATAGTTTATTTAATTATTATTTATTTTTTCCCATGAAAGAGAGAGACAGAGACAGAGAGGGATAGCTCTAACAGGGTCTTCGCATTATAGTACATTCTTAGTTTCAGTCAGCTCATGGCTGGTTGCCTGGTGTGTACAGGAAGGACTTGGGATGTTGACCTGAGATTTTTCCATGTGGCTTCAACACTGCAAAAAATTGTGTTACTAACTGCACCACCATTACTAGTCAGTCTTCATAATTTATCATAATAAGGTTATATGCAAAGGCAATTATCAATAAGTATGTATTTAAATAAATGCATTTATTTAAAGAAAAGAAACAGCCATCCCAGAGGACACTACTGCTTTAATCTGACTTTTCAAAGTATGTATTAAAGAAACAAAATGGAAGGCAAAACAATTGATTAGTTAAAAAAAAAATTAGCTAAATATATTAATTAAAATAAGAAATTAAATAACAGGTTTCTAAATTTCAGAAATTAATTCAACACCAGGGTGAAAGTGAGATATGCTCTCCCATGCAGCTTAATGTGTTTGGCAAAAGTTCATTTCAACTGGTCAAATCATAGTAAGGTATTAAGAATCAAGTCCATACTCCGTGGCTCTTCAAGTTAATTGAATGTGAAATCCCATTGATGTAGAGAATGAATCTGCAAACCAACAGCTGACTCAGGTGCCTTAGATTTGCAGACATTGACAAAATGTCAAAGTGACAGTAAAATCATCTGGACTTTCTCAGAAGCTCTGAGTTGTCATGGGTTTGAGTCATTTAATTGTAACACTGGTAAGTGCTGGGATAAACTCATTGACTCAGAAGCAGTAGATCTATTCTAAAGAAGGCAGTATAGAAAAACAAACCACTGCTTCTTTCCAGAAATATTTTATAAAGTTCAGTCTCACTACGTACAAAATGACTTAGGCAGTGATTCATTCATCTACGTATTCATTCATCTGGATATTTGTTAAAGAAATGCCCTCGTCCACAAAAAATTTATAGTTAAATCACCGAATATCTGTCGACTGTTTGGCATCATATTCTCTGTATTTCCTCTTCATCTAAAGGAAATTTAAATACTTTATATGGTTGCTATGAAACTTGTGTGCCAGATCTGGGAGATAAACTAAAACAAATGAACCATTTTGGTAAATTTTTAAGGAATGTGGTGATGTGGATCTTGTCAAGACATCTTCATAACAGTGAAGGACAACATGACATCATTTCCACTAAACAAAAGGGAGATTGCTCCATATTCCTGGATAATAGGTAGGGAAAAGTATGCCATATTTTAGGGTTCTGAATCACCAGTGATGCTATGAAAAACAAGAAAAGACTCCAAAGCATGTGCAGAACCAGGGTAACTGAAGAATGTTTCTGAAAGATTAGTCTTGAATCTGTTTCTCCAGTCTTTCCGATAACTCTGTTATCTATATTCCTTTATAAATTTACTGTTTACCTACAGTAGATGCTGTTATCTCCAAATAAGAATATTTACCATTTCTCTTGGTCCCAAGCAGAGTTAATAACATGGAAAGGAACATGGTGGGGTGAAGAACAAGATGCACAGAAAGATTTAAGTAGTTTTATCAAGCTGAAGTGTAGATGGTTTATGGGAAAAAAGGCTAAAATTAAGACCAGGAGGTTTGGATATCAGGTATGTCCCAAGGGTTCACCAGTGGTAGCACAGGTGGTAGGTACCACTGTATGATACCAAAGAGATGGGAGACCCTGGGTTCAGCTCTCCAGTCAACCTGGACAAACTGAATGCACCCATGGGTGCAGCTATGATCCTGGCTCACTGGCAGGTTTCGAGAGGTGGGAATCACAGGGTAGTAAGAACTTGTCAAGTGTGTATGTCTTTCTCTCTTTTATAAAGTAAATAAAACAGTTTTTTACAGTTATAGGAATACTATAACATTAAAATTACTCTATCATGTAACATTTTAATATTTCATATTTAACTTTTATTTCTTATTTACATTTGATCATTACACATCTCTATAACATACAATGTGGGTTTTAAAAGTATGAATTCTGGGGCTGGCAGGTGGCATGGTGGTTAAATACTGGGGACAACAGGTGGCATGGCCAACCACAGTTTGAGTCCCAGGACCTGGTGACTTGCTTTCTTTTTTTCACTTTCTCTCTCTCTCTGTCTGGTCAAAATTAAAAATAATAATAATAATAATAATAATAATAATAAAAATGGAATTAATTAAATGATTCTTTTTTAAAAAGTATGAATTCTGTATATGACAATCAAATTAAGCATATTGCCATATATAATTTTTTTTTTTTTTTGGAGAGGTTTTAGCTATAGGGCGCGTGCGCTCGCCAGACAGACAGAGAGAGACATAGAGACAGAAAGCGAGAAATCACCCCCCAGGGGGGATGGTCATGCCACAATCCCTTCTCCTCCATTCTCCTCTCGGGATCTTGGGCATGCACGCACACGTGCCCGGCGTGAGTTTTAAGCCACCGGGTCTGGGACGCGAACCGCGGTCGACTACGTGGGAGTCCAGCGACATAGCCATTACGCTAACTGCTGGTTTCTGCCATATATAATTTTTAACATATTTTGTCATCAAGAAAGTTATAATGTATTTTCTGTGTTTTTCTATGCAAAAACGTGTCATGACTTTACTGACAACCCAATATTACTTTACATTCTTGTGTCAAGTGATTTTTCCCTTTGCCCCTCTCACTGACCCTCCACTACCCACTACCCTTCCTTACATACTCTGGTATCTACATGCATCCTCTCCACTATCATATATTCAGACTTTTCAATGTCTGCCATAGAATGCTGACATTCAGTATATATTGAGCAGGGATATATAATGTCTGTCTTTCAAAGTCTGGCTTACTTCAGTTAGCATCAAAGAGTCTATATTCATCCACTTTGAGTCAAATAACAGTTTCTCATTGTTCCTTATGGGTGAATAGTATCCCATAGTATATATGTCTCACAATTTTTCACCACAGTTATCAGTTCTTGGACATTTAAATTTGTTACATATTTTAGCAATTTTGAATAATGCTGCCATGAACATGGAAGTGAAGTTTCCTCACAGCACTTGTCTTATTTTTATTTTTTTAATTTTTTTAATTATAGTCATTCTGACTGGAGTTAAGTAGATCAAAATAATTGTGGTTTTGATCTTCATTTCTCTTATAAGAGATGTTGAACACCCCCCCCCCCTTTTTTTTTTTGAGAGGTTTTTTAGCTACAGGGCACATGTGCTTGCCAGAGAGACAGAAAGACTGAAAGCGAGAAATCAGCCCCCCAGGGGGGATAGCCGTGCCGCAATCCCTTCTCCTCCATTCTCCTCTTGGGATCTTGGCCACACACGCACACACGCCCAGCGTGAGTTTTAAGCCACTGGATCCGAGACTCAAACTGCAGCCAACTACATGGGAGTTCAGTGACATAGCCATTATGCTAACTGCTGGTCCCAAACCCTTTTTAATTTGGTGTTTTGGCCATTCATATGCCTTCTTTAGAAAATTTTTTGTTCAGTTCATTTGCCTATTTTTAATTTGGATTTTTTTTCTTTTTTTTTTGGGGGGGGGAGAGGTTTTTGCTATAGGGCGCGTGCGCTCGCCAGACAGACAGAGACAGACAGAGAGACAGAAAGTGAGAAATCACCCCCCAAAGGGGATGGCCACGCCGCAATCCCTTCTCCTCCATTCTCTTCTTGGGATCTAGGGCTCGCACGCACACGTGCCCGGCGTGAGTTTTAAGCCTCCGGGTCCGGGACGCGAACCGCGGTCAACTACGTGGGAGTCCAGCGACATAGCCATTACGCTAACTGCTGGTCCCTATTTTTTTTTTATTCTGTAGCTTGAGTTCCCTATATATTTTGGTTATCAACCCCTTAACTGAAGTATAGTTTGCAAACATTTTCTCCCATTCTGTGGGTTATAGCTTCACTCTATTTATTGTCTTCTTTTCTATGAAGAAGCTTTTTAGTTTTATGTAGTCCTGTTAGTCAATTTTGGGTATTATCACCTGTATTTTACAGATGTTATTTAAGAAATCTTCACCTATTCCAATGTCATCAAGAGTTTCTCCTGTTTTAAACCAGTGGTTTTATAATTTGAGGCTGGCTTTACATTAAATATTTGATCCATTTTAAGTTTATTTTTGTTAATGGTGAGACATAGGGGTACAGTTTCACTTTTATGGATGTGTATATATTTTTAAAATATATTTTCCAAGTCTTTTCCTTCTCTATCACTAGCCATGTTCAGGATGTTAAATATATATAGATTATATGATAATAGAAAATGAACGACAAACATAAATTTCTATTAAATACTAAACATTAACTAATTACTTTATGAAGGTCATTTTTTTTCCCAAGAGATTCAAATACTAATTTATATTCTAGGTTTAAATGAAAGTTTAATTCTGGGATCAATTTCAATGTGATTGACTATCACACAATTAACTTATTCACCATGTTTATTGATTTGCAAGGTCTTCACAACAAAGGGCAACTGAAGAATCTCAGATGCCATATATTATCCTGTTTTGCTACCTCCATATTAAGTATAGTGCTTGGGTCACAATCAATTCTTAATATTTGTCAGTAAATTAGTTAATGAAAAACATTCTCAACTATGTTGATTCAATGACACCTCTTCCTTCCTCAAAATTCAAAAAAAATTTTAATAATGTGTCAATCATGTTATGTAGTACTGCTATCCAGTTTTGTACAGTCCCTTGGACCTAAGGCAATAATTCGCATAAAGAAAACATTTAATATGTGTGAATAAATAGTAAATGTGGTCCAGATATGAAGCCTAATAGATCAAGAGAGTGGTGTAAGGGATGATATAAAGGCATTACGGTAAATGGACATTGACTTGATGATTTGAAAACACTGTAAGACTTAGTTACTCAGTCGTGAAAAAAAAAATCACTTATAAAATCAGAATTTTAGCCCTATGAAACACATCATGTTTGCCAATTTCTGTTTATCCATCTATCATCTATGTATCTATTTATCCACCATATATCTAGCTCTCTATACATCTGTATATATTGTAATAGTGACTATTTAGGAAATTCTGTCTGTTTTATATATTCATCACTTTATTAAAGAGTCTTTTAGTGGCATAACTCAGCTACCTTAGTTATATAGGACGTTTCATCCTTGACTGAACTGATAAAACTAAGTTTCAGGTCTTGCTAAGCTGAGACCTTCCATAGTGCTGTATTGATAAACTGAGTAACAGCCAGAGAGTCTCTTTTGTCAATTTTAAATATAACTTAAACCCCCAGGAAAAAAATCCTTCCTCTCATATTATCTTCATTTTCTTTCTAATATTCTAGCATTTTAAATAGAATAAGTTCCAAAGAGTCTTTTCAAGACATGTAATTATTAAGATGGTTTTTTCTTTACTTAATATTCTATCTTTCAGTAGTTAGAAATGCTAAGATAATATAATTCCTATTGAAAAATAGATTGAACCTAATTCTAAAAATTGAAGCACCTGCTCACAATTTATGTTTATTAAGGGCTCAACAGAGAACATTATGATCAACCTATCTCATTTTCCCTGACCCTTTTAGAAGTCAAACTCTTTTTATTCCATGGGATTCTGACATTACCGAGAATTCAGAAATAGTACATACAGAACATAGAGTTGAAGTTCAAGGAATGATTCAATTTGGGGGAAATAGAAACCACTGTTTCAGCCAATGAACAGTTTACCATTATGTAATATTATCACTGGAACCTCATCCAAGATATTTATGACATTTTTCTCATTATCAAAAATCACAACAAGAGGTTATATAATACTTTCTAAATCCCTAAATATGAGGTTATTTTCTAATTTTTCCATATTTATGCTTTAAACAATATAATTGAAATATGATTGATTTCACCTGAAGAAATATCATTTTCTTCTGTATGTTAGTACCCTTAAATCAATGTAATTTATACATAATGGAGATAGATAAAAGCAATTTCTGATCCTCTCTGTTCCAGGGAGTAACTGGCCTATTGTTTGGAAAATGAAAGAATGAGGGAATATAAGAAAGAGATTCTTGATTTGGGGGCAACGATTTGACACAAATCTAGTCTTTCCACTAAACTGATTAACTGATGAGTAGTAAATATTTCTTCACAAGCTATGGATGTTCATTTAAGAAGATAATCCCACTAGAAATTTATAAACCTGAGAATTAATAGTGATAGTTAAAAGAAGTCTCAATCCTCTGATCATGTGTAAGAGATTCTCTTGTCTGTATAATTAAGAATGTAGTTGTGTGACCAGCAGAAGGCAAAAAAAAGTTTGAGGAGAGTAAAATAGTATGAAACTCTTACTGCAACTCCACTCATTTTTTTTTAAATAGTTAACAGAGGGCATGTGTGTGCTCCTCAGAGAAACTATCACTATATGCAGGTCTCTATCTTGTGGTATTGAATATAATAGAAAAAAAAATAGTCCTTACTCTCCTTACTCTTTAAGTTAACCTTCATTACCTTTTTCCCCAGTTTTTATTACTATTATTATTATTGTTTATGCATTCAATCACTATACATCATTTAGATTTTAAAGAGACTTTACCCAGCATGATATACACCTCAGACCAGTTGAGAATACCATACACATTATCATCAAAAGGTAATAAATCATGTCCATGTCCCACAAATATCTGACTTCCTATTTTTCCCTCAAATTTCCATTCCTATACCCTTCTCCTCTCCCACTCTCCTTCCGCTTTGTCCACAGTGTCCATAACAATTTTAATTTCTTTTGTATTTTCTCTACTCTTAAACATATTTCACCATTTTACTGCAGAAATTCTTTACTTCTCTTAGATCAAGCATCTTCTCTCTGTCAGGATTACATTCAAGTTATTGGGGGAAAACTTAAACAAAAGTGGTTTATCAGAGAGAAATGTACCGTCTTTGACTTGAAATCCAAATGCTGATTTTTGGGCTGGCACTGCAACTCTCTGAAGTTGTCTAGGAACCGATTCTTTCCAGTGGACTGTAATGGCTCTGAGAGGGTGTGATCCTCATCAAATTGGTGAAGAATAGCAGCTTTATGTTCTGCATTTATGATTCATTCCAGGCAAAAGGACAAAGGAAGAGAAGATCAGCAAGTGTTTGGCAGATCTCTTTCAGGAAGACTTTCTGGATTCCTTAACCCCATATTTCCTCTTATAACTCAAAGGCCAGGTGCTGAAAAACGACATGCAGAATATAATCTGTATTCAAAGTGACCTGGGGATTCACCAAATGTGGGGAGTACAGTTTCTATGGCAGAAGAGGAAATATGAAGGTAGTGCCGGGCAACTCTGCCACACTTCTCTAAAGATATTGTTTACTTTCCTTTCTCAACCCTCCTCTTTCATTTTCTGTCATCTGCCATCCATCTCTACTTTGTCACTGAAACTGCCTATGAAGGTCACCAGTGACTCTCATTAACCCTACCTACGTATTTTTTCCTCACCAGCTACTACCTATTTTCTCAGTAGCAGCCAAGATATTTTATCCTTTGGTCCTTTCTTGAAGAATTTCTTTGTGCCCTGAAAAACATGACATTCCTTGGCTATATTAATACACAATTTTTTTTTTCTGTCTCAGTCCCCTACATTGGCTCTTCTTTCTCTCTGCAGACTTTTAATATTAGAATTACTTCAGGACTCACTCTACACTGTATCTCAAAATCATTTAATTTGTTTATTTGGTAGCAATACCACCTCTATATTTCTAAGTCAACCCCCCCACACACATGTATTTTACTTGAGTTTTGAAACCATATCCAAATGCCTCTTTGACTTCACAATTTGAGAGATGCCACCTCGTAAAAAGAATTTCTCAGAACCTTCTCCTTTGATCATTCTGAACACTATCTGAGTTAAGTTCTCCCCTTATGGTTTTCTATGATCTTGTCTTTCTGCTTTAAATGATATTATTCATATACACATATTTGTGTGTGTATATGTGTGTGTGTGTGTGTGTGTGTGTGTAAAGTAAGCACTATTTTTTTCCCAAACTATTATATTCAAGACCACAAGACAGGGCCTTGTATATGGTGTTAGTAAACACCAAAGGATAAAATGATTTGCTAGTGGCTGAGAGTGAATTTCATGATGAGCATCCACAGGAAGTGCCGGACACACGTGTCGGAGGATCTACTTAAAGTTTAAGCACAGGAAATTATGCCACTGGGAAGGGGTAAGAGAGCACAGCAAGACAGGAAAACACCATCATAAAAGAAAAACAAATAACTTTCTCCAGAGAAAGGAATGGAATGCGTCTAATAAAATAACATGGGAAGCAAAGATTGTGAAAAGCATTTGTAAAGATTCTCAAGGTGGACAGCAAGGTTCTTATAAGTTAAAAACTGAGAGGATGTGAATGGCCCGTGAACTGTGTGAGGACGGAGGGTCAGGTAGACACCTAGATGGAGGCAGTGACTTTGGCTCCACCCAGCGCACTCTCCCCACCTACCTGTGGGAGCAGGGACTCAGGTAACTGAGGCTATGGGAAACATTGGCAGGATGGCATGAGATTCATTCCCACTGTTATAAACTGAAGTTGCAGATTTTGGTGTACTACGATTTCCATGCTCATGAAAATAAGTTCGTGTTTCCAATCCCAATACAGTAATAATAGCTAATATTTATTGACAACCTTTTCATAGGCAGTTTTCAGTGCTTAATTTGTGTTAGTTTATTTCATCTTCATAATAACTCCATGAAGAAAGGGTAATAATTCTACCATTTTTTACAAATAAGAACTGGGACACAAAGAAGTTATGAATTTGGCCTTTGGTTATGTGAATAGTAGAAGGAAGAAGCTGAATGTGAACATCAGCAGCCCTGATCCCAATAACTGACCTCTGAATTACCATATTATGATGCCTTTGATTTAAAGGGAAGCAATTCAGAATTTGAAATATTACAGTAATATGCATATATTGAAAGATTCTTATAACCTTTCTAGATAGTAATAAATAAGTAAACCAAATACTGTTCACCTGAGCAGTTCTATAAGAAGCATGTCGAATATCATCTTCTAAGTCCTAAACCCCTCCTTGTATAATAATAGGTGATTTGAAAAGTAATCTTTTAAATAAAGCTAAATATTTGGACAGTGTCCCAGCTAACAAATAATTATCATCAACCTAATTAGCATGCCAGAACTTTAAAATCTGTTGAGGAAAATAAAACATATTGGCATAAAATATTAGGTAAGCAAGAATCCGTATCACAGACTGAAAACTATAAGCAGGTACTGTTAAAAGAATGAGAGAGACAAGGTACTAACTTGAAAGATAACAGGAAAATTCTTCCCAGGTAAGTGAGAATTTGAGCATGTTTCGTATAGGAGAGAGCTTTACATACACCAAGAGTGAGTGGGGAGGAATTATTAAATGGTAACTGGCTTGTGCTACTGGAACAGTATAAAAACAAACAAATATGGGCCAGCTCTATGGCATAACAATAATTTGCTGCTCAAGAGAAGCCTGATCCCATATGGCAACCCTGGTTCTAATCCTTGGTGAGGTCAGCCTGAAACATGCCTGGCACACATGCACATCCCCAAGATCCATGGAGCTGGAGAACTGGAGGAAAGGGATTATGACATAACCAGACCTTGTGGAGAGTGGTCAACTCTCTCTCCCTCTCTCTCTCACTCTCTTTCTCCTTCTCTCTCCCTCTTATGTGCATTCACATGCACTTCATCATGAAGAAAAGGAAGATTAAATAAGAAATTAACCTTTGATGATGAAGATGGGCATTATTTTAGATACTTTGGCTGCACACACAATAAAACCATTAAAAATGTTCATACTTCTATTAGCTATTGTATCTTCCATTTCTATGACATCCTATAACTTTTGCTTTCAGTTTTCTTTAAAGCATATATTATGAAAATATTAATGAGTTTCACTGTTTCCAGTTATTATTAGACTGACCATGTGCTGGGTCTCTGTTCTTTTAGTTAAATTGCCTTCAGTGGAAAGGAATATCAGCAGGATTCAAAGACATGGCCATGACTGAGTGGAAGACATCCTGCATTATCTTATCATGCTGAGAGAGTTTTTCTCCCTCACACACTCCTCCTACCCCTGCGCTATTTTACAAAATCTGTTTAAAAGAGATGTTGATAATATGGGGTTTATGATCAATCGATGCATACTTATTCAATAATCAAAATAATTTTAAAAAGATCTAGGAGATCTACTTAATACTTATGTATATAGCTCTTTAATATTTTAAATGTCTAAAATGGATACATTCAGTTATGTTTGTGAAAAAATGTTTAGCATTTATGCAACTCGAAATTTAAATCGTGTCTGTCTCCCACACATGACAGTGGTTCATGAGGACAGAAGCTGGTAACCATTGTAGCCCTTACATATACTCAAAATGTCAAAGGTTGTCAATGAATATTTATTGAATTCAGAGTGAATCCAATTAAAGCAAGGCAAGAACGATCTTAAAACCCTCAACATATTGCCCTTTTCAAAATGGAGGGCAAAAGATGTAAAAATAAAAGGAATTTCAAATAAAATGAAGATAAACTTCGTGACATGGCTGTCAAGAAGACATTGAGTATCAAAATATAGAAAGTGCTTGGAAACTGTGCTCTTAAATTTTTCATTTTGCAGAGAACTAAAACAATTCAGAGAAGAAAGTGACTTGTCCTGAAAATACACAAATGCATGCAGGAAAGGGATTAAAATTCCCTATTAAAACTATTAAAAATAGTTCTTTGTATATTCAACATGTCATCAAATGCATGCTGTACCTGAGCTTTACATAAATTTGACTGTATTCATCCCCATTGAAATGGGAGTCACGTATTCCTCCTTCTTTACCTGAGGAGACTGGGTGGTGGTTTGTATTTTTCCTACTTGCCTGACTTTGAGCTCTGTCATGCCGAAATTATTTCATTTATGAACCACCTTGCCATCTCACATGGTTGCCCTATTCAAACCAATTGGCTCTGGTAGAGAAAGTATTTTTTTTTCCCTTTATTTGCCTAGCTCCTTCTCTTTTTCCATCTACTTCTGTTCTTCTATTGCCAATTTCTATTTGTTTATTATGCAGAAAAGTTTCTATATCTCTTTTTCTTGTACAATTAAAACCCACCATCCGGGACCAGCAGTTAGTGTAATGGCTATATCGCTGGACTCCCATGTAGTCGATTGCGGTTCGAATCCCGGACCCAGTGGCTTAAACTCACGCCGGGCGCGTGTTCGTGCGTGCCCAAGATCCTGAAAAGAGAATGGAGGAGAAGGGATTGCGGCGTGGCCATCCCCCCTGGGGGGTGATTTCTCACTTTATGTCTCTCTGTCTTTCTGGCAAGCACACGTGCCCTATAGCTAAAATTAAAAAAATAAATAAATAATAAATAAATAAAAAAACCTCTCCAAAAAAAGAAAAATAAATAAAACCCACCATCCTACTATCCTTTCTCCCCAAGTATTAATTGTTTAAGAAGGGACTTCCAAAAGTTTATGGAAAATGTACATTATCAAAAACTTATACATGGGTTTAAAATATTTTTTAATCAAAATTAACTAGATTATTTGTTATGTTATTGTTATATTATGTATATGTTGATCATATATTCTAGAAAAAGTTATTTTTTTTCTTTAGAAGTTTTTGCCTTAAGGTGTGTGTACTTATCAGAGAGACAGTGAGAGAGAGAGAGAAAGGGAAATGCAATCCTTTCTCCTCCTAGGATCTTGGACATGCACACACATGCATAGACATGTTTCTGGTGTGATTTTCAATTCACCAGGTCTGGGACTTGAACCACAGTTGACCATGTGGGAATCCAGCAGTGTAACTGCTACGTCATCTGCTGGCCCCGAGAGTTCTTTATCAGAAATATGTCTGATGAGTGTTCTACATCCTTTGGCTTGCTTTTTAATTTTCTTAACACTATTTTACAAAGGATAAACATTGTAAACTTTTACTTAGTCCAATTTATTAATCCTTTTTTTTTTTAATGAATCTTGCTTCTTTGTGCAATATCTAAGAATTCTTAAACATTCTTAAGAATAGAATTTTTTTCTCCTAAATTTTCTTCTTAAAGTTTTACACTGTTAGCTCTTATATTTGGATCTATAAATCAATTAATTTTTATAAAGTAATGGTTGAGTTTTATTTTTTTTCCCTTATACAACTGTACAGTTATTTCAGAGTCATTTGTTATTTTCTATAACGATATTCATTTCTTCATTGAATTTCCTTGGAAACTTTTATAGATTTTTTTTTTCTTTTAGAGAGATTTTCTGCTATAAGGTGTATGTGTTTGCTGGAGATACAAAGAGAGGGAAAGAGAAACAGAAAGCGAGAAATCATCCTCCAGGGGAGATGACCACAACACAATCCCTTCTCCTCCATTCTCTTCTTGGGATTTTTAACACACATGCACATGCACCCAGCATTAGTTTTAAGCCACCAGGTCCTGGACTCAAACCACTGTCGTTTCTGAGGGAGTCCAGTGACATAACCATTAAGTCATCTGCTGGTCACCCCTTGGAACCTTTTAAAAAATCAAGTGACCATATATATGTCAGTGTATATCTGAATTCACTGTCCTGTTCTATGAATCTATATGTCTATCTTTATGTAAGATCACACTCTCTTGATTATCATGTGTATGTGTGTGTGTCTGTGCTTAAGTTTATTTCTTCCTTAGAAGAGAGCAAAATAGAGAGAGGTACCCCTGGGGTCTTCACTCCACATTCCATTACATCTCGGTCAATCCAAACCCTTGGAATATGTGGGTACATCAGGCTTGTAGAGGGAGATCCTAGGACATGATACATGGACCTTTTATGTTGATCCAGTTGCATAATCACTGAGGAACTAATATGACTTCCTTGATACTTGTGGTTTCATAGTTTTATATTAAATCTTGATATAAGTTATTACATATCCTCTTTCTTTTATTTCTACAAATTACTTGAATATTCTGTGCCTTTTGTATTGCTATATAAATTTTAAAATGTGTTTGTCAATGTTTCAAAAAAAAAAAACTATTATAATTTTAACTTGAATTCCATTAAAAACATAATTCATTTTGAGGAGAATTGACGTCTTAACAACATTGAACTCTCCAATCCATGAGCATGGTATATCTTTAGTTATTTAGATTTTTTTTTTGACAGAGTTTTTAGTGTAAAGTTCTTATTTTCTCTAAGTATTTCAAAATTTTGATAATTTTTTAAGAGGTTTTTGCTATAGGGCGTGTGTGCTCGCCAAAAAGACAGAGAGACAGAAAGCAAGAAATCACCCCCCAGAGGGGGTGGCCACGTCGCAATGCCTTCTCCTCCATTCTCCTCTCAGGATCTTGGGCACGCACGCACACGCGCCCGTTGTGAGTTTAAACTACCAGATCCGGGACTCGAACTGTGGTTGGTAACATGGGAGTCCAGCGACATAGCTAATACGCCAACTGCTGGTCCCCATTTTGATACTATTTTATTTTGAATTGCATTTTTAAACTTATTTTCCTATGATTTGTTATTACAGATAGAAATATGAGTGCAGTTTAAAAAGTTTGAGGACAATAGAATTAAAATATGAGTTTGGGTGCATAATATTTTGATATTTATACATTTTTCCCATTACATGCATCATTTATGATTTTTTATAAGATTCCTCATATTATTAATTTTTGTATATTAACTTTATTGCAATTTTGCTACATTCTTTCTGGTAATTTTTTGTTTTCTTGTCTTTTTTTTTTTTCTTGCAGATTTCTTAGGCTATTTAACGTGATCATTCATCTCAACTGTGAATGAAAAGGTCATTTCTTTCTTCCCAACTGTATACCTTTTATTTCTTTTCCTTACTGTAATTGCTAGTAACTTTACAACAATGTTGAATAAAAGACGAGAGGGGAATATTCTCACCTTGTCATCAATATCACGGAAAAAATCTTTAGTCATTCACCTAAAGTATTTTAACTGTGGACTTTAAATACCTTTTATCAGGTTGGGAACATATCCTTCTATTTTTAGCTTACTGAGAGCTTTTATCACAAATGAGCATTATCAAATACTTTTTTTGTATCTATTCCTATCTTCATCTTTTCTGTTTTTGTTTGTTAATTTTGTAATATGCATTCATTGGTTTTCAAATATTAAACTATCTTGAATTCAAGATAAAAATTCTATTTGGTCATGACATGTAATTTATTTTATATAGTGCTGGGTATGATTTGCTCATATCTTGTATAGGATTTGCATCACTATATTTGTGAAAAATACTGATGTGTAATATTTTCCTTGTAATATTTTAATCCAGTCTTTGTCTCAGAAGAACACTGACCTTAGAAAATGAATTGGGAAGTATTATTTTATCCCGAGTGACCTTTTTTTGTAGGATTATTATTTTTTTCCTAAATATCCAATAGATTTTATCCATACACATATGTGTGTTCTTAGAATTTTCTTTGCTATGATTTTGAACATTTTCAAATTTTTTACTGTAACTATTATTTTGAATACATTCAATAGCTATACATCATTTAGCTTGTACAGAGAATTCGCCCAACGTGAAATACTCCTTACACCAGTACAGTTAAATATACTATACATGTCATCATCAATAGGTCATAAAACATTTCTGTGTCCCACAAATGTCTTACTTCTCTATTTTTGTCCCTAATTACCTTCTCTACACTCTTCCTCTCTCCCACCCTCCATCCACACTGTCTCCAGTGTTCATAATAATTCAGTCAATTTAACAGAGAGAGTACACTGTGGTAGGCAGGATAATGTCCTCTCAATTGTGTTCACACCCTCATTCTTGGAACTTATAAATAAGTTTACATAACATAATTCTTTGTTACTTTACATAACAAAGAATTACGATAACAATTTTTTTTTTTTTTGGAGAGGTTTTCACTATAGGGCACATGCACTCGCCAGAGAGACAGAGAGAGACATAGAAACAGAAAGCGAGAAATCACCCCCCAGGGGGGATGGTCACACCGCAATCCCTTCTCCTCCATTCTCCTCTTGGGATCTTGGGCACGCACACACACGCGCCCGGCGTGAGTTTTAAGCCTCTGGGTCCGGGATGCGAACCGTGGTCGACTGTGTGGGAGTCCAGCGACATAGCCATTACGCTAACTGCCAGTTCCCACGATAACAATTATTAATCAGTCAACTTTAAGAGAGGGAATTGAGAGGCTGGCCAGTGGCACAGAGATAACACACATTCTAAGATGCTGGATCTACTGGAAGGTTCCTAGGTTCACATTCCAAGGTCCCCGTACATGCTAGTCACAATGATATGTGACTGTGATCTGGACTGACTGAGGCTGGGAGTGGATCACGGAGTGAAGATCCTGTTGTGTGATAGCTATTTCTGTCTCCCTTTTTCTCTCACTCTTTCTGTCTTTGTCTCTCTATCTCTCACAGAAAAATTAATTAAATTAAAATTGAAAATTAGGGAGTCTATTTTGGATTATCTGCATGAGGCAAATGTATCACATGGGTCTTTAAATGAAGTAAGGAAATGCAGAAAGTCAGTATTAAAGAATACTCAACAGGTCATTGCTGACTTTGAAGAAAGCTGAAGGGCCATGAGGCATGGAAGTCTGGTGTTTTCTAGAAAATGGAAAGGATAAGGAATTTCTTTTTCCCTTAGTGCTTCTAGAAGAAAGGGAGTCTTGTTAACACCTTGATTTTTGCCTAGTAAGACTCATTTTTGACCTACAGGACATAACATAATTTTGTGTCATTGTAAATCTCTAAGTTTGTGTGATATTTATTAATTTTAATGACTATCTGGTATATAATGGAGTTTCTGTTTTCATTGCTAATACTAAAAATGTATATGTTCTCTCTTCTATATAGACATGTCTAGGTAGAGTTTTATAGTCTTTAAAATTATTTTCAAAGTATAGTCTTTATTTTTTACTAATTTTTTCCTATAACTTGTTCTTTAAATTCTGACCACCCCCCATTGTTCATAAGTTTTTTCCTTCCTTTTATGTGTGTTTATTTTGTTATTTTTTTTCTAGCCTTTAATGAACAATAAAGTCTTGGATCTTTGAGTATATATTACTATTCTTTCAAATATAACTTACAGCCAATGTTTTGCTATAAAGCACTACTTACACAGTATCCCACTATTTGACGTGTTGTAGTTCCATTATCATTCACTTAAAAAATATTTGAAGGTTGAGACCAGCAGATAGCGTAATGACTATATCATTGGACTCCCATGTAGTTGACCAGGGTTCAAGTCCTTGACCCGGTGGCTTAAAATCATGCTGGGCACGTGTGTGTGCCTTCCCAAGATCCTGAGAGGAGAATGGAGGAGAAGATTGCAGCACAGCCATCCCCCTCGGAGGTGATTTCTCACTTTCTGTCTCTGTCTCTCTCTGTCTTTCTGGTGAGCACACACACAACCTATAGAAAAAAACCTCTCCAAGGGACCAGCAGTTAGCGTAATGGCTATGTCGCTGGATTCAAACGTAGTCGACCGCGGTTCGAGTCCTGAACCCGGTGGCTTAAACTCACACCGGGCGTGTGTGCACACGTGCCCAAGATCCCAAGAGGAGAATGGAGGAGAAGGGATTGCGGCATGGCCATCCACCCTGGGGGGGGGGGTGATTTCTCACTTTCTGTCTCTCTAACTCTCTCTGTCTGGCGAGCACACGCGCCCTATAGCAAAAACCTCTCCAAAAAAAAAGAAAAGTAAAAACCTCTCCAAAAAAAAAAAAAAAAAAAAAAAAAAAAATATACATATATATATATATTTGCAGGTCAACCCATAGTGTGGTTATTAAGACAGCTGGACCTCAACTGGCCAACTGTGCAGTTTGAGTGCATGTACATGGGTATGCCTGTCCAAAATCTCACAAGGTGGAAAAGTGATGTAGCATTACTATTCCCCATGAGGGGCGCTTTCTTGTTTTCCTTCTCTTTGTCTCTCTCCAATGAATGTGTATGGCCTCTAGAAAAAATCAAAAATAAATTAATAACCTTATAAGTGTTTAGAAATTAGTTGATGTCAACATATTTGTTTCTTTGCAAGATCTTTTATGATGAATGTTTCTTAATATAATTTCATTGAGACCAAAAAACATATTCTAAAATTTTGGCCTGGTCAATCTTGGTGAACTTTCCATATGAGCTAGGAAAACAATGTTCTGTCTGCAGTTTTGGGATGTTATGTTGTATAAATGAAAATTAAGTAAAAGGAACTGGTAGTATTTTTTATGTCATTTATATCCTTACTGATTTTTTGTCTAGTTAACCAATTTATTATTGAATGAGGGGAGTTAAAGCCTTCAACTGTAATTATAAATTCATATTCCTCTCTCTTTAGTTCTGACAGGTTTTGCTCCATTACTTTTGATGCTCTTTTATTAGACTCATATATATTTATAATTATTATACTTTCAGGATATACTGATCCTTTTATTGTTATGAAATGTTCTTCTTCTCCTACAGGGCTCCTCATCTTGAAGTTGCTTTTTTCTGTTACCAGAAAGCTTCAAAAAGTTTGTGGAAAATAGAATTAAATTACAAGTTTATTTTAGTGTCAAAAGCCTTGAAATCCATGGAGTTTTATTCTTTTTCCATGACCTTTTGGACAATCCTTCATATTAATAAATTCATCCCATTTTTTAAGCTTACTTCTATTTACGTGGTGAATCTTTTTCCATCCTTCAATTCTAGTGCTTCTGTATTTTTATCTCTAACGTATTATCTCTTATTGGTAGCATAAAGTCTTTCTTTAGTTTTCATCCAAATTGACAATCTATTCCTGAAGTAATTATTGATTGTTTTATTTTAGGTGTTCCCAACTGTTATTGGTTTTTACTTCTCATATAGGTTTTCTGTTGTTGTTTTCTTTTTAATGTGTTCCAGTTTTCTTGCCTTCATATGTATTAATCAAACCTATATTGATAATCCATTTTAATTGCCCTGTTAGAATTGTAGATATACTATTATTGGATTTTTTTTTACTAGTCATTACAAGAATAACAATCTGAATCTTTAACTTATCCACTTAAGTGCCTTAAATTAGGCAAGGACTGTCCAAATTAGTGTTCTTATGTATAACTAATTTATGTATCTATTTATTTATTTTAAATATAATTTTAGTTTCAACTTTTTAAAATTATTTATTTAATTTTATTTATAATTATTATATTTTAATTTGCTATAGGGTACATGTGCCTACAGAAAAGAGATGAGAGAGAAAGAGAGAGAGGGAAAGTGAGAAAGTAAGCTACTAGGTCTGGGATTTAAACCCTGATCAGTGATAATGGGAGTCCAGTGTCTTAACTACCATATCACCTGCAGGCCCTGTAAACTAATTTCATTATTTTTGGTGAGTTTCTTGAAGTATAAAATAGAGTTTACCTTAAGGAGCCATATTAAAATGTATAAAATTAAACCATGTCCAAATTTATTTACATGTAACACACAACAGATTTCCAAAGTCAACAATGATAAATTATAAAACTGAGAGAATTATATACATATAGCTTTGTTTCTTTAGCAACTGACGGATATGCAAAATACAATTTTTTAATTATGTATTTAATTTTTAAATTTATTATTATTTTTAAACTTTGCTATAGGGCATGTGGGCTTACCAGACAGAGAGAGAGAGAAAGCAAGCAAACCACTAGGTCCAGGACTCAAACCATGATTTGTCATGTGAGAGTCTAGGACCTTAACCAATATGCCACGTACTGGCCCCAAAATACCAATATTAGAATTGATTAAATATTTTTAACACTAGTTAAATATTCTTCATTAGTTAGTCATGGCAAGAAATTTTATATTTCACAGAGAATCAATGGCCCGTTACCAAAGAAATATGTTACAAATATCAGCATCAACATTTTAATAAGACAATTAGAATCTATTACTAAATAAGAATTTTAATATAATACACACATGATGGTTGTGAATAAATAATTGATTATTTTTTAATTAATAAAATGCTACCCATCAATTTAGATTAAAAAGAAAACAACCACTTGTATTTTCAGCCAGGTTCTTGATCCTTCCCTCTATCTTTTCATCTAAGTATGTTAACATACAATTATTGAATTATTTAAGTTCTTATAGAATTCATTATTTTGGCATTCACTTTTGCTAATAAGTTGCCATTTATATGATTTATAAACTTTACTGATGATGTCTCAATTTTTATCCTCTTCATTCCAGCGATCATTTCAATACAAGCATACTAGTTTAACTACAATAATTCAAAACACATCTACTTGTTCTAATTGTAATTAAAAACTCAATCTTAGGGCAGGACAGTGATGTGCTATAAAATATAACACTCTGTGAAGATGAACCACGTGTGAAGTTTCCAAGTTTATGTCTGGAGACCTGTCTGAGTAATAATAATAATAATAATCATAATAATAATAATTTGAGACTGGCTGATGCTAGGGCTAGATAGTAATGTTAAGATTCTCTTGAGGACTGACCCTATAGCCTAGTGATTAAGAGAGAAAGATTTCACATGGTCAACTGTGGTTCAAATCCCACACCTGGTGGCTTGAAAAACTCACCAGGTGTATGTGTATGCACATCAAAATCCCAACATGATGGAGAAATAAAAGAGAAGTGATTATGGTGTGACCACATCCCATTAGGGCTTGCTTTCTCCTCTCTCTCTCTGTATCTATTTCTCTGACACTCTTTGGCAAGCACATATGCCTTCTAGCAATTAAAAAATAAAAACGATGGGGCCAGCAGATAGCATAGCAGTTACATTGCTGGACTCCCAATTGGCTGATCACGGTTTGAGTCCCAGACTAGTGACTTCAAAATCACGCTGCTCACATGTGCATGGTTGTCCAAGATCCTAGAATGAGAATGGAGGAGGAGAAGGGATTGTGGCTTGGCCATCCTCCGTGGGGGGGGTGATTTCTCACGTTCCGTTTCACTGTGTCTGTCTCTCTCTGGCATGCACACATGCCCTAAGATGAAAACTCTAAAAAGAAAAAAAAAATTAATAAAATAAATTTTAAAATACCCTGTTGGGGATTCCTTCTCTCTATCTCCTTATGTCTCTCTCTATATTGCTCATAAAAGAATAAATTAAAAATATATAAAACCAAAATCTATGTCCAATTAAAAACACATGACTTTACTAAAGAATAGTTATAGCCTTGAAAAAGGGGCCAGCAGGTGGTGTGGTGGCTAAGGTACTAGACTACCATACAGATGACTGCAGTTCGATTCTCTCACCTGGCAGCTTGCTTTTACACTTTCTCTTTCTCTCTCTGTGTCTCTCTCTCGTGAGCACACCTGCCCTGCAGCACACTGAAAAGTAATGTTGATAATAAATAAAATTTAAAAATACATAAATAAAAAGGAATAGAAAAAAGTCTTGTTTAATGTTCTTAAATTTATTAAACTACTATTGCCAATAAGAAGGATAAATTAGTAAGGTAATATATATAAAATCACTGTTTTATAAGGCATGGAAATTTTTAAAAACTAGGCTAAATTGCTATTCTAAAGAATGGGCTATGTTGGAACCAGCAGTTGGTGTAATGGCTATGTTGCTGGACTCCCATGTAGTCAACTGAAGTTCGTCCCGGACCTGGTGGCTTGAAACTCGTGCCGGGCATGTGTGCATGCATGCCTAAGATCCCGAGAGGAGAATGGAGGAGAAAGGATTGCAGCGTGGCCATCCCCCCGGGGGGTGATTTCTCACTCTTTGTCTCTCTGTCTCTGTCTTTCTGGTGAGCACATGCGCCCTATAGCAAAAACCTCTCAAAAAAAAAAAAAAAAAAAAAAAAGAATGGGCTATGTCCTTTCTTTTGTGTAGTTTTTATTTATTTTCTATGGAAACTTCAATGTAGGCAGGTGATTTTTGCTATCCTGGCTTTATAGATGAGGAAACTGAAAAATATGCAGTCATACAATGAATAATCTGTACAGTCAGGTTCAATTCCAAATGTTTTGACCCCAAATTCATTGTTTTTCAGTTAACTGACTCACACAGCTTTAATAAAATATAAATTCTCTTGAATTTGACTTTAGCTTCACCCAATACATTGAAGATGTCCCTTTTATAATCGGAAGGCAGCAACAATCTCATTAACTAACTCTGCAAGACAGAAAACCTCCTGGGTAGTTTTCACACTGATCAGAAATACACTAAGCAAAAAAAGCATCAAAAAACCAGAGGAGGAAAAACAGGAAGGGACAAGAATAGACAAAAGCCAAAAGTAAAAGCATCCTGGCAGGGAAGAGTTTTAAAGATCAAGTACAACATCAGTGGGAAGTTGGTGGGACACAGAAGTTATACAATTGTATAGCCCAGTCAATGTGTCTGCCATTAAGTTTTTTGTTTGTTTGTTTTCATGCTGGACAGTTCAGAGGAAGCTCTAATTTTATTTGGAACATTTACTATATGCTGACATTGTACCCACTGTAAGTGTATGGGCTTGGATATGATGAGAAGGAGATCATAGAGATTTTTTTTATTATTTTTTTAATTTTGCTAAAGGGCACATGCAGTCACCAGAGAGAAACAGAAAATGAGAAAGCAAGCCACCAGGTCCAGGACTCAAACTGTGGTTAGTCAGGTGTGAGTCCAGTGCCTCAACCACCACACCATAGGCTGTCCCAATCACAGAGAATTTTTTAAAATTATTTATTTATTCATTTATTCTTAATTTGACAGAGAGAGACACAGAGAAAGAGAGAGAAAGAGGGGAAGTGAGAAAGCAAGCTACCAGGTCTGGGACTCGAACCGTGGTCAGCCATGTGGGAGTGTCCAGCGCCTTAACCACATGCCACCTGCTGGTCCCAATCACAGAGAATTTTTAAAGGCTAGTTTATATTTCGTTTTGTTTTGTTTCCTTCAAACAAGATGGAGACATCCAAAAGGTCACTGATCCTAGTTTTTGGGTAGTCTGTAATTTAATTAAGATTCAATTATAAATCATAATCACCTAGCACCAAGGGAGCCAGTATGCAGACACTTGTCTAGTATTCAATACAGTATTCAAGGTTGCCTGTCCTTGGATTCAGCTAGTCTCTCACCAGAAATAGACATGCAGTGACCTCATGGTAATCTATGATTTCTTGATGACTTAAAAATATAAATGCTGTAAGCCTGCAAAATAGGGGCAGGGTGTTCAAATTTTACCTTTAGAGAGGAAATTGAATTTTTAATTGTAAATTGGCCTTCTAATTTTTATATTTGGGAAAGAAAAACAAGAGGGATTAACATACACTGACTATTGTATTGTCACACATGTGGTTAGACACTTGAAAGATAAGTTCTTTCATTTAAACCACACAACAAATGCAGGCAGTAAAGATGAGAAAACATACTGGAGTGAATATGTCCATTAAGAAACACTGAGCCATAATTTATACCAAAGCCATCTGCCTTCAATGGCCATGGCCCTTTTAATTCATTACCACCTTGCATTGTTTTCCTCTTCTTTCACTACCCTCTCCATAGCCAGGTAATATTTCTAGTAATTGTTAATGAGACACGTTTTGTCTTTTTTGATGAAAATAATCTATTGGCATCCATTCTTAATTAAATCAGGTTATATTGGGGTGAGAGATGAAAGGAAGACAGAGAGATCTTAAAAAGGAAAACATTGCCCTTTAGATAGCAATTCCAACATCAGGTGGATCACTCAATTAATTGTATTTATTCAAATCTCTTTTGAAAAGAGATAAGGTTGCTTTATGGGGGCCAAATGATTATTTAATGCATAAGATCAGAAAATGCAGATGACAAGATCCTTGATTTCTAGGGGAAGCTTAGCCCACAAACCCAGAAGTTCTTCAAGTTTTATGTTCCATTTCACCACTATTATAAAGGCTATGTTATACCCTGAGTTGATGGTTTTCGTTTGTTTTTGTCACATATTATAAAGGTAAATGGCCAAATAGCCATACATATCAATGGAGCTTAGCGTTGTGATTGCCATAATTAGCTCAGCCTGAAGAACAAGAACTTGACCCTTATCTAGTACTGAATTCAATAGAGAAGTCCCGACAGAGTCAATAGATTATAAAGATCCACACACGGAGAGCGAAGCGGAACATTTAATAGAAAAAAATGCTGTGCAACACCTTGTGATATAGGAGAAAAGGCTTTCTAAAAAACTCCACAAATACTGAACAAGGAATTCAATTGTTCTTCCAACTAAAATGTTTCTCTAAACAAAGAACACTGTGTATAGAGCCAAGAAAGTGGATAAGAACAGTGCTTACCATGTGCCTGAAGTACTGATATTACTATTTTGCTAATGTACCAAAACACAGAAGAAAACAGAACTTGAAGTACCTTCCCCAAGATCACCTGAGCAGTAAATCAGTAAATGAAGAGTCCCTAGTTTTCATCACTCTGGCACAGCATTAACCCATGACCAACTCAGAGAAATATTTGCAATAGCAAAACCATCAAAGGCTGGCTAAGTCAAATACACAAAGTACTCCTGCAAATCAACATCGTCAATAACAACAAGAAAGAACAACACAACAGCAATGACAAAAAAAGAGCAAGGGTTAGAGTAAAGCAATTTACAAAATGGAAATCATCAAAACATCAACAGATTATGAATCACATTAGCAAATAGAGATGTGTAAATTAAAACAAGAAGATACTGCTTAATGTTTTTAAACTGGCACATTTTCCAAAGCTGGATAAGTCAAGTTGGTATTGAAAAATAAATAAGTAGATGTTGAGACCAGCAGACGCACAGTGGTGAAGGCACTGGACTCCCACGGGATCGACAGAGATTCAAATTCTGGACGCAGCAACTTGAAAATCACATGGGGCACATGTACATGTGTGCCCAAAATCCTGAGAGAATAGAGGAGAAGGGATTTTAGCCTGACCGTGCCCCCTGGGGAATGATCTGACTTTTCTTCTCTCTTTCTATGGTGAGCACATCCTCCCTAAGGCAAAAAAATAAATAAATAAATAAATAAATAAATAAATAAATAAATATCTTAAAAAATAAAGTAAGTGAATGTTGACTATAAGAACATTTGCATTACTGGTGATAAGACTCGAGTCTGGTGCAGCATTTTGGGCAATTGTGGGACAACATTAAGTCAACTTAAAGATCCATTTACCCCCTGAGTACCTATCCAAAAGAAATTCTCATATATAACCTTTAGAGAACATAGGTATAGATGTTAACCGCTACTTCATTTGTGGGGAATGAATCGTTGGAAACAATGTAGTCTGTCAGTGGGAAAGCATATTACTATAATAAAATTATATTAATAGTATTATTAGTACATATACACCATGGAAGAAAATGTAGTAGGTGACTAGATCATTTCTTGTAGAATAATGCAGGGAAAAAAAAAAGAGGAAATGAAACCTATAATGTAATACCATATTTATAAATTAAAATAACATGCACCCCAAACAAAAATTGACAGTTTATAAAAGTATACACCAACAAAATTACACATATAAAATGCTTCTGAAGAGTAAATGTTGAATGAGAGCAGAAAATGACATAAGAAAATAAAACTTTCAATCAATCAGGAGATAGACTTTATATAGAACAGTGATGATTTCTCATGAAAAGAGAGCTCCAATTCTTTCTAGCACATACACCCAAAGAGCAACTACCAAAGGAAAAAAAGGTGTTAATTTTAAATTGTAAGTTCAATATTAAATGAACAATGTTTTTTTAACTACCCACTTCATTTTCAGTTACAAAACTGGCCCGTTTTCATGTATTTTGCATTTTCAAAAATATCTACAATAGAAACATTAACTGCCACTAGATAAGAGAAGGTCTGAGATGTGAACCGATCTGCTAGGAATTGACAAAGCTGGGAGACAATTAATGTCCATCATGTGTTTAGAAGGACTGTAATCATTTTACTTCATTTACCTTTATTTTTAAAAGGATATGCATTTAGATATTAAGAAATATGAGGGTACTTCTAAAAGTTGATGATAAAAAGGAGCTAAAGCATAAGTTTAATGACTGGACAGTGTGCAGTGGTAAGACGTGACGTTCTGTGAAGCTGACTCCCATGAAAGGGTGGTTTCATGTTGAAGATCCTCCAGGCATGCAGTTGCCCATGATCAGGGCTGGCACTGCTGGGGGCGGACATGGCATTGGGACCTTATTGGGATACTGTATCTCTCTGTCTTTCTCACTTTTTGAGAAAATAAATAAAATTAAACTTTTTAAAATAACAGTATGAGTTAATTTTGATGCCAAAAAATTTGAGATCTACTTATAGTTACTTCATAATACACATTTTCCATAAACTCTTTGAAGAACCATATAAGGAAAAGCAAGGTTTTATTCCTGCAGGGCTTCCTAGAACCTCAAATTTGCAAATATCATCGGTTTACAGCATTTTTCCACGGAAGAATTGCACCACACGTGTACATATAATCTTCATTTCAGCAGTCTGCTAAAACTGCAGAACTCGTTTGATATAACAAAGGAAAGAAAAAGAAAAAAAAGTTCTTCTTTCTCCCTTCTACTATTCAAGTCCTCTTGAAACTAGTTGTTTTCCCTTTCCTTAGATGAAAAACTGGTTGCATATTATAGCTCATTTTCTCTCTTGGTAAATAAAAAAGGCAGGCATCTGGTCAGTTATATTCAAAAGAATGGTCTCCATTTAGTGATTAATTTAATACACAAGAACAGTCTTAGTTTATGGAGCTGACAGGTGGCATGGTAGTTAAGTCCCTGGACTCCCACATGGCTGACCATGGTTCAAGTACTGCACCTGCCAGCTTGCTTTCTCACTTTCTGTCTCTCTCTTTCTCTCACTTTGTCCTTCTCTGGTCAAATTAAAGTAAATAAATAAACAAAGTTAAATAATTATTTTTAAAAATAGTCTTAGTTATTAATCTAATCCCATGTTATAATCAGAGTAATTCAGACTTCTCTTAAACAGAAGTTATTTGCTGCCTCCGATCTGGTCCCGCTTTGACCTGGCTCCCTGAATTGGCACACTGTGGCTGAGTTCTTCACTCCTTCCTCAACTTTTAGTTTCTACCCACCAACATTGGTTTAGAAGAAGGGAATAGGAAGAACAGTTAGTGGGAGCAAGGACTACCTGTAATGCTCCAGGTAAAAGAGGATAATGGTTACTTCCTTGGACCAGATATCGTAAAATATGTAAAATATCACCTAATATATACTAGTCTTCTTCCTACTACCTTTTCCTACTTTCTTTCTTTTTTTTTTTTTTTTTCTTTTTTTGGAGAGGTTTTTGCTATAGGGCGCATGTGCTTGCCAGACAGACAGAGAGAGACAGGAAGCGAGAAATCACCCTCCAGGTGGGATGGCCACGCCACAATCCCTTCTCCTCCATTCTCCTCTCAGGATCTTGGGCACGCACGCACACGTGCCCGGTGTTAGTTTAAGCCACTGGGGTCTGGGACTCGAACCGTGGTCAACTACGTGGGAGTCCGGTGACATAACCATTATGCCAACTGCTGGCCCCACCTTTTCCTACTTTCTATTCTCAACACAGAAGCTAGGGTGATCCATTTCGAGCATAAATCATGCTACCTGTCTATTCAAAATCCTCTAGTTGCTCCCCATTAGCTGAATATAAAAGCCAGAATCTCTGCATGTTTGCAGAGATTGGATTTGGAGTGCTTCACAGCAAGAATGCAGTCACCTCTCAAATCACAGTCCTCTTTCCACTGCTGCAACCAGACTCTTCCTCTCAGATTCCTTGACCTACTGGCCTTGGACTCCACTGGACATGCAAAAACTTTCAGACTGTATCTATCGGAGACTTGTCTCATGTGCTTAGAATGAAAGAGGTGCAATCCCTGCTCATTCCTCATGGTGGGTAGGGAATAATTCAAGTTGTAAAATATTTTCATTAGTATTCTTTTCCAGCTTTATTGAGGTATACTTGACAGACTTAAGTTGTATACACTTAAGACGTACAATAAGGTAATTTGATATATGAATACATTATGAAATGACTACCACAATCAAATAACAATGTATTTTTCTACTGAAGTTTCATAATTTATTTCTTTCATGAAAGAGATAGAGAGAGAAAAAGAGACAGGTTCTCCTAGTAGGGTCTCTACCCCACAATCCACTACCAGCCACAACCAACCAGGATCACAAGCACCAGTCATGTTCATGGAGACGTAGCATGCTGTTCAGGCAAAGCTAGAGCCTTATGGAAGTCCACAGGTTTGATTCCTTGTTTATGCATGTCCATTTTCCTGGCTGGCCGGGAAGGCTTGCACAGCAGATAGTAGCCTAAGATCCTATTGAAGGTGCTGGTCTTTCTTTTTCTCTCTTGCTCTCTGTGTCCCACTCCTATGAAATAAATAAATAAATTTTAAAATATATATTTACAAAAAAAAAAAAAAAAAAAGATTAAGTAGGGGCCAGGCAGTGGTGAGACAATAAAGGAACTAGACCTACATGGGAAGAGTCCTGGTTTTGGATCTTGGGACCTCTCTGAGCATGACGGGTGCATGCTCACACATGCCCATGGTTGAAGCCTGCTGAGAATGGGGATGGATCATGGCGTGGAAACTCTCGGGGGGTACCTATCTCTCTCTCTTTCTCTGTCCCGTTCCATCTCTCCTGGAGGAAATAGATAAATAAACCTTTGAAAAGTTGGATACTGAAAGATTTCTTCAATACACTTTGGGGATTTAAAAGAAAAAGATAGGAAATAAAATGTAGGCTTGCAAATTACTGCTTATGCAATGATATATAATCACTGGTTTATTTATTTAGCCAATTAATATTAATACAACATCCACTATGATCCTGACCCTATCCGAGGAGTCGATAATTTACTAGCAAAATCTATTCTAAAGGAACTCACATTTCAAGTGATATAGCTTATAAAGATGTTAATCACCAATTGAAGAAAAGAAGCCTTTTAGATAGCTATATACACTTTGAAGTAAATCAAATGATGTGACTTGACAAAGATTCTCACAAGTTGATGTCGATTCTCACAAGGCATGCTTGAGAACTGAATTCAAGATATTTTAATTCTCTTTAAAATTAGAACATGTGCAGGGCCATCAGGTAGAGTGATGGTTAAGGCACTGAACTCCCACATGACCAACCGTGGTTCAAGCCCCAGACCCAGTAGCTTGAAAATCATGCCAGGCGCATGTGGATGTGTGCTCAAAATCCTGAGAGGAGAATAGAGCAGAAGGCATTGTGGCATGTTCATCCCCCTGGGAGGTGATTTCTCACTTTCTCTTTGTCTCTCTCCGGTGAGTGCACATGCCCTATGGCCAAAACCAAGAAAATAATTAGGATATGCTAATATTGTATCTAATGTGTATATTAATTTAATACATACATATACATATATATTTATACAGGCACATATACATGTACCAACATATGCATTTGTTTACCTTTATGTATAAATGTACGTAGTATAATACATGTAAATATATTTTACATAGTATACAGATAGAATTTTTCAAATAATGATCAATAATATTTTCTATGTATATTTCCTAGAATTTACTGAGTTAAATTGACCAATGTTTTTCCTTCTCTATAAACTGATGAACTTTTTAATGAACCAGTATTTTTACAAATTAATGATGAGAAGTACTACTTATAATCTTTAAGCATATGTTAATTTTTAATCCCTCATATTTATTTCTTTTGTTCTATTTTTAAATAAATTTAAAAACAAATTACTAATGTTAAATTTTCTGTCTATTTATAGTATTATAACTTTGAAATACATTTCACTGTAGAGATACATACTTAAGGATCTTAAGGAAAATTTTGCTTAGAATGAAACTTTGTTTTCAATAGAAATACAGTTTTTTTATTTTAACAGAGTATAAAATGATATTTTGGCTCAAGTGTGCATTTATAATTCATCTTGAATACCTTGTTAATCATGAGAACTTCTTTATGTTCTGGACTTAAATCTTCTTTCATATCCTTTCCCTTCCAACTCCTCTACTGTAACCAAGACTAGGAATCTTCCAGGTTGAAAGTTAGTTTATCACATTTTACTTAGTTGAACCATTTAATAAATTTAGTTTTGGTTCCATTTTTCCCTTATTTTTCATTATAATAAACACCATTTGGAGTTGGAATCATAATTCTACATTCTAGTACTCAAACATGATTTTGGAGTTGGAATTCATATTTTTGTCCTTTACTAAATTTTAGAGAAAAAAAAGAGCATAATGTATAAACATCATTCATCCACATCATAAAATATAAATTCACACATGCTTGAAAAATGTTCAGTTTTTTAGCAAAACAAATGTGTACATTCACACCCACCATGGAGAGTACACACAGCTATTTCCCGTATGAAAGGATCTTTATGTATTTTACGGGATTTATGAAGAGAAGTCTTTTCAAATAGCACTGAATGATACCATCTGCGGCTGGAGGCACAACAGGTATTCAGTCTGGTGTCACAGACAAAAAAGGGAATATCAGCTTCAGCTCAGAAGTGTCATGTATCTCTGGATAGTTAGCATGACTCGCCACATAAATTTTTCTTCTTAAGAAAAACCAAGAAACACATTCATTCTAAAATATAAACATGCAAGAAAAATTATTTGTAATGTACTATTGTATATTTTCTTACATAAAATATTTAGTGTTATGTGTGGCATATTGTAATCATTCATTAAAAGGTAGCTATTATTATTAATAATACAAATGGTATTTTCAGGAGAGTACTAGGTCAAGTAAATCTTTTATTACCTAAGAGAGTGATTTCTGTCCTTTTTTGGTATGAATAATATATATTATTTATCTTAGATTTCTGATGACATCAACATTCCTTTTTACCTTAATATAGTTATTCATAATAAAAACTAAATACTAGGAGTTGTAATACACATCATCTATTTAGGTAGCATATGCTTTATATCATAAATCTTTCAAGGAGGTACTAATCTAGATACTGAAACACAGAGAGGTTATGAACATGACAAGGGCACATAGGAAAAAACAAAATACTCAGAATTTAGAGCCTCTTGCTTATTCTACCATAAGGAATGGTGTATTCTGACTACACTGCATGTGGTCCCTGTACCTCAGATAAACATCACTGTGAGGCATCAAAAATCCACAGGGCTGACTGACCAGCAGTCCCTGCCTCTGCTGTTTACTCAGTGAAATCTCACAGGACAGGTGTGAAAAATGGAACTTACATCTCACTTCCCAATGTCAAAGTGGGAGTTCCAGCTCTAGGAAGCAGAGGAAGTGAGTGGGGACTATGAAAGATGTTCTCCTGTGTAAGTGGGCTTCATCTAAAGACTATCTTGAGAAATAGATCCAACTGAACTGCACTTAAGACATACTGCCAATATCAAAATATCGGGGTAAAATTTTAAGTTAATAATAACCAGTATCCTGTAACTCACATCTCTACCTTTACTAGGTTACTCTGGATACTGCGGTGGCCATGAAGACAGAAGATTTGGCCCTCATGGTTCTCACTGATTCTGGGTACAAACACAGCTGAACTTAGACAACATAATTGCACTTCACGCGCTCTAACTTTCTCTCAGACTAAGCGAGGATGATGCTTGCCATTTAATAACTAGGTAATATTTTTGGAAATATGTGCCAATGTTCAATACCTTAGAACTTTATCTCATATATTTTACTTGCAAATATCATTTTGATACTTATCAAATCTATGGATTCTTGAAGTCGCAGCTGAAACCCTTTCTTCTCCATAAGAAATGTTTCCAGTTTACTCCAATCTTCATATATATTTCCCTCCCGGATGCTTAGAACTTCTCAATATGTGTTCAGCTATTAATTGTGACCTTCTTTCTTTTGATCCTATTTGCCTTGAATTTCAGTTTACCTCACATATGTCTAGTTAACTAGATATAACTTTATTCTGCTTCACCAAGTCCCCTGTAAGTTTATCGGTAACAAAAATTATGTGTTACATTTATATTTACACCAACATTATTTCTCCCAGAGTAGGATTTCAAGATATAAATAAATTAATGGATAAATAAATGCTGTCAATTGATAAGACTATAATTCAGTCCTTTATAATTGAAAATGTAATATTTTTTATAGTTGCCTACCTCATAAGATTCTTGTGAAGAGATCCTTTTATACCTCTATATATCACTAGTACTAAATTGTGAGATGTGGTAGTTATTTTTATTGGATAATTTACCGCTTCATAATTATAAATCACTTGGACTTTGAAAATAGATTTGTAAGAGAAAATTACGTTTATGAAACCAAAGTACTTTATTTTTATCAAGTTTTATTATACCTCAATTTGACATCTATTGATTATGGGAAGTCATGAAAAAATGGCATAAAATTCTATTTGTAAATATGCCTT
Organism: Tupaia tana; assembly: GCA_026018925.1. Classification (NCBI taxonomy): domain Eukaryota; kingdom Metazoa; phylum Chordata; class Mammalia; order Scandentia; family Tupaiidae; genus Tupaia; species Tupaia tana. The sequence goes on along the minus strand of JAKSZU010000001.1, from coordinate 251,180,067 downwards.
CAGAGTTTTGTTTTGTTTTGTTTTTAAATTGAGGGTGGCAGAAAGAAAATTCCTTAGATTAAGTGGATATAATTGTATCCAAGGTGATCTTGATTTCACTGTCAAATTTAATTTATATTAAAATGCAAAAGATACTTGGGCTAGCCAGCGTCACGGTGGTTAAGGCGGCTGGATCCCATGGCTCACTGTGTGGTTCGAGTGCTAGACTCTGACGCTTGAAAAAAGGGATGTGTGCCCAAAATCCTGAAAGGAGGGATATGGAAGAGAAGGTTTTGAGACATGACCATTTCCCACTGGGGATTCTATGTCACTTTTTCTCTCTCTCTTCTTATCTCTCTCTGGTGAGCACATGTGTACTCTGGCAAAGTAAAAAGGAATTAATTTAAAAGATGCTTTTTGTCTTCAGGAACAATTTACAGCTTATTAGAAATGAAGTTAAAATAAACTAACAGGAAGAAAATCTAGAAGTGGAAAAAAAAAAAACATTACTGGAGATTGATTAAAAGCTATGTGGTTGAAGTGGGAAGTGGGCACGTTGTTTTTTTTGTTTTTGTCATTGGGCATGTGCACTTTCATAAAAGAGACAGAGATGTTGAGGAGAAAAGTCACCCACAGAAGGATGGCCACACTCCAATCCCTTCTCTTTCATTCTCCTCCTGGGATTATGGACATGGACGCACATGTGCCCAATGTGAATTTCAAGCCACTAAGTCTGGGACTCAAATTGTGGTCAGCCATGTGGGAGTCCAGCACCTTAATCACCATGCCACCTGCTGGCTCAGACAGGCATAGTTTTGCCCACTCAGTTCTCAAGAGGCTGTTGCAAGATGTCAAAGGTTCTTACTTCTACAAATACAACGTTTTAGTTTCGTTTTTTTTGTTTGTTTGTTTGTTTGTTTTAGCAGTTTTTGCTATTGGGCACGTGCGCTAGCCAGAAAGACAGAGACAGAAAGCGAGAAATCACCTCCCCCAAACAGGGAGGATGGCCATGCCACAATCCCTTTTCCTCCATTCTCCTCCTGTCGGATCTTGAGCACGCACACACATGGGCCCTGCGTAAGTTTGAGCCACCGGGTCCGAGACTCGAACCACAGTCTGCTACATGGGTGTTCAGCGACATAGCCATTACACTAACTGCTGGTTGCTACAAATATAACCTTTCTGTAACTTCAGATCCTCTTAGATATTTGTTCATCCTGATGCAGAATGAAATAAATCATCCTAGAGCTTGAAGACTCTATCCCTTGGTATGAGTAAGCATCTTGTAAGTTGAATCAGCTCCTAAAGTCACTGAGGCCATGAAAGCAGCTTGGCGTGTTGACTGGTCACTACAGTTAGAACTGAAGCACAAGCAGTCAGTAACCTCAGGCGCTTTGTTTCCGCCAGTCACTCTAGCACACAGGGGTTCAGAGATATGGAGGATGAGCATGGTGACAATATTGTATGGTAAGACATCAGACACAGGTGTAACTCAAGAAATATTATCTCTCTGGCTTGTCAAGGAGCACAGGACTCTAGGGCAAGGAACTTAAGTCTCAAAAATAATAAAAATGAGGGTCATACTTGTGAAATAAAATAATAAAAGTTTTATCACTATCAATAAGCTGACCTTTAGCATCGAGTATTGAATTCATCTCCTGTCTGGTGTCTCTCTGTTTTCATCAGTCTTCTAGTTTTTCTTTTCTCTTCGTCAATAATTAACTGGTCTAGTTCTAGTTCTGTTAACCAGAATTTGATGTAAACACTACAAGGGGCACAAAGGAATTTTCCTGGGGAGAGAAATATTCTATTTTTTGCTTGTGCTGCTGGTTATAGGACTATGAACTTTTGTGAAAACACATTGAACTATAAACCTCAAATGGTGAATTTTACTACACCTCAATAAAGCTGACAGTAAAAATTTGCAATAGGAAAACATACATATGTGACTTTATATATAAAAAATAAAGATATATATGACTTTTGGGTATACATCCATACATCTCTTCAACATTATTTTTGTTTAATTGCCAGAGGGCACGTGCACTTGCCAGAGAGACACAGAGAGGATAGAGAGGGAGAGCAAGAACCCCTCGATGGAGCACGGTCACATCACAATCCCATCTCTTCCATTTCCTCAACCAGATCAGATTTCAGACACACACATATACACACACCCAGAGTGTCTTTGAAGCTGCCAAGTTCAAGATTAGAACTTTAATACGCTATCTTGGATCCAGTTCCTATAACAATTTGGCTTTCAGGTCAATCTCCAGTTTCTCGATTTCATAAAATTCTGTGTAATATTTTTCAGTATTGCATTTCAACTCACTTTTATTATATTTGCAATGCGATGGCAGATTTTTATAAGATTCATGAAGCATCATCTGCGAGAGATATGCTAATCATTTCTAGTCAGATAATCAACAGGAATGAATGGTAGGCATGTTTGAAATTTACAGTTACAATGTGGCATCCAGAAATACGATCTCTCTACTTTTTAAATAAATGAATATAAGTAACTCTAAGGGTGTGTTGTGGAACCCTTGTAATTTTCAGGAAACCTAAATATATTTGAGATTTTCTTTCTGGACCAATGGTTCACAACTATTTTCAGACACGAAGAATCATCTGGGAAGATTTTTCAAAAAAATCAATGGGTAGACTTTCCCAGTGTCATTCCTTTCCCAGCCAAGATTCTGATAAATTTCTCCATGGTGAGATCTAACATGACTATTTTTTAAAATTTCCTCAAGTGACTAATGTATGACCAGATTCCAAGAATCCTTTTGCACCTTCCTCACTGGCCTTCCCTTCCTGGTTCTGTTCTTTCCACTTTGTCTGATCACTCTCTCCAAGCCTGGAAACCCAATTCTTCTCATCTTGTAAACTGTCGGTTTATTAACCTTTAGACAAAATGCCTCTTAATATCTTAAATATCTTCTCAAAATTCCTTTATGCTTCCAGACTTACATATGTTTCCTTTTGCTAGTTTTCAACTATGTTATCAATTTTTAATTTTTTTACCACTTCTTTTTTTAATTATCATTATTTATACATTTAATTGCTATACATCAGAGTATTCTGGTATATCGCAGGAATTCTGAAAATGGTGAGTTGCCAAGATCATCAAATTTTTTATTAAATTTTGCTACAGAGTATGTGAGCTCATTAGAAAGAGAGAGAGACAGGGAACAGGGAGAAAGTGAGAAAGCATCCCACAGAGGGATGGCCACATTGTGGCTCCTCTTGAAATTTTGGGCACATATGCACTTACATTTGACATACTTTGCAAACTGCTGGGTCCAGGAGTTGAGCAACACAGTTGGCCACATGAGATGCAGCCGCCTTGACCACCATGCCACTGACTAACCCTGTCATCATCAATTTAAAGCATACTGAGTAATTATTATATGCCAGCCTCTGTTCTAAATCCATTATCTCCTTCATCTTTAAGATAATACAATTATGTAAATACAAATACATTATGATGGGGTTACATCCTGATGAACAAATTGTAAGCTGAAAATATGAGTTGAAAATACATTTACTATACCTAACCTACCAAACATCATAGCTTAGCCTTCCCTAACTTAAACGTGCTCAGAACACTTAATATTAGTCTACAGTTAGGCAAAATTCAAGTAACACAAAACCTATGATATAATCGTGTTGTATATCTCATGCAATTTGTTGAATGCCATACTGAAAGTAAAAAACAGAATGGTTATATAAGCTATCTAAGTATGGTATCTAGTCAAAGTCTATCAATTTTGCACTATTGTAAGGTCAAAATAATTTAAGTCAAACCATCCTTAGTCAGGGACTATCCGTATTTTCAAATGTTGAAGAAACAAGTCAGGGAAAGTTCACATTACTTGTTTGAAGTCAGTATTTGCCCACAAGAGTCAGTAACAGTCTCTTGTGCCTGTGCTCATTAACAAGGCTTTTCCTCGTGCATAATTCTTATTTTCCTCTAAATCTTTGTCAACTCATATAATGAGTAACTATCATTATTAGCCAGAAGAAAATCTGAAGATACAGTTAAAAACAATTTTTGGTCTAATACAAATAATTACTGGAAGTCTTTATGTGAGTACCAGCCAATATAAAAACATTGCTTGAGTTCATTTGAAATTCTTTACATGTGAAAATGTCACATACAAATTTCTCTGAGACAAAAAGGGAAAACTCCTCCTCATTACCTTTTCAAGTGGTATTTCTTTGTGCTTTTTGTTATTATGTATTTTTAATTTGCTATAGGGCGTGTGCATGCACTGGGAAGACACACAGAAGGATGAAGTTCAGGGTGATAACAGCCTGTGGTTTGGATAGTTTGATGTTAATGTTTAGCACATTTGGCAAGCAAATAAAGGGCCAGTCCTTTGCTTATTAAGATAGATTGCTACACATAAATGTGTGTATTGAGGTAGATGGGAGAAGAAAAGAGTTCACACACTGAAAAGTTAAGATAGAACTGAAAATGGTATGTCTACTCTCCTACTGATTCATTTATTGAAATGTGCATCTGTGGAATAACTGCTAGATACTGGATACTGTATTTGGCAGTATTGATCAATGATACTGAGATCAGCTTTCTGATCTCAGGGAGTTTATGTTTTAGTCATAGGTATAATGTAATTCATTATGATTGATAGGAGAAGGTGTTGAGAGTGTTGGGGGGAGGTACGGAAGACACAGATGCTAACTCTATTCTGGAAACATGAAGAATGCTTTGAGTATTAGATCGGAATTTCAAACATGCCCACAAGTAACATTTGCTGGAACCCAAAACTGAAACACAAGGGGAGGCCAATATACCAAATATCAAAGTATTTAAACTTATAAATTGAAGTAACAAGTTGTTAAATAAAATATACTTTACTCTGCATTTATAACACCATAGCACACCTATATAGCTGTGGTCTTAATAGGACAGAGTCAGTCAAGCATCAGCAATGACTAGCTGTTAACACATTTGTTTTTGTGTCTAGTAGAGAGGCCAGTAATGCTTTGCTGAGTAATAAAATGCATGTATGAAATATAAACCACTAACCACATATGTTGTGTTGACATCCTATTACTGCATACCAAATTATCACAAGCATAGCACTACAAAACAGCACAATTTATTATCTCACATTTTCTTTTTTCTTTTTTTTTTTTGAGAGTTTTTTTGCTATAAGGCACATGCACTCGCCAGAAAGAGAGAAAGAGAGACAGAAAGCAAGAAATCACCCCCCGGGGAGGGTGGGGGATGGCTATGCTGCAAGCCCTTTCTCCTCCATTCTCTTATCTGGATCTTGGGCATGCATGCATACACACCCGGCGTGAGTTTAAGCCACTGGGTCCGGAACTCGAATCACAGTTGACTACATCGAAGTCCAGGAACATAGCCATTACGCCAACTGCTGGTCCCTATCTCATATTTTCTATGGGTCCTCTGCTCAAAGTCTCAAAAGGTTATAGTCAATATGTGGGCCAGGACTGCAGTCTCACCTGAGACTCATGGGCCCCTTCCACTTTTGGTTTTGCAGGCAGAATTCAGTTCCTTGTGGTTGTAAGTTTAATGTGTCCATCTCCTTGCTTCTCTTATTTGATGACATTCTCTAACTCTTGGAGTCTTCCTGCATTCCCATTCCCATTACAAACTGTATATACCATGTGACTTGAATACAACAAAAGAAGTGATTAAATGTTACATTAGTGCTTAGGAGACAAACTTTATTGGATTTTATACTGATAAAATCCTCAGAGTTTAAGAATGAGTAGCCCTGGATAACGGCAAATCTAAGATGTCTTGATAAGAAACGGTCACTGAAGTTAAGGCATAACAATATAAATCCACGTCAAGCCAAATGGCAAACTGAACTGTAGTGCTCGAAGCCACATGACTGATCACATGTTGGATTTCATGGTTGACTTGAAACATTTTGTGCATGTGTGTGCATGCCCAAGATCTTAAGGTGCTAGAAGGCTGTAAATCACAGCATGGTGAGATCCTGTCAAGAGTGCTTCTCTCGCTTTCTCCTCTTCATGCATACACATGCTCTATCATAAAATAAATTATACACACACACGTATATAAACACACACATACACCCCACACATAGACGGGATTGTAGTGTGGCCATCCCCATCCTGGGGATGTGATTACTCACCTTCCCCCTCACTGTTTCTCTCTGTCTCTCTCCAGTGAACGTACATGCCCTCTGGCTAAAAAGTTGAGAGAAAAGAAAATAAAGAAAAATAAACCGTTTCCATTCATACATTTTCATCTCTGTTCTTTACTATCTTGTGCTAAGCTTGCTAAAATAAAATACTTTTTTTTTTTTTTAGAGGCGCGTGCGCTCACCAGACAGAGAGAGAGAGAGACAGAAAGCAAGAAATCACCTGCCGGGGGGATGGCCATGCCACAATCCCTTCTCCTCCATTCTCCTCTCGGGATCTTGGGCACGCACGCACATGCGTCCGGCGTGAGTTTAAGCCACCGGGTCCAGGACGCGAACTGCGGTCGACTACATGGGAGTCCAACGACATAGCCATTACACTAACTGCTAGTCCCAATAGATCTTAAATATTATTTTGTATCTTTGGTGTGTTATTGCTAACATAATCATAAAAAGATTTTTCACTTTCATATAAAACAAAACAGCTTTTTATTTTTCAAACAAACAATGTCAGTCAACAAGATTGACCTAAAAGATCAAGTCTAGTGAACACTTAATTATCTCCTATCAAATATTTCATAAGTAATTTAATAACTGCTCTTAGGATTAAGAGAGAAAAAATACTCAGTATGTTATTTTGTTGCATTCTTTATTAGTATTTCTGCACATCAAAGAGATATGTTGAGTCCTAGGTTTTCAAAAAAAAATACACAAGTGAGAGTTTAATGTGTCCACACAGGTATAACATATTAATTGGTTGATTGATGATGGATATTTACCAGTTGATGAGCTACACTTTAGTATATGTAATTTTTAATTCAGCCTGAATAGGTGCAACTCTTCCAAAATAGACCATGATATTATAGACACTAAACCTGTCAGAATTTGATGAAAAGGAACTGTGCCCTCCACTGTTGGCCTATTAATGGCTCTGCCATATACTTGATGTCTTATACGTCTCTCCACTATTTCGTTTAATAATGTGCAAAATGAGGGTGATAATAAATGCACATCCTTCTGGAGCTCAGCGCAGGAGGCACCTAAAGAACAGCTATTTATAAACACCTTTGTTCCTCCAGGCAAAGGTTGGAGCCAGCTTATAAAGAATTTCACCTCCATCTCTTAGATGTAAGCTGGAGGTCACAACAGAGAACAGAGTGGCAAGGCAGCTGAAAGATCTAATAAACATCTACATGCATGTTTCAAAAGATTATAGAGCAAATTTCTCTCACCTGGACTCTATGGCTGAAAATATAGAGCTGGGGTTATCAGTCTCTCATTACAGAACTCACCAAGTAGAAAGACCTAAGATTAAAAGAAAGTCTTTAGGTCATTTTTGTTCTATTACTTCTTCTTCTGTTTTCATGACTGAAGCTTATTTGGTTAAAATTGAATGTATGGTATATCATATCTTCATCCACTTTTAGAAATGAAATGGCCTTATTTGTATTCTGAAGATTGTTTTATGTATTTAGTATATATATATGTGTGTATATATATATATATATATACACACATACATATATATATATATATATATATATATATACACATATATATATATAATATATAAAGTTTGGTGAAAAATGGAATTAAAATATGAGTTGATTTTAGTGCAAAAACATCTTTAAAATTCATGCCACATCCCTTTCTTATGTATTTTTCTGTGAATTTTTGCAAGACCCATTGTGTGTGTACAGGCATACATACACAGATAAATTTTTCATTGTAACTATATTTGTCATTTTTATTAAGCTATAGTCCCATTATTTTTTCCTGAAGTCATTAGCATAAAATAGTCTTAGAAATAGAATATGTAGGGGAAAAGCATTCATGATTTTGCTTGAATTTTTGCCTGAATTCAGATATTACTGAAGTCAAAGTCACCATTATGTTTTAGTGCATCTAGGAAAAACTAAGCCATTTAGGAATGGGATTACTTACAATCCACAATTCATCCAGCCTGACTAATGGCTTAACAACTCCACAAAAGCTAATTAGAAGTTCAGAAAAAATAGACTTTCAATCACTTTTATTTTTCTCTCTTCAGTGTTCTCGCACAATGTGGAAGAGAAAATATACATACACATGTACAAGATGGTACACACTAAATTTTATGGAAGACAGAGTGTTTTCAAGCTGATCATCAGTTTTATACCAGAAATTCCAAATTTAATGTTTCAGAAAAATTATTCAAGATGCCTTATATACAGCTTATTTTACTTTTGTGTTTCTTTTCTTTTTTTTTTTTAATAAGTTAAACTATAGAGGGACCAGCAGTTAGCATAATGGCTATGTTGCTGGACTCCCACGTAGTCGACCGCAGTTCGAGTCCCGGATCCAGTGGCTTAAACTCACGCCAGGTGCATGTGTGTGCGTGCCCAAGATCCCAAGAGGAGAATGGAGGAGAAGGGATTTCATCATGGCCATCCCCCCTGGGGGGTGATTTCTCACTTTCTATCTCTCTGTGTCTCTCTGTCTGTCTGGCAAGTGCACGTACCCTATAGCAAAAAACCTCTCAAAAACAAACAAACAAACAAAGAGTTAAACTATAGGGCCAGAACATGGCATGGTGGTTAAGATGTTAGACTCCAACATAGCAGATTACAGTTCAAGTCCCGGACTCAGTGACCTGGGAATCATGACAAGTGCATGTATATACCTGCCTCAAATCCCAAGAAACTAGAGGAAAAGGGATAGTGCGATGGCCATCCCCCACTGAGGGGTGATTTCTCATTTTCTTTCTTACTGGCTCTCTCTCTCTCTCTCTGTGTCTCTCTACCAAGCACATGCACACTGTGACCAAAAAAAAAAAAAAAAAAAAAAAAAAATTAAGTTAAATTATATACATTTAAAAAAATCGACAAATATTTCTAAAATTAATGGACTCAAGATGTCAAGTGTTTGGATTGAGCAGTTTACTCTGATCCTTTTGAGGACTGGCTTTAGATAGTAGATACTGAATCAGTAAGTCCTTATGTTCATATATTAGGCAGGATAAGCTCTAATCCATTGTCCGCTCCTGTAACTGTCCGATGAACTGATGTAGAGAGTGCCCTTATATTCTGATGCTTTTCATATATTACCTTCTTACGTGATTTTTTAAATGACCCTATCTTATTGTTCACCCCTATAATATTGGGTCATCTAAAAGTTATGACACATTTGCCTGTGTTTCTATGCAAAAATGTGCTGTGACTTTTTCAACGACCTAATAGAATGTGTCTATTTTTTTTTTCTACCTAGTCTCATGAAAGTTCTAATGACATCCGAAGGTTGGGCCTTCAACAAGAGCAGCTAAAAAGGCAAGAAAGTGAACCCTTGACAGTTAGTTGGGGAGAGATCAAAACTGATGATCTAAATATAAATACTGAATCTGTAGCCAGTGGCCAAAAGAATCTCTGAGATTATTCAGAATTTTGAAAGTGGGGTAACAGTATGTCATTTCCAGAGTCAGTGTTCACTGTGGAATCAGAGACCGTGTCTGAGACCAGGGTTTAGTGATAGTGGCAACATAACCAAGCTTAATCTGTGGCCTGACCGTAGCTATTTCTGCAGTCTTTCAATGAAAGTGATCAAATGCTTCAATTTGCCCAAGATGGTTTCTCAGGACATCAACTTGTAGTGATTAAGAACAGAAAATTGCAGGATGAGTCAAATGCCCTCTACCCAGTTCCTCTAGTTTCTTTATTTCCTAAAGAATCCGTTCTTGGTAAAATTAGCCAAGGTCTGGTTTTGATTTCTGTATCACAGAACCCCAACTGGTATAGAAATTGACACAGGAAGTGGGTTGCAGGCAAGAAAACTTAAGGGAGATCAGGTAATGTGGTATTGGTTATCTGGTTAGGTAAAACTTTATTTAATATTCAGGGCAAGGATATGAGGTGGGAAAGAAAACTGAGTTCTCACTGGTGATAACCTGAAATGAAGTGATCACTGAGATGGCCTGGAAGAAACTGTTGCTCTGGAAAGTGAGAAAGAACTTGGAGCATCAAGCTTCACTGATTGTGGAGTGCTGCTGTACACAGCTCTGCACAGCTTAAAGTAAGAGGGCCACACTTCATACTTAGTAAAACAATAATAATTGAAATCTAGGAATGTTCCAGTACTATGAAAAAGAATGTCTTTTCTTTAGCAGCTATAGAATGAAAATAAGAAAATGTAAACACAAAGTTTAAATCTACACGTTGCTTCATTCGAACATGAGTCAAACAGATTCACTTTATATCTTCTGAAATAGTTAAAACATTGAAAACAAAAGAGTATCATTTTGGGGACCAGCAGGTGTCATAGTGATTAAGGCACTGGACTGTCATGTGGTCAACCATGGTTCGAGTCCCAGACCTAGCAGCTTGAAACTCATGCCAAGGACATCTGTGTGAGTGCCCAAAATCCTGAGAGGAGAATCGAGGAGAAGGTATTGTGGTGTGGTCATCCCCTCTGAGAAGTGATTTCTTGCTTACTGTCTCTCTGGCAAGTGCATGAGCCCTGTAGCACAGAACTCTCAAAAAAAAAAAAAAAAAAAAAAAAAAAAGAGAGTACAATTTTGAAAGTGAAACAGAATTTTGGAGAATGATACAGTGAATTTGGAGTAATGCAGGGCCCAATGACCACCAAATCAACTTTTCCATCCAGACAACTTCTGCCTTGGTTGAAGATGTTTATGCCTTCCTTACTTAGTGAAGTTACCCTGCAGCAAGAACTAAATCTTTTCAGAAACCCTACTTTACAGTCCCACCTTGTTGTCTCCATTTACACAGCTAGAATTAGCTCCCAGTTTATCTCAGAAACAGTGCTTACAAAGAAAAACAAACAAAAAAATAGCAAAATGTGTTTATTTAGTTTCCAAAATAATGATGAACATATCAAAATAGATCCTGATAATATTTGTTGAGAGAAGAATGTAATTTTTAGATCAAGCTGATGGTATCTATATGAGCAGTGTCTAGATTTGATGTGTTGATTCTAGCAGTTAAAACCTGAAGTCCATCATGGCCTATGAAATCAATGAGAAGACAAATATCACTTCATAGAATATAGAGGAAAAAGGCTAGTTCCATGGCATGGAGTTTAGGGGGCCAGATTTTACATAGCCAACCATGCAGTTCAAATCTTGGCCCTGGTGGCTTGAAAACATACACAGTGCTTACACATACGTGTCCAAAATTTCAGATGGATAACAAATTGTGACATGACCATGCCCTGTTATGGGGGTGCTTTTTCCCTTCCCCATCTCTCTATCTCTCTCTGATGTGCACACATGACCTCTGGGGGGGAAAAAATACAAAAAAAAAAAAAACAAAAAAAAACAAGACTCACAACCAAATGGAAAAATGATGGGCTATTTGACTACCTGATGGATATTTTCTTGCTTAATCCTTCACCCAGTTGTGAACTATGGCCCTCTAAATGAACAAGCAGCTACCTTCTGTATCTACATTTAAAACTGGCCTAAAAGTTATTTTAGTAGCTGGTAAGAGCCAAAGCAATTGAAGTTCCCTGATAAAATGGAAATAGGTGGGTCCCAGACTGTGATAGCAGCACGACTCAGTTAGGTGTGGGGCCAAGAGAGGACTCAGGCCACCAGAGTAACTGGGAGGTGCTATTGTCGAGTATGTGGAAGTACTTGACTGATCGTAGGTACCACAGGCTAAACAGCTCCTGGATAGACGTCCTGCCAATGTCTTATTTGATTTCTTTGACCAAACATGACAGGGGCTAGTGCCTTTCCACTCATTTTCTATTCTTACAAATGCTTAAATAAAGTAGAAGCCTGCTAATCTTGAAGAAGTTAACCAATAGAGAGAGGAAAGTGATAGGGAAAAAAAGAAAAGAAAGAGGTAGGAAAGTCTAGATAGTTGGTCTTTCACGTTGTTTTTGTCATTTTATTTTTGGCTGCATCTCCTGGCTTCTATTAACTCAAGTTTGTAGAAAGTCATCATGATTCAGAGATCCAGCTTGTAAGGGGCACTAAAATACAACATTATAATTTTTGCCTACGTCATAATAAACCCAGTGGGACTCAAGAAACTCACATGTATAGTTTCCCAGTTCATGATTAAAATATGAGGAACTTAAAATAGTTTGTGAAAAACACAGAATTAAAATACAAATTTATTTTGATGTAAGAAACAAATTGAAATCCATGCACATTTTTTTTGTAATATATATCTTCCATGAACGTTTTGAAGACTCTTTTGTATGTCCTTAGCAACTGACAGGCTTCTACTTTAGCTCCCTAGGCCATGGCTGTTTTGATAGGAAAGGTCATATAGAAGTTTGGAACTTCTTTTGCATGTCCAAATGATTAAGAATAATTGCATTCCTAGTGGAATCACGACATTACCACCACTATCAAAGGTGTGGAATTTCTAAAGGCATGATTCTGATCACATCCCTTCAAGCTCTCCAGCTCAGCTGGTGCAGAAGTAGATAGGTTTTGGAGACTCACAGAGGACTATCAATGAACATAATCAGATAAGGGCTTCAATTGCAGCTGATGCTGCAAATGAGTAAAACCTTGGTACTTGACATGCACCTATTGATCTGAAGCGTGTTCTTTTCTCTACATTCACTTTGCTGTCACTTCACAAGAAGATATTCTTTCATTATTTTGCCTCAGGAGGATCTTAGCACTCTAGCTCTGGGATGCAATTTATTTGGTAGAGAACTTGCCCACAATCTATGGAACGTCATACAGTTCATGTCATCGAGCATGTCATGTTACTTGCATTTGAAAAACAGGAAAAAGCAGATATTTTAGTTACACTTGGGAGATAAAATCTGTGAAAATAGATGAAGAGTTTGCTATCTTTGAGGTTTCTGGGGCTCCAGTAAATTGGCTTATATTAGAATATAAACCCCAAGGTAAAGGACTCCGTGTTGCCTCTTGTGCCTCTTAGTGTTCTGTAATGATCTTTTGATTTGGGGTGAGGAGTTCTGTTAACATTTTCCAGGTGACCAACAAGGCTGTTAACTATGGGTGTGACCCAGGGCCAGAAAAGTATCTGCAGCTTCTTTTGACCAAAATGTAAGCCACCTTCCTTCTTGACCCTTACGACCCAGATGATTTTATGACAGATCAAATTGCTGAGTAAAGGTCGTGTAAAGTTTATAAGATTATGGGGCAAAGCTATGTTTTCTTGGTAACAGACTTCTTTTGCTTTATTTTTCTTTTTAAAGAGATTTTTACTATAGGTTATGTGTGCTAGCTGAAGAGAGAGAAAGAGACAGAAAGCAAAGAATCACTCCCCAGGGGGATGGCCATTGTGCAATCCCTTCTCTTCCATTCTCCTCTCAGGAATTTTTTTTTTTTTTAATAGGTTTTTGCTATAGGGTGTGTGCGCTCACCAGACAGACAGAGAGAGACAGAGAGATAGGAAAGCGAGTAATCACCCCCCAGGGGATATAGCCTCGCCACAATCTCTTCTCCATTCTCCTCTTGGGATCTTGGGCACACACGCACACGCGCCCGGTGTGAGTTTTAAGCCGCTGGGTCTGGAACTTGAACCACGGTCGACTACATGGGAGTCCAACGAGATAGCCATTATGCTAACTGCTGGTCCCTCATCTCAGGATTTTGGGCATGCCTGGACATGTACCCAGCACGATTTTTAAATCACCAGGTTTGAGCCTCAAATTGCAGTCAATCAGGTGGGAGTCCAGTAACATAACCATTATGCCATCTGCTGGTCCCCAGACTTATTTTGCTTTTAAGACAAAATAGTGGCCCCTGGTAGAGACTGCATATGTGACCAGGTAGCTTAGGTTGTCTGCGATGAACTGGGTAGTTTCCCAGCAGCCTAGCCAAGGCCCAGCATAAATGTTTTACTTATATTGTAACTAAGTTGCATAAATATTTCATTTCACCTTTATATTAGTCTACTGAGATAGGTGATGTTACCCATTTTATTGCTCAGGAACAAATGAAAGTTAGTTGTGTGGAGCTACGATCTCACAGCACATCCAAGAGAAACTGCCAATGGAAGGGAGAAAGAAATTTCTCCACTTATAGTCTACTAAAGTTGGTTTCATACACATCATGACTTTTGTTGGTGTTTGGTTTTCTTGTTTTGTCCTTGTTGTCATTATTTCTGTTTTGCTTTGTCTTTTGCTTTTCTTTGTCCTCTAATCTCAAGGAAAGATAGCATATTTGGCACTTTTTTTTTTTTTTAGTTTTTTTTTTTTTTCTTTTTTTTTTTTTTCCATAGGGCACACACACTTTCTGGAGAGAGATGGTGAGAGGGAAACTGAGGAATCGCCTCACAAGTGGAATGGACACACTGCACTCCTTTCACCTCTATTCTCCTTCTGGGATATTGGACATGCACCCACACATGCCAGGCACAATTTTCAAGCTGCCATGTCCAAGACTTGAACCGTGGTCAGCCATGTGGGAGTCTAATACCTTAACTACTACACCACCTGCTGGCCCCAGCAGGTGTACTTTTAACAAATGCCTCAGACTCTTCTGAATTCTTCACAACTAGAAAAATGAAATAGAGAGAAATTACTTTTAAATAGTACAAAAGCCCTTGCCTCTGGAACTGAAAGTGGTGTTGGTAATGAAACACAATAGCTTAGTTTTCTATAGCTTTTATAGAAATATACAACCCACTCTCCTAGGAGTCATGCATAATATGATACAAATGGATTATCTGTAGTTTTCATTTAAACACAGAACAGAACTGGGAGGGTTTTACAGTAAGTCACCTGCAAGTTATTGTGAAAGTGGTTGACTCTCTGGGACTCAGGATAAGGATAATTAGCTGGGAAGCCCATGGTCTAATTTGCCTGAAGAGAAACAAATGAGAAAATGTATATGCAGTATATGCATATCTGTATGTATGTTTATATTTTCAGGGTGACTGTTGCTATAATCTGCTGGGATTCAGTTTTCTCTCTTCCACTTGGAGCAAAACCCAGGTGCTGCTACCAATATGGTAATACTTATTTAATAGACGGCAGTGGGTGGCAGCCATTTTTTTTTAACCTTTTAAATTTCTCTTATTCATTGCCAGACATAGCTTTCACCCTTTACATGCACTGAACTCTGTAGAACAAGTCAGCTGTAAGATGATTTTGCATGCTTCTTATTTTTCAGCTCCTAGTAATTTGCTCAACAAATAGCAGAAAGCCAGTTATTGCTGCTAGTATGAAGGCAGGGTCTTTGACTTAGAAATATAGGTTCCTGGCACCCAGGAGGTAATTCCCCCATTGCTCCTTAACCACTCCCATGTAGTTACTAACATCTGCTACGTGTACTCTAGACCAGCTGCATCTTGGCCCATTGTCCCAATTCCCTGCTTTCATTTGCTCCCCTTTGACAGGAAGGTGGTTCTTAAAAGAACACCTTTCTCAGATCTTTAGAGAGAAAGGACATGCCTAATATCTGCCCCGATAGTTCTCAAATCTTCAGTATGCTGTTGTATGTTGTTACGATTTCAATTTTTTTCTTTGCCAACTACAATCACAGTATAGTTTAATGTTTCACTTTTCCTTTCACATTTTCTTCTCACAGTTTCTTGAAGAACAACGTGGTTTGCATTTATTCTTCGTTCAGAAAGTGTCGACGAATTTGCTTCTATCTCCTCAAATTGAGCTCATTGTGTATTTTTTAAAAAGGGTATGAAATGCCTGTGACTGTATAAATGTTACAAAATCATCAAATGGTAGTCTGCAATTTAATAAAACTGAGAAATCCACTTGATGGGCGAGTATACCTCTCTGTCGAATGATTGTTGGAAAGACAGGCGTAGTATTTAGTAGAGTAGACCTTTGACCTCTATGTAAACCCTTAAACTCATGCTTAACCAACCCTGTACTACATTTTTAGACAAAATGATATGCTAAAATATAACTTCAAAAGCACCCAAGCCCTCAAAGGCAGCCGCAGTGAGGAAACATACATATGTGAGACAGATGTCTCCTCCCTGGCATCTTTGTCAGAGCCTCTGCTTGCTTGGTTCCCTCCCCTGAGGGCTGGCACCCAGGAGGTCATTCCCCCATTGCTCCTTAACCACTCCCATGTAGTTACCAGCATCTGCTACGTGCACTCCAGACCAGCTGCATCTTGGCCCATTGTCCCAATTCCCTCCTTTCTTTTGCTCCCCTCTGACAGGAAGGTGGTTCTTAAAAGAATGCCTTTCTCAGATCTTTAGAGAGAAAGGACGTGCCTAATATCTGCCCTGAGCTCATCTCTGAATCTTTCAGTACAGTGAAATGTAGAGAGGGAGGTGTCCTAGCCCATCAGGCCCTCTCTTCTCTGAACCTCCTCTTTTTCAACAGACACCATTCATATCATACCTTCCGCTCATGTTAACTGGGAAGTGAATCCTTCTCACTCTTGCCAGATAGCTTGGGATTTAAATTTATGGCCTAGGAAAATTGGAAATTATAGAATGCTACAGACTTTGGGAGTGTTATATTAGGAAAAAAAGGAAGGGTGACTCCTGTCGGGCACAACTTCCTTCCTACTTGAGGATACAGATTATTATTTCAGCAACTTCTAGAGGAGTCAGTGGCTAAGAAAAATGAAATGCATTATGTTTTATTTGTTATGTTTTTGTCCAAAAGCAAAGAATTTGTTTGGAGACTTTTTCGTGTCTCTTGTAGTGTATAATACTATATTGAACACAAGTTAGGGTCTTAATATTTAAAATATATATTTTTAAAATTTGCTACAGGGCACATGTACTTGCCAGAGAGACCGAGAAAGAGAAGGAAAGTGAGAAAGAACTCCCAGGGAGATGGCCATGTGACAATCCTTTCTCCATTCTCCTGTAAGGATTTTGGGTATGCACGCACACACACCTAGCATTATTTTCCAAGCCCCCCAGCCCCAGGACACGAATCTTGCAATTGGCCATATGGGATGCAGCTACTTTTACCACTATACCACTGGCTGGTCCAATACTTAATCATTTTAAAAGAAAGCAAAACGATATCAGATTGAGAAAAGAGCTTACTGGCTTTTAAATGATACAAATCCTTTTATCTCTGTAAAATAGAAAAAGACAAGGAAATCATAAAGGAAGAGACAATATACAAGGCACAAATCACTGTTACATTGATACTTATCTATGAAGGAGCTATAGATTTTAAAAATATGCATACATTAATTTAGTAGCCTTTTTTATTTTTTAAAGAAGTTTTAGGAAGAAAGGGAACATGAATGGTTCTTACCATTTTAAGAATTTTAGCAGATAGGGTGGATGTTAAGGTTCTGGATCTCACATCAATGACTGTATAGTATGCCCATGGCTTGAAAAATCACATCAGGCATGGGTAACTGTGTATCCAAACTCCTGAGAAGGGAATAGCAGAAAAGGGATTGCAGTGTGGCCAATGTTTTTCCCTTTCCTTCTTTCTCTTTCTCTCTCTGGCTGGTACAAATGCTATATAGCAAAACATCAAACAACAACAAAAAAACCTTAAAGATGAAATTATGGGGAACAGCAGTTAGCATAATGGCTATGTCGCTGAACTCCCAAGTAGTTGACCGTGGCTCAAGTCCCAGACCTGGTGGCCTAAATTCATGCCCATGCGTGCCCAAGATCCTGAAAGGAGAATGGAGGAGAAGGGACTGCAGTGTGGCCATCACCCCTGGGGAGTGATTTCTCGCTTTCTGCCTCTCTGTCTCTCTCTGTCTTTCTGACAAGAGCACACACTTTAGCAAAAACCTCTAAAAATAAATGTAAAAATGAAATTATGAACTTATAATTTCTATAGATTTTATGCAGAGCAATACTGTAAGGAACAAAGTTCAAAATCACATGAACTACTTTGTGGATATTTCAACCTCAGATAAAGGAAATGGCGATAGTTAATTAGGAAAGGAAATATGGTTTGTTCTGTAGATGCTACTTGAAAAGAGCATCTGTTTATTCTAACTGGGTAATAGTCAAGGTAGTGAAAGTAACTTCACTTTATTTTGCCTTTCTCTCACTTTTTTATTTTATGATTTCTTATTCACATTTAATTGTTGTGCATATCTATAGTACATGTTGTGGTTTTTCAGAGTATGCTTGCAGCCTGTGAAAATCAAATCAAGGATATTACCATTTACATCATTTCATTAGAGAACTTCACATTCTTCTGTCTATTAAGCATTTCTTTTATGAGACACTCCCACCTACCCTCCACTATAAACCTGCATCCCCTATAGCCTTTGTTATCTACATTCGTCCTCTCTACCTACGATTAAATCTTCAGATATTTCCATTTCTGCCATAGAGTGCAGATATTCAGTAGGTAATCAGCAGGGACATACAATGTTCGTCTATTGTGTTAACTTTTTAAAAGCTTATTTAGAACACTGGTTTTATGCAGACCAAAGAGATTAACTTTTGTTACATGTAGTTCCAGCTAATTATTAGGCATTTTATAAAAAGTTGAGATGAATGAACTTTTTGTATTATATCTGATATTCTGTTAACTTCCTCTGACCTAAACATTCTCAACAGACTACATGCCAGATGACCCACTCACTAGTATATCTTTATACCCATTCCCTAATATAGATACAGATCTTTATACATACATATTGCAGAGTTTTCCAGAGCCAATGAAGTTACAATCAATATTTTTAACTGAAGGAATAGAATCATTCACAAAATTAGAACATTCAGTTTTATGGTTTATATACATCAAAATACAGCTGGTTGACCAGATGTTTCATTTATTTTGCTAGATACATTATTGCAATGTGGTTGGGTCTTTTCCTTAGTATTAATATAGTTCAGTTGTTCTCTATAAAAATAATTTTATCTGATGCCAATTATGAATTTATCTGTCAGTTTTTTTTTGGCAGCATTAATAGTTTATAATTTACTATAAAATAATTTTGGATAAGAGTATAAAAATCATGACAGTTCTCTAGAAATATTGTTAGAAAGCCTATGACACTAATTCATTAATTATTAAAATGTTTAACAATTACCCAGTTCTGAATCTCAGAGACTGCAGCAGCAAATATGTATAGTCATCTCACAAATTTTAGAAAGCACAGAATCCAGGCACCTGGAATATGCATGTCTTTAACTTCACATTTCTCAGACTTAGGGACCCTTTCTCTTTATGTCTTATCACCTCTCCTTTTCTCCTTTTACCAGAAAAGAAGGGGCCTCCTAATATGATTTATTCCAGGCTTTAAAACTACCTCAGATTTGGCCCTGAATGGTGCCTTTGAAGGCTAAAAGAGGTCCAGATGAAAGGGAGACTGACTGGAAAAGTCCACAGTGAGATGCATTACCGAGATTAACATGCCACAGCCTCTTAATCAAAGACCCTGAACAAAAATCAACAGGCCACGGAGCCCGCCTCCAGAAGTTATACAAGTAAAAATAGAGAAAGAAAGGACATCTGGACAGGAAGGAGAGGTTGAAATAATCTCTATAGCTCTGTTCTGAAATAAAGAAAGTTATAAAGTGCAGGAGTCTAAGAAGAGTAAAAGAAATCTTAAGTACAGTATATTAAGCTGATGAGAGAATCTATTGTTATGGATAGCTAGATTATGCAGAATTATGGTAAGGAACAATTTTTTATGCACCTACTATGCTCCAGACACTATTATTTGAGTATAAATACTTATTATCCTTTCTTATTAGTCTACTGAGGTAGATGGCATTGCCCTATATTATGGATGAGAAAACTTACTTTTAGAGGGTAAGAGATTTGTTCAAATTGAAGTATGAATGGATAGACCTAAAAAATATTACAGTTGAAAAGAAACAGCAGAAAGTCAAACTGAAATCTATTTCTAAAGCCCAAACTTTTCGCACTAAAACATTGCCTCTTAAGGTCCCCTACTTGAAACTGGCACATTCTTGAAAGAGAAAATGCTCTAAAAGCTATCCTTGTATAAATATTACATTAAGGTTATTGTTCCAGACACTTATTGTGCTTCAAAATCACTTGGAAAAAGTGCAGACTTACTGGTTCACTTTAAAAATCCCACTCAGTAGGTCACTGGTGTTCTTTGGGTACACTGCGTGCTTTTGAAACCCTGGTCTTTCGCTTTTGAAACCCTGATTTTTAAATCCTGGTCATAGTTCTTGTTTGCAAACAACTAGAACTGCCTTTGGCTAATGTAACCAGAAAATAAACTTGTTGAAAGTTATGATAAATCTAAGAATGGCCTCCCACAGGTGTCAATTTTTAATACTTGGAACCCAGCAAAGTGTCACTTTACACAGATGGAGAAATTTTGCAGGTGTGATTAAATTCAGGGTCTTGTTATGGGGAGGTTATTCTGGATTATTCAGATAAACACAAATTAATCAGCAGGGTGTCCTTCTGAGTGAAAGAAATCAGGAGAAGCAGAGGGAGAACAGGAGATATGATAAAGAAGAAGAGAGAGGGGAGGTGAGGATGAAAGTACAGTCAGAGTAGCATAACTGCTGGCTTTCTAGATGGAGGGAGGGCCTGCAAGCCAAGGAATGCAGGCGACATCTAAAGATTGGAAAAGGAAAGGAAGCAGACTCTCCACTGGAGACTCCAGAAGGCACACAGTCCTGGTAACACTTTTGATTTTAGCACAGGGAGATCCATTTTTGATTTCTGACATCTGGAATTATAAGATAACCAATTTATGCTTTTTAAGCACTATATTTGCAGTAATTATAACATTATTAGAAAACTAATACAGAAGCAAACTGGGGCGTTTATATTTATCTTCACTTCCAGTTCACAGTTAGGTTTCTGAGTTAATAGATACTGTCTCCTGAGAAATATAGAAAGATCTTTTCTAAATTTCACTTTACCAGTATGGTATGCCTGTCCCCCAGCTGCTTAGTGCTTCTTCCAATGCCATTAATACCTGGAAACATTTTCAGAGGATTCGTTGTAATCCCTTTTACTCCATTCTCTCCTCTAGATTTTGAGCACACACGCACCTGCACCTGGTGTGTTTCTCAAGCCACTGGGTCCAGGACTCAAACCATGCATCACCCATGTGGGATCCAGCTGCCTTAACCACCATAGCACCAGTTGGCCTCTCCTATTTAATCTTGATGGATGTAAAATTGTAATAGGTGCTTATTATTCCAAACAGAGTACTCTTCAAAAAATAAGACAATTTATTTAAATAGCTTCTGTTTTCCGTTTACTATTAATGGGGTGTGATAAGTGGAAATGTACATTGGATCTCTCTCTGGTACACTTACACACATGAATAACATCCACTAAAGTTCTCTCGCAGCCAAAAGTTGCCCTAAGAGAAATTTCATCACTGATAAAATGACAGTAGTTGTCTGACTCCACAGTTCATTTGTAAATCATTCACAAAAGACCCATAAACTGTTCAGTATACTTAGCTTTAAATATGGCAGTTGAAGCAAGCACATTCAATTGAACAGAAAAAAAAAAAAAAAAAAGCCAACAGACTGACATTTAAATTACTCAGATCAACTCAGAAACAGCCATGCTTTCTCTAGCTTATTAGAGGTGATCAACTTAATGACAAACAAAAGCTAGAGTGATTTTTTAGAGTTTCTTTTTTTATTTTTTTCTTATAGAGTATATGCACTCCTGAGAGAAGAGGGGGAGAGAGAGAGACAATGAGAAGGAAAGTGAGAAATCACCCCCTAAAAGGGATGGCCATACAGCAATACTGCAATCCTTTCTCCTCCATTTTCTTCCCTGGATCTTAGGCACGCCTACACATACACCCAGTGTGTTTCAGGCTGCCAGGTCTGGGACTTGAACTACTGACAGCTATATGGGAGTCCAACAATGTAAGCGCTATGCCATCTGCTGGTCCCCTAGTTAATTTTTAACAAGCCTATGTCTAACTTTATATCATCATTTTACACTTCTCTCAAAAGAATATTTTGAAGAAATATAAATCAAAAAATTTTTGCAAGCTAGCATCTTTCTTCTTATTTTAATCTAATGAAAATAAAAGGTAAAATATATCACTTATCATTTAATTACCTACAAATTGGCTACCTTTGAAAACTGTTTGTTATTTGGGCTTTAATTCTAGCAAAATCAGGCTGGCCAGATGGCATGGTGGTTAAGATGGCTGAATCCTCCACGGCTGACAGAAAGATTTGAGTCCCAGGCCCAGTGGCTTAAGAAATATGCCAGATGCAGAAATAGAAGGTAGGAGCTTCTGTCCCACCAGTGCTAATGCCATTCTGCCCCTCACTCATCCAGGACGAGGCTATAAGCAAAAGCAGCCTGGCCTGAGCTCATTAGCAGACACCTTGCCCAGCTTGCAGTTGGGAAAGAGGGGCTGATCCAGCCTTCCAGGACCACCTCCTGTTTTCTGCCATACCAGAGACAGAAGGAGCAGCAGGGAAGCAAAAGCTGCCTGCCCTATTCTTATCAGCAAGGACCCCATCCCAGCCTGCAGTGGAGGAAGAGGGACTGCTGCACACTGGTTCCATGAATTGGACCCATACCTGTCCAGCTCAACCTCCAGTCACATTGGGAGCAGAGTGTTTTGGGTTTACAGGAATCATATACCTGAAGATAGGTGGCTCTGGAGGAATTCTTTCTCCCACACCTACCTTAGCAATAAAAAGAGGGACATTCCCCTCTGAACACCCAAACCCTAACCTCTCACTGTGGATTCCACACTCTCAACCACAGTAAGGAGGGAAACTGGCTCAGAGCTAACTCACACCATAGAGAAGCACATGAGCACACAGCTACAGGAACATACTCTAAAGAAGTAGGAAGAAGTGAGTATATCACCAGACAACTAAAAGTCAAACCAGAGTACCAAGAAATAGGAATGAAAAACAGAAAATACCTCTCCCCAGAGGAACATAACTCCCCACCGACAATAGACAGAACACAAGAGAGCACAGAAATGTCCGAATATTTGTTGTAATAAAACTTAATGAGATGCAAGAGAAAACAGATAACCATTTCCAGAAGATAAGAAAATTCTTTCATGACTTGAAGGAAGAACTCCATTAATAAATAGATACTCTGAAAGAAATCAAACAGATCTTCTGCAGATAAAGAATATGATACAGAAAATCAAATTCTCCCTCATATGTATCAACAGCACATTAGACTATGCAGAATAAAGAATCACTGAACTGGAAGATGAAACTTCTAATTTAGTCCAAGTAACTAAAAAGAATAGAATAACCATTAAAAAGCAGGTCTACAGGGACCAGCAGATGGTGTAGTGATTACATTGCTGGACTCCCATAAGGCCAACCACAGTTTGAATCCTGGATCTGGTGGCTAGAGATACATGCCAGCTATGTGTGCATGTGTACCCAAGATCCCAGGAAGAGAATGGAGGAGAAGAAATTGTTGCATGGTCATCCCCTTTGTGGGGTAATTTCTCACTTTGCCTCTTTCTCTCCAGCAAGTGCACATGCCCTAAAGCGAAAACCTCTACAAAATAAATAAATAAATAAATATAAATAAATAAATAAATGTCAGGACAACATACAGTAAATCTTAGACACCATTAAACAGCCCAATAGACCATAATAGGTATTCCAGAAGGTGAAGAGAAAGGCATAGAAAATCTCTTTCATACTGAAAAATTTTCAAATTTAGAGAGTCATAAGAACATCCAAATCCAGGAAATAAGAAGGACATCATATAGATATAAGAAGATCATCTTAAAGGTACATCATAGCCAAACTAGCAAAAATAAGCAACAAAGACAATATTCTAAACATGGCAAAGAAAAAATGCCATGTTACTCCATTAGATTAATATTGTACCTCTCAACTGAAACAATGCAAGCAAGGAAAAAAAGTAAAGATGTATTTAAAACTCTGAAAATAATTTCAGCTGAGATTACTATACCCAGCAAGATTATTCTTCAAATAAGAAGGAAAAAAAAATACTTCCCAGATAATAAAATGCTGAAAGGGTTCATCAAACCTAAACCAGTTCTTCAGAAATTACAGAATACTACACCAGGAAAACTATAGTAAAAAAAAAAAAAAAAAAAGAGAGAGAGAATACAAAACTATTAGAGATAAATGAAGGAGAGAGAGAATAACAAAATGACAGGAATAAGCCTACACACATTGATAATAACATTAAATGTCAAGATTAAATTTTCGAACAAAAAGTATGAAAATTCGGATTCAACTATTTTGCACACAAGTAGGTTTAAGTACAAATTCTCTAATTATTTGACAGAAAGTTGTCTCCATAGATTTCAACTTACATTTTTATTATAATAACTATTATTCATTATACAAAGCTAGGTAACAGAGGAAAAATCCAAAATGCAACAAGTAGGTGAGTCTTTGGAATGAATTTAAAGAAGGCTAAAATCAAGAACTTAGTAAAGCCTACATAACACCAAATCACTGACTTTAGCATGCCTTCAATTTTAAGCATCTTTTTAACTTTGTTTTGTTTTGCTTTTTTGAGAACTTCTTTATGCACGGGACAATATTATTGTCTTATAAGAAAGAATTCATGGGACCAGCAGTTAACGTAATGGCTATGTCACTGGACTCTCATGTAGTCGACCGTGGTTTGCGTCCGGGACCCAGTGGCTTAAAACTCATGTGGGGTGCATGCGTGTGCATGCCCAAGATCCTGAGAGGAGAATGGAGAAGAAGGGATTTCGGCATGGCCATCACCTCTGGGGAGTGATTTCTTGTTCTGTCTCTCTCTGTTTGTCTGGCAAGTGCACACGCCCTATAGCAAAAACCTCTTTTAAAAAAAAAAAAAAGAAAAAGAAAAAGAAAGAACTCACAGTAAGTGAGTAAATTCTCTTTTTCTATCTCTGTTCAATGAGCTATAGTTACATAAAATTTTACTTATCTCTCAGAACCAATGATTGATACCACAGATCTTCTTAGATGATAGCTCTTATCTCCTACAACTTTCTACATGGAAATAACAAATACTTTCATTGGCTATATTAGAATCATTGTTTTAAAAAATCTATTCTCAGGACCAGCAGGTGGTATAATGGTTACGTCACTAGACTTCCACATAATTGACTTCAGTTAAAGTCCCAGACCCAGCAACATAAAACTTATGCCAGTTGTAAGTACATGCATGCCAAAAATCCCAAGAGGAGAATGAAGGAAAAGGGACTGAGGCATAACCATCTCCCCTGAGGGGATGATTTCTTGTTTTCTGTCCCACTGTCTCTTTCTGTCTCTCCAGTGAGCGCACGCAGCCTATCGCATAA
Organism: Tupaia tana; assembly: GCA_026018925.1. Lineage (NCBI taxonomy): Eukaryota > Metazoa > Chordata > Mammalia > Scandentia > Tupaiidae > Tupaia > Tupaia tana. The sequence continues at coordinate 251,154,780 of JAKSZU010000001.1, read as the reverse complement.
AATCTCTCTTAAAAAAAAGATCCATCCTCATTCATTTATGACACTTTTTATTGTCTTATTTTTAATCTTTGTTTTTCTTTAGAACTGTATTTCACAGTAGGGGAACCAGCAGTTAGCGTAATGGCTATGTCGCTGGACTCCCACTTAGTCGACTGCGGTTCGTGTCCCGGGCCCGATGGCTTAAAACTCATGCCGGGTGCATGTGCATGCGTGCCCAAGATCCCGAGAGGAGAATGGAGGAGAAGGGATTGTGGCATGGCCATCCCCCCTGGGGGGTGATTTCTCGCTTTCTGTCTCTATGTCTCTCTCTGTCTGTCTGGCGAGCACATGTGCCCTATAGCAAAAACCTCTCCAAAAAAAAAAAAGAAAAAAAGAACTGTATTTCACAGTAAAGAACATCATTGACAATTCAATACATACTTCCAAAACAACCAGTAGTGTGAATTTCAAATATTCACAACGCAATGTAATGTTATGGTGGGAAAAATATTTTTTTTACCCTGTAAAGATATATAGTGATTAAATGTAACTTTTTAAAAAGTTGAAGGTGATAAATATGTTTATTCTTACACATCATGTAAATAACTTAGAAAAAATACTGTACTGGGGGCCGGCAGGTGGCGTGGTGGTTAGGGACATTGGACTCATTTAGTTAGGGGCACTGGACTCCCACATTGCTGACCCGTGGTTTGAATTCCAGACCTGGTGGCTTGCTTTCTTACTCCACCCCCCTCTGTTTTTCTCTGGTCAAATTTAAATAAATAAAGTTAAATAAAATAATTAATAAAAAATCCATACCCTGCGAAGACGTATAACAATTTCATATAAATCATAATTACAAAGAAAACTTTAAAGTAAAAAACAAAGTAAAACATACTGGGTACATGTGCATGCAGGCCCAAAATACCAAGAGGAAAATGGAGAAGGAAATGCAACATGGCCATCAGTCAATTCACAGTAGAAAAAATACAAGTGTCAAAAAACTGTAAAGTTATTTTATCCTTATAGTCAGGAATATGTACACACACACACACACACAAATACATATATATATACACACTCACTCATATACACACATACATAATGCAATATCTTCTTAGATAGACAAAAATTTTAAAGAGTTGGGAAATTGCATAGGGATGTAAGAACTCTCCTCTATTGTTGATGAAGTGACATTGTGAAGATTTAATTAAGCCAATTAATATATACCCTAAATGTAAATTATTTTGTATATTCAGAAGCTCCATCTCTTCATAAAATCTACACTTGATATTTTTACATGTGCACAGTGTTATACATAAGAAGTTTATTGTAATTCTGTCTTATAAATTCTACAATATTAGAAAAGACCTAAATGCCTATCAAAAGGGAAATTGTACACTACATATTTTATAATATTGGTAATGTGGAATATGATACAACAGTTAAAAATAATGAAGGAAGTCTTGATGAATTGGCATTGACATGTTTCCAAACATGTTGTATATAAAATCAAGTTCCAAGTCGCACACATCATGATCTTATCTTACGTTTATAAAATATTTGTGTTTTATTTCTGTAAAATTTGTGTTTTATTTGTGTAGTATTAGTTATTTGTGTAAAATTCACTCATGTAGATAGAGAATATCAATCAGTGATTATCTTTTAGGAAATTGAGAAAAAAGAAAATGGAAACTATTTTATATTTATGTTTTTAATACAGTTTGAATACTTTATTATGCGAAATATATGTTTTTTATGATTATAAAGACAAAACAATCTCTTGAAAGGCATTTCTGCATTTTTGAAGTTAGGATAAAAAATTTACTTCGACTTGAAAATATTCAGATTTCTAAGAACTAATTATCCTTCTAATCATACCATTTTTCTTGGTACAATAAAGGAGCAGGGCTCCTATCATTAAATAAACTATGTAAATTAAATATTTAAGATAAAATACATAACAAAGGAAACATTCTCAAGATGATTGTTACTGGTTTTTTGTAGGCTAATTTGCAACACATTGCCTTCCACTTGAAACAATTCTGAGATTTGACAATGCTATTAAATTTAATTATGACTTTGAAGTAGGGAAATTCTTTCTATTTCTATTTCTCCTCTGGACTAGATTTTTTAAAAATTATGCATTTCTTCTATATGTTGATCTTATGTTGATCTACTCCTAGTCTTGGGTAACCTAGAAATCAGCACGCATGCATGCTCCTCGTATGAACAGAGAGGCTGTGGAAGGCAAACAGAGCACTCCTCATTTGGATCCAGTTGGATTATTTCTGCGCCACCACCTTGCCCCTATATTAGATTTTTAAATCATTGACTAGTTGTTGTCTGACTCCACCTTGGAGTAGTCCTCTTTGCGATGCCTTTGGCAAAGCAATCCAATAATGACACAGTTTACATACACTTCCTCCCTTTCATAATCACATTCTTTGGCTTAGGCTTATATTCGTGCGTCCATTGTATACTCCAATACCCTCAAAATAATTTCCCACTTCTCTTTAGAAATGTTTGACTCTTCAGCCATTTGGCCATTCTTTCTAAGCTAAAGACGAAAATCAACTAAAAAATAAAGTACCTAGATGGACATCTCAAGATTACTAAAAAACATTGTTGGGTTGACTTTGCATACAATGTTTTTATGATGTCAAAAATAGAAGGAAGAATTTCCTCAAGACCTAGTGTAAGTATGAACAAAATAAAATAATTATGATGAGCCTCAGCCTAACAGTGACATCCCAGGAAACTGACAGACCCGAGGCAGCTCCTAGGATGTCAATGCAAAGGTTGACAGAGCCTGCCAAGGAGCCAGATGCTGCTGTCAGACATAGACAGGAAAAATGGACCACAGTTTGGTATCTGTTTCCTGTGATTAGCATCAGGAGCACCCGTCACTCCCTTTTCCAGATTAATTAGTAAAGTCTGGTGTGAAGAATTTCAATAAAATGTTTGTTCAAAAGGGGGGAAAAGAAACATCTGTCTTAGAGTTGTTTTTCCTGTTTAGTTAAACTCTACAAAAACGGTGTGCATGCTACTACTTTTTAAAATATTGTTTCCGTTCTTACATTTGTAGGACATTAAAATAATGTTCAAGCAGCTAAATGCAATATTCTTTAGTTACTATTTTATAAAGTATCTGTTAGTGTAAGTGTCAAAATGTAATACTTTAAAGATTTTTTCTTTCTTTTCTTCCTTTATTATTTTTTACTTTTTTTTTCTGTTGTTACTTGAATTATAAAAGCAGCTCTTTTGTCATGGGCAAGTTTAATTTAAGATACAGAACAATATATTACAGCCAGTAATACATTCCCCAGTCTGAATCTCAAATAGAATCATTTTGTGAAAAGCAAAGGAGCCTCTGATGGAAAACAATTACTATTTACCTCTTACATGCAAGAGTTATGCAAAAAATAGATGTTTCTTTTTCCCCTAGACCTCAAGCATGACACTAAGTCATTAATTTACACAAGGGAAAAAAATACCAGAATGACCAAAGACTAGTACAAATTATAATGAAGTTTATAATTTGTTTTAAAAAAATATGTAACTAAAAGTTTCTTCTCTTCTATGAAAATAATCTCTACTCAGATAATGCTTTACAATCTGTGTGTACCTATCAGGAATATTTCCTATTTAGCTTCTTCAATAAAGTTGGAAGATGAGGAAACTGAGTATTGTAGACTTGCCCAAAGGCAGCTAGATGAAAAGTGACAGAATGGCTACTCAATACCCTGGATTTTCTTTACTAATTCCAGGGTTCATTCAATTATACTATCAAAGTTTCACAAGAAAAATGTCATATATTAGAAAAAAATTACATTAAATATGCATACCAACGGTGTAATTATCTATAAGTGTAGATCAAATACAGTTCTTTCTTAAGAAAGAACAATTAGATGAATAGACAAATGTGCATTACAACAACCAGGAGTTGCATTTAATCATTTTCCCATTTGTTTTAAAGGATATATTAGACTGCCTTAGGGTTATTTAAACAATGTTGTGTCGTTTGAGTCACTAGTATTAGATTATTTTGTATCCGTTAGCTCATAGGTCTTACAATTCTATTCTTAAAAATGGAGGGTAAGTGATGTGCTAAGTCAACTGAGAGTGGCGAAGCTGGCAATAGGAACTTTCCATCTGCGTCTATTCACTGAGCATCACTCCCTCTAAGTCATCTCTCTTTAAATAAATTCATATCCTTATCAGATGTTATATTCTACTTCTCTTCTAGAAAAATATAATCCACTCTGATAGTCTTTTCTGGGAAAATTACACACACATATTTCCACCTGGATGGGGTGCACACATGTAATTTCTCCGTAATAGAGGCTACAGTGATGACCTTTGGGGTCTCCTTACCTGTAACACTTAAAGATAGATATCTGTGCTTTGTTAATTAATAGCCAGAGACAGAAAAACTAATTATGCATGAGTCAGAGACCAAGTTTTTAGTGTTAATATATATACAAATTGTCATCTATTTGAAAAGAGATGTCAAAAATCTAGATGTAAAGCCTCCAACTATAAAACTACTGAACTACTGGTGGAAAACACAGGGGAAACACTTGAAGACTTTTGAGTTGATGGGATTTCTTAAATAAGATACCTAAAGCACAGGTGATAAGCCCAAAAGTAGAAAATGGGTCTACATTAAACAAAAAAGCTTCTGCACAACAAAGAAAGCTGTATTTAAAGTGAAGTGATGACCCTAATAGTGGGAGAAAATGTTTGTAAATTATGCTTCAAATAAGAGATTTATATTAAAAATACATAGGTAACTCATATACTGAATGCCATTCTAATTAAAATGTGAATACAATCTAAAAATGGGCAAGCAAGCTGAACAGACACTCTTTAAGGAAGGCATCTGAATAGACAAAATGTATATAAAAAAATGTTCAACATCTCTTATCATAAGGGAAATCCAAACTGAAACCACAATGAGATACCGCTTAACCCCAGTCAGAAGAGCTGTGATCAAAAAAGTAAAAAATGCCAAGTATGGGTGATGCTGTGATGAAAAGGGATTCCCTCCTACAAGGTAATGAAAATTAGTACAACCACTGAAGAAAAAAATATGAAAACTCCTCAAACCTTATAGATAGAACTATCATATAATCCAGTAATTGCACTGCTTAGTATTTACCCAAAGAATAGTAAAACTGTCAGAAAGATGCTTCCCCATCCATGTTTATTGAGCATTATTCACATTTGTCAAAACATGGATGAAACTAAGTGTCCAAGAACTGTTGACTGGATTGAAAAAATGTGGCACATATACACCATGGAGTAATACTTGTCATAAAAAAATAAAAAACAAGACCCTGCTATTTGATACAAAATAGGTGAATATGGAAGATTTAACACTAAGTGGAATAAGCCAGAATATGAAAGACACTGTAAATCCCCACTCAACGTATACTGAATGTATGCAGTTTATGGCAAAAAATGTAAGATCTAAGATATAATGGTAGGGAGAACAAGTGTAGATACCAGAGACTGTACTGGAAGGAAGCGGATAGTAGAAGGTACTATATTCGGTATCGAAAAAAAAAAAATTGTTGTTACCATAACAGTCATAGCATCTATACCTCTATACCTACAAACTTAAGATTGGCAAGTAATTGTGTGACTAGCTGGAATTCCTTTTTTTTTTTTTTAACTTGTCTTTAATGTAATTTTTTTCCCTTTATTCATGACAGAGTGAGAAAGAGAGAGGAAAAAAAGAAGAAAGTGTATGAGTACCCTCCACGGGGTCTGGTCATGCCGTGATCCCCTTTCTCAAGCCCATTAGACCCTGAGCACTTGCCTTTGCCTGGCATGTTTCAGGAAAACCAGGCCAGGAATTCAGACCATGATCACCATGTAGGATCAGGTTTCTCATGAGCACTACATTACTGCTGTGCCATGGAGCTGGCCCTGATATTAACCTGTTTTTGACCTAATCTTTTGTTACCTAAATCAATTCTAAAATTATTAATGTATAAACTATAGAAATAAGATACTCTTCATTTTTATTGATATTATAATGAATATGAAGATATTTGAAATGTACACTCTATAAATAATATATAAAATGCTAAAAATAATGATAAATCTGTAGTTATATTCATGACTGGCATCACTTATTTGAGCACTTTGAAATATGCATGCTCTGTAAAATGTGTGCTTAGAATTGGAGTGACAAAACTGAGGAAACATGTCCTTCAGTCAGCAGGGGATAACATTGTAGGCAGTATTAACATCTCACATGTAGCTCAGCACCTTGGCACTGAAAGTGGTTTCAATAATCAGATCTGGGATTTAACTGGATCATTTCACTTAATTTTTAAGTTAAGATTGTCCTTTCCGATTATTTCATCTTAATTTTCTGTTATTTTATCTGTCTTAGCTTCTCAGTCTCCCATAACAAAATACTAAGAACTGGATGGTGGATTAACAACCTGAGATCAGGGTTCCAGCATTGTCAGCTTCTGGTAAGAGCCACCTTATTATAATGTCCAAACATGGCAGAGAGAGAGATGCTGCAAGTATTCCAGTGTTGCTTTAAGAATGGTCATATCACGACAAGGACTCCACCCTTAGGACCACAGCTAAATTTAATTATCTCCCCCAAACCCCATTTCCAAATATCACAACATTGCACTTGTTATAAACTAATCCCCCTCTATCCCTAACAGTTTAAACTGTCAGTATTTTTACTCATTTAATCCCATAAACTCTTTATGAAGTCGTAGTCCAGCCACATCCATGGTGTTTTGTTCAGAACATCCTTTCTCATGCTTGTGTATGTATGTATGTATGTGTGTATATATATATATATATATATATATATATATATACACACAATATTAATATATATATATATATATATATATATATATATAATATAAATAGGCTGAGAATTTTCAAATCTTCCTGTATTGGTTCTTGTTGCTTTAGAATTCCTATTTTAATTTATCTCCTTTCACATTATATTGTAACAGTCAAAAAGTACCAACCACTCCTTCTGCATTTTGATTAGAATTTTCCCCAGGTAAATATTCAGTTTCACTATTTACAGTTATTTTTCAATGTATTCTAGTGTTTTGTGGAAGGTTAAACACACACACACACACACACACACACACACACGAATACTTTTCACCTGACATCTTTGCCACTTTATAACATTATTGCATTTTCTCCAGTCTATAATAGCATGTTTCTCATTTTATCTGAGACCTCATCAAAATCTGCCTTAACATCCATATTCCTACCATGCATTTCAAAACTTTTTCAACACTACCTGTTGCCTTGTTCAAAAGACACTTCCATGTGTTTATATATATATTATGGCAGTACTCTACTTCTCAGCACCAAAATCTGTTTTAGTCATCTCTAGCTGCCATAAGAAAATACAGTTAGACCAGGTAATTTACACAAGAATGTGTTTTCTCAGGGTTCTGGAGGATGGAATTCCAACAACAGGATGCTAACAAGTTCAGGTTCTGGTGAGAGTTATCTTTTCATTGTGTTCTCACATGAGATAGTAAGAGAGAGAGCAAAAGAGAGAAAGAGTAAGAATAAATTCTTTGGTTCCTCTCCTTATAATTCCATCATGAGGACCCCACTTTCATATCCACATCTAAAAACCTAAGTTTTTACTCAAGAATAAGTTACCACTAGAAACAAAGAGAAATCTTTTCTACAGATGTGATCAGTGAAGGACTTTGAAACTCCCCAATTTCAATTAGGCCTCCTTTGATACTTTAATTCTGCACAAAAAAAAAAAGAGAAAGAAATACAGAAATGTATTTTATTGTGCCAATTCTTCATTTGTAGTTTTCCATTATAGTTATGATTACCTATGTGTTAAAGAAATGGGTCCATATTGGTGAAATTTCTTGTGACATTTGGCAAGTTTATATTTTATCTTTCCCTGTTTGGTTTATCTTTCCCATTTCCTATAATATATGCCATATTTTTTCTGGCTGTGCACTTAACAGGCTCCCCAGGTTTAATTTTTGTCCAGTGGGAGCACTATGTTTGCTTGGTTTTGAGGTTGACACTTCTTTTTGGATACTTCCCATATGTTTTTACAATATATATTATACCCAGTTCCTGTTTTCTCAGTGCATATTTTTATATGTGGGGGTTAACTTGAGTAAAATGAACAGATTAAATTATATTTCGGTCATAGTCTGACTTAATTTTTGCTTGAATTCATTTCAAACTAAATGTTTCATCCTCATTCATCTTTATTCATTCAACTGTATCCCATGGATACTTGCCATTTAAGCACCTGGTAGTTTTCCCCACTTGGCAGATTCTTGGACTCGTCCAACCCTTTCTGGTGTTTTAGTAGAATTGAGGACATTATTTTTTTCAAAGGTGAGGAGGGTTTGGGGGAAAATTTAATGTAACTTATTTTCCTTGCCAAAGATATGCTATGGGTTTAAGAGGTAAATTTCATAGCTGCAAACCTCCCCTCTGGGTTCCATACTTGTGATGAATGTAAATTTTCACCGTGCATTTTGAGGACTGAGAAGGTGGAAGTGTCATAGGGTTATTGCCAGAAAGCACCAATAAATAGCAGTGCTTTCATTGCCTGTATAATGCCTTTACTGTAAACTGAGAGGTTCAAAAGACACAACAATATGATCCAGGTAACACAACATCAACAACTGCTTTTAACTTTATTGTGCACTCACTGGATTCATGGTTTAACAATTTAAGCATTAAGAGTGTACTTTATGCCCTTTCCACTAAATGTGATAACATTGCAATATTTTGTTCTTCTACTCCATGTCCATTTCTATCTGTCCATGCTAGACATTAGCCAGATTGTTTCATACAGTTTCATCAATTATTCCAATAAATCCTACTGCAGTTTAAATGACAGATTAAGTTCAACAGCGATGCAACAATCCTACCAGCCTTCTCTCTATCCCCTGCAGTTGACACGCCCTACATTGGAAGAACAGAATTCTCTATTAGAGATGGGCTTTAACCTCAGTATTGATTAGTTCTTTCTGGGTAAAGATTTCACACCAAACATAAAAAGACAAGAGCAAATTGCAACAGGTTTTCAAATAGCTCTGCAATCACAAAAGTGATAGATTCAGTGTGGGAAGCACTGTTAAGGACACATACACTTTCTCAATCACATCCATGCATTGATCAAAAGTACTGTCAGTAGCATCTTTAAAAGTACAGATCACAGGGACCAGCAGTTAACATAATGGGAGTCCAGTGACATAGCCATTACACCAACTGCTAGTCCCTCCCTGAAATCTTACTCTTATAGCACATAAGTGATCAATGTTATCATAAATATTAGATAAAAATATAAATATGTGTGTACATATATTTGAATAGTACACATGCATAAATATCTCTGAGAATTTTGAAACTATTTTCTACCAGTTCCAAATTTAAATTTTAGGATTCCTCTAGAATTTGCTTCCAGTTTAATTGTAAGAATATCTAAACCTTATTAAATTAAAATATAGCATAATTAAAAGCATTATCAGAGTATTACATAGCAGGTATGTGTGTCTGTGTTTATGTATGTGAATCTATCAAACGTTTAACTTGAGCTGCAAAATTGGCCAATAAAGATACATAGGATAGAAATTTTCTTAACATCCAGTTTCATTTAATTTAATTTTCTTAACCTCCATTTATATTTCAAGTCAAGATGTAAAAATAACTGCTGAGAGTTATACATGCTTGTTTGTAAATGGGACTCTATTTTAAAGTGTGTGAAAACTTCCTCCTCTTGCTTACGGTTGTGCAAAGTACTTAGCAGGAAAGTTTATCCTTTTCACCTAACTCTAAGAAAGCAAAATTGAGTTGCTATTTAATTTAATTAATTAATTAATTAATTAATTAATTTATTTATTTATGGGGAGGAGAGTGATGCCAATAAGAGCCCACTAGAGGTGGCTTAATGGTCACTCCCACATAGCCAACCATGGTTTGAGTCCTGGACCTGGTGGCTTGGTTTCTCACTTTCTCTCTCTCTTTCTCTCTCTCTCTCTCTCTCTCTCTCTCATCTATCTCTGGTCAAATTAAAAAATAATAATGAATAAATATCTTTTTAAAAAAAAAAAGCCCATTAGATGAGGGTGCTTTTATAATTTAGGTTAGCCAGTTGTGTTGCCTTTAAGTTGGTGAAGGTTGGCTGAAGAGTTATAGAATAGCAAAAAGAAAAGTCACATCAAGTAATACAGGTGGAATAAATTGAGTTCTCAATAGAGCTTTATTCATCCATGTTCCGCCTATAAACTTAGATGTACACTTTAAATTCAATAATTTTGCAAATCCACAACAAAGTATGTTTAGATAGTTGAAAAGACCTGACTTAATACATATCTAATAAGTAGGAAAAGAGTATTCTTATAATTTTAAATCCATCACCACCATAACAGAAACTTGAAACTCAAAGATAGACCTGAGTTTTTCCTCAATTTCCAGAAAGAAAGAGGGAAAGTGAGAAAGCAAGCTGCTATGTCCAGGACTCAAACCACATTGTCCATATGGGAGTCTAGCAGCTTTAATCACCATGACTAGTCCCAGGCAATGATTTGATAGGGGAAATCTGGGAGGAAGAAAATAGGTAGAGAGCCCTGGAATGCTGGGAAAGCTATCAGGCCATAAAGTCTTATCCTGAGTGAAGGAGAGAGGAAAGAAGGGTTGTAAACATTCTAGGCAGTTTGCACACTACAGAAATTTGGCAGGGCCATCAAGATGTGCTTGAGCCCAAGCTCACATCTTCCAGAAACAAACCTGCCTTAGTATCCCTGCCAAGTAGTTACCCACTTGAAACAGCCCTTTGGAAATACAGACTCTGTTCCGTGTGACAGTGGATTTCTATTCAATGCCTCAGGCAAGCAGCTTCAGCCCTTGCGCTGTCACATTCCTATTAATTGGAAGCTTGCAAGAACATTCTCATGGTTGTGCAGCAGGTACAGCTTGTTCCAGAAAATGTCCTTCAGTTTTGTTCTTATATATGACCAAATACGGTCATATATAAGAAAAGATCTACAGGATGGGAGAATTGTCATAGCCACCATAGAGCATATGAAATAATGTCACAATATTAATAATAACACATCACTTTGCATAAGGATCAACCTTCACCTACACACTACCCTTACTTCTCCAGGGTAGGTGAACAAGAACCTCAAAAATAACTAAAAAGCACATGGAAATTGACAGTAATTTCACTTCATATTAAAGCCCAAGATTGGCATGTTGTTGATTTAATCAAAATATGGGTGTCATTTTTCAGGAAAAGGGCAAATAAAATATTGGCTTGACCATATATGCATATTATTTTGTCTTTACATTTGAAAATACAATTTTAAAAATCCAATCTTTCACACTTCCAGATTAAGAATGTTTTAATAAGTAAATGCCTTCTGTTTTTGTTTGCTTGTTTTGGTCAGGAAGAGTAGTAAACTTTATAATGGATGCAATATGTATTACTGAAATAAAGATAATGTAACAAAATTAAACTTTATTGCAGAAAATCTTAATACTTATGAATAATGCAGAGCCTGGAAAAGAATCCTTTGATATTTCCTTACAATATTTACCTTCACTGTTTTAAAGGTACAGTAACATGAAACTACCAACCCATGAAAAATTGATCTCCTGTACTTTAATGTAATTAGTTCTTAATTCCCTCTATAGTTTCGCTGGATATGCTTAAGTTTTGAAACCAATTCAAAGCACTGTTTTAATTATTACAACATGTAGCTTAATGGGAGTTCTTTAGCATCTCAGTGCAAACACCTAACAAATCCCTTTCACCCCCAACCTTCTGATGTCTGTATTTAATTTTCAACTTTCCACAAACCAGGCATGCATTTGCCACAGAGCCATGAAGTAAGATAATCACTGTTATACATTAACCCACATCCTGGACCTGCCAATCTGTGTCTCAGGAGGAAGAAATCAGATCTTCCTTAGTATACTTTGGAGGTGGCAAACACTAGCCGTCCACTGAGGATATATGACAAATTTTTTTCCAGCATATTCCTGGCTTTCATTCCATGTGATATTTTGTTCTACTGGATTTTATTTGGTAATAGTAAAAAAATTCAGCACCTAGAGACCAAGTGTTTTAGTAACAAAAGACCATATCCTGTGACCCCGTCAGATAAATAAGATGGTTGGGATGTTTTCTAAGGTGTCATGATTCCATTGGGTAGGAGATGTAATAAGTTAAGAACAGAAAAGAATGATTTTCTCAGAATGGAAACATAAACAGTTTCTTAAAGAAAGATTTAATTACTTTTTTTCACTCAACAATTGGTTTCTAGTTATACTAAATTCAGTCTTTTTCTTCCTCCTTTCAAAAAGTTTGTGAGTACAAATTTAAATGGGGGATCAGTAGATGGCATAATAGTTAAGTCACTGGACTCCCACGTATTAACCATGGTTCAAGTCCCGGAATGGTGACTTAAAATTCAAGCTGGGTGTGTGTGCACAAAATCCCAAGAGAAGAATGGAGGGGAGGGATTGAAGCATGGCCATTCCCCCTGGGGCGTTATTTCTTGCTTTCTATTTCCCTGTCTCTCTCTGTCCCTTGGGCGTGTGCTGCACACTATGGCAAAAATCTCTCTTAAAAAAAAAAAAAATTACATGGATATAGCATCAGAAGTCTATCCCAAACACTGACATAGTTATTAAAAATCTTGGACCAGCCAGTGGTATGGTGGTTAAGGTGACTGAATCGTAAATGACTGACTGAGATTAGAATCCTAGACCTGGTGACTTGAAAAACATGCCAGGCACGTGTGGTGCATGTGTTACTAAAATCTTGCGGGAGAATTTAGGAGAAGGGATTATGGTGTAACCCTCCCCTCCAAGGGGTGATTTCTCACTTTCTCTCTCTCACTCTCTGTCTCTCTCTGGTGAGCACACATGCACTATACTAAACAAACAAAAATCAATGTATTGATTCTAAACCTGGGTAAACCAGCATTGGTTTGCTTTGCTTTGCTTTTATTCATTTTGCTTTGCTTATAGATAGATAGAATTACTAATATAGAACTACTATACAGTCCATCAATCTCAATTCTGATTGCACATTCAAAGGAAATGAAATCAGTATCTCAAAGAGATATCTAAACCTAAAATCCATTGAAGCACTAATCACAAATGCCAAGTTACAGAAACAACCTAAATATCTATCAACAAATGTATTGACAAAGAATTTGTGGTACTTACCAGGAGTTCTTCAAAAAAAGAAAAAATCCAGGAACCAGCAGTTAGCGTAATGGCTATGTCACTGGACTCCCACATAGTCGACCGCGGTTCACGTCTCGGGCCCGGTGGCTTACAACTCACGCCGGGCGCGTGTGCGTGCGTGCCCAAGATCCCGAGAGGAGAATGGAGGAAAAGGGATTGCGGCGTGACCATCCCCCCTGGGGGGTGATTTCTCGCTTTCTGTCTCTATGTCTCTCTCTGTCTGTCTGGCGAGCGCATGCGCCCTATAGCGAAAAACCTCTCCAAAAAAAAAAAAAAAAAAAAAGAAAGAAAAAAATCCATGAATAATGCATATTATGAAGAACTATGCATGGATTTCAAAATATTTTTGCATCAAAATAAACTCATACTTTAATTTCACATTTCCAAGAACTTTTTGAAGCTCCCATCTTATATGCATATAAACATGAATATATATTTTTTTATATTTTCTTTTTGAGAAGTTTTTGCTATTGGGCACATGCACTTACCAGAAAAACAGAGACAGAGAGATAGAAAGCAAAAAATCACCCTCAAGCGAGGATGGCCACGCCGCAGTCCCTTCTCCATTCTCCTCTCGGGATCTTGGGCATGTATACACATGCGCCCAGCATGAGTTTCAGTCACTGAGTCCAGGACTTGAACCACAGTCGACTACATGGGAGTACAACGACGTAGCCACTACGCTAACTGCTGGTCCCAAATATGAATATTACTTAACCATGAAAAAGGATGAATCCTGCCTTTTGTGACAATTTAATTGAATCTGTAAGACACTATGTGAAGTGAAATAAGTCCATCACAGAAAGACAAATACTGAATGATCTCACATGTAGAATCTAAAGAAAGGCAAATTCACAGAAACAGAGTAGAAAGGTAAGGTGTTTAGGAGTTTTGAGGTAGAAAAACGGTTAGATGTTAGTCAAAGGGGCCAAAGGGACCAAAGTTTCAGTTAAAAGATGAACAAATTCTGGAGATCGAATATAAAGCATGATGGTTATGGCTGTTAATTGATTTTATTGTGGTGGTCATTATACGTGTATATGTATAAAAATATAAATATAAAATTTAAAAATCATTATTTTAAAGCTGAAGATAATCAATCTTTATTTAGCAAATAAATATATTTTTACGAGAGAGATTTTTGCTATAGGGCACATGCACTCACTGGAGAGACAGAAAGTGAGAACTCACTCCCAGCAGGGGGGATAGCCACACTGCATTCCCTTCTCCTCCATTGTCTTTTCAGGATTTGGGACACACATGAACACGTGCCTGGAGTGAGTTTCAAGTCTCTGGGTCTGAGACTCAAACCTCCATCAGCCATGTGGGAGTCCAGCGACATAACCAATACACATATGCTGGTCTTGTCAAATAAATATTTTAAGCCAAAAATTACAATTTCTTTATTACCAAAAGAAAGATATTTAAGAGAGCTGGATTAACTAGTATCTCTACTGTATATAGTCTTCTGTTAAACTTAAATGGTCAATATCATTTCCTAATGTGTTTATTATAGGTATACATAGACATAGCTTAATCTCACTTTTGTTCCCTTTCATTTAAATCATAAGCCCTTCAATTGGGGTTCAAGTAAACACTAAAATGCACGTACACATCTGGAGAGGGGGAGATTAGGCCAAAGCCTTTGCTCAAGATTCTCAGAAGAATTCTCAGAAAAGATTATGAATCTCTGAATATCATAGCATATCTTTGTCCAACATCACACAGTGGTCCTCGACTATTCTTCAGAACTCTGTTTCTTCTCATACACTCTTACATAAACTGAGAAAAATCAATGGGACTGACTCTAAAGCCAGACTTTCTGACATATTCCTAAACATTTACAAATTGAAAATGCTTCCATGTGTTAGCTGCCATGGAAGACAGAACTCAAAGATGGCATCCCAGTATTCTCAACCTCAGGTTATTTTATAAACTACTACTCTAGGATGGTTGTAAGGGGATTTTGCAGATGTAATTAAAGTCCTACATTGTTTGGCCTTGAAATATGAGTATTTGTGTGAGTCCGATCATGAAAAGAATCTTCTCTCCTGGTAGCAGGAGAATCAGAGTCACTTGAAATGAAAGATGGAATTGACATGAGAGAGGTTCTCCATTGCTGAGATGGAGGGAGGCACAGAGGTGGGACCTGTGTTTGGTCTCTAGATGCTGAGGGGAGTCCTTGACTGAAATCCAGCACTACAAAGAAGACCCTAGTCTACTACTGCAAAGGAATGAGCACAGCCAGCCATCTGAGGGATCTTGGAATCATAGCTTTCCCTAGACAAACTTCAGCTGGGTCTGCAGCAAGCTAACACTCAAATTTCAGCATGTAAGACTCTGAGTAGAGGACCAGTTAAAACTGCCTAGAATCCTGACTTTGGAAAACTACAAAATAATCCATTTTTTTGTCATATTAAGCCACTAAATTTATGATAATTTATTACATAATAGTGAAATACTAATATAATTACTAACCAGTACGTCAAAGCTGTAATTTTTTTTCATAAAATCAAGATATCTTCCTAAAGTTAACAAATCTAGAGGTATTGCTAGCTTAGTATTTTCTCTTTTAGACAAGTAATATTCAGTTTGTTTAAAATAAAATAAGCTGAAAGAAGAGCGAATTATTAAGTTTAATCTGTTGATCAGTTCCCATTTAAAGCCCAAAGAATTTCAGAAAAAAAAGTTTATTCCATTACTCAAATCTAAAGTATGAGGAATGACATTATGGGAAAGAGACGGTTACTACAATTTTACTATTTGTTTAATAACCCATAGGTTATTTTTTCTCTTTCAATGTTTTGTTTTGTTTTTATGAAGATTTTTTTCTATAGAGCATGTGTGCTCCCAAAGACACAAAAGAGACAGAGAGAAAGACAAAATGAGAAATCATCCCCCACCCCCCACCAAGGGGATGGCCACACCGCAATCCCGTCTTCTCCACTCTCCTCCCGGGATTTTGGGCACACACATGCAGATGCCCGGCATGAGTCTCAAGTCACCAGGTATAGGACTCAAACTATGATAAGCCATGCAGGAGTTCAACACCTTAACCACCATACCAGCAATATGTTTTTCTTTTAATGTTTAAAATGACTTCTGAGGTCATATTCACTTTATGTATTTTTTTTCCTGATTAGAATCTATCGAATGGATGTATAATGTTAAAAATAATTAAGTATAAATTTGGTTCTGTCCTATAAATGCAGATTTCCAGGCTCTTATAACAGAAAATCATGACTTAATATTCTGTGGTAAATTTTTTAAATCTGTATTTTCTTTTTTTTTTTTTTTTTTTACATCATTCTAGGTGGATTTGTGGCCACAAAGATTTAGGAAACTTTGCCTTACAACTATTGTAAATTTGTTGGAAATTCTGACCTGGTTATCTATAACACGTGTCATAAAAGGGGAAGATTGTTGAGGTCCAGAGGAAGTCACCATCTTGCGATGAGAACATAGAAGCACTAAAAGATATGTAAATATTTCTTTTTTTTTTTTTTTTTTATGGAGAGGTTTTTGCTATAGGACACGTGCGCTCGCCAGACAGACAGAGAGAGACAGAGAGACAGAAAGCGAGAAATCACCCCCCAGAGGGGATGGTCACTCAGCAATCCCTTCTCCTCCATTCTCTTCTCGGGATCTTGGGCACGTACGCACACATACCCGGCGTGAGTTTTAAGCCACCGGGTCCGGGACGAGAACCACGGTCGACTACGTAGGAGTCCAGCGACATAGCCATTACGCTAACTGCTGGTTCCCAAAGATATGTAAATATTTCTTGAAACATACGGTAAATTAAGAACATAGCCAGTGGAGATGACTGCTGGAACCCATCGGATATAGGCTCTACCACAGACCATTGTGGTTAGAGAAGATCTACTTCTTTCAATGAACCATAAACCAGATTGTTTCTAAGCATGAAACCAAGAAATTCTGAAATGCTCTCACTAACACAGTGTTTCCATAGCCCTTCCAGCTACCATAAGGCATATTTTCAAAGGTGCTATTTGCTTTTCACGACTTTTTTTTTTTTTTTTTCCTGTTTATTGCACTCTGAGTGTTTCATACCTCAATCTTCATCTATCCCCACTTTCTGAGAGTTCAATAATTTCCTAGGACTTTGTTTTCAGGAAACTTGTCTGAATGCTCCAATTTTTTACTTAGCTTTCCATAATAACATATTACTCTTCTAGGATGGCTGCAAGGGGATCTTGCACTTTAAATATCCTCTTTATTTATCACTTTAAATATCTTCTTAATTCTGAAAAAATAATATTCAAAACTAGTAGTATGTCTAGAAATAGTCTGCTTTATGAATAAATTCCAATAGGGTTTTATTTAACATCAGTGAATAGTTTCACAGAAAAGCATTTATGTGAAACCTAGTTGAATGTTATTTTATTAATGAGCTCTAGCACTTAATTTGGCTATTTTTAAAGTCCTTGCACATCTTATTGATAAATTAATAACCATTTTTTACAAACTTTTCAATGCCTAACCCTTATCAGCTATTCTTATCAGACAGTACAGAAACAGTATATAATTTATTCTTATCAAGTTGTTCACTTTCTGTTTCTTTCAGCCTAAAGCATCATCTGTAAAACAGTTTGATGCTTAGAATTTCTTAGCTATTTTACATTATTGTTCATGCTCAAAATTAAAAATATGTACATATGTATGTATTTAAACAATGTGCTGTTAACCATAGTTATTACCAGATTCCAAAAAAAAAAATTCTAAAACATTTCAGAGACTTGACCATTTCAACTTTGTGATATTCAGTGAATACTTACTCTAGTTTTTCTAACAGAGAAAATAAGGTTCATAAAGGGTAAGTAATTTTCTCTAGGTCACAAGGCTAATAACTAGAAGAATTAGTATTTGAATAAAATCAATCTCATATAGAAATCCCTGCTTTTTTATATACCACAGTAACCTGAGTTGAGAATTAAACTCCTACTCATAATTGCAACTATATGTAGCATATACCTCAATAAAAAAATATTTTTCAAACATATAGAAATAATTATTAAAGCCAATGTAAGTGAATAGCTAAGACTTCTTTATACATACATGCAAATAAATGCAAAAATGCATATGTGAACTTTTTAAATATACAGATATTTCAATAAATGATAGCTGTTGACATCATAAGGAGGATATTTGTTGTTACAGTTACATAAAATGTTATTGACAATACGCACTCAAAAATGCAAAGCTATCTTCATTGGGTAAATTAATTTCCACACAATAATCCTGGTATTAATGAACAACTTTAAACTTTTTAATCAGTAGGATCAAAGTTTATTTTTACTAATGACCACCAGGGGGTGCTAGCACATTGATACAGAAAGGGGAGGACATTGTTTATCCCATCAGGTCAAATAAAATTCTAACAACCCCCTTTGTAAGAATTCATTTCCATAGATAACTTTTAGAGAATAAAAGTCATTCACACATATTGGTACAGAATGATAATTCTATATAAAAGTTTTAGAATTGTAAGTCAAATGATTTTGGTTTTTATTTTATTATTTTTATAACAGTGTTTAGCCTCCTGAAATAGATTTATGTAAAACCACTAAGTCATCAAATACCTTTTAAAAATAATTTATTTAACTTTATTTATTTACTTACTTCTTTTAATTTGACCAGAGAGGGACAGAGCGAGAGAGAGAAAGAGGGAAAGTGAGAAAACCATCTGCCAGGTCTGGGACTAGACAGATCCGCCACATGGAAGTTCAAAGCCCTTAACCACCATGCCACCCACCAGCCTCAAGTCATCAAATACTTTTATCAAGAGTTTCAAGAGTTATTGCTTATGGAAATATGGCTTATAACTATTTAGCTATTCTTTCTTTTTTAAAGTTTCTTCTTCTTTTTTTTTTTTTTTTTTTTTTTTTGAATAGAGGGAAAAGGAGAGAGAGAGAAAGGCAATTATCCTTAACAGGGTCTAATGCTATGATCCTCCCCAAAGCCTGTACCAGCCAGATAGGGTCATGGTATGCACACGGGAACCAAAGCTGGGAACTGGACCTGATCTTCCATATGGCTTCGAGCATTACAGAGCGTTGCAATACCACTGTGGCATGCATGGTTGGGTTACTACGCAATTGATATTTTTTTTAAGTTTATTTATTTATTTCTTCTGAGTGAGAGAGACAGAGAGAATGAGAGAGTCAGAGAAATAGCACCCTCAACAGGGCCTTGATGTCACAATTCACCCCAGCCTTAGATCATATGCACATTCATGCCCATTATACTCAAGGCATTCTCTGGATGAGAACCGGGACTTTCCCATGTTGGCAGCCTTACAGAACATAGCATTTTACTGCTGTGCTACCATCTGGCCCCTATTTAGTTCTTTTTAATTTTCATATTAAATATCACAAAAACAACGGATATAAGTACTAAGTTATCTATTCAAAATTTATAGATAATTCACTAGTTTAGTTTTCTTGGAATGAGAATTATACTGTTCATGAGTAATCAAAGGGGTAAAAATATAGAAATAATTTATAATAAAATAAAATAGGTAAAAACATAAAATTAATGTCATTTACTGATAAATATTTAATATATAAAGTCATATCTATATACTTTTTAAGAAGATTTACCTTAGGGCATATGCATTCACCAGAGAGACAGAGACAGTAAGAGAGAAAGTGAGAAATCACCTCCGGGGGGGATGGCCATGTCTCAATTCCTTCTCCTGCATTCTCTTCCCAGGATCTTGGGCACGAACACACACATGCCCAGTATGAGTTTCAAGCCACTGGATCTGAGTCTTGAACTGTAGTTGGCCATATGGGAGTCCAGCAATGTAACTCCTACATCATCTCCTGGCCCCAAGTCATTTCTACCTTAAAAATATATCATTTCAATAAAATACCATGTTCAACAAGTTAGGCAATTTTAACAAAGAACAATTTGAAAATGAGCTGAATTTTATAAGGGAGAACACATTGTGTCCAACCTAAGTTGAACACAACTTTAAGACCTTCAATAAAAACAATGTCCTACCTCCCTTCATCAAAGATGCTTTACCCATGAAGTTCAAATCATTGCACCATAAAGAAAATTCCTACTCTTCCATTTCGGGGTGAATACTATTGGCCTGTAACATCCCTTAAATATTTCCCATGTTTTTGGTTTAGTTGAGCTGTGGCGCCATGTAAACTCCAATTGTGTCTGTAATTCTAAGGACAATCTTTCCAGAAGATAAACATGTGTATATACATACATATATATATATATATAAACAATTTAAGCAATTACTGCCTTCTAAATACTTGTTCTTCATGGAAAATGTGTCAGATATAACAAAACCGCTGACCATTCCAACCATCACTAGCTTATTAAGTGGGAAAATGGGGCAGTTTATAGGAAGATGTTGTTTTGTTCCATAATCTCAATCTCAAACGGGTATATTTTCCTCAAATGTTTATGTAATTGGATGACATTTAAATTTCCACTGTTGATTTATCATCCCTCAAATTAATTCTTCTTAAGCCTACCTATGTGTCCAGACCATTCTGCCATTTTAGATCCAAAAGTGACTAACCTTTTTAAAAAATTAGTCTTATTACCTTTTTTATACACAATCATCTCTTTCAAGTTTAAAGAGATCATCATTATACTAATAAACAAGACTTAATAATAACATTTGCATTCATTCAATTCAGATTCTTGAATTCAGATCCTCAAAATATACTTTAATCATACCTTTTTATCCTCCATTTCTTTGGACAAGTCATATGAAATATTCAATCTTATTACCGTACAGAATTTCCTTGAGTCAATTAATCTGACAGTTAATCAACAAACATTTACCAGGTGTTTGATTTGCCGGTAACACTATACCAGAGTTTGGGGGCACAGAAGCATAATAAACAACTTTACCTCTTAACCTTTTACTTTTTTTTTTTTAAGAGATTTTTGGCTATAGGGCACGTGCGCTCGCCAGACAGAGAGAGACAGAAAGCGAGAAATCACCCCCAGGGGATGGTCACACCGCAATCCGTTCTCCTCTATTTTCCTCCCGGGATCTTGGGCACGCACGCACACACGCGCCTGGCATGAGTTTAAGCCACCGGGTCCAGTTCACAAACCGTGGTTGACTACATGGGAGTCCAGCAACATAGTCATTATGCTAACTGCTGGTCCCATCTTTTTCTTTTTATAAAATTATGTATTTAATTTTATTCATTATTATTATTATTTGAGAGAGACAGAGAGAGTGTGGAAAAGTGAGAAAACAAGCCACCAGGTCTGGGACTGGACAGTGGTCAGCCATGTGTGAGTTCATCACATTTCAGTACCACACCACCTGTTAGCCCCTAAACCTTTTCTTGTCTCATTCCTTCTCAATTTCAGGGTTTTAAGTGCAAGCTTCTTCCAACCCCTCAGCCATCCATAATCAAGCCAAGCAGTAGTTTGTATAATCTTACTTTCACCACTAGGTAAGGTTTAGAATCAAACTTGTATTATATTCAAGATAAACAATACTAGGATGAGTTCTTTACCTGCCCTTGTTTTACTGTACCTGATCTCTCAATAACGTTTAACAGTAGTCCACTTTCTATTTCATAAAATCCATATCTTTTTCTAATAGTTTCCAAAACTCTACTGTCTAGTTTCTTACTTAATGAGCTACTCCTTTTCAATCTCCCTTGTTTTGTTATTTTACTCCACTTTACTACTAAACATGAGGAATACTCAAGGATTGTGACTGAGTATTTTGTCTTCACCAAATATCAATCCATGAAATTAATCCAAAGAGCAGTACTTCAAAACAAGATGCTTCTAGTTACCTGACAACAATAAGCACTGCTGCTTAAATGTTTCTACCACTAAGTTCCTGATGTGACCCCATTAATTTCGGAGCACAGACTATATTATACCTTAGGTTTAGGACTATTGATTCTTCATCCTTTTCAAGAAAATCTCCTCTAAAACTGAGCTTGTTTTCTAATCTAGTTGCAACCTCTCTGATTCCTCTCTCCTCTAATACTTACCCAGATACTAGGGTCTCTGAGTAACTTGATGCTAGTACATATCCTCTTTGAAAAAAGGCTTTAAGTATAATTGATGTACAATAAACTGTACATATTGAAAACATATTTTAATCAATTTTGACATATGTATGTAAACATGAAGCTATGGCTATCAAGATAATAAGCATTTTCATCACCACCAAAGTTTTCATTTTATACTGCCCTTACAGAGATTCATATAATAGGAAATAATGAATGTATGTCATAATACGAAAGGCAGAATTGTATGGTGATCAGTCTGACAAGTAATGGTATAGATGATAAGTGCTATAGAAATTCAGAGGAGAAATAACTGACAGCATGTTAATTAGAAATGATTTGATCATTACTTATTCTTCTACTTACTACTATATCTTTTATACTGTGTCTACATATGATTTATTTGATTATTAGTGTTATTATCCTATGTTTTCTTGTGATATTGACCTATAATAATATATTCCAGGTTTGAAACTTTTGGCTTTATATACTATAAGAATACAGTCTCTTAGGCTGGTTAGTACTTTCTCATGGCCAATAATCTTGACCTTTGCAAAATGAAATAATGTTAGAGTTAGATGAGATCTCATATAACTCTATTGCAAATTCCAAGACATCATGTAAATTTATCTTCTCTTTTCCATTATCCCCACACATATTTATGTACTCTATGCAGATTAGTGATTCAAAAATTTTAAGCAAAGTTATTATTTTACTTTATTTTTCAGACCACCTTTTTTTTTTCCAGTGACAGAAGGGATCTCTTGACTCACATGACTTAAAAGAATTAGGGTTAGTTTATTTTTGTTGATGCTCTACTACAAACACCAGTTATGTCATTGCATTTTCTCTTTTCTATCTCAGTTCTGCTTTTCTTCCCTTTAGGGCTGTCAGATAAAATATCATAAAGTCAATCAAATTTTAGATAGAAAAACTAATAATGTTTTTAGATTAACATGTTGAAAACAAGTTATATTTATTTGTGTTTTTGATTTTTATTTGCTTGTTTTCTGCATTTTTTTTTCTAAATCTCTAGATGTTTGTAGGCAAACCTACACAAACATTGGATCACTTACAGATAAGCTATCTTCATTGATCTTCACCAGAATCCCTGAGTTTATATTCCCCAGATTAGCCATTAAAATCTAAGAGAACCTTCTTCTTTTCTTGAAATCTCTGATGGGATCTTACTAGCAAAAATTGAGTAACAATCTTCAGATAAATGCCACAGCCTAAGACAACTGAGTACACTCATTTTTTAGGTCTGGATTATGGATTGCTCTCTAGCTACAAGGGAAATTACATGAGTATGTCGGTTTCACCCAATCATATTTCCTCAGAAACACTGGGATAAGAATTGCCGATAGGAAAACCATAAGCAAGAGGAAAAATGTATACTAGACAAGAAAAATATAACTAGAAGAGATTTTTCTTAATGTGACTCTACTTTGGATATTCTTAATTTATATTGAGAAAAAAAAAGTCCACTTCAAAATTAGTTATATTTTAAAGAGATGAGTATTTTATCAGCCACAGCGAACTCATTGTTTATATTGTGTTGGACATGAATAAACATCAGCATGTCTATGTGTGGGCAGTGCGGTTAAACAGCCATCTGCAGTAATTGCATGGCTAAAGGAGCAAGCAATTAAGAGCTTCTGTTAAGAAAATAGCATTTGAATTAGACAAATCTGGCTTCCAGTCTTATCTCTCTTAGCCTCTGAGAAAAGTAATTCAACTCTTCCAAAATTATAGACTATAGATGTGTGGTGTCTTATAATCTACCTCATTGGCCTATTCAAATAATTAAGTAAAATAATGCATTTGATATACCTGATGTATTGTTATCCTTTATAAATAGTAATTTTATTTTTATTATTTTTTTAAGGGGAAAGCAGAGAACATATTGAAGGAGAGAGAAAGAAAAAATAACTTCCAGGAAGAAGGAATAGTCCCAGAAAATGGGTTTGCTGAGAAAGAACTGAATTGGGTTTTTGTTTCTTTGTTTTGGTTTGTTTGTTTGTTTTTTAATCTTGGTCAGGAAGGGCCTGCTCTACATGGGGGGTGTGCATGCGTTCCCCTTGTTGAGGGAGAGGAGGACATGCTGGATAGAACCAATTATTCTTCTCTTAGTAGGTATTATGGTCAGGAGATTTTGGGGCAAGTATTAAGGTCAGGAATTTTTTTGTCTAGAAGCTTTGGGCCACAAAATCCATTATTTTCTTCCTGGAAAGTGGTGGGGCTTGGAAAAAAGCTTTGTTTTACATCTAGATCACGCTAACTAGGTCAGTCAATGAGCCACTGCTGAAAGCTGTCTTTCCTGAGCAAGCAGCTTTGTCTCCATCTTTAAACAGCTATGGTGATTCCATTTTAAGTCTATACCCTAGCTATCATTTCAGGGCCCCTGTCTCCTACCTTATTCTCCCCTTTGTAGAGGCATCCCTAACTGCTGTTAGAGGGAATAAGGGTCAAAGACCATTCGGGTTTCTTCCTACTTAAATGGGGGGGGGGGGTGAAGATGTGGAAACAGTAGTCAAGAATCCTCTACCAGGTATCTATCAGAGCCTACGCTGCAAGTCCTGAGGCATGCTACTGGAGACCTTGTCCCAACCACCATTTATAGCTTCATGGATTCTAAATGAGAAGAGCAGTTCATTACAATAATGACAAAGAAATTTAGACAAATAAATTTAGCTATTTCTATTGCATTCAGTACTTACAGGTAATAGTATGCTGTAATGATATACAATGATTGAATGTGAAACATAAAATTAAATTAAAAACAAAAAGATAACATCCAGAATTTTGAATTTTGTACACCAGTACAATCAGCTATAATGTATGTTAAATGTTCATTGTATCATTATCAGCAGCAGTCTTTTTTGTTTCTTTTTTGAGAGGTTTTTGCTATAGGGCGCGTGCGCTTGCCAGACAGACAGAGAGAGACAGAGAGATAGAAAGCGAGAAATCACCCCCCAGGGGGGATGGCCACGCCGCAATCCCTTCTCCTCCATTCTCCTCTCAGGATCTTGGGCACGCACACACACGCGCCCAGCGGGAGTTTTAAGCTACCGGGTCCGGGATGTGAACCGTAGTTGACTACATCGGAGTCCAGCGACATAGCCATTATGCTAACTGCTGGTCCCTCAGTATGTGCTTGCTTCAAAAACTTTATATGTGTTTACTAGTCTATTAAGTTTTGTTCTAGGGTCATCTGCTTCAGTAAGTTTTTAACTCCTTGAGATTATTTGTGCTTTCTCAAAATTTCCATGTGAACTTATTTTTATGTCTGCTAGGTCTAGCTCATGATTTTCAAACAATAGCACAGGATTTTTTATTTCAGCGCTTTTGAGCTCAAAATTACACTTTTTTTTTTTATATCTTGGGCTGCCTTATCCAATACTTTATTGTAGATACATACTGAAGAATATAATCATGAAGTTTTCTATGATCACACTTAAATTTCATTTATTGATAATATTTTGTCCATTATGCAGTTAGTATAATTTTGATTATTTGTATCTCTGTTATGAATTGTAACTACCATTTATCTCTTGTGACTGAGATCCTGGAATATTCTCCAACTTTGTTCTCAAAACTTAATTTTTTTTTCACCCAAAAGAATAGATTTTGAGGGAACAGCAGTTAGTGTAATGGCTGTGTTGCTGGACTCCATGTAGTCGACCGCAGTTCGAGTCCCAGACCCAGTGGCTTAAACACACGCTGGGCATGTGTGTGTGCGTGCCCAAGATCCCAAGAGGGCAGTAGAGGAGAAGGGATTGCGGCGTGGCCATCCCCCACGGAGCTGTTTTCTAGTTTTCTGTCTCTCTGTCTCTCTATCTTTCTGGCAAGCACATGAGTCCTATAGCAAAAAATCAATCAATCAATCAATCAATAAGTAAAAGAGAGAGAACAGATTTTGAGTTATGAATTTTGAAATTTCAATTCACATCTCCTTTTATGGTATAGTTACAAAGTGTTGTTTAATTGGAACAGTCATTCTTGAGGAATTGATAATATTCTATGAGATATCACATAAAAATGTTTCTTTGTAACATTTACTTAAATGAACATAAATGAAAAGCATCTGTATTTACATTTCTATCCATGTCAACTCCATAAAGCTAAATTGATAATAGGCAGATAGACCAATCACACTAGGGAGAAGACGTGAGTATGCCAACCTGATAGATGGATAGATGAGAAGTTGGTCTATCAGTGGCTAGTTAGACTAGTCATCAAATGTACTGAGAATATATATAATAGAAGTTCTTAACTAAATAATAGAAATATTCAAAGGAGGCCTGAGTGTGATATTTGGTTGGCATTCAAGCTGATTAATGTTGCCAAATTTCCCTTTCTGAAACACATTGAAAATATCTGTATTGGCATAAAGTATACCTCATCCAGAACTTCAAGGTTTTAGAAATTGAAAAAATGATTTCTATTTATAACAAATTCTAAGGAACCTCTGTAAGAGTCTAAAGTGAGGTGCTATGGAAAATGCAAGTGATATTGAATCCAAAATCTTAGTTCTGATGCTTAACCTTGGATACAGTTTTTTCTTGCTTAGATGGAAAGTTGACAAAAAGGTACATTCAAATTCAGATACATCACTTACTTGGTGTGTACAAATTGGATAAGTTACTTTTCTTCTCTGTACCTTGTTTTCTGTATGCATAAATATATTAACACAAAATTTAAATTCAGAACTCTTGTGAAAATAAAATAAAATTTAATAAAGCTTTGTACAATATGCTTCTCACGTGATGTGCCTTACATTTATTACTTGCAGTATTCCTTTGGCTTCTTAATCAGTGTTATTGGGATTTTAGTGAAAGTAGCTTAATTTTTGAGGAATTGAGAATTAAATTCTCAGAGGTTTATTGATGAGACAATGCGTATTAAAAATGTGTGAAGGGGACCAGCAGTTAGTGTAATGGCTATGTTGCTGGACTCCCACGTAGTTGACCGCGGTTCGCGTCCTGGGCCCGGTGGCTTAAAACTCATACCGGGCTCATGTGTGTGTGTGCCCAAGATCCCGAGAGGAGACTAGAGGAGAAGGGATTGCGGCGTGGCCATCCCCCCTGAGGGGTGATTTCTCGCTTTCTCTCTCTCTCTCTCTCTCTCTCTCTCTCTCTCTCTCTCTCTCTCTTGTCTTTCTGGCGAGCGCACGCACCCTAGAGCAAAAACCTCTCAAAAAAAAAAAAAGAAAAATGTGTCAAATGCAAGTGCTAGTTTTACCATTGTTATACTTGTAAGAACTAGTATTGGTATTGTATCTACTCTCATAAATAAATAAGGATTGTTAGGAAAAAAATGTGCTTAAGTAGTAAAACAGAAATCTGTGTTTTAAGCATACCTAGTTTTTAACTTATTACCTTATATTGAGGCATACCATTATATGGAGAATTCTATTCATTAGTGGCACTCAGTTTCTTTGTTATTGTATCCTACACCTGTAGTTTTATTTATATTATTGCATACAATAAAATTTCTTTTAATTCTAACATACAATAATTAAGGCAATGAGTAATTTGTAGTATGAGTGGCATCTGACAACTGTCAATGGACAGTGCTCTTTAAAATACCCTGTGGGTTTAGGGGCTAACACACAGTAATGCAACAGAACCTACATGGGAGAGTCCTGGGTTTGTATCCTAGAACTTCCCTATGTGTGCAGTTCATATGTATATGCTTTTTATCTGAGCTGATTGAAAGTGAGGGTGGATTGCAGCATGGAAATCCTGTTGGGGATACTTGTCTCTATTTCTTTGAATCTCTCCTTTCCTTTCTTTCTCATGAAAGGCATAATTTTTTAAGGAGAGAGAGAGACAAGGAGAGAGAGAGAAAGAGAGAGAGAAAGAAAAATCTTCTTAATTATGGCAAATACCCAAGGAGGAATATGCTTACAGATTCTGCTGAATCTTTTGGTTATAATTAACTCTCAAACCCAAGCAAGGGCCTGCTGAAATGTTTTGCCAAGTCAGTTGAGTTTTTCTTTTTAAATCCCAGGTTGCATTCTTTCTTCCTAAATTTGTTTTTGTTTTTGCTTTTGAAATTTAGAATTTCAAGGTTTTCTTTATTTTGTAATTTCTTGTTTACATGTAATGAAACTTTATTATATATAAGAAAATGTGTTATCAGTGAATACACACTTTATTGCTGTGGTATTCTTTCATAATTTGCTCAATACTAACTTCCTACTGTTTCCCATATATTGTTAAAATGTTCTTAATGTTAGATCTAAGCAATGTGATGTAATTATAATTTAGTTAGCATACACTGTCTTTACAGTTACCAGGAATCATGTTAATGTCATTTTGTGAGATGATCTAGTAGACTTCTTGTCATCATTTTTATGAAAATGCTCAATTTTTAGTCATTTGTAACATCAGCAAACAGGATTTCGGAGAGAGTAATGCCATCTGTTGTTATTAAAAGTGACATAGCCCAAGGTTAGGCTAGACACACAGCAATTCTTTCATCTTCAGTATTTCTTTGCTTCTCTCTGTTTACTATGAACTTGTCTAGTTGAGTTGATGAAAAGTATGTAAAGATCAATTTGGATTAAATCCAAATCATGCTGAAAAAGCTGTGGAACAACTAAGGGAACTACTAATTTATCAAATATTGTTCCTTTTTGTCTGTGATGTGATAATGTCATATACCTACATAAGAATTTATCATTCTAATTCCAGAACTTGTAAAATTCTTCTCTCTTCTGAGGAAACCTCATACAGTTAGAATGTCTTTGCATCTGCTTTGTAACAAGTAACCCTTAAGAAGATAGTCAGCAACTAGGAGCTGAAACAATTTCAAAGAAACTGAATTCTGAAAGTAGATAATACATGTTAGGGTGGAGAATGCTCTACTGTAATCACAGACTTGGGTCAATACATTCAGTAGACGAAAACCATAAAATGGTAAGGCTCTTGTATTATGCCCATTCAGACTATCATTTTATTGGGTCATCAGGAAAGTCATTATACATTTTTGCATAGAAAAACAGAATAATGCATCAAAATTTTCTGAGGATCTACTATAATCTTGGAAGACTGAGATACCAGAAAAAGTAGCTAAATTAACACATAAATATAGCAACATCAACTATAACCATGCATTATAATTATTTCCCATGAGATGCTAGGTATTTCAGAATGAGTTCTAAATTTTTAATTTTTGTATTTTATTTTGATATTTGAAAAGTAACTCTGAAAATCTTGATAAGCAGAATATAGAAATACTTAAGTGATTTTTTAAAAATATCTTCAGCCAAAAATCCATAGGCATAAACTATATCTGAAGCATTGATGGTAAGTACAATTCTGGTCATATCTTTTCTCCGTCTTTTTCATATTTATTTCCTTCATCCATAGTTGACCTAAGGTTAGAGTAGTCAATCATTACTCCCCCAAACATTTTGTCATCTTTTTATGTTGCTATTCCTCAGACATGCTGGCAGTATCTAGTGAAAGTTAAAAGTTTTACTAATACCCGCCCTAATAAACAAAAGGTGACAATTTTTTAGAAAATCCATTCTTTGTTTTGAGCATCCTACCATACAATTTAGCAGATGACTGCTTTATAATAACCACTTAGAGTTATCTGATGCTTTAAAATTTACAAAGTGCTCTTATACACATAATATTTGCTGACCTTTGCCAGCACTCATTGAAAGAGTTTGAAATAAGGGTGACTAGCTAAAGTCATATAATTAGGGCATTTAACAAATTTTAAGCATAAATTTATATTTAGATATTGGCATTTTTAAATTCAGTAGTTCTTGACCAAGTGACACAATACTCATTTGCTTTCACTATCCCTTCTATCCTGCTAAAATGTTCTTCAATGGTAAAATATTATTCATTTAGTACTACCAAATATTTCCTTGTAGGGAAGGAAGAATGAAAAGTCATTCTAAACTTTTAAAATTATACCCCAAATGAAAATGCAAAATATTATTTATCTAACAGGAAATTAGTAACACTACTTTGTGATATACAGTTCTCAAGAACAACTCTATGTTAACTATAGTTATAAGATAAGTTTGACGTAATGGCTATGTCACTGGACTCCCATGTAGCCGACCGGAGTTGAAGTCCTGGACCCAGTGGCTTAAACTCACGCCTGGTGCATGTGCGTGTATGCCCAAGATCCTGAGAGGAGAAGGGAGGAGAAGGGATTGTGGCGTGGTCATCCCCCTGGGGGATGATTACTGGCTTTCTGTCTCCCTGTCTCTCTCTGTCTTTCTGGAGAGCAAACATGCCCTATAGCAACCCACCCCCCCCCCCAAAAAAGAGAAATATTATTTTTCCCACATATATTATTTTGCTTTTCTATATTGTTAGTATTGGTTGATTTCACCATTATCCCACTATGTTTTCATTTGATAATCCACAGTCATGCTTAAATACACAACTATTTTAACCATTTTTAGCTGGAATCAATAAAAATCCCAAATAAGTCAAATAACTTTTACTTTTTGGAAAATAATAAACCCTTAGATAGATAAACATTGAGGTATGTCAGGACAAGCAGGTTGTGTGGTGGTTCAGGCACTGGATTCCACATGGCTAACCATGATTTGAGTCCCAGACCTGGTGTCTTGAAGCTCATGCCAAGTGCATGTGCTTGCATGCCTGAGATCCTGAGAAGAGAATGAAAGTGAAGAGATTGCAGCGTGGTCACCCCCCAACTCCCAGGGAGTTATTTCTCACTTTCCCTCTCTCTGTCTATCTCTGTCTCTCTCTAGAAAGTACATGTGCCCTGTGGCAAAATCTAAGAAAAATTAAGGTAAATCATTTCTTTACATTTATCATCTTTCCCCATCAATTCTTCCCTTAGATGACTACTATCAGTTCTTCTTTATATCCTGTAGAGTTGATTTATGCCTATACATGAGAAATATTACTATACAGTACTAATGGGGACTAAAATCCTTATTTTGTACTTTTCTTTGTCATCAAGAGATTATTTCATATTAGTTTAGAGAGACTTTCCTATTCTTTACAGTACATAATGTTCTGTTGCACAGATGTTTTGAGTTCTATTTTAATTGTGTCTCTATTAACAAGTATTTTTTTAACTCTCTTTTGCTCTTTCATACAAGGTTATGATTAATACTCACCTAAAAGCATTTCCCATCTGGGTGAGTAAATCTGTCTGAGAAATTCTCAGAAGTAGAGCTACTGGATCAATATGGTCTATGCATTCGTAAATTTGATAAATAGTAAAAAAAAATAGTCTGTGTGAGAACTATAGAAATTTACATTCCTCACAGTAATACAAAAGAATGCTTAGTGCCCATAATCTCACTAAAAATAAATTAATAATCTTTTGGATTTTTACAAGTCTAGGTAGAAAATACTTTCAATGTGGTTTTAAGTTGTATAATGACACTTGAAGATGGTTATTTCTATTTCTATTTATTTTCTATGTACTTTAAACATTTTTACAGACCGAAAAAAATACAAAGGACCCCAAATAGAATCAACATAAGAAGATCTTCTCCATGGCACTACAGCAGGAATGGTAAAAACCACAAAGACAAGACTTTAAAAATAGCAAGAGAAAAATATCAAGTCACTTATAAAGGTCACCTCATTAGGCTAACACCAGACACCTCTCAACCAAAACAATGCAGGCAAGAAAAAAATGGAAACACATATTTAAAATACTAAAAGAAAAACAATTTCAAAC
Source organism: Tupaia tana (assembly GCA_026018925.1). Lineage (NCBI taxonomy): Eukaryota > Metazoa > Chordata > Mammalia > Scandentia > Tupaiidae > Tupaia > Tupaia tana. Next base: position 251,122,795 of record JAKSZU010000001.1, on the reverse strand, counting down.
AAGAATACTATACCCACTAAGATTATCCTTGAAATGGGAATAACAAATAAAATCATTATCAGACAAGCAAAAAGCAGAAGAATTCACCAATACTAGATCAGGTCTTGAAGAATAACTGAAGTGAGTACTATATCAGGAAAACTGAAAAGAAATAAGAGAACAATTTAATCCAATCAAAAGACACTGATTGAATGGATTAACAGAAACACTTCATTTACTGACGGCAAGAAATGCACCTCTAGATAAAGACATGCATAAACTAAAAGTGAAGGGTTAGAAAAGAGATATTCCATGAAAATGGAAATTATAAAGAAAGGTAGAATTGCAATGCTGATATCTGACAAAAGACTAATTTAATACAAAAACTAAAAGAGACAAAGAAGGACATTATGTAGTACTAAAAGGGTTAATTCACCTAGAAGATATAACACTTATAAATATCTATGAACCCATGGTGGGTACATCAAAATATGTGAAAGAAGGACTACAAGATCCAAAGGGAGAGATAAGACTGCGGTATGCTAATCATTGGTTATCTAAACACCCACTATCTCCTTTGGACAAATCATCTAGACAAACAAATAATAATAAGCAAAAGGATACAGGATCTAAACAACAGCACAAATTTAATGAAATTGACAGATATCTATAGAATGTTCCACTTTTCAAAAAACACAAAATATACATTTCTCTCATCCCTGCATAGAACCTTTTAAAAGACTGATAACATGATAGGGCACAAAACAAACTCTTACAAATTCAAAGGCATAGAAACTGGGACCAGCAGTTAGTGTAATGGCTATGTTGCTGGACTCCCATGTAGTCGACTGTGGTTCACGTTCCAGACACCGGGCCCTTGTGCATGCGTTCCTGAGAGAAGAACAGAAGAGAAGGGATTGCGGCATGGCCATCCCCCTGGGGGGTGATTTCTCGCTTCCGGTCTCTCTGTCTCTCTCTGTTTGGCGAGTGCATGCTCCCTGTAGCAAAAACTTCTCCAAAAAAAAAAAAAGAAAGAATAGAAACTATCTAGCATCTTTTCCAACCATGATAAAATTAAACTGGAAAACAATTTCAGGAAAATACCTCAAAAATACACAAACATGGAAACTAAACAACCTACTCCTGAATGACTTTACAACCACTAACAAAATTAAGACTAAAACTAAAGATTCATTGAAACTAACAATAATGAGTACATAGGTTTTCATAATCTATGGGACACAACAAAAGCAGTCATAAGAGGGAAGTTCATAGCAATTAGTGCACACAAGAAAAAGATGGAAAGGTAGCAAGTAGACAACATAACAATATACCTCAATGAATTGGAAAACAACAACAAAAACAAGCAAACACACAAAAATGCCGGGAGAAAATAAATAATAAAGATTTGAGTGGAAACAAATAGAGAATAAGCAAACAATACAGAAAATAAATGAAACCAAAAGCTGGTTCTTTGAGAAGATAAACAAAATTGATACACCATTAGCTAGACTGAAAAAAAGAGGGAATCAGAAAAAATCAAATTTGTAATGGAACAGGCAATATTACTACAAATAAAACAGAAAAACAAAAAAAAATTAGTGGATAATATGAGTGGTTATATGCCAACAAACCAGAAAACCTGGATGAAATTGCTGCATCATATAGTGGTAAGATTTACATCTGAGTGAAGTAACCCAGGCTATGAAAGAGACATTGAATGTCTCCACTTAATATATACTGAATGTCTGCACTCTATGATGAAAAGTGAAAACTTAGAGGAAATAGAAACAGGGAAAATAGTTGTGGATACCTGAGGCAGTGTGGGAGGAGGATGGAAAGTGGGAGAGGATGAGAGGAAGGAAATAAGGGGAAAAATAGAGAGGCAAAACATTTATGAGACCCAGAAATGGAAGATTGTCTGTTGATGATAACATGTATGATATCTTTAACTGGACCAGTGTGCAGTGTCTTCATGTTAAGAAAATTCATTTTACAAGCTGTGGGGATGTACAGTGATTGAATGTATAAAATAAATTTAAAAATAAATTAAGAAGTTAAAACAATAAATTGACAAATATTAAACCCCAAAAAAGAAAGAAAATAAAAGAAAACCTAGATGAGAAGGACACATTTATGAGATTTCTGGACACACCTAATCTACCAAGACTGAATCAAGAAGAAATAGAATCTGTATAAACCAATAACAAGCAATGAAATGGAATCACTGATAAATTACCTCCCAACAAAGAAAAGCCCAGGTCCTGATGGTTTCACTTCTACAAAACTATTTCTAAAGAGCCAACACAAGGAACCCTCCCAAATTCATTTTATGAAGGCTCCATTACCCTCATCCCCAAAACAGACAAGGGCATAGCAAAAAAAGAAAACTATAGACCAGTATCTATGATGAATATATATGCAAAACCTCTCAACAAGATTCTAGTAAATCATATCCAATGACATATACCATGACCAGGTAATCTTTATTCCAGGAATGCAAGGATGGTTTGACATATGCAAAACTGTAAATGTAATACACCATATTAACAGAAAGATGAAAACAATATGATCATATTACTCGATGCAGAAAAAGTGTTTGATAAAATACAACAACAACAACCCTTGATGATTAAGACTCTCAGCATTTTTCAAGTTTTCTATTGAGTCAGCAGTCTTCTTGTCAAAGTCTAGAAATTCTACAAAGTAGGGAGATTTTCAAATAAATATTAAATGTCCTTATGTTGTTTTTAATTATGTATATATTAGTTTTATTTTCTACATAGATGAATTTTAATATTATGTAGAGACATTTATCAATCTCATCTTTCATGACCCTGAATTTTGAGAAAGACAAAGACTTTCCATATCCACAGGTAATAAATTAATTTTCATGAATTTTGATACTTGTATGGTTTTATTTATACCTTAAATGTCTGATTCATTTGGAAATTTATCATGTATATTATGCTGTATGAATTTAATTTTCTTTTTGTTCAACATGGCTACCAGATACAACAACAACAAAAAATATTTCTTCTTCATTTTCAAATTTTTTAATGTTTCTGCCATATGGCAAGTGTGCTTCCCAGAGAGAATAAGAGAGAGGGAAAGTGAAAAGTCACCCCACCCCCATGAGGGAATGGCCACATTGCAATACCTTCTTCTCCATTCTCCTCCTGGGATTTTGGACATGCATGCCCACATGCCTGACATGAGTTTTAAGCCACAGTGTCTGGGACTTGAACCAGATTTGAACATATGAGAGTCCAGTGCCCCAACTGTCATGCCACCTGCTGGCCCCACTTCTTTTTTTAATTTTTTTAAAATTTAAAGTACATGTGCATGTGCAAGACAGAGATACTGTTCATAGACATTGGCCATGCCATGAGCTCTTTCCTGCAGCCTTCTAGTTCATATAATCCTGGACAGGTTTGTGTACATGCTTCCACCATGTTCTTAGGCTGCGAACTTAAACCACAATCAGCATGTGGCTTCCAGCTCCAGTCTGGCACACCACAAACTGTGCCACAGACACTAGACCAATACTAAATATTAATTAAAATATCTATGACTCCTTCCTACAGTGACTTCAGGTTTTCCTTGTTTATATTCTATTGTTCAATATAATTTGCTTTCAGAATTTCTTTTTTTAAATTTTATTTCAAGTTCTTTTATATATTCAATCATGTTACTTAGTTTGCAAAGTGAATATTTCAATATGCGTACATTTCTCCATTCTCCCCAATCCAGTTGATAATAAAGTTATATTCAAAAGATAATACCCCATTTCTTTGTCCCATTAATGCTAAGCCTCTGCATTTTTCTCCTTAATGTCCTTCCTCAGACTCTACTACTTCACTCACCCACTTCCCACACTATATCTGGTATTCACAACCATTTACTGTGTTTCTATATCTTTTAGTCATTCAGTTTCAGCAATAGAGTGTGGACACTTGGTATATTTTAAGTGGAGACATACAATGTCTCTCCTTCATAGCCTGGTTTGCTTCACTCAGCAGTAAATCTTCCATGCTCATCTACTTTCTGTCAAAAGCTAGGGTCTTGTTTTTTTATGACTGAGTAGTATTCCATAGACTATATATGCTACAGTTTTTTAATACATTCATCTGTTTGTGTACATCTGAGTTGGTTCCATGTCTTAGCAATTGTGAATAAAGCCGCAATAAACATCGATATGCAAGCACTTTTCCTAATAAGAATTCTTTCCTTGGGTCGATACCAAGTAGTGGGATTGCTGGATCATATGGTAGTTCTAGTTGTAGATTTTTGAGGAATCTCCAAATTTTTTTCCACAGTAGCTGGACCAATTTACATTCCCACAAGCAGTGTAAAAGAGTTCCCTTTTCACAACACCCCCACCAGAACTTATCATTTTTCATTTTTTAAAATTTTAGTCATTCTGACTGGGGTTAGGTGGTATTTAATTGTGGTTTTGATCTGCATTTCCCTTATAATGAGGAATGCTGAGCATTTTTTCATATGCCTTTTGGCTATTCACATGTCATCCATAGACAGTGTTTTCTTATTCTCTCATCTTTAATAGGGTTGATCATCTTTTTTGGGGAAGCTGCTTGAGTTCCTTGAATATTCTGGTTATCAGTCCCTTCAGATTCATCTTTCGGCAGGTGGATATCCAGTTTTTCCAGCACCATTTGCTGAAGAAGTTTTCCTTTTCCCACTGGTACCCTTTGTCAAAAATTAGTTGGCTAGGGACCAGCAGTTAGCGTAGTGGCTATGTCGCTGGACTCCCATGTAGTTGACCGCGGTTCGCGTCCAGGACCCGGTGGCTTAAACTCACGCCGGGCATGTGTGCACGCGTGCCCAAGATCCCGAGAGGAGAATGGAGGAGAAGGAATTGCGGCGTGGCCATCCCCCCTGGGGGGTGATTTCTCTCTTTCTGTATCTCTATCTCTGTCTGTCTGGCGAGTGCACGCACCCTATGGCAAAAACCTCTCAAAAATAAATAAATAAATAAATAAATAAATAAATAAATAAATAAATAAAAATTAGTTGGCTATATGTTTGGGAATTTACTTCTGGGGACTCAATTCTGTTCCATTGATCCAAATTTCTGTTTCTGTTCCAGTACCATGCTGTTTTGATTACCACAGCCTAATAGTATATTTTTTGGGTCTGGGAGTGAGATGCTGCCCACTCCACTCTTGTGCAAGATTGCTTTTGCAACGCGAGGTCTTTTATGATTCTAGATGAATTTTATGATTGTCTTTTCTAGATCTCTAAAGAACGTTTCTGGTACTTTGATTTGGATTGCATTAAATATGTAGATTAATTTGGGTAGAATTGTCATTTTGAATATATTAATTCTTCCAGTCCAGGAACATGGGATGTCCTTCCACTTTTTTTGTATCATTTTCAGTTTCTTTTTTTATTTTTTTCATAATTTCCCTTGTGGAGGTTTTTAACTTCTTTGGTTAGATTTATTCCTAGGTATCTTATACTTTTTGTTGCTATTGTAAATGGAGTTACTTTTTTCTATCTCAGTCTGCCTGCTATTTGTATATAGAAATGCTATAGATTTCTGTATGTTGATTTCATATCCTGCAACTTTACTATATTCATGTATTACTTCCAGTAATTTTTTTATGGATATCATTGGGTCTTCTACGTATACAATCATGTCATGTGCAAATAGTTTCACCATTTTTTTTTCTATTTGAATGCCTTTTATTTTATTCTCTTTTCTGATTCCATTGGCGAGGACTTCCAGTACTATATCGAAAAGGAATGAAGAAAGTGGGCATCCTTGTCTTGTACCAATTTTTAGTGGAAAAGCTTTCAGCTTTTCTCCATTCAGAATGATGTTCACTATGGTTTTCCATAGATAGCTTTTATTGTGTTGATAAATTGTCCTCTATGCAGAGATTGCTGAGAGTCTTGATTATGAAGGGATGTTGTATCTTATCAAATGTTTTTTCTGCCTCAATAGATACGATCATATGGTTTTTATCTTTCTTTCTGTTAATATGGTGTTTTGCATTTATGATTTTGCATTTGTTGAATCAACCTTGCATTCCTGGAATAAAGCCTACCTGGTCCGTGATGTGTACTTTTTTTTTATAAGTTGTTGGATATGATTTGCTAGTATCTTGTTGTGAATCTTTTCATCTATATTCATTAGAGATATGGGTCTATAGTTTTCTTTCCTTGTCCTGTCCTTATCTGTTTTAAGGATAATGGTGATGGAAACTTCATAGAATAAATTAGGGAGAGATTCACCCTTTTGGATCTTTAGAAATAACTTGAGCAGAATGGGAGTTAACTCTTCTTTAAAAGTTTTGTAGAATTCAGAGGTGAAGCCATCAGGACCAGGGATTTTCTTTGTTGGGAGGTTATTTATTACTGATTCAGTCTCCTGACTTGTTATGGGCCTATTTAGCATTCTATATCCTCCTGGCTCAATCTTGGTAGACTATATGTGTCCCAGAATTTGTCCATCTCATCCTGATTGTCTTGTTTCTTGGTATATAGTTGTTCATAGTATCCTCTAACGATGTTTTGTATTTCTACTATGTCTGTTGTTTTATCGCCTGCTTCATTGCAGATTTGATTTACCTGGTTCTGATTGTGCAAAAGCCAAGCTATTTTAAGGATGGAGATTTTGTTATATGTTTTAATATCTTTATTTTATGATTTTGCCAGAGGTCACAAGTGCTCACCTGAGAGAGACAGAGAGAGGAAAAGGGAGAAATCAGCTCCTGGGATTGGGGAGTGATGGCCACACCTCAATCCCTCCTTCTCCATTCTACTCTGGGGATTTTGAACGTATGCTCACATGCAACCAGAGTGATTTTCAAGCTGCTAGGTCAGGGGCTCAAACTGCAATCAACCATGTGGGAGTCCAGCACCTTAACCACCATGCCACCTGCTGGTTCCAATATATTTTAATATCTTCTTAATTGTCAAAAATGGAATACATTTATGATGTATGGTATGATGTTTTCCCATCATTGTGGCATGGCTAAATTAAGCTAATAAGCAAGTATAACCTTATAAAAATAGGGACTTCAAAAATTCATTGAAAAATGGAATTAAGGGACCAGCAGATGGAGCAGTGGTTACATCTCTGGACTCCCAAATGGCCAACTATAGTTCAAGTCCTGAACCTGCTGGCTTGAAACTCATGCTGGGTACATGTACATGTATGTCCAAGATCCCAGGAGAAGAATGGAGGAGACAGGGAGACAGGATTATAGTGTGGCCATCCCTTCTGAAGGGTGTGATTTCTCACTTTTCTTCTCACTATTTCTGTCTCTCTCACTAACAAGTGCATGTGCTCTAAGGCAAAAAACTTTACCAAATAAATAAATAAGTAAATAGAAAGAAAGAAAAATAGAATTAAAGGACAAGTTTATTTTTGAATCAGCCAGTGGCATGATGGTTATGGCAGCTGGATCCCACATGGTCAATTGCGTAGTTTGCGTCCCGGACCCAGTGGCTTGAAGAACACATCAGTTGAATGTACATGCATGCCCCAAATCCCAAGAGAATGCAGGAAAAGGGATTGCAGTATGGACACCTTGGGGGATGGGGTGATTTCTCACTTTCTCTCTCTCTCTCTGTATATCACTTTCTCTCTCTCCAGCAAGCATATGTCCCCTTTATATATATATATATATATATATATATATATATATATATATATATATACAACTGAATCATATAAGATTATGTTTAGATTTATAAGAAACTGCCATACTGTCTTTCAAAGTGGCTGCAATAGTTTACATTTCCACCAGGAATAAATGAGAGCTCATGTCTCTTCACCTACTTGTCAACAGCTGGTATTGTCCTTGTCCTGTTTTGAATGTTAGTTACTCTAATAGGTATGTAGTTGTAGTTCATTGTTTTAATGTGCAATCTTCAATCACAAGTGATGCTTACCATCTTTAAAAATTTTATTTCTTCTAGGACCAGCAGGTGGCACAATGATTGTATCGCTGGACTCCCACATGGTTTACTGTGGTTTGAGTACTGGACCTGGTGGCTTGAAACTCACACTAAATACATATGCGTGTGTGCCCAAAATCCCGTGAGGAGAATGGAAAGGAGGGGATTGCAGCATGGCCATCCTCTCTGAGGATTTCTTGCTTTCTCTCATTCTGTTTCTTCTCTCCAGTGGGTACATGTATCCTATAATGAAAATCTCTCTTTTTGCTTTCATGAAAGAAAAAGTGTGAGAGAGAAAAAGAGAGGCACCACCGAACAGGGTTTTTATGACACAATCTACCCCAGTCTTAGCTCATCCACATGATGGGCAAACATGTGACATATGTTATATGCTTGGGGAGTTCCAGGGACATAAATCCAGGACTTTTCCCACAAGTGTTCAGTTCCATTACCTCTGCATTATTGCCTGGTCTCCAGCTACAATTTTTTTTTTTTTTTTTTCTAATGTTTTGCAAGTTTGCATATATAGAAACTGAGGGGAGATGTATATACACATATACATGTATATAATACATCTATATGTAAAGAGAGTTTATGGAAAAATTCTGTTAAAGTATACATTTATTTAATATCAAAAATCTTGAAATCTATAAGTAGTTTGTTTTTAATAAACATATTATGTGGTATTTTTTTAAGATACTATAAATATATTTTAAACTAATACCTAAGTATTTCATTTTTTTTAAGAGGCTTTTGCTCTAGGGCACGTGCGCTCACCAGACAGACAGAGAGAGACATAGAGACAGAAAGCGAGAAATCACCCCCCAGGGGGGATGGTCATGCCGCAATCCCTTCTCCTCCATTCTCCTCTCGGGATCTTGGGCACGCATGCACATGCGCCCGGCGTGAGTTTTAAGCCACCGGGTCTGGGATGCAAACCACGGTTGACTACATGGGAGTCCAGTGACATAGCCATTATGCTAACTGCTGGCCCCAGTATTTCACTTTTTAGGAGCTATTATTAACGGTATTTTTTTAAAATCCTGATTTTTTGTTGTTGATGTACAATCTTGCTCTACTTACTTAATTCCAGGCTTTTAAAAAGTTGATTGTTGGGATTTTTCTACATAAATAAACATATTATACAAGAAAAAAATTTACTTCTTTTCTAATCTGCAGACATTTCATTTCTTTTACTTGTTCTTTTGCATTAGCTAGAACTTCCAGTACACTGTTGAATAGGAATTATAAGAAAAAGATACTTCTGTCTAAATTCCAGTCTTAGAGGAAAAATGCTCAGTCATTCATCATTAAATATAATGTTAACATCAAGTTGTTTTGTTTATTTTTTGTTTATTTTTTGAGAGAGATTTTTATTATAAGGTGAGTGTCCTTGCCAGAGAGACAGAGAGAGACAGAAAGCCAGAAATCTCCTCCAAAGGGAATGGCCATGCTGCAATCCATCTCTTCCATTCTCCTTTCAGTATTTTGGGCATATATGCACACGTGCCAGGGGTGAATTTTAAACTGCCAGGTCAGCACTTGAACTGTGGTTGACTATGTGGGAACCCAGTAACGGAACCGTTATGTCATCTGCTGGTCCCTTATTTGTTTTAAGATTGCTTTGCCATAGAGCACATACACTCACTAGAGAGAGAGAGAGAGAGAGAGAATTAGAAATCACCCCCTCACAGGGATGGCCACTGCACAATCCCTTCTCCATTCCCGTCTAGGTATTTGAGCATGCACACACCCCGCATTATTTTCAAGGTGCTGGGGCTGGGATTCAAACCATGCTTGGCCACGAGGGAGTCTAACACATCACTGACTGACCCTAAATTATTTTTTATAGTCATTCTTTATTGAATTTAGAAAATTCTTAGATAGAAGTAAATATGCCCCTTCTGTGAGAATTCATGTTAATCTCTCAGGCATTGGGCTTTGTTTTACATTTACTGAACCTACAAATGTTGAAGGTTTACAGTTCTTATAATGTCCTTGTTTTTGTTCTCTCTACTGAGTTTGGATTTCCTTACATATGGTTCCTCATAGAAAGCCTGTATTTTGTCAGTATTTAAAGTGAATCCCTAGTATTATACTGGAGACTACATGGTGTAGGGGCAAGGCATGGAGAAGGAGAAGCATGCTATTATCTTGTGAATAAATCTTGGTTTTTAGTAGACTTTAATCTCTGGTCTGTAACATCCAAGAATGTTTATTTTTGTCTGGCTATTCTCCTTCATTTGGGACTGGAAGAAAATGAGGACAAAGGAGACAAATTCTTTTCCCCACGGCTCTTAGACAACACTCTGATAAATTATTATCCCTGGTGGAGTAGACCTCTGTTACATAGATGGGTTTGGGCATATTTCACAATAATTATTTACTACCTCCCCCTTCCTGAGCCATGTAAAAGAATCTTTTCACATTAACCCAGAGAGAACTTAGTGATGTTCTAGGAAGAAAAGCCCCATGCAAGTGTGGGGGTCCTCTAAGACTGCAGCCATGTGGAGATTCTCACTGATATAGGAGTCTTTAAGAACTTCGTAGAAAATTAATATTATGAAAAAATTAAGGCAGAATTCGATACCAAAAAAACCCCTAGTTTTTCCAATTAACAAAGATGGTATTTTAATTTTTAATTTGGATCTTGTTTTACTTACAGCTCTGTGATTCAAGTACCTGACCCAGTGGCCTAAAAAAAACATGCTGGGTGAAAACATGACGGTACATGAAATCTGGAGATGAGATTGAGGCATGGCCAATTCCTTTGATGAAGCAATTACTCACTTTCCCTCTCTCTGTCTCTCTTTGGTGAAAGTACATGCCTTATAAAATATTTAAATAAAAAAATATGTAGACTAAAAATGAAATAAGAAGAATATATGTGTTTCTTTTTTTTTTTTTTTTTTTTTGAGATTTTTGCTATAGGGCGCGTGCGCTCGCCGGACAGACAGAGAGAGACATTAGAGACAGAAAGCGAGAAATCATCCCCCAGGGGGGATGGTCACGCTGCAATCCCTTCTCCTCCATTCTCCTCTCGGGATCTTGGGCACACACGCACACGTGCCCAGCGTGAGTTTTAAGCCACCAGGTCCGGGACGCGAACCGCGGTTGACTATGTGGGAGTCCAGCAACATAACCATTACGCTAACTGCTGTTTCCAAGAATATATGTGTTTCTCTATTTATTCAAATTTCTTTGTTTTTCTCCTAAGAGATTTAATCATGTGTATCTTCATTAAGTATGAAGAATTAAGCATGTTCTTGGTTTTATGACTGATATATATTTTGTCATATTAACAAATATCTACCCACTTCTATTGACTATTTTTAATCAAGAATTATAATTAAATTTTGTTCTTTGTCATTTTATTGTTGTATTTATACCCTCTGATAAATTAAAAACAAAAACAGTAAAGAAATAGCATTGGGATTATTCACTCTTTAAATAGTTGGTACAATTTTCTTTTACGAGTTTATTGATAAAAGAGTTATTGACAGCATCCTTTATTTTCAATACTTAGTTGAAGTTTTAGGCATTTTTTAAAAATCTCTTATGCAGTAATTTGAGTAAAGTATAAATTCATAAAAATTTAACCTTTTTTTAGGATTAATGTTTAAGTTTATTTTGGTGCAGAAAATTTTTGACATCTATGCAGAATACATTTTTATTTAGTTAGTTATTTTTATTATCATCATAATCTTCTTTATATTACATTGAATTACATATAACTTTACAGTGTGTTACATTGCTTTTTCAGAAGGGAATGCCATGCATGTCAGTCAATACAGAGACATTAATCTCCCCACTTCATCATTCAACTTCTTTTTTTAAAGTTCTTTTTCTTTTTTTTGCTATAGGGCACATGTGATTTCCAGAGAGAAATTTAATAGGCTATAAATTAAAATATTTTATAAATAATTTACTTTCTTTGAACTGTTATTCATTAAGCACATGTCATGTGCAGGGAATTGCTCTAAGCTTTGAGAATATAGGCGTGAACAAGCTAGATAAGCCTAAACCCTCATAGTGAAAACTGGGGCTGTGTTGGTTACGACATAACTGTGCCACAGCTATTGGAAACAGCAGATCCTACTAGCTCACAGATGTATGGATTCCTGGAATTGTGTTTGGCCATAGACCTGCACCAAAGTTATCACCAATCTTCTAGCACTCCACTTGGAGAAAACACTCTGAAAGGTCTCAGCTCTACAGCTTCTTTGTAAAATTTTTACCAATCTATCAGTCTATCCATCTGTCTATTTATTTATTACCAGAGACCACAGGAATTCACGAGAGAGAGAGAGAGAGAGAGAGAGAGAGAGAGAGAGAGAGAGAGAGAGAGAGAGAAAGCGAAAACACCTCCCAATGGGACATAGGCACACCATAATTTCTTCCATTTCTTCACTAAGTCAGGATCTGAGGCATGAACTTATAGGCACTTCGCATGATTTTCAAACCATAGTCAGCCATACAGGATTCCTCCTTCCTCCCCAGCAGGCCATATGATCAGCCCCAGAGCTTCTTACAGTACCACCTATATCTCCATTTCAACTGTATATCACTTCAACTGGCCCCTGTGCTCAGTCCTGTTTTCCAAACTTCCTTAGTTATGTAGGTTTCAGGAAACACAACTAATTAAATTTATAAGCAATCTTTCATCTTAGAGTCTCTCTCAAAGGATTCATTCTAAGGCCTGTGACATTTATGTTCCACATGAGGAACAAAATAATAAATGAAAGGGAAATCAGTAGTATTGACACATTAGTTAAGAATAATTATCAAGCATTTACACGTACTAGAAGTTAAATGTGTGCAAGCATGCATTTGTTTTTCTGCATCTGTGTGTTCCATATGTGTATATTTTAGCCTTTGAAACATATGTAAATAAAATCTTGAGACTCTTATTATCATCAAAGTCTTAATAGCTTGTTTCCTGTTGTGAGCTAAGCAGATGTTATACATGCAAATAAAATTAGATCCAAATGAGAAAAATGGGAGATCATAGGTTTCTGGCTTGGAAATGTCTAGTGATAGCAATAAACTTGGAATAATAAAATATTCTACCAATGTGGTAAGCCTCATAGTAGTACTCTAATAAAATTGTTTCAATGTAATTTATGCTATCATGATACTATGAGCTATGTAGATATAAAACAAGGCTTATATCTTTATCTCTTGGGATCAGTATTCCCTAGATCATGTTAAACTTTGATAGTAGCTACTGGCAACATGTGGCAACTGGGATATCCCCTGCTTTTCAGCTCATTCCACTTCCAAGTTCACACATAGGACATAGTTCCCATTAAGGGACCAGACTGTGAACTCAGTAGAGCTGTCTTATATTACATCTCAAGAGATGCTAATCTAAAATCTACCTATAAATAGATATAGCTTAGTACTGCCTTGATTTTGTTTTGTTTTGAACAGTTGCACCATCAAACAACTTGGGGATCAGTGAACTCATAGTAATCAGTAATTATGAGGTTTTAAAAACCAGATGGTTCCTTTCAAAATGCATCAGCTCCTTCCTTTATTGACATTTTAAGAGAGAGATGCATTTCTAGCAATTTTATCCCAAAAGTATCTCAAAGGTTGGCTAAATACCTTAGTAACCTATACTTCTCAATCATTACTCTTCTATAGTATTTTTAGATAAATTCAACATCACTACATTTTACTTACCACTTTTAAATACTTTCTCTTGAAGAAAAATATCATACCTTAGAGAGCTATTAATTTAAATCTGATGCTTATGGACATTGACTGAAATTCACTATATATATATATATATATATATATATATATATATACACACACACACACACACACATATATATATATATATATATATATATATATATATATTTACTATTTTTTAGATGTAGCAGGATTTGAACCAGTTATGTGAATTATGGTTTTTCCAGGTCCTCACCACACTCTCAAAACAAGATTATGGTCTTTATAGCCCAAAGCTCTCAGACAAAGACCGAAGCAATCAATTACCATTGGTTCCTTTCCTAAATGTGCAGCTTGATAATACCTAGCATGTGAGCCCCATGAGAAAAATGATTGAACGAGTTACTCCTAACTAGGATGAAAACTCCACAGTGATAACCTTAACTGAAAACTGTCTTTTGGAACCCCTCCCCTGTCAAGAGCTTTATTCTTAAATAAACTCTGCTTTACTATTCCCTCCTTTGTCTATGCTTCTAATTCTTTGTGATTGCAAGACACAAATCTGGACACTTTGCTGATCCTGCTCCAGTGCTGGGCTCTAGTCAACCCAGTATCTTCTATCAGACATGTGGTATCTAATTTCCATAAACACTAAACTATGGGCCCACTCCATACGATTTTTTCTTTACTAGTGACAGTTCATGTGTGTGCATGAACTTCTGAAAAAGAATGAGAGCAAGAGGGTGCAAAGCACCTACCACGGTGAGGACAGAAGTCTGATTACTATTTCCTATTTTCCAAAATCCTTGAGGGAGTCATGCCCACAAACATTAACAGATCATTTTGACCCCATTAGTAACAGGGTTCTTCCTGCACCTTGCTCCTGGAATATCTTTGTGATGCATATTAAGCCTCCTTATCTCTGTTAAAGTACATTCTTTTTTAATCTCAGCAACCTTCCTTTTTCAATCACTAACATAAAAACTGCAAACTCACCTATAACCTACAAGCCTCCCTTTCCACATGTCCGGATTTTTTGGGAGAGACCAATGGAAAAAACTGTTCACTAAATTCCAAAACCTGCCTCTCACTCTCAAAATCTAAAAGGAACCCCTGTACCTGATCACCCCAAGAAAGGCATGTTTTGCCTCCTCTCCAGGCCTAGGTCACTCATATTTGCTTAAAAATAAACCACATTATTATTTTTACTGATTGGTTATTTCCATCGACGATGAAATTATTTCCATCTTCATGCTGCAATCTCCATCCTTCAGTCCTCAGGATCCTGGACATTCATGTGTGTGTCCAACGTGTCAGGCTGACCAGGTCAGTGCTTTAAATCACAGTTGCTTTGTGGTTTCTGACTTCTCTTGAATAGCACATTATCACAGTGCCATAGAGCTGTTACTGTTCACATTTTAAATTAAAACTTGAAATAATCAGTGATAGGTTTCTACATCATAAAATCTCCCTTAATACCCAATTTACCACCAAAACAACAACTTCACATATCTTTGTTCCTTTAATATCTCTAAACAGAGAGGCAATAACCCTATTGAGTTGTTATAAGTCTCTACACTGTTAAGAGTCTTGGTAGATACACAAAGGTTCACTGGGGCCACATGTCAATAGAAGCTTGAGAAACATTTCTTTCAGGAATGCATTCCTGTGTCTTTTTGGTGGAATTCCTGTGGAGATTCATTAAGCATGCAATTAACAAAACTGCATTAACAAAAGGCAGCCTTTTCTATTCACATAGAAAAATTCAAGGAACTTCTGCCAGAGGATTGTTTTAAAAGGATGATATAGGTAAGTACATTCTCTAAGTATTCAGAAAATTGTTTTAAATTATTTTTTAATGTTTGAAGTTTTCTTTACACACCTGTAAATCAGCTCTATTTGTAAACTCAGAACTAAATTATTTGGTGCCTACCCTATAAAGTGCAGTAAATATTTTTGTATTTTTCAGTGTCATCAATTCCAATCTATGGTGAAGATCTCTGAATGGTTTCATTTTCTTTCTTTCTTTCTTTTTTTTTTCTTTTTTTTTTTTTTTTTTTTGGCATAGAGTGCATGCACTTGCGAGAGACAGACAGAGACAGAAAATAAAAAATCACCCCTGACGGGGATGGCCACACTGCAATCCTTTGTCCTCCAGTCACCTCTCAGGATTTGGGGCATGCACACAACATGTGCCCTGCATGAGTTTTAAGCCACCAGGTCCAGAACTCCAACCACAGTCAACTACATGGGTGTCCAGTCATGTGAACATGATGCCACCTGCAGATGCCCACTCTAGCAAATTTTTTAATAAAAGAATCTCTGAATCTACTCATGTAAAACATCCACTTAAAAATATACTACTCTCTTGAGCTAAAACAATGGATAATCTCTATTTATTGATTTACAACTGATTATTGTAATTTTTATTTCCTTCTTTTTTTTTGTTTGTTTGTTGGTTGGTTGGTACAGGGTGCTTGCACTCACCAGAGAACGATAGAGAGAGGAAAAGTGAAAAATCACTCCATTCATGGGGGATGGCTATAACACAATCAGTTTCTTCTTCTCCAGTGTCCTCCATTTCCCTCTTGGCATTTTGGGCATATATGCACATGTGCCTGGCATGTTTTTCAAGCCACAGGGTCCAGGACTTGAACTGCTCAGAAAGCCTTGTGAGATCCAGCCACTTCAACCTTCATGACACTTGCTGATCCAGTGATTGTAACTTTTACTTTTCTGAACTGTATAAAAGTTGTAATGTGACCCAGCATGAGAGAACACTTTTTTGAGGCTTCTTGAGAAGTAGTCACTTGGACTGCAGTCACTTATCTGGCTTAAGATAACAACATCCTGGGACCAGCAGTTAGCGTAATGGCTATGTCGCTGGACTCCCACGTAGTCGACCGCGGTTCGAGTCCCGGACCCGGTGGCTTGAACTCACGCCGGGCGCGTGTGCGTGCGTGCCCAAGATCCCGAGAGGAGAATGGAGGAGAAGGGATTGCGGCGTGGCCATCCCCCCTGGGGGGTGATTTCCTGCTTTCTATCTCTCTGTCTCTGTCTGTCTGGTGAGCGCACGCGCCCTATAGCAAAAACCTCTCCAAAAAAAAAAAAAAAAAGATAACAACATCCTTCAGTCTTACAGAGTTATTTCCATCAGCATATATATTTTCCCATTCTCCTTTTGGGATCTCAGGCATGCACACACAAGCACCTGACATGAGTTTAAGCCACAGGGCCCGGGACTCTAACTGTGGTCGAGTACATGAGAGTCCAGCAACATAGCCATCACACCAATTGCTGGTCCCCAGACTAATGCATTTCTAATGTAAAAATGTATATATACTTTAAAATTATAATAAAGACACATTAATTACAGTATAAATGTTGAAAAAGAATAATTATCTTGATAGGCAGCACTATCCACTACTGATACACCTACTGCGCTTTCCTTGTGTTCCTGTCAGTTATACTTGGTCTCAGCACTGCCACATCCCTAGGATTTCTGCAGTTTTTATCATCTGTGATGAGATCATCCAGAATCACTGCTTCTGGGCAGCTCCTATACCCAGCACTTTTAATTTTCTTTCTCATCCGTCTAGGAAAGATGACCTTACATTCATTATTTTTCTATGGAAAGATCCACATGCTTCAGAAGGTCTTTCCATGTGACCCAAGCAAAGCTCTTTTTCATAGGAAGACATTTCTTCTAATTTCACAGCAAACCCCTCTAAAAACAGCACATCCGATTACCAAAATGTGTGAGGAATTCTCCCCACTAGCAATCAATCTACTCTACAGGAGACTATCTGAGCAATCTCTAATTCTATTGAATTCTGACTATCTACCTGGAGTTAGCACCAAATCCCACAAGTTGAAGGTTCAGTCCCATAAGATTGCCCCCACTTTAAATGCTAGTTGTAACTCGTGCTTCTGCCCAACCAGTTTTAAATCACAGTTCAAATAACTACCATTTTGAGTTCTGTTAATTTTCTCAAATCACTCAAAGAACTTGGGAGAACACTTTATTTCCATGCACCACTTTATTATAGAAGATATTACAAAAGATACAGAAGAGAAGCTAGATAGACAGGACACACATTACAAAATGTGCCAGCAAGTTTAAAGAGCATCCATGCCCTCTCTAAGCACTACCCTCCAGAAACCTCTACATGGTTCCTTATATGTATAAAAAAATATCCCACAATATCATGGGGAAATATTTTAACAGAGTCCCACTTTTAGTAGAAATGGTATTTGTCATAGATTTCCACATCATCAGCATATAACATTCATAATATTATCTTTGTTTTTATTCATAAAATTTGAAATAATGTTCACTCTTTAACTTGTAATACTGGTAATTTGTGTATTTTCATTTTCTTGATCTTTAATTTTAGCAATGTTATTATAATTTACAATGAAATAACATTTGGTTTCATTTGTCATTTTCTTGTAGATTTGTTAGATGACTTCTCCTTCTTCTGTATTTATTAAGTTTGATTTGCTAATCTTACCCTATACTAACATTTTTCCTATCACAACTTTACCAGTATCACAGAAATTTTGATCTTTCTCTTTTAATTGATCCTTGGCCATGGTTTATTTGGAACTTTATTGTTTAATTTCTGGATATTTCAGTTGGTTACAATTATTGCTGTGTTGGCTAGTTCCTGTTTGGGAGGTTGGTTAATAGGCAATCTTATTCTTTCTTGCAGCCACACAAGCATGGGAATGATGCTTCTAGAATTCATTTACAATCCATTAGTAGTATATTGGGTCCACAGTAAATGTTTTGACTAAAAACCTATACTTTATGGCTGCAATTGCTTGTTGAGTAATGTGTATTTGATGAAATCAAATTACTTTGGGCATGTCTTGTATCTTTTTTCTGTATTTCTTTCTTCTTTTTTTTTTTGAGAGATTTTTGCTTTAAGGCACCTGTGCACACCAGAAACACAGAGACAAAGAGACAAAAAGCAGCAAATCACCTCCTGAGGGAGGATGGTCATGCTCCAATCCTTTTTTCTACATTTTCTTCTCAGGATTTTGGGCACACATGCACATATGCCTGGTGTGAGCTTTAAGCTGCTGGGTTCTAAACTTGAACCCCAGCCAACTATGTGGGAGTCCAGTATTGTAACCATTAGGCCATATGCTGATCCTTTGTATCTTTTCTTAATGTTTGATGAATTTTGTATGGAAAAAACTTATCATGTTTTTTATTTTTATTCACATTTAAATATAAGGCCATTGAATCTAGTCAAGCTGAATGGGAATATTAACATTTAAGACTTGCTTTAAAGACCAGCATATTGTCTATTGTGCTACGTGTCCCATGTGTACTTGGGAAAAAAATGTGTGTTGTGCAACACATAGGTTCAGGTTTCACTATGTGTCAAATGTGTCAATTTGGTTTATTATGCATATCTTTCCAGAATTTTTTACCTGCTTATTTTATTCTCATTTAAGGAAAATTATTTATTTATTTGTTTGTTTGTTTGTTTATTTATATATTTTAAGAGTTTGCAGTAAGTTAGGTGCACTCACCAGAGACATAGGGAAAGTGAGAAATCACCTCCCAGATGGGGCTGGCAATCCCATAACCCTTTCTCTTCCATTCACTTCTAGGGATTTGGGGTATCCAAGCACACATGCCCAATGTGACTTCCACACTGCTGGGTACAGGACTCAAATCATATAGAAGGTTACGTGGTATCAAGCACCTAAACTCCACACTACCTACTTACCCTCTTTTCTAAATATTTTATATTTTTGCATTTGTTTTTATCTAGCTAATTTCTAGTTAGCTAATCCTCCTTTTTGTTGTTTCTAATTTGCTGTTAAGGTAATTTAAATGATAAATTTTAGCTATACTTTTCAGTTCTAATATTTTAATTTTATGCTTTTTAACATATTTCTGGCACTATGATAAAACTATTCATGTTGTGTTTTAATTTTCTTGAATATTTCTTTACAGTTACTTTATTTACTATTTAAAGAATTATTTATTTAATTCCATTTATCATTATTATTATTATTATTTTTAATTTGAGCAGAAAGAGACAGTGAAAGAGAGAAAAGGAAAGGGAGAAAGCAAACTGCCATAACTGGGACTCAAACATCAGTTAGCCATGTGGGAATCCAGTGCCTTTAACCACCATGTGACCTGCCAGCACCCTTTACAGGTATTTTAAATTTGTACTGACAAAGCTCATGACTGATAACCATCTATCTACTTCTATTGTCTGTATTTTGGTTTGTTTTTAATCTTTTGTTCTGTCTCCAAGCATGCTATAATTTCAATTTAAATTCTGGATTGAGGGTATGAAACATTATAGAAGATTTAAATATTGCACATCCTCTACCTTTTCAAATAGTTTTCTTCTAAATATTACCTTATTTCAATCTATAGTTTACATAACTCAAGACTGGGTGAAAGATGCTTTACTTCTGGTTTGAGTTTATTCTAGTAAGTAAGATTTTAGAAATCTAAACTAATACTCAGAGGTGTTTGCCAGGGTTCTTCTTGGTAGAATATACATTCCTAATTTTTTTCTCCTTGACTCTAAAACTGTCAAAAGTATTTGCTTATTTAACCCTGTACCTGATTTTTTCTGGAATATGAAAAGAAAAGAATATCGGACTTGTCTCAATACGTTTCTCTTCTCTGATATATTGATCTCTCGTATCTTGGCTCCTCAATCATACTCTAGTGTCTTCAAAAACCTTTATTTGAAAACATCTTGAGCCACCAGTGGTGCGGTGGTTAAGGCAGCTGGACCATGCAAATCAAGTCCCAGATCTGGCAGCTTGAAAAACACTTTGGGTGCTTGTGCATGCCTACTCAAAATCTTCAGAGAAAAACTGAAGAGAAGTGATTGCAGCATGGGTATCCTCCTTGGGGGGATGGGGTGCTTCTCTCTCTCACTCTTTCTGTGTCTCTCTGATGAGTGTATAATACAGACTATAGCAAATTTAAATAAATAAGTAAATGAAAATATCTTATTCAGGAATAAGATATTTGTGTGCATGCATGTATGTGTGTGTAAGACAAGGAGTGAGAGTTTGCAACTTTAATAAAAATACACCCTAGCCAGATGCAAAAATGTAAGAATAGTTGTGCCTAATTTTGTAGTTCACGTTAATAACTTTAAATGCTTTCACTTTTTTACTTCACTGTGATGAACTTACAAGGAAAAGGAACGAAACAAAATAAGAAATCTAATACTTGAAGGCTACCTTTACACAGCAAATATTTTATACACATGAAATTACCTAAAACCATGGAACAACTCCATAGAACACAAAAAAGTAGGATTCTAGGAATTACAGATTTTTCTTCTATAGAACTATTATGCTGAGTATGATGAGTGATCCTTTCAAAAAAGATGGAAGAAATTTCAGAGAAAAAAGTTGTTGAATTATGAATAGGAAAATAGATCTTTAGATAATATTTAACTCTCATATTAAAGAGAATAAATTCACACACAAGGTAGAGAGTACATAGTTACTTAATGTTAGAGCTATGGCTAGAAACCATGCTTATAGATTTTATTTAATTATCTTTGTCCTATTCTCCCCCTGATAACCACAAAATAATCAGGAAATAAAACAAAATCTTGAGCAATATACACTTTTTTTTTCTGTTTTGATAATAAGAAGAGAAATCAAAAATTGGGGGTGAAGGGAGAGAAAAAAATTCTGACATTAGCATCCTGATAATTATCGCTTACAAAGCAAAGAAGTTTATTTATCCTTGGTCATGTGGTCTTCAAGTTGTTACAACCATTGGTATCTTAGGTCTTCTGTTACCCACTAGAGAAAGTGATGAAAGTGTGGAATAAAGAGACCCAAACTGTGGTAGCACATCAATATTAAGAGTGAAACCAATCTGTGTGAGCAACCAAATGGAAATTGCCCCACTGTAAAAAGAAGAGAAGAACATCCAATCAAGAGCTAATCAAGCCATGTTCCTGGGGCAGGATCTCACAGATCACCTGGCAATGGCTTCTGTCACATGCAGACATGTGTTTATCTGATTGCAGAGACAGCTCTGGGACTTGGCATGCTGCCTCTTGCAGATCTCAGAAGAGTTAGTCTCACTGAAACCTCTGAGTGAGTTTCAATGGCAAATTTCATTATCTTTGCTATTTCAGACATTTCCAAACATCTCTCACCAACTTGTGGCTGAATGCCGCTCATGAAGATATGTTCCAGAGATGCTTAAGTAAGGAATGAATCATATAACGTCTATGTTCACATTTTACAAAATCCTCAAGAGCCACCACAGATGTATGTGGACTAATGTCAGTATAAAAACTAATTCAGTTTATTTTTAAATAATATTCAACTTCCTAATGGTTATTGGCCTATGAGGCAATAAAGAGTGTGTTCCTTCATAAATGGAGGCTCTACCTATGCAAGTGTGTGTCTGAAATTGTAAACTTTTCTTCTTTGGGATCAAAATTGTACGGAAATCTATTGTTTTTTCCATCATAATTCAGCAAATCAATATTTACTGAACGCATGCACTTGAGAATTCTATATCAAATTGTAGGCCTCAACTTCCAACAAGGATGTGGTTTCATCTATAGTTAAGTCATCATTTAGCTAAGTAGTGCAAATACTTAAGTAGATGGGACATTATGAGACCTGGATCCTACTTTTGGATGGCATGGCTTTTTGGTGCTGCGTTCACTAAGAAGCATTACCTTACATAAGGGCAAAAAGGTGAGCTTCGTTTCTCACCAGAAATATTGATGAAAAGTGGGTCTTACTGTAAATCTCAATTATCCTTCTTACTAGCTGTGTGATCTTAGGCAAATTGTCTTACCCTAATATCTGCATCAGAAAATGTGGATGATACTAATATCATATCTATCTAGTTATGGTTATCATGGAGGTTAGATGAAGATCTCTATCTATATGTTATTAATATATCTATAGCTATATATGTATATATCACCCAGACCAGTGCTTGTCATGCAGCAAGTGTTTGGTAATTGCTTGCTATTTTTGTTTAGAAAGTAAAATATTTGCTACATTTCTTTTCTTCTTTCTTTCTTTTTTTTTTTTTTTTTTTAAGAGAGATTTTTGCTATCGGGCATGTGCACTTGCTGGAGAGAAAGAGACTGAAGGTAAAAAATTATCCCCCAGAGGAAAGGCAATGCAGCAATACCTACTCCTTCATTCTCCTCTTGGGATTTTGGGAATGTACACACACATGTTCAGGGTGAGTTTTAAGCTGCCAGATCCGGGACTCAAACCGCGGTTCACTATGAGGGAGTCCAGTGACGTAAACATTATTCCATCTGCTGATCTGGAAGTTGCTACATGTCTAGAAATTTAATTCAGCAAACATTAGTTGAGACCCAAACAATGCTTCTGGTATGTATGAAGTAAGACATACATCTTTCTCTTACTGGGAATGCTCCCTACTTGGAGTGAAGAGCCAAATTAATTAATTTTTAAAAAACATCACATTGTATGTCTCTAAAGATAGAAATACAGAACCAACTGCAGTGGTAATGGTGGTAGGGCACCACTGCATGATGCTGAAGCCATATGGGAATGCCCAGGATCTGGATCTTGGGTCAACTTGAACATGCTGGGTACAACCATGACTTCAACTGGCTAGAAGACTTGGGGGTGGGGAGGGAATCACATGTGTTGAGACCCTGTTCAGGGTATCTCTATGTTCCTCTCAAAAAGTAAATTTAAAAAAAAAAAAAATCAATGAAAATACGTGCAATGCTACATTTTCACAAAGGTATGTATGAAGCCAAGTTTACCTAAACAATTATAACTTTATGAATGATGCTATTTTCTGCTATTTTCTCTATAATATATGGATAAATTAGGTTCATGACCTGGTACCTCTGTGAGCATGTGAGACACAAGAGGTCTTGTGCCTATGGGACCAGGTGTGAATCATGGCATGAGAACACCATTGAGTGTGCCTGTCTTTCTGTCTCTCCCTATCTCTCTCTCTCTCTCTCTCTCTCTCTCCCTATCATTCTGTAATAAAAAATAAATAAATAAACTCAAAAGTATAAAACAATCAAAAAAAGTAAATGTGCTTCATTTATCTAAAATGCAGAGGAAAAGGACAAGAAGAAGGTAGAAAACAGTGAAATAGTAAAATTAAAAAAAAAAAGGCAAAGTTAATTAAAGTAATTGAATTGCATTTGGCAATATATTTAACCCTTCTGGCAAATAAAATATGTCAGAAAAGATTTTTCATTAATTACTTTTTTGAGGTTTTTTCTTCTCAAAATAAGGTTGGAGGAAAAGTAGTCAATTTCATAAATGTGGTTCTAAAATCATGGTTAGAAAATAATAGGAAAAAATAATAGACAAAATTTGATCGGTGTTTTATATAGGTTTAAGAGTTGACTATGAATTTAACAACATAAAACTGAAAGAAAAAATACTATTTTTTCCCAAATCTACAAACTTTAAGTGGCCAGGCAGTGACATGTCAATAATGTGTTGCTTTGTGAGGCTTACCCACATGGGAAGGTTCCATTGTCACACCTGGATACTTCCAAGTACAGGGCACATGCGTGTCCATGATCTGGGGCAGAGGCTGGAGTGGATCATGGCATCAAAACTATTGGAGGAACTGTCTGTCTGTATCTGTCTTTCTCACATGGAAAAAAAAAATACGTAAAGTTTAAAAAATCTCTAGACTTTAGATTAAAAATTGTTTATTAAACATAAGAGATAGATGAAAATAAAAAGGAAAGAAATCATGAAATTTAACAAAAAATTAGTTCATTCTATTAAGGTCAAGATTGCCTACATGCCAAACCTGAAAATATAAAGTACAAAATCATAAAACGTACAATTGCAGCACACATGATTGAGAGTTCACAGCTTTAGTATAAAAAAGAGAAAGAATAAATAGCATTTAGAAAACACTCAATATAATGAGAAAATATCATATAATTCATAAGGGAAAATAAAAATCTCAAATAAAATACATGAAAAATACTCAATATTCTGATGTTCAAATCAATGTGAATTAAAGCATCTAATTCAATATGTGCTATTTGTGCCATGTTTGTGAATTTTAAGAACTTATGTTTCTGCACAAGAGCATGATTTTGAAAGGTAGTGAATCAAAGCTAAATATGCTTTACCTTTGGCCCAGACATTTCTGAGGCTCTTTTCAATTTTCTTAAAATTGAACAAAAAAAATTTTTAGTCAAATACATATTTAAAAGATTGATATATGCGGCCAGCAGGTGGCATACTACTTAAGGAGCTGGATCTCTTATGGCCAACTCCACGGTTTAAGTCCCAGACCCAGTGGCTTGAAAAACACACCAAGCATATGTGGGTACAGTCCCGAAATCCTGGGAGAAGGATGGAGGAGAAGGAATTATGGTGTGGGCATACCTCTGGTGGGGAGGGTGGTTCCTCACTTTCCTTCTCTCTGTCTCTCTCCAGTGAGCTCATATGCCCTGCGGCAAAAACCGTAAATATAAATAATTGATGTATGTAGTACTCAGGAAGTTATCTTCTAAAACATAATGGATAACATACATGCTGTGAGTGCATATGTTCAAGGAAATAATCATGAAGCACTCACTATGTATCATGTTCTACCCTCAGCCCTATAGATTCTGCATCCCTGAGTATCAGAATGCATCTCAGGATCAACCGATGTCAGTGCATGCTAATTTCATTTATTTTTTTAATTGTTAAATTCTTATGAGTTCTTACATTTGTGGACTTCTGTGCTTTTCCTCGGGCACATGGAATAGAGTCTATTTAGATGATTTGCCTTGCAACCTAAAGTTTAAGCAAACGAAAAAACTTGTCCACCTGTTCATCCATAGAAAATTGCATATACATACTTATCATATTGGAGCAAATCATAGCCTCTTAAAAGCAATATGATGATAACACTTTTAGAAATGTATAGCTCCACAAACATTCAAGTGAAAATGTTTTGTCTATTCATGGGAGGAGTCTAAGATTGCCTTGGAACATTCCAAAAGTATGTTCCGATAATTGTTCTGCATAATCTTAGTTCCTAGAGAAAACTAATATATCTATCAAGTTTTTATAATAATTCTCACATACCTTATAAGGTAATTGTGATGCTAAAATGAGGAATTCAATGTAATATGCTACATAAGAACAACATATATATATATACATATATATACATACATATACATATATATGTATGTATATATATGTATATATATATTAGAGAGGTATTTGCTATAGGGCGTGTGTGCTTGTCAGAAAGACAGAATGAGACAGAGAGACAGAAAGCGAAAAATCATCCCCTGGTGGGGGGTGGCCATGCAACAATCCCTTCTCCCCCATTCTCCTCTCAAAATAATCATGGGTACGCATGTACACGCACCCAGTGTGAGTTTAAGCCACCGGGTCCGAGACTTGAACTGCGGTCAACTACATAGGAATCCAGTGACATTGCCATTACATCAACTGCTGGTCCCAACAGCATATTATTTTTTTTATCAAGGTTTTCTTTCTTTACCTTTCTTTTTCTCTCTTCGTTATGTCAATCTTTTAGTCTGTCTTCATTTAATAACTCATCATCTGTGCTATATCTCAAAATTAATTTAAGGGTAGAGTAAGTTCTGTTTAAACATTCATGTTGGTTATATAATTTATAAATTGCAAATATAATAGTAGCAATAATATGAACAATGATCAAAAAGTGTGCCTAAAGTTTTAACCCTCACATCCACCATGATGAAGTATGTTAACACATGGCTTTCCTAGTTCCCAATTCTACATAGCAAAGACTGCCCGGGCTGAGTATGTAAATTCGGGACATCTGTGTGGAAGCCCTATGCTCTCGACATCCACCACTCTGTGATGTCTAAATATACCTATGTCAGTCATAATAGTCATATAAATCCTAATTTGATCATTAATATACTCTCATTTAAAAACAGGTGATATTTTGAGTTGTCTTTGCAAACAGAATCAGTCACTGGGGAATTTAATGTTTCTTCTAGCCCTTCTCAATACTAACCTATGTTGGCTAGGAATAAAGACATGTAAAAAATGATTAGGAGAGAACTCTTTGTCATATCATTCTCTTAGTTATTCTGCCAACACACCAAATGCCTGTTTTCCAAGCCCAAATAGCTTTGAACTCACAGAGGCGTGGAGTTCTAATGCAAGATTTTGACCTTGTCCACACTGCTCAACCTTCTGTAGGTGATGACAATGAGCTGAGTCCTTTGATGACTTAGATTGTTTACTTATATTCCTTCCACTAAGGGCTTAACAGTGTTATACAGAGAGACATGAAGTGGTTTGCAGCCCTCTTGTCAAAAAAAATAAAATACACTGTCCACAGTGTCCTAGAAAACTGTGAACACATTATTAGTAGTTTTTAAGCGAGGATATTGTTATATATATTTCATATTAATGTAGTCTAGCTAAGTGGCAATTTTCTCCTAGTAAAGAAATATGAGGTTCCTAAAAGGTTTAAGCAAATAATACAGAGTGGGCTTGAAACATTCACAAGTCACCAATTGAATTTTCTCTCCTCGTAGCTTAATGACCAAATAATACATTCTACTACTAATTACAGAGATTTTTTTTCTTATATGTTGACTTCCAGTAGGTCACACTTTTTAGTAGTATTAAATTAAGAAACCCATAAAATAAACGGTATCACTATTTTATATACACTTGGCTGGATATCTTTAAGCAAAGCAAAAAGGTGGAATGTGATTACTTGTTCACTCTACAGTGAGTTGTTAATCAGCAGAAGTTAATAAGATTCAATTAAGGATTAGATGCTTATGTGAAATTAAATAGTGTGTTCTTGAAAGAAAAAAAAAGAGAACTTCTCTGTAACAGTAATATAGAGATAAATAGTTATCAAGCTTCAGGCACTATGGAATAAACTAACCTACTACAACAGTTAAGAAGAAATTTCCTTGGTGTGCATGGCTATATTTCTCAATTAGAGACATCGTGGGGAGTTTATGGCTTTCTCCTAAAACATCCATCATTAGACGCAGTAAGACGCAGGATGCTCAATTGAATGGACTATTGGTCAGTTCTGGTGTGTAAATTCCTGTTTGGAGTTTACAAAACTCTTCAGCTTCTAAAATGCCACCAGGATTTCCTCTGGGTTCTGGAAACTAAATCATCCCTCTGACCAAAGGAGATAGATTTATGCTGCTGAACAGGAATGTATGCTCTGGAGCAGAGGAGAAAATGTCTGTAAGACCTGGAGGAGAGTGTCCTTACATCAGTGATTTTAAGCCCACTATATTATTTTTTTTCTCTTGAGAGTTTGTTTATATTGTTGTTACTTTGTTTCATATCATATTTTTTGGAGTTGAGTGGTCAAATTCATAAAATTGAGTATTTGGCCCAACTTCTAAAGCTTAGTGAGAATAAATCCTCCCCAATGTGGCTGTTAAATGAGCCACAGCACTGATTTATTATCTACTAGACATTGGAGAATGTGGAGTATTTGTTAGGGAGATGAGGCAATGAGGGAAAACTGAAATATCAACATGAAGATGTTCCTATTAAAGTCTAGTGTTTTCCATCAAGGAGCCTTGCATTTTCCATTGATTAAACAGAAAATTAAGAGTAGAAATTTTCATGTTCTTGTAGGACAGATATTGTACTACATAACTGGTATAACCTCAAGAACACTGTCAGAAGGAAAAAGATCACAAGACTATTATGACAGGGTACAAAAGAAAAATTGGGAATTTAAAAAGACAGGAAGTAAAAGTTATTTCTATAGATTTTTAAAAATATTTTTATGTCAATTTCTTTTATACATTCAATCACATACGTCACTTAGCTTGCAAAGTGAATGTTCTAACATGTATCCATTTCTCACCAGTCCAATTGAGAATACTATACACGTTATCTTCAACAAATAATAACCCATTTCTTTGTTCCATTAATACTAAGCCTCTCTTTTTTCTCTTTAATGTCCTTCCTCAGACTCTCCTCCTTCACTTACCCTCTTCCCACACTGTATCTGGTATTTATAACCATTTTCTACATTTCTATATCCTCTAGTCATTCAGTTTCAGCTACAGAGTGCAGACACTTGGTAAATATTAAGACATACAATGCTTCTCCTTCATAGCCTGGCTTGCTTCACTCAGCAGTGAATCTTCCATATTCATCTACAATCTGTCAAAAGCCAGGGTCTTGTCATTTTTTATGGCTGAGTAGTGTTTTGTAGAGTATATGTGCCACACTTTTTCAATCCATTCCTCTGTTCGAGAGCATTTGAGTTGTTCCATGGCTTAGCAATTGTAAATAATGCCACAATAAACATCAATGTGCAAGCACTTTTCTGACTATGGATTCTTCTGTCCTATGGGTAGATAACAAAGAGTGAGTTGCTGGATCATACGGTAGACCTAATGATAGATCTTTGAGGAATCACCATATTGTTCTCCACAGTGGCTGGACCAATTTACATCCCTACCGGCAATATAGGAGAGTTCCCCTTTCACCACATACCCGCCAGCACTTATTATGATTTTTTTTTTTTTTTAATCTTAGTCATTCTGATTGGGGTTAGGTGGTATCTCATTGTGGTTTTGATCTGCATCTCCCTTACAATGAGGGATGTTGAGTATTTTTTCATATGCCTTTTGACTATTCATATGTCTTCCTTAGAGAGTGTTTTTTTCAAGTAATTTTCCCATCTTTTAATTGAGTTGGTCATCTTTTTTGGGGAAAGGGGTTTGAGTTCTCTGTCTATTCTGGCTATCAGTCCCCAATCTGATGCATAGTTTACAAAAATATTTTCCCATTCCGTGGGCTGTCGATTCACCTAATTACTGTTTCTTTTGCCATGCAGAAACTTCTTAATCTGATGTAATCCTACTTGTCTATTTTGGGGATTATCAACTGTGTTTTGGGGGTCTTATTTAAGAAGTTTTTGCCTACCCTAATGTATCCCAGACTTTCCCCAGTGTTTTCCAGCAGTAGTTTTATAATTTGAGGTCTTAGCTTTAGATCTTCAATCCACTTTGAGTTGATTTTTGTCAATGGTGAGAGGCAGGGGTTCAGATTCATCTTTCTGCAGGTGGATATTCAGTTTTTCCAGCACCATTTGGTAAAAAGTTTTTCCTTCTCCCACTAGATTGACTGGTACTCTTTGTCAAGAATCAGTTGACTATGCATTTGGGATTTTATCTCTGGAGGTCTCTATTCTGTTCCATTGGTCCACTGGTCTGTTTCTGTGCCCATACTATGCTATTTTGATTATTACAGTTTTGTAGTGTACTTTTTGGTGTGGAAGTGAGATGCCACCCACTCCACTCTTGTGCAGGATTGCTTAGACAATGTGAGGTCTTTTATGATTTCAGACAAACTATATGATTGTCTTTTCTAGATCTGTGAAGAATGTCTATGGCATTTTGATTGGAACTGAGTTAAATATGTAGATTAATTTGGGTAGAATTGCTTTTTTTGATTATGTTTATTCTTCCAATCTAGGAACATAGGATGTCTTCCCACTTTTTTGTATCATTTTCAATTTCTTTTTTAGCTTCTCATAGCTTTCCTTGTGGAGATCTTTAGCTTCTTTGATTAGATTTACACCTAGATAACTTATACTTTTTGCTATAAATAATTTCCATGGTAAATGGAATTACTTTTATCAGTTCTATCTCAATCTCTCTGCTGTTTGTATATAGAAATTCTATAGATTTCTGTATGCTGATTTAGTATGCTGCAAATTGACTGTATTCATGTGTTACTTTCAGAAATTTTTTTATGGATACTATTGGGTCCTCTATGTATACAATCATGTCATCTAAAAATAGAGATAATTTCACCTCTTCTTTTCCTATCTGAATGCCTTTTATTTTATTCTCTTTTCTGATTACAATGGTAAGGACTTCCAGTACTATATAGAAAAGGAGTGAAGAAAGTGGGCATCTTTGTCTTGTACCAGGTTTTAGCAAAAAAGTGTTCATCTTTTCTCCATTCAGAATGATGTTAGCCATAGATTTTTCATAGCATAGACAGTTTTTATTGTGCTGAGGAATGACCCTTCTATGCTGATTTTGCTGAGACTCTTGATCATGAAGGGATGTTGTATCTTATCATATGCTTTTTCTTCTTCAATTGATATGATCATATGGTTTTTATCTTTCTGTTAATATGGTGTATTACATTTATGGTTTTATATATGTTTAACTAACTTTGCATCCTTGGAATAAAGTCTACCTGGTTGTGATGTATAATCTTTTTTATATGTTGTTGAATACAATTTGTTAGTATCTTGTTGGGAATTTTTGTATCTATATTGATCAGAGATATTGGTCTATAGTTTTCCTTCCTTGTCCTGTCATTGTCTGTTTTAAGGATAAGGGTGATGGAGGCTTCATAGAATGATTTTGGAAGAGTTTCATCCTTTGGATCTTTAGAAACAACTTGAGCAGAATGGGGGTTAACTCTTCTTCAAAAGTTTTGTAGAATTCAGAAGTGAACCTGTCAAGACCAGGACTTTTCTTTGTTAGGAAGTTATCTATTACTGATTCAATCTCCTGGCTTGTTATGGGCCTATTCAGACTTTCTATATCCTCCTGACTCAATATTAATAGTTTGTATGTGTCCAGGAATATATAAACAAATATAGAATTTACTCTGTGAGAGCAGTGTAATATATACAGGAAAGAAGAGGAGCTTCGGAATCAGGAATTAAGATTGATTTGTACTTTAATCTTAGCTCTTTTAAATTTGCTGTTTTGTAAATGTTAAAAAGGCTTTCTATTTATTTATCCCATCTCAGATTCTTTCTTATGAAGGCTGTTGAGTAAAATGGGATCTCCCATTGTTAAAGTGCCTAGAGCAGAAATTAATACAGAATAGTGGGCCGGTCAGTGGCCTGGTGGTTAAGGAGGCTGAATTCTGCATGTGACCGGCTGTGCCGTTCAAGTTCCAGATCTAGCAGCTTGAGGAATACCCCAAGCGCATGTGTGTGTGTGCCTAAACTCCTGAGGGGGAGACAGAGAGAAGAGATTGCTGCATGAGAATGTCTCATACCGGGTGTTTTCTTACTTCCTCTCTATCTATCTATCTCTGTAGCTACTAAGTATTGACATTGTTACTATTTTATAAAAAATGAGTATATCATTGTTAACTATTTTATAAAAAATGAGTATTTCCCTTTTTAGTCTTTACTTGTGAAAAAACAACTATCCCTTGTTTATTCCCTATCCTTTTTTCTTCTTATTATTTTATTTTAACTCCCCACCTTTCTTATTGCCCTGCCAAAAACGCAACTTCTCTTTCTCTTCCTGCCATCTTACACATATATACTACAGCCACTAGTTATAAAAGATTAGAATTATGAGCCAGGATTAATAAAAATCAAATGTTAATCACTACAAAAGTGTTGATTGGTGTAGTCTGATTCTAGTACACACAAAAAAGTCAATAAGAATACCAGTAATAACCTCTCACTTAATATAAAAGATAATTATTAAAACTATGTCTTTTATGTGAATACTTTACTTATTATCACAAATATACAAGTATACCAGAAATTATTTAACACAATTATATTAATGATCAGGAATATTACTCCAATTTTATCTTGTATTTTATTTAAATTCATTATTTTTTGAAAAATTTTGCAACTTATATGAGAAGCTAAGTTACAAAACTACAATTAAACTTTCAAAATGCCTCAGTGAGCATGTCTTTTCCCTATCCTACCACTATAGAATTAGAAAAGGAAGTTGATGACTATTAAGTTAAAAGGATCCCTGTGGTGGACGGTAAGCAGCTGAGCAGGAGCAGAGAAGATATTAGCTCAATTAGGATGGTGACCAGTATTTTGAAGGAAGTGGGTTTTTGCCTCAAGGCCTGTAATCTGTAGACCCAGGAGTTATACATTGAACTAATGTTTCATGAAAAAATAAGCTATGCCAGTATAATACATTGAAATAGAATCCAAAGAAACACCCGTTAGATCTATTAGTATTTACTATTTATGAGTATTATGTTTTCTAGGGTCATGCTACTTAAACATGAAAGTCATATGTATTCATGTAACTAATGGAAAATAGATAGTCTGAGAAGTACTAAAATACCATATACTAGGACTTTATTTCCTGTTTCTAAAACTATAAACTTTGTGTAGAAGGGCCAGCAGGTGGCATAGCAGTTAAGGCATTGGACTCCCACATGATCAACTGCAGTTTGAGTCCCAGACCCAGTGAATTGAAACTCATACTGGGTATGTGTATGTGTATGCCCAAAATCCCAAGAGGAGAATGGAGGGGAAGGGATCGTGGTATGATCATCTCCCTGGAGGTTGTTTCTCATTTTATTCCCTCTCTCTGTCTTTCTCTGTGTCTCCAGTGAGCTCTCTCTAAATAAAAAAAAGCTTGTATAAGAGTAATTGAAAGAATAGAGGGCAAAATGTCAGGAAAAGATTAGAATTATTTTGATCATGAATTTTTCCACGGTTGCTGCTGTCCCTGTTTTGCTCTACACAACACCATGATGAAGCAGTATTTGTTACTGTCAGGTTTCTAGATCAATGACCAATAATGGACTAAAATAATTCACATCTCATCATCACATGGAGCTCTTCCAAGCCCCTAACATTGTTTATTTCACTATGAATACAGACGAACCATTGAGACTTTTGCAATGTCAGTACAATCAGTTAATTTCCTGAACTCTATTTTCATTTGAAACCCTCTATAACCCTTAGTCAGTTTTTCCCTCTTTGACCCATGTCCTACAACAAAAATATACTCAGAGACATCTGTTGACCAAAGTTAACTTGATTAATAGAATAGCCATCAATATTAAGCTACATCTATGAATAGCTTAGACATCATGAACAAATTCAGTGAGGGATATATGCTAATGCATATGTTTGCTTATGATATGTACTGACAAACGTGAGATAAAAGTGGGAAAACACATGGATAAATTGAAGATTAAAAAGGAAATTTTCACAAAGATGATTATCGTATTCTTTTCTCTGGAGTCATTTCCAGTCATTGTTGGGGGGTGATTAAGAAGAATTGATTATCTAAATAGGAATTTATTTGTAGAGATTGCACTTAGGACAAGATGAATATTGGATATCTTGGTAATGGAAGCTCTCCCTGAGGGTATAGAGTTCTCTTTCTGAGGGAGTTAAGTGCCATGAGAAATACACTAAGTACATATCATTCACTGTGTTACCAAAAGACGTGAACAACTTGACATAGATGATAATTCACATTTGCCACAACTGAAGTCGTTTCAGCCTTTTCCAAGGCCATGGGACAGCAAATGCTGCCTGAAGATTCTCTCAATGGACACCGTGTCTCTTTTTTTCTTTCTTTCTTATTCAGAATGTTATCTGGTAGAGAATCCGGTGCAGGAGTGGGAAGTTGGTCAGAGGATTCAGTTTCAACTGTTCCCATGTGTGGTCCACTTCGGACTCATTCTGGTTCTCAGGAAATGGGAAAATCTGTATTTTGCAGCAATTTTATGAGCTATTTGGGGACGTCTGAAAGACTGTGATTGCTATAAGCAGGTTTGGAGAAGTCATCCTGCAGAGAGGTGTAACTGTCATTGGTGAACTTGAAAAAAGGATAAAGAAGGAGCTAGTTTGCATTGTGTATGTCATTTATCCTTTCTTAGATTTTCAGATCATTTTCTCTCAAGTACTGAGAAATAATATATTTCAACGTTGTCAAGCATATTTAACAACATATTTATATTCGATATGAGTCATTCACAATGATTTCCTTTTTTCCAGGGCCCTGGCAAACATTGATAATCAATGTTACCCTGTGACTACAAATAGTTTTCTCAAAAGACTGTCTTCTCTTTCCAACAGACAGATTGTCAGACTACCAAACATGAATGCACAATGTTTCAAAAATAGTGCTTGCATGACTAAATGCAGATTAACACTTTCCAGGCATCTGTAATGTTAGAAAAGATTAATGGCTTTTTTTTTTTTTTCCTTAAAGAGAAAGTCTAAGTATAGCTGAGGGCCCATTAAAGAAATCATCTGCTTGCGTAACAGCAGTTAGCAGTATATTTTTCTTGTTCATGCAAACTCAAGTTTCTTAGTGCTAAGCAGATGCTTTGGGGATAAAGGCAGTAACATGCGATCTAAGTTTCATTAAAACAAAACAGAAGTAAATCTGAGAAATAAAAATATATATGCATATATATAATAAAATAATTAAAAGATGATTAGAAGAGTGATGATTGACAAAAGTATAAAAGAAGAGTATAAAGAATTCAGTAATTCATAAATAATAGGAGCAATATAGGGACTCTGACTAGAGTACAGAATATTTAGAAGCTTTTACTTTTTCTCATAGACTAAATAACTGCTCAGAAATCAGTAAGCAGTCCTGTTAGGTTTCCCAATACAGTATACTATGATACCGCACCACTTCATTATTCATAGAGACCAAGGCTGGATGATTGGAGATGTCTACATCAACCAGCGCTAAAACTTCTGGGGGTGGATGATCAATTCCAGTATTTCTAATACTCTAAACTACATAGGAAATGTTTACTCAACAGTAGTTTGATTCAAAACTCCAAGGACTCTAGAAGTTCTTTTTTTTTTTTTTTTTTTTTTTTTTTTTTTTTTTTTTTTTTTTTTTTTTTTTTTGCTACAGGACACATGTGCTTGCAAGACAGGCAGAGAGAGACAGAGAGATAGAAAGTGAGAAATCACCCCCCAGGGGGGATGGCCACGCTGCAATCCCTTCTCCTCCATTCTCCACTCAGGATCTTGGGCATGCACGCACACACGCCCAGCATGAGTTGTTTTTTGTTTTTTTTTGTTTTTTTTTTTTTAATTTATTTATTTGCATTCATTCACTGTACATCATTACAACATACAAAATGAGATTTTCCATCCAGAGTACACTGTACATTGTCTCAATAAAGCACATCAACAAACATGTTATTGTCAGAAAATAATTTTCCATTTCTTGTTTTCTGTATGTTTTGCTTTTTTCCCCCATCCTGATTCCCTATCTCTTCCCCTCTGCCATGAGTTTTAAGCCACCTGGTCCCGGGCGTGGGACCGCCGTTGGCTACATGGGAGTCCAGTGACATAGCCATTACACTAACTGCTGGTCCCTCTAGAAGCTCTTTTGAAAGAAGAATATAACTGGTCTTGGGCAAAGCTTGATTTTAGGGAAAATTTTGATTGATGGTATTAAATCCTATAACCTGATCTTCTGAAATTCATAGTGAAGTCAAACATTAAGGCCAGTAGGTGGCATGGTCGTTAAGGTGTTGGATTCCCAGATGGCTGACAGTGGTTGTAGACCCTGACTTGATGGCTTGCTTTCTTATTTTCCCTTTTTGTCTCTCTCTGTACCTCTGTGTTCAAATTTCAAAATAACAATAATAAATAAAATTAATTAAGTGATTTTAAAATAGAAAAGAAAAAAAAAAAAAAAACAAAGTGAAGTCAAGTAATAGTGAACTGAGAAAACCTGAGAGAAAATAATGTAAATTCTTGGAATTTTATTTTTATAAAGTAAATTTTTTTTAGTGCTGAAGAGCCTTAGTGTTGTGATCAGAAAGCCTGGGTTTCACGTCATGCACTGACATTTATTTACTGACCATGTGACCTCAGGCGATCTACAAACTCTTTTTCTCAGTTTCGTCTTCTGTAAAATGGAGATAATGCTTCATACTCTACCCCAAGTATCTGAGTATCTTCCTACTAAAGAAGCTATTTCTTGAATAAAGACTAGGTTTGAAGATTTACTTACTTATTCAGTTTTCTTCTAAATTTTGCTACCTCTGGCTAGTGGTCTTGATTGCCCTATGAAACATGCTTAATTATAAAAATATCCCCAATCTCTGCCAGGCCTCATAATCATAATTCAATACATGGAAAATGAACAAGCAGTATTTATTGAGTTATTGGGGTTCTTCGTATATCAGACACTGTTCTAAGTTCTGAGGGTGCATTAGTGACAAAAGACAAATACTATCTTTCTGATGCACTTTACAAAGACCAATAGTGATTTTCATAAGGAGTTTCTTTCTCTCTGTCAGCTGTGGTCAACAATACTCTGTATATGAAAAATTCAGATTCATTTCTCATCATTTCCTTTATGATATGCATGCTTTTATTGTCAATGCCTCTCTAACAATGACCTTTCCCAGGAGATCCTAGCCTGTGCTTCTCCAAGGATAGAGTTAATAAACAGAAATGTTAAATAAACAGGAGGTCATTAGCCTAAGTCTGGCTCCATACTTCAAGTTCCTATATAACAAACCGTAGTCTAATGTAGGATGTAAATAAACCACAACCTAATTGAAGAGTATGAAAACCAACCAGGTTTCAGCCAATCCCAGGCAGCCAATTCATCATGTCTGACCACATAAGAAAGGTGTCTTGCTATAGCTGGACAGGTGATGTCTCTACTTTGCTTCTGTGTCCAGCCTGCGGAAGTTCACTGTTCACACAGCTGGGTAGAACTCTGAACTTTCATGTACTTAGGGCACTGCCCTATTCGTGAGTGATTCTTTGCTGAAATAAACTTTGCTACATTTAATTTCCTAGATTTTTTTTCTTTTGACAGAACCGATTACTTAGACAAATACAAAAACTAGCAAAGAAAATAACAACAAAATTATCAACACTGTAATTTTTACTTAGTCTATGACCTAATTGAAATGATGTGTTTTCTACTATGGGAGCAGTTGAATTTTGCACAGGATTATCTGCTGGGGATTAAAAGTAGAGACAAAGGATTAAAGACATAATCTCTCTCAAGAAAGTTTAGAGAAGTGTTTTAGAATTAACAATGATAAAAAATATCAACACATTCTGAAAAATAGAGGTTAAGGAAAATAAGGAAGAGAGGAGAATCTTTGTGGCATACTGTGCCAATTTATATGATACCAGTTTGATAAATTCTTCTCCTTTGAGAAATTCCTCAACATCCAGCCCTCCAACTACCATAATTTTCTTAATTTAGTTTGATAAAAATTAGGTTTAAAAAGAAACTTTAGAAAATTAGCAACGAAAGAATGAGAATTTTTAGTTGGTCACAAAGTAAAGAATGATGACTTCAGAAGTGCAGATTTGGAGGTAAGATAATCATGAATTCATCCACATCTGAACTTTAGACATCCAGTGGCTAGGGTAATACCAATAGACACCAAAATATTTAGAAATTTATTTATCTATCTTACAATAGATAAAAACTGATGCTTACCTAATGAAAGTTAGCAATAAATTTGCTGAGTCTTTACAAATACTGGACAATGGAAACAGGGAGAGGAAAGACTCCACCAGCTCTCACCCATAGTCTGCTGAGAAGATCTTATCAGCTTAAGCATTGCAATGTCTCTTCAAGATCCTCACTGCTTCTAAACCAGAATCAAAGAGTTGACTTGACTAACTGCATTTTGCTTCTGCTGCCTTGTTAAGCATTGGTTACCTTTAAAGCCCTTTCAGAGAATGGAATCTGGTCATTCCACCCTCCAAGCCTGGAATAGAAACTGTCCCTCTAGCAGTGATTCCCCAACCCCCTCCACTTGAGGCTTCTGGGCCTCCAGATCCTGTCCAAAGACAATGATCAGGCTTCTTGCGATTCTGCTCCAAGACAATGAATAACTTGTCCTTTGCTCCTAGATGTACCTCACATTGACCTCTTTCCCCACAAAAGTTATTTGTTTGTTTGTTTGTTTGTTTATTTATTTATAAAGTTTCTGCTATAGGGCATGTGCACTCTTGGGGGGGAAGAGAAAGAGACAGTGAGAGGAAAAGTGAAAAATCTCCCCCTGGGAGGATGATTACACACCAATTTTTTCTCCTCCATTCTCCTCCTAGGATTTTGCGCACATATTCATGCTCACTTAGCATGAGTTTCAAGCTGCTCAGTGGGGGACTCCAGTCACAAGTCAGTCATGTGAGAGTCCAGCACCTTAACCACCATGCCATTTGCTGGCTCCAACTCTATGTAAGTTTTGTATCTTGTCCATTATGACGGAGACAGTTACGGACTCCAGTTTGCTTTCTCCCACGTGTTGGCCTCACTGAATAAAGTCCTTTCCTTTTTGATGAACTCTTTTCTCTTTGTCAAGCAGCAAGTGGCATGGAACTGATTTCTGGTCACCCTGAACTAGTATCCCTGTCTGTTCTGGTATCACTATCAACATTTTATTTTAAGCAACAAAAATTATTACTCATTGATTGCTTTTGTACAACTGTGATGCTACAGTTGAAGTTGTCAAGACCAATGTGTAAAAACTTTAAAAGTTAGTCTCTGAATTTTGCTGAGTATCATTATCAATAGATAATGGGAAAAAAAAAAGATGAAAGACAGAAACAAAATATTCTTAAACCCTTTTCACCTACCCTCCTTTTAAATTAATGATAAAATAAAATCCTGAAAAAAGTTCAAGCTGGACGTTTTAGCAGGTGCTGCTTTCGAAGAGAACAGTTGCTACATTAATGGCAAGGATTTTGCACTCTGTAGTTCCGAGGTCCCCAGGCAGACGACAGCCTATGACAAAAGGTGTGGAGTCTCTCGTTTGTACAGACTGGATTCATCATAAATTTATCAGATCAAGAATATCAGATAAAGTAATTCAACCTTCAGCTGCCTATCCTGAAAAATATGGTGGGAATGCACAGCACACTAAGGACTTCCCACAGAGGAGGACCTGTCTAACACGGGCCTCAATAGCACAGGGGAGTTAGTAGTACAGTCGTGTCTGAAGCCTGTGGAGCCCAAAGGGGTAAAGTCCTGATGCCAGAGCATCTTCGGATTAGAAAATGCAAGTCTTTGTTATTTAAAGATGGTAAGAAAGTGTTTCATTAAAATATGTTATAAATACCAAAAAAACTTAAAACAATAAAAATAAAATTCGAGTCACAGGATCTCTAGGACTAAATTAGTTTAAGTGCTGTAGCTATGCCATCTTATCTTGATGGAAGAAATAATTACTATCATGACAGGCTTATTCCAAATTATCACTAATAATCTAAAAAGATATATTATGTCATGTTTTCATTGTCTATAAAAACAGTCAGAAGGTGTTAAACTAACATTGAAAACCTCTGGTGATGCTGCAGTTTCAAGGTACGTGATCTTGAATTATGATGACAATTTTTATTCTGTTCATTGTTCAGCTGTTTATTCAGTGTTTAAGAATCTTGAAAAAGATACTAGCTTTTAACAAGTTATGCAATAAGCATTTGTGACAATCATATTTGTATTACCTGAGGCAGACTGATTCTACCTGTGCATTTTTTAAAATCACTAAAACTTAGTTTCTGCCAGAGTAAAATGGAAATAAATATAGTAGAAACATCAAAGAGTAGTAATAAAAATTATTGAATTGAAAATTCCTTGTGAAAAAATAGCCACACCTAATTTCCATGAATCAATTTGATCCCACTGAAACGCTAACACACTGTATGTTTATGCATGTGTATAAACTAGTAAAGTGATACAAGGAAATTCAAAGGACCACGAATATCCAGTACTGCTGGTCTCATCTAGGTCCATGCATGTGCCACTGTCATCTGAGTGCTCATCCAGACCTGACTGAGCCACCCACAGTGGCCTGTCACAATTCAAACAGTTGTTGCTGGCCTGGTGCTGGGCCCTTCTTGGAACATGGTTGCTTATCCTCAAGAGGGTAGCTTGGAATTTCCCACTTGATAGTTTTGGTGTTTCATGGAGACCAGAACTGAAGCTCTAAGAATTTCTGAGATTTACACTCACAACAGCAACATTACTTTCACCACAGTCTACTGATCAAAGCCAGCTGTAAGGACAGCCTAGAATTAAGGCCATGAAAAAAATAATGGCCTCCCAGGGCCAGAAGGTG
The DNA here is from genome assembly GCA_026018925.1 of Tupaia tana. Taxonomy (NCBI): domain Eukaryota; kingdom Metazoa; phylum Chordata; class Mammalia; order Scandentia; family Tupaiidae; genus Tupaia; species Tupaia tana. The sequence continues at coordinate 251,082,352 of JAKSZU010000001.1, read as the reverse complement.
GCATGGTGGTTAAGGCACAGATTCCCACATGGTTGACTACAGATCAAGTCCTGCACTTGGTGTCTTAAAAATCACACTGTGAATGGTTACATTATTGGACTCCCATGCTCCCATGTAGTCAACTGTGGTTTGAGTCTTGGAACTGGTGGCTTAAAACTCACACCAGGCACATATGAATGAGTGCCCAAAATCTCGAAAGGAAAATGGAGGAGAAGGGATTGTGGCCTGCCCACTCCCCCACTCTGCTCTCAACTCCAACTCGGCAGGGAGTGATTTCTCACTGTCTCTCTATTTTTCCAGTGAGAACATGCACCCTATAACAAAAATCTATTTCTAAAATAATAAATAAATAAAATAAACCACTGGGTGCATGTGTATGCATGCCCAAAATCACAAGAGGAGAATGCAAGAGAAGGAATTGCAACATGGCCATCCAAGGAGGTATTTTCTTACTTATCCTCTTTTTGTCTCTGTCTTTGAAGAGTGCATGCGTCCTATGGCAAAAATCTAGGAGGAAAAAAAAAAAAGTCCCCATCTTTTGCAGGGAGAACTTGCTAGTATTTTGTGGTAATTTTTGTTCCACTACATATTTTAACATTGACTCTTATTTTAACTAGATCACAAGAAAATGAATTTAAACTGATATTATAATAATTCTTGTTAGAAAGTCTGACAGTAGTTTACTTTCATCTCTTCCTATCTCATGTTCCCTTCACCCTTAACTTAGGGACATTATGCTTTCTAATCTCTCTGTTTTCATCACAATATTGCAAATTTAATTGGAGCAGAACTCACATGACATTCACTCTCCTACCTTTCACAGTGCTTTACTATAAGAAAATAGTCTAAATGATTCATTCTCAAAAATAGCTTAACAAAAGCTTAACCAGCTTGCAAATGTGACAACCCCAGAAAGTACACATTCTTGGAAAGTTCATAAACAAGCAAACCCCAAAAACAACAGGTTGCCCTTAAGAACAAGATGGTGGCCGATCACCAGCCCTTTGCTCATTTTTACTTCCTGGTTCTTCGCTCTCTTCAGAACATTTGACAGGCCTTTTTCGTGAGCTAGTCCTGAGCCTGTGGCTTGCTGTCAGACACACGAAGGAAGGGCACAGTAAGTACCTGATAATAGAATAATAAAACTTAAGCAACCTCTAGGAAGGTTGCACACCCTTACTTAGTCAATGAAGAAGTGGGGAAGGACTTGTGCACTAGGAAATAAATTGCTGCCTGTAACCATTCCGGGTATGGCTGCTCATCGAACACCCAACCTTGCAAGGAAAGTCTTCCTTCACTGTACTTCATGTCTTTGTGTCCATTCTTTGGCGTTGGATGGGTGAGTATGTTTCTCACATTTACTAAATACAAGGTACAATAAAAGGATGAAGAATGTTTTTAATACATTACCCCTAATGCTATAAAAGGAGAGTAAGAGAAAAATGCAGCAATAATACAAGAAGGTGTGTTTGGAATATTCTAATTAAGATACATTATAACATGTAAATGATAATACCAGTGATATTTAAAAATCAGGCAAGAAAAAAAAACAAAGAAAATAACCAAATGTCAAGTGTAAGTTAATTATAGAACAGAAAGTCAGTTTGGTGTTTGCAACAGTTAAAGGAGGAAAAAAATCTGACGGTTTTTTGGCTTTTAATTATTATTATAGTCATCATTTTTATTAGGTTTTATTTGTCTTAATGGGAATTGGAAGGCAGTTGGCTGTTGCCAAAAACAACCTATAATGTCCCAGGACTATTAGCAAGGAAGATATGAATTCCTGCATTTAATTCTACTTTTGTATAAAAATGTATTATTATTCTCATTAAGTAGCTGACCATATCTGGTAGAGAAACTCAGGGTACTAAAAGGCAGATGACTCATAGACTGAGGTCCAGAGAATAAAATGAAAAGATATTAAAGAATAGCAAATTTAAACCAAGCCTTTTATTGGATAATGTGAGGGCAGGAAATTGAAGTAAAATGAGTCCTTTACTAGGAGCTAAAATATTGAATTATTTAGAATAGTGCAACGGGATATGCCTAGGACCAATGGAATGAAACCAGGAAAATGAAAATTTTGCCTATCAGAGAAAAGTTGCTAACATCAGGGATATAATGAAATTGTGTCCCAGGAGATCTGCTTCATCTAACATAGAACTTTTCAATCCTAAAAGCCCAAATCTCATCTGACCCTGTAGCGTCCCAGCCTCCCTTACCTGTGTATCACTATGGCAGAATGAATTATGTTTTCAAGCAGAAAGACACTTACGTTTAATGAATGAGTTTGCTTGTCAGAAATGAATTATTCCAATAACCTACATAACAACAGTAATACCCATGACCATTCCCTACAAAAATGAAGACCTGTCCTGCTAAACTTATTGCCAATATTGTTTAGAATTTTTTATTTTTTTGAGTTTATTTATTTATTCCATGAGAGATGGAGACCAGGGTGGGGACACCCTCGAAAGGGCATATGTGGTGCAATTCTATCTCTCAGCCTCAGTTAACCAGGGACATGCATAAATGCACACATCCAGAGTGCACAAGGGGACTCAGAGAGGAAACCCAGGACCTTGCCCTATTGCCTCTGCATTGTGGAGCACTGCAGTACCTGCATCACCACCACAGCAGATCAGCTGGTAGCCCATCTGCCCTAACACAGGAACATGTAAAAAATCTCTACTGAGTTTACTATAATACTGTAATTCCTTTTGTAGAAATAAATGATTTCAATTGTTCGAAAAATATTGGTCTCTCCATCCACAAATCAGTTCATTATGATGTTTGCTTCATTTCTATAACAGAACAAACCACTCCCACCCCCCCCCCCCAAAAAAAAGACAAGAAAAACACACTGATGAATACCTTTGTGTCATTTATAAAGTTGCATAGGATATTCTAGGAACAAAGAGAAAGACCATACTCCACAATTTCTCATAGGAAACCCTTGGGACCAGATTTGTTTGGAAATTCAGAATTTCAGGACCAGCAGATGGCATAATGGTTTCATCACTGGACTCCCACATAGTTGACCACAGTTCAAGTCCCTGACTTGGCAGCTTAAACCTCTGTCTGGGTGCATGTGTGTGCATGCTGAAAATCCCAAGGGGAGAATGGAGGAGAAGGGACTATGACATGGCCATTGTCCCTAGGGGATGATTTCTTGCTTTTGTCTCTCTGTCTCTCCAGCAAGCACATATGCCCCTGGTAAAAATCTCTCTTAAAAAAAAAAACCCTAGAAATTTAGAATTTGGGGCCAAATATTGGCACAGTGGTTGAGACTGCTGGATTCCACAAGACCTACTGTGCAGTTTGAGTCCCAGACCTGTCTGCTTGAAAAACACACACTGTCCATGTGAGTGCATGCCCAAAACCCCAAAAGGAAAAATGGAGTAGAAAGGACTGCAGTGCCCCTATCCTTCATGGGGTATGTGCGGGGGTGCTTTCTCACTTTTGTCTCTCTCTCTCTCTGTTTCTTTCTGGTGAACACACACAGCTTCTAACATAATACAAAGAAAATATTCGGGGTTAGCAGGTGTGGCATGGAGGTTAATGCAGTTGGATCCCACATAAAAGAAATAGCAGTTCAAGTCCTAGACACAGCAGCTTGAAAGTCATGATGGGTATATATGCCTGCATTCCCAAAATTCCAAGAGGAGAATGAAGAAGGTATTGCAGCACGGTCATCATCCAGAAGTGACTTCTCACTTGTCTCTTTCTCTCTGTGTCTTTCTCCAGTAACGGTATATGCCCTATACCCAACAATTGATATATAAGTAAATAGAGAATTGAATAAATGAATAAATAAGAAAAGAAAAGAAGAAATTCAGAATTTTAAGATTTAGATACCTAAGAGATGAATCCACCCTAAACCTTTATCACCAGTAACCAAAATATTACCATTTCAGCTGTGACATGTCTGATTGTTCGCAAAGAGGAGGAATCACTCCAAGTTTTATCAACAGATTGATTCACATGAAGTTGGATTTACCAGGAAGGAGTTACTAAAAAATTTCCATATTCAGAGTTTCAAGGTTTGAGAAGTACAGCTAAGAGGTCATAGATCCATATTTATTAGGTTCAGTATTTAAACATATTTGAATAGCAAATTTTTTTAAATGTGCAAATGTTTCTGGATATAGTGCAGGTAATTGGATTGAATATATCATTTATAACATATTTCCCTCTTTGCATTTGGGACAGAAATATTTATATTTAAACAAATATTCATAATTTAACTAAGAAATAAACACATATTGAGTAAGTAAATAAATAGATGTGACAAAAGAGCTTTCATGTATTTCAATATGCCCAATAAAAAGTAAAACTGATATAGGACCAGCAGTTAGCGTAATGGCTATGTCGCTGGACTCCCATGTAGTCGACTGCGGTTCGCGTCCCAGACCGGGTGGCTGAAAACTCATGCCGGGTGCATTTGCGTGCGTGCCCAAGATCCCAAGAGGAGAATGGAGGAGAAGGGATTGCGGCATGGCCATCCCCCCTGGGGGAGTGATTTCTCGCTTTCTGTCTCTCTGTTTCTCTCTGTCTGGCGAGTACACGCGCCCTATAGCCAAAACCTCTCAAAAAAAAAAAAAAAAAAAGTTACTGTTGAGTTTCTAATGTTCTAAATTACTTTTGTTTGCTTAGTTATGTGTAATCAACAGATGAGTTTTTTTTTTTTTAAATTTTATTTTTAGAGATATGAAGGTGACTGGCTGAATTTACAGGATATTCTGGAAATGGCTTGGAGTTTAAGATAACAGCTTATTCACAAAAATTAGTGAAAGCAAATATTATAAATTAAGTAAAAGATATTTTCTTTTCTTTCTTTTCCTTCTTCTTCTTGTTTTTAATTGACAGAGGGAATGCGTGCTCATAAGAGAGGGGAAAAAACTACAGAGAAAGCCTTCTTTCCCCTCCAAGTGGGACATGGTTGCATCACAATCCTTTCTCTATTTCTCCAATCTGGAGGAATTTGAGACATATAAGCACATGTGCCCAGCATGTTTTTAAAGTTGCAGAGCCTGGATTCAAACCACGGTTCTTTATGTGGATATGACTCTCTTAATCACTAGGTGAGGGCAGGATATTTTCCACTGATCTTTCCACAAGATGAAATCACAAAGCAAAACTGTGGACAGGACTGCTCAAGGGGAGATATGTCTGTTTTTATTATGCTGACATTGACCAACCCATTTAATGAAAATTTGATTAATTGAAACCCAGTCAATGCACTTAAATTAAAAGAGACAGAAGAATCTTATGTCAGACAAAAGATATAGTCCCACATTACAAGAGAAATATTCTTTTTATAGAAAATTAATGGTCCATTTCTCATTCCACCCACCCCCATATTATTGATTTGAGCAAAGAAATAATCATTACATTCTTGGGACCCAAAGCACCTGAAAGGCCTTAGGGCTTAGTAACTGGATGAGAAATTAATTTTTGCAGTACAGTTTATTGATACAGAGCTTAATAAGTTTTGTTTTTTTAAGTTTTCTTGCAATCTTTAAAGATACTGACCTTATTGTCGTTGTGTAATAGGGATTTCTAATTTGCTTCTCTCACCAAGTTTGATTACCAGAAATATTTTAAAATCAACTTTCTAATGCAAAAATGTAAATCTAAAAATAAACTCTAAACGCTAGGAGCTTTAAGATTTCATGAAAGTGCAAGGTCTAGTCAATGTAAATATAATCCTAAATAGATAAGCATGATGCATATCATCTAGATTTGATATTTGACATTTGATTCTGTTCCATAAGATCCTTATTTTAAAACAAATTTATGAACTGAATTCTATTTGAGAAGAAACTGATAAATTCTAAATTTTATTTCCTGAATCACTTCTACATCCATATTGACTCTGTTTGAATACTGCCTTCAGCAGATGTAGTTTTACAAATCATCTTCACCCCTTTTCTGAAGTCAGCATGTGTTGGGGTGTTGATTAATTACATGTGTAGTGACGAAAGCGGGAATGAAAAAAGGAGGAGAGAAAACTAAAGAACTAATGCTTTGTAAAGATAATCTAGCAGTCATTATGCCATTATTATGAATTAATTTATTCTTCCCATTTTATATATGAGAATATATATGTTGTTGTTTGATGACTTGGAGGTAAAGTAGAAAGCCCAAGTTACATACCAGAAAAGTAAAAGGCAAATCTACATATTTTCCACTTTTTATTTATTTATCTATTTATTTTGCTGTCCCTGGAATATCACTGTAGCACAAAACCAAGCCTAAGGACCTGTAGATTAGAATATAAATCTGTTGTCATCTCATTAAAAATAACATTTGATTCATTTTCATTTTGAATAATCTGTACCATTTTGTCATTTTGCTTAACAAAAAAGTTCCATTTCCTTTGTAAGTATTCTTCACAAATTAAAGTTAAAGCCACACATTAGATACTCTCATATCTGAGAATTCAAAACCATTTTCCAGGAAGTTAAACCTGACTCTCTCTCAATTCACCCTTTGGAATTTTGCTTGTAATTGTCAGTTTGTAATTCTTAATAGGTAGGTTGAATTTTCAAAGATTCTGAAAGCTCATGGATTAAAGTTTTTAAAAAGCACTGCCCTTATTACTTATTTACCTGTTACGGGTTAAATTTATTATGTCTTCCCTAACATTCTTATCTGATATCCTAACCCCCAGCTCCTCAGTATGTGACCCTCTTTGGAAATAAGTTTGTGACTGATGTAATTAGTTAAGATGAGTTCATACTAGTTAGTAATCCAGTCTGACTGGTATTCCTGCAAAAGGGAATTCAAGCATAGATATACAACAAAAAGACACTGAGTATGAAGATAGATCTGGGCGTTTCATCAAACTAAGGAAAGCCACAAACACCAATCAACTACCAGATGCTAGAATAGATGATTGAAATGGATTCTCGATCACAATTTTTGGAAGACACCAGCACGGCCACCCACCCTGACCTTATACTTTGGAGGCTCTGCACCTGTGAACAATACATTTCTGTTGTTTTAAGCTACTGAGTTTGTTGTCCTTTCTTAGGACAGCCTATAAAGATGTAAGGAAAGCATTGAGTTTTTCCTACTGTACTCACAACACAAAGCATTTCTGTGACCTCAAATATGTATACATATATTAGAATTTTTCCCCCAAGAGCCAATTCTGCAGGTGATTCTCTGACAGACACAGATGGATATTTTCTGATTCAATTCAGTTCTCACACATCTATCTGGAGATAACTTCGGAACTCAAGGTCAGAGTCTCAGTCCTACAAGACTGTCCCCCATTTCAGATGCTAATCATAAGAATTGACTGTGCTTCTGACCCACTAAGTATAAATCAGGGTTCCCAAGATCTTTTCTTTCATTCAATTAATTTGTTAGAGTGTCTCATGGAAGTAAGGGGAAACATCTTATGTACATTTAACCATTTATTATAAAGGAAATTATAACTGATAGAATAGCCAGATGGACACATAGGGAAATGTGTAGGACATAGCACACTTCTGCGCTCTTTCTGGGTGTATCCCTCTTCAGGAACCTCCGTGTATTTAGCTATTTGGAAGCCCCCATAACTCGATCTGTCTGTATATTTATGGCTGTTTCATTTTGTACACATAATTAATTGAGTCATTGGCCATTAGTTTACCAAATGAACCTTTAGCCCTTGTTCACTCACTAACTGTAGGTATGTAGGGAGGAACGGGATGAAGTTTCAACCCTTAAATCACATGGTTGATTCACCTGTCAGCCAGGCTGCGTAGGGGGCCCCAGTCATCTCATTTAGCATACAATAAGATCTTTATATATGAAGAAAAGAGGGTGAAGAACAATGTTATATCTCACAATATCACACAGCTCTAGCAAACTTACATAATACCCAAATGATATGTCCTATGAATTCACATTCTAATAATTGTGAACTCATCCCTACACATCATAGATGCACATTCTGACGTATCTTCTAAATAAAAAAAAATCCTCAGTTTAATTTAAATGTAAAAATGTGGTGATGAATTAGGAATTTATGCACAAGCAATGTAGACATCTTTATCATGTTCCATGTTGTACTCCTTACCATCTTGACAAAAAAATAAATGCCAACTGACTATATAATGATAGCCATGAAGATGTCTTATGGACTTGTGCTTTGGTCTTGGTCCACTGAATTGCCTCCCCCAAATCCTACTAATAACCTTATCCCTTACCTTTTTCTATCTGCAAGGGGATGATTGGGTAAGAATAACTCTTGTCTCATATTCAAAATAATATACAAAGGTTATCATGCCCATACCCCTGTCTTAGATAAATTCATCCATAAATTATCCTGGGTTTTATCTCAAGAGAAGGAATGACTCTAACATTTAGAGCTACCTAAAAACGGATCTTGCTTCCTGGAAAAACAAAGGAACTGTTCCAGCAAAGGGATAGTGTACAGGAACTCAAACCCACCATGGGACTTTGGATTGGCGAACTTTTCACCACATCTAAGTTTCAGAGTTCCATAGAGAAAATTTAAGTAGTGATGGATACTTTTTAGGTGGAAGGGCCTATCACATTTTTAAAGAAGGAAGCTTCTGCAAAGGAAAGCTAGTTTTCAATATCTTACTTAGTTCACTGCACAATGGGCATTTAATCAATGTTTACTACTCCTAATGGTAATAACATTAAAAACATAATCAACAATACAAGCTCCAGTTAGTGCTTAGCCTATCGCTCACTGCAAATAATGAAAATTTCATCCTCGACTAAAGAGCTATGGAGAGGAAGGATGTTTGGATCATAAACCTGAGGAAAGTCTAGGGAAACCACAGAGGTATAATGAAACTGCATCTTAGGAGATGAGCTATCAAGGTAATGGTCATTAAACTGTAAGTCTCTACAAAACAAATACAACTAATTAGATGGCCAATGCCAGTGGTGAATAGAAAACCAAGGCTCTTCTTATTTTAAAATACAGACTAAAACTTTTAAATATTATATGACCCAGTTGAGGGGGAAAATATTCTCATTCATAGATAGACATGATCTCTAACACTGAATCAATCAATCAATATTTCTAGCATCTAGTTTGCTTCATGATTTCAATCTGCCTTTTAAGGTACAAAATGGAATAATAAAGCAACCAACACATTCAGTGAGATTGTCTCACACTGTGTTTGGTGATAGGGCAAATGAAAATTAAATATAAGGATTTAAATGCTGCAAGAATGTTGCTTTTGCCTCAACAGCAATAAAATTCCAGACAAACTTTGCAATCTGAATGTTACTTTCTAAAAGGGGAATTTTTTAAAAGAGATTTTTGCTATAGAGTGTACATGCTCGCCAGAGAGACAGAGAGAGACAGAAAGACAGAAAGCAAGAAATCACCCCCCAGAGAGGATGAACATGCCATAATCCCTTCTCCTCCATTCTCCTCTTTGGATTTTGGGCATGCATTTACACATACCTCGTGTCAGTTTTAAGCCAGCGGGTCCAAAATTTGAATCACTGTTGACTACATGGGAGTCCAGCAACATAACCATTATACCATCTGCTAGTCCCTTAAAGGTGAATTGAAAGCAACCATGAAAACTACATTAGGACAAACCCTTATAGAGGACAAGAAACAAGGAATGGGTTCACGTGGCAAAGCATAAGAAAAGATACCATTCTACTATAGCTTCAATGAAAACATGTAAAAAATAATCATATAGGGAAGAACCCACAGCCTAGTGGTAAAGGGAGCTGGATCCCACATGGCTGCCTGTGCAGTTGAAATGCCACACCTGGTAGTTTGAAAAATCAGGTGCATTTGCATACATGACTCAAATCTCAAAAAGAATACAGAAGGGATTGTAGTGTGGTCAGTGAGGGTTGCTTTCTTCCTCTTTCCTTCCCTTTCTCTCTCTCTCTGGGTAGTGCATACACTCTAAAAAACTTTTAAAAATTAATCAGATAAAATATTAGCTACTCAGTTAAAAAAAAAAAAAAAAAAAACTGCTAATATGACAATCCAAAAGTTCTGGGGGCTCCTGTTATAAGGGGAATTTGCAATCATTTATAATCACATTTTCATAAGTTTCTATCAGGTACTAAGAAAAAAATGAGGACTGGGTAGTGAAGCAGCCCAGCAGGGATAGTAGCCATTTTGAAATTAAGAGAGGTATCTATGGAGAGCAATCTGACCAAGTGCTGAGACAGGGAGAACTCTCTGAAGAATGGTCAGATGAGAAACCAGGCATGGTATTCGATGGAATCAGGATAATTACTCAAGAGAAAGCAATTGAGTCTGATTTAATTTGGAGTAAGAAAGGATTCGCAAAAGTTTGTATCTTATAGCTGAAAATACTGAGAATGTATTGAGCTTTCAAGATATTTGATGGCACTTGTTGTCTCCCTGTAACTGGTTATAGAAATAAACTCCCTTTTCTCTTGCCTCTAGAAGAAGTAGCCAGACTGTATTGCAGAGAGGATCCTTGCTGGTGATTGACATGTAAGATAATTATTGATTGATTAAATGTTGAAGACCATTTCACCATCTATGCATGAGAAAGTTGGTCTTTTTCCAAACCATTTCCTCCCTCCTATAAAGCAACTACCTTACGCTGCTCTGTAAGAGTCAGTAAATTCTCTTGTTCACAAGGCACAGGCAAAGACTTATTACCTTTGGATGAAGAATAAAATTAAAACTTCATAATCCCAAGAGAGTGACAGAAGCTAGGATCTTTTACTAATAACAAGTAGTCAATCTCTCACTGAAAGCAGCACACACACACACACACAAATCCCATTCACACAAATTGCAGATAAGAGCAAAAATGACTTCCATTGGTAAGAAACAATGTAAAGTCCCATCCCTTGGTGAGATAAGTTGTGCAAGGCCTCACTAAGATTTAAGGTAGAATAGAACAGAGAATTCTCTCTGCTCCCCAAATTATTCTAATACAGAGTACTAAACAATAGGGAAATAGGCAAGAGTGTGGTATGAGACCAACTCTTTGTAGTCCAGTATTGAGGGATGGCTAAAAGAAAAGGGTGTAGGCACAGCTATGAAAAAATATTCCTTCCTCACCTCGTCTACCCTCTAAGTACTAATCTGACACTTGAAGACTTTTAACTGTAGGCCACTGGTGTTAACTACAGCAGGAACTAAATGAACCAGTTCAACTATTCACTAGATTAATTCAAACCCACGATGGGTAACCTTTTGTATTAGCTTGGCTAGGGGATAGCTGTTCAATCAAAGCCAGTCTAAATGTGACTGTAAAGAAAATTTTTAGACATGAATAACATTTTAATTGGTAGACTTTGAGTAAAGTGGATTACCCTCCATAATAATGTGAGAGGACCTCATCCAATCAGTTGAGGCCTTAAGAGAAAAGACTGAAGTTCCTAAAAGCATTCTGGGTGAGTGACTGTGTACCCAGGATCCTAGCAGGCTGGATAACTGAGAAGCTTATGGTGTGGCCAAGCCATGTGGAGTGTGCTTCTTCCTCTCTCTTCACTGTAGCTCTCTCTCCCTCATGGGCATGCATGCATTCTATCATGACTTTAAAAATAATAAAAAGCAAATTAATTAATGGGGGAATGAGAATTTTCATTTCTGAGGACAACTCAAGGTGTATTAAGACTAGCACTGATAAGACAATGGCTTTTGCAGAGTGAGGAACAGCACCAAATTTTGTAGCATGATGGTACTCAACAGTGCTGATGGTAGTCATCATTCTATTCTAGACATCAGGAAGTAGCTGTAACAGGGGCAGTATTTTTCAGAAGCATCAACAGTTCAGAAGTAGGCAATAACTTCAGTATCAAATCAGTCATAGAGTTGAGTTTCTGACTGTGTTTCTATCTTATCTTCCCACTGGACAAATAAACAAACGGAAAAAAAGTGTCAGATGTAACATAATAGAGAAAGGGGAGAGACCCTGAGTATACATGGGGACAACTCTTGGGGACACTCACGAATAAAGTTTTATTTAAGAACAATAACTGTTCCTATAGTAACAGGTGGGAAGGAGCCATGTAAATACTAAATGGAGTGTTATTGTACCAGAAATGTGTATGTGTAAATATATGCACATGGTATGTAAATATATGCATACACACATATGTGTGTATATAGTTAGTTGGTTAAATTTTTTCCATTGACATTAGAAAACATACACAGGGACCAGCAGTTAGATAATGGCTATGTCACAGGACTCCCACATAGTCGACCACGATTTGAGTCCTGGACCTGGTGGCTTAAACTCATGCCGGGCTCGTGTGTGTGCATGCCCAAGATCTGGAGAGGAGAATGAAGGAGAAGGGATTGCGGCATGGCCATCCCCCTTGGGGGGTGATTTCTCACTTTCTGTCTCTCTGTCTTTGTCTGTCTGATGAGCACATGCGCCCTATAGCAAAAACCTCTCCAAAAAAAGAAAAAAAAAAAAAAACATACACAGCAGGAGGAGTAGATAAGAATTATAGACATTCTAGTGTTAGTTCCCACTGTGGAAGAGGATGTGGAATATTAATTGAGAAGACATTTTCACATGTATTCAGCAGAAGAAGGACTGTTTTTTTTTTAATAATTGTTTTTATTTATTCATTCATTTATTTTAATTTGACCAGAGAGAGACACAGAGAGAGAAAGAGAATGTGAAAAATCAAGCCACCAGGTCCAGGACTCGAACCGTGGTTGGCCATGTGAAGTGTCCAGCATCTTAACCACAACACCACCTGCTGGTCCAAGGACTGTTGTTTTTACACTAATTTTTTTCAGTCATATATAAAACACATAGAACTTTATCAAAAAGTCATATAAAGAAAGAATTCATTATTAGAACATCCGGGAGTAAGCTTCCCACCCATAATCTAACAATTATGATTTATCAAAGTAAAAAAAAAAAGGTTTACTTCTCCAGTTGGAAAAAATTTTAGCTCATTAATATTTAATTAGATAAGTAAAAGTTCACTTTAGGTTATCACGAAAGTCATGTCACATTTTTCCATAAAAAAAAATAAAAATACATCATAAATTTTCTGACAACCTAATATTTATACTAAGAGAAATCAAACTACAACAATACATAAAGTTAAAAAGCAAAATATTTTAAATGATTAATTAGGCAAATACATGTACATACTTAATATATACTCTAAGGATCTTATTACAAAAGTTAGTTGAAGCATCAGCAGGTGGGGAAGTGGTTAAGACTCTGGACTCCCAGGTGGTTGACCATGGTTTGTGTCTGAGACCTGACGGCTTGAGATTCACTCTGGGTGCATGTGTGTGCATGCCCAAAGTCATGAGAGGAAAATGGAGGAGAAAGGAAGAGAAATGAGAACGCATGGCCATTCCCCTGGGGGATGATTTTTTGCTTTCTGTCTCCCTGTCTCTATGGCAAGTGCACATGCCCTATAGCAAAAATCTCTCCCCCCAAAAAAGATAGTTGAATAGATAAAGATAACAGAGAAGACTAGCTGAAGAAAGTTTCCTGAAGATGTAAGAGTACATGTGTTTAAACAGAGGGAGACAGAACAAAATATAAGCATGTGTAGGTCATTTTGCATGGGTGGAACCAGAAAATGAGAAATATTTTATTGCATTTTCTTTGTGAGGTAAGAGATAAGATGGTTTTCTTAGCAAAGTATTGGGGGCATTCCTGGGTTCAAGTTTTGCAAACAGAAAAAAATTAATACTTTTAATATAGTTATGAGGAGAAAAAAGCCACCTCTAAGAAACTTGGAGTAATATTCACTGTAAGTGTTTATGACTGGAAAGGAATGTTGATAACTGAAATGAGATACCCTGAGGACCCTAAGAATTTAGGAAGGTAATGAGCTGGAACTCTCACTGTGGTCTGGGAGTAACCATAGCTGGGAAAGCAGGCTGTATTTAAAGAATATGATAACTGAATTAGTGACTGCACTTATAACTACATTCAGAATGTGAGGGATTAGCATGGCGGTGGAGAAGAAAACAAATTCTTCAGAGATGAGGATGTTCTGTATCAAGTCTCTTGCTTCACCAAGGACTGTAAGGTTGAACTTGGGTTACAATAATTTGGTGAGCCAACCATCAAGAGTTCGAGAAATAATATATGGTATACTGGATTTTTTCTATGGATACTAACAACAAGAAATCAGTGAGTGAAATACCATGGATTGCAAATGAGATACAGTGTGTGCATGTGTGTATGTGTGCTTGCACATGCATGTACATATGAATACATATGCACATATGGTTTTGCTCATTTAACAATAGGATGAGGGAAGTGTTGCTGGTTCAGTGGTAGAATTATTGCCTCCAACACAGAAGACCTGAGTTTGACTTCTGGCCAAGGCAGACTTCTTTCTTGCTCTATTGTGCCCAAAGTCGGTCCACGGCATCGTAGTTAAGGAGACTGGGTTCCATACGGCTGACCATGTAGTTTAAGTCATACATCTAGCAGCTTGAGAGACACACCAGGTACATGTGCACATAGGCCCACAGTGTAAAGGAAAGAGAGTGGGAGGAGAAGGAATCATGACCCTCCCCCGTTGGGGATGCTTTCTTGCTCCACCTCATCTCTCTCTAGCTAGCTCATACTCCCTCTGGCGAAACTAAGCAATAATTATAGAATGGGGAACTTATTGCTAGAAGTGCTGCTGAAGAGTAGAGATAAGACTCTACCTTACTATCCAGGATATGAGTGTGGAAAAACAAGCAGTTAGCATTCAGAGAGCAGTGAATTTGCTATTTATGATGAGTCAGGTTTCACTTAGGGTAAAGTGAAGAAACTGAGTAGAGAGCTCTTTTGATAATTCCAGGTTGATAGTTATTGCAGGTACAATAGGGAGATGTTGGAGATGAGGGTGTGGTAAACAAGTGGCTCCAGGAAAAGAAACTCTAGAACACTGAGAATAAAAATATAATACAGGATGAAAGACCATCAAGTTTTACACATGAGACACCAACAGAAAAGATCGATGGTGAATGGAGAACCACTTTGAGTGGATATTCCTTGTCTTGTTCAAGAACTTATATCATAATTTTCTGATTTGTTAAAAACTGTTCAACCAATTGGATGTCTTTCACACAACTAAATGTTCTGCTAACTATTATTAGATTAATTCTTCTAAAATAGAAATCGATTTAATAAGGCCTTTGGAAAGTGAAAAATATAAAGGTGACCACTGGTTTCTTTAACTGTTTCCTTTTGTCCTTTTTTAGTTCTTGGTCACTTTGTTGACATGCACTTTCTGAAATAATTTCTATGTATTGTTAATTTTGACCAAACCTCCAATGTTCAGGAATTCATAAGCTGAAAGTGTTTAAGTCTCTCAATACACTGGTGATCTTAAAGAAGACTGACTTTCTGTATTTCATGTTATCACATGAAATACATGTTTATAGCATTTTAAACAAAGATCATCCTAGGAAAATATTCTTTATTTTAGTTAACAATAGTTTATGTTATTTATCTATTTTTTGTAAACACAGTGATGAAAATCTTGGTCTTCATTCAAACATGGCTTCATGTAAACAGATTGTCTTCTTTTCTGACTTGAATTTAGCTGGTGACTTGACGGTTGAATAACTGTTGACTTACATATCCATAAGTCTGTATGTTTTGAAAAAGAAGATTTACATACTTTCCTTTTATGTTCAGGTTCAACAAAAACAAGGGCACCTAAACCATTTATCTACAAGAAAGGGGTTAGAATTCTAGTCATTGTTTTGCATTGCATCCATTCATATTGATCTTCCTTTTACTCCAAGCACCAACAATACACACACACACACACGCACGCACGCACACACACACACATACACACTTCTCTGGCCCTTAAAAAGAGCCTAAACTTCATATCTGTTGGAAATCTGGAGAAATTTTGCCAGTAGCTTTTAAGAATCATTCATTTAAGGCAACCTTGATAGTTCTTAAGTTGGATAAGATGTTGAAATACTCACACACACAAAATAGAAATACTCTAATAACATAATTAACATTTTGGAACAGAGATCTAGGTCATTTTTAGTGGATTTTTGGAACTCAAGTTATTTTATTTATTTTTTTTTTGGAGAGACGCCGCAATCCCTTCTCCTCCATTCTCCTCTCGGGATCTTGGGCACGCACGCACACGCGCCCGGCGTGAGTTTTAAGCCACCGGGTCCGGGACGCGAACCGCGGTCGACTACGTGGGAGTCCAGCGACATAGCCATTACGCTAACTGCTGGTTCCCACTCAAGTTATTTTTATGAGCACATTCTTATTTGAACCACTCAGGGTTTTTTTCCTTTGTTTAATCCTGGTATTAATTCAAGTGGAAGACATGGATTTGCCTCACTATATTTAAATAAAATATACTCTCTTGTAATTTATGTATGGAGACAAAATCAGTGAAATCTGCTTTGTTGATAGACTGTTGAGAAAAAGAATAAAAGATGATGAGGTGTCTTTCTTTTATCTCAATGGATATATAACCATGGTCCTCTCTGTCCTGTTTATGTGTGAATGCCAAGAAGAAAAAGAAAGAAAAAAGGGAGAAAGGAAAAAGAAAGTAAAAGGAAGAAAGAAGAAAGAAAGAAAAAAGAGAGATATACAAGCACATGAGTACAGTTACCCTGGCTCTTCAGTTAGAGCAAGAGGCAAGGGGTGACTTAAGGATGATGAGTCACATTAAAAGCATCCAGACTGGCCAATCAAGTGGTAGGCTCCACCAAGGCAAGTTAAGACAAGGGCGATCTGGTGAATCCAGCATATACAATAGGGAGATCCAGATATGTGTACTGACCAGGGAGAGTGGATCTATAAAAGATACTCAAAGTTGCACACATATTTAATTAGATCTCACTTTTTTTTTTTTTTTTTTTGAGAGGTTTTTCGCTATAGGGCGCGTGCGCTCGCCAGACAGACAGAGAGAGACATAGAGACAGAAAGCGAGAAATCACCCCCCAGGGGGGATGGTCATGCTGCAATCCCTTCTCCTCCATTCTCCTCTCGGGATCTTGGGCACGCACGCACACGCGCCCGGCGTGAGTTGTAAGCCACCGGGTCCGAGACGCGAACCGTGGTCGACTACGTGGGAGTCCAGCGACATAGCCATTACGCTAACTGCTGGTTCCCGATCTCACATTTTAAGAACTGAAAAATCCTGTATGTAAATCAGTCAAGAAGTTACATTTTTTCTTTTTTTAAAATTATTAATTAATTTATTTATTTTTATTTTTTTCTGAAACTTTTAAAAAAATAATTTACATTCATTCCCTAAGCATCATCACAGCATACAAAATTTCCCATCCAGAATTTTATCTGACGCAAACGCGTATCATTTTATTAAATGATTTGAAATTTATTGCTGATCAAAACTATGATTACATCCACTCACTTCTATTATTCAGTTTATAATATGATAGTAGTTACAGAACACTTACGAGAGCCATTCGATAAACATTTTGTGAGCATCTTCATTTGTAGATTTTGAAGAGATAAGAATGAAGTATCTTGCCTTAGGTCCCAGGAACATAGATAGACAGAAAGAAATAAATAGCATATTGTTTCTGCCTTTAAAGAGGTGATGATAAAAGCATGCATAATTAATTTAATACATTGCAACAACAGATAAATAAGAAGTAATAAAAAATATATTAGTGCTAAGAGAAAAATATCGATTAATTAACAATAGGAGAAAGAGTAGGAGAGATATCCCAGGAGATTAGGTATTGATGATGGTCCACTAAGAAGAGAAAAAATTCTCTAAGCAATATGTAAGAAAACGGAGTGCTCTCATCCATAAGAGGTAAAAAAGATTGTCATCAGTTTTGATACACTGCTGTTTTGATTTGTTTTTTCACATATTGTCACTTCATAGCAACATTTCTATTTAAGCTTACAGTCCAGAACTTTGCCTCTCAAATGCCATATTACATTTTAATGCATTGAAAAAAAATTACAGTTTAATTAGCTGTTCACTTGCTGTTAGATATTTGGTTGCTTCCAGTTTTCATTAAATTGCTGTACAGGGAAAAAAAAACTTTGAAAAATTGAAATATATTCATAGACTTGACCCTAGAGTTTTACAAATGTTATTAAAAGTTTCAAAATTGATCTCGGAGGAAACTACAACTACTTATTTTAAGTACCACCCATGACATTAAAGTACTCTAGATTTCATAGAGTTTATTCAATTTTTATTGAGGCAATCATCAAATTTCAACTACACTGGGGCAGAGACCATTGTATTTATTAATATATACCTTGGATTTAGCATAATAACTGACATTCTAAATATTGCTCAATGAATGAACAAATAAATAAAGGATGACTGTTTGTCCCTATCCTTTTAATTCCATTTACTTAATAGGTGTATGTTAGCATCACAGACTGTGTTTATATATAAATGTTGATTGATTATTTTATCATCATATAATACCCACCATTTATTACATTAGTGTAATATTGATAGGCTTATATTATATACTTTCTAGTTCTTAACCAATAGACATTCTACTAATTTTTCCTGGCTTAAACATTATGCAATAGTTGTGTTTAGAAGAGGATGTGCCCAACTCCAAGGATTATTAATGATTAATACCATAGAGTTTATTCTTTTTTGCCAGACATTTTGCAGCTAACAGTGGTCATATCACTCATTTCTTGTTACTGAGACTAAGATAAAGCTTCCTGAAAAAACTTCAATGAATTGTTTTTCACTTGTGGGAAGGAGGGGGAGGAAACTGTTGAGGAAAAATCCATTTTTTATCAACCTCTTCCATAATTGTTGGCTTCAAATGGAGTCATGGTGTCTGGAGATGCCGTGGCCATATGGAAATCATATATAATATGCCGATGATCAAAACAGGAACCAGCTGCAGTCAATAGAGTGGAAAATGTTCTTGGTAAAGCTATTGATCCATATCAGTTCTGTGTATCTGATCTCCAGTCTTCCTTCTATCTAATATAATTCAATGTTGTCATTACTTAAGTCACTTTAGAAGTTTTCTATGACTTACATCTAAATGTTTTCCTGTGAAACTTCAGGAATGATACCAACCATCATAGCTGCAATCTTATCATTTCATTCACCATTGATCCATCTCCATATTTGGAAAGAATATTACATTTTTTTGCTTTAATTCCAATAACTTATTCTGTTTAGGTATGCCCTTGTAGTTTGTTTGAGCTTATGGAATGAATAATGGAATAAATTAATTAAACTTGAAACTCAGGTTTAAAACCCATAGACTATGTATTACACTACTTTCTTAGATTTTTCCTCTTTTTTAAAATTTGTTTTACAGTACTCTTTTAGATCATAGTTGGAATTCATGTGGTCAATTTTCATATTCTTTCTACTCTTTCTTTTTACTACTTTTAATATTATGCCAAAAGATTTTGATGATTAATACTTTCAAAGTATTTTAAAAGCTTGTATGATAAGTTTGTCATCATTAGTTCAAAAATATGTTAATCATTGATTAAATTAATGTACTTTTCTAGTTTAGTTTTGCAAACAATTTGTCAAGTTCTATCAAATATTCCATGAGGACTTTAATTATCAGTTACTTACTCAAAAAATAGGCCAGAATAGTTTTGTTTAATTATTTATTCTTTCTGTACTTCTCTAACTGTAAATCAAGCAATTTTGTAAATAAATTCTGTCTTTCTAATTGAATTAATATCTAAGTCTTAATTAATCTGTTCCTGCTGTAGATGAGTATTTTGATGAGCTAAATAACAGTCCCTAAAATGATATTGACATTTTAATCCCTGAAATATATGAGCATTAACTTTAGCAAATAGCAAAAAAGGACTTTGCAGATGTGAATAAATTTAAGTTTTGAGGTAGATTATTTAGCATTATGGGATGGATCCTAATGCAATCACTGATGTCTTACAGAAGGCTGTAGAGGGTTTTTTTTTTTTTTTTTTTTTTTTTCCTACAGGATAAAAGAAGAGATGAGAATGTGACCACAGAAGCAGACTGGCAGAATTTAGGGCCAAGCCAGGGACTTCCAGCAGCCACCTAACACTACAAAGAAGTTGGGAACCAGCAGTTAGCGTAATGGCTATGTCGCTGGACTCCCACGTAGTCGACCGCGGTTCGCGTCTCGAACCCGGGGCTTACAACTCACGCCGGGCGCGTGTGCGTGCGTGCCCAAGATCCCGAGAGGAGAATGGAGGAGAAGGGATTGTGGCGTGACCAGATTTCTCACTTTCTGTCTCTATGTCTCTCTCTGTCTGTCTGGCGAGCGCACGCGCCCTATAGCGAAAAACCTCTCCAAAAAAAGAAAAGAAAAAAAAAAAAAAAAAGAAGCAAGGGACAGATTCCCCCCTCAGCCTTTACAGGAAGTTCAATCCTGCTGATACCTTGACTTAGTCCCAGTAATACTAATTTTGAATATCTGGCTTCCAGAAATAAAAGGGTACAATTTTAAAAAAAAAAGTATTTTTGTTTTAAGCCACTCAATGTGTAATAATTTATTATAGCAGTCATAGGACACTGGTACAAATGTCTTTGTTATTGTTCCGGCCATTTTTTTATATCAGCACTTTTTATATCGTGAAATTGGCTAATTTTAATTTGTTTCTCCAGTTCTTTGTGTTTGATTTTCTTTAATATTCTTGTGCACAATAATCATTTATAAGCAGTGCTTTTTCTACCCCATTATTTCCTTTTCCAGGATTTTTCTCTCTTTTTTTTTTTTTTTTTTTTTTTTTGCTAGTAGAAATATTGCATGAATTCCCAAGAAATTATTAAACATAAAGAAAACTAGGGTTGGGACCAGCAGATAGCACAATGGTTACGTCGCTGGACTCCCATGTAGTCTACTGCTGTTCGAGTCCTGGACCTGGCCAGGCGTGTGTGCGTGCGTGTCCAAGATCCTGAGAGGAGAATAGAGGAGAAGGGATTGTGGCGTGGCCATCCCACTGGGAGGTGATTTCTCGCTTTCTGTTTCTCTATCTCTCTCTGTATTTCTGGAGAGCGCATGCACCCTATAGCAAATATCTCTCCAAAAAAAAAAAAAAAAAAAAAAAAGAAAAGAAAGGCCAGGGTATCTTTTAATCAATATCTTGTTTGGAAGAATAACTGGTGATTATTTATGAGCTCTAGTAGTGACTTTTTCTATTAATATACATTTTGTTTTACACTTCTTTAGAAATAACACAAGTTTTTACCTATTTCACAGTATAATAGATATAGAATATTGCCAAATGATGATCAAATTTATTGTGTAACACCTATAAGATGTATACCTTTTATATGATTCATTAAGTTAGTTTCCTGGTGGGTGTTATCAGGTGGCTGAATTATATTAACACATTAATTCTTATAATTATATTTTCTTTTTTTTAAAGAGGTTTTTGCTATATGACACATGTGCTAGACAGAGAGACAGAGGAAGACAGAAAAAGAGCAATGACCCCCCGGGGGATGGTCATGCTGCAATCCCTTCTCTTCCATTCTCCTCTTGGGACTTTGGGCATGCGCTCACATGTGCCTGATGTGAGTCTCAAGGTGTTGGATTCGAGACTCAAACCATGGTTGACTATGTGCGAGTCCAGTGACATAACCATTACACCATCTGCTGGTCCCAATTATATTTTCTTTAAGATCCCTTTGCTATTGATAGTTTTTCTATGGCTAGCTCAAGACAGCAAGTCAAGTCTTTGGGTTTTCTCTATATTCTCTAGAAATTGGGGGGTGGCCTTGCTGTTGTTAAGGCTATAGAGCTACAGAACCAGAAGGAGAAGTCCCTACTCATTGAGAAGTGTCACATGGTTCTTTTAATTTTTCAAAGATGGATTCAAAGAAGGATGATGGCATATTGTCCAAGAATGGAAGAATTTATGAATGCCAAGTGGTAAATATGAGACAATCTTTTTTATAAGTCTGAAGATACTTATAAACGAGAGACATTGGGACCAGCAGTCAGCGTAATGGCTATGACGCTGGACTCCCACGTAGTTGACCGCGGTTCGCGTCCCGGACCCGGTGGCTTAAAACTCACGCTGGGCGCGTGTGCATGCATGCCCAAGATCCCGAGAGGAGAATGGAGGAGAAGGGATTGCAGCGTGGCCTATCCCCCCTGGGGGGTGATTTCTCGCTTTCTGTCTCTCTGTTTTTCTCTGTTTCTCTCTGTCTGTCTGGCGAGCGCACGCTCCCTATAGCAAAAACCTCTCAAAAAAAAAAAAAAAAAAAAAAGAGAGAGACATACAGTGAGAGAAGGAGAAAGTATCCCTCAATGGGTATGATCATGCTGTGAACTCTTCATTTATTCATTTCTTCATTCTACTGGGATTTCAGCCACATATGCACACATGCCTGGTGTGTTTTTCAAAGATAGAGCCTGAATTTGAACCACAGTTGGCCTTGCATGATCTGGACTGGTAATTACTAGGCTACAGGGTTGTCCCGGGAACAGTATTACAAGGGCAGAGATATTGTCTGAAGTTTTCTTTAGGTCAGAGTAAGTGAACCAGATTCAGAAGACAGTTGTTTAATAGTGAAAACTCATTCTCTTCTCCAGATATAGGTCTAAAAAGTTGACAGGCAATTTGATAGAGAAGAACATAGAAGCCAGATCATTAAAATTATTTGGGGAGCCATTGCAAAAGCCTCATACAAACTTGTCAAGGAAGCAGTGACACCACAGACCTTAAAGGGAAAGTAGATGTTTGAGTAATGAAGTTACGTTATAATTAGGAAAGACTGAAACCCAGAAAACATTTCTCTGAATGTTTTTCACAACTCATATCTCTTACTCCCACTTCACCAACTCTACAAGTGTGGCTTCATCCAAAACATGAGATGAATTTCTTACTACTAGGTTGATGGTGTTCAGATCATACTTACAGAGAAATGATAATTAATAAGAATAAATAAAACATTTCTTTTGAAATGATTTTAAAATGGTGGTTCAGAAAATGCATATCTACAAAATAGGTCTTACGTTTCATTTTGGCTAAGTTATATTGATATGAATTTAATTACCTTCATTTAGTTTTCCACATTCTTCTTTCAATGTAGACATGGTTTTAAAATTCAGAATTATTTATCCTCACAATTCATCACTTGTTTTTTTCTGACAGCTCATATGATAATGTCTTTGTCTGTGAAGTTTTAATACTTTTATATCTATGCATAGATATTTTCTCATGTCAAATATACCTGTCAACATTGTTGAATTCCAGGCTGAATTTATTGTTCAATATAAGAACTATATCCATAATAATTATTCCAACTATTAAAACTGTTTCTCTGGACTTAAGTTCTGAGTCCTTCAACTTGGAGTATGCTTCATTTGTATTTTTGCTTATTGTAACAAACATATCCTGTATATACTTTCATCTGCATTGATGTCTACATTTAATCTTTAGCTAAGCTAAGTCTAATCTGCCTATCAAAGCTCTAACTAATTAGTTCTAAAACAATTTGGCTGTATCAAGCAGTACTTTTGGCTGCATGGGATTTAACTCTTTTTTTCTAAAGAATTATTTATTTTAATTTTTATTTATTCATTCATTTATTTTAATTTGACCAGAGAGAGACATAGAAAGAGAGAGAGAGAAAGTGAGAAAGCAAGCCACCAGGTTTGGGACTTGAACCGTGGTCAGCCATGTGAGAGTGTCCAGTATCTTAACCACCATGTCACCTGCTGGCCCAGATTTAACTCTTAACTCCAATAATGCGAGCATTATTCTAAAGCAGTCATGGTGCTTTTTTTTTTTTTTTTCCTTTGCACATCCTGTAAACATGAGGTCATAACTGTGGCAGTTCAGCATGATGAGATAATGTTTACTGTGATGATCAATATCTCTGTGGACCCAATGTAGTACAAATTAGGAAAATGGAACCAGAGAGAGAGAAGAACTGCCTTAATGAAGTTGAGAAACTGCTTGTTGTTCTTTCTGTTTATTAAAATAGAGTTAGACAAAAATGTAAATGTCTCTATTAAAATATGAATACCTGATACCAGGAATGTTATACTCACGTGTCCAACATCTAAGATCATGGCTGCAATTATGATTGCTATTTGATTAAATAGCTAAATTGTCAAAAAGACTTTTGCATTGGCCAAATTGGAGCAATGAATAGTATATTTCTGGAAATCACAATGGCCTACTTCAAATTTTGATCATAGCCATAAAATGAGTGACACCCCAACTCCTGAAATATAATTTTGCTTTTAATCAATTGGTTACAATTTGGAACAAAGATCACCTGGGGGAATTTCATTTAGTCCTTCCTATCATACTAATTCTTAGTTTAGAAATCATTCCAATATAGATATTTTACTAGATTCCACTCAGAGTTTTCCAAAAAGTTTAAAATGTGAAACCTTTTCATTTGAAGCAGCCTAGATTGAATTAATGGGTCGGTGGCAAAGTCATAAATATTTTTGCATGGAACAACATATCATGACTTTCTTCATGATCTAATATATTTTGTTCCTCCTTTGTTACTAGCTAGACCCATCCCCTTCATGATTTCACACCACTTAATGGCTTTGAATAAAATCTGTGCATATACCTCTCTTTGGAGTTTTCTCTTGAATTCCAGATCTATATATCCAACTACTCAATATCTCTGCTTGGATGATCTAATAATATCTCAAATTAACTTCTCCCACCTGCTTTGACTGCAGCATCTCTCAACTCAGGTAATAACAGATCCTTTGTGTACACACACACATGCACACACACATTCACACATATTCTCACTGTACTAAGCGGTTGGGCTTTTCTGAGGTGATTAGGTCATGAGGGTGGAACCCTCGTGAATGGGATTTGTTCTTTAGAAAAGAGTCCTGAAAGACCTTGTTTTCCTCTCCTACCATGTGGGGGCACAGCTAGAAGATGCCATTCATAAGGAAGAGCCTCACCAGACACCAAATTTTCCATTGTTTTGATCTTAGAATTCCTAGACTTAAGAATTGTGAAAAATAATTCTCTGTTTAAAAACGAGTCAGTCTATGTAATATTGTATTATAGCAACCAGAATGGACTAAGACATTTTCCCTTTCCATTTAGAAATTTACGTCTCAGCAAAGTGCATCTCTTACTATTTTTTCATTATTAGCATCAATGTAGCCATATTTTTACTGCACATCAGGGAAGCCCTCCCCTTACACTCTTTGGGTTGCCCTGTCTCTGCCTATAATTGTCTTCTTTCCCTGGATAGCCATGTAACTAACTCGTGTCAAAATTATATATGGGTATCCCATAGGAACACACAAAACCTATCCCTAGACCAGATCCTGTGCATAATACTGAAGAAACACATGATCCAGTGCTAAAATCCAAGTTAGAAGAGAAAAGTGACTTGGGACCAGCAGTTAGCATAATAGCTACGTCGCTGGACTCCCACGTGGTCGACCGCAGTTCACATCCTGGACCCAGTGGCTTAAAACTCACGCCGGGTGCGTGTGCGTGCGTGCCCAAGATCCCAAGAGGGGAACGAAGGGATTGCGGCATGGCCATCCCCCCTGGGGGGGTGATTTCTCACTTTCTGTCTCTCTCTCTCTCTCTCTCTCTGTCTGGCGAGCGCAAGTGCCCTATAAGCAAAAACCTCTCAAAAAAAAAAAAAAAAAAAAAAAAAAAAAAAGAAGAAGAAAAGAAAAGTGAACCTTGAGCAAGGACCCATGGTAGAACAACTTAGCAAAATGTTCTTTACTACCAAGCACCAAGCACTGTTGGTATCCTCACGGACAGTATCACAAACGGCATAAGAAACTGGATCCTCCAAAAGACAGATGACATTGAGGTTCTCAGAAGAATAAGAAATGTGCTTCATTTGTCATTTAAGAAAATCCCATGTGGTGTATTCACTAATAGATTATGTAATAAAATAATAATAAAATTTCTTTTCATAAAAAATATATCCCCTTTCCTGACCCACACCGCTTCCAATATTTTCATCCTCTTTACTTTTTTTATTTTACTTATAAATTGCTAAAATATATAACTTCCTTAGTATATTTACATGTGGGTTTTCTTCATCACCTCCAAATAAAATGCAAATTCTATACAATTAGGGGATGATTTTTTAATCTGTTTTATCCACCACTATGTCCTAGGCATGAAACCCAACCAGACAGACATTAGGCATGCCATATGTTTGTTAAATAACTAAATAATGAATGAACAAATATTACATTTTACCAGTTCCTTAGTAATTCTATTTCTCATCAGTAAAGTATAATGAAGTGCAGGATCTCTATTTATTAGTGTTAGCTCAGAACTAAATTCTAATAAGTTTTAAAACATTAACATGAGTAAATTCAGACATGATAAATGACTACAGCTACAAGTCCTGATAGGAAGGCTATGAGGAATATTAAAAATACACATGACTAATCTGTGGTCTTCATGGGATCTTTCTTCAACTAAGAAGACTATTTTATTCAAATGGCTCTGTGAAGCTACTCAAGTTTGATATTTTGATAAGAGTGTGCAACTCACTATCACAATGTTTTAAAGCAGGATAGCAGTTAGACAAATCTTTATTTTTTTTTCCAGATTTCATAATCACTTGTATTGGGTTGCCCATCTATCAGGGTTCTAGGAGATCAAAGGTCTAAATATCCCACTATGTTAGACCATTTTAATTTCCCAGGGAGTCCCTTTGCTTCTTTAAGTCCTTCTGCTTAAGAGCAGCCACTCTAGAATTTTCCTAATCTTCTAAAAAGAATGAGCTCAAGTCAACCATAGCATTCTCACAAGCATCGTAGTCAAGAAATACAGTCATTAATCATTCTTCAAATGTGCTTTTGCTCCTTTTGTTGATATAATTTTCCGGACCTTGAGATCACAGGGTTTTTATGAAGGACATAGTGGGTGGATGAACTGGTTACTCATGACATCTTCATGGTACCCTTTTGTGTTCTTTCAATTATGTGAAGTATTTCAACTATCATCTATTTTCCTGTACAATGCCAGAGTACATCTTTATGCACAGTGAGAGCACGAGCCTCCTCCATGGTCTGAGTCATGGCACAGTCATTGTTTTGCCAATTCTCCATTCCAGCATACCTGTGGGAGACCAGCATGTTTTTTAAGCCACCAGAGACAGGACTTAAATCCCATTTGGTGTGAGGGATCCAGCTTCCTCTGCACAGCAGAGCACTTGACCACTGTACCATGGATGGCCCTCACCAATATTACTTTCAAAATGCTCACATCTCAACTAGATTTAATATGAAACTCTATCAAGTGAGAAAACAATGGTTAGTATTCCCAGCTACTAGAACACATTGAATCCAAAAGCTCTCAAAAAAAAGTAGCCATATTGATGGCTCCAAACTGATATGTTTTTTGCTTTCATTCAAACATCATTCGTCTATTCCTAAATCTAGTAACTGGAATTTTGTTAACATTTAGTAAAACCTCAATATTCTCTTCGTGAGTCAGTTTCTCGTTTAAGACTTGACCAGTCAATTGACACCCAGATGTTAACTTTCCTCCACATGCCAGAGGGTTTGATCATGAGACAGTTCAGTGTGCGTTTGTGGGATAATTCTCTCAATAAAAGGAGTCACGATATTGTACAAAAGTGTGCTAACACTTCGTTAAACTTCTTCTCTGTTTTCTGACTACAGAGCTAAATAAAATTTGCTTTTAACCCTGTATATAGGGATAATATGGAGTTAATTTTCCCCAGTAGAATGTGAGTAGCATTGATATATCATAGGTAGCGTGCTTTCTCTACTTCAGTCCTGTTCTTCCTGCCACCTAGATTTCAATACCTAGGATAAACTCATTTGACATGCTTTGGGAAAAAGAAGAAGGAGGAGGAGGAAAGGGAAGGCAAAGAGAAGGAGAAGAAGAAAAATAGAAAGAAAAGAAAAAATAAAAGTCATAACATGTTGCAAAGGCTTAGCATACAGGAAGCAAAAAATAATAGAACTGTTACTGGAGGCTGAAGACAGGATGATCCATATTACATGATACTAAAGCATTCAGTAAAATTCTTGCCTAAGATTTGCAGGGGAAAATCACATGTCTACTAAACTGTGTAGTTGTGAGAGAGAGATTGAAAAGAAAGTCTTAATGTCAGCTACTGTTGCATTGTTTGGTCAAAGTATTTTAAGAAATACACACTAAGGAAGGAATTGGCTAGTTTGCAAGCAGAAATAAAAAGAAAGGGAGAGTGACTGGAAAGTTAGAATACTACAGAATGAGAAAGCTCATCACTTCTGATCTCAGAACAGTGCGTAATATGATAAAGCCTTGAGTAACCCAATTCGCACTAGGAACACAACACTTAGGAACTATCCCTTCAAGGAATGATGAAGTAGTATGGTTCCAATTTATTCCTTTTTTAAAAAACAAGTAGAAAACTGAAGCATTATATGAAATAATGATTTTCAGACATAGGACGATAGTCAGATAAGAATGGGACCTTCAAGAGAAGAGAAACAAGCCAATAAAGATGACCTAGGTGACTGACCAAATTACTGCCTAGAAGTAGATGCCAAGCACACAAATCAAGGAGGAAAAGAAACAAAAAGTAGCTCCAAAGTTTCACTGAGTTGAAGAGACAAAGGTAAGGATAAAAGAGAACAAGACTACTTAAGTTCAAAGGACAGAGTATAGACGAGAAGAAAGCTGTTCAGAAAGAGAGCTACTGTGATACTCTGAAGAATCCTTTCACATCTTCAGCTAGGTTTTGATCTGAGTCTGCATGAGAGAAAAGTATATGAGGTCATGAAAAGAACTTGAGTAGGTCAAGGCTAGCATGAGGCTGGTAATGACTTGTGTTCCTATCAACCAGAAAAGAAAGTGCTTACCAAGCAAAGTATCATGTGGAAACTTCTGAAGGATGTATCTCAGTAGTGGAGATAAAGTAACCTCTGGGAAGAAAAGGCTTCCCTGGATGCCATCAAAAACAAGACGCCTCAAAAGGATAACTGATTCTAGGTAATGTAACCAAGTATTGGAACAAATTCCATTACTTCGTAAAGGAATACAACAAAATCCAACACCCACCCATGCAAAAAACACAATATTCAGCATCCAACAAAAAATGACTATGTATGAAATAAAGCATAGAAAATATTGTTCATAACCTGAAGAAAATGGGTCATCTTTAATATACTGAAGAGAACAAAAGAATGCCAATGCCAGCCTGCAATTCTATAACAAGCCAAAAAAAGTTGATACCAAAATAATTTTTTTCCAAAAAATGAGAATAGCTATTTCTCACAATGCTACTTTTAAGCAATGGTAACAAAAAATCTGCAAGTAAAAATAGTAATAATAATAATAATAATAATAATAATAATAGATGCAAAAGTGTAACTACATAAAATAAAAAAGAAATGGCAAATATGTGGGGAAACATAATAATGACATTTATTAAATTAAATCATTTAATTTCTTCTAAAATAATTCTTTAAAACAATTATGACATACTGTGGTGTTAATTACACATGTGAAATTAAACTATAAGCACGAAAAGCACAAGTGAAGAAATTGAAAATGGAAACATGCAGTAGTAAAATTCTTATACAATGTGTACATTGGTAAAATATTGTGTCAATAGACACCATAATAATTTAAGATGCATATTCTAAATTTCAGAGCAAACATAAAAATAAAAAATTAAATACAGATACAGCAAGTAAGTAAATGGTAAAGATAAAAATAAAATTTGAAAATATTCAATCAAAAACAAGGTAGAAAAATATTATTTTTCAGTGATACAAAAGTTATACTCAGCTATATGTAATCTGTAAGGACTCACTTTAGTTTTAAAGACAGAAAGGGTTAAAACTAAAATGATGGAAAAGGTTACACTATGAAAATAGTACTCAGGGGACCAGCAGTTAGCAAAATGGCTATGTTGCTGGACTCCCCAGTAGTCGAACGCCGTTCGAGTCTCGGACCCAGTGGCTTAAACTCATGCCGGATGTGTTTGCATACGTGCCCAAGTTCCCGAGACGAGAATGGAGGAGAAGGGATTGCAGCATGGCCATACCCACTGGGGGATGATTTCTTGCTTCCTGTCTCTCTTTGTCTTTCCAGTGAGTGCACATGCCCTATAGCAAAATCCTCTCAAAAAAATAGTACTCAGTAGACAGCTAAAGGAAGTACAATAGTATTGAAAAGACAGATTACAAAACAAAATTTACCAGAAATAAAGTGGTATCTTTATAATGACAAATGGGAGAATTCTTCAAGATATAAACACTTAAAAGCATATACATTTACTAACAAATGTTTAAAATACACGAAGCATAACTTGAAACAAATTTAATGAAGCACTACAAAATCACTAGTATGGTTGAAGATTTGAACATGTCTCATTCATTTACAGACAGATAGAGTTTAAATAAGAAAGAATATAGAAAACAAAAACAATATCAACCAACTTGGCCTAAATAATATCCAGAAAAAATTTTACCCAAGAAAAGGAGAATACACATTATTTTCAAGAGTACACGGGATGTTCACCAAAATAGATGATATTCTGACTATAATACAAATTTGAAGAAATGTAAAAGAAACCAGATCATATAAAACATGTTGTTCTCTGACCACAAGGAATTGAATAAGAAATTGAAAAAAGAAAATTTTTGGAAATCCCTGTATATTTCTAAATTAAGTAGCATAATTCAGAGTAATCCATGAATCAAAGACATCACAGTGAAAATTAGAAAATATTTAGACATAAAAAATAACAAAACAAAACATGAAAGCTGTGGCATACTGGCACACTAATGCATAAATGGATATTTTTAGGGCAAAGTTCTTATATTTAAAAAGAAAAAAAAAAAACTCAAATCAATAATCAAATGTTCTGCTTTAATAAATTAGAAACAAAGGGACCAGCAGTTAGTGTAATAGCTATGTCGCTAGACTCCCATGTAGTCGACCGTGGTTCGAGTCCTGGACCTGGTGGCTTAAACTCACGCCAGTTGCGTGTGCATGTATGCCTTGTATCCCGAGAGGAGAATGGAGGAGAGGGGATTGCAGCGTGGCTATCCCCCTGGGGGATGAATTCTCGCTTTCTGTCTCTCTGTCTCTCTCCGTCTTTCTGGCGAGTTCACATGCCCTATAGCAAGAAATTAGAAACAAAGAGTGAAATATATCCAAAATAAATAGAAGGAATGAAAAAGACATTTTAAATAGGAACTAAGGAAATAAAAATGAAAGCCAATGAAATAAAATTTAGTTCTGTAAAAAAAATAAATAAATAAATTAAACTGACCAAACAGACTATGACAAAGAAAATATAAATTAAATATATTGGAGGGAACCAGCAGTTAGCGTAATGGCTATGTCGCTGGACTCCCACGTAGTCGACCGCGGTTCGCGTCCCGGACCCGGTGGCTTAAAACTCACGCCGGGCATGTGTGCGTGCATGCCCAAGATCCCGAGAGGAGAATGGAGGAGAAGGGATTGCGGCGTGACCATCCCCCCTGGGGGGTGATTTCTCGCTTTCTGTCTCTATGTCTCTCTCTGTCTGTCTGGCGAGCGCACACGCCCTATAGCAAAAACCTCTCAAAAAAAAAAAAAAAAAAAAAATTAAATATATTGGAAAAGGTAGAGGTTTCTATAGTTACTGTAGACAGCAAAACGATGGTAAGAAAATTTAAAAAAAAATGTCATTAAGTTTGACAAAGTAGATAAGGTGGAACAATTCAAAATTTAGCAACTAGATTCAGTTGATAAACAAAATGGTTTATATATCTAAACAAATGTGGTTCACTATAGAACTGCAATATTACCTTAACATTAGAAAATTAAATAATGTAATATTCCATATTAATAGACAAAAAGAAAGGAAGGAAGGAGGGAAGAGATGAATAAGGGTCAGAGGGAGTTTAAGAGAGAGGGAAGATGGAGTAAGAAGAGAGATAAAAGGAAAAAAGGAAAAGAGAAAGAAAAAGAAAGATCTGATGAAGGAATGAAGAAATAAAGACTACATGATCTCAAGAGAAACAGACATTTTTCTCTCACAAAATTCAAGGCATAGTTATGGGGAAATAAAATCTTACCAATCTAGATATTGGGGGAAGTAACTAAAACTAAGGAAAGATGCATTAAAAACCATGGGTAAGCAGATGATATAATGGTTTCATCACTGGACTCCCATATGGTCTATCGCGGTTTGAGTCTCAGACTCAGTGACTTAAAACTCATGCTGGCTCTGTGTGTGTGTGTGTATGCCCAAAATCCCAAGAGAAGAATGGTAGAGGAAAGATTGTTGCATGGCCATCCCCCATGGGGGATGATTTCTTGTTTTCTGTCTCTGTCTCTGTTTCTCAGATAAGCGCATGTGCCCTATAGCAAAAATCTCCAAGACACAAAACAAATAAAACCTACAATTAATGTTATGCTACACAATAAGGGACTGAAATTTTCTCTTCTATGATCAGGGAATAGGTGAGAATGCATGCTTTTATCACTCTTATTGAACACACTGAAAATTAGTAAATGAAAAGAAAAAAAAATAATGTTATGTGTTAGAAAAGAAATAGTAAAAATGTCCTTGTATATCACATGATTTTCTACATAAATAAATCAAAGCTACTAGAATTAATGAGTTTAGAAAGGCATGCAAGTAATATAAAATCAATTGCATGTCTACATATTAGCAGTTAAAAATTAGAACTTAAAATAAAACAATACAATTTACAATGGCACCAAAAATATAAAATACTGAAAGACAAAAAATTGATTAAAGTGACCAAGATCTGTTAATTCAAAATTATAAAACATTGTTCAGATAACTTAAGAAAGACCAAATGAAGTAGAAATATATACCATATCTATGGATTGCAACACAAAATATTATAAATTTGTTCACTCTCCCAAAATTTATTTATAGATTCTGGACAATATTAAACAACATCTCAACTGGGATTGTTTGTTTGTTTGCAGAAAGTTCTGTCAAAATTATTTAAAAATTTAGGAAAGTGCAAATCAAACTTACTTTGATAAGAAACAAATTTTAAGATAAAAATGACACTAAGGTATTCACCATACATAACTTTTATTTTGAGAGATTTTTCTATAGGGTGCGTGTGCTCACCAGAAAAAGAGACAGAGAGACAGAAAGCAAGAAATCGCCCCCCCAGGGGGGATGGCTACACTGCAATCGCTTCTCCTCAATTCTCCTCTCTGGATTTTGGGCACGCATGCACATGCACCCAGCGTGAATTTAAGCCACTTGGTCCAGGACTTAAACCGTGG
Source organism: Tupaia tana (assembly GCA_026018925.1). Lineage (NCBI taxonomy): Eukaryota > Metazoa > Chordata > Mammalia > Scandentia > Tupaiidae > Tupaia > Tupaia tana. The sequence continues at coordinate 251,049,200 of JAKSZU010000001.1, read as the reverse complement.
TTGACTACATGGGAATCCAGCAACTTATCCATTATGCCAACTGTTGGTCCCCACTATATATCACTTTAAGACTTATTCTAATGTGACAGTAAATAAAAGCGTGTGGTATTATCATAAAAATAGGTAAAAGAAGTGAATAAAAATGTTAAAAATACCTATATATAATATGGTCTACTGGTATGTCAACACATTTCCAAGGTGGGTGAGTCAATGAATAAAGGATAACAATTAACTACCTTATGCAAAATGATGAATTTCTACCTTTATATCTCAATATAAAAAACATATAGACTATTGGCTTAAATGTAAGAGTTAAAACAATGACATTTCTAGAAGAAACCACAGGAGAAAGTCTTTAAACTTTGAAGAGACTAATTATAATCTCATATAAGACACACACAGCACAAAACATATAAGACAAAATTGATATATAGGACTTACCTCAAAAGCTTTTGCTCATCAAAGGACTTCTTTTCAGAATTTAAAGGCAAGTTACTGATTGGGAGAAAACATTTATAATATAAATGTTTAGCAAAGGACCATCTTTTTGCAAACTATACATGCGGAAATCCACATAACTTAGTAAGACAAAATAAGGAAACAAAATATTTGAAGAGACATTTTATAAAAGAAGCTATATAAGCATGTAAAAAGTCATATAGAAAGCCATCACTGAAAAGAAATAAACATCAACGTAAAATCACTGATACTCAAAAATCTAAAATAAAAAGAGACTAATGATATCATATGTTGAAAAAACTAATTGAAGCACATCAATTGCTTGTGGAAATATAAAATCATATGATCACATTAGCAGTCCCTTGTAAAGTCTAACATATCATTTCCATATCAATCACTCTCAGATTTAGCAGAGAAATAAAGTATGTTTCCTCAAAGACTTACACAGAAATGATCCTAGGTCATAGGTCATGACAGCCCAACACTGGAAAAACAATGGAAATTTTGATCAAGATGGTAATGGAGAAACAAACCTGGTATTTCCCTAAAACAGGATTCTCCTCAGCAAAAAAGAAATGAACTACCAATATGCACAACAAGGATGAACCTCAAAATCTAGGCTGAATAAAAGAAGCCAGATACTAAGTAGTATAATGACTTTTTAGAAGAAATTCCAGGCACGGTGGAAGAACACAGTGACAGAAAGCAGATTAGGAGTTGCTTGGAGTTGGGGTAGAGCAAAAGTTAGTTGCAAAGGTACACAAAGAACTTTTCTTTTTGCCAGAAGTGATTTATGTCATAATTTAGAGGTTACGCAAATGTATGTTTTGTGCATATCCTCAAACGGGACAAACAAATGTGGTGAATTTAATTTTATGTAAATTTTGGCCTAATAGATGATGAGCAATGCAGTTCTACAGCAAAGATGATTACCCTTATAGCCTTTCAGCTGAATCTTCATTGCTTCAACATAGCCACAACGAATCTAAAAGTTAGCGGCATGGACATGAGAAGAAATAACATTAACTAGAAAATTTTTAGCAATATACATATAATTTTTAACAAACAGTAACCCAATTAAATAGATTAGAAAACTTCCAAGTTTCTGAAGGAATAATTTTGCCAAATAAGCCATGTGCAGATTGAAAATTATTTGCCTTTTTTCACTTGACTTTGATCCTCCAAACTTCCTAGAACAGGAAACTGCCTTTGGACCTATTCAGTGCAGAGGAGAACTTTTCCTACTGTAGACATTGCCATGAAGTATGATGGTTGGGAAAATTTCTACAGGACAGAGCCAGGTTACAAAGATCATTTCCCTCCCTCTGGGGTTGGAGGCCTTCATAATTATCTCCTCAGTGGGATTTGAGATTGCTACAGAAGAGAAATCGATGAATGTCCCATTATTCCTTTTATATAATGCATATCATCATTACCTCATTTTTATTCCACCTTTGTTTATTACAGATGTGGTGGGGAACAGTTTGCCTTTTCAGTTTATGGGTGGCAAGACCATAACTATCCTATGCAGGTCAAATAGAAAGGACAATTCAAATCCAGGAGACAGTCTCTTTTAGGTAGATACAGTGACCAGATTGGATCTCAGGTTTTCTCCCTGGGGTGGGATTACCACAGGTAGGCTTAAGATTGAAGAGGGTTCTGGGGAAGACCACATAAGAAATTGGCGAAGTGTTCACAGGTTTGGTTTTTCATCTTTGCACAAAGCTAAACTACTACATTTCCCAACATTTTACATTTTGGTTGGGCAAGATATTTATGTTCTACAACAAAAATGTGAGTGGATGTAATGTCTTTTTTTTGTCTAATTTAGTTAAGAACATGTATGAACACCCTTTACTTCCTGACTGTTGACTATGCATAGATGACTAGGGAAAACTGGTGTAGTGAAGAGAGAGCCTTTTTCAGCCACCACCTATGAATGTTAATGTCTGGGTGAAGCTACATTCCTATTGCTGCCATTTCTCTTCTACCACCACTTAAAAATCTCAAAGAACTATAGAATATGTACTTTTTATGAGAAAGAGAGAGACAATAAAGGCAAAAGAAAAAGAACTAGGCATTTATGATAGTATACATACTAAATAAACGAAATTATCAGGATCAGCAGTTGGTGTAATGGCTATGTCGCTGGACTCCCATGTAGTCGACTACAGTTTGAATCCCAAACCGGTGTCTTAAACTCATGCTGGGCATGTGTGCGTGAGTGCCCAAGATCTCAAGAGAAGAATGGAGGAGAAGGGATTGCAATGTGGCCATCCCCCCTGAGGGGTGATTTCTTGCTTTCTCTCTCTCTGTCTCTCTCTGTCTTTCTGGTGAACACACGTGCCCTATAGCAAAAATCTCTCTTTCAAAAAAAAAAAAAAAATGAAATTGGCATGAAGCTAGATACCAGAAAAAATAAATAAATGACTGGATAAATGGGGAATTGTTTTGAAACAAAAATAATTTGGAATAAAGCTAATTTATTTTGAAAATAAAATATTTTAGGAAGAAATAGAACCAAAAAATGTTCTCTTGATAATATCTTTTTATGGGAAAAATCATCTTGAGTTTGATAGGAAGAAATTTTTAAAAAACAGTTTATAGGACCAGCAGATGGCATAGTAGTTACATCACTGGACTCCCATATGACCAACTGCACTTCAAGTCCCTGACCCAGTAGTTTGAAACTCACACTGACCACGTATGAATGCATGCCCAAGATTTTAGGAGGAGAATGGAGGAGAAGGGATTATTGCATGGCCATCTTCGTTGGAGAGTTATTTCTCATTTTCCTCTCACTTTTCCTGTCTCTCTTTGTCAAGCACATGCACCCCAAGGCAAAAACCTCTTTAAAAACTTAAAATAAAAGCAAATAATACAATTACAAAATGAGAGGGGAGCATGGGTGAAATAAACTGAGAACCTACTTGAAACCCTCCAGTTTTTCATTCCACTCATTGGGTGCAGGAAGTTACTTGGTAATAGCAAAGATATTTTCCCATGAAAAGAAATTCTGTTCTGAGGACCAAGGTCTAGCCATTATTTTCTTTGCTCTACAATTCCTTCTTAAGAAGCCTAGGGAGAGCCACACCTACATGCCATTGATCTCACTAAGCAGGTTGCCTACCTTCCTTATGGTGGCTTACTTCTGTGTCTGGCTGTAGCATAACATTGCAGGATAACTAGTAAACTCCCATACATATATATGTGTGTGTGTGTGTGTGTGTGTGTGTGTGTATATATATATATATATATATATATATATATATATATGTATATTAAGGTTAAGTTTATACCTTTATTTCAGTTTATTTTATGTTTTTAAACAAAGCTTTACTCTTTAAGCCAATAATGAACAAAAATCTCTAGATCTGCCTATGATCTCTAAGCTCCCATCTCAAGGTCCACTATCTTGGGCCAACCCAAGATAACTTTTATGTACTGATTTACAAATTTTACTGTTACTGCTGCTTTTCTGAAAAAAAAAAATGAAAACTCTGCTGTGAGGAGGGAAGCACTTTCTCAAATCTTCTTGAGATTGTGTTTCCTTGATCATTCAAATGGGCTTAGAATAACCTCCTTAAATATTTTACAGAAGTTGGATTTTGTTTCCTTTCACAATATGTTAGATTAATCAAATTTTTCTATAATGTATACATCCATCAAACAGCACACTGTACTCAACCCCTACTCCAAAATACACAAGTATTATTAGGCTATAAAAATGAATAGATGAATTAATTTGGAAAACCTTCAAAGGACTATAATTGTTACCCAAAGAAAATTTTGTTATGTTCAGTTATGAGATTTTGGTATGATGTTATAAAGGATTCAGCATACCCTAGATAATGCAACTATTTTTGAATATTGGGAAAATAGCTCTATCATATAAAGACCAAAGACTTGGAAAAGCAGAAATAGTGAAAATAAGGGTTTGGCATTCCTCAAAATTCCCCAACACCTTATGTTACTCAAATACGTTTTAATTTTCCAAGGGTTTTGATTCAGAGAAGAAAAATTGAACTCTCTGTCATTTTCTGATTTCCATTTTTCATTACATTCATGACTTCACCTACCGTATTAGCCAAAGTTCTTTAGGGAGACAGAACCAGCATGATTTGTACAGACACATTGAGGTAAGAGGCTTGGGGCATATAGTTAGGGTCTAAGGCCCAAGATGGAGACTTAACTTTATCCAAGATGGAGTCACAGTGTATAAGTTTTAACTAGGAACTGACTGCATTAGGTTTCAAAATAACTATAGCTAAGGGCAACGATTTCTATTTGCTAACTATATTAACTACATTCTAACAAAAAGTGCAGATAGGTAATGTCTGCTGACTCCACAAAGAATGGGGTAATAAAGCACTCAGCCTACCATGGAGCCATTTTCTAAAGCCCACTTCCTTAACAGAGAGCCAACCCATTGGTCAGATTGCTAGACAAAATCCCCTTGTCTCAGCTCCTCTTCGGCAACCCTTTTCTGGGAACCTTCCTCACTTGTGAGTTCTGTTCTTCCTTCTGTCTCTTTCTTAATAAACTCTGTTTTACTGCTCCTTCATTTGTCTGTATCTCTAATTCTTTGTGAACATGGGATAAGAACCTTGACATCTCAAGGTCCTGAATCTGGCACTATTATTGGGCCCACACATCCCAGTATCTCATGTGAATATGAGAGAGTATTTATTGCAAGAATCAACTCATGAGATTATTGCACCGTCAACAGGCTGTCTGCTAGCTAGAGATTCTGGAATTTTGCTAGCATGTAAATTCTGGAGTCTGAATGTAGATGAGTCATGACCTCTGATGTCTGAGACAACAGAGTTTGTTTTGCCCTGTCTCTATCTCAAGAGAGACCCATTTGTCTTTTAGGCACCTGAGCTCAGCAAAGAGAGAGAGAGAAAGTCAGAAAGTCCCTACCAGGAGATAACCACGCTTTCATCCCTTCTCTTCCATTCTCCTCTCAAGATTTTAGGCAAACATACACATGTACCTAGGGTGTTCTCAAGCTGCTAAGTCCAGGGCTTGAACCATGCAGACAGTCACGTGAGATCCAGCACCATTGGCTGGTCCCCCATTTGTCATTTGTATAAAGACCTCTCTAGGTCATTTGTTGATTGGATCACGACTTCCCACGTTGAGAGTGGATCTTCCACATCTAGCCTATTCAGATTCACATATTTGTCTTCTGTAAATCCCTTCAGACACAACAAGAGTAATTATTTTTCAAGATATTTCTTAATTCTGTCAAATTGGCACCCCAAAATTATCTATCACATCTATTATCTTTTTATTCCATTACTACTTGACCCAGGCTCTGTGCTTGGTATTGGTAGATAGAAATAAAGATGACAAAATGCCACCCTCCATTATCTTCCATTCCAGGAAGAGAGTTTTATAATTTAGTATTTGCACTATAGCAGATGTTGTGGAAAACATGTCTGTATATTGATGGGAAGAGAGGTGGGCTCTTAGGACTAAGGTCAGTTTCCTTCTCAAAAGGAAGCACCTTCTCCAAAAAAAAAAGGAAGCACTTGATTATGAATTTAAGGGATACATAAAGAATGCGAAGGTGAGATCCTCTTGGTCCCTTGAATCGTTTTGCTCAGAAGACTCCATGTGGATGTTTATCATAGCAATTCACTCATCGATTTAGCAGCCATTCACTCATGTATCCAACACACTCTCCCTTCAGTTACAGAGACATGTGTGTTTATGCACTAGTTAACATGGAAGTAGGCATTGTGTTATTTTTCTATCATTATAATAACAATTTACAATAATTCAGTGTCTTAACACAACACACATTTATTGTCTTACAGTTTTGTAGGTCAATACTGTGACATGCTGTCACTGGACTCAAATCAAGGTATAAGGTTGACCAAATTTGTTTCAGTAGGCTTTGGTGAAGAATTCATTTCCTTGAATTTTCAAGATTTTAGAGGTCACCAGCATTCCCTGGCTCTTGCCCTCCTTCCATCTATAACTTCAGTAACGGCAGGTTTAGTTCTCAAATTGCATCACATTCACCTTTTTTTTTTCCTCTGCCTTTGTTCACTTTTTTTTTTTTTTTTAAGAGAGAGAGAGATTTTTTTATATTGGGTGTGTGCGCTCACAAGAGAGACAGAGAGACAGAAAGCAAGAAATCACTCCTCAGGGATGCTGACCATTCTGCAATCCCTTCTCCTCCATTTTTCTCTCTGGATTTTGGGCATGCACACAAAATGTGACTTTCAAGCTGCTGGGTCCATTACTGGAGCCTCAGTTGACTGCTGCATGGGAGTCCAGCCATGTAACCATTATGCCATCTGTAGGTCCCAACCTTCTTCTACTTTTAAGGACCATAGAGACTGTATTGGACCCAGCTAGATAACACAAGATAATATTTTGTTTACAAAGTCATAATTTAGTCACATCTGAAAAGTCCCAAGGCAGGGAGCATAGTCATAGGTTTTAGGGATTAGGACATGGACATCTTGGGGTAGTATCCACGTCCACCTTTGTCCTTCAGATTACAACAGTGACTGACTATGGCTGTTTCTGCCAGTTCCAATGGCCTGCTTCACCACTAAGTCCGCAAAGAGCCTAAATAGCGAACAGTCTCTTATCCACTCTTTCGAGTTTTAAGAAGTTAATTTTCTTTGCAATTCTCATTTTAAAGATGAAGCAGCCGATATTCTGGGAGTTTAATTAACATGCCCAAGGTCACAGGTGATAGAAGCGAAATATGGTTAAAATTCAAAGCTCGTGACTGTAGATCCATTCATTCCCAGAGAACGACTGCCAATCTCTCTCTCTCTCTCTCTCTCTCTCTCTCTCTCTCTCTCTCTCTCTCTATATATATATATATATATATATATATATATACACATATATATTTAAATGTGGGTAAAGAAGCTCATCACTTAATACCAAACTAATTTAATGAAACTGGTGTAAAAAAATCTAATCACTTTCTCCTGACTTCCCTAATAGTGGACCCTCACCCAAACATTCAGTACGAAGGCTGTACTGCGTGAAAAATCTTGTTCTTGAACCCAGTGACGGCTACTTTCAAATGACTGCTACCTGCTGATACATTTCTTCACCCCTAGAACTTCTTTCATGTGTGGTTCCAAATCTTCTCAATTTTAAATAAGTTATCTTAAGAGGGCTTCAGTATCATTTTGTTATACTTTCTGATGAGCATTCAAAGCTAAGTGGAAGGATTTATTTTGCCTTTATTATAGTTTTTTTTTTCCTCCCATGATTATTTATTTATTTATTTGGAGGTTACCTGTACAGAACTCAATTTCTTTTTCCTATTTATTCATTTATTTAATCTACTAGAGGGCCTATGTGCTCAGCAGAGTGAAAAAGAGAGGGGACAGTGAGACAGTACCTCCCTATGAGGGACAATCATGCCATCATCCCTTCTGCCACACTCTTCCTTCCTTTTGTATTTTGAGCATGCACACACACACATGTCCTGCCTATTTTTCAAGCCACCAGGTCCTGGCTTGAACTACACGGTTGACTGTGTGGGTTCCAACTGCCTTAACTATCGTGCTACCCGTTGGCTCCAGAGCTCAATTTCTTTAAGACTATTAGCTACGGTAATGACCAAATAAAATGGATTTATTTCATCTAGTTCCAGAGGAGCTATACTTATAAAAAATCTTTATAAGATAGAAAATGTATATGAGGGGGGAGTCTTCAAATAGTTCATGGAAAGTGTACAAAATGAAAAACCTGTAAGTAGTTTAAATGTTTTGTATCAAAATAAATAAGTACTTTAATTCTATTTTTTCATGGACTTTTTGAAATATCCTCATGCAACCAACCACCCTCTTCTATAGACTTACATATACTATCCCTAAGGACATGGGATGGTGTGGTTCAGTCGTCAAGGATAAAGAGTTGGTCACACAACTAAGAAACGATAAAGCCCAGAATTGAACCCAAAACTTGTGTTCTTTCAATGATACCATGTGGCCTGTAATGCATTAGAAATCTGGTCAAGTATTTAGAAGAAAACTTGCTGATGTTTTAAACCACCTCAAAATGTATCTAAACTGTATGGTTCCACTTTACAGCTCAACACATGAAACAATGCCATAGTTTAGTCCATACAACAAAGTTAAAGTTGTGATCTATGAAGACAGATACTTCTGAAAGATTCAGACACTTTTATCCATGTTAAAGAAACTATGAAAAAAGATATATGCTCCGAGTATCCTGGTCATAAGTGCTTTGTGCTGAAGGCAGCCAGGCAACACAGATGCAAGAAGCTTTAAAAGCTTTTGGAGTCTAAGGTCATGACCTTTGGGTATGATGGCAAGACTGTCAGTCCACTGAACCCAGCATTTCCCCTCAAGTGTCTCTCTTGCCCTTCCTTCCACACTAAGTGGCCACTCTGAGCTCCTCTGGCCATTACATAAAGCTTTTCAGGATACATCACTCTCGACAGATGTTTAACCCGAGGCTCTAAAGGGACTATGCTGGGAGTTGCTAGGTCTGTTGATTAATTTTACATGCATGCACATGCTAATGTAGTCTGACACGGAGGCCCTCACAGCCAGCCAGCCATGTTAAGTAAACAAAATAGTTCAGGCAAATCTGCACTGAACGTAGTCTGTGCACAAAACACATTTCAGCCCAACTCTCCAAGGAGAAATAATTCTTTTTTTCTCAGCAAGCATCAGAGATGATCTAGTCAATATTATCTCACTTATTTCTTGATTCACTTGTAATATGCCACCTGTTTTTTTAACAGGCCTGTGTATGGAATATGAAATACTTCATTACAGCATTATTCATAAGAACCAAGCTATGGAATCAGTCTAAGTGTCCACCAATGGGTGAATGGATAAAAAGAATATTGAACATGTAATGAAATACTATTTAGTCATCAAAAAGGATGAAATCCTATTGCTGTGGCAACATGGATAAGCCTGAAGGAACTGAGAGTAAGTGAAATAAGCCAGGTAATGAAAGACAAATTCCATATATTCTCAGTCATTTATGGGAACTAAAAGATTTGAGCACCTAGAAGAGGAGAGTGGAATGGGGAACATTAAAATCTGAAAAAGGGAACGGGGAGGAGAAGGCTGAGACGACTTGGTTAACAGATACAAAACTGCAGAGCTAATAGAGAGGGTTCTAGAGAACTAAAGCACAGTAGAGTATAATTAATAACAATTTAATGCATATATCAAAACAGTCTGAAAGTTCACAACACAAAGGAATGATAAATATTAGTGACAACAGATGTTTATTGCCCTGATCTAATTATTATACATTGCATACATAGACTGAAAAAAATCACACTGTATCTCCATAAATTTGCACAGCTATTATAAGTCATTAAAATTCTGAATAAAAGCAAATGAATAGAGAAGTTTAATAATAGTAAGACTACAGAGGGCTTTAAATACTTGATTGCAATTGGCGACATTCTTTACTCTGAAATTAAGCTGTATAATCTGTGTCTGTCAATTTCAGATTATGTTTTCCAAAACTAATGAAATTACAACTCGTAATGTGATGTGGAATTATTTTTTAAAGTGATGATTTTGAGAAAAGCTAGCAAATAATATTTCTAAATATTGATATTCTAGATTTTCCTCATGATAAACTATTACTGACTAACTTTTTCACTGAGAAAAACAAGAGTGGGGGGTAAAATTTTTTTTTAAAGTTTATCTGCAGGCAAAGAAAAAAAAAATCAAGGCAGTCAAGACATAAGAGACTGAGGTCTTGAAGAAAAGGAAAGCTCAGGTATGTACTCTACCATCAGCATAGCTTTTCCCTTGAAGACATTTGATAACTCACAAGTGGAGGTTTAGAGGGAGCTTCCAGAAGTGTTTGAGGCTGAGGAAGACACAACTTGGAAATCAGGGCTTAAGGGGAAAGAGGAGTCCTAGTAAACACCTCCAAGTAAACAATTCTGAGACCCAGAGTCCTACACCTAAAGGAAAGAAGGAAATAAGCCCCCATGAAGCCTGGAAATCTCCAATAAATCACACTGAAATGAATATCCTTACTGTAGCTACTTTCCAGGAACAAAAATATATATCACCATTACATACCACTTAACCTCAGTCAGAATGGCTATTTTAAAAATAGAGAATGATAAATGCTGGCCAGGCTGTAGTGAAAAGCGAATCTTTCTACACTGTTTGTAGGCAGATATATTAATATAGCCACAATGGAGACAAGATGGAGATTCCTCAGAAAACCACAAGTAAGACTGCTATATGATCCAGCAATACCATTCCTAGGTATCTACCTGAACGAAAGAAAAGCACTCGGAAAACCACTTGCACATCTATATTCAACATTATTCGCAATTACTAAGACATGGCATCAGCTAAAATATCTAAGAACAGATGAATGAATTAAAAAATGTAGCACATATACATATGGACTACTACTCAGTAGTATAAAGAACAATGCGACCCTGACATTTGATACGAAGTGGACAAATATAGAAGATTTAAATTCTAAGTGAACCAAGCCAGACAAGGAAAGACAGGCATTGTATGCTCCTGCTTAATATATACTGAATGCCTGCACTGTTTGGCAGAAACTGAAAGATTGGAAGGTATAATAGCAGGGAAGGCAATTGAAGATACTAGAAACAATATAGGAGAAGGTGAGTGACAGGCAGAGGTAGGAAAGGAATCAAGGGGAAAAACCATTTAACAGAAACAAAAATGAAAAGTTATCTGTTGATGATAATGTACAAGGTAATATCTGTGACTTGACCAATATGCTCTGTATTCATGCTGAGAAAAGCCATTTTGCATGCTGTAAAGATGCACAGAGATTAAATACAAATTTAAAAAAACATGTTATTAAAAATTAATCTAACGAAAACATCATGAATTCTGTGGGCAGCAAATAAGAATTAGTTAAATGTCGTTCTTATTTTTTTAACAATAAAAGCGATTATTTATTTCTTCTATGAGCAAGAGAGAGACACTCAGAGAGTAATCTCAACAGGGTCTCTGAAGTCACAATCCAACCCCAATTTTAGCCAGCCAGATCATCTTGCCTGTCATATTCAAAGAGCTCTCCTTGGGAGGAGAACCCAAAACCTTCCCATGTGAGTTAGCCTCACAGACCATTGCATTTCACCTCTGTATGACCATCTGGCTCCAAGTTTTATTCTTTCTAAGCACATTTAAGTATATTTCGATAATAACTTTAAAAATTACAGTAACTACCTTTCTTTTTTGGAGTTCTTGACACATGTCCCATTTCTATGATACTGGCTATCTTTAAATACCGCGTATGCAAGTTAAGTACTGTTTATGCCTGATTTTAAAACTGAGGTTCACAGATGTTATGTGAGCTATAAAATCCTCACAGCTAGAAGATGACTCAGTTAAGATTTAAACCATGGAAAGTTTGGTTTCAACAAACACTTTCTGTGGATGAGGTGGGTGTATGTTTTCAAGCAATGTGTGAAGAGGGGCTTACATTAGGACAGAAAACAGAGCGATCTGTGAGAAACCGTGGGTGTTTTTGGAAGAAAATGATCTCTTGTGAAAAATCAGTCATCTTAGAGGGTATTTTTTTACCTTGGGATTTGGAGGAAGTTTTTTTGTTTTGTTTTATTTCATATTATGAGAGAAAGATACAGAGGAGGGAGAGAGAAACAAAACAAGAGAGAAAGAGAAATATTTTTGATACGGTTGCATTATTGCAATCTTCTGTCCAGCCTCCTGGTTAGCTCAATTATAGGGGCATGCTATTGTGCCTGGCCTGTTCAGGTTAGTCCAGGATCTGAACCCAGGCCTCCCATGTGGCCTCAGTCTCACGCAACAATATCCTCATGCTTGTGACACTGCAGCTGGGCTGGAATAAGTTCTAAATGGCAAAGAAATGTTGCCTAACATCTTTATCAAAAATAACAATTAAATCATTAATTCAAATAAAATTTACTGAGTGTCTATTATTTGCCAGGAGCTATTGGATATATTAGAACTATGGAAATAAACAAAATAGACAAAGGTCCCCCAGTGAGCTAGATTAGATTCTATTGGAGTGGACAGTTAATAAATAAACAAATGAAAATACAATTTAGGGAGTCATTGGCCCTGAATTGATATTTATAGCCATGCTCTGGAGTGATGGGATGAAAGCCTCTCTGGAACAGTTTCAAAAAAAAGAAAAGGAAGCTATTAGAGACACAGTATATAGAGAAGGAAAAATACAGAATTCAGAAAATGGTTGAGCAGTTCTTGTGTCACAAAAAGTCATGCTGCCCCTCACTTTTCCACCAGAAGTCCCATCTTGTTTTAGAAATTGTAGTGGGAAGCAATGGATTTTTGGTCATGGACTTCGTCAAAAGATCTATGATTTTTAGGGGCCAGAATGTGGTGCAACACTCTGAATGGTCATGCCACATGGTTGGGTTCCCTATTTGGAACAGGAGACTTACTTGAGTGTTTTCGGCCCATGCTTATCCACCATTTGGGGCAGGCTGAAGGCTGGGGACAACTATGGGAAGTGTTGCTTTGTGTGTGTGTGTGTGTGTGTGTGTGTGTGTGTGTCTTTCTTGTCATCTCTATGGCTTATGGAAGAAGTAAGCATTTTTCAGATTTGTGATTTTAACTAATAAATTAAATATGCACAATATTAAAGAGAATTGTTGCAATATAATGCATTTTTCAAGCTATAGAAATAATTACTATTGAAAGTTAATGTGACAAAAATAAAGTTTATATTAAAATGACAGAAGAAGAAATAATGGGTATGAATGAAAAAAAGAAGTGCCCAAGGAACAGACAGGCATTGGAATCAACATTGCTTTATTTGATAAAATGAATTTCTGGAGTAATCAAAATTGTAATTTCTCACCAAGTTGTATAAGCATCTGTACCAAAAGCATGATAGGAACAAGATCCTGACTCTGGTAATGCCTCATTAAATTGAAATCTATCTGTTTCTGTCCTCCCAGATATTATGTTAATAGATCAAAAAATGCATCACATGATATAAATTTAACACAATATTATTTTGCAGACATGAACATTTGCATGCTAGACAGCCATCTGAGTCTGCTGATGAAAGAGATTGTATTTTCTCAAATTGTATTTTCTCTAAACTGAGTCTTGCTTTGCTAAGGGCAATTTTCTTAACTGAGGGTCCCCCTAGTTGCCACCTGCATTCCAGTTCAATAAATCCAACAGATAATTCTTCCAATATCTAAGTTGTAATTTAGAGTGATGACAACTCCATTTTATCTTGAATATTTCAAATCACTGAACATAATTGAATAGTTAAGCACAAGAGAAGTCATTTCACTGAAGAAAGTACAGCAACAACATATAAAAATACTGCAGCTATAAAACTATTTTTTCCATTTGCCAGTATTTTTGACTCACACTTCCCTAAGCATATAATCAGTGTTACCACTTGAAAGATTCCCCATGTGATATTCAGTAATTTAAATCTTCTGGACACTGTCATAGCAAAGACGAGTACAATTTGGTTAGAAGACAAAAATGTAGTGCTAACCATTAAGTATGATTTCTATTGAGTATTGATAGAGAGATATCAAATGACTTTAATATAGATCAGTTCTAAAGTAGTATAAATTACATAGTTGATTTATCTAAAGGAAATTTTCATCAGCTATAACTTGAAGTTGCTCAACAATATTTAACAGATGCTACAATGTATACATCCAAAATATCAAATATTGAAGCATTAGCTATGTGGTTTTCTGTTTAGATAATGACAAAAATAGAACTCAGAAATTTTTTAGTAGTCCATGGTATCAATTCATAACTTGAAAAACTAGTTCAAAAGAAGTGGTTACACCATTTTAGTTTGATACAGAATGCTTATTTTTCTAGCATTACTGGAAAATGTGTTGTTTTCTGTAATTGCTGCTTTTCAGATAATAAAGATAATATCCTTACTTCTTTTCATTTCAGTTGGAACTTTTTTCCCTAAAATGTATTTTATATATTTTCAGCTACTTAAACTGAGGTCCTAAAATATGATGTAATGTTTACTTAATTTTTAAGATGATAATTAGGATTAAATTATTTCAATTTTTGAAATTATTTTAGCTTCCTACACACACACACACACACACACACACACACACACACAGAAAGAGAGACTCACACACACTTTTATTTTTAAATTTCATTTCCCAGTTTCAAATTATCTGCTGTTACTTCTCACTAGTTTCAATGAAACATACACTAAAACATCATCTTCCTGCTAAGTGCATGCCTCCTCACAATGACATGAGAATTATTTCTGCTCACCTTAGCTATTAAGTGAGAAATGTTGGGGACAAGTATTTTTTAATAGTTACATGTTGCTCAAGTGAATGCTAAAAACACTTTATATTATTGAATATAGTCTTATATAAGATTTTATCATCAAAATTTTAGCAACTTGAAACTTAAAATTTGCTATGTAAAACCTAAACATGTATTTAAAAAAATTACAATAATCCATTTTTATGCTATCGCAGTTTTTTAAACAAATCAAATATAATGTAGATCGAATTGTGTCCACGTTAAATTGATATGGTGAAGTCTTAATCCTCAATGCGATTGTATTTCTCCAAATACAATAAGGTCTCTTTTCAGGAGGTAATAAAAGTTACATGAGGTCATAAGGGTGCGGTCATAATTTGATAGATCTGGTGTCCTTATGAGAAAGGGTAGAGAGATGAGAGCTCTCTGAGTATGTACAGAGGAAAGGCCATGTGAGGATATGGGGAAAAGTAACCCTTTGCAAGCCATAACAGAGGCTTCAACAGGAACCAACCCTATAGGCACTTTAATCTTGGACTTTCAGCTCCCAGAACCATGAAAATATAAATTTCTGTTGTTTAAGCCACCCAATCTGTGGTGTTTTGCCACGGTGGCCTGAGATAATGTAATGAACAATGAACTCTTTTCCCAATTGCTGATTAGCTTCTCACTGATAGCAACTATCAGGTTTAAAACTTGGTGTAAAGTCAATACTGACAAACAAAATGATCAGAAAACCTTGAACAAAAGTATATAAAAATTTCCGTAGTTCCTTTTCCTATGAAATACTTCCCTTTCTGGTGTACTGATGCATATCTTGGTATCAAAGAGCTTGAGATTCTACAGTAAAATGAAACCTACTCAATGGTTCCAGTTTATTTCTTAAAAAATGTTTTGCTATTTTGAACCACAATTCTGGTTTGTGGTTGAAAAGAAAAATGTGGATAGTATCTTGGGAACAAGCCTCAGTTGTTGGCAAGAAGAGGGTCTCTTTGCTTCCGAGAGTAACAGCAACAGTGTAGAGTCAAGTTCGAAGCTCTGTTGGGAATTTTTGTCTCAATTGTATGAAAGTCATACTGTCCCTTCAGGGACTGTTGTCATCCTCCAGGCAGGAATGAAGAGTCCCTAAAATGGAGCCTGAGTTCTTTCTCCATTTGTTTTTACTTTCCAATTGCATTACAGAAAAAAAAAAAAAAAAAAAAAAAAAAAAAAGTCAAAGAACACTGGTTATGATTACCTAGAGAATGCCAGAAACGGATAGGTGCTGAGATGGAGACAAAAAAAGCATAAAAGGTAACCCAGATACTCAATGAAATTCAAAAACAAATAATCTATTGGGACCAGCAGTTAGCATAATGGCTATGTCACTGGACTTCCATGTAGCCGACCGCGGTTCGCGTCCTGGACCCGGTGGCTTAAACTCACGCCGGGTGTGTGTGCGTGCGTGCCCAAGATCCCGAGAGGAGAATGGAGAAGGGATTGCGGCGTGGCCATCCCCCCTGGAGGGTGATTTCTCGCTTTCTATCTCTCGGTCTCTCTCTCTGTCTGGCGAGCGCACGCGTCCTATAGCAAAAACCTCTCAAAAAAAAAAAAAAAAATCTATCAAGATGAAGACCATAAATGGCATCCTCTGCTCTGGTCATTTTTAGGGATAAATAACTAAAATCCGTAATTATTCAAGTGTCCATGTGTCCATGCTCTCCTTGAGTAAGTCCATATCAATAGAGAGTCTCAGATTCTCCAACAGACTCTACTAATGGAAGACTTTCAGACCTTCAAGCTCTCTTCAATATGCATATCCTCAAGAACAAACCTGAAATTCTGTATCTCTCACCATTACTCATCTGGATCAAGGTAGAGTCACCTGAACTACAACAGGTATTTAATAGGGCGAGCCTATGGCCTACTGGTAAAGGCAGCTGGATCTCACACGGCCGACTGCATGACTTGAGTCCAGGACCTGATGGCTTGAAAATCATGCTGGTCACATATATTTGCATGCCCAAAATGTCAAGAGGACGATGGAGAAGAGATTGCAGCATTGCCATCCCCCCGATGGGTTATTTTCCACTCTCCCCATCCCCCCATCTCCTGTCTCTCCAGAAAGTATATGTACCCCATAGTAGAAAACGAAAAACAAATCATAAAATAGAAATTAATTTAGGTTTCTAAAAATAATGTCACTTACTGAAAGCTGAATTACAGCAAACTTGTCTGAGTAGATCGAAGATGGGATTGCGAGAGTTTAGGAGTATATAAAAAAATTAGCAGTTCAGACAGAAAGCAAAGGATCTTTATCACAGAGTAGCAGCTATGAAAATGTGCTTAATTAGACAAATCCACTTCCTTAACAAAAAAGTTGGCTTAACCCGCTTGTCTCTTGATAGATATAGGGAGAGACAAAAATTATGCAAATATTGTTCAGTCTTTAAAACAACAATCATTGAAAGTTTTGCATATTATACATTTTAATCTAGGAATGTTCATTCTAGCAATTTATCCTAAGGAAATATCCAGACGATATAAATCCTAAGACAACAACCAGATGAGAATGGTACAGACTTTTATAGCCACATTTATCATAGAGTAAACCTGCACAAACCTTTGGCCACATAGCCTTGTATTTCCTGGATAATTGACATTAATGGTTTGTTGTTAAATCTATCCCACCTGGGAAAAGACTTTACCAGAGCATTATTCCATCTGGGGCAGAGGAATATTTCTCACTCCAGCTCTCTCTAGACTCCTGTCTCACCTACAGGGAGAAACTAGTCTAAGAAATGCTTAAGATTGCAGTCCACCCCTTCTCTGCTCCACCAAGGATCATGACAGTCCTAACTGCCATTTAGTATAGAGTTAGTCTTCTTTTGTGCTTGGCTTCTTTTGCTCAATGTATGTGAGATTTGTCTATACTGTGAATATCCATAGTATCATTCTTTGTCATTGCCAATCTTTCATTCTCATTGCTGAATAGTATTCTATTGTGTAGATTAAAAATAAAATAATGTATCCGTTCTACTCTCAATGGGCATATGGGTAGATGCTATTGTAGTTTCAGGCTGTTAACCATAGCTCTGTTATGAACATTCTAATTTAACTTTTTCATGAACATATGTCAGATTTCTGTGGATGTATACCAAGACCTTAAATTGCAGGATCCTGGAATATGAATTGTTCAATTTCAGTAGATACTACCAAATAGCTTTCCAAGTGGTTTTACTCCCACTGACAATTATGAGAGCTGCAATTTGCTTCATATGCTTGCCCAAGATGGGTATTTTACTGTCTCTCTCATTTTATATACCTAATGGTTAAATATGGATTCACATTTTCCCAACAGCTAATAAACATCTATCATATGTTCATTTCTCATTTGGCTTTTTGTTGTTGTTGTTGCAAAGTATGTATTATTCATGCCCTCTGTTCTTATTTCTGATCTTTTTTTGGAAAGGGTTTTTATACATATACACACACATATCTACCAACTGCAAATATCTTTATCTTTTTCCACATTAGAGTTGACTTTCACTCTTTGCATGGTACATTTTGTTGAATATTTTAATGTAGGCCAATTTGTCAGATTTATAATTGTGATTAGTGTTTTTTTTTTTTTTTTTTTTTCCTTTTTCCCTTCTGGTCAAAAAGTAGTTTACCTAGTCCAAGTTCATAAAGATCCCTTACAAATTTTTTTTCTAAAAGTTTTATTTTATCTTTCATGTTCAAACTAGCAATCCACTTAGAATGATTTTTACATATGGTTGAGCTAGATGTTCAGAGAAAAAAATGTAAGTGGATATCCAATTGATCTGGTATCATATTTGGTATAATTTAGTACAATACATTGTACTTAAATGTAGACTTCATTGTATTTAGGGTATGAAGTATATGTGACTTTATTTCTGTTCTTTCCAGTTAGTCCTATTGGTCAGTTTATCTACCTTTTCCAATAAACACTGTTGTAATAGCCATAGTTTTATAATGTTTTTGAGATCTGTTAGTACAAGTCTCTGTTAACATCAATCCATCTGCTTGAAATTTTCCAGATTTCCTCAAATATTTTGGTCTGATTTCTTACTTTCCTATAGTTAATTTTGTATTTCTTTTGTACCTTCCTGCAATCCCAAAGAGAATTTCAGCAAAGTGATAAAGTTGTGACTTCAACATATCATCTAGAATAGACTTATGAATCATTTTAGCAATATTCTATGAGGTTCACATGTATCATCAGGTTTTGCCAAGTAGGTTATTAAATTCTGCATTAACTGGCAACAGCCCACAATGGCATTGTGGTTAAAGCACTGGAATCCCACATGGCTGACTGTATTTAAGACCTGGACCAGATAGCTGTAAAATCATGCTAGGCACTGGTGCATGCATGCTCAAATTCAGAGCTGAGGATAGAGGAGAAGGGATTGCAGAGTGGCCATCTCCCTTGGGGGTAATTTCTCTCTTTCTCAGGGAGTATGCAAACTCTATGGCAAAAATCTAAAAGAAAAAGAAAATCACTATTAACTTATGTATAAACATTGGAAATCCTCATGAAAAAAGTTTTATGCAGTTGGCAGATGGCGCAGTAGTTAAGGACACTGGACTCCCACATGGTCCACCGTGGTTTGAGTCCTAGACCTGGCACCTTGCTTTTTCACTCTCCCTCCCCATCCCTCGCTGGTCAAATTAAAATAAATAAATAAAGTTAAATAAAATAATTCTTTTAAAAAATGTTTGATAGGGACCAGCAGTTAGCATAATAGCTGTGTGGCTGAACTCCCATACAGTCGACCGCAGTTTGAGTCCCGGACCCGGTGGCTTAAACTCACGTCTGGCGCATGTGCGTGCGTGCCCAAGATCCTCAGAGGAGAATGGAGGAGAAGGGATTGTGTCATGGCCATCCCTTCTGAGGGGTGATTTATCACTTTCTATCTCTCTGTCTCTCTCTGTCTTTCTGGTGAGCACACACGCCTTATAGCAAAAAACCTCTGCAAAAAAAAAAGTTTGATAATTAGAAAAAAATTAAAGTAATATAGTTCCCTCCATTAAAACCAATCACTTGTTAGCTTAATTCAGTCAAACTGTAGTTCAAAGGTATTTGTTCATTTTTTATAGAAATGATTCATTTAGTCACTTTTTCACTACTACTTACTGAGTTCCATGAAGACTTTCAGTACCACATGGTCAACCCAGAAAGTCAGGAGATATAGCAGGCCAGGTGAGACTAATTTTCACATGGTTGTTTTGTAGTCAATGAGTTGGAGTAGTTGTACAGGAGCAGAAACCTAGATACAATCTTAATTTTTGTGCCGTAAGTCTCATCAATTTTCCTTTTATCTGGTCCCTTTATGCGAGAGAAAGTCAACTTATCAAAAACTGACATTCTTTTTCTGCATAGTTTCCCAATGGTTACAACACTGCTGTTTCCCAAGTTTGACAAAAGAAGAAAATTCCTAAGGGAGAGAAATGAGTACCTCAGTTATTATCCTCTTTGAAACATTTTCTTCTAACATAATGGAGTTCGCTTCTACTTGAGACAATGAGATAGCAAGCAAAATGTATAAATCTGCTCAATGGGGTATTTAGATTCTCTTAAACTTACATGTGAGCACTGCACTTTCTTAAATTTGCTGAGACATGTATTATTTTCATAATACATAATCTACTTCATGCTCATATCATGTAAAAATTTTGGAAGACCACCCTTATACTGTAGATCTTATGTATACTGTACAAGAAGTACTGTTATTGTCATTTGCGAATAGAGTTATGAGATATATACATTTCCATGATGATGAGCTGTCTCTAGCCATGTATATGTCAGGCATATCCATTTCTTTTTTTTTTTTTTTTTTTTTGGAGAGATTTTCGCTTTAGGGCACGTGCGCTCGCCAGACAGACAGAGACATAGAGACAGAAAGCGAGAAATCACCCCCCAGGGGGGATGGTCACGCCACAATCCCTTCTCCTCCATTCTCCTCTCGGGATCTTGGGCACGCATGCACACGCGTCCGGCGTGAGTTTTAAGCCACCGGGCCCGGGACGCGAACCGCGGTTGACTACGTGGGAGTCCAGTGACATAGTCATTACGCTAACTGCTGGTTCCCGGCATATCCATTTCTAATGGTCTCAGCTGTAGGAATTTGGGCATAATCACAATTTAACCTCCAGGTATTGTGTTATCAGGAAAATCATGACACATTTTTTGCATACCAAAATAAGAAAATATGCTTGATTTTCCCCACAACCTAATACGAGGCCTTAGAATCTCCTCTTTATCACCCCCTAAGTGGCTAGAGGTCCACTAGGTCTTACAGTTTCTAGAAGATGGGCTGTAATGAAGTAGCTGCTGGAGTACATGGGTTACAGAGGAAATACTCGTGGTGTAGGCTTGTTATTGCCAGGAGACAGGTTGATGAAAGCTGTTGTTGAAGTTGATGGGATGTTTTAACAAATGAGAACCTGAGGAATAAATGACTTAGAAGAACTGTTATTCCTCAAAGTTCTTCAGCAATAAAAGATTGCTTTTGGCTTTGACTTTTTGTCTTTTTTTGCCAGGCCTTTTATAAAATGTCTTCTCTGAGACTATCTTTCTGTTAGAGGAATCCTAATGTTCATATACTCCTTCCTTTTTACATCTTTCTCAGACCCTACTTCTTTTCAGGTAACAATCTTTTGTTTCCTGCCACACACACACACACACACACACACACACACACACACACACAGTCTCATTCTCTTTTCTATCATAGTACCACTTGAAAATCAATTAGTAAGCTGGATAATATTCCATTAAAACCACAACCTAAATAATGAGCAACAGAAAAAAAATTCAAAAGGTTTTTTTCTCTCCTAAGGGGCAATGAGGGCCAAAACATTGTGTAATTGATACATGTAAGAAGGAGATAATATTCTGTTTCTGAAACGGAAACAGTAGCTTCCTATTTTTTTTTTTCTGGAGAGGTTTTTGCTGTAGGGAGTGTGCACTCGCCAAAAAGACAGAGAGACAGATAGTGAGGAATCACCCCCCAGGACGGGTGGCCACGCCACTATCCCTTCTCCTCCATTCTCCTCTCGGAATCTTAGGCACACACACACACACGTCCAGTGTGAGTTTAAGCCACCAGACCCAGGACTCAAACCGTGGTTGACTACATGGGAGTCCAATGACATAGCCATTACACCAACTGCTGGTCCCGGTAGCTTTTCTAACCAAACATGTATTTCCATATCCTACCCAAAAAGGGGCTGAATAAAATAAATCTAAAAAAAACTAAGGAAAGAAATAGAAAGCTTATTTTTTATCAATTAGAAACTGTCACTGATATTTTTACATTGTACACTGATGTATATTGGACATTTTGCTAAGAAAATATCCAAGGCTTATTTCTCAGTCTTTAATCTACATTTTTAGCTTCCATGGTTTAAAACTTTATTAGTTGCATGTCTTTCAGTTCTCTTTGGTTTTGTATATTGTCACAGAATTGGTATATAATAAAATTTTATGAAAAGGTTGAAAAAGATTGAAGATTCTAGTTTTTTTAAAAAAAGAAACCTAGTTTTTAATATTTTAGACTAGCCAAAAAACTTGTCCTAAAAGTATCTTTTATCTGTTCCAGAATTCATAAACACACATTATAATTTTTTCAATTCGGCATATTTTAAAAAAATTGAAAAGATATAATTTTTCTATTTATATCCAAAATACAATCTGTGCATTTAAAAAAGAAGGAAAAAAAATAAACTCAAAGACAAGTTGGAGAAGTTATTTTGTCTGTCTGTATTTAAAATGAGCCAAAGGCAAAAAATACCCAGATACAATTGGCTAATTGCTTTCCAATTTGGCTTTATTTCCTTGACACTAATGGAGAAATTCTAACACCTACACAGTTAATGAGTTGGGAAATTATGAGCTTTATCTGAATACAGATATTTAGTTGGGGGGAAAAAAAAGTCTGTTTGCTTCTTACAGAACAGAACAGAGAGACTGAACAAATTTAGTCAATGTGCACAAAAGATCTTGCACTTTAGAGGGAAATATGCACAGCAAAACATACATTTTTGAGGCCGGCAGGTTGCACACTGGTTAAGGGCACTGGACTTTCACACGGCTGACCATGGTTTGAGTCCCAGATCTGGTAGCTTGGCTTGCTTTCTCATTTTCCTTTTTCCTCTCTCTCTCTTTCTCACTCTTTCGCTCTATGATCAAATTAAAATAAAGAAAGAAATAAAATAAAGTTCAATAAAATAATTTTTTAAAAAAACATACATTTTCAATCTGCTGTGTTTAAATTCATGTAAAAGTGCCTTCAGTGGACACTGAACTTCCATCTAAATAATAACAATAACAAACAATAGTAGCTATAAACATGAGGACTCACTATGAAACATTCATGATGTCACAGGTTCTCTGCTAAGTATTTCATGCACCTGACTCCTTGAATCCCCATTGAAGAATGTTGGTATAATTGTCCTCATTCTAGTCAAAATCAATAAGAATGAACTGAGAGGTAAGTATTTTATATCCATAGCTCACAAGTGGAAAAAACAAAATTCACCATTATGTCTGTCTAAACTCAAAACCTATGTTTTTAACCTTTCTTTTCACATTATCCTGCTTGACCATCAGGGAAATTTTCTAGAGGTGATAAAACCATAGCTGAATCTGAAAAATGATCATAAAACAAAGCACGTGAAGAAGGATAGGAATGAATCTAATTTAATAAGGGAGGATGTCATTTATAAGCCAAAGAGGAATGCTCTATCTTTATGTAAACCAAGGTAATTTTTTAAAATATGGTTATAAATTGCATATAGCATGATACACATGTGAGCCTGAAGAGGTAGGGTGGGATCAAATCTTTAGGGGCTCAAATGCCCAATTAGGAATCTGAATTTCTTTAGGTAGGTCATAGAAAATGCTTGAAGCTTATGTCAGGAAATAACTTCGATAGATTTCATGTTTGATAGGAGTTTCTTAACACCAGATTAGTGGATACCTCATCAAACCATTATCAAGATATCTAATACAGGTAATGGAGCAAATTTTTCTTCTCCCAGTCACAGTTGACTTCTTTTCAAACTTTATATCTTAATCAGCAAATTAGATGTCAATAAACACTCTCATGCTTTCATAATTCTTTATATTTTTCCTATTTAGTACTAACTGCAAATTATAATAGTATTTTTAAGAGATTATTTGATTGATTTCTGTTTCTTCCATTACACTGTAGCTCTCAGAAGAAAGGTAAAACACAGATTCTTAAATGTGTCCTACAGTCCCAATACATTTTCTAAAACAGAGACGATGCTCAGTACATATTCATTCACTGGAGGAATGATACCCCATTGGTACTATCTCATTAGACACCTTGATCATTGTATCTTACAAATTCTGAATTCATTGATCTCCCTCATGGTTGCATTTTTTTAAAAATATTTTTTAAGTGACCAGCACTTGGCATAATGGCTATGTCGCTGGACTCCCATGTAGTCAACCACAATTTGAGTCCCGGATCCGGTGGCTTAAACTCACACCGGGCTTGTGTGCGTGTGTGCCCAAGATCCCAAGAGGAGAATGAAAGTGAAGGGATTGTGGCATGGCCATCCCCCCAGGGGGTGATTTCTCGCTTTCTCTCTCTCTGTCTCTGTCTTTCTGGTGAACACGTGCACCCTATAGCAAAACCATCTCCCCCCCAAAAATAATTTTTTAAGCAACTCTAGGATTTAATTTTAGTAATTTCAATATTATAAAAAACATCCTTCTAGCGATTTCCATGCTTTGGTTATTTGATTACTTATTCATTCCACAAACAATAATTAAAATAAATATCATTCTCTCAAGGGCTTAGCTAGTTCTGTCTGCCCACCAATCTCAGTTTTCTACATTTTTTTTTTTAACGAATTCTACCAACAGAAAATAAGTTGCCAGTATTTTGGTCCCTTGTGTTTTTTACTAAAAATTGCTTGTGAAATGAGACATGGTCCTTTTGTTATTTTCATTAGATAGGAAATTGTTTGTGATACCTTGGACAGAAATTAAATGGATACATAGAGTCAGTGCTACTTCATTATGGAGTTGAATTTCAAAAAAGAAATGGGTTCTGGGACCAGCAGTTAGCGTAATGGCTCTGTTGCTGAACTCCCATGTAGTCGACTGCGGTTCAAGTCCCGGACCCAGTGGTTTAAAGTCACGCTGGGCACGTGTGCGTGTGTGCCCAAGATCCCAAGAGGAGAATGGAGGAGAAGGGATTGCGGTGTGGCTACCCCTCCTGGGGGGTGATTTCTCGCTTTCTGTCACTCTGTCTCTCTTTTTCTTTCTGGCAAGCACACACTCCCTACAGCAAAAACCTCTCCAGAAAAAAAAAAAAAAAAAAAAAAAAAAAAAGACAGAAAGAAAGAAAGATAGGTGTTCTGTCACATCTAGGGTTTCATTGTTGCTTTAAAAAACATGGCATCAGTGAGCTCACAAGTTATCGCATGAGGACACCTAGTCTGAGAGTCAACTGACAGTTTTTAGAAAGAATTTTTCCCAGTAATGATCAGTCCCGCTTTGGTATTTTTTCAAATGTTTGCAAAACAAAAAGTGTTTTCTTCCTGCTATCTCAAAGAAAACAAGAATATTTTGGACACCTTTCTTCTTTCTTCAATTCAAAGTATTATCAGAGAGTGATAGTGTGGTATGTACTGAAAATAAAATACTACAGTTGGATGCTGCTTTTGCAGTTTCCTCTATGTGTCATGTTGATGCTAACCTTTACAAAGGGAAATGCTTTTAAGAACTTTGATTATAAAAAATGGTATAGGAAGTTGGGCAAAATGGTCTATATATCTTTCTCAAGAGCACTTGGTGACTATAATGACTCATAGTCAAGTACAATTTTTATTTAAAATGTTACATATTATAACTTGAGATATGAGTATTTAAGATTGTTCATAATGTTTCTTACCTCTGTTGATTTATTTCTTTAGGATTGGCTCTCTCCGAGAAAGAATTAAAGTAGGCTTTGCCCATTCTTCACCAGTCACCAGATACTACACTCACCGTACTGTGCTTTTAATGAGTACACAGACGAGCAAAAAGGCAGGGATTCTTGGCTTCAACAGTGCAGTGATGGCAACGTGTGCACCTAGGGATTTCTGCATGCTCATTATATCATCTGATGTTCATCTCAGATACAGCTGAGTCGGTGCTGGGAACGGCTCTTAGATACTGATCATCCAATCTCCTTCAGTCAAATGTTGGTAATTCAAACCATGTGCTTGACTGTGGTGTCACCTTGCTCATTTCCTGACTCTGCCTTTTATACTTTAGCATACCCTGAGGTTCTGTAACTATCAAGTTGCTAACAGGTATAGCTACCTCACATGGTTATGCAACCAAACTTCCTTTTTCTTCCCACTAAGTCAGACTGAAGAATGTAGTTAGATGAATGAAAAGAAAGTGAAAAGTAAAAGAGACGAACACACTTGGCCCCTTCCCTGACTTTTTGAGACTACAGTATAGAGTCATCTCTGTAGCCCCATTTCAGAATGTAGTACATCATTGGTTCCTAGAGCATCCTTGTTTGAATGAATGAATGAATGCCTGGCTCTCTTCTCCTACTGCAGTATTTCTTTTTCCTTATAATATAATAAAGTACATTTCTAAACAGAAAACTGAGTTCAATAGTTCACAATACCACCCAGTTTATGTCTATCTTTGTAATTACTACATATTCATAGTTTTACACTAATAAACAAAGTGGCAGAAAAAGAAATTATAAACATGCCTGCATTTAGATTTTATGGCTTATCTGTAATTTCAGTGAATAATTGCCTAAAAGTAAAATATAAACCAGAAATTTTATAGCTATGCTGCATGTGCAAGGGAAGATAGAAGAATCAAGAGATAAAAGGATAAACCAAAAACAAAGAAATAAACTATTGGCTGCTTATCCCTGAGATAATGTAGCTATTAATCTCTTTCTTGATAATAGGCCTTAGTATCCCACAAACCACCACCAGTAGGGTCATCAACTGAATTCCGATTAGTTTCTTTTTTTTTTTTCTTGTGGTCATTTGTTCTCTGATACTCTGATACTTGGAAGATCTGTTACAGTTTGGGGGTCCATTTCCCTCCTTCAAAACTGGAAACAAGTACATAGATCATTGTCTAGTCTAAAGGCAGTGCTGTAAAAAGAGACTCCTTGAAGAGTATTATAGAAGTAGTGCAGTAGATTATACCAATAATAGCAGGAATGAAAGGGATTATGGGCAGATAGGAGGCTAGTAGTTATCCCGAACTTGTTCAGTAATTGAAATATTATGAGATATCTTTTATTCATCTTTGGTCTATATTTGATAGAGAGCCTCATAATCCTACTTCAGGTAAATGTTTCACTTCATGAAATCAAAAGGAAATCAAATCCAAAGATGTAAGTAATGCACCATAGTTCTGACTATATAAGCTATCACTAAAATATTACTTCCTCATAAATCTTGAATGATTATTAACTCAAAAAGAGAAAATGTATGTCTCTTACTCAAGTACCCATTTGAATTCAGAAAGCCAGTAATGTTCTTTGGACAGGAACATCTAGAAAGAGCTTTTGTGGGGTTCACTTTGGAATGCAGGCCTTTTTTCAAGACCCACATTTGCAGGCTAATCCATAGCACAGCTGTTAAACACCATGTGTAGAGAGCTGGATCCCACATGGCCAAACGCAGTTCCAGTTCTGGCCCTAGCAACTTAAAAAATGTACACAGTGCTTGTAGGTCATGCCTGAAATACTAATGGCAGGGAGAAATGGAGGAAAAGGGTTGCAGTGTTACTATACCTCACTGGAGAGTGCTTACTCTATCTTTAGCAAGTGCATTCACCTTCTGGAGATTAAAAACAAGAGAAAACAAACAAAAACTGTAAAATAAAATAAAAACCTGTGTTTAAGGATACAGAAAAACTTAAGCTAACATTTAGAGCTACTATCTCTCTTAGATCTAGCTAGATCTATCTATTTATTTAATCTGTCTATGGGTAGGTATGCTAAAATTGTATTCTAATGGAATAAAAATGAAAAAGAGTTAGAAATTCTGAAGATCCTTTCCCCATGGTATGGTTGTATATTATTAGAGGCTGTGCTATACCAACAGGATTAAATTAACCCTATTTATTCTCACTTCCTTATCTCTTAAAGACCTGACCAATAACTTCTTACAATATTGAGTCATCAGAAAAGTCATGATGTATTTTTGTGTTTTTCTGTGTGAAAATGTGTCAAGACATTTCTGATAACCCAATATACATAAAAATGTAAGCTGTCAATATTATATATACATACTATCATAATACATATGAAATATAAATATATACATTAAAAAGAGCCTAACCTCTGGAAGCAACAGATACTATAATGGTTACATCACTGGACTCCCACATGGTCGACTGCAGTTCGAGTCTCAGACTTGGTAGCTTGAAACTCATGCTGGGTGCATGTGTGTGTGTGCCCAAAATCCCTAGAAGAGAATGGAAGAGAAGGGATTGCAGCATGGCCATTCCCTGAGGGATAATTTCTTATTTCCATCCCTCTGTCTCTCTGTCTCTCCAGTGAGCACGTGCTCCCTATACCCAAAATCTCTCTCAAAAAAGAAAAAAAAAAAGAATCTAATTCCCAGAGTTAAGATTATTCCTCATTAAGAATTAAGCAAGAAACAATAGGTACGGAGTAGTTAATTAAATCTCTGTGTAATTAATCAAATCCTTGGTGACTATTGAGCAAATTCTGCTCACTCTTTTAATATCTCTCTGAGAAAATAGGAAAATATATATATTTTAAAGATTGAAAATTGTCAACCTAAAAGAGGATGGCTGAGACACAGTAAGTGAAATGAAAGAGGTTTATTTAAGCCAAAAGCTAGAGATGACAATGGCCAGGTGACACAGATACTAGCTGTCTACAGTATGCACTGAAATGGCTGATGTGAGGGCTGGCTTATGTGAACCATAAAAGGGTAACAAGAGGGGAGGTTACAAGAATTTACACTGGCCCGGTGAAAATAGCACAGGCAGCTGACTGGCTATCCTTTATTCTCGACATCATGACTTCTGAAAACACTGAGATAAAAGGGATGGGGTGACGTTGCAACTGAATCAGCATCAGTTTGTTTACTGTAAACCAAAACATGCCTTTTGGGTCTG
The DNA here is from genome assembly GCA_026018925.1 of Tupaia tana. Taxonomy (NCBI): domain Eukaryota; kingdom Metazoa; phylum Chordata; class Mammalia; order Scandentia; family Tupaiidae; genus Tupaia; species Tupaia tana. The sequence goes on along the minus strand of JAKSZU010000001.1, from coordinate 251,020,304 downwards.
GGGCCTAACCAAGGCCTCATTGCTCATGCCTCCTCTCTTGGGCCAGGAACATTCCACCAGGTCTGGCATTCAAGAGACTACTATGAGCTGCTCTTCTTTTTCCAAATGAAACTTAACAAAAATTATATCAAATAAATCACATTATAAATAGACTTTCTATAGTAGTAATATCTTATTTTTGAGTGTAAAAGATTTATTTAACTTGTGCTTTCCACTTTATCGAAAATATGTCAGAACCATGGCTAAAAAAGGGCATATGAACAGTTGTTTTTAGTCATATCAATTTCCACAGCATCTTGAAAAGGGCATAAATCACATTTTGATATAACAATCTGTTCTCATAACTGTGGTGGATGAGTAGAAATCTCTTGGTATTGTTTTATTTATCAAAACACAAACTTGTGAGATATTCACTTCATGTACTTTCTTAAAAAATTAAGAATTCTCATTCAAGCATGAAATATCCCTTTTATTTTTTCTTTCTCTTACTATTAAAGACCAGACCAGCAGCTTTTACCTATGCATAAAAGACTGCAAATGAAATATTAAAATGTCTCTCTGTGGATGAGCTGTTTCATACCTGTTATTACATATACAGCTTCTTTTACCCAGTCATTGTGTGGGGGAGCCCCTGTCAGTCCTTATTTCTAATGTTTTTTCCTCTTTTTTAAAAAATTATTTCTTATTTAATTTTGTTCATCATTATTATTTTTAAAAATTTGACCAGAAAGAAAGAGGGAAAGTGAGAAAGCAAGCCACCAGGTCCGGGACTCAAACTGTGGTCAGCCATGTGGGAATCCAGCACCTTAACCATTACACCACTTGCTGGCTCCTGTTCTTTCCTCTTTTATTCCCACAAAATGAATCAACAATTTAGTCCAGCCACCTCCATTTCCTCCAGAGAATAGAATAGTGTTCTTGGAAAGAAACTTGTTGGCTATCTCCCTGATGCCATTTTTTGCAGGGGAGGTGGAGGGGTGCTAATCATTCATTTCACTTGCAGAATATTCTAGCTGTCTGTTAGTGTTTCAGGCCAGCAGCAGCTACCTTAGAAATAGAGCACCAGAGAGCAAGCTGTTGTATATTCTATACCTCCTTTCCTTATCTGGGTCCAGAGGGAACATGGACGAGAGAGTCCCTTCACTTTATGGGTGGCTTCACCAGGGAAATCTAAAGCAAATTGCAAACCACACTCTTCGGATAGCAGATCCTCATTTCTGGCTCCTGGAAATTGCTGATGACTTTCTAAGGAGACTGAGCCAATTTCTTTTTATGATTGTCAGTCCTGGAATATAGAATTGGTCAGATGACCTTTGACTTCCTGGAGAAGTCTAAAGCTTCTGGGATTCTGGGATCCACTTAAAGTTTTACTCCCCAAAATAAATACATTTTAGTTACGTATTCTGCTTTCTCCTCATTGAGAATCTGTTAGGGCAATGAAAAGAGTAAAGCTAGAGTATTAAGGTAAACAGCAAGAAGGTCCTTTAGGCAGATACTCTTGGCTTTCTAATCCAACTGAGCCCACAGACTTTTTCACTAGCCACCTTCCTGCTCATGTTGGCCATTGGTGCATATCCAATGAAAAAGATACAGACTAAGGTCTTTGGGGAGCATCTCTCTCTCTGAATAAAAAAAGTAAGTGTTCTCTAGGAGAGAATCAATTTCCTTAGTACTGACCAGATGTCACACTGGATGTCTAAGGGCACAATTATCATCTTGAAGCCATGTGAGGAAGAACTGGTGGACTGAGACAAAAAGACAGAAAGAGGCTGTCAGTGAGAACTTCTCTAAGCAGCCATCCTAGCTCTTGAGTGGCTCCCTCTAGAGATCTGGTATGTGAGAAAAAAACCCTGTGTGTTTTTCAGCTACTACACTTGTGCTTTCTGCCATTTGTAGCCAGAAACTGATACAGTCACAAGGTATAATGTGAGGAAAGTATAATATGGGAGGTACCTGGCCAAAATAATGCACTTAGTGAATAGCAAGAAGATGACGAATATGGAAAAGATAAAATGAATAGCTGCTTTTCAGGCAACATCTGAGATTGGAGCAGAGCTGGATTATAAAACTCAACCAAAGAAATAAGGAAAGTAAGTGATGTTCAACCTAAGAGAAATGTTGAGGTAAGTGAAACAAAGCAAAAGACTTCATTGGGGCCAGTGTTGAAGACAATTGCCTTGGAGACACAATAATTATGCACAGAGTTCTCACAGGTCTCAAAGACAGAAGTTGCAAATGGGGTAGGGGGATGAGAAAAAGGCTCTTACAGTAGTGATTAACTAAATTCTATGATAGAGTGAGCAGGATGACCTCATGGCCATCAGAAATCACTTTGCTTAAACTTAAAAGTGAGTCTGCATGTTTGTATCTGAAACATTTAAAGGTTGTAACTGATGGCCATGACTGACTGAAGGTAAAGGAAGAATATATTTGGGCAATAAGGATTTTAAGAGAACAAAATGTCCGTGGAGTCTAAGCAGCATCTTGAGCTATTTCAGGTGCACATTGCTAAGACAGTCACCAAATGGTCATCAGTATTACTTCCTTGCAGAATTGATTCAGGTAGACTGGAATCTCCTATTTTCAGAAAAAAAAAAAAAAAATGGACCTATTTAGGGATCTACCAACTTATTTAACATTTCAATTTGTTAATGATGTGGCATTTCAATACAAGTGACTCCATTCTGGCCTGGTCTGTTGGGGTTTGAAGCATGAGCTTCGTCCAAATCAAAGGCCTATAATTTTTATTTAGCATTATGATTTTCCATGAACTTGTTTAGTGTTCTGCTTTAGATGATCTGGACATTATCTCTTTCCATCTCTTTTCTGTTATCAAGATACTTTTCCAGACTTAAAGGCATAGTGAGGATAAACAAAATGTGACTATCTAGCGTAAGGATCTGGGCACAGAATCTTAAGACCCTACATTCTATCTCAAGGTTGTAAATTCATTAATTCAAACAAAAAGAACACTCATTATTTCTAGGCTCGAAATAGTATGGCAAATTAAAAGTTACATACTATTTCATTCTGAGAAGTAAAGAACGAATCTGGCATCAGGAGACACAAATTTATAAAATCTATTATCAAAATTGTAATCTTTTTAGAGTAATAACCATTAGGAAGAAGTAATTGTCTAATTTTCCATGAAACTAAGGTAATTATCTCAGGAATTTAGAAATTCTATTGCTCCTTTGCCTTTTTAAATTGGAAAAGCTTGTGGTGAGGTAACTCATAAAAAAGAATTTTAAAGTTGAAGAAGACCTAGGTGTAAGTCATGACTATCACTTACTAATTTTGAAACATTGACTATCATGCTCCTCCAAGGATAAATGGAAACAATATCCCTCTCACCATGAAATATATACATATATATTTTTTTTCTTTTTTTTTCTTTTTCTTTTTGGAGAGTTTTTCCTATAGGGCGCGTGCAATCTCCAGAAAGACAGAGAGACAGAGAGATAGAAAGTGAGAAATCGGGAACCAGCAGTTAGCGTAATGGCTATGTCGCTGGACTTCCACATAGTCGACCGCGGTTCGAGTCCCGGACCCGGTGGCTTAAAACTCACGCCGGGCGCATGTGCGTGCGTGCCCAAGATCCTGAGAGGAGAATGGAGGAGAAGGGATTGTGGTATGACCATCCCCCCTGGGGGGGTGATTTCTCGCTTTCTGTCTCTATGCCTCTCTCTGTCTGGCTGGCGAGCCCACGTGCCCTATAGCAAAAAAAATCTCTCCAAAAAAAGAAAGTGAGAAATCATCCCCGAGGGGGGATGGCCTTGCCGCAATCCCTTCTCCTCCATGCTCCTCTCGGGATCTTGGGCACGCACGCACAAGTGCCCAGCGTGAGTTTAAGCCACTGGGTCCGGACGTGAACCGCAGTCGACTACATGGGAGTCCAGTGACATAACCATTACACGAACTGCTGGTCCCACCATGAAATATTTTGAAAACCAAATCTACTGATTAATTCAAAAAGCTACTATTTGTTGCCACCTATGTACCAGGTATTTTATTAGATCTTGGGAACAGAGTTGTTCAAGATGGACGTGATCTCATTCCTAGAAAGTCTCTCCTTAAATAAGTGCAAAACCAAATTTGAATTGATTGCGATAAGTAATATTTTGAAGAAACCTACTGGGGAATAGAGAGGGTAATCTGATCAATGAGACGAAGGGATAACAAAAATAAAATGATATTGTAAAGAATAAAACAATTTAGAGCAAATAATACCATTGTTTTGAGCTACTCTTATTGGTTTAGTAACTATATTAGAATTGTATTGAGTGTGTATGCATGTCAGTCTAAGCATTGATTATCTGTATGTATGTTACCCAGATGTCGGATGGGGCTCCCAAGTCAAATTATGTAAGTCTTAAATTGCTCTTCCATGTCCAGTGGTAAGCCTGATTTCTCCATCGCATTTGTGATTTTTCTGTAGGCTTATGTTCTCATTGTCACTCACTCTGTTATCAAACTCCTATTGTCAACTGTGATCTATTTGTATACATATCCAATCAGCAATAAAATTTAGCTAAGTCTCCCCTCTCCTCAGGTTCCATTAACACCACCAATGATAAAAACATTCACATAACCACCCACATGAATGGCAGACATCCTGAAGATCCAAGAGAACTAAAGACCACATTAATACTAAGTAGCAATTATTATTTTCTTCCATAGATTATTGCTATAGGGCACATGTGCTCACTGGAGAGAGAGAAAGAGACAGAGGGAGAGAAAGTGAGAAATCACTCCCCAGGGGGGATGGCTTTGCCACAATCCCTTTTTCTCCATTCTCCTCTCATGATCTTGGGCACGCACTCACACACACCCAGTGTGAGTTTCAAACCTCTGGGTCCAGGACTTGAACTACAGTCGAGCACTTGGGAGTCTAGCACCTTAACTACTATGACACCTGATGGTCTGAAAAGCAATGATTTAAAATGGTCTATTATGTATATACTTTCTTAATTAATATCTTAAAAGTCTAGAAGTCTAGTCACCCACGCTAGAGATCTATGAACTCATACATATCTAGCCTTCTGCCATTTTTAAAATTCCTCTCCTTTCCCCTTTCTTTTCTCAGATTCATTCCATTTGTTATACTCCTCTCAGGAGTATAAAATAATATTTTCTCATTTGCTCATGCAGAGCAGTTTAGCAACCACTATACTTACAGGGGTACCCTCCGCCCCTGAACTCTTCAAGATATTTTTATAAGCAAACTTTTTCTCACAACAATACTCAGAAGTATACCCAGTGATGAAAATTTTCAAAAGAAAACATCTAGACCCACAGTTTGAAGTCACTTGTCAAAATCATACAGGCAATTAATGGCAGGGCTGGAATTCAAACCTGTGTTATGTGATGTAAAAATGTCCATTTCATTCTCTTTATCCCTAATCTACACTGGCCTTCCTTTGTGGATTTCATCCAGGCTTTATTTTTGAAAAGAAATTTGAATATACCCCAAAGTTTTGAGAAAACACTTCCTTCCCCAAGATGTAAAATGAGCTTTAATTAAGGCAGAACTGCACCGAAAAAAATATTTTCCAATTAAATTGATATAATTGTTTCCACAGCATGATGTCTCCTGGTATCAGCCTAAGCAGGCAGTGGAGACATGGTGATATTGGGCTATTACCACGGCAGGCCTGCTCTTAAATTAGACATGGCATTTGGAAAGCAGCCTCTACTTCAACATTCTTAAACAAATATAGATGAAAACTTTTGTCTCTATTTAGGCTTCCCACGGAGCTTCATTAATTCATCGCTGTCTGGCTCTTTTGGTGCCCCCCTGGAAGGCCATAGCTGTAATGATGAGATACAAACCCAACTGAATATTCAACTTCACAACCTGGCAAGATGCCTGGAGCAAGGTAGTGACAGCTCGCTATTCACGTTCCTGTGTAAATTTTGACACTTACCCAGTAAAAAAAAGATAGATTGTCTGATCATTGCCTCTAAGAGCCACCAGAAAGGAAGCAGAGATGCTGATTGAGATAAAACTTTTTCTTGGGGTACAAAGCAAGGTCAGTGAGCTCCAGTTCAGTCTTGCCAAATCTACTAATGAGGAAAAATGATACTGTAATTCTGTTGAAGAACTTTTTATTTCATTGCAGTTGAAAGCTGGATTCTAAGCTGTCACTTTTTTCTTTCTTATTTTCAGTTTATTTATTTTTTTCTATGAGGAGGAGAGAGTCAGGCAGCCTGAACAGGGTCTCCATGCCATGATTCATCCCCAGCCTGGGTTACAGGCATGTGCTTGTTCCTGGCAAGCACAGAGAGACAATGGAGCACAGACCCAGGACCTATCCATGTGGTTCCAGTACTATGGAGTGCTGTGTCACAACAGCACCAACACCACAGTTTGCCCATTTTTTTTTCTTTTTATTAACTATTATTGACAACTTTAAGACTTCTATATTTTAAGAGTTCACTCAATTCTGAGGATATCATATGTGTGATACATAATAGTAATAACAGCATATACTTCTGTAATTCTTACTATGGACCAGGCACTAGTCTAAAGTTGGTACATACATTGACTACTTCGGTCTCTTTCTGAGGCTCAGAGACGTTAAGGATCTTGCTTTACATCAAGTTAGCTAGAGGTGTGTGTATGCATGTGTGTGTGTGTGTGTGTGTGTGTCCCCATGTGTATGTTGTTATAATTGTAACAGGAAAGAGAAAAGACTTAAGTGTAACCTATTGACTTCTTAAAAGAGTGAATTAGCCTAGTAGAAGGGTTGTTTGGCTTTTTAACTAAGAGAAAAGGATTTGAGGATTACAATAGGTAAAAACTGATGCAGATTTCAAGTTTTCATACACTAAATAATAAGGAAGAGAAACATAGAAAAGCCTAGAGAAAAGATCCTTGATTTGAGATTGAGACACAGGAGAGTGAAAATAGAGAATCTGTTCTGAAAGTGTTCTCTAATAGAAGACCTGGTAGGTCAAGGACAAAGAAGAGGTTTGGGGCAAAAACAAACCAAAACAAAAACAACCCAAAAAGACAAAGAGGATTTTTAACTCTTTTGTTCGTTTGTTTTTTTGTATAACAGGTAATATAAACCCTCTTGTTCTTTTTAAAGGAATCTTCAGTAAAATATACATTTCTCACCAAGTGCTTTGTGTGGAGTTTGGTCTTTTATGGCTATTTTGGGAGTGGATTCTCCTAAACTTCGGAAGTTATCGTGGGGCTAATATGTCTGACCATGTGATAATAACACAAACAAGATAAGTGTTACGCTTAGTCCAACATTACATTTTCATAAAGTTAACTTTGTTGAACTAGAAAGTTTACCTATGTAGTTAGAGAAAAGTACTCAACTCCCAAACTGAAGGTCTAGGTTCTGAAATAACCACAAGGTAACATTATATTTAGCAATATCTTAGGCTAGAAATTTGACACTACCCTGCCTTCTCCCTCCAGATCCAGAGGCAAGAAGTTCACTGGCAAACCTTGTCAATGACCCAGAGCCTTATTCCAGCTCATGAACTCGTAGAGGGATGGCCCCACATTCTTCATTTCACTGGATCTTATTACCCCAGAGACTGTACTTCCTGCTTCATGAATCAAACCTCTTCACTAATATCCTGGAAACTTCCATGGTCAAAATAAATATCATTTACAATAAAGCTACTCTGTATGGTACTATCATGTTAGACACATAACGTTTTGCATTTGTCTAAACTTATACAGAATACATCAAGAGTGAGCTCTAGGGACCAGCAGATGGCACCATGGTTACTTTGCTGGACTCTCACATAGTCAACTGCAGTTTGAGTCCCCAACCAGTGACTTGAAACTCACAGTGGGTGCATGTGCATGCATGTCTAGGATCCCCAGAAGAGAATGGAGGAGAAGGGATCGGGGTATGACCATCCCCTTTGGGGGTTGATTTCTCACTTTCTCTCTCTGTCCCTCTAGCAAGCTCATGCACCCAATAGCAAAAAACAGTCTCTTAAAAAAAAAAAAGAGTGAGCGCTAATGAAAACTATGGACTCTGGGTGATGTTGATGTGTCAGTGTAGGTTCATCCATTGTAACTAATGCACCATGTTAATAAGGAGGAACCATGATAATGAGGAAGGCTAAGCATGTGAAGGGGCATGGATTATAAAACAAATCTCTGTCCCTTTCTCTCAATTTTGCTCTGAACCTAAAATGAAATATCTGACGAAATATAGTCTTTAAAAAGAAGAAAAAAAAAGAAAGAAAAAAGAATACTAGCCTAAAGAGTGTGCTATGAGGGTTTTAGGGAAGACAATACAGTGAAATCTGTGACAAATCAGATTTTGTTCTTCTATTAATACTGAGCACTGAGTTCACACACTCCAAACTGTTCCAAAGCTTTCATCATAATTGCATTATGATCAAAGCTATACTAAGATAAAGAACTCAATTAATGCTCCAATCAGTACCTAGACTATGCTTTGGTAAAATATTAGGGCATCAAGGTAATGAGAAAAGAATAGAGAAGGGATTGTGGTGTGGCCATCCTCTCTGGGGGGCGATTTCTCATTTTCTGTCTCTCTGTTTCTCCAGTGAGCACATGCACCCGATAGCCAAAAAGATCTCTCTCAAAAAAAAAAATTATGTACTAGGGCACCATAGACTAATAAGATCCTAAACATGGAAAATGATCTGGGTCATAGCTAGAATAAAATGTCATGGTCTCTGTTATCTGTTCTATGGATCCTTGAAAACAATTCAAATGGAAGTCTACAGATCAAGTTTCTATCACCAACTTTCTAAAGACATTGTTCTTTGTATATTTGTCTATACAGTTCCTGCAACTGGTCATTTCATAATTTAGATCTATTTCTTACAGAACACAAGACCGTCTTGCAGATGCTAGAGATGAAACAGAATTGTATATGGTCACATCTTCGGTTAAGGCGAGCAAACTATTTCCCCCTTTAGTCTCCAGGCCTTTCTAATGATATCTCAGTGCTATGAGGCTTGCATTGTTCTCTTTCATTGAAACAAATTCATTTAGAATAAAATTATATTGTTCTCTGTCAGCCATGCTACATCCAGTGGATATCTGTTATTCATCGTCCTTCTTGCCTTTAAATGGGGGCTCATTAAAAGTAATATCTGATCATTAATGGCTGGCTTAACTTAAAAATCTTAAATATACATGTATAGGTGTATACACATACTGATTTGTGTGTATAGACATACAGATACATTTCTCTATACTTTTCTATTGGCAGTGGGTATATGTGTTCTCCAGAGACAGAGAGAGAGAGAGAGAGAGAGAGAGAGAGAGAGATGAAGCAATGGGGTATGTGTGCATTGCAACCTTTTTCTCCTCCATTTCTCCATCCTCTTACCGTTTGGGAAACACCCACAGATGTGCATTACATATTCCTCAAGCTGTCAGGGCTGGGATTCAAACCACAGCTGGCCTTAAGGGATCTAATTCCTTATGCTCAGGATTTAACTGCTGCACTACAGGGCCGACCCAATGTTCATGTATATGTCTGTCTGTATGTACACATATTTATGTATTGAAGCAATGCATGCATGTATGTTTTATTTATTTATGTATCCTGAATTGTTATGTAAAATGTTCCTGTGCAATAAAATAATATTTAAGAAACAATTACTGATTACTATAGAAGATATATATATATATATATATATTTTTTTTTTTTTTTGAGAGGTGTTTGCTATAGGGTGCGTGCACTTGCCAGAAAGACAGAGAGAAACAGAGAGATAGAAAGTGAGAAATCACACCCCAGAGGGGATGGCTACACCGTAATCCCTTCTCCTCCATTCTCCTCTGGGGATCTTGGGCACACACGCACATGCGCCCGGCGTGAGTTTAAGCCAGCGGTTCCAGGACTCAAATCGCGGTCGGCTACATGGGAGTTCAGCGGCATAGCCATTTATGCTAACTGCTGGTTCCACTATAGACGATATTCACAAAAGAAAATTACAATGGAGAAAATAATTTTGGAGTCATAAAAAAGAAGTATTTGAGATACTATTTTCCTAAAAGGAGAGGAGAGGACTGTGAAAAGATCCAGTATTACCATGGAAATGTTATAATCAAATGAAAGGATGAAGGCTATAATCTCAATATCTTCAAAAGGAAATATAAGCAAATCAAATATTGCCAATGAAAATATAAAGTATATTTGTTAGGTAAAATTTCCGTATTAATAAAGCAATAAAATTAACTCATTAATTAAGGAGTATGTTTTCTGCTATTTTCATATCCTTATGAAATAGAATGTATTCTAATAATTCTGAATCTGATTAAACTGTTTGGAAAGAAATATTAATATGACTCTTCATTATAAACACATAGTAATTCTATTAGCATTCATGAGGCAAGGTGCCCGACAGAACTGCTCCTGTACAACCTTTTGGGATAACTAATGTTTTGGTAACTAATGTTAACTACTGAAGAAGATTTTCAGTGAGTAAGGTTAAATATTATTATCTTTAATTTATATAAGTTTATATAATTTATATAAGTTTTTTATAAATTAAAATTTATATGCAATAAATGTATTTGTAATTTACTTATTACAAATCAAACTCTGTCGCATGCTTTGAAGCTACAATAAAAGCACATCTTAGACCAAATTCTGTGAAATGCTCATATATTTGTTTATTAAAAGCATGTTCACTGGGGCTAGCAGGTGGTGTAGTAGTTAACGGCACCGGACTCTCACATGGCTGACCATGGTTCGAGTACCAGACCTGGCTGCTTGCTTTCTTACTTTCTCTCTCTCTCTCTCTCTCTCTCTCTCTCTCTCTCTCTCTCTCTCTCTCTCACTTACTCTGTCCCTCTCTGGGCAAATTTAAAAATAAATAAAGTTAAATAAAATAATTATTTCTTTAAAAAAATCACATTCATAAATAAGTACAAAAAAAGGCTCATGTGCTGTACGTTGAAGACTTAAAAACCTCCCTACCTTGTAAGCAGGTTTCACTCAAGCCAGGGATCTCGATGAATGACTATACCACATGACTGGCATCAGGCAACCAAAGCCCTGCAGAGTTAACATCTAAACACAGGGTAGTCTGAGAATTTAGCCTGTAGCATTATCCCTGTATTTAAGGGATCAAAGTTTCACCAGATCCTTACAATAACATTTCATGCAAAGGTGAGAAGTATTTGATATATATTTAGTTAGTCCCCACATTTGAATACCTGATTTCTTTTTCAGTAAGATTGTATTTATAATATTCATCAGGCTGATTAATAAGCAATTAAATTCATAAATGGAGACTTTTTCTGATATAAACTATGCACATGGATAAAGGAAGAATTTATTGTTGTAGTGGTGGAGTGTATTTTTTTCATACCAGATTCATTGTCCATCACATGTGGATTCTGAATTGGGATATAGACCCTCCAGAGTTATGTCTAATATCTTTGTGTCATTACTGAAGCATTCTGCAATAAATTACAAATATAATAATGACCTTACACATGGACTAATAGATTGCTATGTCCGTAGGGGATGTAAAATATGTTAGGAAGGACTTCTGATAGCAGTGGATCTTCCAAGTTTCTGTAGACATTCTCTTTAGCATATTAGCAAGGCTAGAATTCAGTTGAGTTAAGATCATTGAAAACTGAAGCAGAAAGTATACCCTTCAAAGTTGAGGAGCTTGCTGGAGAATGGAGCGAGGAATGCCAGTGTGATGGTAGAAGAACATAGGGGTTTCTTTTCCCTCCATTTCTCACCCTTCTCATTCTGGAAGACATTTGAAATTAGTCTCCTGTAGTTTTGTTGAAGCTTTGAGGTAACTGAAATTGGATAGCTATTATATTCAGTGGATAGAAATGATTAAAAAATTGATACAGTGATGGGAAAGAAGACATGGCAGAAGTGGAAAATTATTTCCAGTTTTATGCTACGTAACTGCCTAAGTGAGGGCATTTATTTATTAGATGCAGAATGCAAAAGAACGTGTTTTAGCAAATTATTGTATGTAACTTGCCTATGTTGTGGGTTCTAAAAAGTCATTCCGGCAAGGTGATATGTTTCTTTTCCAACCACCTTCTAAGTCAGTGGAATTTCCCCTCTGATTTTACTATTTTAAATCATCATCTGAGGGAGTTAATTGGAAAAGTCAACTGAATTTTAAGGATAATGTCCATATATGGGTAACATTGTGTTTATGCCTTTATTTCCAGAAAAGCATGCTATAATTTGCTTATAAAATATGCAAATTTCTGAGTATAAATATTATAGCTGTTTTAGTCACTTATGTTCATTATAGCAAGTTACCATATGCTAGGTTGCTTAAACAACAGGAATTTATTTTTCACAGTTCTGGAGTTCAGGGAGTCCCAAGATCAAGGTGACTACAGATCTGGTGTCTGATAAAGGCTCTTTTCCTAGCCTACAGATGGCCACCTTCTTACTGTATCCTCACACAGCTAGTAGCACAAATACAAAGCAAACTCTCTCTTTTTTGTTTTGAGAGAGAATTTTGCTATAGGGCACATGCACTTGCCAGAGACAGAGAGAAAGAGAAAGTGAGAAATCACTCCAAGAGAGATGGCCATGTTGCAATCCTTTCCCCTCCATTTTCCTCTTAGGATTCTGGGCAGACACACATATGTACCAGACATGAGTTTCAGGCTGCTTGGTACGAGACTCAAACTGCAGTCAGCCATGTGGAAGTCCAGCATCTTAGACACTATGCCATCTGGTTACCCCTCCTCTATCTCTTATATTAGCGCTAAGCCAATCAAGAAGACTTAATCCTTATAACCTAATTACTTCTCTAATGCCCATCTTCAAAAACCATCACACTAAGGATTAGAGTTTCAACATAAGAATTTTAGAGGGACAAACTTTCAGTCTTTACCAATAATATCAGGAGACACACGTTCCCTGACTGTACATTTGGGCACTTGTCTTTGTTAATTATAATGACCTTGAGCAAGAACCATAAATTCTGAGACATAAGTTTCTCATCTATATAATTTATAGAAAGCTAATGTTTGCCTCTCTTCTTTTCGGGGCTATTTTTCAATAGAATGTAAGGATGATAAGTGTCGTGAACTATAACTTATGGCACAAATGTTATTTTTATTATCATAATCATTGCTTTAATAAGGTATTTATTGCTTTCTTCCTAAAGAAACAACTTCTTCATATTTCTTTTCTTTTCCTTTTTTTTAAAAAAAACAATTGTCTGTAGGCACATACACTGGCCAGAGAGAGTGGGAGAGAGTGAAAGCAGCCCCAATAAGGTGTGGTCATGCAGGGTCCCTTCTCCTCTATCTCTCCACCTAGTGGAGAATTTGGGCACCTATGCACACATGCTCTCTTGCTTGCACACTGTTGCACACTCTCTCTCTCTCTCTCTCTCTCTCACACACACACACACACGCACACACACACACACAAACGTTCCTCAGGCCACCAAGACAGGACTTAAACTATACAGTCAGCCATGTGGTATCTAGATGCTTTAAGCACTAGTCCATGGAACTGGTTCAAAACAACTATTTCTTTTTTAAAAAAATAATCATTTATTTTAATTTTATTTATTCATGCATTTATTTTAATTTTATGAGAGAGACACACCCACACAGAGAGAATGAGAGAGAGAGAGAGAGAGAGAGAAAGCCACCAGGTCCAGGACTTGAACTATGGTCAGTCATGTGGGAGTGTCCAGAGCCTTAATCACCACATCACTTGCTGGTCCTGGATACAACTATTATTTATTGCTGTTATAGTCAAATAAACCATCTGCAATCTACAGGTAATTTATTGCTTTAGAAGGTCAATAGACTAATTGAAGTGTGTGTGTGTGTGTGTGTGTGTGTGTATACATGACTATATTCTGGAATATTTTAAAATATAAAATTCTGAATTTGGTGTTTTATATTTCCATTGGTCAATATAGCCATCACAGAATATTGATCTCAATATTCCAATTCAAACAAAAATATAGAAAAATATTACCCAGTATTTGAAACTCTTTCTGGGCCGAGCAGGTGCCATGGAGGTCAAGGCAGCTGGATCTTACTTGGCTGACTTTCCAGTTTGACCTGTAGCTTGAAAATCGCACTAGGGGGTGTGTGTACATGCCCAAAATCCTGAAAGGAGAATGGAGGAGAAGGGATTGTGGCATGGCCATCCCAAGGGGTGATATTTCTCACTTTCTCTCTCTCTGGCTAGTGTGCTGGCCCTGTTGCAAACTGGAAAAAAAAAAAAAAAAAAAGCTTTTCCTTTTTTAAAATTTTTTTTGAGAGGTTTTTGCTATAGGGCACCTGTAAATTGCCAGAAAGGCAGAGAGAGACAGAGAGGCAGAAAGCAAGAAATCACCCACCAGGGGGGATGGCCATGCTGCAATCCTTTCTCCTCCATTCTTCTCGGGATCTTGGGTACGCATGCACATGTGCCCGGCATGAGTTTTTCTCGGGATCTTGGGTATGCACGCACATGTGCCCAGCATGAGTTTAAGCCACTGGGTCCAGGATTCGAATCATGGTCGACTACATGAGAGTCCAGCGATGTAGCCATTATGCCATCTGTTGGATCCCTCCAAAAAAACTTTTCCTACATGTTTAATTATCTGAAAGATAGCTTTTACTAAAAGATACTTTTGATCATCTGTGTCAGCGTGGTCATAAAGAATACGATTTTATCTGCCTTTTACTAACCTTTGCCTTTAACTAGTTCTTTACATTTATACTTCTGTTATTCTTTCATGAAAATAACTACCACTTGGCTGCTCTATGGCCTGGTGTTTAGGGTAGCTGGATCCCACATAGTCAATGGCATATGCAAATCCTGGCCTTGGCGGCTTTAAATACACCCCAGCACGAGTGTGTGTGCACCCAAGATACTAACAGGATGGAGAAATGGAGAAGCAATTGCAGAGTGACCATGTTCCATTGAAGGGTGTTTTCTCCCTCTCCCTCTCTCTCCATCTCTGTCTTTCTCTCTGGTGAGTGTATATGCCCTCTGGCAAATTATAAAATAAATAAAATATTTATATTAAAAAAAACCTCATCACAACAACAAAAACAAGATTTTTAAAAATATATCAGTATTAATATAATATTTTACTAAGTTGGGTCTAATTCTCACAAATTTTAGTCAGTCATTTCTGCATCTCAAGAGACTACACCAGTTCCATATTTCTCGGTGTTCCTCTTTCCCTATATCCTTTGGTTTCTTTTGCCTGTACTCAGACTCCTTCACCTGCAGTTAGCTGAAAACAAAGGTTAGTTTAAAAATGCCAACTTCATTTTATTTATCTGCCAAAGTCAAACATCGAATGAAACACACTTGTACAAACAACAGTGGCCTTTTCCTTGCGCAGTATAGGATGTGGTCAATCATTTGGCAATTCCATTCTGGCACACTATGAACTGTTTATTTGTTAAGTTCAGTACTCTAGGCTGCAAAAACTTGGAGAGAATATTTTCCCCTTTTACAGGCAACTATTAAATTTACAGGGCCTAATGTTTATTTCACAGTCAAACTTGTACTATTGTATTGATAAATATTTAATGGCATTGAGCTTGGTGGCTATTGACTTGTACATTTCATTTAAATGATGTTTTATTGCTACTCTAAAAGTGTAATGTGGTCCACGGAGGAAGGAAAAGAAGGGAGAAAAATCTTTTCAACTGGAGATGACATAGAGCTCAACTTCAATTTGGAGCAAAAAGAGGAAAAGGGAAAAACAACCAATCCAATCTTGATTGAGGTCTCCACAGATCGCAGTTTAACAGTTTCCACTCAGAAAAAAAAAATCTGGAAAAAACAACGAAAATTTTAGAATCGTTTAAGCTGAAAGATTCTCACAATGCCACAGATTCAAAATTATTTTGACAGAGAAATACGTACAGTTGCTGATGTACATTTCTGACATTACTACAGATGACAGTGTCATCACTGATTCCCTGGGTTGGAGGGGCTGAAGAAACATCAAATAGAAAATGATTTCTAGAATAGAGAAAGTGGATATTTGGACAAATGAATACAATGAAATAAAAGGCAATCTCTGAAAGAAAAGGACACTCTGGTTGCATTTATAAATGAGAATTAGTTAATACGTGTGTGTGTGTGTGTGTGTGTGTGTGTGTGTGTATTATATAAATATACTAAGCCACAGGAAACTAAGATAGATTTTATTTTTGCAACGGTTAGCTTTGTAATTCAATACAGTAGTTTTCAAAATTTCATGTATGAGGAGTTCTTTGGGATGCCAAAGAATTTTTCAGAGCTCCACAAGATGGTCAATGTACTGTCAGTGTCTGAAAAAAAAGACTGCAAGCTATTGTAAATTTACTGACACTTTAACACATCAAACCAAAACAAAACAAAAATTATCACAGCAAGAAAAGTAAACAAATAGGGGTGGTACATACACAAGTCCTAAGGAGTTGATATTCCATATAGCTGGCAAGAATGATCTATAAAGGGCATTAAAACATTACTACAATAAACAAGAAAAAAATGTGTCAATTAACTCAGTTTACACCTGATTATTAGTACTGCTTCCATAGCACAGCTGTTAAGTGTTATGTGTAGGGAGCCACATTCCACATGACTGACTACAGTTAGACACTGAGCCAGATGACTTGCAGAACATAACCTAAACAGGTGTGTTCATGTCCAAAGTCCTGATGGTTGGAGAAATCCAGAAAAGGGATTGTGCCATGATCATGATCATGCCTTACTGGGGAATGTGTTCTCTCTCTCTCTCTCTCTCTCTCTCTCTCTCTCTCTCTCTCTCTCTCGCATACCCATCCTCTTGCAATAATTAAAAAAAAAAAAGGCAAAAAGGCAAACTTGATTTGGTAAATTGTTATTGAATTGGAAACTGTACTTCTGCTTGTAATATGTGGTGTCCTCAAGTATATTTATAACTCTTTTCAAGGGCCCTGGGTCCCATTTTTAAGTAGCTACTAAATAATAATAATTATATATATAATAATTATCTATTATATATATTATATATAATATACATAAATATATAGGTTTAAAGGGATGCTGTATTCTAGGCTCCCCAGGAATGCTCATTCTTCCACCCAGCAAAACGTAATGCTTTAAATATGGTAAATGATTTCTCCTGGTATGCATATGACTTCAAAGGACCATTATAATGATGCTGCTCTACTTCTGATAGCTCTGGTGTCCAGAGCTAGGAGACCCAAATCAATCAATAGAGTCCCAAGACTAGAATGGCTCTCTCAAGGATTCAACCACCCATTGTGGTCTTGATGTCAAAATTCCCCTTGGTTCCATTTATCACAGACCTAGTTATGCCAGAGTAGTTTGCCTCCCTTTCTCAAAAACTCTGTTCTGAGTTTGAGAAATAAATCACACTCTCATGGGCTGGTTGAGTGGGCCTTTACTCTGCTCCCACAGAGCCCTAAATTGATCTGCTTGGTCTTTCATACAGGCATTCCCCTACCAGACAGTAACATCATTCCTGTGTTCCTCCTCAGTCACATAGTGCACGAAGTTTAGTTTTCCAATTGGATTACAGCTGTTAAATTCCTTTCAGGGATAATAGTTCCTCTTTCCTTCATCAGCTTCTCTTTAATCTCAATTCGGTTTTACTCCAAATTGGACTTATTGCCTCTCCTCAAAACCAAGTGGAAAATGATTCCTTTTTCCCCTTTATGGGTATTTTTTTAGAAAGTGAAAGTAAATATTTTAACACACTATCACTTAAAAGTGAACATATCACTTTAAATGCAAATGCCACAGTTAACAGGACTATCTGTACACATTCAGAAAGACAGGTTTCTAAATCGGGAGGTTCCGCAGACCATCAGGCTCTTGCTCAGGGCTCTCTCCTCTTTTTCTGTCTTGGCTGCGTAGGCAATGATGGTCCTGCTGCTAGACACTAGCTTCTGGGCACAGATATGCAGACAAAATAGTGAATGAAGAGGATGATGTCAAGATGATGAAATGATATTGAGTCTAATAGTCTATGGCCTTTCTAGTTGTTGTGACTAGATTTTATGGTCCCTGGGTAACAAGAAGGGTGTCACTCAAACTATTAGCCAACCACATGTTCATAAGAGAGTCCAAACATGTGAAACAATTTTTTTTCCAAACACTAAAAAGCAGATTTAGAAAGACATAATGATTCCAAATTTTTCTACATCAAAATTCATGTAACAAAAACTCTCAGTACAAAGGAGATAAGGACAAATGCACACTTACAGTTGGAACTATTAGCATTCTCTCAGTAATTGAGATAAAACCAAGACAAAAGCATTCATTGGGTTGTCTGAAAAATCATGACCCATTTTAACATAGAAAAACAGAAAAGATATGTCATGATTTTTCCAACAGCCCAATACATGGAAGCAAATTTAGGCAGTAGATTAGAGTAATATCATCAATCAATCTGAACTATCTGATATTTATAAAATATCATTTATAAAACATCAAAATCCAGTAACTGCAGAATACAAATTTTATATAGAACATTGACCAAGATAGGTTGTATGCACTAAAATATGCATTTAAATATGCATTTAAATAGATTGTATGCATTAAAAATATCAACATATTCAAAATATTAAAATTTAATTAATATTAACAAAATATTAGCAAATAAAATTCAGGGCCAAAAAAAGACAATATATCATAACCAACTAGGGTTATTCCAACTGTTTTAACATTTAAAAATCAATCAACAAAATTCAACCATTTAAAAGTACAAGAAATCAGATTCAAGAAATATATTTAACTAAAAGAAACAATCATTCTACATAGAAATTTTCAGCAAAATTGGAATTGAGAAGAACTTCCTTAAACAGATCAAGTGTAAATCCCACCTTATATTAATGGTGGAAGAATGAAGTTGATTCTGCTAAGCTCAGGAAGAAGATTAGCCTGTCCAGCTCACTGCTTCTACTCAATTTAAGAACAGAATTCCTAGCCATTGCAATACACAAGAAGAAAAGTCAGATTGAAAAGGACAAAATTAAACTGTCTACTAGAAGAGAATAAATGTGGTGAAAGGTAAAACTCTAAAGAATTTCCAAAATACAGTAAAATTGGGCAAATAATAGATGAATTTGGCCAGAGAGTGTGGTATATTATCATTATTCAAAAATCAAGATTATTTCTATAGACTGCCTGGAAATTATTGGGAAAAAAAGAAAATCCATATCATCAAAAACACAAAATGCTGAGAAATACTTTCATCAAAATATGTACTATCTCTCTTTTGAAAACTATACCTTTCATGGAAAAATGAAACCAAACCAAAATATGGAAAGAAACATTGAATTCTTGCATTAGAAGATTTACTTCTTGGGGGACCAGCAGTGAACGTAATGGCTATGTCGTTGGACTCCCATGTAGTCGACCGCGGTTTGAGTCCCAGACCAGGTGGCTTAAAATCACGCTGGGTGTGTGTGCCCAAGATCCTGAGAGAAGAATGGAGGAGAAGGGATTGTGGTGTGGCCATCCCCCTTGGAGGGGTGATTTCTGGATTTCTGACTTTATGTCTCTATGCCTCTCTTTGTCTTTCTGGCAAGCGCATATGCCCTATAACAAAAACCTCTACAAAAAAAAAAAAAAAGAAGAGGAAGAAGAAGAAGAAGAAGAAGAAGAAGAAGAAGAAGAAGAAGAAGAAGAAGAAGAAGAAGAAGGAGAAGAAGAAGAAGATTTACTTCTTGGGAGCAGCATTTGGTCTAGTGACTGTGTTGCTGGACTCCCATGTAGTTGACTGCGGTTCGAATCCCAGACCTGGTGGCTTAAACTCACGCCGGGCACCTGTGTGTGCATGCCCAATATCCTGAGAGGAGAACGGAGAAGAAGGGATTGTGGCGTGGCCATCCCCCCCACCCCCGGGGGATGGTTTCTCACTTTCTGTCTCTCTCTGTCTTTCTGGAGAGCGCATGCACCCTATAGCAAAAACCTCTCCAAGAAAAAAGATTTACTTCTTAAGTTAGAAGATGTATTTATTGTTTAGACAATAATTCTCCCAAATTAATACACAAATGATCAAAAATCTGATTTCATAGAAATTGAATTAAATTCCAAATTTCTATAAAAATTAGATCAAGAAAAAAATTCAATTTTGGACTGAATTTCTCAGCACATGTAACAGTTTAATTTCTTGTTGCTTAATTTTAGAAGTTACATCTTGCTTGAAGTTATCAAGTAACATTTGATCAAGCTGGAAATAAAACCCAGATCTCCCAACTTTCAGTCTAGTACTCTTTCTGCTTTATCAATGCTCTGGTAAAATTAGAGTTTTTAAAAAAATAGAATCTTTTAAGTCACATAGTTTATATTCATTCCCTGGTGTTGTTTTGGATTCTTAAAGAGAAAAGTTGGCCTAAAAAAATAAATGGTATATTCATACTATGGATCATAACTCAGCATTACACAAGAACAACACTTTAAACTGTAGTTGCTTAAAACAACAAGCATTTCATAATCTCTCATGGTTCTGTGGTTTTAATATGCTCAACTGGATAGATGTATGATTTTCTGTGATATATATAAAGTTAATGTCTTTTCTTCTACATGTGTTTCAAAGCATCTCCTCTTGTCATGATCCTTCCATGTGGCTTGCCCATCACAGTAGTTGAAATTTTATGTATGTCTCAGGCTGCTGGGAGACAATTCTTCCATTTAACATTATACTAATCTTGTGAGTATTTCTTTATTGGTAATGCAGTAGGCAACTAAACATTGATTGGGACAAATGACTAAAATGTTTAATGCTCCAGTTTGCTCATGTGCACAAATACAAGAAAGAGAAATGTTTGCTTGCTAAAGTAATTGTGTAATTAATTGAGGTAATATTTGTAAAATTCCTAGCACAGTATTAGGCATTATTATTATTTTTTTTTTTTGAGAAGCTTTTGCTATAGGGCACGTGCACTCGCCAGAAAGACAGAGAGAGACAGAGAGACAGAAAGCGAGAAATCACCCCCCAGGGGAGATGGCCATGCTGCAATCCTTTCTCCTCCATTCTCCTCTGGGGATCTTGGGCACTCATGCACATGCGCCTGGAGTGAGTTTAAGCCACCGGGTGCGGGACTTGGACTGCAGTCGGCTACATGGAAGTCCAGCCAAATAGCCATTACACTAACTGCTGGTCCCAAGCACAAGGCATTATTATTGTTGACAAATAGTTTCAAATTTTACCACATACTAGCTTGTGCTCATTTTGTTAAAAAGGAAAAAAAAAAAAAAAAAAAGATTGGAAACTATTGTTTTGGACTAAGCTCCTATACCAGGTCTCAACAAACCAGATAAAAAATTAAAATAGAGTCTCTGATGCTAAAATTCCATGCCAATAAGCCAAAATTGTTATCTGACCTTCTGAGAAATTAAAAAAGATAAATGAAGGCTTTTTTCCCCCCTCAAATAGCTGAGTTTTAAGTGCATAATAATGAATTTCCCTGTTTTAACCTTACACAAAAGAAATAACCTGAAGTAACCTCATATTAAATAATCAGTTATTTTCCTATTTTGTCTTCTTATTCCACCTTACAAGGTCAGTAACTTTGAAATGATGAATTCACTTTTTATTCTTTTGTTTCTGCTTTCTTTACTCTTTCACTGTTTATAAAACCAAACTTCTCTAATGGGGTCATTGGAACACTGTTTTATTTTATGTAATAAAGTATTGCTTGACTCTAGAATAACAAATAAAGACAATTAAACTATTTAAATTAAGTTGTTATAATTTTGTTTTTTGACAAAATTAGCTCTGTCCAGTTTTTTCCAGAACTTCACTTTGCTTTCATTGTTACTTCTCATCTTGTGAAGTAATCACAAAACACATTCAACTGTCAATGTCAAATGAAAATTGATTTCTATTCTAGCCACTAAACTGAAACTTTCAGCATTTTCTTTTTTCCATGAATAAGATGGTCAATTATTTTGTAACTCATCAACTGAAACTTCCCATGTTGGTTATAATAAACTTTCCTCACTTTTTAAGAAGTAAATATATTTGTTAGTTTTGAATTTTGATTACTAGACTTCATTCCTATTTTAATAGCTAATCTGGGTTTTATGTATTACTGGGAAATTTTTGTATCATGATATTATGAGTTTGTAAACTAAATTTCAAGTTCAGTTCATAGAATAAAAATCAGTTAGAAATCTTATAAAAGGAATATTTCAGCAATTACTTTGTTTTCCCCTTTGAATTTTCAGACATTGGCCATATATAAGAATTGAGGGCAGTTTGATGTGAATATCAGTGATACAACTATTCCTGAAAGTACCTGGAACACAGATTTTCAGTAAATATGTGTTCAATGTCTGATCAAACTGCCAGTATCCTGTCTTGTTTAATGCCATGTGCATTCCTGTCCCTGAAGCTGTACCAATAATACAGAACAATGTTGAGAGTCAGCAGATGGCGTAATGGTTACTTTGCTGGACTCCCACATAGTTGACCATCATAGTTTGACTCCCAGACCTGGTAGCTTAAAACTCATGCTGGGTGCATGTGCATGTGTGCCTAAGATCCTGAGAGGAGAATAAAAGAGAAAGGACTGTGGCATGGCCATTCTCCTGAGAGGTGTTTTATTGTTATCTGTCTTTCTGGTGACCACAAGTGCCCTACAGCAAAAATATCTCTAAAAAAAAAAAAAAAAAAGAACAATGTTGTCAGACAGAGAGGATCTTCTCTGACATTTAGTGATTCTATGACTGGTTATGTCAAGATAATAAGATAATAGGTTAGGCCCGTAAATGACACAGTATCACTTTCACTGTCACCCATTGGTTAAGCCATCACAGGACTAGCTCTTATTTAAGAAGATAAGAAACAATCTTTTTCCTAGGGGGCATTTATGGTTGTCATGAATCCCCTGTAGTCTCTCATCTGGTCCCAAATTACATTCCTCCCATGAGAAAAATGTAGTCATCCCATTTCAAGAACAAATTTTCACCCTGTTATACTATCAGCCTTAAAGACCAAGATCACATCATTTAAACCAGGGTTAGAGACGCCTCAGGAATGGCTTTTCTCAATCTAAAGACCTGTAAACTAGGAAGCAAAAAGACATTGCCCACTTTGTTCCCTCTAATATTAGTTACCTTTATACAATGGTGACAAGAAAACCACTGTGGAGTCTGCTATTCAAAAAAAAGGAGAGATGGGAGGCACATTATAGGCAAAATGACAGGTCAATTCTGAAACAAAGATGGACACATGACACCAGCACCTTGACTGGATGAGTCTGCTCCCCAGGACAGATTCTCCTTTGCTCTTCTACCTGATCTCTGAATCCTGCTTCCTTTTTCATGTGCCGTGGCTAGAAGAATAGAATGGTCCAAAGACACCTTTCAACTTTTGTTCAAGTTATGGGTAGATCCATCTATAAGATTACTAAAAAAATTAATAAATAAATGAAGTTTTTTATAAAATCAAATTGAAATGGAAATTTATTTTATTAGACCAAAGCAACAAACAGAATTATATACAATGAAGGCCCCTCATTCCATGAGCTGAGAGTAAGAGAGATGTGGTCAATTGTTCACAAGATCTTTAGCGGCCTTTTTGTCTAGTTAGGAGGATCTATTAGGCACTGTCTTACATTTTTCTGAGGTCTTAACAAAGGATCTTGTAGTTTTCTCTTGCATATCTTGATCCTGATATCAGATTGCAATAATAGCAATCTGGGTTTGATCTTTGCCCTGATTTCCAGCTTACTGGCCTGCTCAACAAACTTCTGACTTGCTGTGACACAATCATCAGCCAATTCTTAAAAAATAAGTCTCTTTCTAGACATCTGTTTGTCCATCTTTCTCTGTCTCCATCCATACATAGTAAGTCTCCCGAAAGTCAATGGAATATGTATATTACAAAAAACCTACGCATCGATTTCTAAATATTTTTGCACCAAAATGAACTTGCATATCTATTGAATTTTCCACAAACTTTCAGGAGTCTTCATATATGTGTATATATTCATATGTGTGTGTGTGTGTGTGAGAGACAGATTATATTATAGTATCCTATATAATAATGTATTATAATATTATATAAATGCACATGGTATATATCCTATTGTTTCTACTCCCTGCGGGAACACTGACTGATACAAGGTCTCTGTGCTTGGCCTATATGGGATTTAGCTTGGCAATTTAGTTTGACAGTTACTTGAAAGTGGGTATTAGCTTTGAAGGCTTAATCTAAACTGCCTATGTTTCAGAAATTCCACTGTTTCAAAGGATATTTCTGTATATGTAGCAATTTTGTCGTTAAAGTGCTTTATGCACTGATCACAAGTCTCTTTAAAATTTAAAAACTAAAAGCAGATCATAAACTATTCATACAAAAAAACCATTTGAAACTGGTGATATCTTTAAAAACCAAACCATCCAAATTCCATCATGTATCCAGCAAGCTGAACAAACAGAAATGAAACAAAACAAAAAGCATAATGTGTGTAATTTGGCATTCAGAAACATATTTTGCGCATGTGGACACACGCAAGAAAAACAGGATGTAGTCGTGACAATATCGTATCTGCGTAATAGTGCCTTGGTTGGTTTGGGCAAATTTAGTCAAAAGTTTAACCTAATTAGGATCAGATTTGTGTGGCTTTTTGGTGAAATGCACTGACAAGGATGGTGGGCACTGTTAGAGCTCTGGGGCTTTTGCATTAAGCTCCAGCTGGGCCCAGCAGACACTGTCCAAAAGATGACCTCCAAATAATTAAATGATTTCCATATGTTTGCTCATGTATAGTCTTCTAATCTGAGATTCGCCATCTCCTTCCGAGATCCCTGCTTCTGACTGTGCTGGCTCAGTGCTTAGAGCAGATTCACAATTGGAAACTATCAAATATTCTCCAATTGAATGATTTAAAAAATATGCTACTACAACAACCGTCTTTCTCATTTAATTTGCAAAATGGTGCCCTTTCTAAGTATGATAATGTTAGACTGATTTCAGGTTAGAGAAATCTAAATTTGGTTTTGTGTTTAGAGAAACAGGTTAAGGAAAAAAAAGTTGAATGATGACATGTTACTACTGAAAATTCATGAGAAATATAAGAAATCCTATAGTTTTAAAAAATAAATTTGAGTGTGGATCTTGCAGGTGGCATGGTGGTTAAGGTGCTGGGGTCTCACATGTGGTTCAAGTGCCGATGGTGGCTTGAAAATCATGGTTGGTTTTGTGCCCATGCATGCCCAATGTCCAGAGAAGAGACTGGAAGAAAAGGGACTGCTACGTGGCCATCACTTTCTCTCTCTCTGTCTCTCTCTGATGAGTACATGCTTTCTATAGTGAAAAAAGAAAGAGAGAGAGAGAGAGAGAGAGAGAGAGAGAGAGAGAGAGAGAAGAAAAAGATACTTGATTGTCTAGTGTCCACCAGCTCTTTATGGTAAAATATATTTTCTTTTTTTAAAAAAAATTATTTATTTTATTTTAGTTATTGTATCTTAATTGGACCAGAGAGAGACAGAGAGAGAGAGGGAAAGTGAGAAACCAAGCTGACAGGTCTGGGACTCAAACTATGGTTGGACACACAGCAGTCCTGAGCCTTAACCACCACGCTAAGTCCCAGCCCTCATAAAATATATTTCCTACTGAAAACCAGTAGGCACCTTATTTCAATTTTTTTCAAAGGAGAGAATATGATTAGGTTTTTTACTAGCACTTATTGATTATATGATTAGATAGATTTCAATAAAATATAATAGAGCTATTGGAATATATGGTAAAAATGCCTCATGAAAGAGGCTGAAAAACAGCCTTTATAGTTAAAGGACGTGGGCTTCACCATGATTATCCTAAAATCTAGGCAATCCTTATCTATTTCATGCAGAGCCTCTTTTTCAAAGTGTATGCAAAACTATCCAAAAGCTCGTGGGACAATAGAGTTAAAGTATGAGGATTTTGTGGTTCCAGCGAGTTTTAGATTTGTTGCATGATTTTGTTTATTTTTCCTTGTTGTTCCATAAAATTTTTGAAGATTCCTGGTATTTACAGTCAATTGGAAAACTATAAGATGCCTCTTTTTTTACTAACTCAGACCCAAGGGCAAATTCAGCCCATATCCTAATTATGTAATAAAAAGTTTATTTGCAACACAGCCATGCCCCTTATTCACGTGTTTTTTTGTTTTTGTTTTTGTTTTTTTTGTTGTTGTTTTTGTTTTTGTTTTTGTTTTTTTTTGTGGCTGCTTCTGTTCTATAACAAAGTCCACAGCTGAAACAGCGACAGTATGGCTGCAAGTCAAAAACATTTACTATTTGGTCCTTCACAGAATAAGTTAGCCAGGCCCCATAACCTAATAGTTAAAAGAGTTGGATCTCACATGGCTGACTGTGATCCAAATCTCTACTTGGAAAGTACACCAGGGATGTACACGTGCCTACCCCGAATCCCAACAGGATATAGAACTAGAGGAGAAGGGATCGTAGTGTGACCCTGCTCCCTTGGGTGAAGCGTTCTCCCTCTCTGGAGAATACTGGCATCCTCTGACAATTAATGTAAGAAAATTTGCCAATCCCTACTTGATACTGATACAATCATATTAAGGACATCCCTTTATCCGATTCTTTTATTGATACATTTTATGGACATTTACTGAGCATGCATTTATTGCATTTCAGTAATGTCATGTGGTCTATATACAAAGATGAGAAAGTCACTTAAAGTGACCCCCAGGACTGAGCGTTCCATGGACAAACAGACATGGAATTACAGTGCAGTGCGTTGAAGGTTAAAAGAAGCAGGTTTAGGTTATACCTGAGAAAAGAGGACTAAGCAACTACCTGTGCAAATGTAGGAAGTGGTAATTTGATGAGCGTCTTAATGTATATTCACAAAGTTGGATGAGAATAATATTCAGACAGAAAGTAATGCATATGCCAAACCTAGGAGTATTGGAACGTTGTGCTATGTATCAGGAACAGCAGATGTAAGAGTGAAAGCCATGGCATCTGAAACAGTAATAGTAAACGCGATTGGATAGACAGATCAGGGCTTGCCTCAGCACTGAAACGTTCACTACAGGGTTATGGAGAATCACTGGTGCATTTTAGGGAGAGAAGTAACATGATCACATCCCTACTTCAGAGAAACTCAGGCAAACATTTAAGGATTGACAAGGGTGGTAAACAGATAACAGTTATGAGACTATAAACCAGAGCAGGGTATTAGTCAGACTGATTTTAGTATGAAGTTGTGGAAACCTCATATGAATTGACTTAGGATTCAATTTCTTCTTTTAAACCAGTCTTTCTCACGTGGAGGCCATTCACAAATCCAGATCTGTATTTCTCCAACTCTCTTTCTTTGGTAAAGGAAAAATCCTTTCCAGTGGTTCTAGTCAAACCAACTGCCCATTAACCCAATTCGTTTTGCCACGATTTTTTCTCTGACTATTCCTAAACCAACCACTATGCACTGATCTAAAAGGAGATGGAAAATCATTTTCCTGTAGATGAGTTTGAAGTAATAAATGCTAACGTGTATTAGCTCTTAAAGATGCATTAGGATGTTCTTTGTGGCAGCTTTGATTCTCTGTTTATTCACTCATGAGTAAATATCACTTGTTCGTTACTCAGTGTCAGGCACTCGGTAGATAAAAATGCAGGGGTGGAGAAGCTGCCCCTGCTCTCAGGAATCTCTCCAGCCAATAGGTGAGAGAAAAATCCTGTAGGCAAATAAACCGACACATGGAGAGCACCAAATGGAGGAAGCAGAAGCTGTCAGGAAGGCCTCTCAGAAATGAAGTGGAATTGTCCTAACTGAAATTTGAAAGAGAGTAAAATCCAACCTACGCAAGGAAAGAAGTACGTTGCCAGTAGACAAAAGAGAAAGGTACATGCCCATGGAAAGAAGACTGACCTAAAGGAGGGGCAAACATGAGAAAATTGGAGTCACAAGCTGAAGGCAGGCCCTGAAGCTTGGAGAAACCATGATAACCATATTGAACTTTACTTGGAGGGACATTGGGATCAAATGAATAATAAATCCTGTTCAGATTTGCATTTTAGCGCTAACATTGTGATACACAGATCAGTTAGTGTTTGTTAATGTCTTATTTGAAGACACCAGTAACACCACATATTGAATTAGAACGCTTCATTTCAACTCAAGATGGAAGGATTCAGAGAAGGCCCAGTACAGCTGTTCCCCACTTAGTTGCTGTGTAACAACTCTGAGCCTCAACTGATTTCCACTGCACAGGGGAATAATAATAATTTCTACTTTATAGGATTGTTGTGGAAACGATGAAGCAATGCAATGCAAAAACAAAAACAAGTACAATAAAGACAAACACATAGAAATTGCTTAATAAATTGCTGCTATTTTTATCATTATTATAATGGTTATCTTTTTCCTAAGAATCCTTGTAGGTATTCTATTATACTATGTGAAGGTACATAGATATTGAGATTACAGGTGAAATGGGGAGGTAGAAAGAATGAGGAAAAGAGCAAAAAAAAAAAAGAGCCAGAGTGAGAGAGAGAGATTTTTCTGTCTCAGAGAACAGGGCAATTTTATTTCGCCGAAAGGAAGATTTTTACAAATGCTATCATAAGTAAACATTATTTTTACAGTTAGCAAAACCCAGCAACCTCTGGGGTGAAGTGAAGCAGCTGCTTAACAGAGCACAGCCTCTCTGCAGGGGGAAGAGAGTGCTTCAGTCAACCAAAACCATAGGTACTGGTGTTAATCAAAACATGTTTCAGGTAAAGATCATAATGTGTGTTTTCACAGCATTAATTAAGAAAGCGAACTATTATCTGGAGGCAAATTAAAATGAGGAAGCTGTTCGATTAAAACTTCTGTGGAGCAACCATTATCCATAACTTGTCTCATAGAATCAAGGAGAAAATAAAGGCTAGGAGAAAAGCTGATCACATGGACCCATAGGGACAAAGCTTTGCATAGTTCTATGATTTTCCCTAATGAGGGAATAGCCCCTTGCTTTTACAAAGCTAATTGAGGAAGCATATCGACAATTCAAGTTGTGCCTCATTCGCTAAAGAATCTAACAAATGTAATTTAGATATAACAAGACTTCTTTAAGTGAGAAATGGCTTGAATCAAAATGTTATAGAAACCTCCTCTTTCCTTTTACAAACCTTTATTTGCATTCCTATTTGTGCCTGTACTGTAATCATGATGTGACTTAAGGACAGATGATGAGACTTCCCCCTTTATCCTCCTTAAAATGAAATAACCCAAAACCAGTATAGTAACTTCTGGCCTTCTCCTAAGGAAAGTAGAAAGGGATATGAAGCTATTCAAAACATATCAAAAAGCTCCCAAATACATGTCCACTGACACACATGAAATGTCCCCATATTGGCGGGGAGAGGTAATACAATGGCTGTCCAGAATTTTTTTTTTTAATTGAAATCTGTAGACTCACCATATAACACAGTAGTTAAGACCTGTGCATTGGGAGGCAGATCCCACATGGCCAACCACGGTTCACATTCCAAACTAGAGACTTGCAAATCACACCAGTTTGCACTTGTGTGCCCCAAATTTTGACGGCAGGGTAAAAATGGAGAAAAAAGATTGCTGTGTGATCATGCCCCATTTGGAGGTATTTTTTCTTTTACTTCCTCTCCCTCTCATGCTTGTGCCCTGTGGCAATTAAATAAAGGCAATGATTGGAGACAGCAGGTAGCGCAGTGGTTAAGGAGCTGGACTCCCACATAGCCAACTGCGCTTTGAGTCCCAGACTTAATGGCTGGCTTTCTCACTCTCTCTGTCTCTCTCTCTCTTTTTCTTTCTGTTTCTCTTTGGTGACCACACAATAAATCAAATTAAATTAAATTCATGTTTTAAAAGGCAATTATTTCTGAAATAAAAGTCAGTAGTAAACTCAATAGGGCAACTGAATCGATTATATCCCTCTCCTTTACTGCAAAAAAAGACTGAGGACAGTGATGGACAAATAAGCAATGGGAAAAATTAAAATAGAGAAAAAACTGAAAAGGTAAAACACAGTCACTGGGAAAGAGGCACAGCAACTTCTTTCCTCATAGAGAAAGATGCTTTCTTAATAAAGCAAGCATGGTTGCAGAAGAAAGATTGAGCAGGCAACCATGCAACTCCTTGCCTATGCCTGTTAAAGGATTTCATGCAAGC
Organism: Tupaia tana; assembly: GCA_026018925.1. Taxonomy (NCBI): domain Eukaryota; kingdom Metazoa; phylum Chordata; class Mammalia; order Scandentia; family Tupaiidae; genus Tupaia; species Tupaia tana. The sequence continues at coordinate 250,990,220 of JAKSZU010000001.1, read as the reverse complement.
ACTCAGAGTTGAGACTCAGAAGGAAAGCCTTAAATTTAGACATCCCGAAGGGACTCTCAATCTGCTCATTAATGCCTGATTTACTCATTCTTTCTGATCTCTAGTCTTACAAAAGAAATTTGTCTTTGCTCCTTTCATATTATTCTTGACCCCCCCAAAGAAACTCTTAAATTATTATTAATATCCACAACATCATTTTGCTCACTCCCACATATTTCATCCAAGTGTGTCCTTGAGTTTAGATCTTCTCTATTTTTCCATTTTGATTGATAGTTTCTCGAGGGGTCACATCAGAACAGAAGTCATAGGTGACTGCCAGCCTCACAAGGAATAATCTGACTTTAAATTCCTCTCATCATTTTAAATGAACACAATCGGCATCCTTTGCAAACAGATTTCCCCAGTCCTTTCATTTCATGAAGTATACTACACTCACAAACACAAATTAAGGAATCAACAAAGAATCTGGAAAATTGCCTAGCTCTACTCTGTGATTTTCAGGTGGCTAGAGAACAAAGGTTCCCAGATTTTGGGGTTCGTGTCTTACCTGATACACACGACTCCATGAGTACATAATGCAGATGAAAATAATAGGAAGAGGGTCAATGTGGCCACCCTTCCTTCTGTGCATTCTGACACTTGGACTGGGCGAGGATCCACCTGCACCATCATGTGTCTGTACAGTAAAGAACTGAAAAGCTCTTCTCCTTGACCTCCAGAACTTCCTGCATCAGATGGAATCAAGCTGAAGGCAGCAGCTGGCTTGCAGATGTGTGCAGTTTACCCACATTTAATCAGCCTGGGCAGATGCAGAGACATCTTTGAATGTATACCCAATTCCATGTGGTCAGTCAACAGCCTTTGGTCTGTGTTGACGGCTCTGGTGCATGCCTCGTTCCTGACTTGCAGCTCAATGGAAAGGGAGTGAGAGAGATTTTAGATAGGGTGGAGGTAAAGGGAGGGTTTGAGACTGGGAAAGTATACGGCATGAGGTTGGAAAAAAAAAATGAGAGGTGTGATACTTTCAGAATACAGGCTTAGAGTGCTGTTTTGCAAATGCATGCTTACGAAGGCACCATTTATTGAAAGAGAGTGAAGCAAGGCCAGGCCTATGTCTCTGGAAATTGCTGTGACCCAAGAGTCATGTAATACAAGGCAAAGTTTCATACTCAACAATCACCAGAGAAGAAATAGTCTTTTGAATGCATGCACATATCTTATGCCATATCATCTTGCAGCAGACAAGGCAAGAAAAAGCAGCCCACCAACACACGTAATGTTTATCTCCTTTGGGATCCTATTGCCTGACTTAGACATGAAAATGTTCAACAAACAGAAAGATCAAAAAGAGTATTAGAAACAGGCCACTTTCAGTTTTTATGTACTTTATAATTTAGACTTAATTTACCAGGAAGTGATAGTTTTTGCCTTTTCAAACTAATTAAATTACAATGTATTCAGAAGGGACTTGGCACACCAGTAAAGGATAGTGCTGGGTAATGATGTATCCCATGTTCCATTGTGTATGTTTTATTCCGTTCTCTGATCAGCTGTCTGCCAGCCACGTCACTCTAGCATTAGCAAGGGATTTGACCGACTCCACAACTTCATGAGATTGGCAGGCTGCTCCCTGGCGCTTAGAGAAGGATGGTTCTGAGCTACTATCTAATTGGGAAATTGATTAGTTACATAGCCCTTGTGAATCATGTACAATCCCCACTTTAATACTTTAAAGTTGAAAATAGGAATTTCATAAGGCAAAAAGTTATTTTCATCTGTCCACTTTATTTAAGAGCTTACTAAAATTCTTAACATTTTGTGAGAAAATTTTCTAAACATATGTAGGTTCTCTTTTAATTAAGAAAAATCCCAAACAGAGATACTGTTTAAAATGTCTGAAATAAATGAATGATTTAAAAAGATCCAATAAGTTGCATGTATTCAAAATGTAAAAAGTAATTATGCAAAGAATCCATCTTTGATATAACAGGGCATACAAATAGAGACAAGTATAAGTATTAGGGAAAAAATACCACACTGACTAATCCTGAAACTTTACTAAGTAATCATGCAGCTCAAGGAAACAAAATGTATGATACATGCATATTTGCAGTTTCACCTGATAATAGTTGATAAGGTGTCTTTACACACTTCAGAACTGTAATAATTTGTTTTTTTTTTGTTTTGTTTTAATTAGATACCTGTGGGTCTTGGAAAACTACACCAAAATAAATAACCTCCTTTAATCTAACCTATATTTCCCGTTCTCCCCCATGTCCTTGCCCGTGCCTCGGGATATCCAAAACATCTTGAAAGCAACGCAAACAGGAATGGAATCACACAGCACGATATGACCTTCCTCACGCATGGCTGGTTCCCACTTGAATAAAGGCAAAGAATGCATAGCAGTGGAAGCTTACATACCCAGCTTCTGATTTGGTCCATGAATTATAGATGTACTTCTGAGGGGCCATTTCCCTTATGGTTTCTGATGCAAAAACAGTCGGTAAATATCCAAGGCTCCTGACCCAATATGTTAATCAGGCAGTAAGGTAGACATAGCGGCCTCTGGATGCTGGGTTTAATTAATGGCATGTATAACTGTATAGCCCCTGACTCCTCCCCTTATACACTACATAATGGGATCCATTCTCCCACAAGGACCCAAAAGTTTGTGTTTTCTAGTCATGAAGTTTTGCTCACTGCTGTAAGGTCAGCCCATTCATTTCTCAGCACTCCCGGTTCCCAACTGCTATTTAAGCTGTTAGTTCATTGAGTTCATCTGTCATGGGCCTGCTTTAACATGCTTGCCAAAGGCCCTGAGAACTGTTCCCACTCTGTTTTTTCTTTGTGCAAATGAATCACTTTGAACTCGTCAGATATATCTTCACTACTGAAGGGAATTCCTTGTGTGGGTTCAGGGTAACAAAACTTGCACCTGTTAACTTGACCATGTCGCCCATTGCTTTGTGAGATGTCGCGGGTATCTACAATGCATGACGAGACCTGGCACAAGTGTTGAAAAGTACCAAGGCACACCCACAAAATAAATGTAAGGAGAACTTAAATATATTAAAGCTCTTCATAGTTCTGAATGGCACACTTGAACTTGGCTTTTAAATTCTCTCCTTAATGTGATTACAATCTGGTCATTAAGATTATGATTCATGTATCATTGGTTTTCTCTGGAGTTTTTGGTTAAATGGGGGCAACTGGTCCAAATGAGATTTTTCATTTCTATTGGCTTATCATTTAGAAACTCAAAAGAGTACTTTTTTTTTTTTCCCAAGAAGCCCCTTTGTTTCATGTTTCAATATCTAGCATGCAATCTGTTTTCATATAAAGCACCGAGAAGAAAGTGGTTATTCCTAGAAAATGTGGTTCATGTTCCTCTTAAGCCTCTATGACAGAGAAGCACCACGAGTCATCCCGAAGATCTGCATTTGTAGCTGTAGTATTCAGCTTAAGGAAAGTGTACTGAAGCCATAGCCTGGCTTGTAGGAGAGACATAGTACTTCCCTGTAAGAATTGAACTATGAAATCAGAGTCACTTTGACTTAAGATAAAGATAAAGAAAGATTCCAAGTCCTGTAAAAGATTATCATTTTTAAGCATGACATGGTCTTTTGATGATTAGACTTAAGATCTGACATAAGGTTTATGTCTGTGTGTTTTCATGGTAGCTTACCCTTTTACAACTTCCTCTATGAAAACTGTCTCCAGGGGGGAAAAGGACAGAGGAATAGGCCTGGAGTGATGACCATGCTATCTGGGAAGGTACCAACTATGACTTCTCACGAAAACCACCTGTCTGAACCTGGCAAGGCCAGGTAGTGCTGACAGGTACAGTGATGACACAGTCGTGAGCTCCTTGGAGAGTGTGAATAGCACTGTGGCCACCATCCCTAGTCTTCATTCATCAAACATTTTCAGCCCCTCCTCTGTGCCAGTGCTGCAAAAAGACACTGGGAACACACCAATGAATGGGTCCAGCCAGTCTTTAAGGGGCTTTAATCTAGTATTTGCTCAATTCTAAGGAAGGTGGCATTCACTTCTCTCAGTTTAATTCACTGAATATCACATCACTTACCTATTATTTACAGAAAGAGCAAGAGCTAAAACAGATGTTTACTTTGCATCTATTATAGGGAAAACACTACACTAGGTCCTTTATAGGACGTGAAGATGTCTAAGACTCCGTGGTTGCATGATATAGTGACAGAGGGAACAAGGGAGACATATGTAAGTGCCAGAACAGAAATCATGGTGAGACAAAAGTCCATCCCCTTAAGTGTGGCTTTCATAGGAACAGGGGTTGAGTGGAACCCTCGCCAACTTGGTAAGGATGGGACCACATGGTAGATCCTTCTTTTCATTACAGGAAGCCTTTTTTGTGTCATGTTTCTATATTGGTCATGCAATCTATTTCCATATAAGGCACTAAAAGAAAGAGTTACTAGAATCAAATGCACATTAGGAATTATTGAGTTAAAGGAAGTTACAGAATACAATAAAATGTGGAGCAAATACAGAAGGAGTCTTATCATCATATTTGTCCTTCCTCCTCTGGCCTCAGGAATTAATGCAATAATTCCGTACGTGCATTTTCCTCTAGTTACTCTTAAGAGAGATCCATCAGATTTTCAAAATTATCCTCATCATTCAAGTTCCTTCTGAAGCTCTCCCTACTCTATTTGGCCTTTCTTGACAACTGAGCCAAAATTACTATTTTTCTTTCTGGAGTTCATATGACCCCCATTTGTCTTCTAAAACAGTCATATAAGAGGGCCCTTTTGAAAGTTCATGGAAATGTTTATTATGAGAAAACTATACATGGATTTCAGAAATGTTTTGCATCAATATAAACTCTTACTGTAATTTCATTTTTCTATATACTTTTGAAGTACCTTAGTACATAGAGTTATATATGCCTAATGCAAATTTGAGTTTTTTCTCCACAGATGTTAAGTACTTGAAGTCTTCTCTCTCTCTCTCTCTCTCTCTCTCTCTCCCTCTCTCTCTCTCTTTTTGATTACCAGAGGGTGTGTGTGCTTGTGGGAGAAAGAGAGAAGACAAAGTACCTTCAATGGGCAATCGTCAGGTTGTGATCCTTTCTCCTCCATTTTTCCATCCTATCTGGCTTTGAGGTACACATGCATAAGTGTCCAGTATGTTTTTTCAAGATGTTGGGTCCAGGACTTGAAATATGGTCCAAGCTGTACGATCCATTAAGCACTAGGTCAGAGGACCAACCCTCTTTCCTTGTTCTTCTGCCCTGTCTTTCATTGTGTTTAGCAAGGCTCATAAGAACGAAATACCTACTGCTCTCACCAGACAACATGGCTTAGAGTTCTAAAAATCCCTTTTCAAATCCCTGTCAGCAATGACTTCAGTTGATTTATGTTCTTAGGACTTAATAAAATCCTTTCTTAACTGTGTGTATTCATTACTCCTATGTACATATGGTGAATACTCCACAGAGAAGGAAAACTGACATAACCTTGACTTCTGGGCATAGAACTCAAAATCATTCCAAGCATGACCCAAACCTCAGTTCTTAATGCCAGACATAGGCTCTGTTTATTGTGCCAGTAAGTTACCTGCACATTCTCTTGTTCTTTTAAAGAACTGAAACAAATATAATGTATCAGTGGAATGTTTCTCCATGGAAGAGAATAAATACATTCACCAACCGATTTTTCATTTTTGCAATTTAAGTATCTGCAATTTCAGGGATAAATCTAATGTCCAGCATCCCTAATTATGCCAAACCTGTGATACATAGTTTATTTTTTTAATCTCTTTTTTTTTTTTTGAGAGGTTTTTGCTATAGGGCACGTGCACTCGCCAGAAAGAGAGAGAGACAGAAAGCGAGAAATCACCCCCCGGGGGGGAGGCCATGCCACAATCCCTTCTCCTCCATTCTCCTCTAGGGATCTTGGGCATACGCACACACACACACAGTGTGAGTTTAAACCACCAGGTCCGGGACTCGAGCCACGGTTGACCACATGGGAGTCCAGTGACATAGCCATTACTTCAACTGCTGGTCCCAGCAATACATACTTTAAAATAACACTACTTACTAACAAGTCACCCCAACTATCAAAGAGGACATGGATTTTTTAAAGAGACGTTACGTATTACCATTATATGCAAACTTCTCATGATATTTCTGATAAAGCAGAAAAAATATGAATTTTCCCTGGACCCTCAAAATACATTTGCAGATCAGCATTTGAAAATCTTAAAATAATTATTCAATAGTTTAAATTTAGAGAGAATCCAACACTTCTTTTTAACCTGACAGATTGACAGTGCATTATAAATTCCAACAATTTTTATTTTAAGGCCCCAGCTTCCCATGCCTGCCAGCCATGTTACAGCCTTGAGGAATTATGGCCATTTAATCAGGGTTGAGCATTTCCATGTCCAACCTTCAAGTGGTGATGCCGTGTCCATGTTTTCACTAGTGATAGATGAAGCCACTTACTCTACCGCTTCCTGCGTGACAGTACTTTCGAAGCTCTGTTAAAGTTCACATTTCTCAATATATCAAAGTTTAGCAGCGCAATGACCTTCTAATATTTGTTTTCAACTGTTTAGAACCAACAGTTTATTACTTTTCCAAAACAAAGAAGGAACTGGTAGATGCTCACTGTAGCAGAGCAGTTACTGCAGCGTAGTCCAGGGCTGGAAATTGATTGCAGGGAATCCCATAGAGAAACGTCTAGGAGAGAGTTAGACTCTTAAGCTGATAATTCTATGAAAGGCACGGAGTCAGAATTACTAGAGTCTTGCCTGTCTTTTAGTGTATTGCTTATAGGTGTATGAATCCCTTCTATGGCATTTTCTCTATGTAGAGTTAGTGACTTCTGCTTGAAATTGTTACTCAGCCACCACTCTGAACTTAGTCTTCCAGTCTAAAGCCCCCTAAGAAAACCCAGAAATCCCCACCCACAGAGCATATTCTCTTATATTTAAATTTAGACTCTAATTATATATGTACCTTCTCATCCTGGTATGTGGCAATAAGGTCATATGTGAGTCCAGTGAAATTCTTTCTGCATTCAAACTAGAAGTATAAAAGCAATGTGAAATATTTTTTGTTGATTTATTTGCTTGCCTTGTTTTTTTTTTTTTGGTCAAATATCTTGATCAGCCCTTCAGGGTCACAGCAAGCTAATGTGGACATGTGAACAAGAAGCACAAACAGGTATAGCCACGTGAATTAATAGTCACTAGCATTCAGGTGCCTGACGTGATTCATTTTATCTGCTCAACATATGGAGGAAGTAGCTGGTTTTATCACCTTCATTTCACAGATGAGGAAACTGAAGATGCAGCCTCTCAGCTTGTCTGTCTGCACTGCCACAAGGGCACCAAGCAGGCTGTGACTCATGAAGCCTGGTCAGAACCTGTCTCCTGATCATCACCTGATATCAAGTATTTCTCACCAAGGTTCAGCAGGATACTGCTATCCCAGAGCCCACTCAGGGTCTGATGACCTTCGGGGAATGCATGTCTTTATAGTCAGGACATGTGATCTCAATACAGGACCTAGCTCTACACCCATCCTATAACACCAGGTACATAAAAGGAAAGTGAGAGAAAATACCCTCAGAAATCCTTCTACACACACTTTGTGTAGAAGAGCTGTTTCACCTCTTTATTTCTTTTAAAGAGATGGGGATTAATTGTGTGTGTTCAGGGCGGTAAGAAGGGTTCATCACTGAGGGTAACTCGTAATTGACTGATGGTGGTTACCTGAAAGAATGTGTGAGAACGAATTGTGAGACAATGTGAGGGCTCTGCTGGGAAGTGTGTATATCTAAGAATAATGACTACTGTATGTGCTGAGGGTATGAGAGGAGGCAAAAGTGCCTACTATTTGCATCTGTGTTGTAATGAGAATGTCTGCTCTGGAGTTGAGTGAAGATGTGAGGTCTGAAAGTCATCCTTGTATGATTTCTTTTTTGCCTCTTTCCATTATTTATTCTATTCTTTTTCCCTTTCTGATACCTACTCTACATTTAATTAAGTTTGGGAGTATAAAGATAAAAAAAGAGGCTACAGGTAATATCTCTGCACCTAACCAAGACTCTCAGTTAAATCACTGGCACTCTTCCAAACATGTGCTCTCCTGTTCCAGACCAGATGAGTTCCTTTTCTCTGTTTCTTCTTTTTTATCTCTCTCCCTCCCTCCCTTCTTTCTTTTTCTTTTAGTTTCTTTTTCTTTCTTTCTTTCTTTCTTTCTTTTTTTTTTTTTTAAAGAAATAGAGAGAGAGGTGAAACAGAGGGGCAGAGAGAGAGGCATTTCTGACAGGATCTTGCTTCATCACAATTCTCCTGCCCCAGCCTCTCAGCCAGAATTACAGGCACACACTGCTACTAGGTTGGTCCAAGAACTGAACCCAGATCCCCCATTCAGTTCCAGCCTCATGCAGTGGTGCCCTACCTCTAAAGCCATGGCAGCTGGGCCACACCACTGAAGTCCAGAGAGTACTAATATCACCCTAGGAGCTTCTTTTAGGTTCTTTTGGGTTTGACCTCTAAGGGGTTCAGTTTAAAAATCCAAACAAATATTATAAATCTGTATTTAATAACTCTCTGTGAATCTGTATCCCTAAGGTAGAGGACTTTGGGTTATAATCTGAGCATCACTATCCTAAACCCAGGTTAGGTTTCCCTTCACCTGGAATCTGGGACAGGACTTAACACCAGCCACAGCATATGTCCTTCTTTGCTATGTCCAGGCCATCTATTAATAATACTCCAGTGACTTTGTCACCGGGACATGATTTGAGGAGGAGCATTACAACCCTACATTTCACAATGAAATTGGAGAGGGTGTACTCTTGGCTCAGTACTCCATCCTCTTATCCCCAGTCTTTCCTGTCTCTTGGCCTATTTCCTTTATTTCCTTTCTTATTGGTGTATACGAGGGTCCATCTCTCCTTATTTTCATGGAAGGATGCATTTTGTTGTTAAAAACAAAATTTTAGACAAACAAAAATTTCAACAAAATTCATTTGAACCACGTAAAATTTGAATCAGGCAGTTTTCCAGAGTGGCTTCCAAGCAACTCCAGGTAGCTGCGTGTGGTCACCAAGTATTTATTTAAGTTTGCAGAAAGGGAAAGCATCGCATACAGAAAGGGAAGGTGACATGCAAAAATGAACATGAGGGAATGAGGGAGAGACATCATCGCACTGGTGACAGGGGGGATGGTAGACAGCACAAACAGCCGAAAGGTGGACTTTCTGTGATTGACTGAAGTATGGCCAACGTGACAGAATGTCACTTAGCAACCAGCTCAGGAAAACAGCCTAGCATGTATGATTTTGGCGTATCCATAGAAATCCAAGGGTGGGATTCCAGCGACTGTTTTAGGCCAAAATAGTTTAGTCTAACAATGTCCAGCCTGGAATTGTGTCCTATAGTCATCTTTGTGTCATTTACAATAAGCACCTATACTAAGCATTCAACACTATTTTTTGAAGAGAATTAAAACAGATCAAGCCCAAGGGCAACTGACTTAATTGTTCTCTTGAGCAAGTCCATCCACCTCGCTATGTGTCTATTTATTACGGCTACTCCTGACGTTGAAGAAGACAACAGCAGCAATCATTAACAGAGCTTATTTACCCGAGGCCAAATATTGTGTGGTGCTGAGTTTTAACTTTGTTTTTCATTTTACTTAGTTTTAATAACAACCCAGTGGGGGTGTTCAAGGAGGCAGACTGGAGAAAGATGCAAGGTCCCCTCTCACCATGTGGAGAACACTGGTTGCCGAACTTGTGTCTATCAAACCAAGCCTGCTGGAGCTGCTGAGTGTGAAGAGGCGGCCCTGGACATTCATCATTTCCATACAAGAATGAAGAGCTTGTGTGGAAAGGTAGTTATATTTATAAGCCAGCACGCATACTCACTCCTCCTTCCCCCACACGTACACGCGAGAGTCAGCGGTGTTAAGACACAAGGGTGTCTTTCAACTTAGCCTTTTTTTAAAATTTTTTCTTAGACCTGTGTGGATATAAGGATTACAGGTTTCCTGCCTGTCCAGGAAGAATGATCGCTTTGCTGTCTAAGAACTTAACTCCCGGGCTTAATTATTATGCGAGTGTGCCAGTGTATTAAGCTTGTAGGCCAAAAGCAATTTAAAGTCCATGCTGCATTGACTTTCAAATTATTTCATTTCTAATTCAGATACATGCTTTGTTAAGGCATTTATCACTTTTACATAATCAGTCAGATTGTCCCATAACTATAGTGCCTCATACCCTCTCACCCCACCAGGTCCACCTCAGTAGCAATAAATGACATTCCATTCCATACCCTCCCATGTTGAGTCAAGCTTCGAGGCTCCTCCCCAAGTGCCTCACTTCATCTTTCAATGTAGCTCCGACTCATGGAAAATTTATCAAGTGTTACAGACCCTGTCAGCAAGGTTGTTTATTCTTAATTATCAAGCCACCGTGCTCTTGGAAAGGTGCATGCTTTGTTTCATAGTCACATTCAGAATTCCTTGAAAGTAGTCAGATGGCTTTTGTCAGTAAATCAGATCTATTACTTCCTTGGATATGCTAGCCCCTTGGAAAAATTAACAAATACAAATATTCTGTAGTCTTAGAACACGAGGAATTAATCATCGCCGAAGCATTATAAAGTCATACCTAAGGTTGATAGTCTATCACTTGCAAACCTAAGTCTAGTGATGCCTACAGCAACAGCCTATAAAAGACCAATGTTTCTTAACCATCCAGACCACTCAACCTTTTTCTTTTTGCTGTTCTTCTGTCCTTAACATTTTAATTTTGTACTTAATCATTTTTTTTATTATACATTCTTGAAGCTAGGGAATAAAGTCAGAGAAGAAAGAGAAATATTGATAAAAAAGGTAAAATTAGAAGGCTTCCCAGAGAACATTGTAGATATGTGACCAAAAAAGGCCAGGAGGTGGTTCAGGGGTGAAGGCGTACTGGATCCCACATGGATTGAAAATCAAGCCAGGTGTGTGTGGATGTATGTCCAAAATCCTGAGAGGAGACTGGAGGGGAATAGCTTGCAGTGTGGAGATGATTTCTTATTTTACTTCTCTTTCTCTCTCTCTCAGGTGAGTGCATGCGCCCTATAGCAAAAGAAAAAAAAAAAAATGAGAATGAATAAAAACATGTGTCAGTGGGCTCAAGGGAATAAGCTTATCCCTTACTATCAAAACTAGGTCGGGGGGAACCAGCAGTTAGCATAATGGCTATGTCGCTGGACTCCCACGTAGTCGACCGCGGTTCGCGTCTCGGACCCGGTGGCTTACAACTCACGCCGGGCGCGTGTGCGTGCGTGCCCAAGATCCCGAGAGGAGAATGGAGGAGAAGGGATTGTGGCGTGACCATCCCCCCTGGGGGGTGATTTCTCGCTTTCTGTCTCTATGTCTCTCTCTGTCTGTCTGGCGAGCGCACGCGCCCTATAGCAAAAAACCTCTCAAAAAAAAAAAAAAAACTAGGTCAGGGCCCTGGACTCCCACTTGGCCAACTGTGGTTCTAGTCTCAGACCTGGAGGCCTGCTTTCTCATGTTAACCTCTCTCTCTCTCTTGCTCTATCCCTCTCTGGTCAAATTAAAATAAATAAATTTAAATGAAAAATTATTACTAAAAATAAAACTGGGTCAGCAACCCCTGATGATCAACTATTGGTTCAATAATATAAATAACAACACTTGGAAAACGGTAAAGTAGCATATTTATTACCATGGGTAACATTTTTAGGACTTTAATGTTAAAGTAAGCAATGTAATCTAAAAATTTTAATCTTGTTTTATCAGATTTTTTAAGGAAAATTAATTTTCCAAACAGGATGTAATTTTGGCTTGGGGGAATCTTAAATGAATTCAAAGAGAAAAAGCTTTAAAAGATGTTATGCATAGATTTCAAATTTTTTTTTTGCACCCAGATAAATTTAGGTTTTGATTGATTTTTTTCCATAAACTTATTCCAGTTTATTTCCTCATTCATTTCTTATTTCTTCTATGACAGAAAAAGAAGCATCCTCAGTAGACCACAGCAGCCCCTCCCCCCACATCAACCAGCCTGGATCGCAGGGACCCATAACTGTGCACACCTTGCTCACAGAGGTCCCAGGATGTGAGCCCAAGGACCTTTCACATGTGAATCTAGTTCCATTATTGCTACACTGCTTCCTGGTGCCTTCCACAGACTTTTTGAAGCCCATGTACACACATGCGCACATACACACACATATACTTTTACTAACCAATAGACGTTCATTCTAGATGTCATCTATTTTACTAAAGAGAATGCCATTTTCATTCGTTATTTGACAAAGGAGGGGACACCTGCAAACACTCCACAATGTTGTATCTCCTCATCACTCTTTCTCTCATCTTTTCAGATGGGGACTTTGCAGTCACTCACAGTCAGCAGCTACATACAAAATCTGTGCCTTTTTTCTTTGTCCTAGTTTAGAATAACCCTCTCCTTTCTGATTTTGAAGACCTTGCCCTCTTAGTGCTGCCAGGAAAACCCGTATTCCTCTTCTCACTAAATTATACTCAGGGTGGTTGAAAAAATGTATTCATAACTATACTCAGACTTAAGCCAACCAATGCAATTAAAGAAAAAAGACATTATAGTAAGACATAATTTAAGGCCTAGATAAATGACAATGGAGAGAGTTCTGTGTGTCGCTAATGGAAACTTGGCCAGTTCCTACCTACTGACGAATAGTGTTTGGACATGCTGAAAGCTCAATATTCGAGTAATGATTTAGAGATTCCAGAAATCCTGAAACTAAGATATAAGGATCCTGAAAAGCACAAGGGAGATGAATGCACCAGCAAGATGACCTGTTGTCAGTGAATAGGCTCAGGTGATGTAGGACATCTAAATGAACTCGGCCCCTGGAGGAAGTTGAAGAAGTGCTTTTGCAAGACCTAAAAAGGAAAAGTTTGTATTTTTGATTATTTTTGGCTTATGATCTTTATACTAATCTATGTGTGTCAAGGAGAAGAGAGTAAGTCAAGTCAACGTGAGTAAAAAGCAAAAGTAATTTTCAAGGGCCAGGGAAGGGCAGAGATGGGGCGGAGTGGGACAGTTGTTTCTAGCCACTCCTGTAATGGCAAATGAGAAAAGAGGTCTCAGAGTGTTAAGCATGCCTAGAGTGCAGCAGGTAGAGGGGCCCTGGGCACAGGCTCAGAGATTTGCCTTTGTGTTTCATCTGAAACCAATCAGTGAGCAAAAAGGCAGAACGCTGTCTTGGCATCTATTCCACCATTGATACTGGAGGAAAGGAGGAGGTTTATAAATAGAGACCCCCATTAACACTAATGAAAAGTAGGCGGGTAAATCCCATGTGCATGAGAAGCAAACACTGCCCTTTGTGTGGGGGTAATTAAGAGCTAAAGAGAGCTTACAGTGGCTCACCCCTGAGCACATGCTCCTACTGAAAGCTCCTTCACAGAGGCCTTGCAGTTGCTTTCTTTAGTTTCAATGGTTGGAGCCCAACAGTTGTTAACCATCTCTCGCCCTAGTTCCCCCATAAAAGAGTGAAAGAGAATGATGAATTGGAAACGACATTATTTGACACCATTGGCAGAGGGGCTTTCAAGGAGAAAGTATAGGCAAAGAAAAGGGGAAATTCAAAAGGAATCTAAAATTAAGCAGAACAGAATAGGAAGTGTCTCAAGGGAAATAACCCTGGCCTCACAATGCCCTTGCCAGCACCTTGTCCTTTGACACCATCTTAGAAAGAGGAGCCTTGTGTGGACCAAGAATGCAGCACACTGGTAGGCATCATGTCAGAGGCCCAAAGCCATACATAGGCAAGGAGAAGCTCCTGAATGGAGGAATGGAGAAGAGAAGAGCTACAACTCATTTCCCTCTACTCTGTACCTTCATTCTGATTTCCAGAAATATGAGGGAAAAAAAAAAATATTTGTCACCTCCTAGGATATATTCGGTGCTCACAATCAATCTTTGAACTTCTTATGTTAGACCAATGTGAGTGAACGAGGCAATCAAATTTTACAAATATGAAATGCATGTGAAATCTATGTATTAATTTCACTGATACTACAGAGGGGAAGCTCTGACTGAGAAACAGGTTAGGAAGACATGTTATGACCCATTGCAAGTTCAGTAAGCATTCAGGGTGTAGTCATGTTTGATTACCGCAGTTCCAGGCCTATAATCTATTGTACGATATAATCTGAACTAACGACTGGCTGGCTGGCTGACTGAATAAATAAATGGGATTGCTAAATAAGCTAATTCAAAATTGAACTGTCTCCTTATCCTGAAAGAAATCAGTCTGCTCGAGGGATCAGCAATGGTTATGGCACAATGGTTATGTCACTAGGCTCCCATGGTTCAAGTCCCAGACCCAGTGGTTTAAAACTAAAGATGGGTGCATGTGCGTGCATGTCCAAAATTCGAAGAGAAAAATGTAGAAGAAGGGATAGCAGCATGACCATCTTCCCAGTGGTGACTTCTTGCTTTCTGCCTGTCTCGTCTGTCTCTGTCTCTCTGGGGAGAGCACATGCCCGATAGTAAAATATCTCTAATAAAGAAAGAAATAAATAAGTAAATAAATAAATAAGTCTGCACTGTGCTTTTTAGGCCACATCTTGAGACATACATTCTATTCTAATCATAAAAAAATCAGAGAAATACTAATAAATAATGAGTCCAGGAAGATGAGCTATGTATCTATGTATGAACATGGTTCTATGAAATCCAGTTGAAGAAATTTAAGAACATTTTTCTGGAGGAGGATATACTGGAGACAAACAAAATAGCAGTTTTGACATATTAAAAGGTTGCCATGGAGAACAAAAACTTTTTGTGGATGAGGCACTTTCCTTATTACAGTGTAGTTTTTGCTGCTCTAATAGAGAAACTCACAAGAACAGCATATGTACTAAGCAGCTCAGAGCTGATACGGCAGCTTCCTTTTTACTGGCATCCAGGATCTTTGTACTTTGCTTTCCCATGTGTCACAAAATGACTCCATCTCATGATCCAAAGTTCCTGCTCCAAGGGCTCACATTTACACTTCAGTCAGAGGAAGGGAAGAGAAAAGAGGGATACATGATAATACAACTCTTTTTTTTTTTTTTTTTTTTTTTTTTTTTTTTGGAGAAGTTTTTGGTATAGGGCGCGTGCGCTCGCCAGACAGACAGAGAGAGACAGAGAGACAGAAAGCGAGAAATCACCCCCCAGGGGGGATGGTCACGCCGCAATCCCTTCTCCTCCATTCTCCTCTCGGGATCTTGGGCACGCACGCACACACGCCCGGTGTGAGTTTAAGCCGCCGGGTCCAGGACTCGAACCGTGGTCGACTATGTGGGAGTCCAGCGACATAGCCATTACGCTAACTGCTGGTCCCATGATAATACAACTCTTTAAAACCAAAACCTAACCGTTTCAAGCCTTTCTGTTCACACCCATTGGTCAAATCTTAGTTGTAAGACCCTATATCATTGTAAGAGAGGATGAGGGTTAAATATTTAAGTCTCTATTACTATGAGAAAAATAACAGAAAAAGAATACACAAGAGGGGGAATGTCAGTTTCTTCTACATTCACAAACACAGAGCGTGCATTGCAAGTTTTTGGATGGCTGGCTCCATGGCCTGGTTGCTAGGACAGCCAGATCTCACATGGCCAACTTTGAGGTTTGAGTCTTAAACCAAGAAGCTTGAGAAATAGGCCAGCTGTGTGTGTGTATAGGTCAACAATCCCCAAAGGAAGGAGAGATGGAGGAGGATGGACTGGAGCAAGACCATTCACCACCGGGGATGCTTTCTCCTTCTTTCTCTCTCTGAGGAGCACACACCCCCTCTGGCAAGCCTGAAAAGAATATAAAAAAAAAAAAAAAAAAAAAAAAAAAAGAAAGAAAGAAAGAAAGAAAGAAAGAAAGAAAGAAAGAAAGAAAAGAAATGTATAGGAATGGGCTAGCTCATAGTGTAGTGGTTAAAGGAGCCAGATTCCAAATGACTAAAGGTGGTTCGAGTTCCGGCACTGGCAGCTTGTAAACATGCTGGGGAATACACTAGACACATGTGCATGCATGTACAAAATTCTGACAGAATGACAGATGGAGAAGGAATTACAGGGAGTGCTTTCTCTCTCTCTCTCAATAAAAAAATAGAGTTTATGGGAAGAACTTCAGATAGGTCACTTAACATCTGTATCTTGACCATTCGAAGAAATAGTGTTTGCAGTTGGACATACGAGATACACACACACACACACACACACATACACGCATTTATTTGTCTATTATATATATATATATACATATATATATATATATGTATATATATATATATATATTTAAACTTCTTATATTTTATTCATGATAGCACATGCATGTGCTTGACAGAGAGAGAAAGTGAGAGAGAAACAGAAGCATCTCGGCAAGGTCTTGTCAAGCTGCGATTCCCTTTCTGCAGCCCTCCAGCTCAACAGGATTCTGGGCACACACACAGAGTTAGATAGACTCTGGGATCTAAACCCCCAGTCAGTCTCGTAGCTTCCAGAACTGCAGTTTTATTTGCTACTGACTGCATCACCAGGCTAGGTCAATATATAGGTGCTCACAAGATAGAGACAGAGAGAGAAAGTGAAAAAGCAAGCTGCCAAGTCCAGGACTCGAACTGCAGTAGGCCATGTGGGAGTCCAGCATCTCAACCACCACAGCACCTGCTGGCCCTATAGCTGGAGTGTTAACCCAGACTTTCTGAGTTCTAACTTTGGCCAACTCGAACTACGACCTCATGCAACTTCCGTTAAGAATGACGGGCAGTGGCTGGTAAGAAATTGCCTTTGTGTTTAATGTCAGTTCGATAAATACAAATGGATGCTAAATTCTGTTACAATGATTCATTGAGCTTTCATTGGCCCAAAGACTCTTAATTTATTTTTAATTAATACACTTTTTCTTTTTTAGACCAGTGTTAGACTCACACCAAAACTGATCAAAAAGGACAGAGAATCCTCATTACCTCACTTCTGCGAATGCACTCACCCTCCCCAGGCATCAACATTTGGCACAGAGTGATATATTTCTTCCAGTCCATGAACCAGTCTATTCTTTTTTTTTTTTTTTTTTTTGGAGAGGTTTTTCACTATAGGGCACGTGCGCTCGCCAGACAGACAGAGAGAGAGAGACATAGAGACAGAAAGCAAGAAATCACCCCCCAGGGGGGATGGCCATGCCTCAATCCCTTCTCCTCCATTCTCCTCTCGGGATCTTGAGCACACACGCACACGCGCCCGATGTGAGTTTTAAGCCACCGGGTCCGGGACACGAACCGCGGTAGACTACGTGGGAGTCCAGCGACATAGCCATTACGCTAACTGCTGGTTCCCCATGAACCAGTCTTGATACTTCATTGTCAATCAAACATTCGGGTGTGTTCTTTGTGTTATATAGTCTATGGGTATTGACAATGTATAATTGATGCTGGAATTGGTAGAGATGTTTAGTCCAAGGACCAAATCTAAGGTCCATGCCATTGTCACTTTGACAGAGACAAAAGGTGAAGAAGGAAGGATTATCTATGAGGCCAACCCTGTTAAGAGAACACGTGAGTCCCTATCAGTCTTCGCTGTCCTGGAGGCTATGCAAAACTTCTACAGGGAAAGAGGTCAATGTAAGGTATGCTCAAAAAATAAAAGGCAAGTTATTCATTTTCTTGAAATCAAATGACTAGGTGTCCTGATTGTTGTCTTTAGCAGTGATCGTAATGAGACCTCAGAGTTAGGGGGTTTGACTATTGCTGCTTGAGGCCAGCTCTCTTTCCAGGCATATAGGGAAGGACAGAATGACTAGTCTCCATTCTCAGCAAGGGACATCTTTATCTTATTAAAGATCAACATTGAGTAACAGGTAGCAGAAGCAAATAGACTCAGTCAAGACAACTCCTAGAGCCTGGTTTAGAAGCTAGGTGTACCTTTGTAATGTTTGGACTGATAAAAATCTTCTCAGCTCATCGTACTGGAGGGAACTGGTGGCACCCTGCCCCTCTCTATCTCTACAATCAGGCTCCTGTAAAGACTCAGTAAGGTATTTGCTAACTTCCGTCAGCTAACATTAGGCTCCAACTATTGTGAAGGAGGTAAAAGATAGGTTCTGTGACTCAATATTAGGGATGTTAAAGATAAGTTCAATGTTCCTTTTCCTAAGGTTGCATCTGTTAATATGGACTCTAAGATTCAGTGTAATATAGTCACTTGGACGTGTTCTTGACTCAGTTACATAATGACATGGCTACACCACTATGGTGTTATAAAAATAGATGCATTGCCCTAAAAATCCTCTATGCTCTGCCTCTATGTGCCTCCCCCAACTCCAAAATCCTGGAAATCATAACCCTTTTAGTTTTGCCTTTTCCAAAATGTCATACTTGAAATAGTACAGTATCCACTCCTTTTAGATTCACTTTTTCCACTTAGTCATATAGATTTAAGTTTCTTCCATGTAGTTTTGTGCTGTTAGATTATTTGTGTTTAGTGCTAAATAATATTCCATTGTCTAGCTTTACCAGAGTTTATCCATTTACCTAGTGAAGGACATCTTGTTTGCTTCCATGGTTTGACGTTATGAATACAGCTGTCATAAGCATTTGTGTGCAGATTTTTTTTTTTTTTTTTTTTTTTGGAGAGGTTTTTCGCTATAGGGCGCGTGCGCTCGCCAGACAGACAGAGAGAGACATAGAGACAGAAAGCGAGAAATCACCCCCCAGGGGGTATGGTCATGCCGCAATCCCTTCTCCTCCATTCTCCTCTCGGGATCTTGGGCACGCACGCACACGCGCCCGGCGTGAGTTGTAAGCCACCAGGTCCGAGACGCGAACCGCGGTCGACTACATGGGAGTCCAGCGACATAGCCATTACGCTAACTGCTGGTTCCCAATGTGTGCAGATTTTGATGAAGATATTCATTTCCAACTCATTTGGGTCAATATCAAAAAAACATGATTACTGGATGTTATGGTAAAAATATGTTGAGTTTTGTAAGAAAATGTAAAACTGTTTTTCAAAGATGCTCTATTACTTGAGTTCTCTACATCTGTTCTGTGTGACCTGTTTCCCTAAATGCTTCTGTTATCCAGCTCTCCTGACATAAACCTGTCTTATTAATAGAGAACATATTAAAAATTAGAGATCTTGGTGACACTATTATTATTAGCCAGACTTTTTACTCAGTTTCCTTTATCATAATTTCATTCACATTTCAAAGAAGATTAATTTTGTGTCTACTATACTAGTTCATTGGAGGTCTATTTTTTTGAATTAATCAGTATCAATCATTCCAATGTGGTGTTGTCCTGTGGGATTCAAGTTAGTCCAAATGATAACTGAGCGACTCTGTTCTCAGAATTTGGTACCCATGGTTTGCCTTTCTACACCATAGCAGAGACATAAGCAAAGTCAGTGATGAACAGCAATGGCTATTCATTCAGGCAGTAACAGGCCAATAGAGGTAAAGTGATACTATATTTTCATAAATGTTTTCCAATAACTACTTACTGGCCTATCAAGTTAGACAATAATTACTGGTAAAAGGAAACATGCTTGTATTCAAACCTTTATTAAATAAGAACTTGTTTTTTCCTTCTCCTTTCCTACTTAAACAAATTATCTTGTTTTTAATCTACTTAAACATTTCTTTTGTTCCTGACTCTCTTACAGAGAAATACGAACGTTTATTAATAAACACACACTAACACTCCCTTTTTAACATTGAAACTACCTCAAAAATAAAAGGGAAAACCATCATTGTTGACAAGGAAAATATATTCACAAAAATTATTTTGTATATGGAACTTACTGTCTCATGAGTGTTCAGCAATTTTCTTTTGAATCATATGGGCCATGTCTTTGCGCAAATGGAAAAAGGAATACACAGACTATTGGTTTGTGTTGCTATAGTGAATATCTATGTTCCCTTAAGACCAGCAATAACAATCATTTGGTGAGGTTACAGTGGTGACAGGAGTTATAAGTTGTCCCATAACGAGATAATGTGAACGTTTTTCTAGAAACTAACGTTTTTCCACAATCTGTGTTTGCTGAAGTTGTGACATTTAATGGGCTATTGCCCAAGCTTTTGCAGTGATATTCTAATTAGCTCAGATTCTCCCTAGTGATTCTATTATTACAGATAGAAGTCATATTTCATGTAGTAATATGCAACTCTGTAGCCAAAGGTCAAGAAATCTAGACCATGCATCAAAATTTCAGTTCAATATTCACGCACCATTAAGATGCTAAGGCAGGTGATGAAAGGACATCAGATTCCTTGCCTGGTCAGCTACCAACATGTTCTATTGCTGGTATTTCTCCTTTTGTTCCATGGGGAAATAAACAAACTGATTTGAATAAATTGGAATTTTAAAACGAGAAGAGACATAAGAAATAGGAAAATAAAAAACAATTTACCTTCTAACTAGATAGTCTCATATAACAAATATTGGGAAAATTAAATGAAGTAGTATACATAAAACACTTGAAGTAGTTTTGGGTCCAATGTAAACTTTCTGGATAGATAGCTGTTTTACAGATGAGGAAGTGGGCACAGATATGTTAGTGTTTTCCAAGACTAAAGAAGTTAGTTAATAAAATTTTCAAAGCTAGAATTCAAATTTCCTATGATCTTATTTAATGTTCTTTTGACTACAATACAGAAAGACACATAAAAGTTCACCAAGTTTTTCATCTATAGGGGTCAAATTATATCGACTTTTTAAAATAATTATTTTATTCAACTTTATTTATTTATATTTATTTATTTATTATTTGACCAAAGAGGGACAGAGTGGGGGGTGTGGTATAGTGAGAAAACAAGCTGCCAGATCTGAGACTCGAACCACAGTCAGACATGAGGGAGCTCAGCACCTTTAACCACAATGCCACCTGCTGGTCTCACAAAATATTTCTTGGAAAGCTATTGTCGTATACCGATTTGAATTTTGTTAGCTTAACATATTTAAAATGAATGTAGCTAGTTTAGTAAGTGATTTGATTTTTTGGTTTTGTTTTATAAATTTGTTACTGGATGGGGACCAGCAGTTGGTGTAATAGCTATGTTGCTGGACTCCCCGGTAGTCAACTGCTTTTCGAGTCCTGGAACCAGTGGCTTAAACTCACGCCGGGCACATGTGTGTGTGTGTGTGTGTGTGTGTGTGTGTGTGTGCCCAAGATCCAGAGAGGAGAATGGAGGAGAAATGATTGAGGCGTGGCCATCCCCCCTGGGGGGGTGATTTCTCCCCTTTCTGTCCCTCTGTCTCTTTCGGTGTTTCTGGCAAATGCATGCACCCTACAGCAAAAATCTCTCAAAAAAACACAAAAAACAAGAAAAAATGAAAATTTGTTACTGAATGTGTGTACATTTGCTAGATAGAGGGAGGAAAAGAAAGTGAGACAGTACCTCCTGAGGAAATGACCACACCACAATCTCTTCTCCTCTATTCTCCTGTTGGAATTTTAGGCATGGATGTATATGTCCCTGGTATGTTTTTCAGGCAATGGGTCTGGTACTAGAAACACGTAGTCAGCCATGTGTGATACAGCTGCCTTAACCACCACATGGGCTGGCTCATCATTTGAGTTTTAGAATAAAGATTAAATTCAAACTTCAAATTCTATCATTTTAGATACCCATGGGAATCATCCCATATACTATTAAGGAAATGACTCATCTTTATTTCTAAAGCAAATAGCATTCTATTGTTTATAATTACTTAAACTATTTATTTATTATATATTTAAATTAAATAATCATTCAGTATTTAAGTACCTCTAATGAATACTCCTTACCTATTTTTTTAGGCATCTATAAAGTGGCTACTATGCAACCTACTGAGCTCTCCTGGCATCAAATGATCTGGAAAGTTCTTTCTCAGTAAATGAAGAGTTTGGTATCTAATGAGTAGATGACTAACTGAATTAAAGTACAGGGCATGAAATGTTTTCTTTACCACTATTGGCTCATATAACCAAACTATTAATAGTTACTGTCATCTCCATAAACATTGTTGAGTGTTCTCCAAAACAATTCACGTAATGTCTTTCACTTTGTAAGATACATAATATTAGTGGATCACTTTTATAGTAAAAGAGATCTCAACTCTTGATAAGAGATTTCAACTCAATGTTCAGCTCACATGGTTTGCAAAAACATATATAAATTTTCTCTAACCGTTTTTTTTTTTTTTTAATTGTCCACATGGTACCTTTAACACATCCAAGAAAATTTCACAGCAAAAGTACTAGTTAGTGCTTCATACCTATCTCTGAACCTCTCAGCTGATATCCTAACTGAGTCTATGGAACCATGATTTCCCTCTCAGTTATCATTTTAGGTGATTAAAATAAGGATGGAGCTAGTGTAGACACCACCAAGAGAGCGTTGCTTACTATGAAATAAGCTACCTCTACAAATATCTCCAGTGTCAGTTGGCTAAGTGACAGCTCTTTCATGGATATAGATTTTACTGTATCATCCATGACAGTCTCACTCCTTCTTCCTCTGATTTCAAAGTCCACTAATGTACTCGCTCAGACTTTTTCTAGCCACATGGATTTCCCATGTTTCATGGAATTCCAGGCACAAGGAACTGTATTCCACATATATCCATATGGCTCCACATTTTTTTTTTTTCTTTTCTTTTTTTGGAGAGGTTTTAGCTATAGGGCGCATGCACTCAGTTCTGCTGGACCAGGTAGAAGCACTCATTTCTTGTCAAACTACACCTGGAATCTCCCATTACTTTTCTTCCTGTGCTCCTTAGACATGGCAAAAATGTTCCTGATGAAAAATTGCAACTTTCCAGGCAATTTGAATGGATTGTTTTCCTCCAGCGCTGATTCTTCTGTGGAACTGGGTGGATAGTTGCTTTTTAGTCCCACTGAACAATAAGGATTCTCGATTCCAGAATGGCCCATTGTAGGGAATATTTATACTCCATGATGCCAGTTAGTAGAATACACTATGCCTTGACTTATACAGTAAATAATAATAATAATAATAATAATAAAGACTTCAAGAGTCACAATGGATATATCCATCTTTATTTCTGTCCTAAGTGGTATAACTAAAAGTGTAGGAAAATGGATGGAGCTATATCAAAACAGATTAAATTTATACTTATCCAGTTGTGGGAAGGAGGCCAAAAAGCTTAATCCATAGCTTCTTCTTTTTTATAACTGTGTGTATGATATTGAAATGTTAATTTATTTGCACAAATACATATCAGCATCAATGTGTAGAAGAATGAAAAGATTGTAAAATATGTATTATATACACATAACTGTAGACATATTTGCATACATGAATCATTAGTACACTTGTATAGCTCTGATGGTTCATGACTTTGTACTTTGATTAGTGCTCTTCATATTCTGCTTAAAATTTCTCAGTGAACAGAATCGTGTTTTTGTTTTTAATTGCTAAAGTGTATATGCACCAGCTAGAGAGACAAAAATGGAAGGAGAAAGAGCGGGAGAAAACACTCCACAGTGGGATATGGTCATGTTGCAATTCTTTCTCTATTTATTCATCCTGTCAAGATTTTGGACTTGCATGCACATGCACCCAGTGTGTTTTGCAAATTGCTGGGGCCAGGATTGAACTGCATGATCAGCCTTGTGGGATCTAGCTCCTTTAACCACTAGGCTATGGGGCTGGCCCAAGGACAATGTTTTACCTTCTTTAGATTTCTCCACTCATCTCAGTAGTTCTGGCAGAAAGAAGACACTTCAGTAAATAGATGTTGGACAGGTGATCAAGTTGAACAAGCAGATGGATAAATTAAGGAAACAAAGAAAGCCTTTGGAACTTGACATTCATAATACTGTTTCCAAATTTTTGTTGTGCTTTGTAGCTTTATGTTGTATTCAGGAGGGGTCAGTGAATGATTTTCATACTATGCTTTTCTTTTGCAGTTTAATCCCTTACTTTTTATTTAAAACAGAGATCATCATTTAATTAAATCAGTGAGCACCAAGATGAAAGTATGGAGAAAATATACATCCACAGAGAAGAACTCAGAGTAAATAAAATTGAGATCTTATACATTTGCAGAGTACAGCAGTCACTTTGACAGATCAATATTTTTCAAGTTCAGTGCAGGAGTCCTCAGGCTGTTGATCATAGAATGCAATCCTCTACCCTAGAGGAGTAGTACTATATTGTACACATATGTAATACCCTCATAGGCTTCAGCCAAGTGACATTTCTAATATAAGCCACAGGCAACATCTAGCAATGTGTGTGGAATTGCTTTGTGTCCAGAATTTCAGGAAAATCAAATGAGTTAACATTTTGTGGCCATAGAAATCTCATTAGTTATGCTTTCTGCTATTTCCCTACTCCATTTTTTTTTCAATCAAATATAATTTAAGGCTTAACTAAAGTGGCCAACAGTTATTCAGGACTTAGAAGTTTCTCAGAAACCCTAAGGAAAGACATGGATCTGGAAAATTTGATACCATTCTAGTACATTAAGAGGCATCTTCTCCTTCTTTCTCCTTTTAATTTATTATTTGCCATAACAGTTTTCCTCTGAAGCAACATATCCAGATCAAGGAATGACAACAATTCTAAGAGAATCAAACCAAATTAACTTTCATGCAAGAGCAATGCTTCCAGATTTTCACTCGCAATAGTATTGTGCTGAGTTTGGAGCCATCGCTCATTCTAAAATGCCATCTATAGCCAGTTGGGGCAGTATTAAAGAAGACGATCATACCTGAGTGGTGCGGGGCTAGCGGTCAGCGGCTTTCGTAGCATGCTTTTTTTTTTTTTTTTTTTGGAGAGGTTTTTGCTATAGGGCGTGTGCGCTCGCCAGACAGAGACAGACAGAGAGATAGAAAGAGAGAAATCACCCCCCAGGGGGGATGGCCACGCCACAATCCCTTCTCCTCTGTTCTCCTTTCAGGATCTTGGGCATGCACGCACATGCGCCCGGCGTGAGTTTTAAGCCACCAGGTCCAGGACGCGAACCGCAGTCGACGACGTGGGAGTCCAGCGACATAGCCATTACGCTAACTGCTGGTCCCTCATAGCATGCTTTTGAAATTAAAATTTCACCATTAAAATTTTGACCATTTACCTTTGATCCACAATTTCAGTTTCACAAAAGAACAGAGATCGAAGAACTATAAAACCTAATAAGAATAAAATCATATTAGGAATTTATTTCTGGTATTAACTAAAAGCAGATTTGGGTTTATTTAAACCTTCGAATGCCATCCCAGCGACCTAATGTGAGTCATTTTATGTTCATGCTAAGTCCCAAAAAGATAAAATTTAAAAATAATGCACTCATCATACTGAGAAAGACCTGAGTGTATTTATTGACCAAATTAAAAGAAGTAAACAAAGTATCATGGTGGATAAAAACAAGTTGGATGATCTGATCCTAGTCAGTTTGGAGGAACCCCGTCTTCTGCTGATAGCATAGCAAAAAGTCTAAACAACAGTCCTTCAAGAGCCTCAGCCCAGCATATGTTTTTTTTCTCTTCTTTCTCCCTTTCTTTCTTTCTTCTTTTTCTTTCTTTCTTTCCCTCTTTCTTTCTTCTTTCTTTTTCTCTTTCTCCTTCCTTCCTTCCTTCCTTCCTTTGTTCCTTCCTTCCTTTCTTTCTTTCTTTCTTTCTTTCTTTCTTTCTTTCTTTTTCTTTTTTCTTTCTTTCTTTCTCTTCCCTTCTTTTTCTTTTTTTCTTTCTATTTCCCCCCCTAATTGCCAGGGAGTATCTTCATTCACAAAAGAGAGACAGAGAGGTGGGGGAGAAAGCAACCCACCAATGGGTAATGGTCATGACACAATTCCTTCTCTTCCATTTCTTTCTCCTGTCAGAGGTCTGGGCAAAAATGTCCACTTGCACCTGGAGTATTTTCGTGAGCTACCAGGACCAGGAGTTGGCCATGTGGGACCTAGCTTTCTTAATCACTAGGCTCCACAGTTGGTCCTCCAGCATTCATTTTCTGAAGTCATGAAACACAGATATTTATTTCTATTTTTGTAGCTCTAAAAGAGTTGCAAACAGGAAGAAAAGTGCAACAAAATAATGAATTGTGTTTTTTGCTGTTTAAAAATTAAGAATTTTCAATACATTAATAAGTTTACAACATAGAGAATGCTAATGCTTATATAAGAGTTGGGGAATATATATATATATATATATATAGTTACATAGTTGGTTTTAGCAAATATCTGAGATGACTGATCAAAAAACTTTTTATTTTCTTTAGCAAAGATACCTGTGCTTGTGTGCTTGCATCTATAAGATAAAATACAGTATTCAAAATGTGTCATTTTTCAGTTCCATACAATAATATACTGTTTATAAAAATACTTTTTGTTGCTTATTCAGACTCTGCTATTAATACAACTGTAACCTAATAATAATTAGGAAATTAAATCAGCTGAAAAATATTTTTAAATCAATATAAAAATATTTCTGTGACGAACACTAATAATTTTATATTATTGCCACTACTATTCACCTTTGTTAGCAGAAACAATTGCAGTTTCACTTTTGGTGTTGTCTTAGATGTGTAAAAACTTGGCATTCTAATTTTTCAAATGTTTTGGGGCAACAAGATGTCAGTGGCGGTTATCCTTCCCTTGATATTTGTACAAACTGTCTTGAGGACCAGCTGTGGAAACACGAGTAGTTGGGCACTTTCAAGCCATGGTGGAGATACATAGGAGGCCCAGGCTTGGCCCAAACACACTAGACATAGTGGTGTGCACTTGTGGTCTTAGCTAACTGGAAGATTACAGTGGGAGAATTGTGATGTGCTGAGACCCCGTTAGAAATACTCCTCTCTTTCTTTCTCTCTCTTAAAATAAAAAATAAAAATTAAAAAAAAAAAACTTGACAAAACTGTTCTGAGTCCTCTGACCCACATCCCTGCTGTAGTTCCTTCTCCACCCCAGAGCACCCCATGGTCCACTGGTTTCTTGCTTCTCTCTTTGCTCTGCCCTACACTAAGCTTTACGTGTAATCAATTCTACTCTTTGATTTTCCTCAATATCATGATGTTCGTGCGTTTAACAATCTTGTCTAACGTTTATGGCATATAGGTGTACGTAACCACCAAACCCAGACTAATATTACCAGTTCTTAAATCATGATAGCTTTAACTGCTTGTTCAAGTTGATTACTGTTTTCTAAGATCCCCATGCCTCCACTTGCCCTCTTTTTTTTTTTTTTTTTTTTGGAGAGGTTTTATTTTTTTTGCTATAGGGCGCATGCACTCGCCAGACAGAGAGACAGAAAGCGAGAAATCTCCCCCCGGGGGGATGGCCAAGCTGCAATCCCTTCTCCTCCGTTTTCCTCTTGGGATCTTGGGCATGCACACACACGCGCCCGGTGTGAGTTTTAAGCTACCCGGTCTGGGATGTGAACCGCGGTCAACTATATGAGAGTCCAGCGACATAGCCATTACGCTAACTGCTGGTCCCGGCTTCCCCTCTTTTTATCATACCCAGCTACTTAGTTGCCTATTGCTTACACATTTGGGCCTATCTTTACCTATCCGGTATGGCTTGGGTACCAGTTGTTTTACTGTTGCTTTAACAGTACTGAAGCATTAGTAGACAATTGGATATCTAACCCTCCTTTCTATTACCCAACACTGTCTTAGTACAGAGTACTGTAAAACTATTTTTCAGAGAAATTTGCCACCTTTATCATCTTCCTAAAAGGCAGAAAAAGTCACAGGGAGTTTAAAGTGAGAATTAATTGTATTTTGTTACTTACATGTTCAAGGGACTACCCTTGGATACCCCTTCAACTATGAAGGGTATTTAGAATTTTTAGGATTAATTGCTGTGTGTGGAAATGGACAACACAAATTGGTAGCCGAAAGAACATATGGAAATGTTTTCAGTTATTCTCTTCCTTCCCATTGATCAACTACTCATTTTATCACAAAGAGTGCTATGTATGGTTAAGATTTTTCTAGGCTAACTAACTCTATCTAGTATTAAAAGTCCTTCAGACACTATAATTTACAGTAGCTGTTACTTCTTGCTGGGAACTATTCTTTATTTTCAAACCTGGGTTATTTATTTTTCCTCTATATTTCCATATTATGCATGTATTTCTCTCTTGATAACTGTCACAACATATTTTGTTTTATTATTTATTTATTTATTTATTTATTTATTTATTTATATTAAGAGAGATTTTTGCTATAGGGCACATGTGCTTGCCAGAAAGACAGAGAGAGACAGAGAGACAGAAAGTGAGAAATTACCCTCCGGGGGGACAGCCACATTACAGTCCCTTCTCCTCCATTCACCTCTTGGGATCTTGGGAACACAATCACATGTAACTGGCATGAGTTTAAGTTAAAGCCAGCAGGTCCAGGACTTGAATCGCAGTCGACTGTGTGGGAGTCCAGTGACATAAACATTATGCCATCTGCTGGTCCCTGTATTTTATTTTCTGTGTACTTACTGTTTGTCTTCCTTCTCCCTTAATATTAGATGCTGCCTGGTTTTTAATGGACATTCAAAATTGTTGTCACATAAATCAGTGACTAAATAAAGGTATGAATCAAGAATGTCAGAATAAAATAATAAGGCAAACGATACATAAAATAATCAAGAATACAACTCACACTAATCGTTGTTTGTTATCTAGCTTAGGAATTCAATAAGTCTTGGCAAATGCCTTAGATGTGTATTTCTGTCTTTCAAAAAACATATCAGTCCACTATTTTAGATCCTTCAAAAATTGATTTAAAAAGTAGATAAAGAAAGGAAAGTTTAATTTGCTGTTGTTTCAGTTTTTGCCATAGAGTGTAGGTGCTCACTGGAGAGAGAGGGAGATAGACAGACAGGGAAAGTGAGAAATCACCCCCTGGGGGGCATGGCCATGTGGCAATCCCTTCTCCTTCTTTCTTCTCTTAGGATTTTTGGGAACGCACACCGGTGTGAGTTTCAAGTCACCAGGTCTGGGACTTGAACAGCAATCAGCCATGTGGGAGTTCAGTGCCTTAACCACACACCACTTGCAGGTTTCAGCTGTTTGTTTTAACTAGCACATCACATCAAGTAATTTTAGTCAGCTCCATTTCTCCATAACATCTTTATATACTAAATAACTCAGTAATTTTGTCTATCTTGTTAATAGGGTCTATCATGAGGCTATTAAATTGCTGTAGAAGGATATTTTTAAAGTAACTTTGTGAAGAATATTCATTTACAGAAACTTAACAGTCAAGACCATCTGAAATATATCCAAAAAACACAAGGAAAAAAAAGTATATAATTGAGAAAAACATTGCGGTGATATGTGAAGGTCTGCCAAGTTTCCCAGTATAGCACCAGGTGAAATGTTCCCTTGGGCATCACTTGGCATGGAAGAAATCAAGCCAGAAGGGAAGCTAAACATTCAAATTGGTTCATGGTTTTATGAGTTAGAGAAAGAAATTAAAGAAAAAGATGCAGAAAATTGTAATTTTTCTTGTTTAAAGTGAACTTCTATTATTTCAAGGAGTTCATTTTGATAAAAGACATGAATTCAGTTTACTCTCTGACATCATAAGACTCTGCACAGTCCAATGTGTTGGGTGAAAATGAAGTCCAAAACTTGAATGGTTTGTATTTGCAGACCACTATGCCTTGAGAACTTCAAAGGCAAGTTACAAAATCAACAACAGCTTTCCAAAATATTTGTGTGACAGAGCTAAGTTTGGGGAAAGCAATAAAATAAAAGATACTTCTCACGACACACACCTTTATGCCATGCATTTTACAAATTACTGCAAAGCAAATGCAGAATTAAATATAAATTGATAAATTATTTGAAGATAATCTCAGTTGGAAAATAAATTCACAATTTTAGTAGTGAAAAACAAGTGTAATAGAAACATTCCTGCAATACTGCCATGTATCCGGCTTACTGAATGTAGCAGCATTGACATCTAGTATCTTGAGAACCCCAACACTTTTTAATGTGCTAGGGTTTCAACATTTAACTGATACATTTAGTTTATCTTACTTTTAGGATTTTAGAACAGGACTCCACTTCTTTGCATATGTAATGGAGAACACTACATTCACAATTTTCTTTGCATAGTGTGTTAGCATCATTGTGATCATTTTGAACTCATCTAACGACTTCAACTTGATCATAGAAGTGTCTCTGCTTGCTTCCAATTTGTATTACTTTAAGTTTTTCTCCTTGGTTTCTGATCAGTTATCATTAGGAAAACAAGATAGCTCTGAAATTGAATATATACACTACACCTTTAAAGTCCATTGGTATAATTCTCCAAATCACATATGTGAGATTGGCAAGTTAACCATCTATAGATAAATAACATCCTGGGAACAGTGACCAAGTATCAAGTGACTAGGTAATGGAACCTGAAAAATACTCACACTCTAGATTCATCACTAAGTCATTCTTTCAGTGACATGGAATGCCACTGTATTTTGTGCTTCAATTTCCTACCCAAACTTTGGCTCGATTTGAAAGTCCAATTAGCTTAACTCTTCCTTACTGGCTCTGAAGAAGGAGAAAACACAACCTCTTTTGACCTACTAAGAACTTCTAGGCTTATGGCAACAGTTGCAACGTAAAAACCAATTCTTCTTTCCAAACTTTAGTTCCCTCTGCCTCATTCAGAGGACCAATTGCTGTATGCCATTGATGCCTGCTAAGGATTTGGGGAACCCCATGTTCTGAAACATCACAAACTTTAAGCTCATCAAGCTAATAACAATGTGCTTCCTGTTTCAAATCGTAAAGATGGATAAATTATTTTTTCTCCTTCACTGTGTCCTGCCTCTTAATGCTCTTGTGTTTTTTGTTTTGTTTTGTTTTGTTTTTTCCAGGCTTTAAGCTACTAGACAGATGGAGAGGAGAAAAGAATTAAAATGTAGAAATGTAGAAATAGCAAATGTAGGAATTGAAAGAGATTTAGCTTTTTAGGTTGCTTTCCCACCATCATGTAGACTGAATCAAGAAAAAATCCATCACAACCAAGATTCTGTTCTTGGTGCTGTAAGTATATAAAGGCTTACCCTATATTTTATTTGTCAAAGCTCATAAAAATCATAATTCTCAAGGTACATATTTTTATTCCCACCTTGAAGGTTGGAATGGTCAAAATTTATGCGACATCACATAACTGGTGTCAGAGCAGGGTTAAAGAGACAAAAGGCTGTCTGGCTTAAAAGCCCACATTTACTCAAATACTCTGTACTTCCCTATTGTCATAACGTTTTTATGTCTGTGATGAGCTTTTATTTATCATTAATTTAATCTAATTGCTGTGTTGTTAAAAGGTACGTGTACTCACCAGAGAAACAGAGACAGAAAGAGAGACAGACAGAACATCCTTGAATAGGGCATCGCCATGCCACAGTCTTTTTCCTCCATTTTTCCATCCCACCAGAATTTGAGGCACTCCTACATCATGTACACAGCATGGTTTTCGAACTGGCAGAATTGGGATTCAAACCATGGTTGACGATGTAACATCTGGCTCCCTATGCATGAGGCTCAACTGCTATGCTACAGAGTCATCCTTCATCACTAATGTTAAAGTTGTGTGCTTAATGCATGTACTAAGCAATGTTATATGCAGCTGCTTGGCTGAACCATAAAAATAGAGTCCCACCCTTAAGGAAATTATATTCCAATTGGGTAAGATAGTAACGCACACAGTTAAACCTAAACAGTACCGTATCTCATTTTCCCTGCATATCTTAACGTCTCTGAATGTGGGATCCCTTCTTTCAATCATGGTAGGCCAGGTAGCAGTGCAACGTGTTACAGTCTATACAGACATGAACATGACTGTTATTCTTGATGACATGAGAGGGCAACTCTCACCCCTTGACATTTCAGTCCACAAACCATTCAAAAATCATTATGGAAAGGAATATAAATCCCAGTTGATGTCTTAAAGCCTTTTGTTGACACCTTCTGGTAAGATGGGAAAAGCACCATCCTCAAAATGTATAACCAGTATTAGGACCTTCAAAAAAAATCTCAGAGACAAGAATAAAATTTTTCTTTTTTTTTCTTAAGTAATGGCATATCCCCAGTGCTGTAATGGCACAAGATGATGATATTGTTTGGGAAAAGACAGACATATGAGGGGGTCTTTAAAAAGCTCAAACTAAATGTGTATTATAAAAAGCCTATGCACAGCTTTTTTCAATTTTAAAATAAACTCATACTTTAACTCTATCTTCCTGCTAAATTTTGAAGCACTCTCATATATTTATTTGACTTACAAAATAAAGTCAAATTGAAAACCTTTTTAAAGTAAAGATGAAAATCTTAAATGATAAGACAATATAAGCTAATTGATAATTTTTCATGTACCGAAAATAGTACAATGTCTTGTAACTCAAGATATTGTAAATTTAATGAAATATATACTACAGTTTAAGTTTGTGATAAGTGCAATGGTGATGACAGAAGGTCATGTGGATAGTGGCAGGGGGATACTGTGTGTTTGGGAGCGGTATTATTTCAGGTGGAATAGACTATAGTATAATCTCTCTATTCAGTGAATCAGATGCCACTCACAGTGGGACAACTGTAACGCAATGCTCTTTGAGGTCAAGGCCACATAGGAATGTCCGAGGTTCATGTCACAAAGCTGTCCTATGCATGTCTGGCTCGTGTCTGAATGACCATGATACTGGCTGGGTGGGGACAGAGATGGATCATAGCATAAAGACCCTATTGAGGGTGTCTGTCTTTCTCTATCTCTGTCTCTGTCTCACTCTTTCTCTCTCATGGGAGAAATAAATAGATATTTTTTAAAAGCAGGGCTTGGAGAAATTTTTCTAAAATTTCATTGACTTGCCTGAAACAGAGTGAGAAACACGGAACCAGTGAAGGCATTTGTGCTGCATTTAATACTGTAGTTGGTGTGTCTTTTCTCCTCCTCATATTTCACATTCATTGGTGGGTTTGCAAATGTTAAAACACCAGTATTTGCTCACAAAGGTAATGAGAAGAGTGTTTTTACTGGAAAACTGGAAAAAACACTATGTTACTCGTGGGCAACTACTGGGTAATAAATTAATTCCATATTTGTTCTCTGTAGAAATAATAGGAACAAGAACTTAGAGAAATACCAAATCAAAACATCAAGAGCTCTTTTACTGAAGCTCTCCAGTGCATTATGGTTTTGCTTTATTTTCTTCTATACAAAGTTGGAGATGAAATGTGTGCATATTTCATTTGTACTGTGAACTTCCTGAAGAGTAACATTTTTATATAAATGCTTGGTA
Organism: Tupaia tana; assembly: GCA_026018925.1. Lineage (NCBI taxonomy): Eukaryota > Metazoa > Chordata > Mammalia > Scandentia > Tupaiidae > Tupaia > Tupaia tana. The sequence goes on along the minus strand of JAKSZU010000001.1, from coordinate 250,956,917 downwards.
CAGTATTCTGCATCTAAGAGTTCTTCAATCAATATGGACTTTTGAGGGTGAGTTCTTACGCCACTTTAGGAATGACAATTCTTTAGCTAAATGTCCTACTCAAACCAGTTCTTTTAAAAAAATTTGTGTTTATTTTTATTGCCAGAGAGTATATGCATGTATGCGTTTCAAACCAGTATATTTTTCAAGAATTCAAGCTGCAGTCAGCCATGCAGGATCCAACTCCCAATGTGCTTAACCATTGTGCCACAGGGACAATCCTAATCAAACCAGTTCTTACTCAAGTTTTCATTTCTTTTTACATTGATTCCAGCATTTAGAAAAAGTATTGTGACATGGAAAAAAGTCACCAGCTTCTGTTCAAATTCCAGCTCTGCCTACTGTGCATTAGGAATTGTGGTGAATATTAAAGTCACGATGGATAGAAAGATGACCATGGTGCCTGGGTTCTAGTAGATGTTCAGATATAGGGGTTGTTAGCAGGGGTCCCCAAACCCTGGGCAGTAGACCAGCACAGATCTGTGATCTACAGGGGACACCCTCACCATCTTGGGCTGAGAGGGGTCGGTGGTGGGCAAGCAAGCAAGGCTTCATCTGTGTTTGTGGTGGCTCTCCATCACCGGCATTGTTGCCTGGGTTCTGCCTCTTGTTGGATCAGCTGTGATATTAGAGTCTTGTGGGAGTATAAACCCTGTGACTGTGTGATTGTTTCCTTGTATATTGCAATATGATAGTGGCAGAAATGCAGTGCACAGTGGGTGTTGCACTTGGGTCATCCCAAGACCAATCTCCCCTGCTCCACCTGGTCTGTGAAGGGATTGTCTTCCACAAGGCCTGTCCCTGGTGCTGGAAAGGTTAAGGATCCCTGTTATTAGCATTAGTAACAACAGATTAATAATGATTTTAAGAAAACAAACATTGAAGTCATTATACTTTTAAAACTCTTTCAGAGTCAAGATTTCATTTGCTTGTTGGAGTAAATCTGTCTTGGAAAAAACATGTGTTATTGCCACCTCTTAACAAAGAAAAAACATGGAGGTTCACATGGGAGAGTTGGTGGTCCAGAGACAAAACTTTATCAAGAAGCAAAACAAAACAAAACAACTCCTACTACAGTATCTTTCTACCAGCACTTCTCAATGTGTGGTTTCTGGATTCCCAGTATCAGTTTAGGGGGTCATAATATCAAAAATAATATATGCTAATCATAAGAGGTTATGGGCCTTTTCTGCCATGTCGAGGTATGAAGACACCAGAGGTAGGTAAACATTGGAGGATAAAAACCACTCGCAGTTTAACACAAATTAAGACAGTGGCATTGCACTGCATTAATAGTCATTGTATTCTTCACCACTACAGAGAGAGAAAAAAATAAAACAGGTTTCACTTTAAAATATCTTTCACAAATTAATTATAGTAGGGATTTTTGACAGCTCATTTTTTTTTAAATTCTCTGTATAGCAAAACAGGAAATGTGATAAAAACACTTCTGGTGTATACCCAGGTAAAATGGCTATCTAAAGGTAAAAATACATATGAATTTTTCAAATTGTCAACAGAATTAGCCTCTGAAGAGTCATGATGTGTAATTTTTACTTGAAACATGATTGACAAATCATACTTCTCCAGACTCAGGTATTGGCAGATTTTTTTTTTCCAAAAATGAGTGAAACCTCAATGTGTCACTTTAAGGGTCACAACTGAGAGCATTTGCTATCAATGATAAAATTTGATCTTTAACTGAAAATTATTATAAATTTTTAAACTTGTATCAAGCACTATGAACTCAACAGCTCCTGATAAATCATAAGGTGATATCGATTTTTTTTTAATCTTTATACATAGTGAAATGTGTTAAGGGCTACCAGGTGGCATGGAGGTTCAAGTAGCGATATCCCACATAGTCAACTATGTGCTTCGAGTCTAGGGCCCAATGGCTTAACAATCACACTGTGTGTATGTGTGCATGTGTCCAAGATCCTAAGAGAAGAACGGAAGAGGAGGAATTGTGTGGCCGTCCCTGCTGGGGAGTGATTTCTCATTTTCTCTCTCTTTGTCTCTTTCCTTTGAGCATATGTGCCCTAGAGCAAAAAGTTAAAAGAGAAAAGTGTTAAAATTTGTAATATTTGTATAATTCAGTGAGCTAGTGTTTTCCCAAAAATAATGAGTTGGTAAAGATCTAACCAAACAGTCAGCTAGACCAATGGATTGAATTTCTATAGAATCGGGGCCAGTAGGTGGTATGGAGGTTCAGGTGTTGGACTCCCACATGGTTGACAGTGGCTCAATCATGTACCTGGCAGGTTGCTTTCTCATTTTTCCTTTATCTCTCTCTCTCTCTACCTCTCTGTCTCTCTCTGGTGAGTTCATACAATTTTAAAAAAATATTAATAAATAAAATTAAATAATTGTATTTAAAAATATCTAAAAAGTTCAATAGAGTAAAATTGTTTACTACTATGACATCCTATTACATATTATAATTAACTTTGAAGAAACTATCATTCATTGAGCTTTAGTGAGATTTCAAATAAGAATATCCACATATTTCTGAAAATGTTATAACAACAATCTTACTCGATCCAACTACATATTTGTGCGAGGCCAGATATCCTTCCACTATCACAAACACAATGACATATTGCAACAGACTGAACACAGAAGTTGATATGAAAATCCAGCTGTCTTCCATTAAATAGGCATTAAAGATATTTGCCAAAATGCAAAACAATGTCACTTTTTCTCATATATATTTCTAAAAACACAGTTATTATTTGTAAAAAATATTTACATTGGTATGGAGTGAGTTTGCTATTGCTATTTTCAAGGCTGCCTTCATGAATGTGCAGCTAAGGCCCTGTTCTCGGAAGGAGTCCAGGTTTAGTTTAATGTTGTACTGTAGCCATCGCTAAATTCTTTATTTTATCCTTGAACTTGTGTTCATAAGGAAATTCAATAGAACAATGGAACATGCACATGAGCAGAGAAGGTACACACAACAGACATGTCTGCCATTCTTTGCTCTCCCGTCACGGCAGAGCATTCACAATGCCCCAGGAATGAAGAATTCTGCTGGACCCAGGATGAATAGGAATTCAGTGAGATTCTAAGCAGATTCAAGAGAAGCAAGTGATATATAAGATGAACACTAGGGGGCCCCAGGCTGGTTCTGTGGATAGTAAGAAAGCTGGATCTGTCATGGCAGACTGCACAGTTTAACTCCTGGATCTGGTGGCGTGAAAAACATACCAGGAGAGGATACATGCATGCCCAAAATCCTGAGAAGAGAATGGAAGAGAAGGAATTGTAGTGTGGTCATTGCTTCTAGGGGGTGTTTTCTTAGTTTTTTTTGTTTTTTGTTTTTTGTTTGTTTTTTTTTTGTTTGTTTGTTTTTTTTTCATCTCTCTCTCTCTGTTGAGCACACACACATTCTATAGCAAATTAAAAACAAAGATCAAAAATACCAAAACCAGAGTCAAGAAGGTGGATGCTGTCAGTTGACATTCTAAGAAGACACCCTTTCTCTTTGAAGCAAAATGTTCTTAAAATGCAGACAAAAGCAATGACATTGTAATAAACACTAGGAGTCAAAGATCTCTACCTTTTCCTGTCTTTCTTCCCTTATTAATCAAACACACTGAATGATAACACAGAGGAAAGGGAACAGTGGAGTAACCCATAGTCTTTTTTCCTTTCAATCCTTCATCACAAGTCAGTAAGGCAAAAGCAGAGAGTGTCAATAGAATGTATATAAAGCAAGAGACAAAATAAATATAGCTGAGTTAGTTTTGTGCTGTTCTTACTGTTCTAGTTAAAAGCAAAACATGCATAGAATTTTCAAAACGTTCGTGGAAACATGGGAACCAGCAGTTGGCATAATGGCTATGTCGTTGGACTCCCATGTTGTTGACCGTGGTTCCAGTGCTGAACCCAGTGGCTTAAACTCATGCCGGGAGTGTGTGCGTGCCCAAGATCCTGAGAGGAGAATGGAGGAATAGGGATTGAGGTGTGGCTATCTCCCCTGGCGGGGGGATGATGTCTTGCATTTTGTCTCTCTGTCTCTGTCTTTCTGGTGAGCACACATGCCCTATAGCAAAAACCTCTCCCCAGCGCCCCCACCAAAAAATATATATATATATATACAACGAGAAAACTGCATGGATTTCAAAATCCTTTGCACCAAAATAAACTCATTTAATTTCATGTTTCAATGAACTTGTTGAAGTCCTCTCATATGTGCACAAAGGAGCTATAAAATACATATTGTATAATTTCACTTATTCAACAGTGAAGATAAATGCTCTTATATTATTTGTATTTAGAACTGTCTTACACCTATAAAGAAAAATGGTTAAGTTCATGTTTCAATTTTCCTTTATTTACAATGGCATTAAATGGCAAGCAAAAATAAAATTAAAAAATAGAGGGGGCCAGCATGCGATATGCTGGGTAAGGGCGCTGGACTCCCACATGGCTAACCGCGGTTCAAGTCCCGGACCTGGCATCTTGCTTTCTCACACTCTCTCTCTCTCTACTTCTCTCTCACTCTGACCCTCTCTGGTCAAACTAAAATAAATAAATAAATAAAGTTGTTTTTTTTTTTTTTTTTAAAAACAAGCTTTATAAAAAAGGAAAGAAAAACTTATAAAACCTTAAAGGAAAACACTTTTTATTATATTAGTTTTAACAGTATTTGGAACAAAGGCTGGACTCTCAATTTGTATTTGTCCTCTCAAATTATGTGGCTGACTGTGGTTTTATTTAACAAGTCAATAAATAAATAAATATTTTAAAATTTGTTAGTTTTAACATCTAATGTGCCAGCAGTCATATGCAGGAGCCAAATTGTTTTAGCTTGTGGGCTGATTGTGCAAATCTCTTCACAACTTCAAGTTCAGTAACTCCCAGTGAGCAGCTTGAAGCCACTCATGATGGGCAGATATCAACAAATGCAATATTTAGACTTGTCTTCCCAACCCTGAGTAGATCGTTGTTACACATTTATCAGTACTCCGCCTGATGCAACACACTTGAACTAATGCTTTTTTGGGTCTTCAATAACTTTTAAGACTATAGGGACCAGCAGTTAGCATAATGGCTATGTCGCTGGACTCCCACGTAGTCGACCGTGGTTCGAGTCCCGGACCCGGCGGCTTAAACTCACGCCGGGCGCGTGTGCGTGCGTGCCCAAGATCCCGAGAGGAGAATGGAGGAGAAGGGATTGCGGCGTGGCCATCCCCCCTGGGGGGTGATTTCCTGCTTTCTATCTCTCTGTCTCTCTCTGTCTGTCTGGCGAGCGCACGCGCCCTATAGCAAAAACCTCTCCAAAAAAAGGAAAAAAAAAAAAAGACTATAAAATATCCTGGGACCAGCAGATGGAGTAATGGTTAGGTCAAAAGAATCCCACATGGTCAACTACAGTTTGAGTCTCAGATCCAGCGGCTTAAAACTCACACTGGGCATGTGTGTGCATGCCCAAAATCTCAATAGGATAATGGAGGAGAAGTTATTCCAGCATGGCCATTTCCCCTGGGGTGTGATTTCTCACTTTCTGTCTCTCTGGCAAGCACACGTTCCCTATAGCAAAAATCTCTGTTAAAAAAAATTGTAAAATGCCCTAGGACCAAAAAGTGAGAATCTAAATTATGCAATACATTAGAAAATTATGACAGGAACTCATCTGTTATTTATTAATTTCCTCTGATTCTCAGACATGTCACATTTCAGTATCAAAGACATGTCACATTTCAGTATCAAATTGGAAAATTGTTTTATTTTTATTCAATGTGCAACCCCGGTATAAATTTTCAACAAACACACACCCATGTACACACACACGGGTGTATACACAGGCATGCATGCATATTTTCCTTGTCTAAAAAGTCCCTAGCTAGGCTTTGAGCCAGCCTACCCTGCTACAGATGAGAGGGGGGTGAGATTCAGAGGATGGGCCCTTTATTATGCAAAAGTTTTGTTTTGTTTTGTTTTGTTTTACAAAGTACACATAAATACTTAGTGATCCACATCTTTTCAGCCTTCAACACCTGTGCCATTCAGGTAAAATACCTCCAAAGTGAATACCAGGTCATAAATGGCACAGCAATTTAAACTCAATGCAAGAACCATTTTGTCAAAGTTTTACAATGAGAATCTAAACATAATTACTTCCATTGCTGCTCACTGTAATAATATTAATCACACCAATTCGTTTCATATTTGCAGCTTAGTTTTGAAATTAATTACCAAAGTCCATGACATTCATGAGCAAAAAATGCAGGCCCCGCTTGCTTTCATTAATGAATTTGAACAGAAGAGATGATGTCAGAGACTCACAAAAACCCCTGAGCATACACATCTGTAAAATGTAAAAATCTGTGTAGTCTGTATACCTTAAAAAAAATAAATGAAAATTGGGGCAAATGTACCATGGTTTTCAATTGCTTTCAATTACCATTAAACCTTTCGGAGAACGATTTGCATAATGTTTCATAAACATGTAGGCAGATTAACCTTTTTTAGTTAATTTATTCATTAGCAGTAAAAATTCAAAGCACCTCTTATGAGAAAATAATGTCGTGCTGTTAAATTACATGGAAACAAAGCAATTGGGACATACTTGCCTAAGTTCGCACTGTGTCAGAGCACAACAAAGTGGAGAGGAAAAAAAGAAAAAAACTTTGCCTGTTAGCAGAGTGTTGATTAAATTGCCGGTTTGTGAACAATTAGTGGTATTACTAGAAGATTAGGTGAAGTATTAATTAGAGTTAGGCCAAATGACTTCTGAGCAGTAAAGATACCTCCAACAACTGCATTGAAGGTGATGTGGGAAGGCTATGGAGGTCTGAGCCTGTTCCAGCTTCCACTTCCTGGATTAGGGATGCAGGGCCCAGCTCTGGTCTGGAACCAGGTATCTGTGTGACTTTTCTTTGGGAAGGGTAGTTTTTGTTATAAGGGTGTGTGTGCTCACCAGATAGAGACTGAGAGATACAGGAAGAGAGAAAAAGGCAGAAATCACGCCCCCCCCCAAAAGGGAGGTTGCCACACTACAATTTCTGTTTCTTCATTCTCTCAGGATTTCGAGCAGTCACACACCCATGCCCTGTGTGATTTTCAAGCCACCAGGTCCAGGACTTGAATCATTCGGTCTGCCATGCTGGATTGAGCACCTAAACTCTGTGCCACCTGTTGGCCCACTATGTGCCCTTTTTTTAAAAGCTTTATTTTGTTTTCATTATGCCTCAGCATAAATAAAATTATTTTATATTATAGATTATAACTCATTGGGATTTCAGATTCAGCCCTGAAACTGGGTAAGTCTTGAATCATAGCTTCATTAAGCACACCTAAGATGGCTTCAAAAAGCTCATGGAAAAAAAAATTATTTTTTGATAAGCATGGATTTCCAAATGTTTTGCCCAAAATAAACTCATGCTTAAAATTCTATTTTTCTATGAACTTTGAGAAGTTCCCTTGCATAGGATTCAAGTAAGCTATAGGAATCCAATGAGAAACATAAGGATAATTTACTAAAACAATGCTTAAAAAAAAAGAAAAGAAAATGACATACATGTTATATGTATATATGGCATGGGAAGTCTATGACCAATCTGTTGATCACATGAAGGCAAAATCAAGACAAGGCAAGGGGAATATGCTTCCTGAAGAGCAAATGGAGGACTCAAGTCTTTGCCAGCTTAGAGAGCAGGGTGTTGATTTGGGCCTTCAAGATTCCGTGCTCCAGATATATAGAGACATGCAGATTCCAGGAGGAATTTTTATGTAAGGCAAAAATTCGATCCTGTCAAATGGCAGAACAAAATAACAACAAGAACACCTGGAAGTGAGATCTGTCCATTCATGGAAACCCCCATCCTTCTTTTCCTTTATGATGCTGTTCCTCCTTCTCTGCCTTCTTTCCCTTCTTTTCACAGCTTTTTATTGTTAGTCTATAATATGAAAGATTGTGTGGAAAGTAGCATTTGTCTGAACTTCCAGATTTTCTGTTCTCTGAAATCAAGGCCACGTTTTCAAACATAATTCTCAAAGTTAAAAATCTGCTTGAGAACAGCCGGTGGTTACCTCACTGGACTCGCATGTAGATGACCATGGTTTGAGTCCTGGACCCAGCAGCTTAAAAATTCACACGAGGCATGCATGTGTGCTTACCCTAAGTCCCAAGAAGAGAATGAAGGATAAGGGATTGTGGTATGGCCATGCCTTCTGGTATGATTTCTTGCTTTTTGTCTCTCTCCGTGTCTCTGGTGAGTACATGTTCTCTCTAGCAAAAAAATCTCTCTTAAAAACAAACAAACAAATAAAAACTCATGCTGAGTGTGTTTACCTGTGTGCCCAAAATCTCCAGGGAGAATGGAGGAGAAGGGATTGTGGTGTGGCCATATGCCTGGGTTGTGGGGGCGTGATTTCTCTCTTATCTTTCCGGCTAGCAAATGCTCCCTACAGCAAAAATCTCTTTCTGAAAAAAAAAAAAAAAAGAAAAAAAGAAAAGAAATCTGCTCAATCATCATTCAAGATGATGATGTTTGTATTTTATTCAGGAACTGTACTACTTTCTTGTTTGGCACTAAAGCAAACTTCAACAATAGCTCAAATTTCTGGAAAACTGAGTTCATGTTTTATTCAAATTGGAATTTTCATATGTCCACTAGGATATTTTACACAATTTTGTGCATTGTCTGCCTATGTTTAATATATGTTTGTCAACCTAAAATTTAGAAAAGTTAATGGGCTCAAAATTATTTACCTTATATCTGCTGAGAGAAGAAAATTAACTTCAGCAAAAATTACTGTTTTTAGTAAACTTGTCTCAATATACAGCTAAAGAAAAGAAATAACAGTAATTGGTTGTCCCAGTTGTTTCTTCAGACAATGTGTGATTTATTATTTAGGTTGGGGGCATCAATAATTAGATGTCTGTACATATATGTCTCCTTTATACAAAGACATGGATATTACTGAAGGTAAAATTGCAGTAGGCCACACTTAAAAAAAATATTTCATGAATTAAAGTGGCTTAAAAAAATGACCTAGTCATGGTGATGCAGGTGGTAGTTTGCCAGTACATGATACCAAAGCCACATGGGAGGGCCCAGGTTCAAATTCCCAGTCAGTCTGAACTTAGACTCACCCATGATCCTGGCTGTCTGGAAGGCTATGGTGGGGAGATGGTGGTGAAACTGTTGAGGGTTCCTATTTCTCTCTGTCTTTCTATTTCTCTTTTCTTTACCTCTCTCATGAAATAAACATTGAAGAATTGACAGTAAAGTTATAACAAAACATGAAGGTAAAATTATGTAAGTTACAAAGATAAGCAGTTATATATATTTTTTCCATTATGAGAAAGAGAGACAGAAAAAGAAAGAGAAAGGGGAACCAGCAGTTAGCGTAATAGCTATGTCGCTATACTCCCACGTAGTCGGCCGCGGTTCGCATCCCGGACCCAGTGGCTTAAACTCACGCCAGGCGTGTGTGCGTGCATGCCCAGGATCCCAAGAGGAGAATGGAGGAGAAGGGATTGCAGCATGGTCATCCCCCCTGGGGGATGATTTCTCGCTTTCTGTCTCTCTGTCTCTGTCTGTCTTTCTGGCAAGCACACACACCCTATAGCAAAAACCTCTCCAAGAAAATAAAGAAAAGAAAAAAAAAAAAAAGAAAGAAAGAGAAAGGGATAGAGATAGAGGCAGGTGCTTTTGATAAGGTCTTGTAAAAGGGCTAATCCATCAAGAAAATATAACGCTTATGAATATTTATGCACCTAACACAGGAGCACCCAAATATATGAAGGAAAAACTGTCAGATGTAAAAGGAGACAGAGAATACAACACACTAATTGTTGAGGTGTCAACACCCCACTATCTCCTTTGGGCAGATCATCTAAACAAAAAATAAGCAAAGGAATAGAGAGTCTAAATAGGCCCATAACAAGCCAGGAAATTGAATCAGTAATAAGTAACCTCCCAACAAAGAAAAGCCCTGGCCCTGATGGATTCACCTCTGAATTCTACAAAACTTTCAAAGAAGAGTTAACTCCCATTCTGCTCAAATTATTTCTAAAGATCCAAAAGGGTGAATCTCTCCCTAATTCATTCTATGAAGCCTCTGTCACCCTCATCCTCAAAACAGATAAGGACAGGACAAGGAAGGAAAACTATAGACCAATATCTCTGATGAACATAGACTCAAAGATTCTCAACAAGATACTAGCAAATCGTATTCAACAACTTATACAGAAGATCATACACCATGATCAGGTAGGCTTTATTCCAGGAATGCAAGGTTGGTTCAACATACGCAAAACCATAAACATAATACACCATATTAATAGGAAGAAAGACAAAAACCATATGGTCATATCGATTGACGCAGAAAAAGCATTTGATAAGATACAACATCCCTTCATGATCAAGACTCTTAGCAAAATTGGCATAGAAGGGCCATTTCTCAATACAATAAAAGCCATCTATGAAAAACCCATAGCGAACATCATCCTGAATGGAGAAAAGCTGAAAGCTTTCCCACTAAACACAGGAACAAGACAAGGATGCCCACTTTCTCCTCTCCTTTTCAACATAGTTCTGGAAGTCCTCGCCAACGCAATCAGAAAAGAGGAAAAAATAAAGGGCATCCGAATAGGAAAAGAAGAGGTGAAACTCTCTCTATTTGCAGATGACATGATTGTATACATAGAAGACCCAATGGTCTCCATGGAAAAACTACTGGAAGTAATACATGATTACAGTAAAGTTGCAGGATATAAAATCAATATACAGAAATCGATAGCATTTCTGTATACGAATAACAGGCAGACTGAGATAGAACTGAAAAAACTTATTCCGTTTACCATAGCCACTAAAAGTATAAGATATTTAGGAATAAATCTAACCAAAGAAGTTAAAGACCTCCACAAGGAAAACTATGAGAAGGTAAAAAAAGAAATTGAAAATGACACAAAAAAATGGAAGGACATCCCATGTTCATGGATTGGAAGAGTTAATATAATCAAAATGGCAATTCTACCCAAATTAATCTACCTATTTAATGCAATGCCAATCAAAGTACCAGACACATTCTTCACAGATCTAGAAAAGACAATCTTAAAATTTGTCTGGAATCATAAAAGACCCCGTATTGCCAAAGCACTTCTACACAAGAAGAATGGAGTGGGTGGCATCTCAATCCCCGATCCAAAAATGTATTACAAAGCTGTGGTAATAAAGACAGCATGGTATTGGCACAGAAACAGACATGTGGACCAATGGAACAGAATAGAGTCCCCAGAAATAAGTGCCCAAACATACAGTCAACTGATCTTTGACAAGGGGTACCAGTCAATCCAGTGGGAAAATGAAAGCCTCTTCAGCAAGTGGTGCTGGAGAAACTGGACTTCCACTTGCAGAAAGATGAATCTGAACCCCTACCTCTCTCCTTTGACAAGAATCAAGTCAAGGTGGATCAAGGATCTAAATCTAAGACCTCAAACTATAAAGCTGCTCCTGGAGAATGCTGGGGAAACTCTGGGAGACATTGGTGTAGGGAAAGACTTCCTAAAGAAGACACTCAAAGCAGAGTCCATCGTCCACAAAATAGACAAGTGGGATTACATCAGACTAAGAAGTTTCTGCATGGCCAAAGACACAGTAGTTAGTGTGAATCGACAGCCCTCAGAATGGGAAAATATTTTTGTAAATGTTGCATCAGATAAGGGACTGATAACCAGAATACATAAGGAACTAAAAAAGGTGTTTGGAAAAAAGATGATCAGCCCTATTAAAAGATGGGAGAAGGAGATGAAGAAAACACTCTCTAAAGATGACATACGAATGGCCAAAAGGCATATGAAAAAATGTTCAACCTCCCTCATCGTAAGGGAAATGCAGATAAAAACAACAATGAGGTACCACCTAACCCCAGTCAGATTGTCTAATATTAAAAAAACAAAAAATGATAAGTGTTGGCGGGGGTGTGGTGAAAGGGGAACTCTTTTACACTGCTGGTGGGAATGTAGATTGGTCCAACCACTGTGGAGAATAATTTGGAGATTCCTCAAAAATCTACAGATAGATCTGCCATATGATCCAGAGATCCCACTCCTCGGTATCTACCCAAAGGACAGAAGAATTCTTCATTGGAAAAGTGCTTGCACATCGATGTTTATTGCGGCACTATTCACAATTGCTAAGTCTTGGAACCAACCCAGATGTCCCCGTATGGAGGAATGGATTGAAAAACTGTGGCTCATATACTCTATGGAATACTACTCAGCCATAAAAACCAACAGAGCCCTGGCTTTTGACAGAAAGTGGAAGAATATGGAAGATGTACTGCTGAGTGAGGCAAGCCAGATTATGAAGGAGAGACATTGTATGTCCCCACTTAACATATACCGTTTGTCTGCTTTCTATGTCTGAAACTGATTGACTAACAGTTGAACAAACACAAGAGATGGGTGTGAATGTCAGATGAGGTGTAGGTGGAGGAGTGGGGCCCAACGAAAGACATTTAGAGAAGGGATACAGAGGTAGAGCATTGACGGGTTGGGGAGGTGTGGTGTTATCTGCTGAAGATATTTCGATCAACGGGTCTGGGGAGAAATGTTCACATATCAAAATGGTCTCATTGTAAGACAAACAATATGATTGAAAGTATATACAAAAATAAATAAATAAAAAAAATAAAAAAAAAAAAATAAGCAAAGGGATACAGGATCTAAATAATAGCATAAATCAAGTGGATTTAACAGACATCTATAGAACCTCCTACCCAAAAACCATGAGATATACTTTTTTCTCACCCCCACATGGAAACTTTTTGAAGATTGACCATATGATAGAGCACAAAGCAAGCCTCTACAGATTCAAAGGCATAGAAACTATATCCAGCATCTTCTCTGACAATGATGGAATTAAACTTGATTTTAATTTCAGAAAAAAATCCTCAAAAATACATAGCAATCCTTCTGCACCAGTCTCAAAATTTGCTAGGTTTAGAGGCACATGCAACTGCATCCAACATATTCAGGTTGGCTCAAGAATAGAACCTGGGCCACATATGCAGCTTTCAGCCTCCCAAGTGGTAGCAATACCTGTGTTTCACTTGTCACCATGGCTGGTCCCAAACATATTTTTAAAGTATGTTTGCTGAGGCACTTGCAAGCCCATAGTGACATATTACATATAATTTGGATAATTATATCTCTTAAAGTTAGTTATAAGGATTAAAATTTATTCTGGGTGGCAGTAAATATAACTCCTAACAATGAGAGCTCAAAAATTTCTATATTGAATATTGGATGTCCTTTATGGACTAGAGAACCTCTGTTACCTGTATAATGGCCAACACTTTTAACCACTACACCATCTCCTGGACACAATAAGTACGCTTTTGAAATAAATATCCTGTAAAGGGTAATAAAAAATGATACTTTTCTAAAAATAAAATAAAATAAAACAAAATAAAAACAAACCTTTTTCAAAATAAAACCTCCTGATTAATAAATGCTGACTGCTAATTAATATTCTAATATTTTAGATATATTAATGTCAATGTCTCTATTTTTATGCACGAGGAAGCTGAAGACTATAAGGAGTAAATGCATTGTACACGATCACCACGCTAACAGGAGCGCAGAGGATTTAAACTCGGGCCATTTGATTTAGAAGCCCATATAATTAAAGTTTAGAAAACATTCTATCCTGAGTAGTCACAAAGAAACAGCCCAGCACAGTGGGTTAGCACAAACACTTTGAAGCATATCTATCTGAGTTTGAATCTCAACTGAATCACCAGCACGTAACCTTGGACAAATTCAAACTCACATTTTCTGCCCCTGTTTCTTCATCTCTGAGATAGTGATACCTATATTACCAATGTCAAACTGTTATGAGGATAAAATGAACTAATTTTTGCAAAGTGCTTATAAGAACTCCTGGCATAGAATGAGACTATATAATACTCTTATTACATAAATATAATACCTTATATCATAGAAAGCACTTAGTAGTGAAAGTGACTACTTCAGTAAAATGGCTGAATTCCTTTTTTTAACGTAATTGTCTGAATTTTATGTTGCTATATAATTACGGTCTAACAAATCATGTTATGCCATTTTGGTAAATGAATCTGCTAAATGAGTTCTGCAAATGACAGGTCAGTACATTTGAAATTTTGAGATCATCACTGTTGTTTCTCAGGTTTTGCTTAAAAGCTGATTTAAGTTGTGTCAGTGTGAGTGGTACTGCTCTGCTCATAAGTTTGGCTGTCATGGGAGAAATACACTCCATTAATAATATATAATAGGTTATAAGAAAGTAAGTTACAGTTCATAGAAGCCAAAACCACCACAAAAGTATTTGTAACCAAGAAGAACAAACCATATAAAACTTACTTACCTGTCTTTCGAAGAAACACTATTTTCAACCTCTTTACTTCCATTAGCGTACAACCTTTAGGTTACAATTTTATAAATTAGGTAAAATTTAAGGCCAAGAAAGTAATTTACTTTCCAGAACAAGGCTAACATAAAGTGGAGACATTTTAGGGCATAAATGCTCTAAGCTCAGAGATAATTCCATGTCTTAAAGACTATACAGTGAAAGTTGTAATAGTGCATTTTAAGATAGTTTTGACTGTGGTATTAAAAGTATTTACTTTAAAACTCTTCTATGTAAGAGACTTTCTATGCATGATTAAAAAATATACTACACTATTGCTTTAAATAGTACAAAATGGGATCGATCCAGAGAGGCTAGATAGCTGATAGATAGGCAGTTAAACAGACTCATTATTAACACACGCACAAGCAAAATGGTTTTATTAAGATTTTAAGTGAAAGCAATACATAGACACAATCTTTATCCAAGTAATTTGACTTGTCTTTGCACTAATAAAGAAAAGTACTTAAACATTTATTCTTGTAGCCCCAAATTTATAATTTTGACACTGAAACAGTTGAATAATTGCTTAGCAGATCTGTTGGTAAGTCTTAATTTCAGTGCTTAGAACCTCCATGCCCAAGAGAGAATAATATTTTGTATTATTACCATAGAACAGTCTTCCCTTTTCTGCCTTCTCTCTCCTTCCAGGTTGTAGGAAAACTCCTCAAAAAATTATTTTATCATCATCCTGAATGTATCACCGCTGTGCTCTCAATCATGCTTAATAATCTCAACAAATGGCACATTCCATTTACTTGGGTGCTCAAGTCCCACCCCTTGAAACCATCTTCCACAGCTTGCTTTCTTTCACACAACAGCAATCCTGTTGGTCAAAATTCCAAAATGCAGGTCACATTTGGACAAATATTACCATCTCCTCTGCTGCTGCCCTAATTCCAACTATGCTATCTTTCCCATGTCTTTTGAAATAGCCTTCCTACTGCTCTTCCATCTTCTACCTTTTACCCTTTGTCTATTCTCCAAGCAGTAACAAACTTTTTAAAAGATAAGTCAAATCATGCCACTCTCCTGATTTCAGCCATCCAAATTTTTCCTTATTTTACTATGTTTTATCATCAGATACAAAGTTTGGTTCAAGGAATATATTATGGGTATATCCTGGTCCCACGATTCGGATATAACAAGATTAATTTGTCCTTTGTATTACTACACAATGTTATTTTTCTTTCCCATATGCTCATCAGTCATTCATCCTTTCACCATGCTTTCATTAACTTTGCATCCTTGCTGTCCTAACCCAGTTTTTCTTTGGTTGCCATGAACATTATTCTTATAGATTCAAACACATTATTTGTTTTACTGTCATCATCCCAGGACAGCAAAACAGGGGAAAGAGTGCAATGAAAAGCCATGTCAGTTATTTGACAATTCAGTGATAAAATACCATCTGAACTCCTCTAGTGGAAGGTAAATGCTATGATGGCCCCAATGTTTTTTTTTTTTTTTAATTGATTGATTCATTTCATGAGAAAAAAGAGGCAGACAAGTATCCATGACAGGTTCTTGCCACACTACGATCCCACTATATCCAGTCTTAGTTCCAGTTCACCTGCCATTTTCAGGTCTACCTGGGATCTGAACCCAAGACCTCTCATACGATTATAATGCCACATAAAAACACCCTACCACCTACACTACTGTGGCTGGGTTTTGATGAGCAGTGTTTTGTAATTGGGCTTTACAAAGATTCTATTCTCTTTCCTGGTAACCTCTCTGACTTGAGTGATGCAAGATTTTCTTAGAAAATCTTTGGATACATACTACTTTAAGAGAAGTCAATATATAAAAATATAATTTTTAGAAGTTGATTGAATTACCTTCACTTTTCAGACTGATTCACTGCAATGGAATGTGGTGGGTTTTTTTTTTTGTGTGTGTGTGTGTGTGTGTGTGTAAGATGTTTTCCTTTAAAGCACTTATGCCACGATTCTCTTCAGAAATTTAATTAAGCCCAAAATTTTAGAAATTATTATTCCTTAAAAAGAAGCATCACATATAATGATAGTTAACTTCCTAAAGTTTTACACCAAAGTTATGTTCTAACATTAAAATATTTAAAAGCTACTTAAATATACCTGTACATTAATTTGACACACAATATATATAAAATACGTTCTACTCATTGGCCAATGAATGCAGTGCAACACTCCTGGGTAGGAACTCTTCTTACTAGCACAAGTTGACTCATTTCAACTTATAATCATCAGAGAATTTTTAATCTGCTCCTGGGAAAAAGGGTTCATTATCTTAGGTTGCTCAAGGGCCTGGAAACAGGGGGATGTCCTAGATGACCTTTAAAGATCCGGTCTAGTCCTATGGCTCTGAAATAAATTAAAGTTTTACGACCACATTATGCATAAGCATCAGTGGACCTGGAAGACAATGAGGATGAAGTCTGTGCTCAGACTCTCCCTCCTAGTATTTATGCTTCCTATTCATTTCATGCATAACTAATTTCATATAGCAATTGGTAATCGCATCTTGGTAATGACACCACAGGCATCACAAAACAATTGCAATCATGGCTGCAATTCATTGTAACTACAGCTAAATGCCAACACTGCAGCTGAAATACCTCCCTGACCCACCCAAGTAAAGAATGAAAATAAAATATAGCATTACAATGGTCACCTTCACTAACTAGCTTTGAGTTCTAAATAGTCTAGGTTCTTATTTTTTTCCCATTTTCAAGGACATAATTATTTATTGAGGCCAGAAGTTAGCCTTTCTTTCAAAAAACAAACAAAAAACACACATATTCTTTATTTATACCACTTTTCCAATGCCACCACCATTTTTCCATTTCTCATATTTTTACATATTTGCTGATCCATATGCATAATATGATCATAAATAAAAGGATATGTATTTTTCTCTGTTATGCATGCTATTGAATCATAAACCACAACAAATTCAAGGATAAGAAGTGATTGTCATGCACATGTTAAAAATGTCAACATTTTTCTCCTTTCTTCTTGGAATTTAAAGCTAGCATCTAGCAGTGATATCTTGTAAGTTTTTTTTAACAAAATATGCTGACAATATTATAATAATTAATATCATAACTTTCTTACAAAATATTATCCATTTTCTTATTTTATTTTATACAGATAAAAATTCTGCCAATTATATGAAACCCACCTTTATTACTTCAAAACCACAAAAGAAGGATCTGATGTCCTAAGGATCTGAGTAGTTTCTATGTCATCTAGATTAACCTTTCATTGCTATGAAGTTTAAGAATATCTCCTAAATGGTATAACAACTCAGAAGCTGGTCTGTTGGTGAAGCCACCAAGCCTATTGCTGCATCACTGAGCCTGGCCCATGTGTCCTCCTGACTGGTGGGAGCTGTTGCTATCGCGATTTGGTCATACTTTAACTACTCTGAGATTTTACAAGAGGCCTTCAAAAATGTGTGGGAAATTAGTATGACAAAGAAATTGTGCTTGAATTTTGATTTTTTGAGAGAAATTTTTTCTATAAGGTGTGTGCAGTTTTTGCAGAGACAGAGAGAGACAGAGAGATAGAAAGCAAGAAATCATCTACCAGGGGGGATGGCCATGCCATAATCTCTTCTCCTCTATTCTTCTCTTGGAATTTGGGGCACGCATGCACACACGCCCAGCTTGAGTATAAGCCGCTGGGTCTGGAACTAGAACTGCAGTTGACTACTTGGAAGTCCAGCAATGTAACCATTATGCCATCTGCTGGTCCCAAATTTCAGTTTTTAATTTGCACCAAGATTAATTCAAACTTTAATTTTATTTCTTCACAAACTTTGAAGTGCCCTGGTATAAGGAAATCTATTGTAAGAGTAAGAGTGGTCTATTTTTGTGACTATAGCTTCCATTTTATTAACTAATAGTAAAGACATTGGGTCTTATTAAGCCAGAAATGTGGTACTTTAATGACTTTAAGAACAAGAAGTCATGGGAACCAGCAGTTAGCATAATGGCTATGTCGCTGGACTCCCACATAGTCGACCGCGGTTCGCGTCTCGGATCCGGTGGCTTACAACTCACGCTGGGCGCGTGTGTGTGCGTGCCCAAGATCCCGAGAGGAGAATGGAGGAGAAGGGATTGCGGCGTGACCATCCCCCCTGGGGGGTGATTTCTCGCTTTCTGTCTCTATGTCTCTCTCTGTCTGTCTGGCGAGCGCACGCGCCCTGTAGCGAAAAACCTCTCCAAAAAAAAAAAAAAAAAAAAGAACAAGAAGTCATTATTCTAGTTTTTCTTCTTTAGCCTTGAAACATTTGGAGAGCTCTTAGACAAGCAAAGTTTGATTGAACCTGGTAAACCCTTTACTAGTCACCAGGAAAAGAGCAGGTCTATAGACATCATTACATCTTGCTAATTTTTGACGTGTATGTATTCATTTAATTTAATACAGGTGCCTTTCAAGTAATTAATATATTAGGTTGCCAGGAAAGTCATGATGTGTTTTCAATGTTTTTCTATGCAAAAATGCATCATGACTTTCCAAATAACCCAATATTAACCTGTGAGTGAACTTGGTCAAGTTAAGTCTCTTCAATCATTAAACGTATATTTGACTCTATAAATAGCAATTATTTTCATTTGTTAACTTTATTTTTACTTGTCTGAATGCTTATGTTTCAATTTTTTAAATTTTCGTTTTCAAATGTATACCAAATCCACGTATTTTTTTAAAATTTGCTCGAAGCCTCATGCACTTGCTGGAGAGAGATGAAGAGTGGAGGAGGTGAGAAAGCACCCCCCATGGGAAATAGTCATGCCACCATTCCTTTTATTCCATATCTTCCATCTTTTAAGATGCACACATGCCTGATGTGTTTCTTAAGCTTCCAGGTCCGGGACTTGAACCATGAATTCAGCCCTTAACTACCATGCCACCAGTTGGTCCCCAAGTCTGTATTTTTTAAAAAATTAGAAATGCTTAATCTAGGGGACCAGAAGGTGACGTGGTGTGGTTAAGATGCTGGATAATCCCACATTGTCCACCATGGTTCAAGTCCTGGACCTGGTGGCTTGCTTTCACACTTTCCTCTCTCTCTCTCTCTGTGTATCTCTCTTTGGTCAAATTAAAATGAATGAATGAATGAATAAATAAATCTAAAAAAAAGAAAAAGAAATGCTTAATCTGTACTGCCTTCAAAAGTTTCATAGGAATGGCTGTTTGAGGTTAAGTATTGATGACATGGTAGATTAATGAGGAAAGGTATCTGTTGACATCCTCATAAAAATAATCCTAGCTGCCTCCGGCAGATTCAAAGGACATGGGCCATACGAATAACTGGCCACCAGCAGCTTACTGTGACCATTCCTTACGTGACGTTGTTGGCAGGAACTACTACTCAAAGGTCCAAAAGAACAAGACTCAAAACAGTAAGAGATAAATAAGGTAGAAAACTCAGACCCACCTGATTTTCTCCAAAAAGAGAAGGGAGATATTAAAAAACAAGAGGAAAGGACATTTTGACTTTTGCCAAAAATTCACATCAAACAAATGCATTGCAAAATTACATGGAACAACACCACAAATCAATGAGCTATGAAGCCCGCAGGAAAAATGGACCTGAGAATCTGGCCTATATTGAAGATACTGAAGTCATAGAAGCATGTACATTCACTATTAAAATCAAAGCAAAGTTAACAATAAATAAAAGGTTGGGAAAAGAGTGAATGACAACATATAAGAGGAAGATAATATCAATGTGTGCATGCACATTTACACATATGAAATTATTAATAATTATTAATACCCAATTTAATCTCATTATTGCACTTGATATAAAGTGTGTTATACCTTGGGCTCATGTAATTTCTTTTTTTTTTTTTTTTCTTTTTTTTGGAGAGGGTTTTTTTTTTTTTTTTTTTTTTTTGCTATAAGGCACGTGCGCTCACCAGAGAGACAGAAAGCAAGAAATCACCCCCCAGGGGGGATGGTCACACCACAATCCCCTCTCCTCCATTCTCCTCTTGGGATCTTGGGCACGCACGCACACGCATCCGGCGTGAGTTTAAGCCACCGGGTCTGGGACTCGAACCGCGGTCGACTACGTGGGAGTCCAGCGACATAGCCATTATGCTAACTGCTGGTCCGGGCTCATGTAATTTCAATAAAATTATTTTACACCTACATTGATGTGTTATTGGTACACTTAAAAAAATATATACAGTTATACACAAAGAAATGTGCTTGCTTCTGATTCCAAATAAGTAATAGCCTTTTAAAATTACACAATTTAGGGTTCACAAATCATTCCTTCTAAAATATATTCTACGTTACTCAGTAATTCTTTCCTTTTCAACCTGAAATTCTTATGATTGTAAAAAATGTAGAGAGGTTCGTCGCTGTGTATATGGACTTCGGTGCAAAGCACATTTTAGTTACAGGAATTACTTTAATTCTTAAATCCTCCTTTCATTTTGTACAAAGCACAAAGTTTCAGTAATAATCCTTGGAAAACAAGACCACTGAAGAGTTCTTAATAGAAATAAAGTTCAGTTGTCCTTTTTTTGGTTTGGTTTCTTTTTGCAGGTTTGACCTCCATAATAAGCTTACAGGACAGCATCTTACAAGAGGTGAATGTAGTGCTCAGTGTAAAGTTTATCAAAACACACTCTAAACAGTTTATGACACTGAATCTACTAATTTTGGATGACTATTAAATTTGATAAAGCAATTTTTCCTTTTGTTTACTTGCTTTGCTGCCACAAACTTCCTTACACAGAGAAGCAGACTCTTGGAATGAAAATGCTGCGTGAGATGAATTTCTGAAGGAGCATGTCTAATCTGCATGATGGTGAAAAATTCTTAGTACGCTCTCCTTCCTTTGGCTTGAAAATCAAAGGTTTCACAAAGCATTTAAAGCTGGGTTCAGTAGTCATTTTTGGTAACTAGACCATAGTAACTTTTAAGGAGCACTATCATTCAGATCGATGACTAATGAAGGCCTCTACGTAATCCAAACCTTGTTGCTAATATTACTTGTCTTCTCTACCTAAATTTGTTTCTTTTGGAGATTACGGAAAGATAGATAGACTCTTTCACTCAGAGACAGACACCCTCCTTCTACAGACATGCCAGTATCCTTTATTTGATTTGTTCCGCAATAGAGCCCCCGATCTGCCGTGCTCAAATAACATTATGGCAGGGCTCCATTTTTCATATTAGAAAGTAATCAACATAGAATCAATAGGAAGCCATGTTTACTCAATAATTAATTAAATTTCCTAGAGAAAATTGAGGTGCAATAATGCAGTAACCTGTGCTACAAAATGATTCTTTCCTATGTTGGCCGAGGATTTCATCCCTCGTGACTGAAGGCTCGGGCCAGAAGTATGGGAAATCACTGAGAAAGCGCTGCAGGAGACGGGCTGTGATCGCCAGAGATGGCAAGACAGTCATGGTGCTCAGACAGTACCTGAGGATGCTTTAGCCAAGACTATAAAGTGATCCTCAAAAGAGAATGACATCATAGGGAACCAGCAGTTAGCGTAATGGCTATGTCGCTGGACTCCCACGTAGTCGACCACGGTTCGCATCCCGGACCCGGTGGCTTAAAACTCACGCCGGGCATGTGTGCATGCGTGCCCAAGATCCCGAGAGGAGAAAGGAGGAGAAGGGATTGCGGCGTGGCCATTCCCCCTGGGGGGTGATTTCTCGCTTTCTGTCTCTATGTCTCTCTCTGTCTGTCTAGCGAGCGCACACGCCCATAGCGAAAAACCTCTCAAAAAAAATATATATTTCTCTTTCATTACACTTTCTCTTTATTGTCTGTGTATTCAACACCGATTCACATTTTTAATGTCAGATATCATTCTGTCACTATTCGCTTATAGTCTATTCCCAAGAAGAGGGCCGTATTCTCACGAAAGGATCTCTCCTACTTGATTCAGTGCTGTGTATTAAGAAGCTAAACCATGAATAGTAACCAAACATTTATAAAATAAGTACATTAAAGAAACATAAGAATGTTAGTGCCGTCTGTGTCAGACAAAGTAGGGGCAAACAAAATCTCCTGGTGTGTGCCTTCATTTAAAGTATCAAGGTGGCATATAGTTCTGTTCTCCTGCTTTTTTAAGGAATAGGATGACCACAGCTGAATGATAGTTCAGTCAGCTAACTTTATTCTTTTAAAATCAATACTCATGCTTGAAAGTGAATTAGAAAGGTCACAGCTGAAACGATGCCATCCAGCTAGTCATACAAGCCAGGCATGCCCACCCGCACACCCTCGTCACGCTTTGGGGTTGAGCAGTATTATGAGAGTGGCTCTATCTGCTGCTCAGGGAGAATGGTCAATATTTATATTCAGCTTGAATCTCTTGAACATTATTTTCTTTTTCAGAGAGAGTATATTTGGCCTCATGAATTTCCCCAGGAGCATCTTTGGTAAAACATGCCTGTAGCCCTCAGGGGAAGGCCATTCCTTGCTGTGTATACAGTTTGCCTGTGTCAGAGAACAATCTCTCTCTAATGACATGATTCATATATACACAGTCCTCCCGTTACTCTTCCAAATGCCTCCATAAAGAAGCCGCAGTGAAATTTAAAAGGTACTTACTTAAAATACAGATTGTTTGCAAAGTATATTAGCTAAAATTCAGCCAAGCCAAACTCAAATAAACTAAGACCATAAAAGTAATACAAGGCTTTATTATATCTTAAGGCTGGTAGTGTCCTTTGTTAGAAAGCCACCCCAAATGGTCAATCTTTCTGCCTTTCCTTTTAATAACTAGTAATAAGAAATGCTCAGAAAAAAGACATGCACCAGTACTTTCTTATGGGTGGTTTGAAGTGACAAAGAAACTGCTCTTTGATTTATTGATGTTGAATCTGCTTAAGTGTATCAAGGGACAATTAGCATTATAGATTGCTCACTCTTTACTCTCGGGACATAATAGCATTGGATGCAACTAGCTTTACCTCCTTCAACAGCTTAGAAACAGTCTGGCCACTGCCACATCGTTATGTAGATGGTATACATATTAAAATGAAAACATTATAGAGTGAACTTGATTTAGGGGAAAGAGCAGTGACTTGGGATCCGTAGAAGCTGAGTTTCAGTTCTGATACAGCTAGTTATTCAATATTGCTGTAGGCCATTTATTAATACCATCCAATCCTCAGTTTCCAACCTAAAAGTTGAGTAAACATTTTTGACTTGACTGGTCATTTCCCAATTATAGATACTGCATAAAGCAGGCAGCAGAGTGCCTAGGCTATAGGATATACTTAATTTTATTTATTGTCAGTGTTACCATTACACTATGCAATGTAGTTTAGAACAAAGTAGCACATTCAAATTCCTGCTAGGCCCAAGACAGGTAATGTACATGAGTGAAGTAGGCCTCATAAAAATGAGATTGGCGGGGACCAGTGAATGGTGTAATGGTTATGTCATTGGACTCCCACATAGTCGAACATGGTTCAAGTCCTGGACCAGGCAGCTTCAAACTCACATTGGGTGTGTGTGCATGCATGCCCAAAATCCCAAGAGGAAAATGGAGGAGAAGGGAATGCAGTGTGCCCATTCCCCTTGAGGGGTGATTCCTCGCTTTCTGTTTCTCTCTCTGGTGAGCACACGCATCCTATAGCAAAAACTCTTTCTAAAAAACAAACAAACAAACAAAAAATGAGATTGAGGCGTGGGGGCACCAGGAAAGGAGAGATCTAGATACTGTTAACAAGGCTAACTGCTATCACTTCTTTTTTTTTTTCTTCTTTTGGAGAGGTTTTTGCTATAGGGTGCGTACGTTGGCCAGACAGACAGAGAGAGACAGAGAGATAGAAAGCAAGAAATCACCCCCCAGGGGGGATGGCCACGCCGCAATCCCTTCTCCTCCATTCTCCTCTAGGGATCTTGGGCACGCACGCACATGCGCCCGGCGTGAGTTTAAGCCACCCGGTCCGTGACTCGAACCGCAGTCGACTATGTGGAAGTCCGGCAACATAGCCATTATGCTAACTGCTGGTCCCAACTATCACTTCTTTTTAATGGCTGTTTCTTCAGCCCAGTATCTCCTGTTTTGTGTTTCTTTTCTTTTCTTTCTTTTTTATTTGGGGGGGGGGGGGGGTTTTCTCACACAATTCTGGTGCTAATTTTCCTTTCATTTTTTTTTAAACACTCTTTTATCCCTCATTCTAACTTTAAAATAAAAGGTCAAAGATTAACAAAACCATGCTCTTTTGATCCCCTCCCTCCTTCTTGTTCCACTTTCATCTGCTCTCTCATTCGAAGTCCCTGAAAAGGACAGACTTCACTGCATTCCTTTTAATCACCTCCTCACTTTCAACATTTAATTGACTTCTACCCCTACACCTCAAGCAAAATGCCATCACTGAAGTCAGCGCTAACTTCCCAGCCATCAAAAGCAATTGGTATTTTCCAGTCATTCTCTTACATGGATCCACTCTGGGTATCAGGATGCTGAATGGTCTCTAAGGTACCAGATGCAAAGAACATCGGCCATTTTTTTGGATCTGGCTTACTGTGTTCCATTGGTTTTGGACTAAGCCAGTGGTTGGGAACATTGGCTGCCGGTTGGAAACATCTGGAAAGATTTTTGAAAATAATGTTGATGCCTGGATCTGACTGCAAGAGATTTTAATTTAATTGGTATGGAGCACAACCTGAGTACCAGCTTATTTGAAAGTTCCCCAGGTGATTTAATTAGGGTTCAGATCCACTGTGTACATATTTAGAAACTTTAATTTATGAAAGGTATAAAAATCTTTAGAGTTGCATGTTACCTATACTTTATGACAACCACCCTGTTACCTTTTCATTCTACAAATGTAGACTGAACGCAGCTAAATAAATGGGTTAGACACCATGCTGGTAGGGGGCTGTGGGCTGGCCAACAGGCTTGACCCACATACACCACAGTTGTCCCCTGTGGTAGACTCTACCATGCAAAATGATACTGTCATGCAACCATACAGCATCTCGGTCTGAATCGTCTCTTCAAATGACTGAAAGATGCCTCGAGCTATGAAGACAGTTGCTTCTGAAGTGAAATTATGGGGCGTCAAGATGTTATTAACAAAGACAAGAAAACATCTCCCAGATTTTTTCATGTACCTTCCCTCCCAGCAGCTACATGAGCTTTTTTCACTCTACCCTCGCATTTCCTTCTTTTCTTCTGCTCCCAGGAACTTCCATCTATTTTTCCAGTTATTCCAGCACTGTTAAATGGCTAGTGTTTGATAGACTCACCTGTAGCAGCACTTAGACTGAAAGCAGTTCGATGCATGGACTAAGTTCAATTAGTTGACAATACTATTCATTTTCTTTCAAAGAGGAGAGGAAAGGTAATCACCAAAGGAAATTCCACTAGTTACATAGAAATATTTACTAAGATTGTTTCTATCACTAGCATTTAATGAAAACATAATTAATAATGCACTAGATAAAATCCAAATACAGACTACCACTACTATTCCTAATTATAATAGCTAACTTTTTTTTTCCCAGACACTATTTTAAGTACTTCACATAAATTAACTCATTCCATCCTCAGAAGTGAAAAATGAGATGAATAGTATTATTTTTTTTTTTAAATAAAAGGATACTGCAGCACAGAAAGTTTATGTACAGGGATTTAGATACCTATTCAAAATGCCTTTGTATTGGAGTTGGAGCTGTGAACCCTTCAAAGCTTTTCATTGCTCATCACTATTCTTCCTTGTTTTAAAAAGAATGGTTTTGTTTTCCAGTTAATGTTGTCATGAGTCAGGTAGTTCATGAGTTTCAATTCAGCAGAATTTTCAAAGGAGAATGCTTTTTATATGTTTTATATAAAAGTAAGGATGTCAAAATCTAATCCATGGTATCAGAGTTTTGCCAGAATGTTGTTCAGACTGAAATGAAAAACATGCTCTCCCACGGGGCTCTCTTCCATAATGAAATCATTGAGATATGAAGGGCCCAGGAGGAGGACTTTGAAAGTTCTAGCCATTGGCAAATAAGAAACCAATTGAGATTTGTTTTTAAAAGAAGATGGTGTAATATTCCTATAGTTTAATATCAAGAGAGAAGCCAAAAACCTAAATTGTGGACCATCTGGAGAAGAAATATAATGAAGAAAGCCAACAAAAATATAATTACAACAACTGGCTTAGAAATAACAACTGCATTTATTAAGAACAGCCAAAGTAGGAATGTCAAAAACAGAATCTGAGTTAAATTTCCACTTCAACTTGACTGTGGGAATAAGAGGAGAAAACGCTCTTATGTGGAAACTCAATCCCATAAACAAGAGATATGAAAAGAATTTGGTAAAGTATAAGAAGTAAAAAAAAAAAAATAACCCACACTTAAAACTCTGTCCTATCGTTTTTCAAAAGAAATAATTGAGGTGGTTCAGCCTGGTGCTGTAGTCAGTAGCAAATTCAGCTGCAGTGCTTGAAGTCATGTGGTTGACCAGGGGTTCAGAGTCCTGGCTCAGCCTAAAAACACACCAAGTACGAGTGTACATACCCAGGGTCCTAATGAGATGGAGAGTTGTGGAAAGGAGAGTGCTTCATGACAAGACCCTAGTCAAGGTGATTCTCTCTCTCTTTCAAGTACATACGATAATGAATAAAGTCAATAAACTTAAAAAGAAATAAAAAATGGAGGATAATCAACTATCTATGAGAATCTATCATTTGATTCTATGTGACAGAGATGAGGCAAATTTGGTCTTTTCAAGAAACTTAAATCTGACCCTATACAGAAAAACATAGGATCCACACAAATGGTGAAAAGAGGTTTAGTTTAAGAATAAAATGATTGAAATAGACTTTTAAAAAATTGACTTAAATGTAGCCATTTAATGACAACCCATAGTACCTCAATCAAAACTCTTCACTTCCTGAAATATTAAAACAGAAGCCTGAATTGATAATTATAAGGAACAATTTTTTATTTCTCATACAAATATTTTTCTTAATTCAAATGCATTACAGACACCATGGTAAACATGAATATTGAAATATATATTCATATGTATATGTGTCTCTCATATATGTGTGTGTGTGTGTGTGTGTGTGTGTATGTGTGTGTGTATATACATATATATATATATATATATAAATCATCACAGATTTGGGGAGAGAAAAAAATTTATATGATTAAAATGCAATGTGTAAAGAACAAGTAAAATGGTGCCAGCCAGTGGCATGTTGCTTACAGGACTGAAGGACTGAATCCCACATGGCAAACTGCCTCTCTTTCTCTCTCTCTCTCTGACAAGTGCACATGTCCTCTGGTAAAATTTTAAAAAAGTACATAAGGGTAGCTTCAGTGAAAGGATAAAAAGATGATTCAAAACTGCTTCTATGAGTAGATTCAGTTAAGCTGAAATATAGCTAAATGTTTCTTAA
The DNA here is from genome assembly GCA_026018925.1 of Tupaia tana. Classification (NCBI taxonomy): domain Eukaryota; kingdom Metazoa; phylum Chordata; class Mammalia; order Scandentia; family Tupaiidae; genus Tupaia; species Tupaia tana. Next base: position 250,929,088 of record JAKSZU010000001.1, on the reverse strand, counting down.
GGGAAGACTAGAAGAGTGTGAAAGATATATAAACAAAAGTTTATGTCCAGATAGAAAGGTTGGTACATTGGGATCAAGGGGGGAAAAGTATTTTACCTTTAGATTGCGGAGTAATCAATAATCAGTTCTGAGGAGAAGAGACAGAAACGGATTATTTTTGTATAATAAGCTATATCTTAAAACTGGATTATACAGTCAATTGACCAAATCTACTCATTCAGGTTTGTATCTGGAATGAGAGGAGTTCATAATGTAACATGGAAGATACATGTCAATCTGTATGTCACCCTTTTGTAGACTGTACAATATAAAAGTCTCTGAAAGGTGATGTTGATGCTTGATCTGCTGCAAATATTGGGACTTTAATTGCCTATCTTTTCTGTACATATCAAATGACTTCCCCTTCAGATATAAGATTTGGTCTCTACTCACCTTAGCACTACATTGCATGTGTAACCCTGCTTGCTCTCCCTTCCAGAATTCAGGTAGTGTCCAATGATTTTATTTTCCCTGTTCTTACCTGCTCTGTTCCACTGTCCCTGTTCTGTGAAGTGATCTTTCCTCCTCCATTAGTTTACCATGATGTATGATGTATCTTTCAATCTCCAAGTTTCTTTCTTTCTTTTTTTATTTTTGGAGAGGTTTTTGCTATAGATTGTGTGTACTCGCCAAAAGGACAGAGAGAGACAGAGAGACAGAAAGTGAGAAACTGGGGATGGCCACACTGCAATCCCTTCTCCTCCATTCTCCTCTTGGGATCTTGGGCATGCACGCACACATGCCTGACATGAGTTTAAGCCACCCGGTCCAGGACTTGAACTGCAGTTGACTACATGGAAGTTCAACAACATAGCCATTATGCCAACTGCTGATCCCTCCAAGTTTCTTAGGTACAGAGAACATCAGAGGAATTTTCTGACTTTCCTGACTAGGAGACACCTAGTGCCATGGCACCTCAAAACTTGAAGAAACAGACCAGGTAGTGACACCTGTTGACACAATTGATCTCACATGGGAAAGGTCCGGAGTTTGCTTCCCAGAACTTCCCTGTACATGCCTTGTGCATACGTGTGTAACTGTGAGCCATGTCAGACTACTGATGAATCATGGCATGAATACTGGGGTATCTCTCTCTTTCTCTCTCCAACACCCTCTACATCTTTATTTCTCTATATCCTTCATGAACACAATATATGAACTTAAAAATAATACAACAAAAAATTTGAAGACACTCTCCTTAATAGCAACTCTGACACTTGCAGATTTTAATTGTGTTTGGGTGATAATTGATGTGTTACCCTTCTTCCCCTCTGGAAGAAAGGTGCAGGAGAATCTGGCCAGCCAGAAACGACTAAATCCTTCCTAAAACTCCCTTCAGAGTCAACAAGATGTTGGCCATGCACCCAGTCTGGTGTGGGAGGGCCACTTCCCCCTGTAAAACCTGACAGGTATTGCTTTTGGAATTGCCTGGGGTTAAGATAAAAAATATCACACACAGGATTTTGGCCAGGAACCAGACTCTTCATTTTCCTAGCTGGTTGTTTGTATCTTAATATAAGAAGTTTAAAAATATCTAAATATCATACATATACTATAATCTATTTTTCCTTTTATGATATTTTGCCCTTTGTGTAATGATCAAAAGGGTATTTTGAAATCCAAAAAGTCTATAATAGTATACACATTTTCTCCTAGTGGGTTTATGATATTATGGTTTATTTTTAAATTATGATAATGGTGACTTTGGAATTATGATCAGTTATATCAATAAATATTGAAATATTGTATAAAACTTGGACAAACGTGTATTTTTTTTCTCAAAAAGATCATTATCTACAGTTATACAATGTGTTAATCACAGTATTCAAAGAACCCACTGTATATTTCTTTACAACGTCTTAATATAATTCTATAAAAATAAAAAAAGATTTTCTTAAAGGGTGTATTAACTGATTACAACAACAGAAGCCTTTTCAGTGCTACAAATACCTAACTAAATGAGTACATTTTCTCCCAGTAAGTTTGATATCAAGCTAATGACTTGAATTTATTGAGAATTCCATTATTAAAACTAATTATTTGTTTTCTGGTTTTGAGCATCTTCTCTAAAGCACAAACAAGATCATGCTATTAATCTGTCCTTCACACTCAAAACTTAGAGGGTCTTCATTTGAAATAAGGCATTTCCTTGACCAACCTCATCAATGACATCACCTTCCCCTTAGATCATTTCTTTCCACACTTTCCCATAACTGTAGACCAACCATCATTGCTTTATAACATGTGCAATCATTCTGGCCTTCTCACTGTGAAATTAATTATCACATGCTGATCGGAAATTCTAAATCATGGTAATCTTTGTCTTTGATCATAAAATTGAAAGATAAAACTATTACAACAATTACTCAATAGTTCACTTTCAAATTTGTAATATGGAAAGAATATGGGTTCAGAGTCACAAAGCACTGGAACTACTTATTAGTTTTTTATTCTTAGGCCTCTCTGAAACTCGTTTGTCTTCTGTAAATGAGGATAAGCACATTTAACTCAGAGTCTCACTGCGAAGCCTGTGTTCCTGCTGTCCCTCAATAAATATTATCCTCCCACCCCTCCCATTCAGTTTCCCCTTAGTTAATTCTGGTAGCTCATTGACACTGGGGAGGAGAAATAGTGGATATTTTTGAGAACCAAAATCAATTTGCAGCTAATTTTTTTAAGTAATACGTAAGGCATAATCAAGACTAGAACTAGAACTCAGGACTCCACATATCCAACTGAAAGAGTGTATTGCTACATTTTCCAGACAGTTAAGACTACAAGTGAATTTCTATACTGCATGTTCAGAGTTTTAAAATTCAGCCTTTGGAAATAAGAGACATCACATATCATGATGATATGGTGGCCTCACCAGTGTTTTTTTGATGGAATGGATAGGAACTGTGTTTGATTTCCATCAGCAGGAAAATAAAAACTCTAACATTCTTGGCAAGTAAACTTGTGTGGGTCTCCTAGGTGACTAGGAGTGATGAAAAGTGAGAGGGAATTGGGTTCTCACTAATGATAAGGATAATTGGATTGAGGGCATAGGCCTCCACTCTGATTGGGGCACATACTTATTCTGACATGGGAACACTCAACCCAGTGCAGGTGTTTCATAGTGTAGACTGTGGTGACTCAGACTTTCTCCCTTCTTGGTGACATGAGCTCAGGCTTCAGAATCCAGAGTAGTTCCCAAACCACATGAGGTCCTTGACAGCTAGCAGTGTCTGTAATCAGATCCTACTAGAACTCAGAAGGGATGCTTCTGTTTCAACACAGCAAAAGTCACTACGAGAATGTTCTCTATTGCTGACATAATAATGGTTTTGCTAAAAATGAACAACTTTTCTTAATATTTATCATCTATTTCAACCAACCAATGTAACTGACAATAAAGAAATCATTGGTTGACTAATGTGGACAACATGATGTAGTTATTTCTGTGACTTACTTTTACACAGTCTACAAACTATATTCAGGAATATACTTGTTGGTAAATAATGTTTAGTGGTAATGCACATTTTTCTAAAGACTAAAATTATATGGGAAGTATAGGTTGCAACATGTATTATTGGCTTCCTTGATCTCTTCCACTGAAATTGTTTTCTTTGCTTTGCTTTGCTTTGCTTTGCTTTTTCTTTTCTTTTCTTTTTTTTTCTTTTCTTTTCTTTCTTTCTTTCAATCTTTATGTATTTTGAGAGATTTTTGCTATAGGGCATCCACACTCACTAAAGAGACAGAAAGAGATGGAGAGACAGAAAATGAAAAATCACTCCCTGGGATGATGGCCATGCCACAGTCCCTCCTTCTTCATTCTCCTCTCAGGATTTTGGGCATACATACACACGTCAAGCATGAGTTTCAAGGTGCCAAGTCTAGGACTCAAGCCATGGTCAGCCATATGGAGTCCAGCCCCTTAACCACTATGCCACCTGCTGGTCCCATTTTTGTTTTCTGTTTTTGTTTTTGTTTTTGTTTTTTTGTTTTGTTTTGTTTTGTTTTCCATTAGGTAAAGTGATGTTGGTATTAAGTGATAGTTTTTTTCAACATTTAAGGACAAAAATTTAGGGCCAGCCCAGTAACCTAGTAGTTGAAGTAGTCGGATCCCACATAGCTGACCATAGTTCAAATCCTAGCTGCTCCAGAGGTAAGATAAACACTCAGAGGGCCTGTTAGTATTTGCCCCAAATCCCAACAGGGTGAAGAAATGGAGAGTGGATTGTGACATGATCACACTCCCTTAAGGGGTGCTTTGTCTCTTTCTCTCTGTCTATTTCTTTCTGGAAAACAAACACACCCTCTGGCAATTAAAAAAAAATACAAGTAATGTTTAAGTCATTGCAATGATATAGAAAAAGTTTTAATAAACTGGAGGAAAGTAAGTAAACTATCTTCCAAAGAGCATCCATAGAAATTTGACATTCATTAACTACATCAGTTCTTCCCAGAATCTGGTCCTTAAACTTGTAGAGTCTGAATTTTGTGTTCTCTGTACATCAAGAATGCATTCATCAACCAAAACTGATCTGTAAATCTGGGGGAAAAATATCTTATTTTATAATTAGATCTCAAAGCCCAGAACAAACATATCAGCATGATCAGTGTATCCCATCATAAATCACTCAGAAAGCAAAATCTTACTTAAGTCTTTTCTTGTTGAGTGTGACGATCTCACATCACCAGCTAGCGAGGCCAAGAGGACTTATGATAAGGTGATCTTCTCTTTACATAGTTTAACATGTTAAAGTGAGCTGCAACTAAGTCTTCTAATACTGCAGTCCATATCATCTCCTTAAATTGCTTTTCATGTATCAAAATTGTTTGTAATCTAAAAGTGTAACACTCAGAGAGTAGTCTTATTCTCTTTGTATTCATAGGTATGCCTTAATATTATCTCTAATAGCAACCACAGGTAATAAAACCTGAAGGAGAAATGTTTTTACTTTATTATAGCTGAAGGCCAGAGCTAGGAATAGTGGATTCTATTTATCAATTGGAGGATGGGCATACTTTAAGTCCTTTAACATGAACTGTTCAAATATTCTCTTTCTGTTCTTTTTGGTGAGACCCACCCTGAGCATCATGTTTTGTTTTGTTTTCATTTTTATTCATTTCTTTCTTTGCTTTTTACTAAGACAAGAGCTCACCATGTTATCCTTGCCTCAGTTTCTTCACTGGGCCCTCTGTCTTTGCCACATGTCCAGCCCTGTTTTAGACAGGATCTCACCATGATGCCCAGGCCAGTCTTAAGCTTCAGACTCCCAGAATTGGGGGCAGGATAGATACATTCCTTCAGGTTGAACCACAAATTGAATCCTGGTCACTTGTGTGGTCCTAGGCTGGGGGACGATATCTTAGCAGCACAATCCCCCATGGTTGGGTCTCTAATGTTTTTTAATCAATGAGGTATTTCCTTATGGTCATTTTAGTTGGTCTTAGTATATAAAGTTTTAGTCATACTTAATTTTTAGTGCAATATAAATCATCTCATCTTTTAACATTTAAATTAAAATTAGGAGATTTATTTTAGATCGTTTGCCATTGGACATGTGTATTTGCCAGAAAAAAAAAAAAAAAAAAAAAAAAACAGAAAAATAGGGAAAGTGAGAAATCACCCTTCAGTGGGGATGACCATGTGTAACCCCTTCTCCAATCTTTTCTTGGGATATTGGGTACACATGCACATGTGCCTGGTGTGTTTTTCAAGCCACAGTCCAGAACTTGAGGGTCTTAACCATCATGCCATTTGTTGGCCTCAGATTTATTTTTAAAAGAATTACCAAAGAATAAAAATAGTGGTACCCAAATTATCTTCAAATATCAGTGGCATATTTGGGGAGGATTCCTGGGTTTCAATTTATTTCTCAATCTTATAGAACACTTTGTGTTTTAATAGTTCATTTTCCCTAAAGAAGTCTTTGTTCAATATAAATTATGTCATTAAAAATGGAGTTGTGTTTATTTTTCACTATCCTTAACTTAAAAAGATTATCAATACTATATGATCCAGCAATTCCACTCCTGTATATCTAACCAAAGGACAGGAAAACACTCAGTCTGAAAAGTACTTACACATTTATGTTTATTGCAGCATTATTCACAATTGCTAAGGCATGGAACCAATCCATATGTCCCACAAACAGATGAATGGATTGAAAAAGTGTGGTACATATACACTATGGAATACTGCTCAGCCATAAAAAAATAAAAATAAAAACAGCATTTGATAGAAAGTGGGCAAATACAGAAGATTTACTCCTGGGTGAAGCAAGCCAAGCTACGAAAGAGAGACATTCATTGTATGTCTCCACTTAATATATTTAAACTATTCACCTTCTACAGTGGAAGTGAAAGATTAGAGGATATAGAAGCAAGGAAAATGGAGACAGTGTGGGAAGAGAGTGGGAGATGAGGGAGAGTGAGAGGAAAGGAATCAAGGAGAAAAATAAAGAGGCAAAAGATTTAAGGGGCACAGAAATGGAGGACTGTCTGTTGATGATAATGTGTACGGTATCTTCAACCAGACTGATGTAAAATATAGTCGAGTAGGGTAATTCATTTTATAATCTGCAGTTATGTACAATGATTGAATGTATAAAAAATAATTTAAAAAGTATCAATATTTTCTAGGCCAGTGAAAAAGAAGTTTTGATTTTTTTATATTCCCAAATGATAATGGGTACATGGCACAGAAAAACAAGCTAAACATGGATATGTGTTCCCATTCTAAAGTTCAGAGCTGCTGATAAGAATAGCTGCTAGCCAGGGACTACATTTCTCAGTAACACTCGTGTTTCAATGTGTTATGTGACTAGCTCTTGATAAATATATTTTGAATAGAAGTAATGCAAACCCTGTGCACAAGTCTCTTCTATATTTTACCTGAATGAGGGACAGTTCAATATTTTACAAAATTTAGAAAATATATGACAGAAGAAACCTAGGGCCTCCATTATCACATGAAAAGTTGATTCTAAACACCATATTGACCATATTGAGCTCTTGGTTGAGCAAAACATGAGCCTCTATTTCGCTTATCTATAAAGCATCTAGTATTACTTCAAATAATCACTATATGTAATAGAATCTCAGAATCTAGAAAGTTAATGTTTAAAGAAGTAATCGAATCTCCTCTTCCCTACGCACTATTCAAGATATTCATTTCTTAGAGGACAAATTTGGGGTTGGGAAAGGAGAGAACATAATGAAAGCTATATCTTTCCAAAACTAATGTGCCAATTCTAGTAGATTTATTAACTATATCTCCACTTACACAGCTGATTCTATAGGTCCTCAAAATTTATACTTGGCTCTGAAATAGCGAAAGAAATATGGAATTAAGAGGGAAAAGAAAGGCTACTTTTCTCCTGATTAAGTAGAGACATAGTCTAAAGGTTAGGAGACATTTCATTCCTGGGCTCCTCAATCAAAAACATGACTTCAGTAGATTCAAATCTATGTTTAATTAAGGAAGGACTAAATGCAGATTGTGAGATCAGTGATGAATGGTTAATACTAAGTGTATAAAAACATACTAAACTGGAATAGTAAAAATAAAACTTGAGGAATCACTGATCAGAAGGCAAAGGAAATGGGCCAAATCATATAAATAAATAGGAGCAAAGATTACATTTTAAACCCAAAGACCTCATTTCTATTTGATTTGTATTGGTTTTATGTCAAATAAAGCTAATGTACTTGAATATTTATTGTTTTAAATGCTTTTTTGGATTGTGTACAATACCCATTTTGGAAGTCTTAGAGTACATCTAAATAAATAAAAAAAAAATAGCCAGACTTTGTATGTCCTTAATTGTTAAAAATACACAAGATATTCCAACTAAATATGTCTTCAATATTAAGTTCAATGGGGTTATTTACTTATGAAAAAATAAGATGCATAAATGACAACCCCATGGGGATGTGTTAACCTTTGTCCTGTGCCCTGGTAATGGTGTTTTCTCAATGAGAAGGTGACTTTATCATGGCTCTCTAATGACCTCACGAGAATGAGTTTCCTCTCTCCTGAAGACCATATCCATCTAGCTACAACTCAAGCAAAAGCCAACCAAACCCCTGAATAGACAACAACCTTCAGATTTCTACTAAGTCTGGCCTTGTTAAATGGAGACAGATGTTTAGGATAGGGTATTAGTACCATGGTGTTGCTATAAAAACTTTTAAAGGAAGGAATTCAAAATGTATCTTGTACAATGCACTGCTCAACTAAGAAATTGAATAATAACTGATCTTTGTTATTATTATACTAATCTGAGTATCTTTAGTTTTTTCTTTTATCTTCTGGGGTCATTCTCTATAACTCAGTACCCCATTCTTTGTAGACCAGGAGTCCAGTGGCCTCCTTGAAATACATCTGCAACTCCTTAGCCACTGTGTACATTGCTAGGATTTGCACATGACACATTTCTCCGCCATCTAATTTTCTATATCTCCCTGAAATAATTCCTCTCTGAATAACTCCACTATTCATGTAGCTACTGCATTCACTAATTTAATTTGATACAAAACACAGACTAATGGCTTCTCCCCCCATTTATTTTATATATTTTTAAAATTTGCCAGAAGGCATGTGTGCATGCCAGAGAGAAACAGGCAGAGAGAGAAAAGGGAGAGGCATTCTCCCATGCAGAATAGTCACATCAAAAGCCCTTCTCCTCCATCCCTTCTTCCTTCAGGATTTTAGGCACACATTCACATATGCCCAGGATGATTTTCTAGCCACTAGGTCAGGACTGGAACTACACAGTCAGCCATGTGGGATACAAATTCTTAACCTAATCTGAAGGTCATGGCTGGCCCCCCACTCCATTTTGTTTTTCCTTTTATTCTTTTTCTTTTTTTTTTTTTTTTTAAGAGATTTTTCCCATAGCATGTGCATACTTGCCAAAGAGACAGAAAGAAAGAGAAAGAAATACGAAAAGTGAGAAATCAGCCCCAGATGGATGGCCACATCACAATCCCTTCTCCTCCATTCTCCTCTCAGGATTTTGGACATGCACACAGACGTGCCCGATGTGAGTTTTAAACGACCAGGTTCAGGACTCAAAACCATGGTCCACTATGTGGGAGTCCAGTGATGTAACCATTATGCCATCTACTGGTCCCTACATTTGCTTTTAAATAGACCAACAGTAGTTGACAAATCTACTGTAAATAGCAGTTTGCTCTTGGGAATGCCATGAAAAACAGTAACTGTCCATAGTTTCAATCATTCACATGGTTTCTAATTTCATACCCTGGCTCCCTGATGCTTCGGCCCACTATTGTTTAGGGGCATTTAGTTTAAAACAGCTGGATTGGAGAAAAGAAACTTATAAAGAAACATACACATGGAAGGTGCAAAACCATAATATGGGAGAATACTACTAATCACCAGGAATTTATAGAAAGCAAAAAACAGTTGTGGAAAACGAGACTATAATCTTGCCAGACTAAGAGTGAGAGGAGCCCACAGAGAGCTCAGGCCACACCCAGGCTGAACTACCCAAGCACAGCTTCCCATCTCCCTGGACTATTGCTAACAGTGAAGCACGCAGGGCCATCCAGCTCTGCCTCAAGGGACAGCTTGGAGGGATGTCTACCAGTGTCTGCACAGGACAAGACATCTCAAAGAAAATTATCTTGGGTGAGTATGGAGGTTTTAGGTTCAAGAAATTCTTGGCTACTTGAGAGCCCTTGAAATTTCCACTGATTCTAGTGGCAGACGGTGTTAAGTGATGAGCAGGACATACCCCCATGTATAATTCTTTCCTGTCTCTTAGCTACCAGTGCTACAAAGAAAGATATGCTTGCTTCCCCTCTATTCCCAAAGACAATTGAACCCAAGTCTCTGGGCTGCAACAAGGAAGACAATTAGTGAGTTACATTCAAATCACTTTTAGAGACCCTTCTTATACCCCAGTGAAACAAACAAGGACCTGCTTGTTTGTTTGTTTGTCTGTTTGTTTACAAAGCAGTTTACATCTGCCTTGTTCAAGTTTTCCCATCCTGAACCTTACCTGTCATTCAACTCCTTTATTCAGCAAATATTTAGTTGACACTAGTACTTTTCTTGTGACTAGGCATTTAACAGTGAATATTCCAGACAAATCTAAGGCCTTAAGGAGGTAATATTATAGAAAGGTAAACAGTTCAATTACAAATAAATATATGACAATCTAATGTTTATGACCACTATTGAGAATAATAAAACAAGACACAGGGCACAGAGGGTAGGTTCTAGGGCAGCAGGACTGCATAATATTTTACACAGGATGATCAGGAAAGGCTTCCCTGGGAAGTTTCCCCTGAGCAGTCACCTGAAGTAAGTACCTGGGTCTGGAGCATTCTTGTTATTACCACATGAAAGTAATAATTACCAAGTGTCTGGGTTGGAGTGTGCATGGAGCACTCACCTCTCCATAATCAAAATGCTCTTTCAATTTATTTTTTCCATAAACGAAAGGTGTTTCTCCCCCAAATTCAGAACGTGTGGGCACACAGATAGCTTGTCATGCTATACAACCCTTGTAGGTCCTGCTATATTATATCATTATTATGATGATAATCATTATTGTGACCACTGTTTTTATCAACTGTAGACCAAGACTAACACCAAGTTGAATCTTGTGGGAAAATAGGCAAATATGCAGCATGAAGAGAAGGAAGTTGCGTAGCTTGAAATACACATCACCTGACATTACCCTCAACTGCATCACCTCAAATGGGCTTCAGTTTGGATCGGAAGGTTGGTCTGTCATATTGTGCCTTAAAGATATACAATACTTCCCAGAGGCAAACAAAGTTTAAAATCAAACAGGGCACACCTGTTTATTGACCAAGACTACGTGATCAGCATTATTCTATGTGTCATTAGAGCTAGCAATAGAAGGCTTGAATTCATATTTGAAATACTTATGAAACGCATGATTAATAAGACATAAAAATTTATGACTTACAGTTGCGCTGTGAACGATGACCAGCTGTTGGAATGAAGGGGCATATTGAATATTAAATGTTGTTACAAAGGTCACATATAAAACTGTCACTCAGAAATGAGAGAGGATCAAGGAATGAAGAGTAAAAGATTTTACATGGTGTGAGAGTATCATTGAATCCTCTCACTCTGTATTGTGTATGGCCCGGAGATATTTCTTTGAAATTCCAACCTCTCTCTCTATATATAATAGACAGTCTTCCAATCAGCCCACCTGCAGCCTTCTCTGACTCAGTAAAGGACAACCCCAGTCTTCCAACTGTTCAGGTCTGAAACAGAGTCATGACCCTCTTACTCTCCCAAACCCCACCATCTAACTCATCTGTTTACCCTGTTTGCTCGGCTTTCAAAATATATTCAGAAGCAAGTCCCTCTCTCCAATCTCCACCCCAACCAGCCCTGAGAATCAAGATTTGTCCCGGAATTATTGTGCAAGCCATCTCTCACCTTTCTTCTTCCACTATTTCACCATCAGACTTTCTCAACAGAGCAGCCAGGGTGCTGTTTTTCAGTTGAATTAGATCATATCAATTTTCTGCTCAAATTTCTATGGTAGTTGCCCAGATCATTCAGATTAATATCTCTTATCCATATAGTCACTGAAAAAGATTCTCAGGTACCTCCTCTCCTGCTGCATTTATTTGTAAGTATTGGTATGAATTTAAATATATATACCTACATTTCACCCCTCAAATTTTATAATGTTTTACATTTATAGTAATTTTTCTTGATAATTTTTAACATAAAAAAAATCACACTGGCATAATCTTAAGGAGTTAATGTATACTTTTTTTTTTTTTTTTTTTCTTTTTTTGGAGAGGTTTTTGCTATAGGGCGCGTGCGCTCGCCAGACAGACAGAGAGAGACAGAGAGATAGAAAGCGAGAAATCACCCCCCAGGGGGGATGGCCACGCCGCAATCCCTTCTCCTCCATTCTCCTCTCGGGATCTTGGGCACGCACGCACACGCACCTGGCGTGAGTTTAAGTCTGCCGGGTCCGGGACTCGAACCGCGGTCGACTACGTGGGAGTCCAGCGACATAGCCATTACGCTAACTTCTGGTCCCGAGTTAATGTATACTTTTACATAGTTACAGTTTGCTTCCAAAAGCAGGATAAACAGCAATTTTACTGAGACTCAGAAAATCTAAGTGTTTTGTCCAATTTCACAGAGCTTATATTTGTCGGTCACACCCCTAACACAATTTTAACTCTAAATTCTGGGGAAAAAAAATACCTGTGGTTCAGCCCTTAAATTCTAAACTACCCAAATGCAGTATAATTTGAAGTTTTCTTAGAAAATTGACACTCTGGCTTGTTATATAAAATATATATTCAAGAAATAAAGTACAGAAAATATAGATGACTCACATTCTCTTAAAATCTTCCAATCTTACATCTGCACTTGATTTTTCATTATAAATGTACGAGAATAATGGTTCATGTTTTAATATCTTTATTGGGCAGTTTAGACAGTGACGCTATAGTGAAAAGTAACTCGCAACTCTTATTGACTTTCCACAACCAAGACTGATTTCTAGCTCACCCTGTATTTCCACTCCAAGTCAAATGTAGTTACTCAGCCCTAACATGAGATACTGTAGTTTCTGGGAAAAGAGAAAGGAAAGACATGTGGAAGCACGATGTCTCAGATGTAACACTCTTCAACACTGCCTGTACTTCACTGATCAAAGCAAGTCATATATCAACTCACTCAGAGTGGGGTATGTGTGCCTTCCACAAGGGAAACAGTGAAGGCTTCAGGCCAAGCCTGATGTCAGTAGTGTTGGTAAGCACAACCCCCTGTTAGGGATTATAGAAGAGATAATATAATCCACTGTACTGCATAGATTGTTCTGAAAAAGAGCCCAGAACTCTGAAAGAATAGGTCGTAATTGGCTAGAGAGTGAAATTCAGCTCAAGCCCATAACTCAAGTCCTGGTGGCTATTATGTACACTAAGCTCTGCTGCTTAAAAAGTCAGCACCAGCCCGATGGAAATCCCTGAATAGAGATCAGCTTTATCAGTTAAGAGTCCAATATGCCATATGCCACTCCTTTTCACTCCTCAGTCCAGGCTCAACACTTCCTCACCTCTAATGCTCTGAGGTGGAGAAGAATCAGTGAAAAATCAACTGCTTCTGCGTACTCCAGGCCTCCACAAAACAAAGTTTTGAATGTAATTTTAAAATTTAAACTCGTCTGAATTCTATGATTCTCATTGTTTCCAACTGGCAAAGGTATTTGAGGCTGGTGGTACAGGAGGAATGCAAGGCTCCGTGATGCTACACGTAAATAGGAGGGTCCCAGGTTTGTATCTGGAGGTCTCCCTATGCACTCTGGATACACATAGGTGCCCATGATTCAGGCTGACTGAGCCTGGAGGTGAAGCATGGCATTGAGAGTCTGTCAGGAGTGACTGTTTCTTTCTCTTCCTCTCTCTATCTTTCTATCTCTCACTCATGGAAGAAATAAAATAAACTTAAAGAAATTAATAAGAATAAGAAACAAAAAGTATTGGAACAAGCTACTGCCTGTAGTTCTTTGCAACTGTAAGAATGAACGAGAACAAGACTTACCTGGCACCTCACAGCTGATGAATCTTCATTCCTTTCTCTATAATGTTATTTCGTCATACAATACAAATATAAGAAAAATGTTGTTCAGTGAATAAAAGCATACATATATCTATTATGGCGTAAAAGCTCTTTCTCTTTTTTCTATTTAAAATAATACATTTCCTATTAAAATAATTTTACTCTTTAGTGGTTTTTAAAATATCATCATTTTTTCTTATTCATGTCAGAATCCTTCTTGGAAAAATCCCTATTGTGGAAAATTCTACAAAGTGACTCAGTTTTCTCAACAAATAAAGTACAGACAAAAAACATATAGATACTAATAAGTACTTTAAAAGACCTATCAACTAAGTACCATCATTTCTCATTTAAAAGATGCAAAATTTTTATGAAATAATGAGAAATACTTGAATCCTAATTGTATATTTAAAATTATAGAATTGTTGTTATGACTTCTAACTTTGGAATATTATATCTTCTAGAGAAACATACTGCATATTACTGACACACAAATTTAGATGAAGTCTGTGAAACAAATTTCTACACTATGCTATGAGGCTAGAGTAGAGATGAAGTGAAGATATCTCTGAATGAATAATAGTTCATTCTGGGTGTTGGTAAGAACATTAGTATTCTAGTATTCTCCTTTCTCTTTTGTAGGTTTGAATATTTCAATATTAAATTATTTATGGCAATTTACAGTAACAATCTATGCTATATTTAAGGCCTCAGCAACAACTTCGTTGTGTATTTTTTAATTTATGAGGCTTCATTCATCTGCTAAATCTTATCATGTTTATTATTTATTATGTATTTATAAGTTGAAGCAGAATACTGAGAAGTAAGGTCAGATCTCAACCTTCTATGCTGTGAAATTTAGATTATTGGAACCATAAGAAAACACCAAAGCCCCCCATCTTCATAGGCTTCAGCCATGCCACACCAAAATGACTATAAACGTACCTATAGTACCACTTTTGGTGAAAGAGCGTTAACTGCTTTCAATGTTTCTCCATTGACATTGAGGACAATTTGATATTTAACCCAAAAATGTAGAAGCAACTTCTCTCTGTCTTAATCCCTCAAATTTAAGTATTCCTCTTCTTATTTTCTATACATGAAGATTTGGATGTAAAAAAGAACATCCCAATGTTAAAGATCCTCATTAATCTTACTATAAAAAGACCCCAAGGTACAATAATTCTATTTTTTTCTTACTCTAGAAATTGACTCACAGAACATATGTTTGTAACTGAGCCTTGATGTTGGTTTGTGATGTCCAACAAGAGTTTCCTTCTAGTCAGCAGCTTTTCCTGCAAATTCCATATGATATCTGAATTTTATTTTAATACGGCACTTATATATCCGGGGTGTCAGCCTGACAGCAAAAATCTGATATGAGATTCTTGGAAATATTTAACGTGAATACTGCTTGCGGCTGACAGGGTAAAAATTCAGTGATGGAGTATTTAATTCTTAGTCTTGAACAAGACAACATGTTGTGCTTTGATACAACACAGTCAGATGCTCGAGAAACCCAGTGCACTGGAAGTCCACAATGCGAGCCTTGCTCAATCAGCTCTGGTAATATAAGAGGGTTGTGTGTTGTGTGCGAGCACGTGGTCTTCATGGATTTTGTTTCTGCTGTTTGTGGTGTTTGTGCCAAGCCTAACCACAAGGGAGGTACATACTGGGTGTGTAAGAAGCCTTGAGCTGAGGAATGTTTATAGCAGGACTTTAGGTCACAGAGTACAATTGCCTGCAGGTTATGGTGAAATGTCTCCTAAGTCAGGAGTTCTTGATTTAGATTTCCTTAGTAACTATTAATAGATCAGAACCAAGATAGATTCAAATTGCTTTCTCAGAATCTCCTTAAATTTCACCATTTTTTCTTTCTGGATTATTTTTCCATTTCCTTCTGGGACCTTACCGTATGCGTTATCCCCTTAACAATTGGTAGAGAAAAATAAATCACTTTTAACAAAATTAAGTGTCATAATTCTATTCAATATACAAAGCACAGTTATGTAAGATTGGTTCTGAACCAAGTTTGCCATGGCTTCTATTGCTTCTTTACTGTGTGACCTTGATAAAATTACTTAATCTCTCCAGGTCTTCATCTCCTCATTTTTAAAATATAACAAATAATAGAATTTACTCTGCAGAGTTATTACGAAGTTTCAGAAATAATTAGTGAAAATCTCAAGTCCTGTGTCTGGAATATAGTAGAAGCTTAGTCAATTTTAACTTGATGGAGAAAAAGAGAGCAAAGAGGAGCTTTTTTCAATTTGGTTCATCAAGAAATAACAGTAACAACAAATCATGGGTTGAGGATGAAGAAGAAAAAAGGAAGGAGAAAAATATTGATTAAAAACATAAAAAAATTTGTGTGAGAAAAACAAATACCTTAAATGAATGATAGTGATTTCAGAAGGTAGAAAAGCATGCTCACAAGGAGAAATAAGCCCTCAAATTAGAATCATTTGAACCCCATCCAATCTTTGAATGCCTACAGTGTCAAAGATATTGCTTAAGATATTGAACTTTATTTTTTTAACTATTTTTTTTGTTTTTAATGTATTGTTCATTATTTTAAAGTTTGTTATAGGGCATGCATGCCCACCAGAGAGACTCATAGAGAGTGAAGGGGGGAGGGAGTGAGGAAGAAGGCGCCAGGTCTGGGACTCACAAAATGTCAGCCATGTGGCAATCCAGCCCCTACACCACCTGTTCCAAGACACTGAGCTTTAAAATTCCTTGTAATAATCACAATAACACAGTTTAAAAGAAGAGGCATTGCTTGCCTCATGAGTTTACAGTCCAGAGAGAGGATAGATGAGAAAAACAGCCATGACATCACCAAATAATGGGCTCCATGTCAGGGGGGGAAGCATGAGATAATAGGCTCCTTGTCAGAGGAACACATAAGCCTCTGAAGCTGAAAAGAGGGAAGACTTAGGCTATAGAGAGACCCCGGGGAGCTCAGCTGAGGAGGTGGCTCTTTACTGGGATCATAAAGAAAAATTACGATTTTTTCAATAGAAGCAAGGCTTAAAGTTGATCTAAGCAAGTTCAAAGCTGAGTAGACTTGAAGAAGAGTATTATTGCAAAAACCTCTGATAGAAAGGAATCTAACATATAGATGGGGACCAGGACTATAAAGGGCTTTAAACTTGGACTTCACTGTGAAAGCAATGATAGGAAGTGTTTTTGGAAATACGAAACAAGAGGACATAATCAAATCAGCCATGGGAGTGGGAACGATGAAATAGTAGATTTTTAAATATTCTAGACTTCCATGCTTTAGAGTTGATATGGAGATTGTGGGGATATTTGCTGAAAATGTAATTATAAGAGCAGGAAAGATGAGAACAGGTGGAATGTAAGCACCAATTTGTTCTGAGTTTGAAAACCATTGTCAACCTCTGAATAAATTTATGTAATATATTTGAATATTATTGGATAATGAGTGTTGAGGATACACACATTTAATTTTCTGTAGATGAATGTTGGTTTGCCCTATTAGTCCTCACTCTGCTATTTATTTCCAACCAGTATGTCTGATTTCTTCAGCTAGATTAAAATTGCTCAAGACCAAAGATAAAAACATATATTTTGCTTTTCGATAGAGTCCTCAACCTAGTGTTGCCTATGTAGATATGTCTAATGAATAGGAAGATAAACTAAATTGACTTTTAAAGTAAGTGTCACCTCAATTAAATGCTAAAAAATAATAAAAAATAAAAATAAAAATAAAAACTCAAAGCGCATTGATTTGCTAAATAAAGATCTGCCCAGCTGTGGTGATATGGCAATAAAGTGCCACTACACAATTTTGGAGCTATAAGAGAATTCCCTGGATTGGGTCTGAGTAGACCTGAACATGCCAGGAATGCCTGTGATGCTGCTGGCTGAAAAGCTGGCGGAGGATCGCAGCATGACAACACCCTATTCAAGGTCCCTGTCTCTCTTTCTCTCCCTCTTTCTTTCTCTTCTTTTTTCTTTCTTTCTTTCTTTCTTTCTTTCTTTCTTTCTTTCTTTCTTTCTTTCTTTCTTTCTTTTTATTTTTTTCTTGAGAGAGAGATTTTTGCTGGAGGGCATGTATACTTGCCAGAGAAACAAAGAGTGACAGAGAGACAGAAAGTGAAAAATCAACCCCCAGAGAGAATGACCACACCACAGTCCCTTCTCCACCATGTTCCTCTCAGGGTTTTGTGCACTCATGCACACACACTCAGCGTGTTTCAAGCCCCAGTATCCAGGACTTGGACCATGGTCACCCACGTGGGAGTCCAGCGCCTTAACCACTAAGCATCTTACTGGTCCCTTCCTCTTCTAATAAAGTAATAATTTAAAAGTAAAAATAAAACAAATTAGTTATCTTAAAAAAATTAATAAAGAAGATCAGTTATTAATTCATACTGACCTAAGTCCAGAAGTCTTCGGTTCCACTTCTAATAGGGTCGGCTAGTTTTATCGAAAGCATAGTATTTGCTCTTAAGACAAAAATTATTTCCAATGTCTTTATCTCAAAGGAAGCCCCTTTTCTAAAATTTTTAGCACCATGGACTATAGTGTATCACCTGGAGGCAGAAGCTTCTAATCCTTCATGTTTAATTGTGGGCTGAGTGTCTCCATTAGATCATCCTCCAGACCCCCTAAGCTTTATATGTTCCAATAGGAACTCTTCTTTCAATGCAGCTTGGCTTTCTGATATGACATCCCCTCCACCCAGTTATCCAGATGCAAAAATCCTCCGACCTCAGCTTCCCTCCGGTCTTATGCCCAACAGTTGCACACTTTATTTTTTATCTTTAAGCCCTTTACTGTTCATTTTCCCATTTAGTTTCCCTTTCTTTTCTGTTCTTTGGCCCATCAACATTCTTACCTCTGCACTGTTCCACCTCTCATCAATGAATCTTTTATGTATTGCATATTTACATGTACAAATGTCTACTTAGGTATTTAAATTGTATGAGCTAATTTTATCCCACAGGGAAAAGTTACTGAGAGGAGGGAGAATCAACATAGACTTGGAGATACTTTCATTTATCACAGTTTCTTCTCACTCCACCTCCAGGATCCATCCAGTGAGCCTTCAAGGGTCAAACATGATTAAAATACCACATTGTGGTTTTCAGGCTATATTTAAACTCCAGCTCTTCTAACAATATAAAATTATGTGGACAGAGGGTAGCCACTGAAAATGCAGTTAGTCAGGGAGACGCTTTGTAAAAATCAACACTTGTTTTCTATTAGGAGATATATTTAGAGGATTAAAATGGAAAACTGGCTGTTCTACATAGCACTCAATATGAAGCCTTTTTACAGATCACAGAGGGATTTCTTTTTATTTATATAAATGGTGAAAAAAAAAAGAAAGAACACGTATACTTGCAAACAAAGCAAAACAAACAAAAGCACTTTCTGACTTTTTTTTTGTTGTTGTTATTTTTTCGGCCTAGAAGGAGTAATATAGGAAAAGAGTTGTAGAATAAAAATCACGGGATTTTAGAGCTGGAAAAGGCCAGGGAGATCATTGCTTTCAACCCCCTGGAATTACAGATGAGGAAACAGGCTAAGGAGTATGTGCAACTTTCCCAAGGTCACAGTTAGTTAATGTTTCAGCAGGGACTAGAACTTAAATCTTTTAAATCCCAGTCCAGTCCTCTTAAATCGTAAGGAAAGGTGGGAAACAAGTGCTATTTCCCAAGAAATCACTTATCTACTTGCAAAAGGGTGTTTTGCTTAAACCTGAAAGAGATGTAGTCTCTTGGTTTACCATATGGTTTAAAATATGGAGCAGTTACTTTGACATTTCTTCTGGAAAGTTCTTTCAGGCCAGTTCAGTATCTTCCTGCTGGGTTTCCTGGCAGCTCTGAGAAACTTGTCCCAGGGCCCATGGTTACTTCTACAGGCTTTGCATACAAGAGACTGAACCAGTGGCTTCTGAATTATGATCCCTCAGCTACTTGGGGTTTGGCACGTCTTGCAGTTTAGCAAAGAAGTAAATTTCAATTTCCAGAAGAGTGAATTTGGGAAGGAGGGAAAAAAGAAATGGTTTTAACTGAAAGGTGAAACACAGACTGTGGATTGTACCACGAACGATAGACAGTAATTTCATTGTGTATAAAATATATAAAAAAGAGAGAACTTGCTAAAACGATCATAATAACAAAAACACATCCTCAGGTCTACATGTGCTAGCTTGAGAACTGGACAGAGCACTTACTAAAACCCTCAGGGATTTGAAGGAATGCCACTGGGGTGGGGAAAAAACCCATCTGTATGTAGCAAAATGCAGCCTTTTTTCCTGATATGAAGACATAATTATTCTCAAAGATCCTATGCTCCACTCCTTGCAACAGAACAAGAAATAGCATAATAGCATTCACTAGGGAGAAATCCTATATGTCCCTGGCAGTGTGCTGGAACATACCAGAGAAAATTAACAGCTTTAAGTCAGATAGGTTCTTGGATCATAGAAACCTCCTGTTGCACATTCATCATTTAAGCTCAGTTTTGTCAACTCGCCATATTTCCAATCAGATGCACACACATACTATAACAGTTGTACATGCTTATGAACACCCATGTACACACAAACACACACACACAGCCCTGAAGTCAGCACATGGTTACAATTTTCTTATTGTCTCAAATTGAATTTGAATATACAGTAAGCAAGTTGGATGATAATTTTATGAGGTCTGGAGATAATTTATCAATGGAACTTCAAAGTTCTTTCAGCCTTCCTGAATTGGTCAGTATTAAGTAGGAAAATATGTAATCACTTTAGGAAAAAAATATTAGATTTAAATTAGGTCAACTAGTCTTGAATGAACGCAAGTTTCCAAGATATCAAGTAGCTCATCTCCTTGTTTCCTTTTTCTAAAGAATTATTTTGTTTAAGTTTATTTATTTACTTATTTTTAACTTAACCAGAGTAAGAGAAAGAGAGAGAGCAAAAGTGAGAAAGCCGGGGGCCAGGTTCAGGACTTGGCCATATGGGTCTAGTGACCTTAACTACCTCGCCACCTGTTGGCCCCCTCCTCGTTATTTTAATCTGCTATTCCTTAGAGAATCATTAGTTCGTTAATGTTTCTAGATCTGGGTGTAAAGCATATGGCAAGAAATATACAAACTAGGGTATGTATTTCTACTGTTGTGATCCAAGAAATTTAGCAAATTTCCTCCTGTTTAAGCTCACATAGTAGGAAAGGATTGATAATATGGAAATTTGTTGAATACTGAAATCCCAAGGCAAAATGTATCTGAAAATTATAAATGAGAAAGGTTGAGGGGCCAGCAGGTGGTATAGTGGTTAAGGTATTTGACTCCCATGAGGTCAATGGTGGTTCAAATCCCAGAACCGGCTGCTTGATATGCATGCCGGGCATGTGTGCATGTGTGTGAGTACCTAAAATTCCAAGAGGACAATGAAGGAGAAGGGATTGCAGCATGGCCATTCCTCCAGGGGGATGGTTTCTCACTTTTTGTCTCTCTGGCAAACACACCCTATAGCAAAAGTCTCTAAAAAAAAACAAAGAGCGAAATGAGGAAGGTTGACAAATATAGGAAAGACAGGAAAGAATTTGAACATTTAGCTATCTCTCAAATCTTTTTTATTGGAGAGGTTTTTGCTATAGGGCGTGTGCACTCGCCAGACAGACAGAGACAGAGAGACAGAAAGTGAGAAATCACCCCCCAGCAGGGATGGCCACACCGCAATCCCTTCTCCTCCACTCTCCTCTCTGGATCTTAGGCATGCACGCACACACGCCCAGCGGGAGTTTATTTAAGCCACTGGGTCCGGGATGCGAACCGCGGTTGACTATATGGGAGTCCAGCAACATAGCCATTACGCTAAATGCTGGTCCCTCTCAAATCTTTTGAAACAACAAATTCTTGTAGAGTTTTTGCCATTACTGGGTAAGGATAAAATCAGCATTTTGTGCATTTCTTCAGAACAGCCTTGGAAATCAATTTTCATTTTACATACAAAATATTAATCTCAGTATTATTAAGTACTTTTAGTTAACAACTGCTGAAATTAGTACAGGACAGCTGGGACTCTCCCCATCCCATTATCAAGGTACCACGCTGTGGTTGAGAAACAATAGGAACCCTCAAACTGGTCTTTCCTAAGCAACAACAAACACTGTATTTGGCAAATGCTCCATTTCTAGGTTGTAACTAAAGTATCAGCAGAAAAGAACACAACTCTATGACAACTTAAGTAACTGCTCATAATTGTTCTTGTTCTTGTTAACCATTTACAGTTAAGTTGACTTCTAGTTAGCAGGTGGTTATCACTCACATTTAAAGATAAAAAACACTCTTCATTAGATATTAATATATTAGATATTTGAAAGAGAATAAGGCAAAATGACTGCCCCCTGCTCCATTATTAAAACTGTAATAGCAAGACCAGCAGTTAGCATAATGACTATGTCGCTGGACTCCCATGTAGTTGACCGCAGTTCGAGTCCCGGACCCGGTGGCTTAAACTCACGCCAGGCGCATGTGCATGCGTGCCCAAGATCCCAAGAGGAGAATAGAGGAGAAGGGATTGCGGTGTGGCCATACCCCCTCAGGGATGATTTTTTGCTTTCTATATCTCTGTCTCTCTCTGTCTGGCGAGCACACACGCCCTATAGCAAAAATCTCTCAAAAAAACCAAAAAAATTTTTAAAAAAAATGTAATAGAAAGGGACCAGCAGATGATGTAATGGTTGTATCACTGGACTCCCACAAAGTCAACTATGGTTCAAGTCCCAGACCTGGCAGTCTAAAATTCATGCTGTATGCTTGTGCATGCATGCCAAAAATCCCAAGAGGGGAATGGAGGAGAAAGGATTGTGGCATGCCATCAGCCTGGAGGATGATTTCTCACTTTCTGTCTCTCTGTCTTTCTCTGTGTCTCTGGCAAGCACACATGCCCTACAGCAAAAATCTCTCTAAAAAAAATTTATATATATATATGTGTGTGTGTGTGTGTGTGTGTGTGTGTGTATATATATATATATATATATGTATACACATACATACACATACATATATAGCGAGCATGGGACATGAACCAAAATAACTTTTGGCCAAGACAGATGAGCATCATATCTAATGGGAATATAAAAATATATTTCTGGAATGGCTTTATTTTAGATGAGAAGTAAAGGATAGAATATTTGAGAGACTGAGATAGGCTCAAGATTTTCTTCATAGGATAAACGCTGGAAGCAAAGACCCAAGAAGTGAAATAACAGACTCAGTTAAAGGGTCATCAAGTATTGTTGCCTTGGCTGGTGAATATCGTTGAACAGCATGGCTAACTCTCCTAGGGAGTGATTTCTCACTTTCCCTCTTACTGTCTCTGTCTCTATCTCTCTCTATCTCTATCTCTGGTGGGTACACGTGCCCTGAGGCAAAAAACTTCTCTTTAAAAAAATTTACTTCATGGGAACAAGCAGTTAGCATAATGGCTATGTTGCTGGACTCCCACGTAGTTGATCGCGGTTCACGTCCCGGACCCGGTGACTTAAAACTCACGCAGGTGCATGTGCGTGCGTGCCCAAGATCCCGAGAGGAGAATGGAGGAGAAGGGATTGCTGTGTGACCATCCCCCCTGGGGGTTGATTTCTCACTTTCTGCCTCTATGTCTCTCACTGTCTGGCAAGCACATGTGCCCTATAGCAAAAAAAGCTCTCAAAAAAAAAATTTACTTCATAATAAATTTACTAGAACATACTCTTGATAGAGAGTGTATATGAGAAATGATAAGACTGAGGCCATGTTTTGCTTTTATTTTACTTTGTTGAACAGTTTTTTTTAGTAATATTGTATTAGAGTGTCACAAATCGTCTTGACAAGAAAATTGTTAGAACTGAAAATATCCATGAAAACATTCTATTTATGAATTTAATTTGGACACCTTTAGTGACTGAGTGTTAGTCAAGACTCAATCACCCCAAAGTAACATCAACATTAAAAATTTTATAGCAAATCACTTGAGTTCTTAAAATCCTAAGAATTGCATTCAGGATTTTGTTGTTGTTTTAAAGTATTTATTTACTAATATGCAGAGCTTAGAATTAGTGAAATAAAAGAAAAATATGTAGTTTACCACTTATTTATCAGAGGAGAATGGAGGAGAAGGGATTGCGGCGTGACCATCCCCTCTGGGGGGGTGATTTCTCGCTTTCTGTCTCTCTGTCTCTCTCTGTCTGTCTGGCGAGCGCACGCGCCCCATAGCAAAAACCTCTCCCAAAAAAAACAAAAAAAAAAAAAATCAAGTTGTCTCCCACCTCAGAAATCTGTAGGTTCTATGCACAAAAATGACTTTTTGGAAATAAATAAGGTTTGAAAAGCTACATTAAGTGTCTGAGTTTTCTAGAGAGAAATTGAAAGCATACAGAAAGTGTAATCATTAGGTACCTGATGTATGAATATGAAGAGGACTCGAACGATGGTCCAGTCACATGGGAGTCCAGTGCCTTATCCTCCATGCCACCATAGTTTGGTAAATCTTGTTATATTTACATTTACATTTTGTTATGCTGCTGTATCTAAACTGAGGACAGAAACTATTTTGACATTGTTTTTCCACCAAAAGAAAAAAGTAAAAAGAAAAGAAAAGAAAAAGAAAAAGATTCCAGAAGTCTGTGGTTTGCACCTAAAAACAAATTTCTGGGTTGTTAATTAGAAAATAAACTGATCAAAATATCAGTTCTTTGCTTGATTGAGCATCCACTAAAGTTTTGGAAAGAACAGAAATAATGCATCTGCTTCTCCCTAATGAATTTGAAAAGATAGGTACAATGATTTAAATGTGTTCCCCTAAAGTTAACATGTTGGTATTTTGAAGGTACTTGTGTTATATTGTGAAGGCATTAAAAGGGTGGAAATTTAACTATGATGTTGAAAGGTGGCGCCTTCAAGAAGTTATTAGTAAAAGATAAGGTCATTAGGAAAGGGCCTCCATGATTGAATCTGGTTGCTCTATGATAGAAAGAGACATAAAGATACAAACACACATAAATTCTTTCCATGGCATGCTTTGAACCATCTTTGACCCTGATGGAGAGTCCCTGACAATCATAAGACCATTCATTACTAGAAAGGGTCCCTTGATGTCAGTCCTTTGAAACAGTGACCTAAATAAACCTGTACTCTTTCTAATTCTCCAGTGTGGTATTTAGCTGTTAATGACATAAGACTGGACTATAACAGTTAAGCACACGACTTTTCCTCAAATATTGCAAATACATTCATGGGATTTTATTATTATTATTATTGTTATTATTATTATCATTATTATTATTTAATTACAACTCTGACTTTAGCACTAAGTTAAATCATAATGAGATTTATTTTAGATAGAAATTTACTTCATGAGGCCAGCAGATAGCCTAGTGGTTATGTTGCTGGACACCCACATGGTTGACCATGGTTCAAGTCCCAGACCCCATAGCTTGAAAGTCACGCTGGACACATGTACATGTGTGCCTAAGATCCCAGTAGGAGAATGGAAGAAAAGGGTTTGTAGCACGGCCAACCCCCCTAGGGAGTGATTTCTCACTTTCCCTCTCTCTGTCTTTGTCTCTCTCTCTCTCTATCTCTATCTTTGATGGGTACGTGCGCCCTAAGGCAAAAAACTTCTTTAAAAAAATTTACTTCATAATAAATTTGCTAAAATATACTCTTGATAGGTATTGGTGGTATATTACAGTGTTTAAGAGTAGGGATTCTGTTGTAGAGTTAATTTAAATTTACCCTCAGACCCAAATCTCCAAGAGTTCATATAAGCACAACCTTGGTAATGCTTAAAATTTCATCTATGTTTCGACCCTCTCTTTCCCTTCTAATATATATTTTATACTTTGCTACATCAGTAGACAAATATTATTGTCCATTTCAATTGTTCAGATATCATGATCACTTCAAAAACATATATACTTATTTCACCTATTATATTAAACCTATATTAACTCTAAATTCAAATTCTTTGAGTAAATTTCTTTCATCTCATCCATTGTTACCTAACCAAATTTGTTTTACCCACAAGACACAGTGCCATCTTTTCTTCTTTCTTCCATGACTCTTCTCCATGCATACAGGCTACTTTGTATATTTTACTCCTATTTCCTTTGAACCCAGTGTGCTCTGCCACTCTGAATTCAGCCAGACCTTCAAGGCTCAGCTTAAATTTCCTTTTTTCCAGGAGCACAGGATGGACTGTGCCTTGTGTGAATTTCTTTTATACCATAAATTTAACATACTTGAAAGTGTCAAACTTTGTTTCCCTTGTTTGGTGAAAAGTTGTTAGCACAGTACCCTGCACACAGTAAGTCCTTTATGGATAACTTATTGACTGATGGATGCTTCCATGGTTATTTTTCCTCTACCGCCTCTGTAAAGATAAGAATACATGTTAAGACATTTCTACATATTCTAACCTTGTACAATTCATGAATAAGTCACCTGGTATTTGTGTTCAGTTGTTTCAAAGCCTAAATATACCATTAATGTTCTTTATATGTCAAAAAAGGCCATAGCTCCAGATTAAAGCTACTCACTATTGCAAATACTGCATAATTAGGTGCATTATGGTCTATGGTGATAACGTTTATCAAGATCCTTCTACTGTGGCCTCTTAAAAACTGGAACACAAGCCAAATAGAGTCAATTATTATAAATAAAACATGGTTCCAGTGACACATAAGCCCTTCTGAAGCATCTCCAATGAACATCCATCGTGTTCTGTGGAACAGGAGAGGAATGGTAAGAGATCACAGTTCACCAAGGCTGCATTGTATGGACTTATGGGCAAACTCCTATTCTGCCTCCTTATTTTGAGCAGAGACATCACAGAGAGAATGTTCACTTAATGGGATGGGTTTGTGTCAAAGAATATGTGTATATGAACTGTTTTGCTAATTAAATCTTATTTTCCACCACGAGGCTTATATTTTCAGATTTTGATTTTTTTCTCAATATACTCAAATTCCACATTTTATTCCTAGAAATCTTTAAGCCTTGATTAATTGATCACATTAATCCAGAAATTCTATTTTTAAGTCTGAGAGTAAATATTTTAGGCAGAGTTATTTTACTAATTTACCTGATTCATCATTGATTTAACTGAATTTCTTTTCTTATTTTAGGTTTTTGTCATAGGGTGCATGCACACAGCAGAGAGCGACAGTCGGCCATATGGGAGTCCAGCACCTCAACTACCTTGCCACCTGCTGGCCCTAGGATTTTCTTTTTTTAAAACCTTATTCATTTTACTCATGATAGAGGGCTCTCTTCACACCTCAATTCCGTCTCCACAGCTCTCTGCCTTGCTGGATTTTGGGAGCCTATGCACATGCACTAGACATGTTTTAAGCTGACCCAAGTACTGAACCTGCAGCCAACCATGTGACTTACAGCCCTGGAGTTAGTTTGCTGCCAACCGTGCTACTAGGTTGGGCCTGATTTTTCTGAATTTCCTTCAAGTGTTCTTGTACTGACAAAATCATTAGTTGAACTCCTGTTTCTCCTGAGTTTTTACCACCTTTTTTTCTCTCTCATTCTTTCTTGTTTTTCTGGAGAGTTTGGGAGTATAAAGAATAGTATATTTGTTCAAATCCTCAAATCCATCAAATATGTGTAAAGGTTAGGTCCCTTTTTATAACCAAAAGAAAGAACAAACAGCAGGTGTGCTCCTTACCATTATTTTTACTTAAAATCTTCTGAATTTTACGCAAAAATTAATGTTCTAATAGTGAGTTCCCATGGAGATGGACAGAAAAAGGTGCTTATATAATAGAGTGCAATTTCCCAGAGGACATGTCTATCAGTAATAATCCATCAGATCAGGTGAAACTCAGATAAAATGAGTTATCAGCATGTAGCTTTTTTTTTCTTTTTTCTGAAGTAAAGACTTGCACATTTGCCAAAAATTATTTTCAGTACTGTTTCATCAGCACATGTTTTTCTGAGCATCTAAATAAGTTGAGGCTTTTCCTGCATTCGCACTTCATAACTGTGGGAACAAAGGCTTAAAGCTAGAATAAAAGCTAACAAGATGGGTCAATTTAAGTCTGCTTGGTGGGGAAGAATTTGGACAGGAGATAGAGAAAACGATCCTTGTGCTCTGCAATCATAAACATACGGATGCTTCGAATTTGAGATATGAATGACCATTTCTGCAACCATAAAAAAAAATGTCAAAGAAAAAGTAAGAAATATAAATAGGTCAAGCCTGGGACATTATTTCAGCACTTAGATGGGGGCAGGCCTAACATCAGATACATCTCCTCGGGGTTCCCAACTTCACGAGCCAATACATTCACTTCTGCTGGTTAAATTTGTGTACTGAATTTCTATCACACAAAATTCTTGTTTTCCTCTCTAACAAGCCAGAGAGTTTTTATGGATTTGTACATGAATGAATGCCCGCTGACCTACAAGGTCCCCTCTATAATGGCCATGTAATCCTGACATAGCATTGAAATGACAAAGATATTGAACGAGATGGCTCCAAACAATTGGCCTTGCTGTAATTTCCCTTCATGTAAAGTGTGAGCTTTCTGCTTAGTATCGTGAAAGAACCACCTTCACTTGTATGGGTCAGTTACAAATTTCACAAAGAATTCACAGCAGTGTGACTGAACATTAGGCCCAAGGCTTTCTCCCAGTTGCATTGCCAAGAAACCCAAAATACCTTTTGTATGTTCAGCTTCAACCTTTACTTTGGGTGCCCTTTCGATAAGCCTATACCCGCTGGGTTGTACTCTGGAAAGGGCTTACTCTCTTTGGCTGTCAAATCAACTCATTACGCTAACTGTTGGTCCTAACTGTCAAATCATCTCATTTTGGATGTTAGTTATTGAATTATCTCTCCCTGGCTAGAGAGTCAGGTACTATAGCAGGAAGTATAATAAAGAATCTGGGCTGATGGGGATGCCTGATCACCCTTCAGATGTATCCACTGAGGAGCTACTGATTCTGTCTTCCTTGATTTCTGTCAGTGCTAGTAAAGGACTCTCAGAAATCAGATCCAACATGTATATAGCCTCATGGGGTTTCCTCACTTTACTTTTAGGAAGATCCTTAGCATTTCTAAACCTAATGATTTGTTGTGACCATCTTGGAGATGTGTTTTACATTCTGTGGGAAAAAAAAAAAAGAGAGAGAGAGAGACATCTAAGTTTTGATCTTCCATGGCTGTTTGTCAATGATACTAATTTGCAAAATATTTCTTGACTGGAAGTAAAATATAAAATCTAAATTCATTTGGGGTACAACAAGAAATATATTTCATCTACCAGCTTTCCTCTGATTTTAATATACTATAATTCTTTTAACTTTAAGAAAGTATTTTAAGGGACCAGTAGTTAGCATAATGGCTATGTCGTTGGACTCCCACATAGCCAACTGCGGTTCGAGTCCCGGACCTGGTGGCTTAAACTCACACTGGGCGCGTGTGTGTGCGTGCACAAGATCCTGAGAGGAGAATGGAGGAGAAGGAATTGTGGTGTGGCCATCCCCTCTGGGAGGTGATTTCTCACTTTCTATCTCTCTGTCTCTGTCTGTCTGGCAAGTGCACGTGCCATATAGCAAAAACCTCTCCAAAAATAAAAAGTATTTTAAGCTATAAAAAGACTAAATAATTTTTCTAAATAATCTTAAAGTCTCTAACAAAACTGTCTCTCTCTCTTTCTCTCTCTCTCCCTCTCTCTCTCTCTCTCATACATACACACACACACACACACACACACCCTTTTCCTGAATAAATAGCAAGAAATAAAACTCTACCAAGGAAATGGAAAAAGACCTCTCATGGTTTAACTTGTTTTGAGAATATGCCTGTTAAATAAATTTTACACGTGATCTGAAGTGTGAGCCAAGGAAGTACATATGGTGAAACTTTAGCAAATACTTACTGGGGGAGTAACCCACAAAGGAATAAAATATCCTAGCCACAGATTTAATTTTTTCACCCAAACTGTTAAAAGTTATGTCATTTTTCACTGAAGAATGTAGGCTGGTTAATGGATTTAACACCACCATTTGGTCTAATTTCCTGATGTCTGCTCCAATCATTGTATAAGCCTCTTTATAAAGGGAAAAAAAAAAATCTTAGAATTTTATCTTCTTGTTTTCTGTGTTCTCACACAGGCACTGTAGAAAAACTGGATGGAAAAAAAAGTGCTTATGCTAGTAACATTAAGTATGAGCTCTGGTTTAAATAATATTTATTCTTTCCTATCTGAATCTACTTTTATCTCCTAAATTTTACATTGCTTTTTTCTAACAAAACCTCTAGACCAATGGCAATTCTAGCCATAGTAATTATCCTTTGGATGACTTAACTTTTAAATTGTCTTTCTCAGATGACGAAACTCCAAGTTTGAAGTAGCAAAAACGTAAGTCGTGCTTTGTCTAGCAAAAACGTAAGTTGTGCGTTGAAGCATCTCTTCACAAGGTTTGGGATCCTGATCTTTCCTAGACCATATACAAACTTAGGAGTTTGATTAAAATGTTCTACTACACTCGTTGTTAAATGGTCATTGAAGGTGAATGAAAGTTTAGAGACAGACTTGATTCCCTTCATGGATGGCCTCATCAGTGATGAACTACATGACCTTGAATTACTTCCATAACTTTTTTGTTCTGCCTTTTATTCTCCAGTGTGCTCACCAAAGAGACAGAGAAAGAGAGAGAAAGAAGGAAGGACAAAGCACCCTCCAATAGGATGTGGTCACACTGCAATCCCTTCTCCTCCATGTCTCCTTCTTCTTGGGATCTTGGGCATGCATACATGACTGACTTGTTTTTTCAAACCTTCAGGGTCAGGATTTAAACTGTGCAGTCAATCATATAGGCTCTCACTCCCATAATTACCATGCCATGGAGCCAGCCCCTTTCATAACTTTCCTGTTTACTTCCTTGTCTAAAATAGATATAGAAATTTTTCCATGTCCACAAGCTTTCTATGAGAAATAAGTAATATAGTCCAGAAGTTCAGTAGAATGTTCAACTAATAATGTAAGCTCAAAATAATGATTCTATTATTATTATTATTATTATTATTGCATTATTTAAATTGTCATTCTGTGTCAATTTCTTTACATTAAGATTTTTTATTATTTATTTTAATTTGATTTATTCCTTCATTTATTTTACTTTGATCAGAGAGAGATACGGAGAGAGAGAGAGAGAAAGAGAGAGAGAGAGAGAGAGAGAGAGAGAGAGAGAGAGAAAGTGAGAAAGGAAGCCACCAGGTCTGGGACTCAAACCGTGGTCAGCCATGTGGGAGTGTCCGGTGCCTTAACCACCATGCCACCTGCTGGTTCTCCACATTATTAAGATTTTTATAAGCAGAAAAACGGTCACGTATGAATAATATAACCTGAGACCAGCAGATGGTTACATTGCTGGAATCCCATGTAGTCCACCAGAATTCAAGTCCCAGACCCAGAGAATTAAAACTCACCCAGGGTCTGTGTGCTTGTGTGCCCAAAATCCTGAGAGGGGAATGGAGAACAGTTTGCAGTGTGGCCATCCCCCTGCAGGGTGATTTCTCTCTTTCTATCTCTCCATCTCTCTGGTGAGCACACATACCTTATAGCAAAAATATCTCTTTTAAAAAAAAAAAAAAAAGAAGATGATAACTACTGTTTCTCACAAATTCTGAATGCTTCTTTATATACTTTCATCATAAAAAAAGATAAACATCTGTTTTAGAGTCCTGATTCATAATTATTGTTGTAATTTTAGTCATCGTAACACCCTCTGAAATGCACACTGGCCTTCCACATGTTTACGTCTTACTTGTAATACAAGAAATGGTCAAAGTTCATGCAAAATGTGTATTATGAAAAAGCTATACCTGGATTTCAAATAAAAAAAATTTGCATCAAAATAAACTCATAGTTTAATTCCACTGGTTTATGAATTTTTTGAAGTCCCCTTATATATTACAAATTTTAGAAGGAAATGCTAGGATTTATTTATCATGCACCAAAATCAGTTCAACCAAAGTTTGAAGAAGAAAAATATGATTCTATTCATAGTAGTTTTTTTTATTTTCAAATTTATGATTTATTCTCTACTATATTTCAAAATAATTTATAATAAAGATAGAAACATAGACAGGTAGATTAATGAGCAGATAGGTAGGTAGTTAGAAAAATAGATAGCACTTCCCATGACTCTGTGTGCCTGCCCCTTTGGTCCTCTTTCTGTCGTCTTTCTCTGCTGCTATAATGGTGCACATGCATGTCCTGGCTGATGCTCTCAAGAGCATCAACAATGCTGAAAAGAGGCACAAACGCAGGTTCTTACTAGGCCAGACTCCAAAGTTATTGTCTGGTTTCTATGATGATGAATCACAGTCACATCTGCAAATTTAAAATCAGCAATGACCACAGAGTTGGAAAAATTGTTGTGAACCTCACTGAGGGTTAAACAAGTGTAGAGTGATCGTCCCTGATTGGATGTGCAACTCAGAGATCTAGAGAAATGGTAGAATAATCTGCTCCCATCCTGTCAGTTTGGTTTCATTGTACTTACAATTGTACTTCATGGCGTCTTGGACCATGAAGAAGGAAGACAGAAATGTACAGGAGGGAAAATCTTAGGATTCTGTTTCTAGGGATGTAATACACACAAAAAAAATGCCTCAATAAAAAAAAAGAAAAAAAAATAGATGCATGAAAAATTATGTACGAAATACAAATAAGATTATCATGTGTAATGAACTTAAGATAATGATTACTGAAAGGTAGATCTTCATTCAGAATTTTCTGGAAATGAAGGGAAAACAGAAATCAAGCAGGACCATGGAGATACAATATGAGTTGGTAATAAAAATGAGCTTAGCAAAAATGTACTAGGGTGATTGGTCTGAGAAGTATTTCATGATTGGTAAAGTCTTTTTACAAGCAAAGTGAGAAATAGTGATTGACTGTTCTAAAAAATAACTAGAATAATAATAATGATGATTGGGAAAAACATAGAAAAGATATTGAATGATGAAGTGGGGAGATTAATGTCTCTGTATTGACTGACGTGCATGGCATTCCCTTTTGAAAAAATAATGTAATACGCTGTAAAGTTATATGTAATCCAATGTAATACAAAGAAGATTATGATGATAATAAAAATTTTTAAAAAAGGGTTTTGGTAAGTGGAAATAGTTAGAAAGAATACTATTTTTAAAAAACTTATTTGAGGGAACCAGCAGTCAGCGTAATGGCTATGTCGCTGGACTCCCACGTAGTCGACCGCGGTTCGCGTCCTGGACCCGGTGGCTTAAAACTCACGCCGGGCGCGTGTGTGTGCATGCCCAAGATCCCAAGAGGAGAATGTAGGAGAAGGGATTGCGGCGTGACCATCTCCCCTGGGGGGTGATTTCTCGCTTTCTGTCTCTATGTCTCTCTCTGTCTGTCTGGCGAGCGCACGTGCCCTATAGCGAAAACCTCTCCAAAAAAAAAAAAAAAAAAAAAAAAAAAAAAAACACCTATTTGAATAAAAGATGAAAGCTTACATGAATAAATTACAGATTATGATACTTAAAAAAAAATGTACTAGGGATGCCAAATTGCCAGATATCAGTATTCACACTTCATTCAATTCACACAGCAACTTGGTGAAAGAGATGGTACTATGCCCATTTTTAGGGGTGCATGATTGGTAGAAATAGCTACACAGAGACTAGATGCCAGATGTATGATTCATGTTCTCAAAATGCCTGAACTTGCTGCTTAGAATTTCAAGAAGAGTTGTCTAATAATCACAGTGGAATTACACAGACCCTGGATTTTTCTGTTCTACTAAAAATTGTGAAAGAGAAAGAATATAAATATTGTGTGTGATGTTTATAATTTGGGGATTTACTTTAGGACATACACAGAGTAGTAAAGTAGATATTAGTTATTCACTAATCCCATATTTATAAATCCAGCCAATCACTAAAATTTATTTGTAATTCCACAAAATCAATACTCACAATGCTCTTTTTAATCATTAAGGGACATATGCAGAGTGACAAAACATTTAAGTCCCCATTGCATGATATGAACATTATCAGATGAGGTCAAATAAAGTGAAGGACGCTCTACCTTTTATTTCCGCTTTATATTATAAATAGGTCGTGGCCTAGTTGGCGCCATTTGTTCTGTACTGTTGTACTTTTCATTGGTGATATCCTGTTTAAAAAGGCACCAAGCATTGCACTGTGCTGTCTAATGTTCCTAAGTGCAGAAAAACTGCTCTGCCTCTTACAGAAAAAATATGTGTGTTAGATAAGTCTTATTCAGAATGAGTTGTAGTGCTGTCGTTGATGAGCTCATGGTCAATAAACTAAGAAAGTTTGCAACAATCTGTTAACTCTAGGATTGATGGTTCAGTATTTATCAATTCGGTGTTGACAACTTTAGAGAAGTACTGAAAACAGCAACAATCAAGTCTATTTCATTTAAAGAAGAATGATTCAGATAGGACATTTAAATCACACTCTCATCTCCCTCACACATTGGTATCAAGGTATCTGGTAGGACTGATATTTCAAATTTGATTTCCAAAAGCTCTATCCTTTTTTATTTGTTCAAAATAATCTAACTGTAGGATGGAATTCACATTTTTTTTTTCGTAGAAAAACTTGTTTGTTCACAAAGTTCTTTCCCCAAGTACTGAATTGCCAATCCCTTACCACCTCACCTCACCTCCCCATGGGCCACTGATCTGATGCCATAGTCCTGTCTGACCCAGGCAAGCCATTCCTCCTCTATTCCAGTACAACTCTGTGTGTAATAAGTGGCTCTTTCATCATTTAATTTTGCTTACAAATCAGTCTAAACTTTTGGGTTCCAGTTCTTCCTTAGAAAATGCTGCAGGAAGAACGTTGTTAAAGGGCTTCCAGGGAAAGGAGCTGATGAAAGTTCACACATGTGACTCAGACATGAACACCAAGGCATCTGGGAAAAGTGGCTTGCTCAGTGCTTATTGTTCTTTGAAGAAACAGCAAGCCTCCTTTCACACAGCTCAGTTCCAGAGCCCAACAGTGAAGATCTTCTCTTTCTTTCACTCTCTTCCTCCATTTTCTTCCTCTCTTTTCTACTCCACATTAAGATGGAAGGTGAGACAGGAAAATGATCAATTCTTTGCATCTGCATGTTAAGAGATAT
The DNA here is from genome assembly GCA_026018925.1 of Tupaia tana. Taxonomy (NCBI): domain Eukaryota; kingdom Metazoa; phylum Chordata; class Mammalia; order Scandentia; family Tupaiidae; genus Tupaia; species Tupaia tana. Next base: position 250,894,297 of record JAKSZU010000001.1, on the reverse strand, counting down.
AATACCCTTAAACATAATTCTATCTCATTTCTAGGAATCCTGTATACCCTCCTAATACCATGATGGCAATTTGGAAGTTTCAGACTGAAGTCAACTTGTTTTATAATTCAGTTATTGTTTGCAGTTAGAAGAAGAAAAAAAGAAAAAAAAAAAAAAAAAACCCTGCATACCACATCTACTTTAAAGAGAAAAAAATCCAATAATACTGTGCAAACTAATCATGAGATTTATTAAAGACTGGAGATTATGTTGACCAAGTGTTGACAGTCTGAAGTCTTGGATTTAAAATTACTTTAATCATGTTGCCAAATGCTTCTTAGGCTTTAATTAATGTGAAATGTTGCAAAAGCATTTGAATGCAAATATATCTTAATTTCTGAGATTTCGTTTTGTGTTTACTGAATCTGGAAATAATGTAGAGGTTTCTGGGTTTTATTTGGTCATAAGTAAATAATACAACTGATGAAATATTTCTGGAGCATCAAGCTTAAAAAACATTTCCTTATAAAAATTGTGGGACAGGCAGCAGGTGTCAAAGGAAACTTTCATCAGACACTGGCGTGACCTACACACTTCCTCGGATCTTTTCTACCCCACAAAATATATTGGAAAAATTAATCTGGTACACAATTGCAGGACCCAACAATGACCTTAGCTGAGTTTTCTAAGTTTTATAAAAACAGACTGTACCAACACCATGTAAAGAATGTGGTGGGTTAAAGTACTATTTCACTCTCAGAATGACAGTGGAAGAAAGAATTGCTGTTTTAGGTACATTCCCTATGTAAACACATTCTATACCAAAATTTGATTTATTTGATTATTTTCCTAAAGTCTTGGATATTTCATTGCATTTAATCAGAAAGATAATATTCACCCTGGGACGATGCTTGGTAAAGTAATACAGGAATCTGCTCTCTCTAATTAGCTGCTCCAGTGTTTAAAACAATTTTAATAGTGTTATCAAAATGTATCTGACATTAATTACTACTTTGCCAGGATGGGGTCAAAAGGTTCAGATTCTGTTACAAATTTTTGAGGCAACAGATAATAGAGCTGATGCTTCAGTAGTTAGCCGATCAAAAGGTTGCATTAGCAAAGTCTATACTAGGTAAGCTAAGCATAATGAAAACATGCAAAAACACTGTATAACATAATATTGGGAATATTTTTAATCTTGAGGTGAAGAGATGCTAAAACAGATTAGGGGTACATGATTGCTAAAACTTTTCAACACTAATATAAATCTGACATTAAGTAGAATATGGAAACCAAGTATGCGGATATCTGTGATCCAAGGCAGCAGAGTCTCTTATTTCCTCAATGCAAAATCAATCCAAATACACCAATCCTCACAAAGGCAAAATGTTTTACACAGAAACTTCAGAAAGTGGACCTTTTTCCTCCTTGTATCACTGACTAAAAGACAAACAAAAAAAGATAACTCCTCAGATCTTCAGTATTTTGGAAGTTCCTTATTTATTATAATTATCTATGACCTGAAGACATTTTTATATTGAGTCAAACCTGATTTTCTGATTTTTCTCCCCATTCTCTTCCTATTTGGACAGTGCCAACACACTTTATTTTTTTTTAATTATATATATATATATATATATATATATATATATATTTTTTTTTTTTTTTTGATAGAGGATGCCTGAACTCAACTCACCAGAGACAGAGAATGAAGAAGAAAAAGCATCCTCCAACATAATCATTTCTCCATTTCTCTGTCCTTACAGGATTTGGGGACACTCATGCACAAACACATGGCCTGTTTTTCAAGCTACCAGGTTCAGTACTTGAACAGCAGGATTGGCTATGTGGATCCAGTTTCCTTAATGGCCAGGCCTTGGAGTCAGCCCTTGACCCATTTTTTTAATGCTTCATATAGTCTCATGATTGGATTGAAGATAACGCTAAAGTAAGGAGGTAGGACTGTTCACTATTTTTGTCTTCTGTAAAGGAGAAATAACTTTGAAATAAAATGTGCATCCCCAAGTCAGAGCAGTGTCTTGAAGGGACATTTGTCAGTAAACACTACAAGTTAAGGAAAATAACAATTTGCAGGATGACTGTACACTTAGCTCCATATCCTTAAACAATGATAGCTAAATAATTTTTTTAAAAAATTCTGTATTTTAAAGAATTATTTATTTAATTCTATTTATTATTATTATTATTACTATTACTATTACTATTATTTAATTTGCTATAGGGCACACGTGCTCACCAGAGAGAGAAAGCAACACGCCAGGTCCGGGAGTCAAACAGCAGTCAGCCATGTGGAAATTCAATGCCTTTACTACCACTCCAGTTACTGGATCCCAAAATTGCTATTTTAAGGATCAAACAATTCTCTATTTCTTTGGGTGAATGTTTTGATTCCTTAGGCTAAATTTTTAATTTGATTACTTTGGTTATTAAAAATGGTTTTTAAAGAATTAGAACTAGCAAGAAGGTTCCCTGATTTATATTTAGGATTGACAGAAAAAAATGCAGAATGTCTAGTTAAATTAAAATTTCAGATAAATAATAAGTGATTTTTATAAAAGTATAATTGCTAAATTATATATTTTATGTTAACATTACATTATTTTATGTAAAATTTTATGTTTGTATTTGCTAAATCTTACAGCTTTAACTATAGTAATCTATATTTCTAAGCTTGAAAATGTAAAGTATTATCTACATAAAGAGTCATGCTCTATCTCAGTAAGCTATTATTATATTGACTGGGAGATAATTGGCAGGGAGAAGTAAATAGCTTTTATGTTACTCTCCTTTTTGCTCAGCTTGGGGAGGATTGAGAAAGCAAAAATGAATTTGGGGAGTAAAGACAAGATGAGGCACTCCTGTTGGTGGAAGGTAACCCCCACTGATAGGATATGGTTCAACAACTTGGCTGAAAAGGCAGGACCTAAGAAACCAGATGGCCAGTTGGAGTTATTGTGGAAATAGCATGGTCCACAGACAATGAATCTGGGAAAAGTGATATCTTATATGAATTCATAAAGCACTTATACATTCAGGGTCTTCCATAAATTCTAAGGGAAAGAAATTTGGCAAAACATTCAAAATGCTAGGGTCAGGACCAGCAGATGGCATAATGTTTACATCCTTGGAATTCCACATAGCTGACCATGGTTCAAGTCTTGGACCCAGTGGCTTGAAACTCATGACAGGTATATGTGCATGCATGCTTCTAATTCCGAGAGGAGAAGTGACTGTGGCATGACCATCCTTGATTGGGGGGAGGGGGGTGATTTCTCGCTTTCTGGCTCTTTGTCTCTCTGGTGAATGTGTGCACTCTATAGCAAAAATATCTCTCAAAAAAATCTTGTGGTGAAGTAAGATAAGATTTATACTATATAAAAGGTCATTTTAAAAATAAATTGAATTCTTGGGGCCAGAAGTTGGCATGGTGGTTAGGGGTTCTGGACTCCCACATGAATGACCACAGATTAAGTCCTAGACCTGGTGGCTTGTTTTCTCAATATCCTTCTCTCTCTCTCTCTCTCTCTCTCTCTCTCTCTCTCTCTCTCTCTCTCTCTTTCCTTCTATCTCACTCACTTCTCTCTCCTTTTCTGGTCAAATTATAAATAAATAAATAAAGTTAAATAAAATAATTCTTTTTTTTTGGAGAGGTTTTCGCTATAGGGCGCGTGCGCTCGCCTGACAGACAGAGACATAGAGACAGAAAGCGAGAAATCACCCCCCAGGGGGGATGGCCACGCCGCAATCCCTTCTCCTCTATTCTCCTCTCGGGATCTTGGGCACTCACGCACACATGCCCAGCGTGAGTTTTAAGCCACCGGGTCCAGGACGCGAACCACGGTCGACTACGTGGGAGTCCAGCAACATAGCCATTACGCTAACTGCTGGTTCCCAAATAAAATAATTCTTAAAAAACTGGATTGCTGCTAGTTAAACTAGGGCATTGATTTAGTTCAACAGCACAAAATTAATACCACCCCCCACCGTATGCATGACAGAAATACTCACAAGGGCACTGACTTAAACCAGGGTCTGAGTTACATGTAGATAACAGAAACACCACTGAGATATTAAATACCTAATTGTATTTTATTATAGCATTGTTTGAGTAAAACTCAAAAACTCTGATCTTGAACACCATTAGGTCTGACAGAGCTGCTGTTGTATAATGTGTCATCATAAGTACAGAAAATTCTTCTGGAAGTCTAACACTATAAAGACCAATAGACAAATTCCATCTGACCTAAACCAACATTTAGAAATAGCTGTGGAGGTTGCTTTACTTTGAAATTAAATGAGAGTGATAAAAATTATTTACCAAGACCTTAGAAATAGTGCATAAACGATAGCAAATGAATGTACACTTCTTCATATACAAAATTAATTTATGAATAAGTGATTTTCAAATATAACAATGGAACTTCACACCACAATTAGCAAGCTTTTAATACTTTAGACACTTTCTAAAAGGCTGCTCTTGAAAAATGCTTGAATGAATATAACTTTTATATCAATATATAAACATAAACTTTTAATCAGTTTGATGCTTATATAAATAGCTATTTAGAAAACTTTGTGGGAACCAACATCTGTGTGCATGCCCAAAATCCGGAGAGGAGAATGGAGGAGAAGTGATTGTGGTGTGGCCATCCTCCTTGGGGGAATGCAGTGGGGCTGATTCTCACTTTCTATTTCTCTCTGTCTTTCTGGCTAATCCACATGCCCTATAGCAAAAGTCTTTCAAAAAAAAGAAAAAGCAAACTTTGTAAAAGAACAAACATACAGGAGTTTTATTACTATCTTTCAAGCTCTTCAATATTTTTTTCCTTTATCAGTGTCTAAAACAACAAACAGAGGAACAAATTAGTGATTACATAGATGATATAGATAAGTATATATATATATATATATATATATATATATGTCCATTACCTTTCAAACATCATTGAAATGAGTTAAGGAGAATCATAAAATATGAATCACTGCTTAAAAGAATTATTCTTCCAGATGGCTATCAATAAGTTCAGAAGAGAAAGAAATTATATTAAGAATGAGTATGTGCATATTAACTACATAGGCATTTTTTTGTTGTTAGAAAAGTCCTAAACCTCATATAAAAACTATTTCATTCCCTTTTTTGTTTAAACCCGTAGAGAACAACTTGTGCAGTTTTGTTATGTCTTTCTATATTTTCCATAAAGTTTGGATTGCAGAGAATGCTTTCAGTTCAGGCTAAATAGTAGAACCCTTTCCATATCTTTACATACGTGAACAAGTATGAGAAGTAAAAAAAAAGAGATGCTAAGAAGCATGAGACACTAATGAAATTGTTCCACACACATGAAATCTCCATTTTGGATTCCCTAATGTTACATCATCTGCATGTCCAAAACCTTGTGGTCTTCAGTTAATATAATATCTTCCAGTTGGCTTTTATTTATTTATTTATTTTTATTTTGACAGCATAAAGCATAAATCTTCAAAACACTGCAACCACAAGCATAAAGTTTGATGGTAAAGCTACTGCTTAGCTTAAGGTTTAATAATACTATTTAAAGCCATTTTCTCTCAACATTGAAAAAAAACACACTTTAATAAGGTTAGGGAAAAAGAGTTATTGCCATGTGATAGCTGCCCATAAACAAAGCCTGGATGTGGTCTCAGAAAAAAAAAAAATTAATTAGTGAAAACAAAAATTTTGATCAAGCAACTAGTTTTTTTGTTTTTTTTGTTTGTTTGTTTGTTTTTTGGTTTGTTTGTTTTTACCACGAAGTGAAATGTATTGTTTAACTGAGTTCCAAAATAAATCCAGAGAAAGTAGATATCAATCAAAAACATACACCAATGATTCAAAGTAAAATACTTCTGTATTAATCAGAAAGACAACCAGAAGCATCGAGCAACTAACTTGAGCAAATTATTGGAACTTCTGCAAAAAGAGATGAAGTAGAAATACAAGATAGCAATTGTTTTTCTCAAGTTTCTGAAGTATCATGATATGAAGTACAAAGTCTGGGAACAGATTTGGATGACTAGGGTCTAATACAATCATTCAAAATATTTTGGGCCATGCCTGTGTTAATAAACAAAGAAATGTGGTATTATCTGTTGAAGATATTTTGTAGTTTTATCAACTGTACTAGGGATAAATGTTCACCTGTTGAAATATCCATTTTGTAAGTCAAATAATAATGTGATTGTATGTATAAAAGAAAATGAAAAAATAAATTTAAAAATAAACACAGTTTATACCATAACCATGTATATGCAGAACACATCCAGACAGACACTTTTATAAAAATCTACATAATGATAATCCACTTATTAAGTATAAACACACACATATATAAATATATTTTGGCCAAATAATTTTGAAAAAGAAGAAGGACAAATTTGGAGAAATTACCTTATCTGCTTTCAAAACTTACACAATACTAGAATAATTGAGACTTTTTTTTACATTTATTTTTTAATTTGTGGAGGATGTGTTTGCTTGTCAGAGAGGGAAGGAAAGGGAGAATGGAGTATGATCAAGTCACAATCATTTTATCCTCCATTTTTCCATTCTATTGGGCACTCAGGCACACAAACCTACATGTCTTTGAAGCTATTAGGGCCAGGATTCAAACCATGTGGACAGTCATGTGGGATCTGACTATCAATCACTAAGTTACAGAACTGGCCCAAGTGCTTTAAATCTGCACAAGAATAAACACATAGGTAGTACAAAATTAAACCACTCATATATAGTTCATGTATATCTGATATAGGTATCCAGGTAGTGGAAAAGACGGTCTTTTCAAAAAGTACAGTTGAAATGAAATAGATATTAAATTGGGAGAAAGTAAAATTAGGCTTTTATCCCTTGACTTACAGAGAAAATATCTTGAAATGGATCATAAATCTAACCATGAAATCTGAAACTATAAAACTTGTGAAGAACTCAAAAGAGCATTTTTACAATGCTGAGACAGATTTTTTAAACAGGACAACAAATACAGGAAACATAAAAGAAAAAAATGATAATTTAGACTTCACAAAATCAAAATACTCCACTTTTTATAAGATATGAATAAAAATGGAAAAGATAGGGTATAAGTCTAGAGATAATATTTATAATCTATTAATCTCACAAATGATTTGCATGCAGCATACAGATAAAAATTTCCTACAATTTAACACTAAGATGATAAACAACTCATAACAAAAGTTCTGAACAATTCTCAAATGAAAATATATGGGCAGCAATAAACACATAAAAATGCTCAAAACTGGTCATCAGGAAAATGCAAATTAATCAGTCCCTCCTATGACTTTGTCTCTCAAATGCCACGGCTCTTCTAGGTTAGAATAAGATTACAGTCAAAGGACTAGAGTCCCAGATTCAAAGCCTTGGGCAATTGGTACTCAGGTAGAGAGTGGACATAAAAATTCTGACCCTGGATCCTAAACTTCACGTGGGCCCCTCTGACATCCACCCTCTTCCAAAGGCTGAACTGCACCTTTTCTTCACAAAGTGATGTACCTTGGCTGATAACTCTTTGAGCTCTTCAGTTTACCCCAAGACAACACACTCACAGCCTTCTTCTGTTAGGGTCCCTTTGCCTCCTTGGGAAATCAAAGCCCACTTGGCTTCCTGAATAACACAGTTCATTAATAATTAGATCCCCCTCCTCTGTGAAATACAATACAATTGGCTTTGCCCATTGCTTATCTATCCACTCATTCAGCTGCGAAGGGTGCCTTCCTCTTTTTTAAGGTGAAAAAGCAGGCACAAGTCCCTTCACATAAACATGTCCAATTCATGGAGGAGCACTCCCATGTTTTCCTGCTTCTGTAACAGCATGAGGTGGCCCTGCCTCTCTGCAGCAATCAAGTTGGGAACCAAAACACCAGTTGCCATTTTGAAAAACATTCCATGTCTTTATGAATTGTTCTTTTGGTTCACTCTCTTATTTGACATGTGGATTAGAAAAGGCGACATCTGATTCTTTTCTTCTTTAAATGAGAGAAAAATATCTCAGTACTTCTTTTTTCTCCCCCTTTTTTTTTCACTTTTTTTTTTTTTTTTTGAGAGATTTTCGCTATAGGGCGCATGCGCTCGCCAGACAGACAGAGAGAGACATAGAGACAGAAAGCGAGAAATCACCCCCCAAGGAGGATGGTCACGCCGCAATCCCTTCTCCTCCATTCTCCCCTCGGGATCTTGGGCACTCACGCACATGCGCCCGGCGTGAGTTTTAAGCCACCGGGACTGGGGACGCGAATGGCGGTCGACTACGTGGGAGTCCAGGGACATAGCCATTACGCTAACTGCTGGTTCCCTCCCCCTTTTTTTTTTGTTAAAGAATCATTTCTTGGGAGCCAGCAGTTAGCGTAATGGCTATGTCGCTGGACTCCCAGGTAGTAGACAACGGTTCATGTCCCGGACCAGGTGGCTTAAAAAAACTCACGCTGGGCGCGTGTGCGTGCGTGCCCAAGATTCCGAGAGGAGAATGGAGGAGAAGGGATTGCGGTGTGACCATCCCCCCTGATTTCTCGCTTTCTGTCTCTATGTCTTTCTCTGTCTGTCTGGTGAGCGCATGCGCCCTGTAGCGAAAACCTCTCCAAAAAAAAAAAAAATCATTTGTTATACTCTTTAGCTTTTTCTTACATATTATATTGTAGATAGCTATGTTCTTAGTCTGAAAACCAGATCGCCCATCTCTGATGAAATATTATGGAGATATCTGAGCAGTCCTTCAATCCTTCAACCATAGGTATTTTTGTTTCCTGTGTCTTTAGACAAATAGATACAGAAAGAAAAATTTTATTTGACATTCTACAACGTGTGTTGGCTTCCTGGAATAACAAGCTTAAAGGAATTAAGATATATTCTTGGCTCTTCAGGAGTGACCACAAGCAAGTAGAAAATACAGAGGAATAAGTCAATCATTTCAATACTAGTTTCTTAGAACTAGTGATAGTCACACAGAGATTCATCGCTTGAGGAGCCCGTGGTCTGATTGGAATGTAAGCCAAGAGAGATGGATACTTAAAATAAAAAATGCAAAGTATTACATGACAGAAAACAAGACGGAATGGAGATGTAGAGATAAAGCACAGAGGATGGAAGTCTATTCATCACCCATTATATTCATCCATATGCTTCTTAATATTTGTTTTACACAGTTCACCACTCACTTTACTTCTATGCCTTTGCATTTGCTTAGTCTCTGCTTTCTGTTGTTTCGTTGTTGCTGCTGTCCAATCGTTTTTTGGTTTTGGCAATAACAATTTGATGTCTCACTAGAAATTAGTTATAAATATTTTTTAAAACCCTTCTGTCTATCGGTGGATTACTCAATTTTATGTGGGGCTTGATGACTTATAAAAAATACTTAGGGGAACCAGCAGTTAGCGTAATGGCTATGTCACTGTACTCCCACGTAGTTGACCACGGTTCACGTCCCGGACCTGGTGGCTTAAAACTCACGCCAGGCACGTGTGCGTGCGTGTCCAAGATCCCAAGAGGAGAATGGAGAAGAAGGGATTGCATCATGACCATCCCCCCTGGGGGATGATTTCTCGCTTTCTGTCTCTATGTCTCTGTCTGTCTGTCTGGCGAGTGCATGCGCCCTACAGCGAAAACCTCTCAAAAAAAAAACAAAAACAAAAACAAAAAAAAAAACTTAGCATCAGTATTATATACAAACTAATGTACACATTTATGCACATATTCATATTTATAGAGCTATACACAATAAATACAATTATCTGGTGTGATTACCAGTTCTAAGGATATCAAGTTGCCCATAAGCAATTATAAAAACTAGAACTTCGTTCTTTCATATTTGCCCAAGTTAAAGAGTATAATTAGCAAGTGTAATTAGATGTCTATGACTTTTGTATTAATATATGTATGAAATGAAAATGAGTTAAATATGATGAATTTCCAAGAAACATGTATCAATCTTTCTTGGTTCACTATCTTCTTTCTTTCCTCCATTACTCTCAAGTCTCTCCCCAGATATGATTGAAATATAGTTGAGATATTAAGTATTGAAGAATTCTCAAGGAAAATAAGTACACACATGGCTTAGATATTGACTAAGTATTGATTTACTGCTACTATTTAATAGTATTAGCTTTGCAAACCCAAGAATACATGATTTCAAGAAAATTAAAAAGAAGAAAGAGAAAATTAAAAATCTTTGGGCTGATGCCCATCTGAGATTCTTTACCATGAGCTAATCCTGAATTAACAGGTGTGTGCTGTGATCAACAAACAGCTGGACTCACCCACATACATTTGGCATGTAGTATTAAATGAAGTTATTTTCCAACTCACTTGTTACTAAATTAAAAATATAAATAATGTATAAATTTGCTACTTTTTATTTGTGCCAAGAGAGCCAAAAGGGGGAAAAAGTGGTATGACAGAAAATATTTCTCATGATTCCCATTATATACCAAATACTATTCTAAGCAATATGCTTTAAAATATTTTATTTAACAAATACTTCTGCAGTGCTTGCTTTGCTTGAGGTACTATTCAAGGTCAATTTTTGCTATTAACTCACTAAATTCTCATAACCACTTAAGAATTGGGTAATACTAGTCCCACCTTAGCAATGAGGAAACTAAGAAACTGCTAAGATTTGGGGAACCCGGGATTTAACCTCCAGAGTTAGGTGCAAAGAGAGTAACTCCCCAGTTTGAATTTAACAAACATTGGCAGGATTGAATTCCAGCTACACATGTGGTAGGTCTGGGAGTATAGAAAAGAAAGAACAGCTCCACAATTTTTTATGCAGTGGACATAATAATTTACACCTGGGAGGTATACAGTAACTATTTCTTGCATGAAAAAATGATTAATCAATTTAAAACTTACCTACCTTTAGGGAACTAAATTTGAGGAAGGAGGGCTTAGTAAAGAGAGTAAGAATTTAATCTGTTCAGCACAGGGGCAAGGGCAGACACAGAAGAGAGTTTTAGAGAAGATGACGACTGATCTGTGATTCAAAAGGGAAAAAAGCCAAAAATAGGGACAAAATCCAGATAATCGTTCAAGTTCATAAAGTAGTTTGCTTCCCTTGTTGAATCGTACTTTGTTCAGTTATCTATTCCTACTTAACAGACATTTTTCAAATGAATGGCTTAAACAACAGTTACTTACTTCTCTCATAGTTCCTGGGCTTGACAGTTGAACTGAGAAACTTTTCTTGCTCCAGTTGTTTCTCCTAGGTGGTATTGAGCAGATAGACAGGTTGGACAGGCTGGTCCAGTAGAAACAAGTCACATCTAATTTTTTTTTTTTTAATTTACATTTAATCACATATCTTTATAGTATACATTTCATTTTCCAACACAAATGCCATGCATGTCAGTCAAGACAAAGATATGACTATATACATTATCATCAGCAAATGACTTCTCATTTTTGTCAATTAAGCATACTTTTACAAAGTCTTTTCCTTCCCCTTTCCCCCCCTCACTTCCATACTAAATTTCTTTCTCACATTTTATTGATTCACAAAAGATCTTTAACTAAAAGTATGGAAAAATTCTAGAATCTAGTGACAAGTGCACTGTAATTTTCTTCTGAAATATTTTTTTTTCTTTCTCTAGTCCCCCTTTTGCTAAAGAGAGGTATAAACTAATTTATTTTAAAAAAATAGATTAATCTCAATTTGGTCTATCATTTGCACAAACCTCCATAAGAATTCAATTCCTGATGTAAGGCAACAGATACTATTGTATTATTGATCTTATGCAAGTAACCACTCTGCCACAAAATAAGAATACTCAGAAATATTTTCCAATTGCAAAGGGGTCAGAATGGGACAAAAGTTTATGTTTTAATTTTAAAAATTCTTTAACAAATTGCTGAACCTAAAAACTCAAAAGAAAACAAAAATCCTTAAATCTAGATGACAAAGCATAGAAGAATATCAGTAATATTTCAGAAAAAGTCATAGAATTCTGTTTCACTTCAGTGTCCTGTAATCTCTTGTTGAATTTGCAGTGTTACTGTGGTCTGATCTTTCCATTAACATTCAGCATTATTGATAGTTCAGAACTTGTCCCTACCATTAAGTTGGACTTTTTCTTGGTCATTTTTTGTTCTCTTGTCTGTCTTTAGTTCTTCAGTTTTTCTGGTATAGTACTCCCTTCAGAACTTTTGAAGAGCTGTCTGCTGTTGGTAAATTCTTTCAGGTTTTGTTTATCCAAGAATGTTTTTATTTCTTCTTCCCATATGAAGGATAATCTTGCCAGACACAGTATTTTTGCTTGAAATTGTTTTTCACTTAATACTTTCAAGGTATTTTCCCATTTTTTTTCCTGGCTTTCATTGTTTCCGACGAATGATCCAATGTTAGCCTGATGGGATATCCTTTGAAAGTAACTTCTTGTTTTCCTCTTGCCAGCTTTAGCATCTTATCTCTGTCTGTGGTTTTGGTCAATATGGCTATGATGTGCCTTGGAGATCTTCTTGGGTTGATTCTATGTGGGGTTCTTTGTATATCTTGGGTGTATCTTTGAATGACTCTCCTAGTTTGGAAAGTTTTCTGACAGGATTTCATGGACTAGATTATCAATTTCCTGATTAGTTTCTTCACCTTCTGGGTTACCAACTGTCTGGATGTTTGGGCATCTAATGGTATCTAGTATTACTTGTACATTATTCTCATTTTTGGGGGGGAGGGGTATTTTCTCAATCTTGTTGGTAAATTTTTCCAAGTCAGAGGTTCTATCTTCTGCATCTGAAATTTGATCTTCTGCATGATCTAATCTGCTTCTAACACTTTCAAGGGAGGTTTTGATTTCCTGTATTATACCCTTTATTTCTAACAGTTCCATTTGATTATTTTTTATGGTATTTCCTCTTTCAGATGGTTGGAGAACTTCCTCACCTCCTGGAACTCATTGCCTCATTTCTTCTCCATCTTCTGGAGTTTGTTGTCTCTCTTCTTTTGCATCTCTGTTAGATTTGTCACTACAAATATCCTAAAATCTTTATCTGACATTTCTAGGAGTTCCATCGTACTGTCTGTGGATGATGTTCTTTCCCCTGGGGGGAGAGATCTTTTCTTGATTTCCCATACTACTTGTGCTTCTGCAGTGGTTTCTGGTCATCTGATGTATTATACATTACTTCTTACCTCCTTGAAGTTAATTCTGAGTATTAGAGGCATGCAGGAGATGACCTGCAATATTTCTACAGTTCTGTTTCCCTGATCCTCACCAAGCAACCTGCACTTTTGTCAATGGAACTGGATATTACAAAGGCCCCACAGTTTCAAGGAATAGGTGCGTCTGAGCTGAGCTATAGGGTTTCAACTAAGAATTCAGAGGTCTATGGGAGGAGATGAGCCACACTCAGTGCAGTTCTGTATTTCTCCCAGCTGCTCACTTTGCAGACTCTCTTCTCTGTTTTCTAGTCATTTGGTGACTACTGATTTTTAGTCATTGGCCATATTCATGTTTGGCCAATTTGTTAGAGATCTGCTACTATACGCTCAAATACTTCACTTCACTGTGAAGTATTTCTATGCCTATTTCTCCTCTACTACTGTGTTTTGCAACACGGTAACCACAAGAAATAATTTAAATTTAAATTTATAATGGTGAATTTCTCCTTTTCTGTACCAGTTCAGTTTGGGTTGAGGTTTTCTTGACCCTGAAAGTATTCAGATGTTTCTCAACTGTGTGCCTAGACCGGCCGAGACACTCAATGTGTGGAAGGTGAGAAGCAAGATGAGAACGTCAGGGAAAAAAAATAAAAACTAAGGGAAAAAAGAAACAAAACAAAACAACTAAAATGGGGAAAAATATTTTATGAAAAAGGCAAAAAAATGAGAACCACAAAAAAATGAGAACCATACAGCATGCTAGTATGCTGGCACAAAAGGCGCAGAGGCTTTCTGGTTAAAGGGGCAGGGCTAAGCCTACCACAGATGCACATGGATTCTGAAATTAGCAAGAGAAAGGAGAGATTGGAGACAAGAGACAGTACCTACATATTTTTTTAAAACATACATATATAGATGTGTGTGTGTATGTGTGTGTGTGTGTGTGTGTGTGTGTGTATATATATATATATATATATAAAATTTGAGAGAAAGGGAAAGGGAGAGAGACAGAGACAGAAAGAAAACAGAGACCACCCTACCTAGATTTTCACTGGGTATTAGGCCAGAAGAAGAGATTTAGGGCAGAAGCTTTCCAGTTAAAGAGGCAGGGCTAGGCCCACCTCAAGTGCACATGGATTCTGACTTTTCTCTGGGTGTTGGGCCAGAATAAGACTATATCTGATCTCTTGAAGTGATGACCCAAAAGCTGGGCTCAATACAAAATGCTGACCTATACCTTGATGGTCTTGGTCTGCCACATCTAGATGATTGTCAAACTTTTTATGTGGCACCTCGGATCTCCCAGGGTCAGCATTCCAAGATACCTGAAGCTGCCAGACTCCTTACAACCTGAACTTGAAATAACCAACCAAAACCTCCTCCACATACTATTGATCACATAAACCACCCAGGCCAGTACCCAAGGAAATGAAATTAGATTCCCTTTCTAAAAGAATTTGTAGCTCCCCTTCAACCTTTGTTTATTTGTTTGTTTTGTTTTGTTTTTTCAGCTAGGGTCTCACTGTATAGACTTCCCAGCCTCTCCCCTGGGACCACAGGGGCATTCCACCATGCCAGACGTTTTTAGATAGGGCCTCACTCTGTCTCACAGTCCAGCTCACACACCTCTTTCCTTGGCTGCCAAATTGTTGGATCAAAGGTGCACACCAACATATCAGACCTTTAGGTACTACCAGAAATAGAATCTGGGTCTTCTATGGAATACAGTGTCTTAGCAGCCTATACTTCCCAGCTGGGTCTGCAACTATTTTTTTTTTTTTTTTTTTGACAGGCTTTTGCTATAGAGCACATATGCTTACCAGAAAGACAGAGAGACAGAGAGACAGAAAGCGAGAAATCACTCCCAAGGGAGGATGGCCATGCCGCAATCCCTTATCCTCCATTCTTCTCTCGGGATCTTGCGCACACATGCACATGTGCCTGGTGGGAGTTCAAGCCACCAGATCCAGGACTTGAACCGAGGTCGACTACATGGGAGTCCAGCAACATAGCCATTACGCCAACTGCTAGTCCCATATTTTTAATCTATCACTCTCTTATACATAGAACTTCAAATCACAATAGAGACACAGCTCAAAAAATGTTCTCTGCTAGTACTTCTGATTAATGCTGAAGACCTTAATAACCAACTTCGCAAACAGTCCTGCAATCTGAAGCAGAGCCTCAAACATAAATGAAACAAATCCTGTGGCTTCACTTTGATGGATCTCATATTTGCTGCAGATTATAATTAGCATATGATGAAAACAGTCAATTTAAAGATAGATGGTTGATATTGTTTCCCAGCCAGCCCAAGGATAAGGCACCGTCTGGATCTAGTCCATACCACATGTAGGCCCAAACGCAAAAATGGGAATTTGATATGTGCAAGAATGACTGGTGGACTGGTGTTTTTCTCCTATTGGTAGAATCAGCTGAAAGCCCAATAGTGGATACATGTCGTGTCCTTTATGTGAGAAAGAGTGTTCAGAAACTTCTCCTCTTCCATTATCCCCCCATCACTCTCTACTCCCTCAAAATAAACCCTCCTAAATTAAAGACATATTTGTGGATCGTAAGAGGAAATTTCCCTTAGTAGCCAATAAGTAGTAGGTTTTGATTCTTGCTCGTACTCACTGTGTTCTCCTGAGAGGTTCACTTCATTTGGCATGCTGGGAGACTAGTAATGAATTTCCCTGACAGATACATCACCGGGCAGATCAGATCAGGGAAATGAGCTCTTTGGGGCATAGGCTTGCAGGGAATTGTAACAGTATGTGTTCACTGACCCCAAGTTGAAGGAATGTTTCATTCCAATGTTCTGAAATGGAAACTGATAGTCTCTGTTGTTTTCATTGCTTAAACTGCACATTATTATGAGGGACTTTATTCTAAATTAACCTGAATGGTAGCATAGCTTTTCACTAAAAGAAAAATTAAATTGAATGCTTCATATTTTGCTAACAGCATATTGGATAATGAAAACAATTTCTTTATGAGTTTGATAAAGAGAACAAACTCCTAAATGTAAGATAAACTGATAGCAATTTTTCTCTCTCTCTCTTTCATAAACACACACCAACATACACACACATACGTAGATGAACACACACACAGAATTATTTTCCTATGTACTTAAATAAGAGTAATACATTCTCTCACTTATTTCAAAACTTTCTGGTCCAGCGCTTTGAAAAAAGACTGAAATCTTCGTTTGGACTGAATTTGAACTAACCGTCAGAAATTTCTGCCTGAGTTGAGTTCACTTTGAATTTCTGTTGCCCTTGGACAAAGTACTTGCAACCAAAGCAATCTCCAGAATTGGAAGTCGGGGACTGGCCAGCCTGCCTCTGACCTTTCCGGCAGATGTTTGTAAATGGAATGGATTGACTTTCCCAGCCCAAACTGCGTAAGCTTTGGTTAGGTTTTGTTTTCCATGCAAATACTTAGACAGACTGTGGTTTGTGCTGCTGGGCATTGGTAATAAGATATACACAGAGCTCAGGTCACCGAGGAAACTCGGCTGGATCACAAATGACCCTTTTTCATCTTGGGATGGAAGCTTGATACCTTAAGGAAGTTAGTTGATCTGGACAGCAAGATTTTTCTTTTCTTGCTAAAGCCCAAATTATAACCTGAACACCTACTTGGCATGGTGAGCAGAAGAAATACACAGAAGTATCTAAATTCCAATTTGACCAAATTGCCAACTGGCAGACACAACTACAAATATGTCTCATGAAGTGATGTAATGGGGTGAGCCAACATACAGTTGTTTAATGAGGATGGTTGGCCAGTGAGTTTAAAGTGGGCAGACCAATATTTCCCCTTCAATACTTGTATTTGCAGAAAGAACTTCATACAAAGGGAAATTTGGGAGGAAAAAGATCTGAGCAATATGGAACCAGTATTCAGGGGATGAACTTCTACTGCATACTTAAAGAATCATGGTAGTAGGTGGGGGCTGGGTAATGGCACAATGTGATGTGAATTTGAAATGTGATGCCCTGTGAGGTTGACCCACATAGGAAAGTTCCAGGTTCACATCCAGAGACCTGCCTGAGCATCCCAGGAATGTTTTTGACCAGGGATGATTGTAGCTGTGGGTGGATCCCAGCATTGAGACCTATTGGGGATGCCATCTCCCTCGCTCTTCCTCTATTTCTCTGGCTAATGAAAGGACTAAATAAACAAAAGTAAAAATTAATAAAAATTCAAAAAAATAAAAATAGAAGAAGGAAACATAGTAGTAGTGATGTGGGAATTGGGGATGTGTGGACCCAATACCCAATGCAGGAACAACGGTGAACCAAATTGTTTGTCTCATGCTCATGAAAAATTAGAGACGTGGACACAGGGAGTGGATAGCAAAAGACTTAGGTAGATTCTGGAGTTAAAAAATGAATAGGCCCTGGGCTTTGACTCAACTTGTTCTTTTGTGCATCATGTGGGAAGGTCTATAATGATTTGGCCTGAAAGGGCAAGTATCAGGGAAGAGGGACATGTAACTTTGCAAGGAGTGGGACCCAGTTGGCTGGCTTTAAGCAATTCCCTTTTTGTCAGCATTCCATCATGGCTTCCCTAATACGTAACTGCCTAGCCTGTCTTATGAGGAATATTCCTAAAGAGTGTATTTCCTGTTTATCCTACAAGGATAAAATGAAAACTAAGTTCATAGTTTATGAGTGAATCTAGAGATGGTGACTTGAAGCAGCTTCTTGAGAGGATGTCTTGCAGCAATGACTTCCAGATTAAGGACAGAGGAAATCATATTGTACTAGTGTTTCTCTTGAGAGGTTGAAGGGACTCAATGATCAATGTACCTCATAGAAAATGGGGGTCACTTATGGAGCAAGAAGTTTTGCATAATTTAAAAAGCAGAGATTGTGTAGGTCACCTGACCTGTATTTGATTTGCATTTCTGCAACTTATCATCATGTGGTCTTGGGCGAGTCATTTAACCTTCCTGAGCCTACCTTGTCATAACACCTTTGGTTTTACAGTAAGATTAGTGAAAATGTACAAGGTACATATTAGTGTTTTATAATGTAATGTCTTTGATCACTCATTTTCTGTTTTGTTTTGTATTAGTTTTTTTTAGGTTTTGTTTTTTTGTTTTTTTTTTACATTCATAGTCATTTTCTTTCCCATAGTTTGTTTGTTTATTTATTTATTTTTACTTTTTAATTTAATTTTATTTATTATCATAATTTTATATTATATTTAATCACGTGCTATTTATTTCATTGTCTAGAGACAAAGTCCCCCAACAAAGTCTTTATGCTACAATCCATCTCATTCTCAGCCAGCTTAGATCACAGGCACACCGTGTGGATCCAGAATGTTCAGGTAAGCTGAAGTGGTGAACCTAGGACCTTTCCCATGTGTGCTCAGTAGCATGACCCCTATGCCACCACCTGGCCTTATGTCCACGCAATTATTATGTGACAGTAGTGAATGAGACAGAAACAAGTTAGAATACCAGAAATACCTATCTGTACCTTTATTCATAAGAGCAAATTTCTTTCCCTCATTGAACTTTGCTTCTTTATCTTTCAATGGGGGAAACAATAATTACCTTGTAGTGATCATTTGATCATTAAATCAGTGATATAGTGACATCAGAGGACAAGAGAGTTCCTAGCATTCAATTGTGCCCATTTATTTTGTCATTTCTCTCTCCACACTTTTCACAAAGTAGGGTATAAATGAAGAAAGAGACTTTTCAAAAGTCTTTGTTAACTCTTGGGGAAAAATAGACTGAGTTTGGTGTTTAGCATTAAAATAGAACTATTAGAGCAGAGAATGCAGCAATGAACTCAGGAATCTGTTACAGTTAGGATGATAGAACACACTCATAGAGAAGAAACACATAGGGAAATAGAAATTATATGAACCTCTTCACAAGAAGGGACTCTGATACAATGGTACCTGCAATTAAAGAGAGAGAGAGAATCAAAGAGACTAGGAGGCACAATAGACACTTGACCTGCTGTTAGTGGAGAAATTTCAGTGTCTTCTGTTAGGATGACAGAAGCTCAGAACTCCAGATGAATATCTCTCTTTTTTTATTTTTTTAATACCCTTTCAGCTAAATTTAAAATGATTTACTCTTCCAATTTTATTTTATTTCATTTTTTTCATATTTTCTTTTTTGTAATGTTCCAGATCGTTTTGCATATTTCATGTGAAAAGTATAAGAGGACCAAGAGATTTGGGGCATAAAAGGACTGGGATCTGTGCTATGGTACTTAAACTTTTTCCCCTAAACTCACTTCGAGAACTTGCCTATAAGCCAATTTGCATTTTGGCCATATTTTGGGGACTTGGCGGCAATAGCCACTCTGAAAACATGCACCACATGTGGTACTAATTGGCTCTGTTGGCAGTGTACGAAAAGAGGCTGGGATGGAGTGGGCACAGAAGCCTGACAATGCCTTCACACAATGATTCTCAACAGGAGTTAGAAATTAGAACTGAGGGGAGAAGGATGGCCTGTGTAGCAGGTCAATGAAATGAATTGCTCAGTACTTTGCAGAGCAACTAAAAAAAAAAAAAAAAAAAAATTCAGGGAAAGGTTTAAGGATAGACTTGAAATAGATGCTGTATTTTATATCAAACTTTCAAAATAGACCAAAGAAATCACGTTCATGTCCCATGTACAGTCAAAGAGCCCAAATGTGCAGATGGAGGCATGATCTAGGGTCAACTAGATGTCTTGGACTGGATGGGGACTTAGACATTGATTCAGGCCAGTAAACCTCCCCCAGGTCAAGTTCTCCATCTGCAAAGCAATCATGGTCATTCATAGCATTTGCCTCCTTCCAGCTGAAGAGGATAGGGGGCAGATTAGTATTTTGTTAAAGAGCTTTGATTTTGCAAACTTCAAACCCAAACACTGGGATCCCTTATAACATCTTGGCTGTGGGTCTCTGTGGGCATGAAGAAAGCAGCAGCGGTGTTGGGGATAATTATTCCCCTAGACAGCTGTGTTAGTCCAGCTCTTCTCAGTTATAAGAAACTGAATTTGGAAGAAACAGAATGGAACCTCAGGGAATTGGGGTTAATTATAAGGATACGTTAGGGAGGATGAAAACACAGGAGCTGCCTCAGTAGCCACATCAAAAGGCTCATGGAACGGGACAGTTTTGTTTTGTTTTGTTATGTTTTAATTCAAGATACAACAGCAGCTTTGGTTTCCCAACAGCAATTATAATCATCTTAACATCAGTGCCTCCCTCTTTTCTTTGTATCTGCGTGAGCTTGCTACATATCAGAGCACAATAAAACCAAAGCGAACACCCTGATCTTCCCCATCACAATCTTTACAGAAGCTTCATCTTTCTTTTCACTAAGAAGTGGGGATGTAATTATAAGGATCCAATATTACAAAATCAATTATTGCATCTCTCTCTCTATTTCTCATTACTACTTCTACAAAACCTACCCTAAAACTTTCAGGACCTGAAGCAAGGTATTACTGAAGATAACTGGACTTCTCTTTGCTATCCATGTCCAGCTTTGTTCCTCTGTATGAAGGGTTTCACATGCATATGTGTTAACATGAGCCCTTGAGTCCAAGTCCATTCTCTCCCATATGCTTCCCTCCATACCCTAAAATTGGCCATTTCTGAAACTTCAAGAGGCCCACTGAGGAAGAGGCCTATGCAGGACTAGAAGTGGGTCAGAGATACAGGGCTCCAAGCAACATGATAGGGCTAGAAAAGACACCTTGTGCATGTGTACATCCTGGTTTATGGGACAAAACTAGAAGGATGAAGGTACAAGACCCTTCAAAGAACCTATGTTGCTTGCATCTAAGAAAAGCTATTCTATGTCCTTTCGTTCTTCTCAATCTATAACTGCTATAACTGTGTTTTTGTTTGGTTTTGTTTAGAGAGAGAGAGATTTTTGCTATAGGGAGCATGCACTCACCAGAGAGACAGAGAGACAGAAAGTGAGAAATCAACCTCCAGAATGGATGGCCACAATGCAATTCCTTCTCCTCCATTCTCCTCTCAGGCTTCTGGACATGCACTCACACACACCCAACATGAGTTTTAAGCTACTGGGTCTGGGATCAAACCACAGTTGACTACGTGGGAGTTCAGCGACATAACTAATACTCTCTTTCTGGTCCTTATAACTGTTTTTTTTTTTTTTGGAGAGGTTTTTGCTATAGGGCGCGTGCACTCGCCAGACATACAGAGAGAAACAGAGAGACAGAAAGTGAGAAATCACCCCCCAGGGAGATGGCCACGCCGCAATCCCTTCTCCTCCATTCTCCTCTTGGGATCTTGGGCATGCACGCACACGCGCCCGGCGTGAGTTTAAGCCACGGGGTCTGGGACGTGAACCGCGGTCAACTACATGGGAGTCCAGCGACATAGCCATTACACTAACTGCTGGTCCTATAACTGTGTTTTTTAAAACTACTTCTTCTCTGACTACAGCTACTACAGCCACCACTACTACTACCATATGAGAGGTAGATGGAGAATAATAGTTGATACAGGGGATCTCCTTAAAACAATGAGTGATTTCTCCTTGCAAGCAGTCTTAGTCACCTCAGGCTGCTGTAACAAATACCACAATCTGGATGGTTTAAATAAAATCATTACCTTTTCACAATTCTGAAGGCTGGGGAGCCCAAGATGAAGGCATCGACTATCCATAGTTTGGTAAGAGCTCATTCTCTGGCTTGTACGTGAATCTCCTTCTTGCTATAGCTTTATACAGTAAAGAGAGAGAAAGGAAGCAAGCTCTCATATAGCTTCTCAGGGCACTAATTCCTTACAGTATCTAAATTTAGGATGCACTCTCAGTTGATAGCACAGTGCAAATAAAATCAAAGAACAAAAATGGGAAGTGGTCTAGAGACAAAAGCCATCAGTGCTTTCAAAAGCAGCAGAGATAATGAGCGATATAAGGAGGAGATATAAGGCAAATTCTGAAGTAAATATTGACAAACATCAATGCTAGAGCCATCTCCAGGTATGGCTGTGGGCTACTCAAGCCAGAGTTAGTTCCTGTGACTCCTTTTCAAAACCTAATTTCCTGATTTCTATGGATGCTCACCCAGGGCAACAGTCACGGTCCTGAACCATGTGATGCAAACCATGCCATCTGGACACTACACAGTTATAAGACTGAATGATCACTTACCTTGACATTTACCTTTCCTGTCACTTTTACCATGTCACCCACTTTTACTTTCATGTTTCAGAATTGAAAATTAATTTTAGGAAGATTCAGGAAGTTGCTGAGATCTTAAAGCTAGAAATTGATAAGTTGTGAAATGAATACATAGCATATCTGTCTGACTCTCAGAGTCACAAGGAAAATTACCTTCTATCAGAGATTTACTCTGACAATGTGCTACATTCACCCAGTGACTTTACAACTTCTTTTCTTTAAGATTTACTCATTTATTTGATGAGAGTGAGTGCTAGAAAGAGAGAAAGAGGGACAGACAGAGAAGCCCTTTCAACAGTCTCATGCTAAGAACCCTCCCCAGCCTTCCCAGCCTTCCCAGCCCACCAGGATCATGGGCACATGTGATTAGCATGTATGGTTGACCAGGAAGTCAGTCTTGTAATCTTCCGTGTAGATCCAGCATCACTTGAGCAGCACGTTACTACTGTGTCACCAAGCCCATTCCTTAACTTTTTCTTAATACTTTGACTATTAAGTAAATGCTCAAATTAGTAAATAGATAGGTGCTACATTCATAGATAATAAAAAAACAGTTGAATGTATGAATAAAAAAAAAACTACTTCCAATAATAATGCCTTGTTATCTCATAAATGTGGGAGTGAGGTGTCTAAAGCACTATATTAATCTAAACTAGTCCAGTCTTCATTTCTCTAGACCATTTCTTTGTAATGTTCATTTATTCCTTTTATGAGAGTCAGAAGACAGAGAACAAAAAAGGACAAGCACCCTCAACAGGTTCTCACGTCACAATACCTCCAGATTTTCTGGCCAGCCAGGATCATAAGACTGCATACATGGTGTGCTCAGACTCATCCTCCCTATAGATTCAGTATTGCTTGAGCAGCACAGTTCATGGCACCACTGGGCTAGCCTTCTTAGACTTGGTGAAAAAAAAAATCAGGAATAAGAGACCTAGAGAAAATAGTTTTAATTATCAAAATTTTTAATTTTAACTAAATTTTATTTGTTTTGTTGTTTTTTGCTGTAGGGTGAGTGCACTCACCATGCAGAGAGAGAGAAGAAAAATAAGAAATCACCTCCAAGGGGAGATGATCATGTCACAAGCTCTTCTCCTTCTGTCGCCTCTTGGAATTTTGGGCATGCACACACGTGTGCCCAGTGTGATTTGCAAACCACTGATTGAGGTCTTGAGCAGAGAAGTCAGCCATTTCAGATCCAGCATCTTAACCTCCCTGCCACCTGCTGGCCCCCCGAAGTTTTGTATTCTTTAGAGATTTTTTACTATAGGGCATGAGCACTTACTGGAGAAACAGACAGAAAGTGAGAGATCACCCCCCCTCCCAGGGGGGTGGCCATGCCACAATCCCTTCTCTTTCATTCTCATGTTGGGTTTTAGGCACATACCCACACACGACCTGTGTAAGTTACAAGCTGCCAGGTTCAGGACTCGAACTGCAGTCAGCTATGTTGGAGTCCAGCAACTTAACCACTATACCACCTACTGGTCCCCAAAGTTTCTTTCTTTTTTTTAAATCTATTAAAATTTAGGGAACCAGCAGTTAGCGTAATGGCTATGTCGCTGGACTCCCACGTAGTCGACCGCGGTTCGCATCTCGGACCCGGTGGCTTACAACTCACGCCGGGCGCGTGTGCGTGCGTGCCCAAGATCCCGAGAGGAGAATGGAGGAGAAGGGATTGCGGCATGACCATCCCCCCTGGGGGGTGATTTCTCGCTTTCTGTCTCTATGTCTCTCTCTGTCTGTCTGGCGAGCGCACGCGCCCTATAGCGAAAAACCTCTCCAAAAAAAAAAAAAAAAAAATTTAAGCAGAATTTAAATAACAGCACATTTTCCAGTATAAAAGATGAAAGAATGTACCTGGTTATACAGAAACACGTTGAAAACTTTTTTTTTTCTTTTGAGAGGTTTTTGCTATAGTGTACATGTGCTTGCCAGAAAGACAGAGAGAGACAAAGAGACTGAAAGTGAGAAATCACCCCCCAGGAGGGATGCCCATGCCGCAATCCCTTCTACTCCATTCTCCTCTCAGGATCTTTGGCATGCATGCACACGTGCCGGTGTGAGTTTAAGCCATGGGGTCCAGGATTCAAACTGCAGGGACTCAAACTATTACATGGGCGTCCAGTGACATAGCTATTATGTCTGCTGGTCCCCACATTGAAAACTTTTACTTATCGGGAAAATGCATACAAAGGAAAGTTTTATTAGAAGTTCAGTGATTTTTTTAAAGCTTCCCAAATTGACATGGTGCTAATCCTGACCACATACATGATATGTATGTTTGTAGAAAGTGCTCTGGAGCATTTCATAAATGAGCTAAGTGTTCCTTCAGGGTACATATTAAAACTAAATATTGATATTGAACACTTATCAGTATGCCTATAGTATTACATATGACATTGATATTAACTGCCCCACTTCACAGATGAGAAAATTACATTTCATAAAGGTTGAGAATGTTGATCAAAATAGAGAGTGAGTACCAGTTGGTGGCATTTCAAGCCGGTGGAATTACTATGCATTTAAAGTACCAGATGTGACAGCTTGGAAAACATGCCAGGCATGTGTGCATGAATACCCAAAATTCTGAGAGGAGAATGGAGAAGAAGGGATTGCAGTAAGGCCATTATTCCTGGCAGGATACCTTCTCACATTTTCTCCCTCTCTCTCTTCTCTTTCCCTCTCTCTCTCTCCTTGGCAAGTGCATGAACTATATAGCAAAGTAAAAAAAAAAATACAGAACAAAACATTAGCAGAGCAAATATTTGGGCCTTAACCTATTTGTTTCATATCCTATAATCTTTCAAACTTGTGCTGTGTTTTAGAAGGTGTCACCAATCAAGTTTGTTTATTTACTCTTTGGATTATTACTGGTTTTGTTGTTTTTTCCAGGTAACACTGAAACCTATTTGTATTATGTTTTCTTCTCTTATGTAGTCAAGAGAAGTTCACAAAGAACTGTGATAGGAAAGCAGAGGTCATTTGTCTTCTGGTTTGATTCAAAAACGTATCTGGTCATTTATAGATATATGCTTTGTATTAAAAGAGTAATTGTTCAAATTATCTTCTAACATTTTGTTGCTAACATGTAAAGAGGACCTGGAAACTACAAGAAATCTACAGGGATGAGAGTTGCAAGTTAGCAGTTGTAGAAAATTATGCAAAAGAAATTTTAATATTGCCAGAAAATATTTTTCTTTGTAGATTTTCATGTAGATCCATAAGACTTTTAAAATCCTAGAAACTAATGAGATAAATGTGTTTGTTCCTTTGCTGTTTTGGTATAATGTATTGATATAGGAACAGTGTGCAAATCATTCAGCCCCCACACTGGACCTTGTGGAGGAAAGATACAAAAATAAAGACACAACTCTAAACCACAAGGAACTCAAGATTCACTTCGAACAATGACAAATAAAGAAAACAGTATAGTATGATGCCTGTATGCTGAGGTATGAATTCTCAGTAAGATCCTCATCCCATACAGGTCATTCAGAAAACATGTTCTTGAATAGTTAAAGAATGGGCAGGGATTAGTTAGGGTTTAAAGGTAAGATAGGGGACATTAAGAAAAGGGTAGAAAACAAGGACATTTTGTAAAAGGTAAAGAAGAAGGGCATTCCTTAAAAGGTATAGAACATATGTCAAGTAAAGGAGCCATATACTTTAAAAATAAAAGGATCTGCAAGTTTCACTATGTTCTTTTCCCTTGTTCTTAACAAAATTTTGAGAGTCATTTGTTACTGCAACATAACACATCCCCAGACTCGACTATAATACTGAAAATTGACCAGCCTCAATATCACTTTGGGTGACTATGTGAGATAGCTCAGATCAGTGAACTCTCTAAGCAAGAGTCTACGTGGTTGAGGGTGAGGGAATGGCAGTGCTGGGAAATAAATGGCTTTCCTAAAGAAAGGAGACAGATGTGATGGGCACAACATTTTAAGGACTCTTCTTGAAGCATCTTCTTTTTTCTGCTTTGAATTGAGACATGACTACATGATGTAAAGGAGGACACAACTTCACCTGTTAAGACTGAAGAAGAAAAATAATGAAAACAAAATACTGTGGCTTTAATAGCATCGTTGATCTATGCATAGAAGTAATCTATGCCTAAACATCTCAATGTGTGTAAAAATAACAAACTCATTTTTGAAGTCACTTTTTGAGGGTCTTAGATGCTCTCACCTATACTAACCCCATGTTCAATCCTACCATGTCCATCAAGCTGGACCTTACAACTTGTTCATTCACACATACTCTCTCCAGCTGCTTCTCTACCATGAGATAGCTACCCCTGCTTTTGACTTATCCAAATTTCTATTGTATAAACACAGTTCATGTCCAAACTCCCTGTGGAAGACAGCAGAGGTTAATTGCCCACATTTCAGATCCAAATCTAGCCTCCATATTGCTAGTTATATAAGTGTGAGGAAGTCACTTAAACTTTTTGGACCTTAGTATACAATTTAGTAAATGGGGATAATCGACTAAATTTCATAGGTTTCCTGTGCACATTAAATGAAGCTCCATATAAAACATGTAATAAGGTCATGACTTCAAATGTAGGCAATACTCTTTTAAGTTTAAAATTTGACTAAAACTTGCTTTCTCATCACTGAAATTCTACTCTTTATTATATTAGTTATAGTGCAATGCCACTGAGTACTTGATTCTTTTCCTTACCCTGTTTTGTATTATAAATGGGTTATCTTGTTTTAATCAAAATATTCTCAATTCTTTATGATCCAGGAGCTTTTGTGGTTGTTATTGTTCTTGTAATGTTCACATGGAATTTGCAATTCTGAGTACTTACTCCTTAGAAGTAAATTATTTATATATGTATCTAACACCTCTTAAATCCTCACAATCTGATGGAGTAAGAAGGATTATTATCCAGCACAGTGAGCCTCATCACGTGTCCAGGATTCCATGGCTAGAAAGCAAGGGCTGGGCTGGGATTCACACTCAACCCAACTGACTCTGGAGCCTACCCTAGTGCATATCCTGCTCTCTCGGCTATAACAATTACTTGCACGTAGTCAGCCACACACCAAAGGACAACCAACCAACACAAGTTGACTGAATATGATTAACTGTTGGTGAGTGAGCCATCCTTCTCTCTCATATTCCTGCTGATGCAAAAAGTAAATTAAACCTGTGTCTTGTAAGGGTAATGTGCTTTCTTTATTTAACTCCTATCACGGAACCCAATTTTCCTCAGCTAGTCTGTGAGTACCAAGAGCATCATATTTATTGCTGAAGTCCAGGATGCCACACAATCCTTGGAACACAAAATATCTCAAAGACTTTTTAAATAAAACCACAATGGAGATACCATTTTTCAAAAAGCACAGAAACTAAAATATGCCCATTTAACTTCTCAAACAAGTGAGTATTTCCAATATTGTAAGTTAAGTAGAAGAGTTGAAAATGTACACGTTTTGTGTGTTAATAATTGAACGTAAATCCAACTATATAGTTTATAAGTTATATATTTAACTTTGAAATTTTCATGTTTTTTTTTAATGTTTAAATCACAGTGAACGGCTTCTCATTTCAGTATTGAATAAACTATAAGAAACCAAACTATTTTTTCATTTAGACTGGTCATTGCATTTTGACTTCAAACATAAAACAAGGAAAGATAATTCATTTTTCTTTGTAGAATTGTTATCTTAAGGTTACAATGAAACCAATATGAAAAATTAATATGTAAATAAAAGTATAGCTTCAATATAAGAGAATTATAGGGAAGCCTAGTCACTTGTTAAAGAAAGGAATTTTCCAAACTCAAACCTCTTCCTAAAGTTTGTGCCAAATCTCAGCAAATCCAGTTTAGGAACCAAATCTGAAAGACCAGAGACAGCTTTCTTCTAACTCTCACAACTGTGTAGACCACCCACAGGCAGCGGGACCTGCTAAGAACAGGAAACAGTGGGGAACTGGTGCATTTTCTCTGCTACAAAAATTCAAGCCAAAAATTAAATGAATCTGGATGCACAGGAATGCTTTCCTTTTCAAATTGCCCAAGGTGACCTTCAGCAGAAACAAAAACAAAAATGTTTCTCTCCTCCGAAAGGAGATCATTTCTCCTTGAAATAACATATATGGAAGCACTTAAAATTTCAAGTATTCATTGCATTAAACACAGTTACTTTTGATAGAAATAGTGCATTTATCTATAATAAAAAAATGCCTGAAAAGTGAAATATTTAGAAATTAAAAGCACCTAATCCTAGAATTTTTCTGAATAACATATTCCTCTTCTATTCCTCTAATACAGCTCGTTCTTCCTGCTACCGTCAAATTCCTTAGAAGCAATTATTAAGGGCCAGTCCATGGCGTGGTGGTTGAGGTGGCTAGATTTCCCATGGCTGACTGCAAGATTCGAGTCCGGGACCAACAGATTTGAAAAACATATTGGGTTCATGAGCGCTCTTGTCCAAAATCCCAAAAGGAAGCAATGGAGAAGAGGTCGTTGTGTGACCCTGCCCCATCAAGACTGATTTCTCACTTTCAATTTTTCTCTTTCTCTGCTTCCCTCTAATGAGCACATGCAGCACCTAGAAAATTAAAAAAAAGAAAAATAGGCCATTTTTTCCCAATTTTAGCACATACCCAAGTTAGTTGTCTAGAAGGTAGTCCCAAGAAAACACAATTTTCCAACTGTGCAACTAATCACTTACTCTTATTCTTTTCACTAAAGTATAAAAGTGCAAAACAAAAATTCATTTAAGAAGTCAAGAATTTTCAGTATATATATATACAGGTATACATTATACATTTTACACACACACACACACACACAGTCTGTAAGTGAAGAGTGCCTCTGTTTTCTAAATGAATGAATACAAAGGCAAAATTAGCTACTAGAGATGACTGTCTATTTGTCAGATCAGAATTTTGCAAACTAGAACCAATAAGGGTTTCTTAGTCCTGCCAAATTGATCCCTCACTCTATCTTTTTTGTTGTGTTTTTTTTTTTTTTTTTTTTTTTTTTTTTTTTCCATAGATCATTGTCAGCAAGACTGGACAATTAGGAATGTGAGTGGATACAGTGAAAAGAGAAAGAAATAAGTTCTATTTATGGAAAGCAAAATACAAATTTATTTTTTAATTACTTTAAAGGCTATAATTTTACAATACTCATCAAATACATATTAAACTCTGATATAGGGGAATAAATAGAAACATTACATCAAATGCACATAGGCACTGACTTAGAAAGATTCTAAATCATGTCATTATATCACATATTTTTATCACTGACACAGAAGTCTGGCTTCTTATCATAATCTATAGCTTCAAGTAGTATATCTGTATGGTCCCAAAACATCCAAATAAAGAGAAATTCAAATCAGTCAACCATACAGAATGTTAGTTTATTCAACACTAAACATCTGTATATTTGAAGCTCTCCAAATCATTGATTTTTTTTCTAATTTTTATCCAGATGGTTATGTGTTTTATACTTGAGAGACAAATTTAATTAGACAGTCTAAAGTATACATAAAAGAAATATAATATGGGCTCAGAGAACAATAATGTGAATAATAATGAGAACAATAATGTGAGATTTATACAAATACTATTATGAGCCAAATAAATGGGCACGTCTAGAGTCAACAAGTGGCATGGAGATTAAGGCAGTTGGTTCTCACATGGTTGACTAAGTGGTTCAAGTCCCAGGTCAAACAGCTCGAAAATCACATCAGGCCCATGTGCAAAATTCCACTGGGTGCATGTGCATGTGTGCCCAAATAGAGGAGTATAGGGAATGGAGGAGTAGGATTGCAATGTGGCCTTCCCCCCAACAGTGCTTTCTCATTCTCTTTCTTTCTTTCTCTCTCTCTCTCACACACACACCTTATAGAAGACTAAAAAATAACACACACATTTAAAACACCATCTAGATCTTCACTAAAATAGCATCTAGCTCTTCAGCTTCTCAGCAACACTAAATCAATAATTTGATCAGAATTTTTCATGAAGGTCCCTTTGCCCTGATCATGGAGAGCATATCTAATATCCTGAATCTTTGTCTTTACTTCAAGGCCATTTCTAACTTTCTGTCCTCTTGAGTATGCTGTGTAAGAAATTACAACAAACATAGCAGGTGAAACATCATGGTCAATATCTCAAAATTTCTATAAGTCAGAAGTCCAGACATAGCTAACTTGGGTCTTCTATGCAGGCTCTCATAAGACTGAAATCGAGGTGTTGACTGAGCTGTGTTCATCTAAAGCTCAGACTACAGAGGATCTGCTTTCAGATTCCTTCAGTTTTCTGGCAGGATTTGTTTCCTTGCAGTTTTAGAATTCGTAGTAGCTCGTTAGTTAAAAACCAACAACTGGGGCCAGCAAGTGGCATGGTGGTTAAGGCACTGGACTGCCACGTGGCTAACCGTGGTTAAAGTCCCAGACCTGGCAGTTTGAAAATCAACCTGGGCACATGAGCATGTATGCCTAAAATCCTAAGAGGAGAATGGAGAAAGAATTGTGTGACCATATCCCACTGCATGGGATGAGAGGGATTTCTCACTTTCCCTTTCACATCCTGTCTCTGGTAAGCACAGGCACCCTGTGGCAAAAAAAAAAAAAAAAAAAAAAAAAAAAAAAAAAAAAAAAAAAAAAAAAAAACACACACACACAAAACCTAAAAATAAATAAATAAATAATAATAAATAATAACAGAGAGGGTCTCTAACATTAGGGAATTATTTACTTGATTAGATCACTCTCATCCATAGTAGGCTCCCTTTGAACTAACACAGAATCAAATGACTTGGTACCTTAATCACATCTAAAACAACCCCTTCACTTTTTTTATATTCTGTCACTTAGAACCTCATTGCAGGATCCTTCCATCCTCAAGGGGACAAAATTAGACAAGATCATACACATGGGGGGAGGAACATTTTAAAATACTGCCTACTGCTTTTTGTCCACAGGTGATTTGGTACTCATAATCATCACTAGTCACATTCCTATAAAGAATGGTGACAGTGGTAATAAAACAAAATTTAGATTCATTTATTTTTATTTTTAAAAAAAACTTTTATTGTATTGTGGTTAGAACACTCAGCAGTAGCCTTCTTTTTCATTTTATTTTATTTCCTAAAGGTGCATACATTCATGAGGAGGAGAGAGAGAAATTATCCCCAACAGGGCACGGTTATGCTGTAATCTTTTATCCTCTATCTCCATCCAGTGGGATTTGGAGCACAAAAGCACCTGCACTAAACATGTTTTCAAGTTGCTGGAGCTGGATTTCGAACTGTAGTTAGCAGTGTGCTATCTGGTTCTCCACCCATCAGGGCTTAGGTATCATACTATAAGTAGTCCTACTATTTTAAGAATTTTTTAAGTGTACAATACAGTATGATTGACTATAGTGTAATAGTGTAGGGCAGATCCCTAGAACTTTCTTCATGCTTAACTGCAGCTTCATGCCCGTTGATTAGCAATTGTCCATTTCTCCCTTTTTCCAGTCACTCTTTGATTCTCTGAATTTAACTATTTTTAAATACGTCATATAAATGGAATATTGCAATATTTGTCTTTCAGTGACTGGATTATTTCACTTAGCATGATTTCCTCAAGGTTTGTCCATGATGTCACATATTGTAGAATTTCCTTCCTTTTTTTTAACTCAAGAAACATTTGGGCTTTTATTTAGTCATTGACTATGCACATAAGTCAATTTGGTACCATACATACACATGCACATACATAAAACTCAACACACAGTACATGTGATACAGAACTAGTTTATCTGTCACATACAGCAAAGCTATAACCAAAAGGCAAGTGTCCTCTCCCAGTATTAAGTAATCCCTGGTACCCCCAAAACCAGAGGACTCTAGCATTCAATTTTGCACTCCACTCCTGTGCACAACTGAGCAGATTCCAACAGCAATGAATGCCACTTTTAGCAGCACTGAGAAGAGCCCAAAGTTTTAATTTTTCCTTCTCTCCCACAGAAGAGAGGGCTAGGCAGACTCACGTATGTGCATGCACACGCACATAAACATTTTCATCCAGATTATCAGATTTACAAATGTATCTCTCAAGGCTTTCCATTCCTTTAGCCAAACGAGTAAGTCCCACATCGATTGCCAGGTTAAGTGTGAAAAGGGAAGACTGTTTCCTTTGCCCAGAGAAGACGACTTGCATTTGAAACGTGTCCACTGCATTCTTCCCCACATAAAATACAAAGGGGTGAGGGAACCTAGATGGACGCTTTCAATTTTTTTTAATTTATTTTTTGTTATTACTTTTTTACATTTAATTACTGTACGTCTTTACAGCATATAAAAGGAACTTGTCTAGCATGAATACACCACATATTAGTCCATTCAAAGATACTACCATATACATTATCATCAACAGATAATTTTCCACTTTTGTATTCATTAAATGTTTTGCCTTTTTTTCCCATTGATTTCCTTTCTCCTACACCTCCTTGAATTTTTTTTAATTGATTCATTTTCCATTCATTCACTGTACATCATTACAGCATACCAAATGAGATTTCCCATTCAGAATACACTGTATATTGGCTCAATCAAGGATATTACCATACATGTTATTGTCAACAGATACTTTTCCATTTCTTGTTTCTCATATATTTTGCTTATTTCTCCCCCCCATTCCCTCCCTCTTATCCTCTGCCATTTCTCACTCTCTTCCCATACTGTCTCTACTATCTACAGTTGGTGTTCAGTATCCTATGATATGCTGAGACAAATCATTAGGGAAATGCAAATCAAAAACAAAAAGACATTTTATCACACCTATCAGGACAGCTATTATGAAAAATAAATAAATAAATAAATAAATAAATAAATAAATAAACAAACAATGGTCAGGGAGTGGTTCCTACATAGGAAGTTCCTCAGTTTGAGTCCAGAGGCCTTACTGAACAAACCAGGCTGTGCTTACATGCTGGCTAAGACTGAGGGTGCTACATATGAAAACCCTGTTAGGGAAGTCTCTCCTCTCTCTCTCTCTCTCTCTCTCTCTCTCTCTCTCACATCTCTTTTTATCTCATGGATGAAATGAGTAAAATAAAATTTAAAAAAGGCAAATGTTGGGACCAGCAGATCACGCATGGCTATTTTGTTGGACTCCCACAAAGGTGACCATGGTTGGAGTCCCGAACCGGGTGGCTTAAAACTCATGCTGTGTTTGAACAAGTAGATGGAGTAAAGATTATATCACTGGACTCCCACAAAGTCTACCGCAGCTCACATCCCAGGCCCAGCTTGAAACTCACACTGGGAATGTGTGTGTGGGTGCCCAAAACCCTAAGATGAGAATGGAGGAGAAGGGGTTGTGGCATGGCCATCTCCCCTGGGGGTTGATATTTTTGCTTTCTGTCTATCTCTCTGGAGAACTCACTCACCCTATAGCAAAAATCTCTCTCTCTCTCTCTCTCTAAAAAAAAAAAAAAAAGAAGGCAAGTGTGTCTCTCTATGGAAAATGTTACAGAGATTGTCTCAGTCCACTTGAGCTCCTAAAACAGATACCATAAAGTGGATGACTTATAAATTACATAAATTTATTCCTCATTGTCCTGGAAGTATAGATTCAGTGTCTGGTGGGAACTCATATCTTCATTCATAGACAGCAATCTTTCTGCTGCATCCTCAGATGATAGAAGAGATAATAGCTCTCTGAGTCTCTCTTATATGGGCACTAATCCCACTCATGAAAGCTCCCAATCATCCCTCAAAGTCCTACTTCCAAATACCATAATATTAGGGATTAGAGTTCAACATGTGAATTTTAGGAGGACACAGTTTGTCTATAAAAATAGAGTCCTCTTCGGACCAGCAGTTAGCGTAATGGCTATGTTGCTGGACTCCCACGTAGTCGACCGCGGTTCGCATCCTGGACCCAGTGGCTTAAAATTCAAGCAGGGCGCGTGTGCGTGCATGCCCAAGATCCCGAGAGGAGAACAGAGGAGAAGGGATTGCAGCGTGGCCATCCCCCCGGGGGGTGATTTCTCGCTTTCTGTCTCTCTTTGCCTGTCTGGCGAGCGCATGTGCACTATTGCAAAAAAAAAAAAAAAAAAACCCTCTCCAAAACTTACTTGAGCAACCTCAAAAATGATAGCACAACCAGACACATTGCAATTATTTCTAGAAGTTCTAAATGAGGCAATCAGCAGAGTGTGAACTCACCATGACACCCTCTCACAAGTACAGATGTATGCAACAGCCTTTTAGGTACAGTAAGATTTTTATTCAGCTCAAGAAAAAAAAAACAGATTATAGTTTTCATCTCTATCTTTTACACTGTAAACTTCTCCCTAAGGACAAGAAATAGAGTGATCTCATACCTCTTTACTCTCTTTCCAATATTATTGTAATGGTGTAAACTGTACCCAGCTTCCCTTAGGACCATACAGATGGTTACACAGTCAAAAAAATAAATAAATAAATAAATAACCTTAGACTGTCAGCATTCAGAAAAAGAAAAAGCAATTACTTGAAATTACCCCCCTATACACAAAGTATCAAATAATGACACTTTTCTTGGCTTAATAATATAATGACTCAGAGAATAATAATTGAGCCAGTATGACCATGTGCTAGGTTGTGTTTTGCAAATGAAAATTATATTATGGACGAGTAGAAAATATTTGACCTCCTGTCTTCAGAGAGCTTACATTCTCCTATAGAATATAATGTAGGGGGGATAAGCTCAGAGCAGAGGGGTGCAGAGGGAAAGGAATACTGTTCCATCAGTCTACAGTGAATGCCTCCTCTGTGGAGAGGACCTCATGTTATACACCCACTTGTACATTTGTTACCTTTCCCCGCATTAGCGAGAAAATATGGGGACATGATGGGAGGTACATGGAGAAAACAAGTGGTATTTTTATTTTAATTTTCAAAATTATGGAAAATATATATAACATTAAAATATACCATTTTAGGGATCAGCAGATGGTATAATGATTGTGTTGCTGGACTCCCACGTAGTTGATTGCAGGTCAAGTCCCGGACCTGGCAGCTTAAAACTCACATCAGGTGCATGTGCTTGCATGCTCCAAATCTCAAGAGGAGAATGGAGGAGAAGAAATTGCGACATGACCGTCATCCCTGGGGGGTTGATTTCTCACTTTCTGGCTCTCTGTATCTCCTTCGAGCACATGCCCTACGTAGCAAAAATCTCTCTTAAAACAAAAACAAAAAAATGCATTTTACCTATCTTAAACTGTACAGCTCAGTGGCATTAAGTATATTCACATTGTTGTGCAACCATCATCACCATCCATCTCTGCAACATTTCCATCTTTCCAAATCAAAGCTCTATACCCACTGAGCACTAACTCCCCATTCCTCCCTTTCTGACAACTACCATTCTACCTTTTTTGGAGATTTGAATCATGAGAGCAGTTTCTCTAAAGCAGTGTCTCGTTGTAGAATGTTAATGGGTGAATGGAGACAGAGACAATGATCATTCACACAGTCTGAATGAAGGAACTGACCCTGCACAGAGCTGGGGAAAGAATATTCCAGATAGAGAAAAGGACAGATGTGAAGGCTGAGAAGGAGAAGTAGAGCACTCATAGGGAAGCTGACAGGATGGGGACGAGTAGCACAATAGGCAGGGGCAGGAATGAGGTTGAAGTTGGCAGCTACACACCACATGAATGGCCTAGAGCTGAGCAAGCACACTGCATTTCATTCCAAGTGACAAGAAAGGCATGGAAGGTCTTAAGCTGGAGAGTAAATCTGATTTATGTTTGTGATCTAAAAATTGCAGACAGCTTAGAAGACTCCGTTGCAACAGGCCTAGAGTAAGGCAGATATGGAGAAATTGAAGCGTGGTCAGGCTCAGCACAGGGTTTGAGGGTAGAGCCAATAGCTGTACTGGTGGATGGAGTTATTACTGTTCCCTTTTACTGAGATATGGAAGACTGCAGGAAGGGATTCAAGATGGAATTTATCAAGAATTCTGGGACCAGCAGTTAGCGTAATGGCTATGTCACTGGACTCCCATGTAGTCGACCGCGGTTCACATCCCGGACCCAGTGGCTTAAAACTCACGCCGGGCGCGTGTGCGTGCGTGCCCAAGATCCCGAGAGGAGAATGGAGGAGATGGGATTGCGGCGTGACCATCCTCCTGGGGGGTGATTTTGCTTTCTGTCTCTCTGTCTCTCTCTGCCTGTCTGGCGAGCGCATGCGCCCTATAGCAAAAACCTCTCCAAAAAAAAAAAAAAAAGAATTCTATTTTGGTTATTTTAAATTTGATGTCCTGCTGTACTCTGAATAGAGATGGCAGGTGGGTTAAAGGGTCTGGAGCTGGCAGGGGTCAGAGATGGAGATGTGAAAACAGGCTGAAAGATGGTATTTATTTATGATGGCTAAGATGAGGGGACTTCAAAATGCTTATGGAACAAATGGAATTAAACTTTGAGTTTATTATAATGTAAGAAAGTGTGAAGTCCATGTGCAGTTCCATGTGCAGTTTTTTTTTTTTTTTTTTTTTTGGAGAGGTTTTTGCTATAGGGCGCGTGCGCTCGCCAGACAGAGAGAGAGAGACAGAGAGACAGAAAGCAGGAAATCACCCCCCAGGGGGGATGGCCACGCCGCAATCCCTTCTCCTCCACTCTCCTCCCGGGATCTTGGGCATGCACGCACACGCGCCCGGCGTGAGTTTAAGCCACCGGGTCCGGGACGCGAACCGTGGTCGACTACGTGGGAGTCCAGTGACATAGCCATTATGCTAACTGCTGGTCCCCATGTGCAGTTTTTTCATACTACTCATTTTCTAGGAACTTTTTGACAATCTGTCATACCGTGTATCATCTTGAGGATAGGTTGAGATATCCAGGGGTGAGAGAGCAGATAAATGAATCCAACTCTGGGAACACCAATATTCAAAGATAATAGAAGAGAGGGGACCAGCAGTTAGCATAATGGCTATGTCGCTGGACTCCCATGTAGTCGACCGCATTTCGCATCCCAGACCCAGTGGCTTAAACTCACGCCGGGCGCATGTGCGTGTGTGCCCAAGATCCCGAGAGGAGAATGGAGGAGAAGGGATTGCGGCGTGGCCATCCCCTCTGGGGGGTGATTTCTCGCTTTCTGTCTCTCTGTCTCTCTCTGTCTGTCTGGCGAGCGCACGTGCCCTATAGCAAAAACCTCTCCAAAAAAAAAAAAAAAAAAGATAATAGAAGAGAAAAATGGAGAAGACAAGGGAAAATTCTCAGAAGTAACTGAGGAGGGATAAAAAAAAAAAAAGTGTAGATCAGAAATTCTGTCTAAGGTGAGAGTGAGAGTAAGTATGGACAGAGTAAAGACAAGACTGTAGAAAATATTTCATCATTAATCCATGGAAACCCCCAACAAATAGAAATTTTAAGCTGGGGGCAAGGCAGTGGCACACTGTTAATATACCTGGACCCACATGAGGAAAGCCCTGGGTTCATGTCCTAGGACCTCCTTGTCTACTCCAGGCTCACTGGCATGCACCCATGATTCAGGCTGGCTGAGGCAGGGGTGGATTGTGGCGGGAGGATGCTGTTGGAGTGCTTAGCATTTTCCCTCTCTCTCTTGTTTTCTTCTGTTTATGGTAGAAATAAATCAAGTTCAAAAATTTTAAGCTTTAACTATGAGCAGGAATAATTACAAATGTGTTTCTTCTTCAGATCACCTTAGAGCTATGTTGAAAACACATCACTTTTGTAATAAATAAATAGAATAATTTCCATGTTACTCTGTCACTATCTGTCACGTAAGCACATAAAATTACTTCTCCAAAATCCAAAGGTCAAAATTAACTATTAACCATAGACTGGATGGCAGAGTTAGAGTCAAAATATTAATAGCTAACAAGTATTCTGACAGTCCAAAAAATAAATTAAAAAATAAGACTGTGAAACCATTCCAATTAGCCTGCACATATTCCAGTTGAGGAGACATATTTTAATTAACTGATTGTTTTGCTTTTAATTAAAGGGTCAAGCAACCTGAAGAATTACTTGGGCAACTGTTTTATCTATATTTTCAGAAAAATCTAATTTCTAAATTCCAGCTCTATATTCCCAACTTCTGTTGGATCATCTCAGCCAGATGAAGACCTAAATTTAATTCTGTTCAAGGGGAGGAAGCCATCTCCCCCAACAAAGCTGCTCTCTGAGGCAGCATTCTGTATGCTCCCTGCCTTCCTATACGTTTTACGTTATTGAATCCTTTTCTCTCTGACATCCATCCATAACCGTGGCCTCTGGAAAATGAAAGGAGGCAGGATGATCGCTACCTTAGGCATGAAGGGAATATAATACAAGGGAATTTCCTCCCCAGCACCAACAGAAGGTAGCAAGAGCAAGTGCATCCTTGGGGTGTGAGAAGGAAGGAAATGGAAAGAAGCCACTAAACTTTTATTCCTGCACACTCAGAGTTATGAAGACAGAGTTAACTATGGAGAAATTGAGAACATTGTAGCTTATGTTCCTGAGAAAAGCCTGGGATTATGTGCTAACCTCCCAAAGGAATTCCACCTTTAGCTGGCGCCCAGATCCCCTGCAGCAGGGGAGCAGTTAAACAACATTTTTGGGGGAAGATGCCTGGATAGAGAGCTGAGGTGTCACTGCTGAGTGTCTACAGGCAGTGCCTGCCACGCAGGGTACAGGGTGGCCGCCTGTCTTGTTGGTAAAACCAAGAGTTGCTGAGAGAACAGATGGACCAAAAACAGCCTGTATCAGAGGAGAAGACTACCACAGACAAAAGTTACCACAGCCAGTGTCAGATAGCAAGTCGCCGCGGGAGAGGCCAGACAAGTTCCCAAGACAGGAGCAGTTCAATCTTGATGGATTCAGCCATTATGGCTGCATTGCCACTGACATTCAGAAACTCTGACACGCCACACCCCTCCTTCCTCCTCAAATAGTAAAATGCCATCTTTTTCAAGCAGAGAGAGAAGGAGACTATATAAAATACTGAGCATCCGGCTGAAAAGAAAATTTGAGCCTCTTAAAGTAGATAGATTTTTTCTCTCATAGGGTCATTACCATTAATTAGAAACTTAAAATTTGTTATTCCTTGGTGCCTAGTGGAAGGGAAGTTTAGGAGTAAAGTTAGAGCAATTATGGAATTGGTATATCTTTAGATCAATTATAGAACAAATAACCGTATTTCTTTGCATAGCTAAATGGTAGTACATCTTCTTCTATGCTATTGAAAGGAGCCTTAGTTCTTCACACTAACATGTTTCAATGCATTGTTTTGTCCCCATCAGTTACATTTCCTGATTTCCAGTCTATCATCAATAATTTCCAGTAAAATATCTAGCTCTGTAGCTCTGTCTCTTTCATTTTTCTGGACCACAACAGCATTCTTCTTATAGGTCTTTCCATTTTTTCTCACCTTAAACGATCTTCCAAATATTGATGGAAGCATGATTGTCATCATATTAGTTACTCACTTAAAAACTTCTCTTAGTTCTCGATTTCATGAGCAGTAATTTTCACCTCAGCTTAGTAGAGACAGGGACAGGGGTTCTCAGAATGTGGTCCTCCCTGTACTAGCAGCATCGGGGTCTCCCAGAAATTTCTTAGAAATGTAAATTCTATAATATATTCTCACCAAGGACCTACTGAAAATCAGAAACTCTAAGGGTAGGGCCCAGCCATCTGTGTTCCACAAACCTTCCAGGTGACACTGATACAGGTTCACTTTTAAGAACTACTTTCTAAGAGGAACCATGGAAGGAACCCATATAATGACTGATGAAACAGTCCTGTTGGAGACTCCGGGGAGATGGGCAGGAAGGAAAGACTCCAGTCCTGGTAGCTTTGTCCCAGACAAGACCATTTGTTCCTACTGTTTTGCACAAACTCACTTAATACAAGATTTGTGTATGTTCATGAAGGTTTTTTGTTTTTGTTCTGTTTGTTTTGTTTTGTTTCCTTTTGTTTTAATCCCCATAGAATCCCAAATGCTCAATTTGTTAAAAGGACTTTTCAAAGATGATTCTTTTTCTGGGTTCCTTTTCAATTCTATTGGTCTAAGTGTCTGCCCCTCTGCCAATACAACACCACCTTGATTACTGTGGCTATATGAGGGCTCTTTTTAAAGTTCACGGAAAATATATATTATGAAAAAGCCATGCATAGTTTTAAAAATGGTTTGCACCAAAATATACTCCTGCTTTTATTCTATTTTCCCACAAATTTTTAAAGTCCTCTCACATAAAAAGTTAAAATATCAGATAGAGTAATTGCTCCCACTTTACTCTTCTTTTTCAAGATTGTTTTGGCTGTTCTGTGAATTTTTATGTATTACACATTTTAGAATAACTCTATATCTACAAACAAATCTTTGCTAGGAATTTGTTAGGAGTGCTAAGGCTATAGAATAGTTTGAAAAACGTGGACATCTTTACTATGTTGAGTATTGGGATCCAGGGACACAATAAAGCTATCCATTATTAAAAATATATTTTATTTTATTCTTATTTTTTTGCATTCAGTCACTGTACATTTTTACAGCATTGAAAATGAATTTTCCTAGCACAAATACCCTGTATGTTAAGAAATTACCATACACCTTGTCTTCTTGTATTTATTTCACCAGCATTTGTAATTTGAAGTTGGTAAACATCATATACATTTTGTTAAGTTTATATTTATGTATGTCATTTTCTTTAGAGTGGTTGTAAATCGTACATGCTATCAATATTAATTTAGGTTACCACATGTTTGCTGTTAGTATACGGAAATGTGATTGTTTTTTATTTGTTACTCTTGTATCCTACAACATTGCTGACCTCAGTTACTATTACTAGAAGGTTTTTGTTTTTTTTGTTTTTTTTTTGTTTTTTTTTGAGGGGGAGGTTATTGCTATAGGGCACGTGTGCTCGCCAGAAAGACAGAGAAAGACAGAAAGCAAGAAATCACCCCCCCACAGGGAGATGGCCAAGCCTCAATCTCTTCTCCTCCATTCTCCTCTCAGGATCTTGGGCATGCCCACACA
Organism: Tupaia tana; assembly: GCA_026018925.1. Lineage (NCBI taxonomy): Eukaryota > Metazoa > Chordata > Mammalia > Scandentia > Tupaiidae > Tupaia > Tupaia tana. The sequence goes on along the minus strand of JAKSZU010000001.1, from coordinate 250,852,984 downwards.
CTCGCCCAGTGTGAGTTTCAGCCACCGGGTCCGGGACTTAAACTGTGGTCAACATAGCCATTACACTAACTACTGGTCCCAACTTGAAGGTTTTATGTAGAGTCCTTGGCCTATTATATTAACTAAAAGAACAATTTTACATTCCTCAGTACAAAACATTCAAGTCCCATAACCAGACAACCCCTAATTACCTTTCTAGACATATCTCAAGTCTTTCTTCTAAACTGACATCTTTTCTCAGAATTTTTTTTTAATTGTGGTTAAGAACTTCTTGTATAATTGCCTGAGCTGGTTTAAAAATATAGATTTGGCTAACTTTAACATCTGTGAAGGCAAACTGAAAACCTGTGCTTTCAACACGGTATCTCTGATGATTCTTACATAGCCTGAGATTTGAGAATAACGGGCCTCATCTTAAGTCAAGAGATTTCCATTTTCTTCTCAACTTATTGCCCCACTTCTAAGCTATCAAATCTGCATCTAGCTTCCCTTGTTTCATGCTCGTTAAGACCTCATAGTTCATTACTTCCATGCTTTTATAGTATCATTACTACATCCCTCATACATAATTTTCATTTTTACTTAGCCTAAAATGCTTCAAGTCTGCATCAAATTATCTACTGTCCCTTTTGTTTTCATCTCTGAGAAAAACCAATCACCTCTTCATATATTGTAGATACCACTAGAACATATGGTGTTTGAACTCAGGCTCTACACATGCTTCAGACATCCTGCCGTGAACACATAGTCAAGTCCTTCTCCATACCTACAGTCGTTACTTCAAATATATATCTATCTCTTCATAGATGACCTAGTTTCATAATTTATCTTACAAGAGTAAGCCTCTCACTTCTTTACCTAAAAGGTTGCACAGGTTGTTCAAAGACTGGTCTTCTATCCTCTTGCCCTAGTATTTATAACTCATCTTGATTGAAACTAGCTCCTGTTAAATCAAGGGTGCCTCTTTACTGCTTTTCACTGGATTATTCCCCTAAGAGTTTGTACATACTTAAATGTCTCACCTATACAATGAAACTAAAATAGTCAACTATACTGTATTCTTCTTTGGCTATTGCCCTATTATGTTTTATTCCATCATTCTCCCAGTTTATCAAAATAGATCTCAGTACTTTGTATCTCCCACTCTTCATTTCTTAAATTGCTGACAGTTAATTGTTCTTCACTAAAAATTACCCAACAAAGTCTTCACGCATTCCCAAACTCAGTGGATAATATTCCATTGTTACCTTCCTACCTTGCGGTAGTGTTGACTATTTTCTTTTTTTCTCAACTTTCCTTATACAATACGTTCCTATAGCCTCCTTTTTAATATTTACTATTGGATCATAAACTTTCTTTTGCTACTTATATGTTAGGAGACTTTGGGGCTCTCTAATCTTTTTTTTCCATCATCTCATCCAGGACTCTCCACTTTATTCAATCTTTTTAATTACCTGCATTTATTCTAAATCCAGTATCAATACCCTCATACTCTCTTGAGTCCTCTTTTCTTCTGCTTTTTAAATTCTTAAACTTTTCTTCAAACTTTCACATTGACAACTCAACACTAAAGTTTAAGATATATCTCAAATTCAGTCTGTCTTAAAAATATATGTCTCATGGGACCTGCAGATGGCATAATGGTTATGTCACTGGAACCCCACACAGTTGACCACAGTTTGAGTCCTGGACCTGGTGGCTTAAAACTCATGTCAGGTGTGTTTGTGTGTGTGTGTGTGTGTGTGTGTGTGTGTGTGTTCCCCAAATGCCAAGAGGAGAATAGAGGAGAAAGGATTGTGGCATTGCCATCCCTCTGGGGAGAGGGTGATTCCTTGATTTCTGTCTTTCTCTCTCTCTGTCTCTCTGGTGAGTACACACAACCTATAGCAAAAAATCTTTTTCTCGCTCCCTCCATATACACACACACTCACACACACACACACATACACACACCTATAGATACAAATATACATACATATGTATATACATGTATACATATATATAGGTATATGCATACATCTCTATATATTTATATGTATCATGTTCTCTTGCTTCTCTCATTCTGCCATCCTTTACTCCCATGTTCCCTGATTTGGTGAATGAAACTCCAGCTGATCTAGCAGCTCTAGTCAAAACCAGGAGTGGATTGAACCTTCCTTCTCCCCCATCCTACAGTCAATAAAGCCACTAAATCCTGCAATTTCCACTGGCTACTCCTCTACATCCCCAGATCTGCCTACTCCCCTCCATGTCCAAGGTCACTGTCATAGTTCATTATTTAATCATGCCTCTCTTGAACCACAGAAGCAATTATCTAATTTCACTCCCTTTCTCAAGCCGAATACTTTCTAAGCCATCTTTTATGTCACAGTCTGGGCAGTGTTTCAGATATACAGATCACGGATCAGCTTAGTATTCTTTTTAGTCAGTTCTTCCCTGTTCTCCACAGCCTTAGCAGACATAAATGACTTTCTATGACCCAACTTCCTCTATAAGCACTCTGAACCTAATATTACTGAATCACTTGCATCATCCAACAGCCTAATTCTCTTAATAAGGAATTTTTCATTTTTTTTCCTGACTAGTAAATTAATTTTCATTGTCAAGATTCAATTCAATTCACTTGTCATTAATGGAGCCTTTCTTTACTCTTATAGGCAAATTTAGGTACTTTCCCTTTATATAACATTCCTATATTTTCTTATAAGTATTGTATCATATTGTTTGGCTACTGATTATTTTGCTGACAGCCCAGTAAGTTCAATATAAAGTATGTTAACACAAAGACCTCATTGTATTCTGCTTCCTAAATTATTTGTAAAGTAGCATGGTCTACATGGACGGAAACATAAATGTTTTTGACTAGAATACTAAATGGTAGACAACAGAGATACACATACATTATTAAAACCCAGGGTCACGTATTACACATGTTTATTGGAATATAGATGCAACTTGAATATATAGAACAGGAAAAGAAGATGACTAAAGAGTTTTGTTTTGGGCCTAGCAGGACAGGCATTCCAACAGCAGGAGAGGGACAATGACATTGTAAGAAGCAGGTACAACATAACTAAACATATGGAGGTTAAAAATCATAAGACAGGTCCAGCAAGTGGCATGGTAGTTAAGGTGCTGGATTTCCATATGGCTGACCGTGGTTCCAGTTTCATTCCTGATGACTTGCCTTTTCACGTTTTCTCTCTCTCTCTCTCGTGAGCATATGTGTCATATCACAAACTTAAATGAATAAACAAATATTTTTTAAATCATAAAACATTAAGTTACAACTACATAGTCTCATATGGTAAGTCTATGTGGTATATGGAAAAATAAATGCGTTAGGAAATACGAATGAAAAAGAGATGATGTGTTGATTTTAATTGCAAAAAGATTCCGTGGTCTGTTAAAAAAATTAAAACAGCAAGCATTTGAGAGTCATTTAAGCATTTTTTGACATAAGTAAGTTATGAGAAATCTAAAAATTTAATAAATAGTCATTTAATAATTCAGAATAAGGGTAACAAGGATTAGAATCAGAGCAATGAGTAATAATAAAGAGCATCTGGAATCTGATTTCTGACTTTGGTGGTTCTACATTTTTGTAGGAGGCCCCAAATGATATAAATAATTTTATCTGCATGTGCTTTAAAGGAGGAAGAGTATATTTTACTGTGTATCACAATAAAAGTAGCTTTACAAATAACACCTGCTCCCATAATGGAGAAAGCATTTTTTATACATGATTTTAATTTTCCTGATGCTGAAAAGTCTTGTCAAACAAAGCAATTCTAATATTGAATTGAATAATCAAGCATGAGAAGAAAATGTCCAAGTCCAAGCAGAAAAAAACATACTATTTACTTGATGAGAACTGAATATGGATGAAGAGTTCCTAAAGCAAAGGAAAACTGAAAATTCTTTATATAATCATTCTAAAATATTTCATATGATCATTAAAATACTAAGCTTTCAAAATCTGGGTGGTGTTTACATGTCTTACAGTGCATTACTCATAATACCACAGACTCGGAACACTGGTAATACCATAAATATGTTGATATTTGGAATTTCTAGAGAGTGTGTATATACACACACAAATACACAAAAAGACTTATTACAAACATTCTAGATTTACTGTGAATCCCAAACGGCCATAGTTTCAGATGTCTTAGACACTATAAATTATGACACAAATCAGATAACTAAGACCACACTGTAAAAGGAATTCATATTCTTATCTTTGCAAGAACAGCTGGAAATCCATGAGACTTCTAGTTAGGGAAGATTTTAGAGGTCAACAATCTTGTTAGTCTTGCCAGCCCTCCCTCTACAATAATTCCCTATCTCTCTAGTTTCAGAATGGTAAAAGAATAAACTTACACTTCCTTTGAAATGCAATCTCCTTTTATAATCTGTGCAGTCATTTCTCAGTTTATGGTCTGACCTTCATCTTGTTTCAACTTACTTGTTGTGTACAGTTCTTTTTCAATAGTTATTGTCAGTACCCCTCACCAGGCACTGAAACAATGCATTGCAATATGCAATTCATAATTTAATGGATTTTCATGTCTTCTGAACTGGTCGAAAAGCCCCTTGATGCACCTACTCCATATTATATACCTTTTTTCTTATAAAGCACCTAACAATTCATCGAGTGCACATTTATACCACCATACCTAAACTGACTGTGGAATTCAACTAATTTTTTAAAACATTGCCAGGGTTCACTGGAATGGTAAATGTTCTTGCAATTTCATGTCATTTATATACAGTTCTGAAAATTACTTTCTTACAAGTTATCCTTTCTACTTATGCTGGGTGCTCCCCTTACACATTTCTCTTTCAGCCCTTAGTAGATGCCTGCCTAACTATTTGTGTATTTGACCCACTGTCTTTTTCCCACCCTGTCACTATCAGAACAATTGGCAGGATATCATTGGATTAAAACAGTATCTCTGGTAAAAGCAGAAAAAACAAATACTTCGGGACCCACTCTGCCTTCTCTCATAAAGCCACCCATGCATGTAGCTTACACCACAAATCTTTGGTAAGAAGCACAACCAGAAGGGTTAGAAGAGATGGGGTAAAATTGTGAAGAGATTCAAGTATGCTACCAGGTTCCATGTCAAGAAAACTAACTGGAGAGACTGGCCATATGCTACAATTTTAGAAAATATTCAATTCATTCTTACATAAGGCCATGAGAGGAGAAAGGCTGGTAAGATGGGACAAAAGTCAACCCTCAAGCCTAGAACAGATTGCAGATTCAGTGCTACATAAATGAGCGGTTGATCAGGCAGAATGAAATTCGCACTATTTGTTCTCTCTACTCTTAGCAATTTTGTGCATGTGTGTGTGTTTTGTTGTAAGGCACATGCAATAACCAGAGAGAGGCAGAGAGAAAGAGAGGGAAAGTGAAAAAGCACTCCCTAAGGTGGATGGTCACATCACTATCCCTTCTCCTCCATTCTCCTCTGGGATTTGGGCTCACATGCACATATGCCCGGTGTGTTTTCAAGCTGCTGTGTCTGAGACTTAAGATCCAGTGCCTTAGCCACCAAGTCACCTGCTGGCCCTAAAGTTATTTTTAGTCCATTTATATCCCATAAATAGTAGTAGAGTTGGGGCCAAAAGGTGAAGTGGTGGTTGAGGAATTGGACTCTCACATGACTGACTGTAGTTTGAGTCCCAGACTTGGTGGATTAAAAATCACATCACAAAAACAAAATAAGTTTATGTTTTTGGACGTTGTCTTTGAAAATTAAACACTGGTGCCACCATAGCCCAGTGGTTAAGAGAGCCAGATACCAAATGGATGACCAAGGATCAAATTCCTTCCTGAGGCTTACAAAACAGACCATTAGGGCCAGCAGGTGGTGTGGTGGTTGTGGTGCTGGACTCCCACATTGCTAACCCCTATTCAAGTCCTGGATCTGGCAACTTGATTTCTTTCTCTTTCTCTCTCTCTCTCGCTCACTCTCTCTCTCTCCTCTCTCACTCTTTCTCTGTCTATTTAGTAAAGAGACTGAAAGGCTTTATCAGAATTTGGAAAAAAATTTAAAAAGAATAATAATAAATAAATTTAAATAAATAATTCTTAAAACACACACACACACACACACACACACACACACACACACACTGACATGAGCATGTGTGCCCAAAATCCCAACAGGATGGAGATATGGGAAGAATAAGAATTGCAGTGTTGGGACCAGCAGTTAGTGTAATGACTATGTCCCTGGACTCCCATGTAGTCAACCACAGTTCGAGTCCCAGACCTGGTGGCTTAAACTCATACCAGGCACATCTGTGTGTGTGCCCAAGATCCCGAGAAGAGAAAGGAGGAGAAGGGATTGCGGAGTAGCCAAACCCTCTGGGGGGTGATTCTCACTTTCTATCTCTCTGTCTCTTTCTGGCGAGTGCATGCACCCTATAGCAAAAAACTCTCCGGAAAAAAAAAAAAAAAAAAAAGAAAGAAAGAACTGATTGCAGTGTCATCACAGTCCATTGGGGGGTGTGCTTTTTCACTCTCTTTCTTTCTCTGTATCTCTTTCTCTGACCTTCTCTGACAAGTACACATGTCTTCTGGTAATTAAAAAAAAAAAAAAGGCAGCGGACAAATTGTAGTGTCTATCATAGAATTTCAAACTAGAATTATTTCAAAAGCATCTCTACCTTAGTGGCTTGATAGAAATTGTTTTGCCCCCTATTGATAATCAGATAAATGTAGGAAACTTAGCTCTGAGACCTTCGTATAGAGTGGAGCCTGGTGTTCTCTACCTGTTTGTGGGCATATTCCACCTAGATTTTCTCTATTCTGAGTCTTTTGTCTTTCTCTCTTTATGTTTTACTTTTTAATTTGCTTTAGGAAGCATTCACTCACAGGAGAGAGACAGAAGGGGAGAGAAAGTGAGAAAGCACACCATGGGGGAATGACCACATCACAATCCTTTCTTCTCTACTCTCTTCTTGGAATTTTGGATACACATACACCACATGCCTAGTGTGTTTTCAAGACAGGATCTGAGACTCAAACCACATGGTCGACCATGTGAGATCCAGCTGCCTATAGCCACACTACCTGGCTGGCCCATGGGCCCCTTGTGTTGATAGATAATTTTTATAATATTATAGTTAGTCCCTATTTTTCTGGGAGAATATATGTGCCCAACTTACTCTTCAATATATTTTTAGCTGCCACTTTTTTTTATTGTCTTAATCTTATCTACTTTTCTGAGATGGATGTATCCTATATATATTTAAGTTTTGGCTAATAAATACAACTCTGCCTTTTAATTTTTATACTATTATCCATATTTATAAACAATATTTTCAAATCATTTTAAACTTTAGTTAGGTCATTAAAAAGACCCATAGATATGAAATAGGTAGCTTGTACCAACTTTAAAGTTTTCCTTAGAATCCCTCTCTACACAACAAACTATTCTGTAATTCTGATTCTAAATTCTCATGTTAATGAGTGTTTAAAGGAAAGAGCAAGAATCTACCCCTGACTTTGCAAGTAATCTGTTTTGTTCAATATATGGCCAAATACATGTTACCATAAGGTTTCATATTATTTGCAGTAACTTATTCAAGCCCGTAAACTTATATATCATGATGCTAAAGTTAGGTTGGTATTTTTCTCTAATAAGAGAATTTAAAACATTCTTGTCATGATCATGTATGTGTGTATGTGTGTGTGTATGTGTGTGTGTGTATAGATGCCAGAAAAATAAAAGAAAAACGAGAATTATTTTTCACCTTCATAAAATAATATGGTCATAGTTGGAAAATGATGGTTATTTTTAGGACATTTCCTCAACTCTGCTTTGTCCAGAGAAAGGAAAAGGAGACCTATTCAGATGTACCTCTTTTTTTTATAGGGATACAAGTACCTCTTTAAGATCTCCAGAATCTTTGCCAAATTTGATTACCCTATGTTTTAATAATGATATCCAATCATTTAATCTACTTCAAATGGAATCAAAAACAGCCAGCAAAAGATAATTTTCCAGCAAAATTGAGATAATGTTAGTGAAAGAAATGTAAAAATGTTTTGAGATCTGCAGATGGGTTTATGCCAACCACTATTATTACCCTCATATACAAAGTTTTAATGTCTCTAAGAAACAGTGTCTTTAGTATTTTGTATTCTATGTCAGCTTAATTTTACTTATTGCACAATTTAAATCTGTTAAATAGTTCAAGGCAAATCTCTATTCTTTCAAAGAGCTTTAAAGTATAATAAATTGGCAGCTCTATTTAGAAACTCTTTTCTAATAAAACATTATAAGTGGTTGGATCATTAAACCAGATTTGAAAAGCCTGCATACGGGAGAGAAAACCTAAAACCTGCCGCAGCATATACGGTTCAAACATCTGCTTTACCTGACACAGACTAGTAGGAAAATGTTAAATTAGAAACCAAATGGCAATTACTGAATACATGGCCCATAGTAACAGTGCATACTTTCTCTCTGCAAAGGTCACCTGGTCTTTGAGCAGACAACAAGCCATGAGAATGCCTCAGAGCAAAAACCCAACAGGGCTGTTCTTTGAACAAGGCTAGTACTAGTGTGAAAGCATAGCTTTTTCTAGGGAAGTAAACAATTCTCTCTACTAATATTTGGAAACATGATTGGATGGAAAAATACATCATCAAATTTATTGTAGAATTGGATAAATAGTAATGGATGGTATTTTGCAATGGTGGATGAATACAATACAATCAAATAAACATGTCACTATGTTATTAAAGATGGTATCTGAACTTGTATTTAAGGACTTTCTGTAGTGGTTCAGCAATAACACATTACACACGAAAAGGGAGTTCTGAGACAGAAAAGCCATGAACGAAGCTCATGAAGTAGCAGGCATGCAGCATGAATGTGAATCGCTTTGCCGCACATGCTCTAAGTTTGCTATAAGTTGATTACAGATGGAGCTCCTTTTTTATTTTTATTTTTTGTAATTTTTGAAACCATTGCTTGCTAAGATGTACGTGTTCCCATTCTTTGTTATTCACCAATCCCCTTCTAATAAGTACTAGCTGAGTACTTAAATTGTAGGATCTGGTACAAATTTACAATGTCAATGTATAGACTCTGTACTAGACTTAAAAAATGTGTTATGGGAACCAGCAGTTAGCGTAATGGCTATGTCGCTGGACTCCCACGTAGTCAACCGCGGTTCGCGTCTCGGACCCGGTGGCTTACAACTCACGCCGGGGCGCGTGTGCTTGCGTGCCCAAGATCCCGAGAGGAGAATGGAGGAGAAGGGATTGCGGCGTGACCATCCCTCCGGGGGGTGATTTCTCGCTTTCTGTCTCTCTGTCTCTCTCTGTCTGTCTGACGAGCGCACGCGCCCTATAGCAAAAAACCTCTCAAAAAAAAAAAAAAAATGTGTTATGGTGCCCCCAAACCAAGTTCAATAATGCATACTTTGGTGAAAAGCTTCCTCTTACTTTGAATCAAATCTTAGCCTTAGCCCAAACAGAATGCTATAAGGAATTTTAAAATTATAGAGATTTTTAAATGATATATTTATATAATTATAGACTATATAAGATATATCTAAAAATATATATTTATAGACATAAATTTTATATGATTATATTAAAAATTATATATTTAAAAATCATAGGGGTTTAAATATTATATAGACTTGGATTTCAAGCTAACATTTCCCACATTGTGTGAATCTAAACAGATTATTAAAGTCAATGAATCTCTGCTACATTTGTAACTTGTGAATTTATAAAAAAAGCTTAATGCGATAATTTTCAAGAAAGACCTAGCACAGAGGCAAAGAGGAGATGCCTAATGACTTACATTTGCTTAATTCTAGGATAATATTAATAATTACCTCATACGATTGTTGTGGAGGTTAAATAATTAATGAATAAAGCATTTAGAATAAAATTTGGCACATGTTGGTACTCTTTAAATTAAAAAAATACTAAATTAAATTAAATATTTTTATTGTTACCATTAATGCTGAGAATCTCAATAATATTAATTTTGTAATGAAAAATTTAAAAACTAGAGTTAAAAATGGCAGATCAGTAAATGAATATGTATTTGCAATTACACAGGAAAGAAGAATCTAAATTGATGACTACTTTGGGGTTTTGTTGCTATTATTTATTCCTTCAGTAAAAAAGTATTTGGTTAGTACTTGTTTAACATGTATTAATCAATCTATGTATTAATCAGAGAAATAAAGTCAAGAGGACACGCCTCTGTACAATCATGTGTATGTTTGTGTGTAAAGAGATGTATTATAAGGAATAAGTTCATGTGATTATGAAGACAGGCAAGTCCCAAAATCTGCAGGGTGGTTTGGCAGACTGGATACCAAGAGAGCCAATGGTGTCGTTTTAATTCAAGTCTGCAAGTCTGTGAACCAGGAAAGTCATGGTATAGCTCTCGTCCAAAGGTTGGCAGACTCAGAAGAGGTTGAAGCTTCAGTTTGAGTCTCAGTGCAGAAAAACAGCCAATGTCCCAGTTTGAAGGCAGCCAGGCAGAAGGAATTCTCTTTGATTTGAAGAAGAGTCATCTTTCTTTTTTTAATCTATTCCGGCCTTTGACTATTTGGATGAGACCTACCACATTATACACAACAATCTGCTTTACTCAGTCTACCTATTTAAATGTTAATCTCATCCAAAACATCCATAAAGACACAGCCAGAATAATGTTGAACACTACAGAGCCAGGTCAAATAGACATGTAAAGTTTTTAAAAAAGAATTTTTTGATTTATTTGTATTTATTACTATTATTATTATTTTAATTGGCTATAGGGCATGTGCACTCATCAGAGAGAGATGAGAGGAAATAAAAATGAGAAAGCAAGCTACCAAGTTGAGGACTCAAACCAGAGTTGGCCACATGAGAGTCCAGCACCTTAACCACCATGGCACCTGCTGGCCCCTAAAACAAACCATTCTATTAGGAGTTCAAATCTAATTACAAAGATAAATATTTCTTTAAATGTTTATACAACCCACATAGCCTTAATCCATTTAAGTCCTATAAATACTTCTGTTCAGGAATTTACTGAGGGCCCACCAAGCGTCAGACACCATGCCCGGCACCTAGTACATGGAGACATGGAATAAGCAAAATATGTACTTTAAATTACATGGTGAGGAGTTAGCCCATTCTCTTCTAGAACGTAAGATATTTGAGGAATATTTAACTAGTAATTTGATCAGCTATGTTGTAAACACATAACTTTGACAGTAATATTTAGACTGAACCAGGTGATATTTTATTTTCTCTATTTTATTTCTTGAGCATCTAAATATGGAAATACCATGGGAGTCAGTCCTCACGAGTATTATCAGTTCAATTTATTCCTCTTCCCTAAGAAATAACATCTCACACGTTGGCTTTTATACCATCAGGTGTCATATTAACATTTAAAAATTGGTATGACAAAGGAATGGGCAATTAGGATACATACTGCAGTACTGTAACAGGGTCCTGGGCCTCCACTGTGTGAAATACTCTCCGTAAGTAGCATGATCAAAGGGAAATTGAGGCAAATTCACAAGAAAAGGAAGAACTTCTGGGAGAGGTGATGGAGTACCATGGTGTACTACATGGGCTAGCCTGGTGGGTGAGGACAGCTACATGGCCTTTCCTAGGTAAATCCCCAGCCAACCACCAGACTGGTGAGGGAGGCAGCTCTAGACCAACCACTGCCGGCACCATACATGATCATGAAGCCATGTAGACTCATCCTACCTCAGATAACTTCACCCAGTCCACAAGAAACCCTTGGTCATCCAGAAAACCATGGAGAAAAAAAATGAATCTCAATAAATGTTATCCAAACTACTAATTCTTATGAAATCAAAGATAACTAATAAATGAAATAAAAGTCATATATATATGTATATATGACTTTTATTTCATTTATTGTATATGTATATATATGTATATATACATATATATACATATATGTATGTATGTATATATATATGTGTATATGCATATATATATATATGTATTTCCCATCAGCAGCATTGTTTGTTTTTCTCCTAGATAAAAGGAAGTGGTCAGTTAGCACATTTAATATTAGAAGTGACAAGAGTCCACAGACAAAGGGATTTGCATGCGAAACCAGAGCTCTGACTCCCACCACTTCCAACTGGGATCTGTCTCCTCCTCATTCCTCATTCTACCCCCAGGATTGCAATTCAGTACTAGATCTCTTTTGGGCAGGGCCATTCACTTGTTCAGGATGAAGATGTGCCTTTGCTGCTAAGAGACACTCCAGAGCCATTTGTCAATTTTACCCCAGGCCCTTCATTCTGGTCTCAAGTTTCAAGTGTCCCAGGTTGCGGTCATGTTTTAAACTTCTTTCTGTTACTTTGGTTTTGTCATGAAAAAGAATTTCAGTTTCATTCTCAAAAAGAGATTTGGGTAGAAAAATAACATGTCAAACCGATGCTTAAAGGTGGAGAGTGGCAGGATTACTGATTAGAAGTAAGAAATAGTGTTGAGAAAGGGAGGAAACTCTAAAATAAAACCCAGCTCCTCTAATGTTTGCCGGCAGTGGACTCTGATCATATGTGGGTATCACATAAATGCTGTCAATATTTCCTATAACTGAATGATTTATAAAACTTTTGTAATACCCAATACTCATTTTTCTGTCTCTTCTTTATAGTCTAAGGGGAAAAATGATAAATAAATAAACATTTCCAGAACCAGCAAGCACCATAGTGGTAAAGGCACTGCACTCCCACATAGTTGACTACAGTTCAAGTCCTGGACCTGGAGACTTGAAAATCATGGTGTGTGTGTGTGTGTGTGTGTGTGTGTGTGTGTGTGCGCGCATGCCTAACAACTCAAGAGAAGAATGTAGGAGAAGAGATTGCAGCATGGCCATTCCCCCTGGGGGTGATTTCTCAGTTTTCCTCTCTGTCTCTCTCCAGTGAGTGCATATGCCCTATGGCCAAAATGTTTTTAAAAATTTCCTAGAACCTAAATATAATAACTCTTGATTGGAGCGTTAGGTAGCAACATAATATATATAAAATATGCCATATGATTTATTGTACATATGCATATTATATATCTATATGTAAACTATTCACATTTTGGGCTTATAGCTCTTATCCCTCATCAAGTCTCCCCTATACTTCTATAATTATTAAAATTGCATTTTCAGGGACAGCTCCATTGCCTAGTGGTTAAGGGAACTGGATCCCACATGGCCAACTGTCATTCGAATCCCAGCCCCAACAACTTGAAAAACACTGGGTGACTGTTCATATGTGCCTAAAATCCTGAAAGGACGGAGAAGAGGAGGAGAAAGGATTGTGGCGTAACCATGCTCCACTGAAAGTGCTTTTTCTCTCTCCTCTCTCTCTGCCTCTTTCTTTCTTTTTTTGGTGAGTGCACACACCCTCTGGCAATTAAAACGAAACTACATTTTTAGCAATATGAAAAATTTGGGGGAATTAATGGGATACATCTTTGACTGATAAGACAGAAGTAACAGGAAATTATCATTTTTGAATGGTATTATTTGATTATAGAGGCATGTTCTATATGAGAATGAGAGAACCCAATTTAAGGTTATATGAAAGACAGCTACCAAAACAATATATCATTTACAAAATGCAATTTGAGCCTGCCCCTTGCCCTGCCACAAGGCAAGAGACTGAAGTACTTTTCGAAATAAAAAAAGCAACAATCCTAAAGCAGATAAAACAAAGTGATTTAGTATTTTACAGGCACATAGAACCTTGGATCCTGAAGAGCTTTGCAACATAATAATTTGCATTTCCATAGTACTTCTTGGTGAGAGTTTTCAAAGCCTATTGCATTAATATGAATTCACCTTGAAGTAGGGATTTATTCCTCATCTCCCTGTTTTACAGGCAAGCACTTTCGGTTTCTTGCTGAAGGGTACATAGCAACCCATAAGTCAGGCAATTGATCCTAGAAATTCTAATTTTCTATCCCTTGTTCCGGTACCTTGACAAAACTATTTTCCAAATAGAGAAACACATTACTGTGAAGCTAAATAGCAAATTAGAGACATGCTGTCTCATGTAATCGTATAAATATGCTTTAAAAGCCACCAGTACCCCTGAGAGTTTTACCATCTGGTTCCCATGGCGGCAAAAAGGAAATGAGGCTGAGTATGGAAGAGAAACTGAATTGTATTTAGCAGGCGGAAGTAGTCTTCTGCACAAACTAGATCAGCAGAGCATAATCTATAGATTGTCACTGCAAAAAGAAAAAAAAAAAAAAAAAAGTCAATGCCACATATTCCTGGTGGACAGTACCAGATTTAGCAAAGAGAGAACAAAGTATTGAATACTCATGAACAGTATAGGGTAATAAGGTTTAGTATTATTCTTACAATCTATGATAGCTAACCTCCAAGATGGGCCCCAATAAGCCTTGCTTCATGGCATCCCCATCCTTGTGAATGTCTATCCTACCCTGAAGCAGCACTAGTCATAAAAGGACTGTGGTTCCACTTTGGACTCATGGAGCATTCCCTCTGTAAGAAACTATGTCATGAGAACACTCAAACAGCCTTGTAGAGAGCCCATGTAGATAGAAACTGAGACTTCCTACCCACAACCAGCACTGACTTTCAACTTCCAGCCATGTTCCAGGTCATCTTTTGGGTCGTCAGAAAAGTCATGATGCACTTTTGCATAAAAAAAAGTCATGTCTTTTCTAATGACCCAATAGAAAAGGGATGCTGCAGTCCCAATCAAACCTTTGGATAACAACAGCCCCAGTCATCTGCAACTTCATGAGAGACTCCCAAGCCAGAAGATCTCAACCAAGCTTTTCTTAAAATTCTGATCCACAGAACTGTGACAGATAATCAATTATTCTTGACCTAGCCACTGAATTTTGGGGTAAGTGTGTTAGATATCACTAGAAAACTAAAATATATTATTGAACAGTTGTTAGGTCTGAGAAAAGTAAGTAAACAAACTAGTTATTTCAATTCAACTCAACTATTTATTTTTCTTTATTTATGATAGAGTGCATGCATGTGCATAAGCAGAGAGAGAGGGATCAAGAAAGAGAGGAGTACCTTCCACAGGGTCTGGTCACATGAAGAGCCCCTTCCTCTAGTCTTCTAGCCCAACAGATTTGGGAGTTTATGTATACGCCCTGTGTTTCAGCAAACCAGGTCCGGGATTCAAACCACAATCACCATGTGTGGTCCAGCTCCTCTCGAGCAATGCATTATTGTTGTGTCACAGAGCTGGCCCACAATAGCTATTTTATTTTTTTCCCTTTATGAGAGAAAGAGAGAAAGAAAAATTTTGTTGTCATTAGAGAGTGAATGTGCTCACCAGAAGGAGAGCGAGAGCGAGAGCACGCGCACGAGAGAGAAAGAGAAATCCCCAATGAGGTTTATCATATTGCAATTCATTCCTCTGTCTCTCCTTTACACCAGGATTTTACACACATATGTGCTTATGCCTGGTTATGTTCCCCAAGCTGTCTGGCCAAGACTGGAGCCATAGTGGGTCATGTGGGATCAGGTTCCCCATGCACAGAACTTAACTATTGCACAACAGGGCCAGCCAGAGGTAGGTATTTTTGACAAGGTCTCAACATGTTGCAATCCTCTTGTCTCAACTTCCCAATTAGCTAGTTTTGCAGGCATGCACAACCATGCACAGCATCTTCAGGTTGGCCTCAGCAATTAACTCAGCTTTTCCTGCAATCTTCAGCCTCCATTGTGGTGGTGCTGTTTGCCTCACAGCAACCCAGCCTATGTACAGCTGTTTATGTGAATCTACTTTCCCTTAGTACCATGGAAGAGACACTGGCCAGTAATGATCAAGTCTTAGGAAAAAGTAGTTTCATTATCTAGAAAATGTAACTAAAGCAAATACTCTAGCAATGACTATGCAAGACAATCTTCGAAAGGGAAAGGATCTTCTTTATGAAATTGCATGAAAGAACTTACTGAAAATTTTGCAATGACTTTCTACTGCATTTTTGAGTTAAAACAAAACTGTGCTGTGTCTGACACATAAATCAGCCTCCTCTACTGCCTCTCCAAATCCTTTGGCTTTCAATCTCTTGAACATACCAAGCTCCTTTTTTCCCCTAGAATTTCAGCCGATGTTTTCCTTCAACCTCTCTCTCTCCATCTCCTACCTCTAATCTTGATCATGTCCTTAACATGATTAACTTCTTCTAATCTCAGCTGAAATGTCACCTCCTTTAAGAGGTTTTTTTGAAGAGAAACTACTTTCCCAATGCACAAACATGCACGTGCACACATACACATACACACACACTTTTTTTTAAAGATGGGGTTTCACCAGGTGGTGATCCTCCTGCCCCAGCCTTCCAGAGAGGAACCATAGGCACAAGATACCACAGCTTGCTTTATTTTTAGACAGGGTTTCCCTGAATCCAAGCCAGCCTTCAGCTTTCTAGCCTCTTGCCTCAGTTTCCCCAGTGACTGAAATTATAAGAGCATGCCACAACACCCAGACTTTAGGTTGGACCAGGTATTGAAATCAGCTTCCCCAAAGGTCTGAGCTGTGGAACAGCAGATCTTAACAGCATACACCACTGTAACTAGGCTCTCCACACACATTTAGGTTCATCACTGGATCCCTATTTATTTGCCAAATCACTAATTCAGTTTGTAAGACTGAGACAATGTCTGTTTTTTTTTTTTTTTTTTTTTTTCATTCACTGATGTTATGCACTTATTGGTTAGCACTGTGCATTTGTTTATATATGGGGTGCTTAATAAATATACATTGAATGACTATTTAAAAACTCAAAAGTGTAAACAACTACAAACATTGAAGGACTCTTAAATCAGGTTAAGACAGGCTTCTTGAAAGCGGTAGCATTTAAGTGAGCCTTGTTGATTATCTTAAGCATCAAAAGGCTAATATTTGTACAAGAAATTATCCCAAGGGAATTTTCATACATGTAATAGGAGAGGAAAAAAAAAAAAGTACTGCTATTTTAGCCTGTTCTATTTGGGTTTTTTTGGTCAGTTTCATTCCTCTTAGGGAAAACGCAAGGAGTTTATTAGTATACAACATGGCATTGCCTTGTATAACTTGTAGAATGATAGACAGTACCACCACAGCTAAAGAGCAGCACTATTAATTTAATCATGCTACGATGAAATGAGAGGCTTCATTACAGTGGCACACTGTGCTGAGATGTTGCTACTGAAAGACTCAGGCCACTTGACAGGATTGGGTTTGGTTTCTGAGCCAAGCCAAACAGGCCAGCTGTGGTAACATACACCTGTACCTCTAGCTAGTTGGGAGGCTAGGGCAGGATGATCCGAACATGGCAGGATCCTAACAAAAATCCATTTCTCTCTCTCATGAGAAAATCAGCTTTAAAAAAAAAAATGGAGGAATGGTCTATTGGTGGTTCTGTGAAGATGGTACGTTAGAAATGGAGAATGCTGATCAGCATCATCTGCAGCATTTAGTTTATGCTCTCCTTACCCCATTCTCAGATGTTGTCAATATGTCAATATTTGGAACAATTGTACAAAGTTTAAAAAATCAAATACTATTGGAGCCAGCAGATGACATAGAAGTTATATTGCTGGATTTCCATAAGGATGACTGCGATTCAAATCCTGGACCCTGTGGCTTGAAAATCATACTGGTCACATGTGTGTGCATACCCAAGATCCTTGGAGGAGAATGGAGAAGGGACTGTGGCATGGCCATCCTTTTGGGGGGTGATTTCTGTCTCTTTCTCTCTCCATTGAGTTCATACGCTCTAAGACAAAAATATATTTTAAAAAATCAAGACTATTTGAAAAACTCTGCCACAGGTTACTCAAGTGGAATACATAAGAATGAAATATAAACACATAAAGTTGTTTAATTAAACATAGCTTACAATAGATACATATAAAGAAAAAAAAACTTTCAGTTGCTTTAGGAAGACATGCAGAATCATAGATGCCTTGAATTTAAGTTAGAAAATTCTTTTTCACATTGATTTCAATCTAAGAACAATTCTTTGTAGCAATATGTCAGAGAATGCTTTATGTCCTCTTTATATATGCAAAATAACAAACTTGATATAGAAATGAACAAAAACATAAAATCAACCAACAAATACTAAAGAATGACACACATACATTGTAGTTCAAGTGGAAAGTCTGACCAATGTCATAGTTCATACACCTTGTTGCTAAACCTACCAATTGAAATGAGAAGAATGTTTGGGAGAACCTAACATCTGGCTTAAAAAACCATTTGTCAAACATTGTCCAAGTGTAGACACTACTTTCTTTCATCTAACCAATATGCACTTGTGCTAAGCACTGAGGTTACAATGACCAAAACATGGACTCCACCTTAATGATTCTTCATGACTGGCTGATAAAACAAGCTCTAAGAACAACTTAGATCATCTGGCTTGTCTTTTCTCATAGGAGATGAAGATGCATTGACATGGTATTTTACTTGCCTTAACACACAGGATACGCTATGCCATTTTTGGAAGGGAAGGTTGCCTCAGGTCCTCATCTCCTGAACCTAGACAAGTTTCTGTAACTGTCTGGACTGAGGAATGGGGGGGGGGGGGGGGGAATTAGACTGAGTAACTTTTGAAACAAGGGCTATAAGCCAATAGAGCTACTACCACTCGGCTCTTCCTCTCAGGACATGCCTGTGCTACATGTTTTATTCTAAAACAGTATTTTAAGTAAATTATCACAGAGCCTATTTCTAATCATTGTATCTTAATGTTAGCTAGTCATAATCCAAGTCAAGATTTTAATATGTAAATAACCTACTGCCATGTTATCACTGATTTCTTTAAAAAACCTGTGGTCGACTACTCAAAGAGGTCCAAGTTCTTATTTTCCATTTTCCCATTCTTCGATTTTCTAGTACAAGGCAGAACATATGGGGTTTCTGTCCTTGTACTCTCTCTAGTCTGTTGGTACTTTTTTATTATTATTATTGTTTTAATCTGTCTCTTGAGGAAACTTTCCTGTCTCTTCACTGTCCTCAGATCAGACTTTCTAAGAATCTTCTTATCTCTTAGCCTTTATTGATTCTTCCTTTAGCTTAGAAGTGACATCCATTTTTCAGCCTACAATCCAGTCTAGAAGATCAAAGTCCTTCTCCAACTGAAATTTCTCAGAATGTTCCACAGTCATTTCTTTCCTTTGAATGTATAGAATCTATTCTCTTTATGAAATTGTGCCATACAAAATCATACAATGTCTTTTGCCAGTTATTTTATAAACTTAAATTGTTAGCTAGCATTTAACTTTCATTGTAACTTGATATTATTTCTCTTTACTGAGCTTTAACCTCTCAGCTTATCCATCAGAAAATGTGTCAACTTGCTGCATATATGGTAGAGTATCAGTTATCTTTTTAAAGTTTATTTATTTCTACCTTGAGAGACAGACAGAGAGAAAGAGATACATCCCCCTCACAGTCTTCATACCACTGTCGTACCTTGAGCTTCAGCCAGCCAGAATCATGAAAACACATGCACATGCTCAGCATCCACGGGAAGCATTCAGGACATAAACTTGGGGCCCTCCCACATGCCCTCAGCCTCTCATAGCATTGGATGACCACTGTGTCACCACAGCTGGCCAGTGGTGATTATAATTGACATGGCAGATTGCATTTTCCAGAGACTATCACAGCAAGCTGTACCTGATTCCATGTGTACTTTTTACAATGTGATGTTGATGCTCTTCCCAAGCAAAGATCATATCTGTTTCCTCTCCTTGAACCTGGGTGGCACTTTGTAAACTTCCCAACAAGCAGACTGTGGAAGAAGTGACAATGTCTGATCCAGGACTAGGTAATGAATGTGAGAGAGTTTACACCTGTTTTTATCTTTCACTCACAGTCTATAGTCTCTGGAGCACTGAATAACCACTAAGCCACCATGCTGAGAAACCACAAGGATAGACCACACAGAAACAAAGGCAGGTATCTGAGGTGTCATGGCTATTACAACCCCAAACATTCGGATCTTCCCAGCCCAGGGAGCAGAAAGCTAACACAGAAGCCTTACTGATGATTCCAGACCCAGCCAGTTGACTAAACCAATAAAGAGATTTCAAGCAAGCACTGTTCAGTGCTTGAGACCAGTTAATTTCTGCCGGGGACCAGCCTCGACGTGGGTGGGTTATCTCGACGGAGGCGGTGCAGGTGAACAGAAGACACAGGCCTAGGTGCCTTTTCACGCATATCCTATGCCGGACACTCCTCAAAAATCACTCCCTGAGGAGTGACAACTGCTAGGGATCATCGTGCCTTTTTATTGAAAATGTGTTACATGCAAGTAAATGGGAGAGGGGCTACGTGTTTCAATTATCAGCTCATAAAGTTTTTAACAAAAGGGAACATAGATTCTATTTAGGGTTGGATTAAGGGTGGGTCTCGTGCATTTCCGCAATTGTAGGTGGGTCTCCATAGAATGCAGTTTCGGGAAGGCGGTTTCGGTAAGCAGCGGCGCAGCCATCTTGTGATTACTAGGAATGGCTCTGAGAAAAGAAAATCTCAAGAATAGATATTAGTTCCTATGGATCTTAATAAAGGATGATACTTACATAGTTTTATAGGGATCTAAAACTTGATTTGAGGAGTCCTAAAATATTTATCTATTTTGCTTGGTGAGGGCGGAGGGGTGGCCCTGGGCCAGTTTTGGCCTAATCCTATTTTACATAAAGAAAGGATTAAGTTTACCTTAAATGTATTTTGAAGGGCCTTCCAAAGGTCAAGAACATTTCTACCTAGATAGAACTTCAGCCCACCCTCTACTGTGACCATGGAGATAAAGCATTGTAATTAATAGTAGGTGATTATAGTAAAGGGGAGCGGTCGGGGGAGTTCCTGGAAAATTTATCATATACTCAGGATGTATAAGAGAGCTAAGCAATTCTTTTATAGTAGTAAATTGGGGAGTCAGAGGGGGGTCTCTTCCCAGCAAGGCTACCAGTTTTCTGGAGCAAATAGCAAGCAGCCTTGCTGACATGCTAATTGACCCAAGCTTTGTTCCAAGGTCAGGGGGTGCACAACAGTGGCCTTGCCAGCATGTTGATCTGACCTGACCGGAAGCGGAGCTCAAAGGTCTGGGGGGCTCAGACAGATCCTGGGGCCTCGCCGGGTCGGACTCCTCCAAATTTCCCCAAAAGTGGAGGATAACTATAATAAATAATTTCAGCCATGTTGAACCACTACATTTAGGGTGATTTGCTACACAGATGGACAACCGAAACAGATGGTTAATTTTTTAGTTTAACTTTTGTATCTATAAGACTTAACACAAATGCAATTAACATAGCAGTTTTAACATTTGTCAAGTATATGCTTATTTTCTTTTTAAATTAATTTTATTCTTAATATTCCTTATTTTTTACCACTGATTTTCTGACACATTTATTACTATCAAGAATATTCATTAATTTATTTATGTCTCCCTCTAATAAAATATAAGCTCAATAGGATTTGCCTGGAGCCTAGTGGGTGACCTGGTGGTTGAACTGCTAGACTTCCATGTGGCCGACTGTAGTTCAAGTCCCGGACCTGGTGACTTAGAGCTCATGCCAGGTATGTGTATATGAGCCTCCAGAATTCAAAGAGGAGAATTGGAGGGGGGATTGTGGCATGGCCATCATCCCTGGGGGTGGGGGGTGGTTTCTTACTTTCTCTGTCTCTGTGTCTTCCTCTCCAATGAGCACAAGCACCCTATGGCAAAAACCTAAGGGGGAAAAAAGAAGAGATAAACTATTTTGCCTGTTTTACTCATTCCCAGTAGATAGAATAACAGCTATTGTGCCCTTGGCTTAAACGTCATAAGGGGACCTGGATATCACTCTAGTTGCTATTAGAAGTCAGTAGCAAATTTAAGTAGATGATTGGCACCTATAAAGATTCCGCTGGCTTTTATTTGTGATGATTGAAGTGTGGAAGAATAAATGTGGATGATATCTTCATTTTGTATAAATGCCTACATTCTCAAATCTATGTATTAGACACAATACATTAATTTATCTTTATCCTCTCACCCTTGGGTTATATTGCAAGTTCCATTAATTTTTCTTCCTATTATAAAGCTGAGGTGTTATTCAGTAGTTCTGATTAACAATATACCCTTTTCATTAAATATTGCCTCTGAGTGTTACCTGTTTCGTGCATGGGGAGTCTCCTTCCTCTTATTTCAATTCTTTTCATCAATTCTAAGTTTTATAGGCCTTTTAAAAACTTCTTTCCCTGACCTCACTAGGGCTTTCAAAAGCTATTGAATTAATATCATCCAAATTTAATGTGCTGTTTGCTCCCTTTCTATCATTAATGAAGATGTAAAACAAGACCGGCTACCTAGCCTTTTGTCATATTTCTTGATTTGCCACCCTCAGCCAGCCATCATAGCAGCTAATAGAGCTCATATCAAGTCCAATTTGGAAAGATGCCCTTTAAAAATAACTAATTTCAGCCTTGTTATTCCCTTTGCATGTATTCGGTGTGCACCAGTGTTAAGCCAAAAGCTTAGAATGTTTTTCCTGAGAACTAAGATAGAAACTCAAAAATATATCAAATAGAATAAGCCATTGCTGCACCTGCTTCCTAATGGCATTATTTTCTATGAAATAAAGAAATTTGATCTGACTGGAGTCAGGCAATTCTCTCCTTGACACATGACTTCTTAAAAGAAAAAAAAAAAAGAGAGAGATAAAGAAATAAACTAGCCAGGCAGAGTTTGGTATGGATAAAATCAATTTATCGGGAAGATGAAAGAAGCATAGATTTAACTCTTCATGTGCTTTCTTTATTAGTGTTTTTGCGTTGATTCCATAGAAAAGGTGTTTTAGGCAATGCTCCATGGATGGCGATCTAGTTTATACATTTTTGTGTGAAATGCATACTGCTCCTCATCTGGCACAAATCAGAACTCTGTCCTTCCATTTTGATGGAAGTTCTTGTTACAACACATTTGGAACATGGAGATATTTTTAATGGAGCGACTCTCACCCCAAAGATATTTCAGATCATATAAAAAACATGATCAGATTCTAGAAGCAAAATGACATTTGACAAGGGGTCAGGGATCTTCTCTCCATCACATAATTATATTCAAAACTCCGCTTTTTTAGCCTTCAGCACAATCATGATTGACATCATCTCTACCACCGGAGGCTCTGAATGATCCTGAAATGTCCTTTGGAATTTGTCTTTAATCCAAATAGGTAGGATAGCCCCTGTTCATGGCTTATACACCAAAGGGTTAACAATATCTTCTTCATTAATCACTTGATTTTATCATTTTGTCTTTAAAATACAAGAAAGTGGTATACCTATATTAATTTTAGTAAAAACAGAGTATTTTGTGAAACAAAGTAGACAGTAAGTTTGACAGTCAGGTTCTTCACTGACACTGAATAAAGCATTTGAGGTCTCATTTTCTATTCTTCCCATTACCAGATTCTAGGCCAATTGCTATTCAAATGAGTTTTAAATCAAGAATCAGAAAATGGCCCAGAGAGAATAAATAAAGCCATTAGAGTGAATGAGTCAGATCAAGATCCAGTCCACTCTGTTGCCTCCGATCTCCTTTCCTTCCACCTAGCATAACCCTGCTGCATCATACCCACAGTAGGTTGTAGTGCTGCAAGCCCCTTTTTGAGGAAAGTCTACAATCTCATTAAACTAAGAGCTTGAGGAGGGGGGAATGTTGTTTTCCCAAACTACTAACTCCCACATGGGCCCATTCCCAGGGCATTCTGGCATAGTAATCACCCACATTCCCTTCTACATATTCCCCTAGTTAATCCACCTGCTCATCCTATCCATTCCTCACTTATGGGCTTATAGGGCCATGCTCAGCTAATGCATAGTTCTGTCTCAGGTGGGCTCAGTACACAAACCCAGACCTGAATCTCTCCCCATTGTGAAAGCCTTTAGTTCCCATAGCCACCATATACAACCGTATTGCTTCAAAAAGTAATAGTCATCCCTCAATAATCGCAAAGAATTAGTTCCAGAACTCCCCGCCATAGCAAAATCCTTAAATCTTCAAGTCCCTTGGGGACATCCTGAATCTGTGAATAAAGAGAAGATTTGATCTGTGTTAGAGTGAATCCTAAGATGAGAATAGAAAGAGCCAACTGCACCATGTTTTCCAAAATGAGACCCTAGCCTTACTATCTAACCATGTTTTTCAACCTTTCCCAAGTAACACAAGAACCTCTAGCAACAGAACTTTTTAGACTTCTTTGCCTTTACTATTGTCTCCTACCTAGAACCTTTGCTCATGCTGAGCTTCCTTGAATGCATTTTCTTACTCTGTTTCTGTTCCAAGTTAAATTGTGCTCAATAAATATGTTCAGTTATTGATAAATATTAATTTGACATTATATCTTTTAATTCACATACTCACTAGAGAAACAGAGAGAGAAGAGAAGAGAAAGAAATCACCCCCAAAAGGGACATGGTCATCCCATTATCCTGTGTCCTCTATGTCCCCATCCCACCAGGATTTTGGACATGCATGCACGCATACCTGGAGTGTTCTTCAAGTCACCAGATCTGAGATTTGAATGGCATGGTCAGCCTTGTGAGACCCAACTCTCTTAACCACCAAACTATGGCTGCCCTAATTTGAGATTATTATGTAGTGAGTTGTGTCTTCTCAATATTCATATGTCGAAGTCTTAACCCTCAGTACCTCAGAATGTGACTATATTTGAAGATAAAAGAAGAAAGTTCAAATAAGATCATTAGCACGGACTGTCGTCTAAGGACTGGTGTCATTATTGGAGGAGGAGATTAGGATAAAGACACAACCAGAGAAAAGAACATGTGAAGAAAAGGAGGAAGGTGGCCATCCACAGGCCAAGAAGAGAGGCCTGGGAAGAAACCAACCCTATCAACACCTTGACTTCAGACTTTCAGCCTCCAGAATTGTGAGAAAAGAAGTTTCTGTTGTTTCAGTCATTGAGTCTATGGTACTTTGTTATAGCAGCCCTCGCAAACTAGTACAAGCAAACATAGAGTCTTCAAAAGTTCATTGATTTTTTTTTTAGAGGTTTTTGACTGAAGGGTATGTGCTTGCAGATAGAGAGAGAAAGAGAGAGAGAGAGAGAGGAAAAAGTGAAGAATTACCCCCCAGGGGGGATGGCCACGCCTCAGTCCCTTATCCTCCATTCTCCTCTCAGAATCTGGGGCACGCACACACACTTGCCCAGTGTGAGTTTTAAGCCACTGGATCCAAGACTTGAACTATGGTCAGCCATGTGGGAGTCCAGCTATGTAACTCCTATGCCATCTTTGGCCCAAGTTCCATGAATTTGCACATTATTGACATTATGCATATATTTCAGAATTGCGGGCACCAAGATAAACTCATTCACTGGCAATGTTTATTTTTATTATAGCCTCAGAAAATAAAAGAGGCTCGGACCTCTCAATCTCCAAGAAACCCAGATAGGGTTTCTCTCACAGCATACAATCCCTTTAAACATACACGACCCACCAAAGGTCAATGACGTTGGAAGACTATTGCTACTCCTGATTCATTTTTGCATTCCTAGCAATTAGAGTCCAAGGGTAAAGGGTAAAGCAGAACTTCCACATAGGTTTGCAAACATAAGTGAATGATTTACCTGATGGATGAATAAAGGACAGAGGGATAGAAAAGAAAATGGCCTAAAAATTTACCTGTACTATAGGACATCCATGAGAAAGAACGATGACCCAGACATAAGTCTCTCTCTCCAGGATCCCTCCTTTTCTGAGCAAAAGAGGAGCAGAGAAGCAATCACATGTCACTCAATGTGAGGGCTACTCAGTGGTGGCACATGCAGGGCCACACTGTGGCTAGTGTGGAGTTCTCTGAAGAGTATGTCTGTTGGGTTCAACTCTCCACCTTGTCTGCACTGATAACTGAATTCATGAAAATCAAGCAAACATTATTTTGAATCCCAGCTCTTCACTTTTTACATGGCAAATATCTCTATACATTATAATTAACAGTAGAGTGTGGGGCCCAGCAGATGTCATGGTGGTTAAGAGCACTGGACTCCTACATGGTCAACCACAGTTTGAGTTCTGGACTTGGTCGCTTGCTTGCTCGCTCTCTCTCTCTTTCTCTCCCTCTCTCTCTCTCTTTCTCTGTCTCTCTCTGGTCAAATTCAAATAAGTAAATAAATAAATAAAGTTAAATAAAATAATTCTTTAAAAGACACAATAATTTGTAGTAATAATAATAATAATGAAGATAACAAATTTTAAGACCATATATACACACAACCAAAGATCAAATGAAAGCATAGGTTAAAAGGTCCTCTAGTTCAGACTAGGTTATCTGGGAAGATAAAGACTTGTTTAGATGTTGTATGATTCTATAGATATTTAAACACTGATGACATTTAAATAAGTAAAAAGACTTTAGAACATTACTGATGAAAAAAATTAGGAACAAAAGTACAAAAACAAGTGCCATGAAATCTTCCCCCGCTTAATCATTTTGTCCACGCAGAGATAATTATTCCAATCTGACTCACCACTCAGGCCAGCCTGAAAATATATTTCCACTGTCAGCAAAACTAAATACGGACCTAAAATGCTTTAGACATACAAAACTGAGAAAGACTTCAGTCATGGGATATATTTTTACCTACAACAATCTGGACCCCTCAATTTATATGCAAGAGCAAAAAATGTGTGAAAACCCATATTATTGTATCATAGGTACTGTATATTCATCCACTGCCACTTCAAAATTGACTGAGCTAGAACCCCATTAGGCCACACAAACACCCAAGCATTTGAGAAGGATGTCGTTTGGGTATAATTAATTCTATGGCAGAAGTGTACACATTTCTGAATGAATTACATGTTAAGTTAAAAGCAGTTTCCCCTTCTTTTCTATTATTTATTTGCTTATTAATTTATTTCTATGAGGGAGAAAGAGAGAGCGAGCTGGGAGACAACACTTTCAACAGTCTTGATACCACAATCCATCCCTGCTTCAGTCAGCTTGGATCACAGGCATGCACATGCCCAGAGTATTCATGGAGGTCTCCAGATGTGAACCTGGAACCTTCCATTGTGGCTCAGTGTGAAAGAGCATCACATTTTATCTCAGTACCACCACTCAATCCCAATTTTCTCCATTTTACAACTCAGCTGTTAGGGTTTCCATCAGATGAAGGGAAGGACAGAGGAGACCAATTGCCTTTAAATCATCGTTTGCTCTGATGTTAAATAGTCTGACCTGGGATCAGCAGATGGCATAATGGTTACATCGTTGGACTCCCACATAAACAACCATGGTTCAAGTCCCGGACCTGGCAGCTTAAAACTTACTCTGGTTGCATGTACATGTGTGCTCGAGATCCCTAGAGGAGAATGGAGGAGAAGGGATTGCCAGGTGACATCCATCCCTGGAGGGGTAATTTCCAACTTTCTATCTCTCTGGCGAGCACATGTTCCCTAAAAGCAATTTAAAAAGTAGACTGGCCAATAAGAATCAGTAATTGTCAATATAATATAGTGTATTTTATTCCAAAATCAGTTCTTTCTCCTTCAAAGGAGAGTGATTTCATTTAAAGTACTCAGCTAACAGTCTGCAGTGGAATTTAGGCAGATAGTCATGAGCTAAATGACCCTCCTTCCTTCTAATTCTTGTGTTCATTTTATTCATGTTATCAGTGCTGTAGCTCTTTTTCTTGTATGCAAAACCTTCAACATTATACGTGTGATTTTGAACAGAGGGACCCTCTAGTGGCTAATTTTTCCAACAAAATCAGCAACTGTCTTCACAAAATGAAAAGAACTATCTATATTTATGTAGGGAGTTAGAGGAGTACAGAGCTGCATTTCCATGTCCTACCTGTCAGCAGAGAGCAAGGAAGTGTGTTCTGCCCTACAACCCCTTCCTGGAGCCCCTTCCTTCTTTTACAAATCAATGGCGAGATGCTTTTTAGTCTGCTTAACAGACTGGGCTGCTGTGACAAAGTGGAGCTTCAGAGAAAGAGGCACATAGTGGTCATCAACATGTCTCTCTTTATCAAGCATTGCCTTTCTGTTCTGTGCTATCCCCAGAGAACACATCGTGCCTGAGTCATGAATGAAGTGGGAGATGTAGTCATCAGGCCTGAGAAAAATGCACGGTGTGAATCCTTACCGTTGAGTTTGCTGAGGCACAGTAGCCAAGCTATTTTCTGACAACTTGTGGCTTAAGATCAAATGAAAACTAAGTGTCTCAGAACCGTGCAGCCAGCCAACTCATATTTAAGGCCCTTTACTGATGTGAAATACACGTTTCATTGCAGCTCTTGGTTCATATTTGAAAACCCACTTCTTGGATAGATCAGCAGGTGAGAGCTCTGAGGCTAATTCAAGTGGCCTCATTACACAGGGCTTTGTCTGGAACTAGCAGCCTAGGGAGAACAGTTCTTAGATTTTAATTAGTTAATTAATTCAAAGCTTTACTCAGCATAGCCCCATAACAAAAATACTTGCCAAATTCATTGATAAGCATTCTTATAGGATTTCTGGGCAGACTAACCTGTAAACAAAACATGTAGAAATTTGTGTATTTGGGTATCAAAACTCTAACTTGCTAAAAAAAAGAAAAAAAAAAAAAAAAAAACAGGAAACTTACTGTTACAATTTATTTAAAAGTCGATTGGGACCAGCAGTTGGCATAATGGCTATGTTGCTGGAATCCCATGTACTCCACTGCAGTTCGAGTCCCAGACACGGTGGCTTAAACTCTCACCAGGAGCCTGTGCATGCATGCCCAAGATCCTGAGAGGAGAATGGAAGAGAAGGGATTGTGGTGTGGCTATCCTCCCTGGTGTTGATTTCTCGCTTTCTCTCTCTCTGTCTCTCTCTGTCTTTCTGGAGAGTGCACACGCCCTATAGCAAAAATCTCTCAAAAAAAATAATAATAAAAAGTGCAGGGACTAGAGGAACTGCAGGCCTGGTTGATTTAAGGTGCTCAGAACTAGGTTTTTCTCCACTTCTCTTCTTTTCTTCTAGGAAAGAAAGGTGGGTTCTATAGCTACAGAATTTGGCATCTCCCAGCTTCAAATGCAGCAGGTTTGAGTATATCTCTTTGCAAATTCTCAGTAAGGACCATAGCATCTCACTGGCTCTAGCAAGGTTGTATATCCACAGGTGATAGAAACAATCAGAGACACTACTAGATCATCTGATTGGCCAACTCTGAGTTCAGTCTTTCACCACTCCTGCAATTGGGGTGCAATCGGTTCCACGGACATCACTTGACTGAATGGGAATGCAGAGGTGAAAACCAAAATACAAATGAGACTCAGCAGCATGAATGGGGAAGTAGATGCACAGCCAGAGGGTGACACAGGAGTTTTGCTCCTAGATTTTCACTATAGCTCAGCTAGTACCCACAACCAATTACACATAATTTTGGGGGTTGCATCCTGGCATCAGTAGTTTTTAAAAGTCTCCAGATGATTCCACTGTGTGGAGGGCACTGCATATGGAAGCCATCTTGAGCTATCCGCCATCTTGAGCTATCCACCAGCTTGGAAACCATTAGGCTTCACTTCCTCACTGAGCAAACTGTTTCTCAGAAATCATGTGACCAACCAGTTCTCTCCGGAAGTGGTGGGGTTTCTAGACAACAGGAGAGATCCGCCCACATCAATGATTGGTTCACGCTGTTCTATCTCATTTGCATTTCGGGCAGCCAATTGGTGCCCACCAGCTATATATAACTCGCCATTTTTTCCTCAATAAATGAAAGTAGATGGAAGAAGACGACTTGATCAGCATCTCGTAGTGTGTGTGCGTGTGTTTGTCCCATCTCTCACTCCCTCCCCCAGGGAACCTGTTAGACTGTCCCACGGGCCGGGACACCACTGTGTAGCCCTCACTAAGAAATATTGCTCCTATGGAGCCAATAGGTGGCATAGTGCTTAAGGCACCGTATTTCCCACATGGCTGACCTGGGTTTGAGTCCTGGATCCAGTGTCTTGAAACTCACTGTGGGCACGTGTGCATGCATCCCCAAAATCCCA
Source organism: Tupaia tana (assembly GCA_026018925.1). Classification (NCBI taxonomy): domain Eukaryota; kingdom Metazoa; phylum Chordata; class Mammalia; order Scandentia; family Tupaiidae; genus Tupaia; species Tupaia tana. The sequence continues at coordinate 250,822,928 of JAKSZU010000001.1, read as the reverse complement.
AAAGGAGAAGGGATTGTGGCGTGGCCTCCTCCCCAGGCAGTGATTTCTCACTTTCTTTCTCACTCTCTCTGTCTCCCTCCGGCAAGTACACAACCTCATAACAAAACCTTGGGAGGAAAAAAGAAGCAGAAGCAGAAGCAGAAGCAGCAGAAGCAGCAGAAGCAGCAGAAGCAGCAGAAGAAGAAGAAGAAGGAGAAGAAGAAGAAGAAGAAGAAGAAGAAGAAGAAGAAGAAGAAGAAGAAGAAGAAAAGAAGAAAGATTGCCTCTTAGTCATGCAGAATTCCCTTCCTCAGAAGACTTCTAACTACCCTAGGTACCAAGTTCTGGAACGTCCTCCATCACTCACTGCTCTGGGTAGTCATTGGAGAAATGCTTTTCCTTGCCTTTGCTCAATACATAATACACATTATCTTTTCTATTCCTTTCAATAACACTCCAAGGCTTCGTCGTTGTTCTTTGCCTTAAGCACACAAAGTAACTGATACACAGAGCAATCAGGCTGCTTGTGTAACATCACACAGCTATTTAACACTGGAAACAGATATTGAAATCAAGTCCAATTGATGAGAGGGCTATTTGTTCAGTGCATGCTTACTGCTGAAGTCTTTGCATGTGAGGGCTAGAGTACATTGGTCACACTCAAAGCTGGAGCTTCTTTTTCATTCTTGAGTCTATTTGATTAAGACTCTCTTCTTTCTGTACTCTAGCTCTTAAGACTACTCTATGTCACAATACAAACTGTACCCAAATATAGCCCCTTTGAGCTATCTACTTTTCCTCACTAGGGACCCCCTCTTGGTTCTCCTTCATCGTCCATGCTCAATCTCTCTTCATATCTGAGCCTTCACTTATAAACTCTTTAGAGTGTATGTGCACTTGCCAGAGAAAGAAAGAGAACACCCCTCCAACCCGCCCCACTCCAGGGGGGTAATGGTCAAGCCAAATTTGGTGCACATATACCTGGTGTGTTTTTCAAGCCACCAGAGCCAGGATTTGAACCAAGATCACCTATATGGTATCTGCTCCAAATGCACAAGACTTAAACACTGCACTACAGGGACAACCAGCTTGCAAACTCTTGAATCTCATTTTTTATTTTTTGAACAAATGAATGACTCTACATTTCTACCTTTTTTTAAGAGAGATTTTTGTTATAGGGCATGCGCACTCACTGGAGAGACAGAAAGCAGGAAATCACCCACCCCCAGGAGGATGGCCATGCCACAATCCCTTCTCCTCCATTCTCCTCTCAGGATTTTGGGTGCATGCACCCAGTGTGAGTTTTAAACTGCAGGGTCCAGGACTCAAACTGCAGTCGTCCATGTGGGAGTCCAGTGACATAACCATTATACCATTAGGTGGTCCCCACTTTTAAACTTTCCTTAAATCACTTGCTTCAAGATTGTGTTACTTTAGGTGAAATTGTGTCTTTGCTAGACAAGTTCTGTGACTTTAGGAAAATTGATTAAATTGTTTAAGACATACTTTCCTGATTAAACATCTGCAAATTTAGATCAGTGTAGAAAAAAGGCCTACCATAGTGACTATACATAGTAGGTAGTCAAAAATATATTTATGATTATCAGTCTCTACATCCAAAACTTTTTCAACTCTTCTTTTTTCTTCATGGTTATAGAACGTTCGAATATATGACAGTGTATCTTAAAATACCAATTGTAAACAGTGTTGAAAACACTCCTATGGAGGTGAAGAAGTTTTGCTTTCATTTGTGTTTTACCAGAGGCTCTTGCTAATAAGGGAAAATAAAGTTAAAATGTATTAAAATTATAAAAAATATAATTATGATCATTTGCTTTTGGTAAGACTGTGTATGTAGAGATCCAGAAACCATCCGAAGACAAATTATATCATTAAAAGTATTAATAAACTTTTTATTTTAGTAAAATTTTAGATTTATTTAAAAATATTAAAAAATGAGAAGATGGGGCTTGCAGGTGGCAAAGTGACTAAGGATGCTGGACTCCTACATATCCAACTGTGGTTCAAGTCCCCAACTTGGTGTCTTACTTTCTCACTTTCCCTCTCTCTCTCTTTCTCTCTCTCTCTCCCTCCCTCCCCTCTCTGGTCAGATTAAAATAAATAAATAAATAAAGTTAAATAAAATAATTCTTTTAAAAAAATGAGAAGATGGCTTAGAGACTTCCTATATATTGCACACTCAACTTCCCCTATTTTTGACATCTTTTTCATAATTATTTATTTAATTTTACTGATCATCATTATTTATTATTTTCTTTTAATTTGCTACAGGGCACATGTGCCCACCAGAGATAGAAAGGGTGATAGAGAGAACGTGAGAAAGCAAGTCACCAAATCCAGGACTCAAACTGCCATCCACCACATATCACCTGCTGCCCCTTGACATCTTCTAGTAGTGGATGCTCTTGTCACAATTCAAGAACCAATATTGATGTCAATAACCATGGTCCATACTTTATTCATATTTCCTTGTTTCTTCCCTAATATCTTTTCTCTGTTCCAGGATCCCACCCAGGATACTACAATACATTAGATAGTGATGTCTCCTTTGCTCCTCTTAGTTGTGTTTCTCAGAGTCTTCTCATTTTTGATAACCTTGCCAATTTGGAGTACTGGTCAAGTAGAGTGCCTCTTCATCAGGTTTTTCTGATAGTTTTCTCATTGTTAATCCAGAGTAACATAATTTGAGAAGGATGGCCACAGAAGTAAAGTCATTCTCATCATTTCAATGCTATATCCTATGAATCTGTTATAGAAAACCATGGATGACAGCTTGATCACCTAACTTGAGACAGTCCATGTCAGATTTCAACACTATAAATTTATTTTTAATATTTTATACAATACTCATTGGAAAAAATCTACAAAGCCCACACTTACAGAGTGGGGAGCTATGCTCCTCTATAAAAGAGGATAACTATATCAATGGACATAGGCTTCTCTGCAAGGGAGATATGTCTATCTCATCTACTCATGTCTTCATTAAATTATTTATTCATGTGAGTTGGGTGTGATAACTTTTATTTCATTATTCATTATAATCTAATAATGCTTTCTTTTCTTATCCAAATTGTTCCTGGATGGTCATAAGGAGGGCTTTTCATTATGTCCTGAATTTCTTTGACATATCCATTATGGGGGTGTGGCTATTGCTATTTCACGTTTTGAGTTTTGTTATCATTGTTTGAGTTTTGAGCACATCCTTTCTTGCACTACAAGCTACTGCTAATTCACCATACATATTTCCTGACACAGTCCTTGAATCTGCCATTTCTCCAAGGAGCTCTGCTTCGTTTTATTGGACAATATTTTTAGAAGCCAAATTCTAAATAATACATGTGCTCTCTTCTACTATAGTGTCTTTGTTTGTAGGTCTTAAAAGGTGTGTAGAGTTGACCCAGAAAAAATAGAAGTGTTTAGGTACAAACCCACCAGCAGTTGAAAATCTGTGTATAACTTTTGACTCTCCCAAAACTTAACTACTAATACCTACTGTAGACATAAAGCTTTATCAATAACACTCAAGTAATAGTATATTCTATTCTTATAATAAATTCATCTAGAGAAAAAAATGAAGAAAATCATAGGAAGAGAAACCACATTTATATTATTTATTGAAAAAATTCTGCATATGGGACCAGCAAATGTCCTAATGGTTACATCACTGGACTCCCATGCCATTATGCGATTCAAGTCCCAGACCTGGCAGCTTCAGTCTCTCACCAGGTACATGTGTGTGCATACCCAAGAGGAGAATGGAGAAGAAAGGATTGTGGCCTGGTCATTCTCCAAGGGGGTGATTTCTCTCTTTCTGCCTCTCCATTGTGTGCATGTGCCCTATAGCAAAAATCTTTTTAAAAAAAAAAAAAGAAAAAGAAAAAATCTGCATGTAAGTAGAATTACACAGTTCAAACACATGTTTTGTAAGGAGTAACTGTACACACATATTAACAGATTTTTTATGTGTAACTCACTTCTCCCACGCTACTCAATATGGTTCTTTTTCTTTTTCTTTTTGTTTCTTTCCTTTTTTTTTTTTTTTTTTTTTTTTTTGGTACAAACCCACCAGCAGTTTTTTGGTTCAAACCCACCTATTTTTGCTATAGGGTGCGTGCACTTGCCAGAAAGACAGAGACAGAGAGACAGAAAGCAAGAAATCACCCCGCAACGGAGCATAGCCATGACACAATCTCTTCTCCATTCTCCTCTCGGGATCTTGGGCATGCACGCACACATGCGCCGGGTGTGAGTTTAAACCACCAGGTCAGGGACTCGAACCACAGTTGACTACATGGGAGTCCAGCGACATAGCCATTAAGCCATCTGCTAGCCCCCTCAACATGATTCTCACACGTGTTTGTTTGTTTGTATTTTTACCAGAGGACATGTGTGCTCATTGGTGAGATATGCACAGAGAGAGAAAGAGAGAAAAAGAGAAAGTTAGAAAATACTCTTGATGGGAGATGGTCACACAGCAAACTTTTCTCCTCTATTTCTTTTTTTGGGGGATTTTGGGCACATACATGTCCAGTGTTTTTTTCAAGCCACAGAGTATGGGACTCAAACCATCTGGGATCCAGCACCTTAACCAACACACCACAGGTTGGCCCACATGGATTTTTAGCACATTTGGATTCTTTTGTCCCATTCTACATTCTACCCTCAGATCGCCCAAATTCTCATACAGTAAGATTTACTGTCCGTGTTGTAAAGTTCTATGAGTTTCAGCAAATGCTCATGTGTTGTAGTCATTATTCCAATATCATACAGAAGTTTCCCCATGGTAAAAAACCCCTGTGCTTTACCTTTTCAACTGTACTATTCAAATTTCCTTCCAGCTTTTCTTCCAAACCCTTGGCAACCACTGATGTCTTTACTTGGTCTATAGGTTTACCATTTTCAGAATGTCATATAATACAAGTCATACAGTAAGTAGCTTTTTCAGACTGGCTCCTTTCATTTAACAACATACATTTATGATTTATCTGTATTTTTTCATTCCTGGCAGCTCACTTTTTGTTATTACTGAACAATATTCCATTGTATGGCTGAACCACTATTTGCTTATCCACTCACTTATTGAAAGATATCTTGTTTGCATTTTGATTTGTATGGATAAAGTTGCCATACACATTTATATGCAGATATTCATGTGAGCATAGGTGTTCAATGAGTTAGGTAAATAACTAAAACCACAACTGATGGATTGTCTGGTTTAGCTTTTGTAAGAAATTGCTAAGTGCATTCCAGTGTCGTTCCATTTTGCATTCCCACCAGCAATGAATGAGAACTTCTGCTTCTCTGCATCCCTGCCAGTGATTATCATTGTCAATTGTTGTTTTGTTTATTTTAAGCCATTCTACTAGTGTCAACTAGTAACATGTTTTTGTTTTAATTTACATTCATTTAATGTCAAATGATGTGCATTTTTTTCATATGTTTATTTGTTATCTGCATATCTTCTTTACTGAGGTATGTCTTCAGGTTTTCATCTATTCTTAGTTGAGTTGATTGTTTTCTTATTGTCAAGTTAGAAGAGTTCTCCTTTTTTTTTTACCTTTTTATTATTGTAATAATAAACTTTTATACATTCAATCACTGTACATCATTTAGCTTGTATAGAGAATTTACCCCACTTAAATACACCTCAGACCAGTCCAGTTGAGAATACTGTGCATGTCATCATCGACAGGTAATAGTATTTCTGTGTTTGGAAACCAGTCCTTTATGAGTCCTTTTACCCATTTTGTTAAAATTTTCTGCTAGTCTTGACCTTGACACTTTATTCCCTTAATATGTCTATCCACTTCATCATATCAAGGACTATTTTCGTTTTTTAAGTTCCCTTCTTTCTTTCATGAGAGTGAGAAACAGAGAAAAAAAAAAAAAGAGAAAGACAAACACCCTTAACAGTGACTCATGCACGATCCCTAACCCCCTTCACAGCCAGACAGAGTCGTGAATGTTCATGCCCAGTGTGCACAGTTTGAGCGAGGAACTGAACCCACAATTTGATATACAGATAGCCTCACTCCAACAGCTCATCACCATTGTGCCACTGAGTCATGGACTGTTTTCTGCATAATTACTACTACATTTGGATCTTAATCTCTGATAAATTAACAAATCAAAACCCTGAAGGAATGATTTTTTTTTTAACTAACTACAACAATCTTGTTGTGTTTTGGTCAAGTTTTCCCTCACAGATATGATTGCTTTTTGCTATTTGCTAATACTCTGAATACTAGTCCTGACTTCAGGACATTAATTTTTCAGTGTCTTTATAGTGAGTCCGTGGCCTGTTAGAAATGAACTGTTCCTTTGCTCTAGACAACTGAGTTTCAAAGAATCCATAAACCTCTCCCCATTTCTTTTTCTAGTGCAAATGCTAAATATCTCACGTAGTATATCATAATCACACATCCAACCATGAAGCGAGTCATTCCTCAGACTGACATGAAGAGCAAATTGCAGGAAAAGAACAGACTTACCACAAGTGCTGTGAGAAACATATCAAATGAGAATACCTCTTTACTGAATAAATTACAAGGTTGTAGGGCCTGTCATCAACAAAGATTATCTCAGAAAAGTGTTTCCCAGTTGTAAGGGTGGGGTCTGTTTTTACTCTCTCAACCATTATTTGTTTCCAAGCAATTCAATTTCCATCCAACCATCCGATTCAGCTGACGTCAGCTCCAGCAGCTGCACCATGCATCAGTATCATTGTCTCGCTTCTGTTTATTGTGCTTTATAAGAAATACTTAAAATTATCCAAATAAGGGTCCCCTGAGAAGATTGGTATTGTTGTCCCCATGCTACACATGACGATATCGAAGCTGAGGGTATAAATGACTTGAAAATGGTTGCCTATTTCCAAGTGGTTGGGGGTGTCAATCAAGCATCAATTTTTCTGATCCTGATGCTTTTGCCATTTTAATCATACTGGCCAACCCTCCTTGTGCCACAAGTTATGGACAGATGGCTGAGTGGTTACGCATCTCACAAAAAGAAAAAGATCATCTCTTCCCTGCAGTTGTTTATAGGTGGAGTCAAAATGGCAGGTCATTAGAGTTTCAATAAAGAAGAGACTACAATCGACTAAATGAGATAAAATCATTAAACTATAAGCAGAAAATAGAAACCAGAGAACATGCTAGGAGTGTGTACATGTGTGTCCCAAATCCCAAGAGGAGAACATAAGAGAAGAAATTGGGGCATGGCCATTTACATTGAGGGTGATTTTTTACTTACCCTCTTTCTCTCTGTCTCTGTCTTTTTCCTGGTGAGCTATATTCACCATATAGCAAACTAAAAAAAATAAAAGAAAAAATAGAAACCAGAGGACTGGCAATAAGAAAGGAAACAGACAAATTCAAAGCAAGTTGGGAAATATTAGAAAGAGTTTTACTCTATTTTCTGGCTATTCACAGTAGCTGGATCATATCAAAAGCACATCAAAAAGCAAAGGTGTGTACAGTTTTGAAGCTATGTATAAAAATCAATGTAAAAATATGTTTTGTAAAGGATGTGCACGCTGTGTTCTACCTGGATTAGAACCCTGTATATCCCTGGGCAACTTGCTAACCTCTGTACATCAGTTAACTAATTTGTAAGGTAAGGATGATGACCATATATACCACATGGAGTGGGATATTAAATTAGTTGATTTAGGTAATGTATAGGAGGAGATCTGGTGGATAGTAAACAATAAACAATTGTGAGTATACTAGTTTCCTAGGCTTGCATAAATCCATTCTTCATTTAACAGTTCCCATGTATATGTGTCTGTCTCTGTGTCAAAGATTTTCCTTTTCAGGACCAGCAGTTAGCGTAATGGCTATGTTGCTGGACTCCCATGTAGTCGACCACAGTTTGAGTCCCGGACCCGGTGGCTTAAACTCACGCCGGCGCGTGTGCATGCATGCATGCCCAAGATCCCGAGAGAAGAATGGAGAAGGGATTGTGGAATGGCGATCCCCCCTGGGGGGTGATTTCTTGCTTTCTGTCTCTCTGTCTCTCTCTGTCTTTCTGGTGAGTGCACATGCCCTATAGCGAAAACCTCTCCCCCCCCAAAAAAAAAAAGATTTACCCTTTCTATGAGATCATTAGTCATATTGACTAAACGTCACATCAGTTACCTCCTTTTAATTTGACCACCTCTAAAAGGCTCTGTCCTCATATAATGTCATATTCTGAAGCACCAGGGGTTAGGATTCAAGCATATCTGTTTGAACACTATTCATCCCATAACAGTAAATTATACATATATATTTTAATTGCTTGTCATATTCTGTAAATATTTCTTTCTAGTGGGGTCAATATTTTCATTTTCCTTGCCAATGATATTATTCACTTCACACCCCAAATTACCTCCCTACTAATAACACCTAATAATTCCAGGTACAATGTAAAAATCATCTTTGCAATGATGACCTGGCAAAAAAAAAAAAAAAAAAAAAAAAAAAGAGAGAGAGAGAGAGAGAGAGAGAGAAAAAAGAAAAGAAAAGAAAACAATTAGTTTTCATTTTTCTTTAGAAAAAAATCTTTAGAATACAAAGAAAACTGGACACCAAGAAGTTTCTCAGATCTCAGAGAACTGAAGAGACTCTCATGCACAGCCACTTACTGAACCTGGATGAGCATCACTTTTGATTTACAGATTACATATTTAGTAAGGTGAAGAGGAAATAAACTACCTTAGTCACTCTCTTCTGTACCCAAGGATCTGTCTTGATTGAACCTTAATGCTAGATGGAGAAAAATCGCTAAGGGCAGTTCTCATGCATGTTTGTAATCCAGACTTACACGATTTTGGCGACAGGTCAGGAAAGGGGAGAGGATTCCTCTTAAGTAAAGAAGTTTATTTCAAATGTCCAGCATTGCTCAGAAATGGACAGAGTATGGTCAGACCCTCTCTAAAGAAACTCATCTTAAATAATTTTCACAGTTAAGCTTCTAAAATATGAGTCATAGATAAAAATAAATCATCAGTTCAGTAGGAAACAAGGTATCATGAGCAAGAGGAAGCAAAAATAGCAGCAGAGCCAGAGATGCACAAATAGCAGGTATGGAGATTTATTTTACACACACATTCAATTTGCTTGAAAAACAGAAGAGAAGGATGAATGCATGCCCAAAAAAGTAAAATAAATAAATAAATAAATAAATTTTAAAAGAATAACAAAAGAACAACTCTGTAAAGAAGCAAAGAAACATTTTTAAAATAACAAATCTACTCTTTAAGCATAAAATTTCATGAACACATTTAGACCAGATTAGAACCAATTGAAGAGAAAATAATAAACCAGATGATAGTTCTAAAAAGCAAAAATATTGAGAGTACAGTAAATGAGTCAAATAGTTAGAAAATCTGAAAGAAAATTTGAGAGACCTAAAGAATATAGTCTAATATGAGTAATTTAGAGTTCTAGAAAGAGAGCACAAGTTGATGAAAAATTAGTAACGTTTCAGAACTGGTGAAAGAGGAAGAAGGGAAAATATTCAAATAGGTAATTTTCTACCAAATTTGGGAAAGAGGAGATGATGGAGGAAGAAAGAAAAAAAGAGAAGAGATGAAAAAGAAGGGAAAATAGACTCAAAATTGTGGCAAACTAAATTTTTAAGCAGATCCAACATAGAAGTGACATCATTTTTTTGCAGCTTGCTTAGAAAAGCTATTAAACAAACAAAAATTTATTTTATCTCTGACCTTACCTCTCTTCTCTTGCACTCCTTAACGCTTTATGCACTTTTTATACATACTGCTTCATTAAGCACTTATGGAAGTGCTTTTTTAAATGCAAACAAAAATGCCTTTTTATCCCAGGGGGAAAAATGCTTTTTAGTACTAACTACATCTTATCTGCTTTAAAATGGACTCATTTTTGTAAAAGCTGTAAACTTTGAGTTTAGACTGCATATTCAGGACTTTGCCTCCACTTAAAATGTGCCCCTTCCCTTTCAACTTTCCCAAAATATCCCTGCAGATAGCTTAACAGTCCTTAGTGAAGGGAGAGGAAAGAGGCTTCAGACTTACCATTGCACTAGTGGATTTTGGCTTGTTCTGGTTAGTTGCCCTCTGGGGAGAGCTGGATGGAACAGCTCACAAATGTCATCCACATGAAAATACATAGTCATTGTACACTTGTCTTTGGTCATAAGATGTGTCTGTCTCTTCCTTAATCATGGCTTACTCAGGTCCATAGATTTGCTTAGCATTTTTTTCTCCATTCGCACCCTTGTCTTAATTTCTGGACTTTCCACATGGTATATCGGACCTGTGAACAGACTGCTTGCTATCTAGAAAATCTATCTGGACCCTTGTCCACTATGTTGCTCTCAAGGCCACTCTTGCCATGATGGCCACTGTGCCAGACCAAACATGAGTCTTCTGTAGGAGGCTTCCAGGCTTGATACACTCTACGAGACTGGAGTAGAATGTTAACTGTGACCATCTTGTCTCCCAAACTTCCCTGGATTTTCCTACATGCCCCGCTCCTCTTCTGCCTCAACGTATTCAACACAAAGGAGACAGTAGAAAACTCCTATCTTGCCGTCTGCTGTGTTCTGACCTCTTCTGCACCTGACCTCCACCCATACTCTACCACTAGGATGGCTTTCTGTTTCTCAGATTCTTTTATGCCCTGTTAGTCTTCTTTTTATTTGCCATCACGCCTGTTTGGTACAATGACACAAAAGATTGCTGGAAACAAAATAATAGTATCAAAAAAGGAAAATAAGTCCAGTCTAACAGCACAGTAAGTAGCAAACTGAACGGCAATGTTGGAAGCCTCTAGACAAACTATGTGTTTAGATTTCCAGATCAGCTTGAAAACATGCCTGGTCATGTGCCCAAGATCCTGAGGAGCTAGAGGTGCAGGGAACAGTAATCATGGTGTTACAAGACTCTTTGAAGGGACTTCTCTATCTCTGTCTCTCTTTCTCTTTTGTGTGTTCACTTGCAATTTCTATCACAAATAAAATAAGCAAACTTTAAAAACTTCAAATACTTAAACACAAAGCAAATTACATGGTTAAATGTTTTAGAAACAATTACCATTTTTATATTCATTGGATAATAATATCAATATTCTTTGTCCATTTTTTTAGATGCTTTTGCTATGGGGTGCATGCACTTACCAGAAAAACAGAGAGAGACAGAGAGACAAAAAGCAAGAAATCATCCCTCGGGAAGGATGGCCACACCGCAATCCCTTCTCCTCCATTCTCCACTCAGGATCTTGGGCACACACGCACATGAGCCTGGCATGAGTTTAAGCCACCAGGTCTGGGACTTGAACGGTGGTCAACTACATGGGAGTCCAGCAACGTAGCCATTATGCCATCTGCTGGTCCCGTCAATTTTATTATTATTATTTTTTAAATTTGCTACAGGGCACGTGCGCTCACCAGAGAGAGATAGAGAGGGGGTAAGTGAGAAAGCAAACTACCAGATCCAGGACTAGAACTGGGGTTGACCATATGGGAGTCCAATGCCCAACCACCACACCACCTGCTAGCCCCCTCTTTGTCATTTTTTTTATTAGATTCCTACTTTCCTTTATATTTTGCTTTAAGTTTGCATAGTTAAAAGGTGAAGGATGTTGAACTTCCAGATTAAAAGTTATTCAAGAACAATTTGAAATCATTGCAGTAACTCATAGTTTTCCATAAACATTTCTACCATGGCTTCTACAAATGTGAACACAGAAGCCAAGTAACTCCATGACCACTTCCTGCTGTGTAGTTGCCTTTCTTACAGTCCTGATGACATTCTACATCACAGTTTAGTAATGTCACTGAGGCCTTTCAGAAATCAGAGAGGTCAATGTGACTGGTCATAGAGTAACTGGGAAGAGATCTAATGTAGCTAGTAGCAAGAAACCCGTCCCTGTAAAATGAGTAAGTGCTACTCCCAGGAGACTTCCAACATGTCCACTTACCCTGCACCATTTCTTACAACATGCTTGGCATTGTACATCTCCTGAAGGCCTTGTCTCATTTGTTTATTCCAGTGCTTGGATCATCTTCTTAGTATGGACCTTTGTCTTTCTCTTGACTACAGTTTGGATTCTTCCTTTGACTAAGACCTTTCTATTTTCCTTGAGTAAACTTGCCAGTTCCCAGCACCTTCTCCCACTGCTCAGTCTTGCTTGTCAGTGTTTCTCCTGGATTCTTCTACACTGTTAGAAAATCCCAGGAACAAAGTTTTCATTTCATCTCCTCTTGGTATTCACTTCCTATTTATCTTCCCTCTCTTCCATGTCCTAAGTCTCCATACACTGGTATCAAAATTGTACAACAATCATAAATTGTCATTTGCATTGCATTCAGCTGTTCATGTGCTCTTTTTGAAATGTATCCTTTAGTGGGTACACATGGATTGTAGTTCATGGTATTAGTTCAGAAAATATGCTCAACACAAAGATGCATTATCTTTAAATGGTCTTACTTTACTGCACAGCTTCCCAATGTGAAGAAACTATATAAAGTAAAAAGAAATGCATCAAAAGAAGAACCTTTTGAGAAGAATCATATAGCTTGACTGTGATCCCATTTCTATATTGGGCAGAATGCTGCTCCCAGGAACTGCTCAAAGGAAGCAATGACTCTTCAGGGCAGGTGAACTACTCAAAACCAAGTGGAAATCTTGACTGTCCAAACACTATTTCAAGCTGGAGACATGTAAGACGGAGGGTTCAGATTTCCATCACTTCTCAGTGTACTTCTGCCTCAAAGTCACACTTTGTCTTTTTACTATTCACACCTCACCATGTTATTATTCTATGAAGCAATGTGAAGCTGCATGGGAAAACTAATCCATTATGTTTTATATCAGAGTCAATAAAAATTTTTACAAACTTTTCTTTACAGAAAGTTAATATGATGTTTTACTAGTCTTTAAATATGATGCATCTGGGAGCAAAATAATTAAGAGTAGCATCAGAACAGATATTCTTGAACAAAAAAATTATAAAATTTAGTCAACTACATATTTTAAAATTCACTCTAAAATAAGAAGATTATTGACTCTAAGAAAATAATGCAAGGAATGGCTCACAGGAGAATCACTCAATACTTCTTTTTTAAAGAAAAGTTTATTTATTTCCTTCTTGAGAAAGAGATTGTTTTTTTTAAAAAAAGGAGAGAGAAAGAGACTATCAACAAGATCTCTTGTTCTGATCTTCCCCAACCAGCCATGATCACAGGGATGTTGTGGGCATGTCCTGTCTGTTGAAGTAGACCTGGGACATGAACACAGAGCCTTCTCATATTCCTCCAGTGTCACACAACAGCGCTCCTTCTGCCTGCACCACCCAAGATAGGCAATATTGCTCATCCTATGTGTAAGATAGTGATTTTAGGAAGGCATGAAAAACCTCTTGCCTTCTCTCAGGATGCAAATATCTTATAACTTACTCTGGCTCTTGGGGGACAAAAATGTCACAAATTATTTGATAAATAATTTAATAATTTGTAAAAAAATATTCCAAAAGTTCAAAGTTTTATATAAGATCCTAATATATCCTTCTGTACCTTGTTTAGAAATTCATTTTTTCAGGGTCATATTTGCTATATTCTTTATTTTATGACTGAATTATCACTTTTTTGGTCAATTCTTCCAATTCTGTTCTATTATTCAATATAACATAAAGATTTATTCCCAAACATATTTTTCCACAACTAAGAAGAAATCACTAGAGTGTTATTAGCATGCATATCTCTTCAAAATAATGAATTTGAGTCATTAATCGAAACAGAGAGTCTTTCCCAAATAAGGCTATTTTTAACATCCAATGCTCTTAAATGTACTAACTAAATGTTCTATGTCTAACACAAATTAAATTTTGATGGTGTTAACTTGAAAGAAGCATATTGGCTCTTACCAAAAGGGCTGTGAATATAGTGTTCTGTGAAGTAGCCTTGCAAAGCAAATAAAACAAATGTCCACAGGACACAAACCAATCATGAATACTTTCAGTTATTATATCTTCAGCAGGATTTAGACCTCAAACCCATGTGATACCCATAGCACAACCTTACCCCTCCACACACACAATATTTACAATGAGACTATGTGAAACTTCTTCCTGACCCCTGAAGTTATCTACTTCACTAGACTGAGGTCATGTAAATACAACCATAGACTATTATTCAACAGGACAAGAATTAGTCTTTTTACTGGGAGGTAGTAAATATTCACTACAACATGGGTATGTGCAAATGTGAAAAGCAAAACAGAAGGTAAACTCTGATACTACCCTGAATCTTCACTGTGCCAAGCATAAATTTTCTTAGCTTTCCCCTTGAGTTTCAAACTAAATTCCATTTCAAAAAGCATTGGGAAGCAGATCCACTTTTGTGTCAGGAAGAGACTCAGTATATAGAAAAAGGCTTAGCCCTGAAGTAGTTTAATCTCTATAATTCAAAACACTATAGGCAGAGGCTCAGTAAAATGTCGAAATGCATTGGAAAGTATCCAAGCAAGAGGCTGGCAATGAGGGGAGTGATAAATACCAAAAATAAGAACACAACACTAAGACATGGGAAATAAGATAGGTTTATGGCCTACTTAGATATTTCAAAGTACTTGCTACTTTTTCCTTGTATCTTTCTATATTTTTCTCAATAATCTAAACAGCCAAACTTAATTGCATCCTTTTGCTCAGGGGAGAAGAACATGCTACAGGAAAATATTAACTGTGTGGACTACTGCCATCAAGTTTGATGAAATTAGATCATTGGATCTGGATCCTAATATTTCCAAGAACATATTTAGCCCATTGTGGTTATTTGTTACTTATAGTGTGTTAAATGGTCTGCTAATAATGTATCTTTACGTTTTGGCAGGAAAGATATACATATCATAGACATAATTGATCTAATCTTCCTAGCAGGTGCATGGTTCAAATGTGTTCTCTCCAAACTGTAGGTGTTTTCAGTCTGATAGCACTAAGACATAGGGCCTTTACAAGGTAATTAGACCATGGATGCTGCTCCTTCATTAATGGGATTAAGGCCCTTTGAAAGTGGCTTTACACAGTGTTGAGCTATCCACAGTTTACCATTCTGCCTTCCTCCATATGAAGACACAGTTTCCCTCTCCTCCAAAGGATGCAGCCTTTGCCAGATAACTGAACCACTGGTACCTTGATTTAAGACTTCTCAGCTTCCAAAGCTGGGAGAAAATAAATTTTTGTTCTTTGTAAATTACCCAGTCTGTAGTATTTTGTTATACACAGCACCGTAAATGAACTAAGGCACTAGACATACGTAATATCAATAAATCCTTCTGGTATGCTACCCATTAATTCCTACCGGTTATGGTTATCCCGATCCTCAACTAGTGTAAGAGATAAGAAACTATTACAAGAATCAAAGCTCGAAATAATTATAAGATTTTTTTGTACTCATGGGATACAGAAATAGACATCCAGCAGGATAACATTTACAAAATCAGATAACTAATCTACAATTACCAGGCATGCATAGAACCAGAAACACATGACATATATTGAGAAGAAAATTAAAACAGACGTAAAATGACATAAACATTAAAATTAGAATACTCAGACATTATAATTTGTATTTTCTTAAAAAAAAAAAAAAAAACTTTTGCAAATGAAAACTTCAATGTTTGGGATGAAAAATATACTGGAGGGAATTAATGGCAGATTAGATTTTTCAGAAGAAAAGATTCATAAAATTTTAGGCACAGCGATAGAAATTATTCAAAATTAAACACAGTTTCAAAAATAAAAACAGCGTCAAGGATCTATAACAGATTCAAATTGTGATAAATGTGGGCTTAAATTTCTCAAAGGAAGAGACAGAAGTATTTAAATAAATAGTTATCACAAATTTTCCAAATGTAATGAAAACCATAAATCCACAGATCTGAGAAATTCTCTAAACTCAAAAGATAATAAACATCAAAGGCTTATATCATGGCACATTACAATCTAATTGCTTAAAACTAAAATTCTCTTTTAGTAACTTTGAAATATACAGTACATTGTTTTTAACTATATTATTCCTACTGTATATATGCAATTATTACATGTCTTAAAAAGTTTTTTAAATAGTTATTTATTTAATTTAATTAATTAAATTATTTATTTATTTTAATTTAGTAGAGGGCAGAGGAGAATGAGAAAAGAAGTCACCAGGTTCGGGACTAACCACAGTCAGCCATATGGGAGTCCAGTGCCCTTAACCACTACACTTCCTACTGGCCCCTAAAAAGTTTTAGAAATAGTAATAAAGAGAAAATCTTTAAAAAAAAAAAAATTGTTCATTTATTTTACTCTTTCACTGAACATCATCACCGCATACAAAATGCCATTTCCCATCCAGAATACATTGTAAAGTGTCTTAATCATACATATTTTCATCAATAAATAATTTTCTACTTCTTGTTTCTTGTATATATATCCCCCCTCCCTGCATTCTCACCCTTTGCCATTTCCCACCCTCCTTCATCCCACACTGTCTCTGGTATCCTCAGTTATGTTCCATTCCACTTTAATTTTTTCCCACATTTCATTGATTCACAGAATAACTTAATTAATCTAACTACTTTCAATAGCAAGTTCAGATGATATATACATATCTGGAACACATGTTGACTTTAGGTATGAAACTCTGAGTAGAATGAATATACTATAAAGTAGCACCTAGCCAAGGCTATATAGCTTAAATAGGTATTTTTAAATATATATTTTTTAATTTCAAGAAAGACAGTTTTAGCTTTATTAAATTGAAATAAAAAAATGTTAAGAAAACTTTGCTTATGACTTAAAGCCAGGAAACAGGTTAGGCTTCTGTTTGAATAGTAGAAACATAGTCCACAACTCAAGGGAAGACAAAAATCCTTAACTCTGGAAAACAAAGCATAGAATAAGATCAGTAATGTTTTAGTCAAAAGTCATAAAATTCTATTTCACCAGTTCAGACTCATGTATTTAATCTATCGTCTTTTGTAGTCCAATCTTTCTGTTTAAATTCTGGAAGATAATGTTCAGTGCTGGATTTGTTCCCTACCATTAAACTGGCCATTACCAGAAGGGGGATAAAAATATTCTCATTCAAAGAACTCATGAAAACGTATTTCTTTTTTTAAATGTACAAGTACTAAGAGAGTAGGGGTATATCTTTTAAGTTCAGGAAGGGAATTCCAAAAACAAAACAAAACAAAAAACTGTCAGTTTAGAATTTTATCCCCAGCAAAAATATCTTTCAAAACAAACTAAAATAAAAACTGTTCAGGCATATGGAAGCAGAAATTATTTATCACTACCAGACCTATAGTTTAAGACTTGATAAACAAAATTCTTCATGCAGAAGGAAAATACTAGATAAAACTATGGATCAACAAATTAATGACGAACACATAGATAATTAAATAAGATAGTCCCCTATTTTTAAAATTTACCTAGTATACAATCCAGTAATATAATAATTATGTAATACACCATGACAAAGTGGCCTTTATATTAGGAATCCATCATGTTGGAAAGCTAAAAAGAAAACCATCAGATCATACTAGTAGATACAGCACTTAACAAACTGCAAAACCCTTCCTGGTAAAATTTTATCAACTGGGAATAGAACTGAACTTTTTCAACCAGATAAATAACATCTATTAAATACACACACACACACACACACACACACACACACAATCCTAAAGATAACAGTTATCAATTCTTAATGGTGAAAAACTGAACACTTTTCTTCAAAGGTCAGTAAGACAGTAAAAATATCCATATTACCGCTTTTATTTGCCATTATACTAAGGAGGGGCTTGTAACTGATTTAATAGGGCTAAACAAAGAAGTAAAAGTTATTCTAATTGGAAAGAAAAAATAAAACTATCTTTAATCAAAGATGACATGATATTTTAAGTGGAAAATCTACAACAGTAGGAATCTACAAAAAAAATACTAAAACTACTAGAAGTCATTTAGCAAGTTTAAATTAGAACCAATACATAACATGATATTTTAAGTGGAAAATCTACAACAGTAGAAATCTACAAAAAAAATACTAAAACTACTAGAAGTCATTTAGCAAGTTTAAATTAGAACTAATACATAAAAATAAATACCACTCGTAAAAAACATACAAAAATTAAAGTTAAAATTATCATTTTAATAGCATAAAATAAGTAAACATTTAAGAATCAGTCTGACAAAATAGTATAAATCCTGTGTATTGAAACTTATAATACATTGCTGGGAGAAATTAAAGAGCACCTAAGTAGATAGTGAAATATATCATAGACATGGAACAGAAGATTCTATATATGTAAAAACGCTACCTCTTT
Source organism: Tupaia tana (assembly GCA_026018925.1). Lineage (NCBI taxonomy): Eukaryota > Metazoa > Chordata > Mammalia > Scandentia > Tupaiidae > Tupaia > Tupaia tana. The sequence goes on along the minus strand of JAKSZU010000001.1, from coordinate 250,804,600 downwards.
CTTAATTTACCTATAGATTTAATGTACTCTCAGTTGAAATCCCACAAGGTACTGTTTTTAAAAAGAAATGAATATACATTCTAAATTGTTTTTCAAACATTTACTAATTTATTTAATTTTAAGGAATTATTTTATTTAACTTTAATTATTTATTTTAATTTGACCAGAGAGAGACAGAGTAAGACAGAAAAAGAGAGAGAGAGAGAGAAGGTGAGAAAGGAAGTCGCCAGGTTTGGAAATTGAACCATGGTTGGCCATGTGGGAGTCCAGCACCCTTAACCACCATGCCACCTGCCAGCCCCAATTTCTTGCATTCATAAAAGAGAGAGAGAAACTCTTCTAACAAGTCCCTCGTGCTGTGATCTATCACATGCCTCAGGCAGCTCTTCAGGATCTTGGACACCACGAGTGCACCTAGTGTGTTTTCAGGTCAATGACATGCACATTTCTGATGTTTGCAAGTTGGTCTCTGGATATGAAACTGGGATCTTTCCATGTCGGTCAACCTCACAGAGCAATGCATTTTGCTGTGCTATTATCCAGCCACAGAGGCTGAAATATATATATATATATACTTATATATATATATATATATATATATACTTATATATATATATATATATATATATACTTATATATATATAAGTATATATATATATATATATATATATATATATAAGTATATATATATATATATATATGTGTGTGTGTGTGTGTGTGTGTGTGTATATATATATATATATATATATATATATATATATATAAATGCAACTTCTAGCATAACTAAAACAACTCAGAAGAACTAATTTTGAGACAAATATTTGACTTCAAGACTTATAAAGCCATGGAAAGAAACAATATGATATGAGTATACATGTATATGAAGATATCAATGGAACAAAGTAGTCAATATACATAAGCAAATAATTTTTGATAACTATCCAAAGGTACTTTAGCTGGGACAATTGAATATACGTTCTCACCTCATATACAAAAGATAAATCAAAATGAATCCAAGAACTAAATGTAAAAGTAGGACTAGGAAACTGACAGTTTAGGAAAAGAATCTTTTTGACATTGGGTAAGGCAAATGGTTCTATATGACATCAAAAGCTTTATTCACACGGTGAAACTATACACCTATTAGGTTGATTAACATTTAAAAGTCTGCATTATCTAACATGGTGAAGATGTATAAGAACAACAACTTTGATATACTATCGGTGGGAGTATTAAATGGAACACATTTTGAAACAGTCATATTAAAGCTTGATCCTATTTTATGAGGACCCTAATGAATTACTCAGAAGAATGATGATATGAAAAATACATTTTCATTTACTCAATTGGAAATTTCTTTTTCTTTTTTTGAAGAGAGAAGGTGCGTGTGCTCGCTGGAGAGACAGAGAGACATAGAGAGACAGCGAGAAATCAAACCCCAAGAGGGTAGCCACGCTGCAAGCCCTTCTCCTCCACTCTCCTCTCATGATTTTGGGCATGCATGCCCATGCACCCTGCATGAGTTTCAAGCCACTAGGGCCAGGACTCAAACCACAGTTGACTATGTGGGAGTTCAGCAATGTAACCATTACGCCATCTGCTGGCCCCTAGAAATTTATTTTCTAGAGGAAAAAAACCCAATAAGAGGAGATTCCTCCAGATAGTACAAAGTCATTACAACCTCCAAAACACTATCTAAATGGAAATCGTTCTTTTTTAAAGGTACATTATACATTGTGGGGCCATGGCAAGGCACTTTCAGATATGTTGTTTAGGGAGCTCTTGCTGCTGTATTCAAAAAATGTATAGCATGTTTGCACCAAGTTCAGTCTTCGCAGAGCCACTCTTAGTAAGCAACTAAACACAGTGGGATACCATACCAAGGCCATTCCTGGAAAACACAGCATTCCCCTCAGGAGCAAACTTGGCTTGAGAACTCTCCTGAGAGTTTGGTCTACTTTTTCTGAGAGCTGCACTTCAAACTAAGACGTTTTAAGTCCACCTTTCTCCTTCACTAACACACAAGGCTGCATCATAGTCTGGCAGCCCTCTGCTCTTGGCTTCCTCCCAATTTTTCCCTCACAGGTGGTACTCCTAGGTAATGTCTTGCATGATTAATCCGGTCTTGGAATATGCTGCTTCTAAGATCTGCTTGAACACAACAGCTAATGTCCTATAAGGTATAGTGTGTAAGAGTCCAATAAAATCCCTGCTATAGTAATGAAATATATTTTAGAATTATTTATTCAATATATCAATTAAATCAACAACTTCCATTGGAAGCTGATATGCAAGCAATGAACGGTTGTACCTCCATTGTGAAATTTTCATGGGCTTTATGGATTTTGTTTACTTAACTATTTGGAAAGAAAACCAGAATAAAATTTTACTTTAAAGGATTTAGAGCAGAACGAAAACGGAAATAGAAAGAGCAGAGAGAAGCCTGGAAGTTTTTGAGAGAGAACAAACAGGGGTTGTCAGAATAGAGAGTAGGAGGGATGGCTCAGTGATTGTGGTGCAGCAATAATGTAGTCTCCTGCCAAGGCTGGAAGCCACATATCTGATCACAGGTTTTGATCCCTGGATGACCTAAAAACATACCTGGTGCACATGCCTGTAGGTTCCTGCGATCCTGAGGAGATAGAAGGCTGGGAAAAAGGAACTGTGACATGATGAGACACTGTCTTGGTGTTCCCTCTCTCCCCTCTCTATTTCTCTCTCACAGATGCATGCACACATTCCACCGTTAAAGAGAGAGAGAATACGAGATGTACATGAAACATGTCATAAATATAGTCGATGGAACTTGACAACTGGATGGCTATGCAGAATAAGATTTTATGTTAATCACTTTTGCAGAAGTCCTTTAAATCAGAAGTACATTCATTTTCATCTTCTTAAACTGTGTATAATTTCTTTCATTGGAAGTACAATATATTTCAGCGATGATCCCAGAGTCTGATCTTTTATAAATTTTGAGCCTCTGTATTGCTTATTAAAGATCTTTTTTCTTGTACTTATTTTCATTTGCATCATGCTGCTACTAGATAATTATAAACTATTATAAAATAAAGGAAAAGTATAATGAAGGACTAAATGTGACTTCTGTGGATAAATATCTCGAACCTTATAGTACATAGAACTACCAATTAGTCTGTAATTTTAATGATATTTTTTTCCCTTCACCAGTTTTTTCTACTCATCTCTTTTGGTGAAAATATTTCTTATTAGGGCTTCTTTCATACAATAGATGAGAGAAGGTAATTCTTTAGAGGGGTTTCTTAATAATAAAAGAAGATGGATATGAGAGAGACTTATTAGCATCCAGGCTTCAGTCCAACTCCTTCTAAAATGCAAATTAAAATAAATAATGTTGAAATTCTAAAAATCTCATTCCTAGAAAATTGAATTCATTTTATAGTTTAATTTTGACTTTTTAAAAACTTATTAGCTAATTGAAGAACAATCACTTTAGATAGGACTCCATTATTATATATTAATAACAGAATTTCTTAGTTCACACATATCAATGTATTTTCTCTCTGCTCACTCGCTGTCTCTCACACATACATAAATACACACAGGAGAGTTTTTAATGTTAAATTTGATTAAAGTTTTAAGCAGTAAGTCATGAAGAGCAAATCTCACTGAATTTGTAGCATTTCTCATTTCCAATAAGTTGAAGCAATTGCTAACCCATAGAGAGTACATTATCAACTTGTAATAAGCAACACATTTTCACCTCTTTCCAATGGTTAAAATTTGCATAGCTAACAGGGATGTCACGTGTAAAATTATTTTTGAAGGTGGCCAATATAACTACAATAAAATCATTTTCAAAACTCTCAATGTTTAGCAAGGGTGCCAAGTTGCTTAAATTGGAAAAGAATGGTATCTTAGTAATACATAGCTATATACAAAAGAGTAAATGTGAACCCCTTCCTCATACATACACAAAATTAATCTAGAATAGATCATAAACTTAATTATAAGAGGGAAAAACTCTAAAAGTCTCACAATAAAACAAGGAAGTAAATCTTTGTCACCTCTAGTCAGGTAGACGTCTTGGATATGACACTAAATACACAAGCAACCAAAGAAAAAAATTAGATAAAATTGAACTTGGTTACTTTTAAAGCAATAGTACTTAAAAGAACACCATTACAAAGTTAAAACATTATCCACAGAGAGGCAATATTTAAAACTCACCTATTTTATAAAAATTTGTGTATAGAATTTATAAATAATTCTTACAGCTAAATAATAAAAAGCAAATAAATAACTCCATTTAAAATGGGAAAACAGTCTAATTAAACTTTTCTTTATGGCTAACCAGGTGGTATGGTGGTTATGGCAGCTGGATCCCCCATGACTGAGTGGGCAGTTCCAGTCCTGGACCCTGTGGCTTGAAAAACATGCCTGGCATGTGTGTGTGTGTGTGTGTGTGTGTGTGTGTGTGTGTTTGTGTGTGTGTGCCCAAAATCCCAAAAGGAGAATGGGAGAAAAAGGATTGTGACATGGTCATCTACCCTGAGGGATTCTCTCTCTCTCTCTCTCTCTCTCTCTCTCTCTCTCTCTCGTAGCAAATAAACAAACAAACAAAATCTTTTCTTTAAAGAAGGTATACAAATGGCCAAAGCACATCAAATGAGGCTCAACATCATTAGTCATCCAAAAAATGTTTAAATCAAAACCACAAAGAAAGGCCACTTCATGCTCACCAGGTGGCTATAATCAAAAAAGACGGGTGATCACAGATATCAGTGAAGATGGTGATACTGGAAATCTCATCAAGTTGGTGGGCTTGTAAAATTGCACAATCACAGGAACCAGCAGTTAGCGTAATGGCTACGTCGCTGGACTCCCACATAGTCGACGTGGTTCGCATCCCGAACCCGGTGGCTTAAAATTCACGCCGGGCACGTGTGCGTGCGTGCCCAAGATCCTGAGAGGAGAATGGAGGAGAAGGGATTGCGGCGTGACCATCCCCCCTCGGGAGTGATTTCTCGCTTTCTGTCTCTATGTCTCTCTCTGTCTGGCGAGCACACGCGCCCTATAGCGAAAACCTCTCTAAAAAAAAAAAAAAATTGCACAGTCACTATGACATAAAGTCTGATGGGTTTTAAAAAATTAGAGTTAAAGCAATTTCATCCTTAATTATAGTACATAGAAGACATAGGTCCATGAAGAAATGTATACATTAACGATCATACCAGTATTACTCAGTAATACTGCTATGCTGCCAAAAATTGAAAACAATCTAAAGGTTCACCGACCAATGAAAGAATAAATAACATGCAGTGTATACCTAACAATGGAATTTTCATTGGCAATAACAAGGAATGAAGTGTTGATACATGCTACAGTGTGGATGACTTGAGTATATCATGTAAAGAATGACCACGCAGTCTATGATTCCATTTGTAGAAAACGCACAGAATAGGCTAATTTATAGATTAAAAATAGAATAGTGATTGTCTACAACTAGGGGGCAAAGAAATGTTTTGGGGGAAAATTTTATTAAAATGGGTATTAATTGCTAATGGATATAGAACTTCATTTTTGGGGAGATAATAATGTTCTAAAATTGTTTGCAGTTATAGTCACAGATCTTTATGACTACAATCAATACCAGTGCATTGTATCCTTTAAATGAGTGAATTATACAGTTACGTGTGTCTCAATACAGATTTAAGTATTAACAAAGTCAGAAGCAATGTTAGAAGAGTGTAACTGTAAAATTGAAGAAACATATAAATGCCCCCTTTACAGAGAATTACATTAAAAAATTGTATACATTTTTGCACATGTGGAAAGCATAAATATTGCTTTACGTACATTTCAGTCTTAATAATGGATCAATCATATTTTACTTAATCTATTGCCTCTTGAACTTGTGAAGCAGATTCATCTCATTTTTTATGTCATTCATGAGATCTCTCTAATTCCTTTACCTTTAATATTTCTTTCTTTTTTAATTTGTCAGAGGGCATTTTGGAGAAAGCAGCTCCAAAAGAGACGTGGACATTCTGTAATCTCTTCTCTTTTATTTCTCTACCCTGTCAGGATTCTAAGCATGTATGTATGCCCGCCTGGTGTTTTCCAACCTCGGATTCAAACTATGTGGTTGGCCATGTAGAATTCAGCTCCCTTAATCATTAGGCCATGGAGCTGGTCCTCTTTGATGTTTCTTATAAAAATCAAAGATAGCAATATTCAACAATTTAAAAGGCACATGGAAATGTCTCAGGTTCATATCTTAAGATCTCACTATAAACGCCACTTGCAGGCATGTGTGTCTGCAATCTGGGGTCTCTCTTTTTCTTTCTTGGAAAAAGAATAAACTTTTAAAATATAATCAATCAAGGGGAAAAATAAACCTTTTTTTGTGTCTGTAGAAAACCAATTCTACTCATCATAACAATGGTTAATCAGGAACTTCTACAGTAAGTAAACTAACTGGGAAAAAAGTCTATCACAGTTTAGATGTGATCTAAATGGTAGAGACAGAACCTAAGAGGGACTATTACAATCCCATATAAATTAGCCCTTCTGTCATTTAAACTTCTACATAATGTAATAGAAATTTATATTAAATTATAATAATGTTCTCAGTAAACAATTCATCCTAATACATTTAATTCAACATTATCTAGATTGCTTACATTTTTATTGTATTTTCTTTAACCTAAGAATCAGAGACCTTTGTGGAAAAAGTTAAGTTTTAAAATAATTAATCTAATTAGCAGGGTGAGTTAAATGATAGAATGTAGAAGAATATGGAAGATTTAATGCTACGTGAAGCAAGTTAGACTATGAAAGAGAGGCATCATATATCCCCACTTAATATATACCAACAGTCTATTCTATGGCAAGAAACTAAAAGATTCAATGGTATAAAAGTGAATACTAGAAACGGTCTGGGAGGAAGGTGGACAATGTGGGGTTGGAAGGGAGTAATCAGAGGAAAATAAGCAAAACATTGATGAGACACAATAATGGAAAGTTGTCTTTTGATGATAATGTGTATGGTAAATTACTTTGAGCTAATATGCTGCAAAGATTCATTCTGTATGCTCTGGAAATGTACAGTGATTACATTTTTTTCTTTTCTTTTTTTTTTTTTTTTTTTTTGAGAGGTTTTTCTGGAGGGCGTGTGCACTTTCCAGAGAGACAGAGAGACAGAAAGCTAGAAATCATCCCCCAGGGGGGATGGCCACGCTGCAATCCCTTCTCCTCCATTCTCCTCTTGGGGTCTTGGGCACGCACGCACATGCGCCTGGAGTGAGTTTAAGCCACCAGGTCCAGGACTCGAACTGCGGTAGACTACATGGGAGTCCAGCAACATAGCCATTACACTAACTGCTGGTCTCATGATTACATTTTTTTAAATAAGAAAAAAAGTACAAAATAAAGAGAAAAATTATATTTAAAAAAATAAAACAATCTCACTAGAAACAGCATCATAAAAAATCTCAATGTGAAGATATAAAGCATCAATAAAGTTTAATTTGAAAGTTAACCAAGTCCATGGGGACTTCGCCACATTTTAAAACAATCCATTACAGTTACTGTTAACACTGAAGAGCTCTAGAAAAATTGTAGAAAATAAATTTTTCTCTTGTTTTGTCTTTCCAGTGTGACCACTGCTATAGTATAGACACAATAGTATAACTATCACAGTACAAAAGTGAAATTCTGTGACCAAGAAGGGAGAAAGAGGAGAAGATTCACAGTATGCACATCTTTTGACCAGTTTAAGAAATCTATCTTTCAGTTAATTCACACAGGAAAGCAAAAGTTGATGCAGAAGATGTTTGTGGCAACCATGTTTATAATGGCTAAAAAGTTGGGGCCATAGAGAATATAGCTACAGAGAGTTTTTATTTATAGATAGCCTTGTATCAGCATTTTCCATAGAATACTGGAAGTCAGGAAATGACAGTCTGGGGTGGCCTCCCTCAACACAGTCTAAAGAGGTTCTATTAACAAAAATGCAACATATCACTTAATGAGTTCATAATATGCATAGTAGTCCACTGTGTAGACATAAGAATGCACCCAAATGATTTAACTGTCATGATATCATTCAAAAATGAAAAAGTGGGGAACCAGCAGTTAGCGTAATGGCTATGTCGCTGGACTCCCACGTAGTCGACCGCGGTTCGCGTCTCGGACCCGGTGGCTTACAACTCACGCCGGGCGCGTGTGCGTGCGTGCCCAAGATCCCGAGAGGAGAATGGAGGAGAAGGGATTGCGGCGTGACCATCCCCCCGGGGGGTGATTTCTCGCTTAAAAAAAAACCTCTCCCAAAAAAAAATGAAAAAGTGATGCTGAAATAAAGATTTTTATACAAATATCTAAGTGCTCACTTCTTTTTTCTTTTACCGTTTCCTTACATCAAATTCTTAGATACAGATTATTGGCTCAAAAGTCCTCCGGAGTATCTGTAGCAAACGTTTACAGAAAAAAATGCAACGTTTACATTCATAAGCCAGTTACAATTTTTCCTTTGTCTCCATAACAGTAAGCAGTAAAACTATTTTAAAATCTTTGTGACAGTTAAATGTCCTATTTTATTGTTTTAATAGTTTACATTTATATAGTTATTATTATTATTGAACTTTTTTATGCCTTTTACATTTTTCTAAACTGTGATACTGATTATATTATATATTCAGATGAACCTATTTGTTTTTCTTTTTTTTTTTTTTGGAGAGGTTTTTTAGCTATAGGGCGCGTGTGCTCGCCAGACAGACAGAGAGAGACATAGAGACAGAAAGCGAGAAATCACCCCCCAGAGGGGATGGTCACACCGCAATCCCTTCTCCTCCATTCTCCTCTCGGGATCTTGGGCACGCACGCACACGCGCCTGGTGTGAGTTTTAAGCCACCGGGTCTGGGATGCGAACCGTGGTCAACTACGTGGGAGTCCAGCGACATAGCCATTACGCTAACTGCTGGTTCCCAAGATGAACCTATTTTTTAGATGGTTGGCTAGAATTTTCTGAAAATCTCTCTAGCCATAGTGGAAATAAAAATTTGGATGTTAAATTTTGAATATGCTATAGCTCTTGATCTATTCTTGAACTATTTATGTGTATGTGTTTGTGTGTGTGTGTGTGATTCTTTATTAAAGAAGAAGGGTAAATTGTTAATTCTACGTGTATTTGAAAGATAGCTGTGATTTTGTATGAACATAATTTCATATACCAATATATTACCTCCATTCACACAATTATCAACTAATTTTCTGTCAAAAAAGAATCATATTAAATTTCTGTGAACTAAGTGACCAGCAGTTAGCATAATGGCTATGTCACTGGACTCCCATGTAGTTGGCCGCGCTTTGCGTCCTGGACCCGGTGGCTTAAAACTCATGCCGGGCACGTGTGTGTGCATGCCCAAGATCCTGAGAGGAGAATGGAGGAGAAGGGATTGCTGCGTGGCCATTCCCCCTTGGGGGTGATTTCTCGCTTTCTGTCTCTCTGTCTCTCTCTGTCTTTTCCGGTGAGCACATGCACCCTATAGCAAAAACCTCCAAAAAAAATTTTCTATGAGTTAATCATTTTATTGTCAATTTATAAGTTAACATTAATATATGTATTGTCCACTTTAAATTACTTCTTCAACTACTTTGTCTTGAGAGTTCACTAAATAGTCTGTGTTCATCAAAGTTACTTATACTTAGTTTTATTATCATTGTAAATTATATCTTTTGCTATTATTTTTTTTTGGAGAGGATATATATATATATATATATATATATATATATATATTTTTTTTTTTTTTTTTTTTGCTATAGGGCACGTGCACTCACCAGAAAGACAGAGAGAGAAAGAAACAGAAAGAGAGAAATCACCCCCTGGCGGTATGGCCACACCTCAATCCCTTCTCCATTCTCCTCCCAGGATCTTGGGCACGCATGCACACACACCCAGCATGACTTTATGCCACCGGGTCCAGGACTCGAACTGAAGTCAACTACACGGGAGTCCGGTGACATAGCCATTACACCAACTGCTGGTCCCTCTTTTGCTATTATTAAAAAGTATACGTCTTTTTCTGTTTAGTGTTTATACCTTAAAATCTATTTTGTGTTATCAATATTTTTAACCTAACGGAACAGTGAAAACACTAAATCTAGAGTCCATCTCTGCAACTTACTTGAACTAGGGAGCCACAGACAACATAGTTCATAGCTCTGTGCCTCAGTACTTTGGCTGTGAAGTGGAGGTAATGTATGTCCCTAAGGTTTTAGAACTCCATATATATTAGCTATATTAGCTATACGATCCTTTCTATGCAAATTTTCCTGAAAATATATCTTCCTACTTTCATGATTTTTTAAAATTTTACTTTCAGATAATTTACTAGAGTCCACAATATTTTGTTTTCGGAAGAGAATGACACTTTGCATTGGAATCAACTTGCTTAGTAAATTTTCTCCTGTGAGCTTGGCAAATACTATTAAAAGCATAGTATCCACTGCAGTTTGGAGCCAGAAGACTTGGGACCTAACATCTTAGTTCTGAGATTTTATCATCTTTGGGAAAGTCCTTTAGCCTCTTTCAGACTCAGTGTCCTTTCTGGTAAAGTAGAAATAACATCCACTACACAACTTCAGTGGGGTTTACGTGTGATAACACATAGGAAAGGCCTTTCGAAGCTGAAATGATATTACACTATTGTTAGTGGCTATTGTCGTTTCAGATTCACAAGCCTTTTCAGAACTCTTGGGGAAAGATATCTTCAAAATTCAGAATATTTTGTATTTTAAAAACGAATTCAGTACATATGTCAAGTATTAGATCCAATGTAGTCTGGGACAGCAACCCCTAATCAAAGACACTAACATTTGTGCAGTAAAATAGATGAATATTCCCACTGTGGGAGAAATAAAGACTATATCTAGCTTCATATTTAGTAAGTGTGTGTACATGTGTTCATGTCTTCTTTTAAATGCATAGTTTATTAAAATAAAGAACTCTTTTCAAACAGTGTCCGTGGACTGAAAAAGACATTTGGCTTTGTCCTTGCTCTTTGTCCAGTAGAGTATGTATACCCGTTAAATCCACTGTTATATAGGACAGAGTGGGCATACCCTTCTGAAGTTTAGATGCAATCAAGTTCTATTCTGATGATGCTGTCTATTCCTCCTACTACTTCTGTCTGATTTTTTTTTATATTCCTGACTGTTAGACTTAATTTTTAGATATTGTTTTAAGGATTCTTTCTGCATATAAGATTTCAATGATTGCTCTTTAGTCATGGAACCAGTAACTTCTAGATGCATACAAAACTACCCGTTCTCCCCTACTTTTTCCTGTGATTTTAAATGATTTATAAAACACTATTTATTTTAGTCTGATGTAGGTAAGCTCACAGGTAGTGTCCAAGTTGTGATGAGACAAAGTTGCTCTCTTGTCATTGGTGAGCAGATCATGACTCAGTGCTCATGTCAATATGATGACAAAAGTGAATTTTCTCCCTTTTTTCAGGTGTCACCTGTCTCACCTAAAGTCAGACCAAAGTCAGGTCAAAATCAAAGTTAGATTTTTTAAAGTTTTCCTAGCTCCAGTTGTCTTAAAATCACTAAAACATTTTCATGGTTCTGGCATCAATATGTCTGTGCATTAGCATTATAGACTTAAGATTTCCATCTTATTTCTTTGTCCTCATACTGGTATGGGTTCTGTTTTAGAATTTAGGCTAGCTCTCAATTACCCTAAAAATATTTTGAATTTTTTTCTTAAAGTGCTTAAATACATTTATTTGAATGATATAATATTTTACACATTGGTTATTTAGGGAATCATAATAGGTAAGAATTATTGTATGGCATTATAAGGATTAAGAATGAGTTCAAGACTTTTGAATGAATGTATACATTACTTTGGGAAATTTACTTACCCTAAGTTTTGATACAAAATTTATTATCATCAAAAAAAAAATTATTATCATCAACCATGATGTAACTCTAGCTATCAGCAGTTTGGAGCTTAAAAATTTTATAAGGACTGGGACCAGCAGTTAGAGTAATGGCTGTGTCGCTGGACTCCCACGTAGTCAACCGCGGTTCGAGTCCCAGACCCGGTGGCTTAAACTCACGCCGGGCACGTGTGCATGCGTGCCCAAGATCCCGAGAGGATAATGGAGGAGAAGGGATTGAAACGTGGCCATCCCCTCTGGGGGGTGATTTCTCGCTTTCTATCTCTCTGTCTCTCTCTGTCTGTCTGGGGAGTGCATGCGCCCTATAGCAAAAAATAAATAAATAAAAAATAAATAAACAAAAAAACCTCTCCAAAATTTTATAAGGACTGAAAAAATTAAAATGGACATTTTTATAAATTATTTTTAGAAAATGATTTTCCATCGCTGAAGATATAAATCAGAAATTGTTGAAGCAGACTCTAAAATGGATCTTTTTGCAAGTTTTGACACCATCCATATGTCATGTTTTCACTAAAGAAAAATAATAAATGAAGCAGTACTTCATTCTTTAACAATAAGAAGTATGACTAAATGATATAGAAACACAGTAAATGGTTGTTAACACCAGATATAGGGTGAGAAGAGGGTGGGTGAAGGAGTAGAGTCTGAGGAAGCACATTAAGGAGAAAAATAGAGAGGCATAGCATCAATGTGACAAAGAAATGGGGTGTTATCTGTTGAAGATAGCTTTATAGTATTATCAACTGGACCCAATTGAGAAATATAAACATGTTGGAATATTCACTGTGAAAGCTAAATAATATAATTGAATGTTTAAAAGAACTTGAATTTTTTTAAAAAAGATTTAAAAACGAAGTATGATATCATTATCCAATGACTACAGTGTACATATGCAGATTTGCTTTCATTTTGTTATCTGGGATCTAGAGCCTTAAAACTTGTAAATTACATTTCTACTAAAGATATAGGGAGAAGAAACAGAAAACAGAAACAGGGGCATGAAATGTATCAACAAGAATCTACATTATGAGCAACATTCCTTGGTGAAATACAGTAAGATAAAACAAAATAATTCCTTGTTGCAATACAGTAAGATAAAACAAAATACTAACTACTTTGGAACAAATTTTATATACTCTTCTCTTGAAAACACATTCTTGATGGGGCTGGCAGGTGGCGTGGTGGTTAAGGGTGTTGGACTCCCACATGGCCGACTGCAGTTGGAGTCCTGGACCTGGAGGCTTTCTCTCTCTCTCTCTCTCTCTCTCTCTCTCTCTCTCTCTCTTTCTCTCTCTCTCTCTCTCCCTCCTTCTCTAGTCAAATGAAAATAAATAAGTAAATAAAGTGAAATTTTAAAAAATTCTTTAAAAAAATAAAAGAAAACAACATCCTTGAGTCCCAAGTCTAGATGATTAATCTATTTCTTTCATTTCTTAAATCTGCAGAAAAGACATAAGAAGCTCCAAAACAGTGTATGTGGTCAGCAGTCTTTGGACAGGCCAATGGCATCTAGTGTGTCTCCAGTGCTGGGATTTGAACACCCTTTATAGAAAACAGGCATGAGAAATATGAATCCTAAAAAAAAAAAAAAACTCAGCTCAAAATTTAAAATTCCTTTTTAACACACCTCCAATCTCTAAAAAGGATATGTTAATTCTTCACAGAGGCTAATGAGTTATTTTGCAACTTATTTTAATAATGGTCAATGTTGTTTCTAATACCTTTTGATGTTCATGTGGATTCGATGCTGCCCATCTGTTTTGCACACCTGTATAAGAGAAAGAAATTGCCAGACGAGAACACAGAAGAAGCTCAAGGTACATCATCTACTTGTTGGACACAGACCTGTCATCACACCCTTCCCAAACACATTTTCACCTGCATGCACACACTCATGCATTCATCAGACTCATTTCTTGAAACGTTCTTAATAGCATTCATTCTACTTGAAACCACCTGTCAAAACAACCATTTAATTAGGTTAAGCTGTCTGGCTTTGTGAAAAGGTTTACTGTACTCAGTTGTCCCTGCCATAAAATTAATAGTTTGACCAACTTCTAAGGAGACGGATCTTGCACTCATGAAAGTCAAATTAAATCCACCTTTGCCAAACAGGGGAAAAAATTGGTGTGTCTGAAACTCTGAAAGCGGCACTTCATTTATTATAATCTTTCGAGTGCCAAAGTACAAATTAGGGAGAACTGCACCTGCAAGAATGCCCAAGTTATAGCACCCTGCTTTTGCGAACCTTTGTAGGAAAAGCCACTCCAAGATGATGAACAGAGAGACTGTACCGAAGTCAGCACTGCCAAATTCCTGACCACATTTGCAAGAAGCAACCAATCATTCATTAAATTAATCTGCCACAGACTCAAGTATTACATAGACTAGTCACTGCACATCATTTCAAGACCACGGCTCTGATACTATTTTCCAGGAACTGGGCTCGTTTTATTACTGTAATTCAGGAGAGTAGTACCTGTTTAAAAAATGCTTTGTAGTTACATACAAGTCTTCCTAAAATTGCTTTTGTACAGTTACACTTTTAGTTGAAGTAGTTAAAAAATAAATAAATAAAATAATCCTCAAGGCTGTTTAATTCTGAAGACAGAGTAATTTGGAATTTGGGTTTGGGATTTTGTTTTTCCCTTAACACATTCTGTAGATGGATCTCCTATTGACTTGCAGATAAAAATGATTCATGATACCAATTATTATTTACAGAGCATAAAGTCTTAAGGTCTCCAAGGCAAGACTCAAGCTGGACAGTAGAATCAACTAAGACAAAGTGCTCTGTTATTTTTCATAGAGTTAAAGGGAGTCATCAGAAAAGTTGCAAAAGTTACCTTAAAACCTCAGAGGGTAAAAATGTATTTAAAAGAAACATTTTTATTGATTAATTTCTTTTAACCCTTCATTTTTATTCAGTAAGCAAATAAAAGATGCTAATATAGGTTACTGAAACTTAATATGGTAATTCGACCAGTTTTACAGACTTTATTAAAAATAAAGAAACCTGGTTTCTTTTTTTAAGTTGATCTATTTACTTAATACAGACTGAAATCCAGGCACTTTATTAAGCTTTTTCAGAAACTGACCCAACTTGGAAAGTTTATGAACAAGGGACTTATGACAGGGAGGTGAAATATTTTGCTCCAGTGTGCCAGTAACATACGGTACATGGAGGAGCTAAGACCACACTATCTGACTCTAGGATCTGTGAGGTGTTTTTTTTTTAATTTTATAATTTCTCATTGCACTTTTTTTTTAGAGAGAGAGAGATTTTTGTTATAGGGTGCATATGCTCTCTGGAGAGACAGAGACAGAGATACAGAAAGCAAAAAAATGATTCCCCAGGTGGAATGGCTGTGCCACAATCCCTTCTCCTCCATTGCACATTGGAACAAAACACTGTGTGAACATAAAAAAAATACCAGGACAGCCTTATCTATGAATGATAAGGAGAGAGAGAGAACATGGCCCAAATTAATGCAAATATAAAATACTAAGAACCATTATGGTCTGTCAAAATGAAGAGTCAGTGTTTGCAAATGAGCTAGGCCTTTTTTGTTTGCTTTTTTATTTGTTCGTTTTATGCTGTAAGGCATGTGCTTTTACCAGAGAGAGAGAGAGAGAGAGACAGTGAGAGGGAAAGTGAAAAATCACCCCCCAGGGGTTGGCCACATAGCAATCCCTTTTCCTCTATTCTCCTCCTGGGATTTTGGGCACACAGACATCCAAACACACACACACACACACACACACACACACACACACACTTGGACCTAGGTCGTATATCTCAGTGTAGTTTGAAAATAATTCACTGTATTTTCTTTATTTACCAATATTTACATGGTGCTCTCTGTACGTCTGGCAGTTTTATGCTGTCTAAACATATTAATTCATTCACTCCTCATATGAATTACCCTATGAGGCTGGAACCATTATACAGATGAAACTGAGGCAAAAAGGAGTTCAGTTCCTTCTCCATGAGTATACAGCTAGTAAGCAGAAAAGCGAGTATTTGAAACCAGGTGATCTGATTTCAAAGTCTGTACACGTGATTTCCATTCTATGATACAATAACCTGGGATAGGACATAGAATCAAAGGATCACAAAATATATGTACAATTTTAAAATCTTATCATATATTGAAGCATATCACTTGCTCCTGTTATATAAAAAGATGTCTGAGACCATACTGATCAAAAATAAAATAGGAGAAATAGAACATATTAAGAAAAACAACAATAAAATGTTACAGAGTAATGGTGATACAAATCTTCAGAAACAAGTTTTAAATATAGGCAACATAAAAATAGTAGTTAATATTAATTATTGAGGAGCCAACAGATGATGTGGTAGTTAGGGTGTTGGACTTCCACATGACCAAACATGGCTCTAGTCCTGGACCTGGCAGCTTGCTTTTGCACCTTCTCTCTCTCTCTCTCTTTCTCTCTCTCTCTCTCTCTCTCTCTCTCTCTCTCTCACTGGTGAGCACATATGCCCTATAGCAAATCATAAATAAATAAATAAATAGATAGATAAATAAAATAAATAATTCTTAAAGAATATTAATTATTGATACTAGATAGCTTAATTATACTAGCTTACAAATAATGAATAGTATTAATAATGTATATGATATGTGCTAGTATAGAAATAATTGATGTTTGTAATATAAATATTCATGTTAATTAATTTTAATATGGGTTCTCACAATATATGTTTTCATTGTACTACCAAAAAAATCAAAATAGAAAGTCAACAACATGAATTATAGTTAGACAGTCTACTAATAAAATTTAATGAGATGTCTACATTTTGTTTGCACTAATTCGATAACATTTTCATCTCTGGCTGTGAAAAGGTCTCAGACATACTGTTACAAGTCTGAATGCAAACCCACAAATTATAATGATCCAGACTCAACTGCTCTGAGTATTGTGGCTACACATAGCACAAAATTCAACATGATGTATGCTCCTCGGTAAAGTGTCAAAGAGAACAAGCTTCCCTTGATTTACACAATACTCGCATTTCTTGGTTATTTGGCTTATTTTAAAGTTGTCCAAAAATATTCATTTTGAATTTATCTGTAAAAATGATGTTTCAATTCATAGGTTTAGGTATAAACATGCATTTGGGCTGCATTAAGGATATTTAAGATCTCTTGGGATACGTGCAATACCTTTTGCAGAACAATTCTGATCATAGCAGGATGTCTAAACTTCCTGGCCTCACTCTCTCAAACTCTCTTAGTGGTCACCTCAAATGTTGTGATAACTAAAAATAAACCCCATAAATTTCCAAAACACACCTCAGCGGGTGGTATCTCTCACTGAGAACCATTGATTTAAGGCTTTGCATACAGAAGTACTAAAGCAAATCTCACAGCTTGAATGGAATAATTATGTAAGCCAATAAATTTCTTTTTTCTTTGACAATATACATTAGGCTGGTGATATATTTTTTAAATAATAAAGATAATTTTTATTAAAATAAACTATAAATGTGTTTGTACTTTTGTCTCTACATCACATTTCAAGATTATCATTCTATGAGAACATAAGAATAATCACATCTCTATACTGGCAATGTGGAATTTTCATCATAATATGTATGAATTTTAATGAAAATACTATGCAGTGTCTACCCAAAGAACGAAATCTGAACAGACCATGTATGTCAAGTAATCAGACTGTGTGTTAGGAAAATACACCCACAAACCTACTTTCTGATTACAAAGAAAATGAGTGCCTGAGCAGTTCATTTGTGAAATTTCAGAAACATTTTTTATTTTTAGAGATTTTTTCTATGAGGTACATGTGCTCACCAGAGAGACCGAAAGTGAAAAATGGCCACACTGCAATCCCTTCTCTTCCATTCTCTTCTAGGGACTATGAGCACACATGCACATACACCTGACATGAGTCTCAAGTGTCTGGATCTGGGACTTGAACTGTGGTTGGCCATAAGGGAGTCTAGCAATGTAATCATTATGACATCTGCTAGTCCCTCAGCAAAATATTTAAGAAGTTCTACGTAGAAGAGTGTAAATAAGAGTGCTGTGTCCAAGTTGACTTAATCTTTATAAAATTATATCTTTAATCATATAGGCCATCTAGACACAGTGTTCTTGAAAAGAAAGACATGATTTTGTTCAGTAAAATATAACAACTCTCTAGCAAACTACATTTTTAGCCCAAAAGATGGGACTGAATTAAGGCTTCACATTGAACAATTTTATTACATGGTAGGAACTGAGGGTAGAGAGAGATGGATAGATATAAACATATACATTTGCATATTATCAATATACATACATGTACATATACATTTACACACATGTGCATATCACATATGTAATAAATGAGATAGAATGAGAATAAATGATTCAAACGAAGGTTGCTTCAAAGCCAAGTGAGAATGAACCTGTTGACTTTTAGACCTTGAAATTCTAATGTGCCTGTGACTTGCCAGAAGACATATCACAAACTTCCTTGACCATTAAATATTTTATCATAAACCATTTTGCAAAAATGGTATTATAGAAAACGTGTCTTGGAAAGACTATATAATACTCTCTATAATATCACATTTTAAACAGACATTAATAGGTCTTCTTCATATTTCACTCTTAAAATACTATTATCAATATTATAAATTATATCTTCAAAAAATGCTTTATGTTTATTTTTTAAAAACACAAATTCATACACTGGAATCTAAGAATTACAAAGATCATTTTCTTTGCTTAAACTTCAAACAAATTCACTAAATATGTTTAATATATATATATATATATATAAAAGTCACCAGAGGTCATATTCCATGGTCCCAACATTTTCTTAGAGACCCATGTGCAAAGGGTACTTTTTTAAAATATTCAATAAATTATTTATAGTGGTTTTAATGGAGATTAATTGAATGGATAAAATTAGTCTGTGTTTCTTTAAGAAGTACTACCTTTGACCTGGCAGAACCTACAGGTGAAGTTAATATGTTCAAAAGTGAATGGGGTTTTGAAATACTCCACAATCTGGGAAGTGTGATAAAATTTAATGATCTACGTTATATTTTGATGGATATGGTTATGGTAGGAAAGAAAGAAAGAAAGAAAGAAAGAAAGAAAGAAAGAAAGAAAGAAAGAAAGAAAGAAAGAAAGAAAGAAAGAAAGAAAGAAAAGAAAAGAAAAGAAAAGAAAAGAAAAGAAAAGAAAAGAAAAGAAAAGAAAAGAAAAGAAAAGAAAAGAAAAGAAAAGAAAAGAAAAGAAAAGAAAAGAAAAGAAAAGAAAGAAGGAAGGAAGGAAGGAAGGAAGGAAGGAAAGAAAGAAAGAAAGAAAGAAAGAAAGAAAGAAAGAAAGAAAGAGATCAAGCGATCCAGAAAAAAAAACACTGTAGTCTCACTTTCAAAACATCTCTCACATAAACTCCAAATAGTTTATGTCAAAGACATAAACTCTAAAAGTGTTTCGTTTCCTACCTTTAACTTTGTGTTCACAGATGTGTTAACTTCACAAAGATTTTTCTCATCAACAATTTTGAGGCTTTGTTTTTTAAGTTCAATTTAGCAAATTCAGATGACACATTCTAATTAACATGTATTATCAGTCAACCCATAAAAATTTGTTGAGCATTTTCTATGGATGTAAACTCTGTCAGAAATACAGCAGTCTAGAAGCTTTAGGTGAAGGCACTATCCCGAGAGTTTTACGTTTTGCTAATTTCTATTTTTCATGGGCATATCATTAAGAAAAGTTTATTTGAAATATAGTCAGACACATCTATGCAGTACTTTCATCTCAAATCTTTACAACGTGGTGAACATATGGCCTGATAACAGAAAGAACTGACATGTTAATTCTTTTTCTAAAAGTAATTGGTGTTGTAGGCATTACCGAAATTCTCTTCATCTAAATTTAAAGAAAGATCACACGTGTCTGATCCCTTCTGTTTAGGTATGATCCATTGACTTTTTCAATTAAGTCTGAGCAGGGTACAGTGACACAGTGTTCTTACCAGTGGAAACCTTTCATAGCCAGCATGTGACCTGATGCATTTTCTACTACTTTGGAAATCACAGAAGCACAAATGATTCCATCATTTTCAAGCAATCTGGAATGGCCCAGGATGACACAGAAGTCAGTTTCAATGAAGAGTCACCCAGACTCTTTAAAGACTTTGCATATACAAGATATCAACTTTCCCTATGAGAAGTCATTGAGTCATGGCTTATCTTAACTTCTGCAACTTTAAAAAGGCAGCAACAAAATAACTTTAACTCAGGAAAATGAAGTTAAGAGACAAATGGTTCATTCAAAATATCCTGGCTAATTAGCTTCCAAACATGATTAGATCTAGGTCTTCTATTTCCTATTAAAAATATGCTATTCTCATAATTTACCATGTTGATTCTTGCTCTGGAACTGAAAAAAGAAATCATATGAAATGACAACAGTTTTATTACGAATGGGCTATAGAGATGGCCAACCATCAACATAGCCAAAAACAAACTATTTGATTCATGAATTTCCTTGGAGATATCTATGAGTACCTATCTAGTATCTATTTGCCTTCTATAGGAAAAAAAAAAGGCAAATAGTTTGAGTTGAGTTTTACAGTTCACCTCTGGAGTTTTGATGTCACATAAAAGCTGTTTTGAAATAGAAAAGAATGACAACCCTCTGCAAAGAACTAACTTACCTTTTCTCTAGGTCTGACAAATGCAGTGTTAACATATTGTTGAGTGTTACATTTAGGATCTGAGATTGACAATCAGCCAGAAAACCAGGTGGAGCTGCTGAAAGGACTCCACGTAAAAATCTCCTCATTCCCTTTAGGCTAATTCTGGCAGGAAGGAAAATCTGACATCGGCAATGAAAACGATGAAGCAAAAATTTCTTTCTGTCACCAATTTTAACTCTTGGCTCAAACGTCAGTACAGTTCTTTTTTATATGTCTTCTTTATGTGCCTGCATTTGATAAGTATTATATATTAGTTATCATTTGCCAATGCGTTATGAGCTTGTACTGTGTCATTTCTTTGCATAAATCTGACCTTAATTGACTTGTATCTTTCTTCCTAGCAGCAGGTTTATTTTCTGCTATTCTTTTTATTTTAAATATAGTTCAAGGCTTATTCATTTCTTCTATGAGCTGGGACCAGCAGCTAGTGTAATGGCTGTATGCTGAACTCCCATGTAGTCAACTGTAGTTGGAGTCTCGGATCTGGTGGCTTAAACTCATGCCGGGTGCATGTGTGTGCGTGCCTAAGATCCCAAGAGGAGAATGGAGGAGAAGGGATTGCGGTGTGGTCATTCCCCCTGGGGGGTGACTTCTCACTTCCTGTCTCTCTGTCTCTCTCTGTCTTTCTGGCAAGGGCACAGCCCTATAACAAAAACCTCTCCAAAAAAAATTCTTCTATGAGCAAGAAAGGGAGAAAAAGCCAATGACAGAAAGAGAGAAAGAGACAGACAAACAGCAACCCCAAAAAGGTTCTTGATACCGAGTTGACGCCAGCTTCAGAAAGCCTAGATCACCGGCACACCTGCACCGAGCACTCGAGGAGGTCGTCTAATGCCACGCCACGTGAGTCCGTCTCCCAGTCCAGTTTTCCTGCTGCGTCACCTTCTGGCCCCCGTTTTCTCTTATTTCTTCCTGAGTTATGATCAACGCCTAAAACTTCATTCATTAAATGCATTCAGAATGTTTGCCGTATCTGTTTGCTATTTTTAACCTAATCTATAGTTTAGATTTACCGCTTGCTGTTTTTAAGAAATCATTATTCCAAGGTTGTTGTCTCATATCGATGTGCTAGCCACGTGTTTTTGTAACATACAGAAAATGTGTATAGAACCATGGAAATAAAATGTGTTTGTCCAAATACCACCTACGCTTATTTGGAGTACCATAGGTGGTCTCACATACTGGGAACGCTGATATATAACACAGAACATGGTGCTATTTACACAGCAGGTATTTAGAGGGCTATTCATGCTTATTTAGAGTCTTTAAACTCCCAAAATTCATTTCTTTAAAGCTGCTATATACATTGATTTCCCTTGGTTTGAAGTAAAATTATTTTACAAGTTCTAAGATTTTCGTAAGCTTGTTGACGACAGTTATTCGATCTGAAATGCATGGGTATTTATGAAGTAAAAACCATGTATTCATACACTTTAGTTTTAATTAAACATCTAAATATATAGTGCTTTGTAAACTCATAGCAGCATTACCATTATAGCCAATAGAAAAAAAATAAACAAAAATGTTTATCAGGATATGAATGGATAAATGATATATAACATGGGCATAGAGTGAAATATTACTCAGCCTGACTAAGGAATAAAATTTTGATACATGCTATGACATGAGTGGAACTTGGTGGCATTAGGCTAAGTGAAATAAGCCAGACCAAAGGACAAATATTGTATGAGTTAATCTATACTAGGCACCCAGGACAGCAAATTCATAGAGACAAAAAGTCTTACAGTAGCTAACAGAGGGACAATGAAAGGTTATTGCTTAATGAAAATGGAGTTTCATTTGGGGATTATTTTATAAATGGAAATGAGAATGGTTTTACAATAATATGAGTGTACATAATAGTGCTGAACTACAACATGAAATGGTAAATGTTGCATCAGCAGGTGGTGTGGTTAAAGGGCTGAATCCCACATGGTGATTTGAGGCCTGGACCCAGAAACTTGAAAATCACTCCAGGCATATGTATGTGAGTGCCCAAAATCCTGAGAGGGAAAAAAAGGATTGTGGCATGGCCATTCCCCAGGGGCCATTTCTCTCTCATCCTCTGTCTCTCTCTAGTAAGTGCATATGCCCTAGAGCAAAAAACTAAAAAAAGTAAATATTATGAACATTTATACTATTATAAAAAATAAAATTAAAACATATATATGTATAATACCATAGTGTTATCTTTAATACCATATGTGTTATCTTCCATGGCCATGTATAACATTTTTTAAAAGTTTTTTGCCACAGGGTGTATACACTTGCCAGAGAGAAACAGAGACGGTGAGAAGGAAAGTGAAAATTCAACCCCCAGGAGGGATGGCCACACCACTATCCCTTCTCCTTCATTCTTCTCCTGGGATTTAGGACACACATGCACAGGTGCTGAACGAGAATTTCAAGCTGCCGAGTCTGGGACTTGAACTGTGGTCAGCCGTGTGGGAGTCCAGCACCATAACCATTATACCACCTTCTAAGCCCCAATATAACTTTTTAAAATCCAGTTTACAATGGTACTTATCCTTACCTAATTGATATACCCTTTTGAAACTTCCCCTGAACACTACACTGAAGTGAAAACTAACTTGGAATCAAGAAATAATATAAACTTTTGAACTGTCTCAAAACTTTTGCTTATAGGTAAATCAGTTTAAGGAATCAATTTCTATAATTAAAATCTTTTTCACCCTGAGACAGAAATCTTTGCATTCATGGATCTACATCTATCCACCAAGAACTCTCAAAGAATTAGCCTTGTCTTGTTATGATGATATCTTGAGCTTAGCTGTAGCAGTACCTATTGAAAGCATTCCTAGAGAGAGAGAGCACCACCAAGGTCTTGACACCACAGTCTACCCCAGCTTCAGCATGCCCACCTCATGCTTCTCGTACTTCTGCATTCAAATCAAAATACACATTCCATGGCAACAGAACACATCCTTGCTCTAGAATACAGAGCCACCATTCCATAGACTGGCTTTCCTCTAGCTGAGCTGCTGAACTAATGCACATCAATTGACCTCAGGTCCCAAGAACCTGTTGGTTTTATCTAAATCCATATATAGTACCCATATATAATTATTCTTTCTTAGAACTTATTTTCCCAATTGGGAATAGGATTCATGCTTCCCTTTGGAAATCCACCCCCACCTTCCAATGACCACTCATCTTCATTTCATTTGGTTTGTGAAAGCCCCACCCAAAACCAACGGGAGGGGGACGTGTCTTTCATAGGTAGACAATAAGAGGTTATTTCCTGCCCATTACCCTTGTTCTGATGACCCAATGTATTTGATAAAATAATTCAACAAACTCACCAAATTAACTCAGTAAAGCTAAATTAAGAGAAATTTGTTGAACTGATTGCAAATGGTAGCTCTTTTTCCTATGGAGCCACTAATCTTTAAGCCATGTTTGCTAGTACCATATTAATATCATTAATCCCATTCAAAGTCTTCCTGGGAATGACACCAAGGGTAAAGCAGAGCCAGAAGATAGAAGATTCCAGAGACTTTTTCTCAGCATCTGGATCCAACTTCACCTGAACCTTACAGATCTGCTTTTGAACATTTCAGTCACCTAAAGCAATACATTCGAGTTGCTTTTACATAAATAAATTTGAGATGAGTTGAAACCTCTTGACACAAAAATAGTTGAGTTATACATGAGGGGACCCCAAAAAGGTTGTGAAAAGTCAGAAATAAAGTACAAACTTATTTTGGCACTAAAGAATTTTGAAATCCATGCTTGGTTTCCTTCATAATATGGATTTTCTACAACCCTTTGTTTAATTTATTTATTTAATTTTAGTTATTCATTCATTTATTTTAATTTGACTACAGAGAGACACAGAGAGAGAGAGAGAGGAAAAAGTGAGAAAGCAAGCCTCTAGGTCTGGGACTTGAACCATGGTCAAGCCATGTGGGAGTGTCCAGCACCTTAACCACCACACCAGCTGCTGATCCCAACAAAAACCTTTTGAATACCCCTTATATTAGCACAGCATTTCTCAAAAGCATTCCCCCTGTTGACATCATGAATGAAAACCACTCCCTACTCTTGATTTGGTGAAGTAGAATTTCTGAGAAGTGAGGACTGGTAACACAGTTGTGTTACCTTTCAGATATCTAATAGTCACTGATCTGAAATCTCTTTGCTTCTCTCTATTTCCTTGCACCATCAGAACCCCAAATCTACTTCCATTCCTTCTTCAAATTCATTATAGGATTCTCTCACTTCTGTCTCTCCACCATTTTGAATAAAAATTTGGCCTTGACCTTGCCAATACCTACAGTAACTACCACACTCTGCATATTTAATCAGAGTTCAGGTTTCAGTCTGTTTGGCCTACAGACTTCCCTCAGGGAGCTTCCTTAAAGAAGAAGACATGCAGCAGTGTGGAACTTTGCAAAAACAGACATTCAAAGGGTAGCAAAGATTTCTCTCTGATATGAATTCTATAATGCATCCAAAGTGATATACTTAGGGATTCAGAGGATTCTGTTTGTCCTAAGGCAGGGAAATTCCAATACTGTGGAAAGAATTCTAGAATTGGATCAAAAAGAGGCAAAGAGCAAATGTAAAAACAAACGCCATTCAAATTGAGTATCTACTTTAATGAACACAAAGGAGAGAAAGAAACATCTTACTATTGGAGATCTGTAGTGAAAGAGTAGACGTAATTAAAATAGAGCTGGTTGGGCAATCTAAACTGTCTGATTCCAGCTTGTTATGAACTGTATTTCAGCAGTCACATTTGTGTGCCTGGCGGCTTTTCCCAGGCTATGTGTTCGAGCTGTAGATGTTTCCTCCTGATTGTGCCCTGGTGGTCTGTTTGTTGGAGGTCTTTTTGTTTCCACTTAGACACTTTTTGACTTACTCTCCGCCTCCCTGGTTAGTTCATTTGCCCTAATTATGATTACCTGATAAAGAATGAAGGTGACACTTCCAAACCTCCAGTTAAAGCAGTCTCATTAGACAGGAAATCCGGCCATTTCTCTCATTTAAATTTTAAAAAGAGCATTCTATACAGACCAAACCAAAGCAGCCAGCCACAGAAATTTTATCCAATCTATTTACTTTTCTTTGGTATTCAGTATGATCTTTTAAGCAACAGGCAGTTATAATAAGAGTTAAGCAGTCCTCTAGTTTTTCAAATGGAAGACAGATTTAGAAGGTGTTAGTTTTTTGCCGATCTGCTAAATTCCTAGGTTGAAATATTTCAATGGTTAATCATGAAGTAGTGGGGAAAAAAATGTACTCTTTTTTGGAAGTATTAAATAACTACAGAGGCTGTTTTGTTATTTAAAAATGTCTTAGAAAACACAGCATGGAAAGCAGCTCATGAATTTAATTCTATGGCATCATTTTGAAAAAGACAGGTTAATAATTGAATGGCATTGTCAAGACAGATGGAATATAGAGTAGCTATGAATGTATTTTGTCAAGTGAACATTCACTGTTGATATTGAGATAAAAATGCTGAGACTAGTAGAGCCTAAAAGAAAAATGAAAATGGCTGAAATCCATAGATAATCTAGTTGGGGCTCAGCCATACTCATTTTCTCACCTAATACCTGCATATTGAGAGACCCAGGGACGTCCGCTGTTTTTCCACCCTGGATTAGACTTTGGAAATGAGTGACCAGCTTTCTTCCATGTTGTGATGCTGAGGTGAAAGTTCCCAGCTAAGTCATCTGAATTCTAGAGTGGCTAGAAAAGACGTTTCTCCTCTCCTACTTCATAGGATGCTCTTCCAAAATGAAGCAACTATAGATAGTCGTGCTTTAATGTTC
Source organism: Tupaia tana (assembly GCA_026018925.1). Lineage (NCBI taxonomy): Eukaryota > Metazoa > Chordata > Mammalia > Scandentia > Tupaiidae > Tupaia > Tupaia tana. The sequence continues at coordinate 250,778,096 of JAKSZU010000001.1, read as the reverse complement.
AAAATGCATGCCCTCCATGTTTCATCAGGGGTAAATCCTAATTAATTCTATGAACACATTGAACCACAATTTTTAAATACCTTCTGGCGTAATGATAACATACAGTACTTGGATTGTAACATAGCAACAGCGTTCCTTAATTTTAATGATGAAATTGATAAAACGGCCAGGCAGCCTTACTAAAATAATCTCATCAACTCTATTAAGGATTACATGGGCAAAACAGCAACCTGCCAGCCCCTTAGAAACACAGCAACTTATGATAATGAACCTGGGCAGTTTATTTTCTGCATGTGGTTCTACATAGGGTTCTTTACCATTTGTAGGAAATTGGCACTTCTTCCTACTTCCAACCAAGTTCCTTATTTTGCAAGGAGTGTCTTATTTCATTGCTCTTTCTTACACAGAGAAATATACTACTAAAATTTCTCTCTTTTTTTAGATTTTATTTCAATTTCTTTTATACATTAAGACACATATGTCACTTAGCTTGCAAAGTGAATAATCCAACATGTATATATTTTTCACCAATCCAGTTGAGAATACTATACACATCATCTTCAACAGACAATAACCCATCTCTCTGTTCCATAAATGCCTTGCCCCTCCATTTCTCCCCTCAACGTCCCTCTTCAGTCTCTTCTCCTTCACCCACCCTCTTCCCACACTGTATCCAGGATTTATAGCCATTTTTTATGTTTTTATATCCTCTAGTCTTTTAGTTTCGGCTATAGAGCACGACCATTTGGTATATATTGAGTAGAAAGACATTGTATGTTTCCACTACTAAAATTTCTTGCAGCTCTTTTTTTTTTTTTTTTTTTAATCTCTGATGACTTCCTGTTATTAAGAATTGGTCCACTGGTCTTTTCTTTTTACAAGAATTGACCCTATAATATCATCTAACAATCAGAGGAAAGTTAGGGCTGAAAAGAGTTTATTCCCTTAGAAAACGAAGGGCATTTGGTGGCAATGGTACTAGAGGACTGAAAATGAAATTTCAATAATACATTAAAGGTTTCTTGAAAAAACATGGTCATGCCATTCCATTCCAAGTAAAGGATAGGCTAGGATAGCAGAGTCCTGTTAGCTTGGTGGGTTGTGACCTACTGTGGCAAAAGAGGAAAGAAACAGACACCAAATTTGCATGTGCTGATTCCAATGATTTGCACAAAGAATTCAGACCTGTGAGTTGGCATACAGAGACTAAATCATGCCATGCTAAATCTTAGCTCTTTCAAATAGAATTCATACATTGTTATCACAACAACAATCATTCCACAAATTAAAACTGGAATGTGAATGTAGGAATTGAAGCCATTCTAGTTTCAATATAGTAATATGATGTCAAGTTTGGTCTCTTTCAGTTAGACTCCAAGGTAATGAGAGTTAAGACCCGTCATGAGAAATACTGTGGCAGTATCAGGTGCTTCCTGATATGATGCATTAAGAAGGACCTAACACCTCCACGGACCTCTTGCTCAAAATGCAAGAATTAATCATGAGGAAATGTCAGGCAAACTCAAGATAAGTTTTCTACAAAAAGAACTATCCAACCTCTTTAAAAGGATAGGGTCATGAAACACACACACAAAAAATCACAGTTTGAGGAGATTAATAATGACAACTAAATTTGTGGGCTATTACGTATTGAACTCTGGATCAGAAAAAGCATGTTAGTAAACGATTGGTGAAAATTTCCCATCTCTGCTGATTACTTGATAGAATTGTATCATTGTTAATTTGCTGGGTCATAACAACGTAGTTACATAAAGAGTTTACCATTTTGAAAAGCTGGTATATGGAAATACTTTGTACTATTTTTGCAGCCTGAAATTATTTCAAAATGTAAGCTAAAACTTGTGTCAGGCCTAATAAAATTTAATGATCATAGCCCATTATATGTAACTAAATACCCCAGCAGAATTAGAAAATAATGTGTGGGGTTTAATCAGTTATCTAGTAAACACAGAATTGCAGCATTAAATACAATTCAGTAGGTATACTTGGAGAAGTTCCTGAGCACAATGCACAGGAAAAGAGTCAAATTTGGAAAAACATAGTCTTTGCCTTTTAGGAGTATATCAATTATACCAAAACCTTAAACCTTTTTTAGGGAAAAAGGATGAAAAATGTGTTTAAAAATTTGCAACATTAAAACTATAACATATAATTTAAAAATTTCCCAGTATATCAGAAGTCACTTCAGAATTCTTGAATTTATTAGGATTGTTTATATAAATAGAGGTTTTCAGTGTATTATAGGCATGCAGAGGAGCCGCTAAAATAAATACATATTTACGTGTGTGTGTATGCACATATATATATATACACACACACATATATATATATAATATATATACATTTTAGGAGATGGCGTGCGTGTGTGTCTGTGTGTGTATTTAGTAGATGGCATGGTGATTGAGGTTCTGGACTTCTACATGGCTGACCATGGTTCAAGTCCCAGACCTGAGTGCCTGTAAATCACAACAAATAAATAAATTATTATTTTTAAAAAACTAAAACTGGATGTTAGAATGTGGAATCTAATATATTGTCATAAGACTTTCTAAATGACTAAGCATACAATTCTCACAGCAGACGATTTGATCCTTGTCAGTTCTGCATTTGAACGGGCACAACAGGAGAATGTATTTCCCATACTTTCAGCTATGACAATATAAATTATTTCCTATTTTTTTATGTCACTGAACTACATACATGTAAATGCATCCAAGATTAAAAAAAATCCTACTTATCAGAATATTCAATTTGTGTATATCATTTGTATGATAGTTCTTCTGCCGGGAAAAGCTTCCCCTGAATTATGCATATGGCAAACTCTAATTTCTTTAGTAATCGACTTCAACAATGCCTCCTCCAAGAAGTTTTTCATCACTCCCCTGGCATACATTCTCCTGTGACTCCAGTGTTGCTTCTGTATTTATCTGTCAGCCAGTGGTTTTATCACTGTTTATGTCATTGGTATTCTATATACTGCCCCACTAGACATTGACAATTCTACTACACTGCTGGTACAATGCACCAATTTAATCAATATACGAATAAGTAAATATGTAAACAAATAAATAACATGTAAATAAGTCTAGGATTGAAACGGGCTATTCAGAACCAAACACATGAGTAAAATGATAAAAATGTTATTGTGACCTAAGTTGATTTCCCAGAGAATTGTATATTCAGATACAGATGGGTTATACAAAGCAATTCTGGCATTGAACCCTTGGGGTCCAGACTTAATAATCAGAAGCGATAATAACAGAAAAATACCATGTTCCCACAAGTTATTCTTATTTGCTACAATATAAAACAAGGTTACTTTTTGTTAAAAACAACAAAACAAAGCTCTGTGGTAGCCAATGAACTATGAGTGTTTTCCAGGGAGATTTTAAAAAATGTTCATTCTCACCCTCCTAATGAGATCTTTGAGGCAACAGCAAGAGCATCTGAATCCTTCACACACTGGTATTAGCGGGGCTGGGTGCCATCCAGCTAAGTCTGTGTGGGAAGATTTTGTCCCCTAAGTTGCCCAGAGCACACCTCTACTCCTCCTGTCCCTGTTGTCTGTCTTGGAAATCAGTGCCCGTAAAATGAAAGATTAATGAGATCGTCTTCAGCCCTGCTTTCGGCAATCACATTTATCCCTCATCATTCTGCTTCCCCAGCTCTGACATTTAGCATCTCCTACACTGCTGTCTGATATTACAAATTGTGCTGGGTAATTTCCCCCAGCCAAAATAAGAGATTTAGAAGCACCAGGGAGTTCTGGAAATCTATCCTGAGCGTCACAAGACGCTTCCTGTCCTGGCTTAACAGCCCAAGGGTGGGAAGAAAAGAGTCTATATCATGATGGCAAAGCCACTGCAAATAATAGAACCGTAAGACTCACAGGAGGGAAAAAAAGTTTGGCTCTCTTTGTAAGAGTTACTATCTTGACACCCTATAACTAATATAAGTTAGGAAATTTCTTAAACATGACTTAACCCACCTACCTTAATAAGACAAGATTAGTTTCAGCAGTCTGGCTTTCCAGAACTATTTTCTGCGAAAAGAACATTTTTAGCTGATAATCGATACTTCTAATCTTGGTGATAAAAAAGTTATTGTTAAAAAAAAAATAACAAGGCTTAGGTCTGAGTAGAAATGAGCTGAATGGAGTCAGTGCAACATATGTATATATTCCTTATGTTTAGGAAACATCACCAGAGAAAGTAAAATAGATTAATACAAAACACCGGTTATGGGTAGGTGAGCACTGGTTATTAAATGTGTAGCTATTTTTCCTGTCCTCTTTTTTTTTTTTTTTTTTTTCAATGAATTGCCTGGCTTTTTTAGCATCACATAGACATAGTTTTGATTGAACTTTGCATAAGGGGCAACTTCTTTAGTAAAATTTTTCCTGCCTGCTTAGCCTATAGAAGCTGTACTTCCCACTGGGATTTGGAACCAGAAAACATGAGATCTAGCATTTCCGTTTCCACATTTTATTACCTTTGGAAAACATTACTTAGCTTCTTTGAGACTCGATAGTCTTACTGGTAAAACAGGAGTAGTACCCATTATAAAAATTTTTGGCAAGTAAGATAATATATAGGAAAGCACTTTAGACACTGAAATGACTATCACACCACCGTTATCTGCCACTGTCATCACAGATTCACAAGCCTTTTCCAAATCTGTCTTCACAAAGTAAAGCAGTGCCTCTGCAAATTATGAGATTCAGTAAGGTCTGAAATAGCAACTCCTAATACAAAAAATTAATATCCTTGCAGCAAAAGCAAGTGGAGTAAAGGCACTACATAGCTTCGTGACCATCCACGACAAGCTTTACTCCCAAACTGAATTACAACAAATATTCCATTTCAATAGCTTTTTGAATTTTAGAACTAGCAATGACAAATTGTCAACATGTATTTCTATGACTTTGATATTAAATACCCTTCCTTTTTTCGGAAATGCCGATTCCATATGTAAAGCATATTCACAAAATGTTTTGATGTCTGTGTAAGACGTAATCACTATGTGACCTAAACAATGAAAAACCAAATAGAAAAGAGGAGAAAAATTGGACTTCATCAAAATTTTAAATATTTGTGCATCAAAAGAAATTATCAAGCAAGTGAAAAGGCAACCCACAGAATGAGAGAAATCATAGAAGGATCTAATACCAAAACTGTGTAAACAGCAGTTCTAAGAGCCAAAGACCTTTGGCAAATATGTATGTTTGAGCTCATGGCCAAATGATGAGTTATCACTATCAGTTATAGTTTAAAAAGATATTTTAAATTGTGAGAAAGAAAGAAAAAAAGCTAAAAGAGAAATGTCTCTTAAACGTGCATAATTTTAAAATGCCTTGTGTCCCTCTCCTCAGTGTTTTTCAATTCAGGAACACAGTTGTTCATTTAACATCAGTGAATTATCTTTCGAGCTGATAGGCAGCCTTACTTGTGTTTTCAGTGTTCCTCGTTTAAGCATCACTCCCTACTCTGTTTGGGCTTTTGTGCCTACAGTACATATAAAGCATTTCAAAATCGCTTTTGAAGGAAGCAGTTTGACGTGCTAAATTAAACGGAGCTCCGGAGACATTTGTTTTAGGCAGCAAAACAAACTCAACTAGACAAAAAAAATGCCGAGCCCATCAGATCTGAAACTATATTTTATCTTGTCTGCATGTTAAACGGCAATAATGTAAATGAATGTGAATCGCTTGGCGAGCTGTGAGAAAATAAGCTGCAAATTACAAAGTTGGTGAGTGAATGCCGAAATGGGTGGAATGTGATGATAACACGATGGGTGGGGACCTGAGCCTTCATTAGAGATTCTCATTTCTCACTCATTTCATTTCTAGTTATAAAGTCCAGTGAAATGGATCTTGGTAATTGCAAAGCTGATTGCTACATGGGTTTAGGGAAAATGAATACTGCTGTTAATTTTCCTCTTTCTCTCCCTCCTCTCACTTTCCTGCTCTTTTGTTTTATCAATGGGATTTTCAGAGAGCTTTTCCAAGCTATCAGAATTAAGCTCTTCAGTAGTTTTGATATTTCTACGTCCTATGGACTCTGCCGCAATTCTTTTTTCTAAAAATGAGACATGATCCCATCACCAGATGACAAAACAGAGCCAAAGCCTTCATGCCCTGAATATATAACTTCTTTATGTTAAATTATTATTATTATTGTTATTTTATTCATTTTTTTTTAATTTGCTATAGGGCACATGCATTCAACAAAGAAGGAGAGAGAAAAACAGTGAGAAAGCAGGCTGCCAGGTCCAGGACTTGAACCACAGACGGCCATGTGGGTGTCCAGTGCCACAACCATACTACCTGTGGGTCCCAATATATAACTTCTTATGAAAAAGGAAGGAAGGAAGAAAAGAAGGAAAGAAGGAAGAAAAGAAAAATGTAAAAGAAAGAAAGGAAGAAGAAAAAGAAAGGAAGGGAAGGAAAGAAAGAAAAATGAACAAAAAAGAAAGAAAATCTCTGCTTTATGTTTAAGTAAAGTTTCTGTAAGCAAGTAAGAGAAAGCAGGGCGTATATTAGGTATTACTGGAAACAGGAAATAGACTACCAAAACTTCATATCAAGGGTGCTCATTGAACTGTACTCAAAGCTATTTCTAAATTAAATGTATTATAATTCGATAACCGCTTCAAGTATGTTTTGTAGAGTTGCTCCAGTAGACAGTTTTGCAAATAAGGCCAAGAGAAACATCAGTGTGAGGTGTTGACAGACATTTCCTGTCATGCTCAGAAAGCATGTCAAGAATTAGTTGGGAGGCCGGCAGGTGGCATGGTGGTTAAGGGTGCTGGAATCCCACATGGCCAACCACGGTTTGAGTCCCGAACCTGGCAACTTGCTTTCGCACTTTCTTCTTCTCTCTCTCTCTCTCTGTCCCTCTCCAGTCAAATTAAAATAAAGTTAAATAAAATAATTCAAAAAAGAAAGAATTGGTTGGTACATGGATACATGGAACCCAAGATACCACTCTTTGTGTGTGTGTGTGTGTGTGTGTGTGTGTGTGTAAAAGGCCAGATTTCAAAATGATTGGTAAAGCTTTTTTCAGATTTGTTGGAAGCAAAGTTGGAGAATGAACAAGATGAAGAGGGTAAGTGTAGACTACATCTAGGTATGACACTGGTAGGTTTTCAGGGGAGTTTAAGGGAAACCCAGCAGAATGAGAGATGCTTCAAGCCCAGAGTGTCATATTCTCCAAGCTCAAGGTCCACTATGTCTATGGAACTTGACATCATATCCATATTCAAGAAAAGCAAAACACAATTTCAGAAAGAGTGGTCACTGTCACAACAGCAATGGTGGGTCAAAGGAATTTGGCCCTTTTTTCACTGCAGGCATCAAATTCAGCACAAAGCAAACTTCAGTAGGCTCTATCTGACTTCACAGTCAAGTTCAAGTCTTTCTGTGTATTTGGTTTGCCCTGAATTTTATGCTGCAGCCTCTCCCATGTTGCTCTGTTTCTCCTTGGAGCAAGATTCTTATTACGAAAAAAAAAGAAGTCACAGAATATATGTGCTTCATACAAAGGCAAGAGAATTCAGTCTTCTTCAAATTCTGAGCATCTGCAATTGGTGTGATAGTTTATTTTGTCTTTTCAACTTTACTGAGTCAGTAGATGGCCAGACAATTGTCCAAAGGTTATCTTAGCTATGGCACATAGGTATTTCTTAATGAGATTAACATTTGAATTGGTAGACTGAGTAAAGCAAATTACCCTCCCTAAAGTGAATGGTCTCCATCCAATCAGTCGAAGGCCTATGAAGAACAGAAAGGCCAAGTAAGAGAGAATTGCTTCTGCCTGATTTTTGAGCTAAGCCACTGGTCTTTCTAGTCTTCAGACTATTGGAACCTGAGTTTTCTTAGGTCTGGAGTCTGCTGACTATCCAAATGGAACTTTACACCATTTATGCTCCTGGTCCTCAAGCCTTCAGACTTGAATTGGAACTGCACCATTGGCTCTCCTGAGTCTCCAGCCTGCTGACTGCAAATCTTGGGGTATTTCAGCCTCCATAACTATACACAATCAAATCCCTCCTGATACATCTTTATGTTATTATTTATCTCTATGTAATATAAATATATAGCTTAAATCTTGGGGCCAGCAGGTGATGTGGTGATTAAGACCCTGGACTACCACATGGCCAACCACGGTATGAGTCCTGTACCTGATGGCTTGAAAAATCACACCAGGCACATGTTCATATGGGCCCCAAATTCTATGAAGAGAATAGAGGAGAAGGGATTGCAGGATGGTCATGTATATTATTTAGAGATAAATAATTTAAATATATGAACAGTGTGTATCTGTATATATAGAGATACACTATACATGCATGCGTGTGTATATATACAGACATACAGATGTATGTGTTTATCCTATTGGTTCTGATTCTCTAGAGAACTCTAATCTGTGCAGTTAAAAGAAAAGTTGAAATGTGGATACTAACGCATGTACATTTTGGATCTGATGGAATCAACAATGTAAACTTGAGTTTCTCACAGCATTGGTGAACACCTAGAAAATATGTGTTGTTTTTCAAAGTATAAAATGAAACACTGCAGTGGCTTTAAAAAAACAGGATCTGCAGGTGGCATGGTGGTTAAGGCCCTGGACTCCCACATGGCCAATAGCGGTTTAAAGCCCAGAACAAGTGACTTGAAAATCATATCAGACGTGTGTGCATGTGTGCCCAAAATCCTGAGAGGAAAATGGAGAAGAAGAGATTGAGGTATAGCCATTCCCCCGGAGGGTGATTTCTCACTTCCCCTTTCTCTGTTTCTCTCTCTGGGGAATACACATGCCCTGTAGCCAAAAGAAAAAGTACTGATTTACATGTCAGACCTTCCTCTTTTCCTAAATCTCTGCAAGCAAGGTTGCATTGGCAAAGATATAGCTTCCTGGGGCCAGCAGGTGGTGTGGTGGTTAGACGCTGGACTCCCACATGGTCGACTGCAGTTCAAGTCGTGGACCTGGAAACTTACTTTCCATCTCTGTCTCTCTCTCTCTCTCTTTCTCCCTCTCTCTTTCTGGTGAGCACATGGGCCCTGTGGCAAATTTAAAAATAGTAACAATAATAATAATAATAATAATAATTAAATAAATAAATTTCTTTTAAAAAAAGATATAACTTCCCATGTACAAGCAACAGGTTGGCCTATCCTTGGTGAATAAGCTTTGTGTAAACAAAAGCACCAGGTGATGAATGCCTCAAGGTGACAGAACCTGAGAAAGCTAAACCAAGCAGGTAGCCAATGGATTGAAAGAAGCGCTTTGCTAAGAAGGATGCGGACATAGTCTGGGTTACCCAGCCACATTCTCTATTACTCTTCTTTTGGCCAAAATCTTTTTTCGTCACCAAAATATTGCTGAAAATTCCACCAATATGTCCAGAAGATCATATAATACTGCCATAAATCTATGTGACAACTTAAATTCTCATAGTGTACTCTGTGTATGTGAAGAAAAATTTGACAGAGAGCCATAGTAATACCTCAGAGGCCTCCAGGAAAGCAGAATTTTGCAAGTATAAGAAATAAATGAAAAAAAAAAAAAAAAGACAGAGAGAGAGATATTCTCCACATCTGATCTAATACCAATAAGAACCTGTGCTTAAAAAGACCCCATTCTAGGGACCAGCAGTTAGCGTAATGGCTATGTCGCTGGACTCCCACGTAGTCGACCGCGGTTCGCGTCTCGAACCCGGTGGCTTACAACTCACGCCGGGCGCGTGTGCGTGCGTGCCCAAGATCCCGAGAGGAGAATGGAGGAGAAGGGATTGCGGCGTGACCATCCCCCCTGGGGGGTGATTTCTCGCTTTCTGTCTCTATGTCTCTCTCTGTCTGTCTGGCGAGCGCACGCGCCCTATGGCGAAAAGACCCCATTCTAGGGACCAGCAGTTAGCGTAATGACTATGTCGCTGGACTCCCACGTAGTCGACCGTGGTTCGAGTCCCGGACCCGGCGGCTTAAACTCACGCCAGGCGCGAGTGTGTGCGTGCCCAAGATCCCGAGAGGAGAATGGAGGAGAAGGGATTGCGGCGTGGCCATCCCCCCTGGGGGGTGATTTCCTGCTTTCTATCTCTCTGTCTCTCTCTGTCTGCCTGGCGAGCGCACACGCCCTATAGCAAAAACCTCTCCAAAAAAAGAAAAAAAAAAAAAAAAAAGACCCCATTCTATGGGCCAGCAGATGGCATGGTGTTTGAGGCACTGGACTCCCATATGGCTGACCGAGGTTCGAATCCTGGACTTGGCAGCTTGCTTCCTCACTTTCTCTGTGTCTCTCTCTCTCTGATCAAATTAAAATAAATAAATAAAAACAAAATAAAAATGAAATAAATAATTCTTTGTTTTTTTAAACCATTCAGTAATAGATAGCCAGTTTAATTCTGATTAATAATGCTATGTGTTTGGTGCTATTATTAGTCCATTTTGTAGATGAGAAAATTGAGTCAGGAAAGGTCAAGTGACTTGTCAATACCAATAACTGGTGCATTTCCGGGTCTTCTGAACCTGGGAGTTATTACCCCTTGCTATGCTCTGTGCCACAGGGCACCGTGCCATCCCAGAAATTGCAATTAATCTCTCTTCACTGATTTCTCACAGGTCTTCTGAAAAAGATGCTGGATCTCACTTTTGGTGTCAAAGTCCATCAGGGAATATTTTCCTGTTGACACCAGTACTACACTGGATTGTGGGAGGTATGAAAATTAGGTCCATTCACTTCCCTAATTTATTTATGTTCAAAAAACATATTCACATTTCTCCAGGCTCTCAAAATTACTCAAAAAGAGGGACCAGCAGATGGCGGAACGTTTACATCACTGGACTCCCATGTAGTCAACCGTTTGAGTCCCGGACCCAGTGGCTTAAACTCACGCTGGGCATGTGTGTATGCATGCCCACAATCCCAAGAGGAGAATGGAGAAGAAGGGATTGTGGCATGGCCATCCCCCCTTGGGGATGATTTCTCACTTTCTGTCTCACTGACTCTCTCTGTCTCTCTGGCAAGTGCATGTGCCCTATAGCAAAAATCTCTTAAAAAAAAAAAATGGCCGGCAGGTGGCGTGGAGGTTAAAGGAACCGGCCTCCCCCATGACCAACCATGGCTCAAGTTGTGGACCTGGTGGCTTCATTTCTCACTTTCCTTCTCTCTCTCTTTGTCTCTCTCTGGTCAAATTGGAAAATAATAATAAATAAAGTTTAAATAAAATAATTCTTTTTAAAAATTACTCAAAAAAAATAAAAGAAATTAAAGAGCAAAATCAAGGGAAAAAAATGTTTGGGCAAATTTAATCTGAAAGAAAACCCAAAACAAAAGCAAGAAGAAAAACATGCTTAAAATAGATTTTCTGAACTTTTAAACATAAAATTCTGTCTCAATAAGAACACCTAATAAAACAACAACAGCGTCAGCCCCAGGAGAGTTTATCTCCTTCCCCTCTCTGCTGTGCCAGGAGACAGCCTGCTTCCTCAGTGCCAGCTGTTTCAGCTGCCTGGGGTCTGCTTCACCTCTGGGGACATTAGCTTTAACCCTTCCATCTCTTTGATTTAATCATATAAGCATGTAATTAAATTCCAATAGTCAGGTTTCAGGGACAGGAAAGCAAGGGCTGGGGCAGTTTCATTTCACTCAAGCAGATGGCAGACATTGTTCCTAAGAACATGCTCAAATTGCATGTTGGTAGTGTTTGTGTTGAGTCCATTAACCACAGGCAACAAAAAGGAATAGTCAACATACTTAAAGAATGAAAGTGTCTTCACCTGCTTCCGTGAGATAAGGTACAATGTTTTTTTAATGTACACTTTTATCTTTCCTTGGCAGTCAAGATGGTTTCCATGCCAAAGTCAAACCATAAGGAAAACAACGCTAATGGGTTTGATTTGTAGACAGCATATGGACCCCTAGGTTCAAATTAATGCAGTCTTTCTTCTTCTGTTGCCTAAAGCTTTTCAAATGTTGAAGAAGAGCTTTCAAGATTGAGTTTAAAGACACTACAATTTCTTTAACTGTTGTTAATAGCCAGGTGTTATTTTAACATCTGGTTGAAGTCTGTTTTATGATTTCCTCAAGAAGACATCAGTAACATCTCCTACTTTGTTAAATTAACAATGCGTTTAGAGGATATAATGAAATTGGGGTTTTCACGCAGTGCAGGTAAATCTATAAATTAGTACACACTTTGTAGAAAGAATGATAATATGAAATATGAAATAAAAGCTTAAATATTTTCATTTCTTTGCCCAATTTTCCAACCTGTTTGAAGTGTAGAATTGAAAAATGTGTGCACATACATACAATACTAAACTGCAAACCAAAATGATCTAAACAGCATTAGATGATTGGATCACTGATTAGCTAAATGTTGGTGCGTCAGTAAGATGAATTATGTTTGAAAGTGTATTTTATTAATATAAATTGCCCACGCAAATACAAATCTGTTTAAATGTGCAATACCAATTTCATTGTTTTAGAAAAAAATACATACTGGGCCAGCAGATGGTGTAGTGATTAAGAGGCTGGACTCCCACGTGGCCAACCACAGGTCAACTCCTAGACCTGGCAGCTTGCTTTATCAATCTCTCTTTCTCTCTCTCCATGCCTCCCTCTAGTGAGTGCACATGCCTTGTAGCAAGTTTAAAAATAATAGCGATAAATAAAATGAAATAATTAAATAAAGGATACAGACTGAGATATCAAAATGATGACATTTGTTATCTTTTGCTGGTGTTAATATGGGTAATTTTTATTTTGTTCTTAATCTGTTTTTTTTTTTCAGACTTTTAACAGTAACCTTATAAATACATATATAAAGTTATTTAAAATTAATACCATGGCATTTTCAAAGCTGTCTCAAATCTATCCTATTATTCTAAGAAAATCACAAAAGCAAAAAAAAGCAAATCTCTTAACTGCAGTCATTTCACTAGGAACTCAAGAGGACAAGTTTGGCACAGACATAAATGTCAAGTTATTATTTTTACCAAGGGACATTTGTATTTAAATGTCCCTTGCATTGGGAACAGCAGTTGGCGTAATGGCTATGTCACTGGACTCCCACGTAGATGACTGTGGTTTGAGTCCCAGACCTGGTGGCTTAAACTCACGCCAGGCACGTGTATGTGCATGCTCAAAATCCTGAGAGGAGAATGGAGGAGAAGGGACTGCGGTGTGGTCATCCCCCCGGGTGGTGATTTCTCGCTTTCTGTTTCTCTGTCTCTCTCTGTCTTTCTGGTGAGCGCATATGCACTATAGCAAAAGCCTCTCAAAAATATATATATATTTTTAAATGTCCCTTGCATTAGGTGAAATAATTCTATTTAATCAGATGATCTTGAAAAATAAGATAATAAATGATACTAAGTCATTTAATAGTAATGCCAACTTGAGATATGAGATAGCATTTTGGAACTATACATTTTTATTAAAAAGAAAGGCAATTAAAGGTGAAAAAAATAGACATCATTTTTCCGTCTTTCTCATTCGTTTCTTAGAAAGCTCAGTACAGTTCAGTCTCCATGTCTCTAACAGCAACACACAGAGAAAGATTCATACACAGAGACTTATCCTCAAAACAGCCCCTCCAACACAGGCCAGAGATGGAACTCAGAAGAGCACAGAGGTTAAGTGACTCAATCAAAGTAACTCTGTGGTTGAACTCTTAACAAAGTTTAGTCTCCATATCTCAGGGTAGGCTCTCTCCAAGGTGGCTTTGGTGAAGGGAATATAGACACTTGGATCTAAGTTTCTTTCATGTGCTTCTAGGAAAAGGCAGCAAGTTTGAGTAACACCATGGAGAATACTAATAGGTCCCCTAGTGAAAGCATTTTTAGCTTTGCTAGAGATTTTCCTTAAATCTCCAAAGGATACAGTTAAATTGAGATTCAAGAGATCACTTGCTAGGAAGTTTGGCTTAAATGACTTAATGGTGCATCCTCAGAGACTGGACACAGAACCTCCGGATATTCTTCACCCTGGAGTGACTGGCCAAATGGCACCCCATTGCTGCTGCCAGGAGATTTGTCATCTTGGATGACCAAGTTGGTGCCTCTCCAAGGTACCTTGGCAAAACTACTTCGAATGTAGGGTTACGACTTTGCCGGGATTCTGGAAATACCTTCAGATTATCTATGCAAATCCTCAAGTAGATCACAAACAAGAAGTGTTTAAAAGGAAAAGATGCTCTGAGTTTACTTGCATAAATGTCAGGAACCCATTTGTTCCCTCCTTTATTGTAAGGAATGTCCTGCACCCCAGATTTTGAATACCCACTGACTTGGGTTAAAACACTGACTTCTCCTAATTGCTCTCATGTGGCCAAAGGCAACTTTCGTTTACAGCATGAACTATGACATGCCCAATGCAAAACAAATCAAAGGGCTGAAAATTCCATAACCTTGTTACAAATAAATGATTTTAGGGTATTATTATATTATTTTAATAGCCAAGAAAATACCTACATCTCTTTTCTTTCCCTTCTTGGAAAAGAAAGAGCAAGAAACCAGAAGGTAGCACGGTCGTGAAGGCACTGGACTACTGTATGGTCCACCATGGTTCAGGACCTGGACCCAGCAGTTTGAAAATCACGCCAGGCATGTGTGTGTGCACTTAAAATACAGGACAGGGAAGAAAGAAGGGATTACAGATTGCAGTATGGCCATCCTCCCTGCGGGGATGATTTTCACTTTCCCTCTTTCTGTTTTTCTTATAATGTTCTCCATCTCACTAAACAAATAGAATTCATCTTTAAGACCAGTCAAATTCGAATTGCTTCTAAAAGAAAATTTGATATCCTGGGCACTCATCAATGAAAAGGAAGCATGTCAGAAATGAGAAGTCTCTCACCAAACAATTAATAAAAGAAGTTTCTTCTCAGTATAGATGTTACTGCAGATCAGAGCACCTAATAGTGCTATTTAGAGATTCTCCAAATAATATATCAACTAAAATCATTAAAACATCATCTGAGCTAATAAGGTCATTAAAAACAGAATTCTAATTGACTTTAATATGTTTATGAAAGAATCAGCAACATCAAACATACTTTTCATAATACTTCGATTGACCTCAAGTCTAAGGAATATTTGTAGTTCTTCGCTCATTGCTTTTCTTATAAACAGCCAATTTAATGAGATTTTTCTGATCTACATGATGTTCCTGGAATTGTTTTGAATCGCATATTTAATATAGAAGACTTATTTAGATGTAGTAACCCTTAGCTCACTAGTGGAAAAGCATATGTAAGTAGCCGGGTGATGATCACCAATAGCATGTTTGAAATCCCTTTTATTGTTCAGGAAAAATAGAAAATGTTTACTGATTTTAGACTTGAAGTGAAATATGCATGTTGAGATTTCCAGGAAGCCTCTAACAAGAATAGAAACAGAACATGTTCCTTTCAAATCAGTTGAGGGGAGGAAAGAGAAGCTCTTTATAAGAGACAAAATTTAGACATAAAGACATAGAAAGGCTAAAAATAAAAAGAGGAAAATAACAAAATATCTCTAAAAGTGGTGGTGTTACTACACCAACAACAGTGAAAACAGTTTAAGGCAAGAAAGCAAAATAGGCTTCTGAGGAGTTAAGTGGGTCACTACTTCATTTTAAAAAAGAATATCTCATCAAGAAAATATACCATTCTATGATTTGATATTATAGTCAAGTATAAAACACAATTAACAGTATCTGACAAGTGCACAGTCATTTAACACATGATCCCAATAACTAATCGAACAAGCATTCAAAAATAAATAAATAAATAAATAAATAAGTGAGAAAATATTTGAGAGTTCAAATATTTGAGAAAATATTTGAAAGAGAGTTCAGTATACAATGACTATGGGAAACCTATGGTTTCAAGCAACTGGTCAAATTACTAAATGATAAAACGAATCAAAAAAAAAAAAAAAAAAACCACCAAAGAGCTGATATTTTCTCGGCCGAATCCTTTGATTTACATGAAAATAAATTAGAAATAAGTAATTTAAAATATCAATGAGATTGAAAAATTGAAATTTGGAGACATTCTCTTAAAACATATCGATTAAAGAAGATAATCAGTTGAATTAGAAAAGTTTTAGAACTGGGTAGTAATTTAAAATTACATATAAAAAGTTAAGGGAGACAACTAAACTAATACTGAGAGGAAAATTTATCACCTTATATTATGAAGAAAAAAAATAACAATTATTGTAGATAATATAACAAGCTAACATTTACTGTTCAGGGAATAGAGAATATTAAAAATTGCATGCTAGGGGCCAGCAGGTGTCATGGTGGTTAAAGGTGGTGGACTCCCACATGACCGACTGTGGTTTGAGTCTCAGATCTGGTGGCTTGCTTTCTCACTTTCCCTCCTTTCTCTCTGTCTCTCTCTGGTCAAATTGAAAAATAATGATTGTAAATTAAGGTAAATAAAATAATTCTTAAAAAACTTACATGCTAGATACTCTGATTTAATCCTTACACATCGTATGCATGTACTGAAATGTCACACTGTAACCAACAAAGATGTACCACTATTATAGGTGAAATAAAAGTGTTTACAAAAACACTCCAGCTGCAGTGGTGCATGCTGCCAGATGCTGCCGCTCAGCATGCTGAAGCCACACGGAGGCCTACGTTCAATTCCCTAGTGCATACTGCCACCTATTCAGGAGACTGAGGCAGAAGGATTCTAACAGAATCAAAATTTAAGACACAATTGGAGGACGTTGACCAATGCACAATCATTAATGCATTTATCAATTTGCACAAATTAGCAAGGTTAAGAAAAAAACAATGCCTTTCTAATAAAGCAAAAAGTAAACAGAATCATAGCAGATAATAAATAAAAAGAAGTTCAAGTGCAACAGAAATTAGAGAAGTACAGACTAAAACCAAAATGAGACTCCATTTCCAACATTAAATAAACATTTCAATGTTTTGCCATAGGAAATAGCAAATATGTGAAAATCAGATTTCTCAGATATTACTTGTGGTAAAGAAAATTAATACACGTTGGGGAGCAATTTGGCAATATCTAATAAAGTTAAAATTGAAAAGTGAATTCTCAATCTAGCAATTTAAAGAAACTCATACATAACACAAGAGAATATCAAAAGAATGTTCTTTGAAAGATAAATCATGAAACCGAAAAATGTAAAATGAAATATTTATCAATATGATAAAGTAAAATTAAAATGCCTACATATTTATAAAATGATATATATGCAAGAAGAATTCAAAATATTCATGGAGAACTTGAACTAAAATATGAATTTATTTTGTGGTTAAGGTAACTGGATTCCACATGTCTGACTGCAGTGGAGTTCCAGACCCAGCGACTTGAGAAACATGTCTGACACATGGGACCAAAACCTGAAAGGAGGTAGAGATGGAGGAAAAGAGATGGCGGCATGATCATCCCCGATGGGGGGTACTTTCTCACTTTCCTTCTCTCTCTCACTGTCTCTCTCTCTGACCAGTGCAAATGTCCCCTGTGCAAAAAATAATAATAATAAAAATAATAATAATAATAATAATAATAGATGAATTAAAATAACATAGATATACTTCTGAACTCAGAAACTTTTAATACTGATTAATTCTTTGAAACTATGTGTCAGTTTTCAAACATGTAAAATAGCACTATGCTGTTTTCAGGACATATGTACTTGGTAAATGTCTAAGAAAGCCCACAAAATAGTTTGACAGTTGAGAAGCAAAAGAGTTTAATCTACATTTGTAATTTTTTAAAGTGAATAGAAGTTGTGAAGCAAATTTATGAGAAAATTAAGATTAGGCAGAGCCAACCAGTGGCATGGTAGTTATGGTGGCTGGATCCCACATGGCCAACCACCCTCTTTGAGTCCTGGACTTGTTGACTTGAAGACCATGCTGGGCACATGTAACTGTGTGCTCCCAGTCCCAACGAAGAGAAGTGGTTGTGGCATAGTCTCCCACAGAAAGTTCTTTCTCACTCTCCTTCTCTCTGTTTCTCTCTAGTGAACGCATAAGCCCTATAGTAAATATAAATAAATAAATAAATAAATAAATAAATAAATAAATAAATATCAGACAAAACTGGCCAATGAGTATGTGAGTGTTCCTGTTATCAGTCTTTTTACCAAAAGTAGGTCTTGCACATTTCTCCAGTTTTGTAGTGGTGCTCTCCCACCTCCCCCACAAAAGTTGGTCCAGCAATACCACATTATTCTCCAGAATATGAGGAAATATTCTGTATATGTTCGAGGAGACTTCAAAGATTTGTGGAAAATGGAATTAAAGTATGAGTTTATTTTGGTGCAAAAAGATTTTGAAATCCATGCATAAGTTTTTCATAACACATTTCCAATAACTTTTGAAGACCCCTTATCTAAAATACACATGAAGGAAATAAATTTGATTTATTACCTTTGCCCAAAACACTGCTCTTATTTTTAAAAATTGTTGACAAAACTCGAGTAAAAATAAACTTAAAAATCAACAGAAAAATATTAATAACACAGGTTTCATTAAAGCTTAGAATGTAAAAGGTAAGGACAAAAATCACACACTTAGACATGAAAGAATTCATTTTATAGTCCTTTGCCTGAAACTCTTATGATAAAAATGACAGCCTGGTTTTGACTCAGCTCTTTGTTTGTTCGGATCAATCTGGCATTATCCTTGTACATTATTCAAAAACTTAATCCAGTATATTTTGTACCGCTGATAACAATAGAGCTAAAGAGTTCATCTGACAAAATATTTTGTACCATTTTTAATTCAGTTCTGCCTCAAGACACACATATCTATCTTGATTCCTGATTATCCTTCTTGTTTTTCAGATTATTAAAGCACATAAACCAGAAAACCAATGGATGCAAATAAGAGTTATAAAATCCATAACAGATTTTATCTCCTTCAGGCTAGTTCTTCCAATGAGCTATTAAATCATCAAAATTTGGGTCAAGTGATTTCTACTCAAATAAATTGTTATACCGAATAAATATGTTGAGGCTTTCTGAAAGAAAATGTGGAATGGAAAATGAATGATTAGTAAATTTACAGAGTCTTAAATCATTTCTAAAATGTATGGTTTTATGTTTATGATTCTCTAGCCAGACTACAGGGCAATCAAGTGTCATCGGGACAATGGGTATGTTATTAACAGGGACAGTGTTAAAATTAACCCAGACATACACAATTTCTGTTCACATAGTTATGGGGCATTACCTGTGGCAAAATATTCTATGTGGTGGCTGGATGGGGATATTTAAGTAAAGCATAAAGCTCTGGGAGAACTGACTCTCACGGGAGAGTTCCAGGTTCATATCCCAAGATCTAAGTATGCTGGGTACAAGTGTGTCCATGATCCAGGGCTGTCTGAAATCAGGAGTAGATCTCTGTATTAAGACTTCATGTGGGGCCAGCAGTTAGCGTAATAGCTATGTCACTGGACTCCCACGTAGTAGACCGCGGTTCGCGTCCTGGACCTGGCTTAAAACTCACGCCGGGTGCGTGTGCGTGCGTGCCCAAGATCCCAAGAGGAGAATGGAGAAGAAGGGATTGCGGCGTGGCCATAACCCCTGGGGGTGATTTCTCTCTTTCTGTCTCTCTGTCTCTCTCTGTCTGTCTGGCGAGCGCACACGCCCTATAGCAAAATAATTTTTATTTCAAAAATTATTAAAATTTTAAATAAAGACTTCATGTTTGGGGGGAGGCTACTGTCTCTCTGTCTCTCTCCCTTTATCTCTCTGTCTTTCTCAAGGAAGAAATAAATAGAAAAAAGTAAACTTTGAAAAAGTATTCTACGTAGATACTGTGATTTCAAAAGACATGGTAAGTTTTTGTTATGTGTGTGTGTGTGTGTGTGTGTGTTGAGAAATTTTTGCTATAGAGCATGTGCACTCACTGCAGAGATAGAGAGAGAGAGACAGAGAGAGAAATGAGAAATCACCTCCATGGGGGAAGGCTAAGTCCCAATCCCTTCTCATCCATTCTCCTCTTAAGATTTTGGGCACACACGCACAAGTGCCCAGTGTGAGTTTGAACTATGGGAGTTCAGTACCTTAACACTATACTACTTGCTGGCCCCAAGAAGTGGTAAGTTATAAAAGAGAAAATCCCTTAATACTACAACATCTGCTGGCCCCAAGAAGTAGTAAGTTATAAAAAAGAAAAACAAATTCTATGCCTGCTTGCACATGGTCTATAATACAGTCATTATTTTTATTTAGGTCTTCTTATGTGCCAAGCATGTGCTAAATTCTGAACAAAACAAATGCTTACTCTTTTGGCTCTTATAATTTAATAGAAGATAGGCAATAAACACAAAATCACAGGACTAAATGACCACACAGAGTTAGTGTCCTTGATGTAGCTTTGTGGAAGGTAGCAAGGCAGACTGGATATTTTATCTGTATCAAATCAGAGACGTAGTTCAGGGAATAAAACTTACCTTAGTTATTATGGCCCAAAAAGAAATTAGATACTTGAAAAATTCTAGGAAGAACTGAAGGAGCAAAGAAAGGGGACTGCCAACGAGAGTGTTAAGTTCAAAAGCATATCTGAGTGGTTGCTCTCTGGGAATTAGGAAAACTCAACTAACTGCATGTCTGGACGCCACTTTTACACTCACTGCCCTGGACTCTCAAGTCTCAGTGAACTTGCTAACAAAAAACAGCAATAGAAAAATGGCCCCTGGCTCATTTTTGCCTTTCAAAATGTATGAGCAAATTTAATGGTGGAACTTCATTCCCTTCCGTAGCCCTAGAACCAAGGCAGTCTGGGAAATGTAGGCTTAGAGCTTCTATAGTGCAGGAGGACACCCAGAGGATATGGAAATTAATGCAGTGTGCCAGTACACTATATTCAGTATAGTACATCTTTATTTTTTTAAGAATGATTTATTTAATTGTATTTGTTATGATGATGATTATAATGATGATGATAATGATGATTTTAAATTTGACTAGAGAGAGAGAGAGAGAAAGTGAGAAAGCAAGCCACCAGGTCCAGGACTTGAACCATGGTCAGCCATGTGGCAGTCTAGCACCCCAACCACCATGTCACCTGCCAACCACAGTACATCCTTTGACTACTCAAGACCTGCACCTTAAAAACAAAACAAAACAACAACAACAAAAATATAGCATTGGGGAAAAAAATAGCATTGGTAGCATGTACTTGCCTACCACCCAACAACTATCCCTTATACAAATAGAAATAGGCACATTCTCTCCCCAAATGCTGTCAGTCACTATGTCTTTAGCTGGGTTATCTTCATCCTCAAGTGTAGTCATAATCCAAACCTGATAGTCTGCAACCTGAGGATCAAATTACAAGCTTATCATAATAAAAAATATGGTGTAAAATCATAGTGAAAAGGAAAGTCAGTACATACATAACAAAACAAGGAAGAAAATAAAAGTTTTTTATTAACTATTCTGCATCTGGTCACAAGATCACAATAAAGTGCATCTTCATTTCACTTGTGTTACTTTTAACTACAGCCAGCTCTGTGACTGATTAGGGCTCTTCATTTAACAGGATGACTGAAATCCTCATTCCTAAGGGTCTTTACTCTTGGTGGCTCTCCCTTTACTAGGTTCTTTTTTTCTTTATTTGGTAGAGATTTTTGCTACAGGGCATGTGTACTCAGTAGAGAGAGAGAGAGACAGAAATCACCCCCCAGAGGGGATGGTCATACCACAATCTATTCTCCTCTAAGGATTTTGGGCATGCACACACAATTACCCAGGACTCAAACCACCATTGGCCACATGGGAGTCCAACACTTTAACCACTATACCACTTGTGGCCCCAATACTAAGTTTTAGTAGTCCTACATTTAACTTTGGACAAAGAAAAATGAAAATACTAATAGATGTTGTTGGATATCCCCTGTGTTCCTCATATACATTTCTGTCCGTGTAGAAACAATTCAGTTTTTCTTGATAATCCAGATCAATTGGACCAGCCAATGAAGATAACTTATTCTTTGTGTAGTTCCTCAATAGGATGGAAAGATCAAATTATCCAGTGGTAATTCCAGACTTCAAAGGAATTTTTTTGTGTCCTCTTGGAGAAGAGGCAGTCTTCCTTTGAGTACTAAGACCTCTACAGAAATTACATCTCAAAGTCGTTGGGATGAAAATCTAAATAGTAAGTTAAAAAATGAGTATTTCCATTTCCATTCTTACTGATTTTGAGTTCCAAACATGTATGGTTGGGTGTGATTTACATATATTATATTGTTGGACAACATTCGATACTGTTATATAAAATATAAAAACCTCATAAGATATGTTAAATAAGCTAGTAACCTGTGAAACATAGTATCATAAAATAAATATGTCTTGTGCATGCTTAACAGATAGAAAGGAAAGATGACATGCTTTACCTCCATAATATATTAAATTTACATGAAGTTTGGGAGCTATCTCATTTTTTTTTCTTGTTTTTAGTTTGCTAAAGGGTACATGCACTTGCTGAAGAGAATCAGAGAGAAAGAGAGAGAAAAAGAAAGCAACGCCCAGTGGGGAGGGCCATGATGCAATCTCTTCTCCATACTCCATACTAGAGATTTTGGGCATGCACACACAGGCATCTGGCATATTTTTCAAGCCTCTGGTGGGCACTCTAACTATGCAATCAGCCACGTGGGATCCAGCTGCCTTACCTTCCTGCTGGTCCAGCATTTCTTATTTTTTTTTTTTTTTTCTTGGAGAGGTTTTTGCTATAGGGCACGTGCGCTCGCCAGACAGACAGAGAGAGACATAGAGGCAGAAAGCGAGAAACCACCCCCCGGGGGGAATGGTCACGCTGCAATCCCTTCTCCTCCATTCTCCTCTCGGGATCTTGGGCATGCACGCACATGCGCCTGGCGTGTTTTTAAGCCACCGTGTCCGGGACGCGAACCGCGGTCAACTACGTGGGAGTCCAGCGACCTAGCCATTACGCTAACTGCTGGTTCCCTATTTCTTATTTTTCATACACTATGTTCACATGAAACACATAAGGTATTCAAAGCTATAGGTTAGTCTCACATTAGTGAGCCATCCTGAACACATTATGTCCTGTGACTAAGAAAGTTAAATAAAATCTATAGCTGATAACCCAGAAATTGACAAGCTACAGCTTTGACCAGATATACATTGTGTGTCCCCGTGCTTCATAGAGAGAGTCAATCCCAGGCTGGTTCCATCTCTTAGGCCCTTTCCTTAAACCTCAGCTCTGGTCCTCACATCCTGCTGTTAGAGGGAAACACTGATGCAGACAAGAGGCAGAACCTCAGCTCAACAAAAGATTCAATAACATGGTCCACTCAGCCCCATTTCACCCCAGTCTAGGAGAGTGTAAGTCAACCTCATCACTGCCTCTCACGATCTATTTGTGAGTATTCAATGAGTTATCTGATTTGAGCTTCTTCACTTGATCTGTCAACCTCTCTGTTCAATGACCTCTAAGATAGTTTGATGTAATTCCTCATATCATATTTACCTATTTTTAAAAGTACCATGTATTGGCCACTAAATCAGGTTATATATCCTATCCTGAATGACAGCATCCTAAACCTTCAATGATACTTTCAGCCAAGTGGTGCCATATTCGAGTCTTGGCTATTCCACTACATGCTCTAAGGAGCAAGTTCCTTCAGGCAGCTTGTAGAACATGAAGACATCAATGAATATTTGTTGTTTAAGCCACCCGGTCCATGGTATTTTTGCTATAGTTACCCAAACTGATTAATAAATCCCCAAGTCTCCTTTCTACCTTATGCCAAGGAATTCCTTGAATATCAACTACATTTAGTGTGTTACCCTCAAGTTCAGATATCAGTCAACTTCCTCAGAAAGCAAAACAGGTAAGATTGCTCTGAGCTGCTAGGGTAAGTACACTGACTAGGGACTCTGGAACACACACCTCTGTTAATTAGCTTTCCCCACCCTCTTTATGATTTTTCTTACCACCCACAGCTCCCTTCCAATCTATTGACACACATATTCCTCAGGTTTCTGATGATAAACTATAACAAATTATTACCATTTTCTGGTTTAGTCAGCCTTTTTTTCCTGCTTCACACTTTGTTTTTGTCTCCTACTGACACACAGGGAATGAACGCTAACTCTAGACCTGGAAGCAGGAAGTGACAGGACAGGAAGGGAAGAATGGCACACCTTAGACGTTAGCTACCTCAGGAGAGTTAGTTCTCCAAGAAAGGCAAAATCGACTTCCTATAACATACAGGGCTCCCACTGAGTGAACTTAGGAGGGTGAGTGAACTTAGGAGTGTGGAATAGTCAGCAGAATCTAAATCCAGCTATTAGATTGTTGGAAAAGTCATGACGTATTTTTTTCTATGTTTTTCTATGTAACAATTCATCATGACTTTTCCAGCAGCCCAATGGTATTCTTATTCTAGTTCTCTGGATTTCTGGTCTTTCTTGGTCAATGCCCTAATTCTCCCAGAGGAGACCTGGTGAGGCTGCAATGCACCTCACAGTATAATTCAGCAATAAACAAGATCAGACCTTCTGTGCCATAGTTTGCCAACAGCAGCTCTGCCACTACAAGATATAAAAGATACGGTAGGTAGTCACACATGTCCCTTGGGTGTCTAATTTGCTTTGAGGCAAGGATTTGAAAGTCTGAGTTCATTGTTTTCTTTCTTTCTACTCTTTAATCCAGTCAGAAAGTGCTTCCCTGCCCCACAATTATTGTATTTATATTCACATCATAAAATGTGATTGAAGCAATCACACAGTCCACCAAAACTGGCTTTCACGGCCTCTTCATTCCTGGTGACCTCAGGTAATAGTTTCAGCAGCTCTTTTTTTTTTCCCACTAAGAGGTAAAAGTTACTGTTATGTGTATTACATACATCATGTAATATATATGTTATGTACTATTAGGTTGTCAAGAAAGTCATGATGTGTTTTTCTATGCTTTTCTAAGCAAAAATGTGTCATGACTTTCCTGGCGACCTCATAGTACATACCTCATATAATAGACACGTTATATGCTAATAGGATTGTCTCCTCTTTCAAATTCAACCAGGTTAGGCACCCAATACTGAATTTATACCCTTGAATAAGTAAACTTACAACCAGTTTTAGTACCAAATACTTCACCCAACAAGAGAAAATGTAGGGAACAAAAATTATTCCTATTATTTCAAGCAGGAGATGATTTCATACAGGGCTGTGGGAGAGGAAGTGAGGCTGAGGGAGAAGGCTATCTCATAACCTTGTATCTAGAACATACTGCCGTCGCCCTCATCCACACACCAAGTCTCTCCTGAGACTACTGCCTCTTGACCCAACTGAAAGGGGTGACCAGATACTGTAACACTGATTATGGCTCCTCCTCCCAAATGCCTTTTGTGACTGAGTCCACACATTAATAAGAAGGTAGACTTTCCATTGTACTTTTGCCTTACAGATTTTGCACACATGCATATATTTGATGTAGCCTAATTCCCACACAGAACCCTAAAGGAAAGCAGCCCAGCACATATGCCTGAGTCTTTCTATAACAGGGAGATATGTAGAATTAATTGGGAAAACGAACACCGATCAGCCATATCCAGGCCTTTGTCTGAAAAGCTAAGTCTCACAGCTTATACCCCAACATTAAACACCATGTACCCTTCTTTTAGTGCTTGGGGGCTGATATATTTTGAAAAGCCTTCTCTATTGTTAGTTTTTACTTCAGTGGATTTAGCAGAAATAAGTCACAGACTAACTACTTTGTGGGAGGGATTAGAGTAATTGCCACCTACATTCTAGAGAATGGCACTAGATGTACTATATGCTTAATAGGCATTTAAGCTCATTTAGTTCTTATACCAAATCCACAAGGAAATCATGTCTTCTTTGTAAGCAATGGGCCCAGAGTTGCATGGCTAATAGAAAGGCAGGTCAGGATTTCTACACAGGAGCTCAGCCGTGCTTCACAAATGCTAAGGTAACATCTGCCCTTTAGAAGTGCTCATTTATGCCAATTTTCTAAAGCTTTTGGTGAGAGAGAAGAGGAGGTAGTTTCTAGTGACGTGCTTTCCAGGCTGTTGGAGCAAGTGTGACATGTCCTAGTCAAAGGGCTTAAATGTCTCTGCAGACACCGAACTCTAATAGAGGAGGCTGAGCCTGACCAGTGAGAATCCAGTGCATGTCTACAGACCGAGTGATAGTCACAGAAACATTAATTAAAAAGTAGACAACTTATGGTAGCCAATGGTTCTATGATGTCAGGTTTCCAGCATTTGCTCTGTGCATTTTGGTTACCACGTTTAATTTCCCAAGGGAAGCTTGATCACAATCTACAATAGGTTTAGAGCTGGCCCTCTAGCCTAGTGGTTCAAGAAGCCAGTTTCCACATGGCTGATAGCAGTTCACATCCTGCACCTAAACTTGAAAAGCACACTGACCCATGCAGGTATGTGCCCCAAATCTTGAGAGGATAGAGAAATGGGTAAGAAATGACTGCTTGAGCATGCTTCATTGAGTAGTGTTCTTTCTGTCTCACTGTCTCTCTGTCTCTCTGTGTGTCTCTGAAAAGTGCTATGGCCTCAGTGGGTGGGGGATGAGATTTTAGTTTAATTTGCATGATTCTAAATCCAGCTAGCAGATCGGAAGGGTCATGGCTCCCAAATGCCTTCATGTTCTGATAAAATGTTCAGTTTGAGGAATAAAGTGTTCAGGGTGGTCCTTTTCAGATTTTTTTGCTTATCTACAGAATAACCCACCACAAGCTTATAACTAGAGTCTACACTAGTTAAGTAGTTATATGATAACAATAACTGTTAGAAATGTTATTATTGAAGCAATATGGTACAGTGAGGGGAAGAAACCAGATTTTGGATCCTAAACCCTGTGCTTACTCCACCACTAATTGTAAGATAACAGCCAATCTTTTCTGAGGCTTCAATTTTTTTCATCTTTAAGATGAATGATGCGCTTGATGGCAAAAGAGTCTGTAAGTATAAATTTCACTAACACACCCTCTAATCCCAGCCACCATCATGAGAGAAGATCCAGCAGCTATTCAAGAGGATTGGGACGAATGATGCATTTCTTCCATCATTTGGGCTCATTAAAAAGGAAGCAGCAAAAAAGTGGAAACATAAGTCTCATAATGACTGATGGGGCCCTTCTTCTAGTTGCATGGTATAAAGTAAATTTGGAGACTGGGTGGAGGCAAAGTGGCAATACGCATCTCTGCAAAGCTGGCCCACATAGGAAGATGCCAGCCTTATGTCTGGAGGCCTCCCTGAGCACACCAGGACCCAGGTATTACATGATGAGTGACTGCCATTACTACAGTCCAGACATGTATCTGATAAATGCACTCAAAGGAAGAGGCTGTCTAGGTACTGAAATTGGGGAGGTTGGAGATAGTGAGGCAGTAATCCAACTGAACCAGTGTGGCAAAGGTTTTGGATTCATGGCCTGAGACCTCCGAGGTTCATGTTTGCCTGTCTGTGATCCCGGCTGGCTAAGATTGCGGTTGGATCATGGTGTGTATTGTGTGATAATCCTATTGAGGGTGTAGTTGTTCTGTCTCTCTCTTTTTCTATAACCTGTTACTTTGTTCCACTCATGGAAGAAATAAATAAGCATTTTTTTAAAAAGTATGTAAATTTGGTACTTTGATTCCTAATGACCTTTAATGTTCATCTTTTGCCCATGCGAGTAAACTATCAATATTTTCAATAAAAGCTGCTTATTTAAAAATCATAAACCACCTCAGAAAGAGAATTTTATCTCTTTTACACTCGTCAAGATTTTGTCGACATAATCAGAAGGCATACTCATAAACGACAGGCCATCTGGTTAACTGAATTTGGAAGAGTATTACAACTGGAAGAAGGAAACTGGGCAAGAGTAAATGAGTCTCCACTTTTCCAGCTTCCAGTCAATGACTAAGGAAACCGGTGGGATCTTGGAGGTATTCTTAAAATAACTGAATCATGGGAGAAAAACTGTTGAAGAATAGAGATTTCCTGTCCTGGGAATTCCTTTGGGTTTTAATTTTAGTTTTTAATCAATTCATAAGAGATAGTTGTCCTGTCCTGACACAAGTATCTTAGTTGCCATTTACTTAGACATGTATTTAAACTTAGTTACTTATTTCATGTGTGTGTGTGTGTGTGTGTGTGTGTGTGTGTGTGTGAGAGAGAGAGAGAGAGAGAGAGAGAGGGAGCGCAAAAGAGAAATACTCTCAACAGGATCTCATGCCAAGATCCCTTTCCCATAGCTTTTCCCAGTCAGCCAGGATCACCAACACCTACGTGCTTTCCCAGGATCTACAGGTCAGCTATGGAACAGAACCCCAAACTTCCATATGGCTTCCAACATTACAGAGTAGTGTGCTACAGCTATGCCACAAGGCTGGGCCTTGACATTTTTCTCTTTTTTTTTTTTTCTTTTCTTTTTTTTGGAGAGGTTTTTACTATAGGGCGCGTGCGCTCGCCAGACAGACAGAGAGAGACAGAGAGATAGAAAGCAGGAAATCACCCCCCAGGGGGGATGGCCACGCAGCAATCCCTTCTCCTCCATTCTCCTCTCGGGATCTTGGGCACGCACGCACACGCGCCCGGCGTGAGTTTAAGCCGCCGGGTCCGGGACTCGAACCGCGGTCGACTACGTGGGAGTCCAGCGACATAGCCATTACGCTAACTGCTGGTCCCCGACATTTTTCTCTTTTTATAGAATCAATAAACTTGTTTCATTTGCCCTCATTCAAATAATTGATTATTAGATGATTTTTGTTTGTTTCTTTAGATTTGGAATTTAAAAAAAAAAAATATTTTTAGGGTATGTAGGGCTATTTCTATAGAAACGGGGAAGAGTCAATGTTGATTAACAAAGGTTCATAGACACACGGCAAAATTTGGGCTTCACATATGTTCATGAGCATTTTTTAAATTCACAGCATTAGAACAGGCAGAGGTTATAACAGGAAGTTCATTTTATCTCACTTTGCTCAATAGACGAGGGAATCTCTTGGGCTCAGCCTTGCACCTTCACTTCATTATAGTTCTGTCTCTAGTGAAATGTAAGACAGCCTTGAGCAGCAGTGTAAAGTAGTCTGTGGCAGATTGGGTTTCCAGAGAAGCAGATCCTTGGACAGAGATTGGTATGCAAGAGGCTGATTTAGCAAGATTTTTGCAACTGATATCAGTGAAAGGCCTTGGAAGAAAGCAGGGCGAGGTAGAGGGAGAAGTAATCTCCATGGAAGCCTAAACTGAGCCAGCATCCTTTTCAGAAGGTGACACAGCCCCTCAGAACTGATCTGAGCTGGAGTAAGATATCCAGACCTTCTACCCCGGTATCTATCAGTCATCAGGTAGCAGTGACCCCAGAAAGAAGAGTCTTGACATATGCCCTCTTCAACCTGGGCAGTCTCCCAGGGGATTGATAGCAGGAGACACTTCTAGGAATTCCATCTCACCGATAAAGCTTGTTTTCCTCAATGCTGGCCCCCATTTGAGATCCTTTTTGATGTCCGTCCATTCCAGTGGCCTCTTCTCCCAAACTCTACCATATATCCTTTCTTTGTCTACACCCAATTGTCTCATATCCCATGCTCTACTGGTCCTTGTTGTTTTGGATAAGTCACATGGTCCCAGCTCTCATAATGATGGCTAGTAAACAGTTCACTTGTTAAAAATCTAAATACTGTGTCTGCATTTTGGTAATGATGCCTGTAATCAAGGAAATGAGATTAATGTGCTCCTTGCTCAGATAGAGGAGGATGGAAAAGAAAACAGGAAGGAAAACAAAAAATGACAGCTCCCTTTCAGTGACACTATTACATGGGTAAATACATAGTTACCCCTACTATCAGTATCGGTAGGTTACGTGGATAAAAAATGTGTAAAATGTTCATGAAGAGGCCCACCAGCTCTTTCAGAAACATCCATAGAAGTGTAAACGTAGTCTATTAGGTTTTAGAAGAATCTTGACGCATGCCCTCTTCAACCTGGGCAATTTCCAAGGGGATTGATAGCAGGAGACACTTCTAGGAATGCCATGTCACAGATAGATGAACAGGTGATAGATGAACATGTCCCTAGTGTGGCAAGAATGAGAGTGTCCCATTCAAAGCTGTACTGCTTCTGATCGCCAAGAAGACAGCCCTCTTAGGATCTATGGAAAAATACACTGAGCGAGATGTTTGCTCTTATTCCAGGACCACAGAAAAGCTCTTAGTTCTATTAGTGATAGGCAAGGAAAAGAAAGTTAAATGACATTAACGTAACGCAGTGACTGTTACATAGTAGGCACTGAACTGGTAACGTTAAATGAATTCTCACCCCCACATTCTGGTGTTGGACTATACCTTTTTTAAAAATATAAAAACAAACGTTAAGGAGATAGTGAATGAGTCAGTATTTGAACTCTGAGTCAGTGGCATTTCCAGCACATCATTTGCTATGGAGATTCTTGAACAACTTTTAATAATGCCAATTCAACTTTTTAGAACATAGAGGGTTCTTTTTTCTTTTTTAAAAAATGTTTACCATCGGGTGCTTGTGCTTGCCAGAGAGAAGAGAGACAGAGAGAAACAGTCAGAGGGAAAGTGACAAATCACCCCACACGCCACAGTCCCTTGTCAAACTCTGCTTTCCTCTTGGAATTTTGAGCATGCGTATGCACATGACTTTCAAGTGAGTGGGTCCAGGACTCAGACTACAGTCAGCCCTGTGAGAGTCCAGTGCCCAAACCACTATATTACATGCTGGCTCCAGAGGGTTCACATTTTAAGCTATTTGCTAATATTTTAGGAACTATGTCTTGGTCTAGATGTAAAAGTTTTTGATAGTGTATAAGTTTGACCTGAATATTTTAACTTGTACCCATGGCAGAAGTGATATGTATCTTTAAAATGTGTTTATTCAGGAGCCAGCAGTTGGTGTGGGAGTTAGGGTGCTGGATCCCACATGACGGACTCCGTGGCTCAAGTCCCTGACCCAGTGGCTTGAAAATCATGACAGGCATGTGTGAGTGCATGCCCAAAATCCCACAAGGAGAGTGGAAGAGAAGAGATTTCAGCATGGCCACCTCCCTACACCCCATGTCTTATCTATCTCTATCCGGTTGGTAAACACATGTGCCCTATGGCAAAAATCTACATAAAACCAACAAGACAAAGAAAAAGTGTTGTTTATTTTCCTTAAAAACGTATGTTGCACCACAATTAACTTACCTATCATTCAATCACTGGTCCCTACAAACTATTTTTTGGTTCTTATTTTGTTTGTTGTTACTTTCAATTGCCTGTTAAAATATTAATAACTTTGTATAAACATTATATTGATGTCTTTTTTTTTTACTCTTTCTTATGCTGGTTGTTATTTGCTTTTCATGTTACATTGGCTTTTAAGTCTTTTATTTGTTTGTGTGCTTTTGTTTTTGTATTGTTTTGTTTTTATGAGAGATGTTTGCTATAGAGCACATGCGCTTGTCAGAAAGAGAAAATGAAATCATCCCCAGGGAGAGGGCCACACCGCAACCCCTTCTCCTCTTGTCTCCTCTTGGGATTTGGGGCATGCACATGCATGCACATTGTATGAGTTTTAAGTCACTGGGTTTGGGACTCAAACCATAGTCGACTACATGGGAGTCCGGAGATGAAACCATTACACCATCTGCTGGTCCCTTGTTTGTCTATTTTAATTGCCAGCAGGTACATGTGCTCACCAGAGAAAGATACATAGAGAGAGGGAGAAAACACCCCCCAAAAGGCACATGGTCACACCACAATTCTTTCTCTTCTATTTTTACATCCTATGGGGATTTTGAACATGCATGCACACAGCATGTTTTTCAAGCCTCTGGGATTAGGATTCAAACTCCAGTAGGCCATGTGGGATCTGGTTCCTTTAAAAATATATATTTTATTTACTTTATTTTATTTATTTACTTTAATTTGACCAAAGAGGGATGGAGTGTGAGAGTTGGGGGTAAAGTGAAAAAGCAAGCCACCACGTTCAGGACTCACATCACAGTCGGCCATGTGGGAGTCCACTACCTTTAACCACCATGCCACCTGCCAGCCCAGGATCTGGCTCCTTTAAGCACTAGGCTATTAGGCCAATCCTTCAATGTTTTTTAAAATCAGACTTGCTAATTATTTTATTTAGTGACATCTATATTAATTAAAATAAATAATTTTTTAAAATGTCTCTACAAAAATTTGAATTTCTTTCACTGTGGAAAACTTGTTGAGATTAATAATGTGGCTTTGCTCCCAGGTGTGGGATTCATCTGTGATTTCTCTGTATTAGGCAACGTTAGTGATGCCCCTGAACTTCTAGGCACAGCTTAATGTTTGTGATAAGATACTGTAAAATACTGTATCATATTTACTTTGTAAATTCCTTTTATAATGCTATTTTGGCACTTTAAAGAGGCAGAATAAAATTGAACTAACTTCTGAAAAGCATTTATTATTGGGTGCTAGCAGGTGGTGTAGTGGTTAAGGTGATGCACTCCCATATGGCTGGCCGTGGTTCAAGTCTTGGACCTGGTGGCCTGTTTTCTCACTTTCTTTCTCTGTCTCACTCTGGTCAAATTAAAAAATAATAATAATACGTAAAATTAAAATAATTCTTTTAAAAAGTTATTATTTAACTAATTTGGTTACATTTATTAAATGCCCTTTACAGAATTAACCAACTATTTAAAATTCCATAACAAAGAACTCATAAATGAAAAACACAAATGCCTGCTTGTTAAATAATATTGGGCCCTCCCACCGTGGACCACGTTGGATCTGACTCCCTTAACTTCTATAGTATGGGACTGGTCCAGCAGTGAAGTTTATAAATAATTTTGAAAAATCATTCTACAAGCTTGTCCTCTAATCTTTTTATCATAATTATATCCTTTTTCAAGGTTTGAAAGAAGTAGTAACAGTGTCAGTGTTAAAATATGTTCTATTACATCAAAAATAAACCACATTTGTATTTAATATTTTTCGGGGTGTTCTTCTTTTAATTCCTTTTCCGTTCAATTTTAAAGTTTAACAGCTTTTACATCGAAAGCCTACAAAGGTAAGTGTAGCCAATAGTTTAAGAAACAATTCTGTTTTACACAATATTTATTGTAGGTAAATCTACCTTACATGAAAATTTGTACTAAAATAAAATATTTTTTAAATATGTCCACTTAGTAATATAGGTTGCGTTTTTCTGTTTTGAGAGAAAGGTCATTGAATTATCAGAATGCGTTTTATTTCCATTTGCTTCTCTTTCTATTCATTTGCCATTTTTCAGCCATAATGGGTTTGAATAAATGCCAGTCACTAAGCTGAAGACTTGACATGGATTATCTTGTTGAATTCTCACTAGTATTTGTGCCTCATTTCATATATGAGAAAACAGAGGCTTAGCAACATTACAAAATACCACAAAGATATAAAGTTACAGTTTTTTGTCATTCCATAATTCCTGCTTTTAATGATTATGCAAGCTGTTTCCCAAACATATTGAGTATAACTAATGGAAAACACTTGTCTGTAGAATAAAGTCAATGAAACTGAGTGTTAAAATAGTCCCTGCAGCTATCCCATACATATCCTCCTGAAATGTATTGTACCAAAACACAGGACATAAATCAGCCCAATTAAGTAAAACTAAACTTCATAGACAACTATTAAGGATGAAACAGAATTTGAAATCTGAAAGAACTCAAAAGATCAACCAAACTCCTATGTCTTCAACTAGAAGAAACAAAAAAGAAAGATAAACAGTCTAACCCAAGGTCTAGAAGAGACCATGGTTACATAGCCGAACCTCTGTACACCAATTCCATATGTTTTCAGAAAGTAACCGACACTGTTGAACTTGTTAATTGTCAGGGGCTGTGTGTCATCGTTACTCTGGAGGTGGGTATGGTTATTACCCATGAAAGCTGAGAAAACTGAAGCATAAGCATGTCTAAGGCCCAAGTCTAGTATGAGTTGGAGCAGAAATTTAAGTCTAGGTCTAGACTACATTCTGAGTTCCAAATTAAAGAGACCAATCATGTTTGATTAATTTAGCTTTCTGTACAATGGGCTGAAGTTGTACAGACATTGCTGTTCTCTGTCAAATATGATTGGACTCAATTTCAAAGCAACTCACAACCTGCTTCTTCTTTACTTCAGTTACACTAGTGAAGTATACTATATTCCAGCTAATGAGGGCCAATATGAAATATATATATATATATATATATATATATATATATATATATATATTTGTTTAAGAGAGATTTTTGCTATAGAGTGTGTGTGCTCTCAGGAGAGACAGAGAGAGTCAAAGAGACAGAAAGAAAAATATCAACCCCCAAGAGGGGATGGCCACATCACAATCTCTTTTCCTCCATTCTCCTCTTGGGATTTTGGGCAAGTATGCACACGTGCCTGGCGTGAGTTTTAAGTCGCCAGATCTGGGACTCGAACCACAGTTGACTACATGGAAGTCTAGCAACATAACTATTACACCATCTACTGGTCCTGAAAATATTTAACAACAGAAAGATCTGGGACTGAACCAATCCAAACAGACACTGGTCCAAATAGAACAGATTGGCTACAGACCACAGGAATGACAGCATCCATTTGTACTTGCAGAATAATTGTCCTGAAACTAATTAAGCTGTGCAATCAAGAAATAGAAAAGAAAGCCTTTTCTCTGCGGAATCCAGATAGCCAACCTTCTATATTTATTGAGCAAGAAAAGTCAGAAAAAGAAAAGAATGCTAATAGAGATTAAAATGAATTAGCTGCTTTTGAGGTCACTTTAAGTACCATGATCTGAAAATGTACAGAAATATGAAACAAATCACCTAGGTGAAGAAATAACATATCTCTTAGTTATAACCCAATTACAAAGTTAACAGTGGTATTGATTATGAAAAGTAATCACATGACAGGTGGCAGACTACTGCATCTGCATTGCAGAGCCATTAAACGTACTTCCATTCAGTTACCATTATCCCCACTATCCACAAAACAAGTGTGGAAATAGATACTATGATGGGCAATTTACCAGAAAAAAATAAAACCATTGTATCATCAGAAAAGTCATGATGTACAAAGAAATCTGTTCTCTTTCTGTTCAAAAATATTGTTCAATGGTCCACTCACCATGAGGCCAAGGACCTGCTATTATCTGTGCTGTGGCACTTTACTTTCTCAACACTTCAGAAAAGAGAATAGAGAAAATGGAAAACGTCCTACCAGACTTACATTGACAACTGTCACTCACAGTTTTACTGAAATTTGAATGATTACCTTAAAATAGATAGTATCTACATAAAATTCTGATCTTAATATTCAAGAATTCTGATTTTAAAAAGTTGGTAATATGTCACCTTGTTTTTCTTAGATTTGTACACAAAAAATACATGGTATTCAATGTCATCTCTTCAGTGCCTGGTCATTACCAGATATCATGTCAATTCATTGACATGACTTTAATTCTGATAACCATAGTATATGTTAGAAATCACTGTCCCCATTTAAGGAAAAGAAACCGATGCCCATAAAGTGTAAGTTCTTGCCAAGAGCAACTGGCAGGTCCGTGGTAAAAGAGGGTTTCAAAAACAAATCAGCTTGATTTAAAGTATAAATTCTTTCTTACTTTCTTTTTTCCCCTGGTCTTTGCCGTAAGGCACATGACCAGAGAGAGAGAGGGAAAGTGAGAAATCACCCCTCAGGGAGATGGCTATGTTACAGTCCCTTCTCCTCAATTATCCTTTTGGGATTTTGAGCATGCATGCACACATGGCAGGTGTGATTTTCAAGCTGTTGTGTCCAGAATTTGAACTGTGACTGGTCATGTGGGAATTCAGTGACTTAAACACCACACCACCTGCTGGCCTTCAAGGTTGAGTTCTTGATAACCACCACTCTCCGCTGCCTCTGTCTTTATGGGCATACCATTTCTAGGAAAGACTATTTATTCCCTTATCAGTAAGCAAGATAATAAATGTATGCCTTTTAATGCTATGTGCTGTATTTTTATATAGGATATGACATAAATAATGACTATCTCTTTTGCTTTTGTTGAAGGAAATGAAAAAATATCTACATCTACTCTTTCCATGTGGATTCTTTTTGACTAGGAAACTGTCAAAATGTTTGACTTTGTGTCTACCCGTGCTTTGTGGACTTTTTCAGATGGTGACATTTCGTTGCAAGGTGATTTTTAAAGATCTCTCTTTATATGCTTTTCTGAAAGCTGACTCAGAATTGGTGCCTGTCTGAAAGGTATAAAAAGATGTTCTTCATAACATTTTGATAGTTTTCTCAGTTACTGAGCTGAGCATGGTGGGTGTAGACATACCCTTATTCCATCTTAAGCTTTGAAAGCAGATATATATATGGACACCAAATAGTCACAATAACAAAATATTTGTTTAAAAAGTAATAGTAACAAGTAACCAAGAAAATTTTCAGAAAATAGATATTTTTCTTTCATAAAATGCATACTGTGGTGTTTCAGAAAGGCTAATTTCACATCATTCTGAACCCTATTGCTCTTTAGGCTTTTTTAAAAAACCACTTGCCCATAAAAGACTGGCAGGGTGGCTGATCCCTGAGCTGAGCACCTGCCCTATTCAGAACTTGACAAGGTACAAAGGACAGAATATGTTCTCTGTCTCTAGGTGGCCCAGAGTACAGGCATGAAGCAGATTCATGAAAAATTACAATATACTCTGCTAAAATAAAAGTGTTTTAAAGTTATATTAACTGCACAGAGGGGTCAGGCAGTGTGATTCATGCAGCATTCCAAGGAGAGCATTTGACTTCCACCTGAAAGGATGAGTATGTGATCTGGAAAAGGACAATGTCATGGAATGAAATATCTTGAGCAAAGGTACCAAAATATGAAGGAGTTTGAGATCTCTGGAGGATAAATCAAAACCTCTTTGTTAAATATGTTAAATATATATGTAATGCAGAGCACAGGGTTTATTATTTGATAGGATTTGGGAGTCACCCAAGCAGTTTAATTCTACCTTCTTCTTTTTTTTAAGAATTACTTTATTTTATTGGGACCAGCAGTTAGCATAATGGCTATGTCGTCGGACTACCATGTAGTCGACCACGGTTTAAGTCCCAGACCCGATAGCTTACACTCATGCCGGGTTCGTGTGCATGCATGCCCAAGATCCCAAGAGGAGAATGGAGAAGAGGGGATTGCGGCATGGCCATCCCCCCAGGGGGTTATTTCTCGCTTTCTGTCTCTCTGTTTCTGTCTGTATGGCAAGCACACACGCCCTATAGCAAAAACCTCTAAAAAAAAAAAAAAAGAATTACCTTATTTTATCTTTTTTATTATTTTTATTTTATAGAGAGGAACAGAGAAAAAGTGAGAAAGCAAGTAGTCAGGTCCAGGACTTGAACCACAGTTGGCCATGTGGGATTCCAACTCCCTTAACCACCACGCCACCTGCTGGCCCCAAATTCTACCTTCTGAGTAAATGCAATGTAATATTTTATCCTTTGTACCCAGTGCAAGAAAACTGGAAGTGGGAAAAGGCGAAAAGAAAGGTCTTACCCACATCACAGTGAAGGGACTGAGAGTAGAAAACATATCTGAAGGACCAGCCAAGTGCTGGAACTAGCAGGAACCCTGGCTGATTATTTAAATGTAGAGGTGTGAGTGAGCAAAGAAAACAAAGAAGCAGGATCAGCCTAGGCCATGTGTTGAAAACCATCATCTTCCAGGAAAGATTTTTGATGATACAAGGCTTACCTCTCCTGAAAACATCTTATTCAGCAACACGACTTACCAGGCCTCAATACATTATTTGCTGAACAAAAACTAAACAAAACCAACAGAAGTCCATACTATCCAAACCAAGTAATTCAGCAGGCTCTGAGCCAGCACAATTTTGCATTTGATTAGGAAAAGACTGACCCACTAGGGAAGTTTTATATGTTATTGAAATGATAAGAATTCCTCTAGATATATTAAAATTTTTATCTAATTTAAACTTCATACCAAGAAATTGACAGGTGTGATCAGCAATTGGTATGTGTGATATAACAACATCACACTTGGGATATACAATCAAAAATTCTGTATTCTTGGGAACCAGCAGTTAGTGTAATGGCTATGTCGCTGGACTCCCATGTAGTCAACCGCAGTTTGAGTCCCAGACCTGGTGGCTTAAACTCACGCCGGGCGCATCTGCGTGCGTGCCCAAGATCCCGAGAGGAGAATGGAGGAGAAGGGATTGCAGCGTTACCATCCCCCCTGGGGGGTGATTTCTCGCTTTCTGTCTCTATGTCTCTCCCTGTCTGTCTGGCAAGCCCACGCGCCCTATAGCGAAAACCTCTCGAAAAAAAAAAAAAAATCTGTATTCTTAACTTTCAGTGTAACTATTGAAAATAAAGTTCATATAATATCCCTTAAAGCACACATTCTTTATTTGTGCTATAAAAAATGTAGTATAAATCCAGAAGTTGGTTTGCTAATGCCCTAATAGATTCTGGCATATGTGCATCTTCAGCAGAATCTACAAAATACTTAGAGCAACCTCTCAGTATGAAACAAATTCATCACTAAAAATAATCCAACTCAACTTCTTTTAATAGTTCTTTCAGCTCACCCTACAGGTATAGATACATCTTGATTCCATCTGAAACTTTCAAGTGAGATAAATGTGTAGCCATCAAAAAATCACAAAAACGGAATTTCTATTAAGAAATAGCAGTGGATGACCAAGGGCTTTAAAAGATATTTATGTCTTGAGGTTTTACAAAAGGTTCTCTTGATTTGACATAAACAATAATCTATACATTCACTGAGAGAGGTCATGACATCCCCATCATTAAAAATTTTAACATTGGGAACCAGCAGTTAGCGTAATGGTTATGCCGCTGGACTCCCACATAGTCGACTGCGGTTCGCGTCCCGGACCCGGTGGCTTAAAACTCACGCCGGGCGCGTGTGCATGCGTGCCCAAGATCCCGAGAGGAGAATGGAGGAGAAGGGATTGCGGCGTGACCATCCCCCCTGGGGGGTGATTTCTCGCTTTCTGTCTCTATGTCTCTCTCTGTCTGTCTGGCGAGCGCACGCGCCCTATAGCAAAAATCTCTCAAAAAAAAAAAAAAAATTAACATTGACTCAGAATTTGTCCTGAAGGTTAGTCAGTTTTAAGGCTGGCCAATTTACTGAGGCAGGAAAACAGTTACAAGTCTATGGAGTCATGCTTGAGGTTAATTCCTAACTCTGTTTATATAATTTGTGATTGTGGGCAACTCATCTAAGTTCTCTTAAACCTGTGTTTTAAAATATAAAAAGTTAAAAGTGCATCTTTCAAGATTATTTTAAAGACCAAATGCAAACATATTTCAAAGCATTTTGCATATGTTCTTGTACATATATATGTATATATGCTCTATATTTGTCAGATCCCAGTATGATAATTTTGGATTGATTTTTGTTTTGGTGCTTAAGAGGTTGCATGTGTATCTACCAAAGATAAGTCCTCAATTTTCAATTACTTGGTGTAAATTTGAAAATTTAATTCAAATTGAGTTCTGATTTTATCAATGTGCTATTGTTTTTGCTTCATCTATTAGAAACCAAGATCACTTAATATTTAAGACAGATGCATCATCAATCTTGCCAAGAGATAGTTTCATCTGTTGTTATCTTAGACACTCTCCCAGTTTAATGAAAAAATGTAAAGTGACTTTGTCTCGGACACATTGGAATAGATGGCATAATGGTTATGTTGCTGGACTCCCACGTAGTCGACCAGGGTTTGAGTCCTGGATCCAGCGGTTTAAAACTCATGCCAGGTGCATGTGCCTGTGTACCCAAAATCCTGAGAGGAGACTGAAGGAGAAGGGATTGTGGCATGGCCATCCCCCTGGGAGGTGATTTCTCTCTTTCTGTCTCTCTCTGTCTCTCTGGTGAGTGCATGCACCCTATGGCAAAAATCTCTTAAAAAAAAGATAGGTTTTTTTTTGTTGCTGTTGTTCAATAAGATATTTGAGCTTTTTAATGACTGAGACATAGTTTTCTCTTGCTCCCCAGTAGAAACTTTAGTACTTAAGAAAGCAGCGAGGAGGCCTAGCTGTAGGGTAATGTACTGTTCAAGGGAAGCCAGATCCCATACAGCAACCATGATCGGAAACTTTGGCCCAGTCAGCCTCAAACATGTCGGGCACATGTACGATTGACCAGGATCTCACAAGCCAGAGGACTGGAGGAAGGTAATCACAGCATGACAAGACACTGTGGAGTGTATTGATCTCTCTCTCTCTCTCTCTCTCTCTCTCTCACACACACACACACACACACACACACACACACTTTCAAGAATACAGGGGAATAAAAAGAGCAGACAAGGAGTAAATATATTGGACAAACCGATAGATTTTTCTTCTTTTAGGTTTTTGCCATAGGCTACATGCTCTCACCAGAGAGAGACGAAGAGAGGGAAAGTGAGAAATCATCCACCAGGGGAGGTGGCCATGCTGCAATCCCTTCTCCTCCATTCTCTTCTCAGGATTTTGGGCATGCACACACATGTGCCCAGTGTGATTTCAAGCCACTGGTTCCAGGACTAAACTACAGAAGGCCACGTGGGGGTCCAGTGCCTTAACCACGTGACCTGCTGATTCCCAGGTGGATTTCTTCAGGGACATAGTAGAGTAGAAGATATGCTTGATTTGGCTAAGATTCCATTTTATTCTTATGTGAGACCTCTGAACTCAGCCTATTTCCTAGAACCAAATAGGAGTACCTTAATAAATTCTTTCAACTTGGTACTCCTTGACTGTGGATCTAGTTTCCATAGAATAAAGTCTATGACTCTTAGCAAAAGTAACCTAGGACAACATTCCCCAAATACACAATGGAAGACCTGTCACCAATTGTCTTTCACAGTTAATTTTCTAACAGAGGTTGTGCAAATATGTAATACTAGTTAGTTGAAATGTTCTTTCTTTCCTGATCCAATCTCTGTCAAATACATTATTAGTGAAAAATGGCCAAGAAGAGTTAGAGAAAAGAAGTCTGCCAAATTACTGATCCAGAATTGAACTTGAGCAAACAAACAGATAACATTTTGTGAATGCCCACTGACTGTGTGACATAACTCTAAAAAGCTAATATGTAAAACTGATAGGGTATCTTAAAAACAGGGAAAAATTGATTGTGACTGGATAACTTCTACCAGTATTATCTCCATCCTAAGCAACATAGATTTCACAAAGACAAAATAATATGCCCAGTGTATGTGTGCATATGTAAAATATACTCACAGAACACATGGTTTGGTCAGAAAATAAAGAACATGAGAATTTCATATACATGCCTCACACAAAAGGCAGCAGATGGCCTTACAAACAGAAGTTGTGTTCATGGAAAGAGAATATAAAAACCAATGACCTCTTCCATTCCTGCCACCTTTCCCTGTACCATCACGTGGCATGTGTCTTTTGCATTCACACAAAAGGATTGCTATATCCCAATGAACTTACTCAGATAAACACAATGTGGTTTTCTTTTAAAATAAGCCTTTACTGAATATATCAACAAGGTACTGTATAGTGTAGAGTGAAGTTTGTAGTTAACAAAGTGTGCAACATGGTAGGTCTCAGAGGATGTGTGATGCAGAATCTTCCAGCCCCTTGCAGTCCCTTGTCAGAGAGAATACACTAAACACAAACCAGAAGCAAATCAACATATGATTCAAACAATAACAAATCATTAGGATTAACTTTCGGCAAATATATACTAGTCCTGAAGAACACGTGGTGGCAACGCCTTCACCCTGCCTCAGAATGGTTATAAATCTTACATCCCATGGACACATTTACAAATGCCCCCGTGTGTAAGTGTGTACGCACATGTGCACGGTTTAGAGTAATTTAAGATGCCTGTGGCAATCGCCTTGCTTTGTGCTCTTCTGTGGGGTGTGCAGCTACCAAAGGAAAACAAAAACCAGAGCAAAAGAATCGGAGCTATTCTAACAACAGTTGCGTATGTGTACAAAGCTTCCTCCCCACCGTCCATGATGAGCATCCCCTGTTGCTAGTAATTGTCTTTCGACCCTGCTGAAGACATCAGAGAGAGATGTAAGCTAGTTTCCTACCATCCATATTTTGACTTTCTAAAAAGCATCAGCCCGGGTTTGACAAGACCAAGAAATATTCCAGGTGTTTTGTTTTGTGTATGTACCTGTTTCCCTTTCGGGGCACTGTTGCTTTGCGTTCCCATGCTGCTGGAAAGGTAGGTCATGAGCAAAACTGTTTTTCTCATGTTCTAAAGAAAAACCTAATGTCTTCTAATTATAGGAGGAAAAATGCTATAAGCAAAGACATCAATGGACATTAACCACTTCACTGTTCACGAGCTGCAGTGGACCCCGCAGCTGAGGTCTGCCAATCAAGGGCAGCACCTGCTCCCTGGAGACTACACTACCGCCTTGTGTTTTGAATGGAGGCTTGGCTCACAACATGAAGAGCTTGTCGTCCCCAGTGGGGAAGGAAATCCTGACTCGTGTGAAATGACTAAGACCATTATGATCCACACTAGTAGGAAATGGAGCCGTAATTGTAAGTACTGCATTAATACTTTTTACCAGACTGGTCACATTACACTTTTTGTTTTTAACCTCAGGGAAAAATGTCTAATACATTTTCAACACACATCCAGATAATTAGAAGTGGTGTTATTTCTCACGGGAGAGAATGTTTTCTACTTGCTA
The DNA here is from genome assembly GCA_026018925.1 of Tupaia tana. NCBI lineage: Eukaryota > Metazoa > Chordata > Mammalia > Scandentia > Tupaiidae > Tupaia > Tupaia tana. Next base: position 250,735,366 of record JAKSZU010000001.1, on the reverse strand, counting down.
CACAAGGAAAAGAGTCATGGGATATACTCCTTGTCTCTGCCCATGATGGTCCCATGTGATGGCTCCCACTGTCCCAATGCAATGGGAAGTGTTTGAGGGAACCTAGAGTCTCTCTATGATCAAGCACACCTCCTCAAAACAAGTAGGTATTGATGATTATTCTGCATAGGAACAGCTGTCAATAGTATCTGTGTGATCATGGTTATGCCTTTTGGAAATGTCCTTTGTACAGTGACAGATACAAAGCTCTGAAAAAAGGTTGGATACCATCTGATATCACCTCACTTGGTCATCAAGTTCTTTATAAGTCAGTGAGCATAGTTTTTGTTCTAACGGTCTTGGGCCACACGTTCAGCCTTGACTCTTAACTAATCATCTCAACAAGGACAATAAGAGAGGTCCAAATACAGAGCGGATGTATCAACAAAACACCTCCCCATGACTAAGCATGCCAGTGACAGCATCATCCACCAGGATGGTCATTCAGCAGTTTCCCTAAGACGCATTAGCCATTGTATATTCTGGTATCCTGATAGACGTGCTAACAGCCCCAGGTATGCTATTACAAATGGGAGATTGATTTTAACTTCAGAGGTTTTATCATGCTGCTCACAAAGTCAAAATAAAGCCCATAACTAGACTCTCTCTCTTCAGGAACACCTTTTAGCAGGGAAACCCTTTGAAACCACCCTAACCACTTCACATGTCTGTATCTCTGTTGTACCATTTATGCCCCCAAATAATTCTGTGAATCACAGGAAACACTGTAGGAACCTCTCCATTCTTATCCTTCCTGGCCCAAAGCAAAGAGGTTTCAGCAGCCAAAAATCCCACCGGGGGTTAAACATAAAATACAAAACAATGAGAATGATTATTTTTTGGATAACAGAAACAGAAAGTTAAAGTACCATCATTTGAATACACAGTTTTATCTACACAGCCAAGGGGAAGAGGACAGTGGAAGGGAATTACCCTCCTATGTACACACAAACCCATGTCCTTATCCTGATATTAAATAACTTGCTGCTACACTGAGCACCTTCAGCCTGTCTTATCCCCTCGCCAGGTAGACCTAGCTTTAACAAAACAACAGCTAAAACCCTCTAGCTAATAGTCTAAAATGGAAACCAGAGTCACTTTAGAATTAAGTTAATTCGCAGCTACATTCAGCTATACAGACTGCACAGTTTCAGCTCTGTGATTACAACCTTATAGCTTCAGTTATGTTTTCTGCTTATTCTGAGGAATGCAGGAGAGTAAAACATATAAGTTGGGGTATATTATTAAAGAAAATAAGGCTCTGACTATAAAGAAAAGCTTGCATAGCATTTTATAGCTAAACGCTTACAAAGAAGACACATCACAGTTTTATTTTGCTTAAAAAGAGAGAAATGCAAGATGATCATGACATTTACTTCGTGGGTCCCTAAAATAATGGCAAGTCATCAAGGACATATGTTGCACAGAGTGGAATGCCTAAATTTAATTTAAAAAAGAATTTTCCAAGGGTGTCCATGTTAGATAATGTGTATGAGTTATAGCCCTTCTACATCTAAGGGATGGTGAGATTATAGTAAATTGGATGTGTTTTCTGAAGATGGACATTTCCTTCAAGAATCACTAGAATTGCACACAGACATCCCTCTCCTTTCCATATCCTCTGCTGTATGCCCTGCTCTGCCAAGACTAGGGGAATGAGTGAGCCACTGCTGACTTGTTCATCTTTCATTTGTTAGCTTGCCCTCCTAAAACAGATTACCCTTCAACTATTCCAAAGTAGAGGAATATCCACGATTGAAAAGGAGCAAATAAAATGTCAACAGTGGAACAGAATCCAAGTCAATTCAACATGAAAACCTGGTACGGCTTTAAAAAAAATGCATTCCTTTGGCCAGTTTGGATGTGTCTTTACTATTAGCAGTGAAAATTGGTACACATTTTAAAATGTGTAAGTACATACAGATACTTTATGCAACCAAGGCTGGTATCCACAATTTTCTTTGAAATACTGAGCAGAGGGGCAAAAACAAAGATGGCATAAACACCTAATTACAAAAATAGATGTGAGATGATTGGAAGACAAGAATTTGAGAGGGGGTAAAGGTATTAACTTCAAGCTATTTCAACATGATACTAACACACTAGGTGGAGATAGTCTAACAGAATCACGGATTGGTTGGTTTTGTCTAAATGGTATCAATAATTATTAAACAAACTGCTTTAGTAAACTCAAACATTGATCCCTTATTGGTCTAAATATCATGTTGACATAGCCTCAGTGAATCTACCCAAATAATTCTCATTATCAAAAATAATTCCATTCAATATAACTCTTCACACTATTTTATTAGCCTCTTCTAAAAAAAGTATTCTAGAATATATCTCTGTTGAATGTGATCCAACCGGACATATGATTTGAATAGTAACATTTTTTAAAGGGATTTTTCTTGCTAGAACATCATCGCAGTCCTTGAAGATGACTGAATTCAGACTCAAGTCTAACTGTGTTACTACACAGGGCCGGGAAAGCATAAAGGTGGATTTTAAACTTCCCAGTCAGAGAGCCAACCCCTGGCTTTCAAGGGCTTTTCAAATCTCATCTCGATTTCCTTGATTCTTTTAGGCTGGGATAACTTATCTTATGGAAACTGGCTTCTTCGTGATACTTTCTGCATTTTCTGTACTGAATAAAATCAGGGTAACTACCTCCATTCTTACCTTGTGGAATTTTTCTACTTTTCTTCCAGACCAGTAGGTAAGAAATAGCACAGAAATATCTGGCTATTTTTTTGTTTTACCCATATTATTTATCTTACCCTTATGAGTCCATTCTAACCTGTTCATTCATCTAACCACCCGCTCTAGGAAAGGAATTTATTCTGACAGCTTCCACAGCAAAGTGGTTAATGAGCATTGTAAGGAAGAATCACTCATTCTTTTGCCTTGGCGATGGGTTCTCATTGTACGACCCTGTACAGTACTTCAGCAACTATTTTTTTTTTTTAAGATTTAAAAAGCAAAGTTACAAAACTGTTGGTAATTAACTTGAAATAGAAAAGATAGCACTTTTTTAAATCCCATTATATAGTACACCGTATAAATTACAGAGTATTCAAATGCACAAATGCATCTGTGTAACATTTATCAAATGTAATTCGCGTGTCTTTACGTGCACACACGTGTGTGTTCTCAAGAGTTCTGCTGTCCGCCTGTACGTCGCTGGGCCTCGGGCTGTCACGTATGGCAGTGCTCCAGGTCTGGCACACTGCTGTTGCAGTATCTCATGTTGTTGGGGATATGGCAGTCTGTGTAATTAATGCCCCCATTTGGGGTGTAGATGGGCTGCAGTCGGAAATCTCCTTTAAGGAGCTGATCGTTATTTAAGGAGACGATCTGAAAACTGGTTTCTGTCATCTCCAGGATGGAGTTGTCCTTCTTGGTGCCTGCCTCGCAGTAGTCATCTTTCCGCCGGCCCCGGTTGTATTTCCACTTCTGGGAGGTGTAGCGCCCCTTTTTGTGCATGTGCCAGCAAAAGACGCTGAGCAAGACGACAAGCACAAAGATCACTGCGCCCCCAATCAAACCTGCCAGCAGAAAAGGGGAGCCCATGCTGTGAGAAGTCGTCTGCTCGTGGCTGGACGCCGTGTTGCTGCCATTGTTCAAATAGGAGGCATGGGTGGTGGCCTCTGAACAAATGGTGTCTTCGACAGCCCGGTAATTGAACGCATCCAGCGGCACTAAACAAATCCGGTAGGTGGATCTGGGCTCCAAATTAACCAGGCTCAGATGCTGCTTCTCGCCACTGACTATGCGTTCCTGCACAATGCCCCCCACTAAACTGTGGCCCATCTTCACCCAGGTGAGTTTGTATGCCATCACCGTGAAGAGAGAGAGCCAGCTGACTTGAATGGAAGTATCATTCACAAAGTGGATAGAGAGTTGGATCCGTTCCGAAATAGGTGGGGTCACTCTTTCTCTGCCATCCCAGCTGGGAATTGTGGGAAGTCTCGATGTGGTAGGAGTGGGAGGGGTGTAGCTTCTGCTGGGAGTTGGAACTGAGAGAGTGGGAGGCTGAGTCGTTGGAGAAGCTGTACTGGGGGCCGGGGTGAAGACAGGCAGACCAGGGGTCGTAGTGGGACATGACAAGAGATTCATATTCAACTCCCGGACAGCCATCCCCCGGACTTGTTCAGGACCTTGGCACATGAAACCCCGCACATTGAGAGATGAAGGGATATACTTGAGCCATTCGGTGACCCATTTAATACTGCAGTCACAAAACCAAGGGTTATTCCGAGCAGTGAGCTGCTTCAGGTTGGAGAGATTATCGAAGACCCCTTGAGTCAACATTCGCAGTTGGTTGTTGGATATATCCAGCCGTTCCAGCTTACGGAGATTCGAGAAGGCCGTCAAAGGGATGTGGTTGATCTGGTTGTCCTGCAAATAGAGCCTGATCAGATGTGTACCTGGGAGATCAGGAGGGGGGTGAGAGAGTGAATTCCGTACGATGGAAAATTCCTTGAGCCTGGTCAGGTGGCTGAAGGTGCCCTCAGCAATGCCCTTGTTGGTCAGGAGATTCCCATCCACAATAAGTCGCTCCAAGCTCGTGAGGTTCTGAAAGGCCATGTCTGATATGACCGCGATTCGGTTTTCATCCACTCTCAGTTCTTGCAGGTCCACAGGAAGTCCAACAGGCACACTGCTCAGGTGATTCTTGGACAAAAATAACAATTTGAGGCTGATGGCCTCCCGGAAGGCCCCGTCTTCCACTCCCACGGTGGAGATGGAGTTGTCATCCAGGTGCAGCTCTTCGAGCTTCAAGAGCTGGGCAAGGGCAGCCCGTGAGATGGTCTGAATATTGTTTTCCTGCAGGTGGAGAACTCTGACATTCTTGGGAAGGTTCATGGGGAATTCATCCAGTTGGTTGCCATACAGGTAGACGGTGTGCACTGACTGCACGCTGTGCAGCTCTGCAGGAAAGCCAGCATTATTAATTTGGTTGTTGTGGAGGTAGAGTACGGTTACGCCCTCCGGGATCCCAAGAGGCACTGAGGTCAAGCTTCGCTCGTTACAGTAGACAAAGTTCCTGTCGCAGCGACACACGCTAGGGCAAGCCAGGAGTTTCGACACCTGTGTGTAGAGCCCCAGGGAAATGATAAGCCAAGATTTCAGAAGAAAAGCCCCATGGTTGGGCCACTTTGTGGTCTGTAGGCCCATCTCTGAAATACAGAAATAAAATACAATGTGCTGGGGAAAGGAAAAAAAAAAGGAAAAAAAAAAACAAAAAACAAAAACAAAAACAAAAAAAACCCCAGCAAGATCAAAATGATTGGGCAGGATTCTGTCAAAGTCCAGAAGCCTGGAAAAGGGAACGTCCCGAGGACCCGCAGTAGAACAATCTTCCTGCTGTCTCTGGTTTTATCAGCCTGTGTTGACCTCTTCCCTGTTGTCTTCCATGTGCAAAAACAATTCAATAGGAAGAATTTTCTACACAGGCAACAGGAGATGCCCAGTAATCAGTGACGGCGGTGTCAACACAAACCCAATGGGTCAGCAGAACTCCTTTCTCCTGCTGTGGGTCCGGCCAGCATTGGTCAGTCTCTAAACTTCTTGGTTGAGCTCAATCTGCAATCTGTTGTGGGAAAGAAGAAAGCAGAAGGTTAGGGAATGCAATGGAAGAAATGCTGACCTGACTGTAAACCTTACAAAAATGAAGTGATGAGGACAAAATATTGAGAGGTAGAGGTTGACATGAGTGATACTTTTGATCATTAAATTACTAATAACTTTATTACTAAATTACTAAGGTTAGTTGAAAATGCATTCAAGAAATGAATAATCAAAATACTTTTTCTTCAAAAGGAAGCCACGCTGTTGCCTCTTACTATCAATAATTGTGAATTTTACTTTCCAAGCAGTACCTTCTCGTATCCAAAATAGGTCAGTCCTATGGACACATTGCTGAACCCACTGAATCGGTTAATGATGGTCATCTACAAATCCTATTAGTCACAGTCTTATTTTAAGATGGAGACAGCAGCTAAGCAACTAGTAACATTTAAGAAAAATATGTAAGAACCTATAGTTACCAATTTAAATGCAAATGAGGACTAATAAAGCCACTTAAAATGTATCTTTAAAAAATTCTTCTAGGGACAGTAGATGGTGTAATGGTTACATTGCTGGACTCACACACGGCCGACTATGGTTCAAGTCCTGGATCCAGAGGCTTGAAACTCAAAAGCGTGTGTATGCATGTCCCCAATCCTGAGAGGAGAATAGAGGAGAAGGGATTGCAGAATGGCCAACCCCCTGAGGCAGGGGGAATTTCTCATTTTCTGTCTCTCTGTATCTGCCTGTTAGCCAGTTCACATGCCCTATAGTAAAAATCTCTCTTTAAAAAAAAAAAAAATTCGGGACCAGCAGTTAGCATAATGGCTATGTCGCTGGACTCCCACATAGTCGACCGCGATTCACGTCCCGGACCCAGTGGCTTAAACTCACGCCGGGCGCGTGTGCGTGTGTACCCAAGATCCCAAGAGGAGAATGGAGGAGAAGGGATTGCGGCGTGGCCATCCCCCCTGGGGGGTGATTTCTTGCTTTCTATTTCTCTGTCTCTCTCTGTCTGTCTGGCGAGCGCACGCGCCCTATAGCAAAAACATCTCCAAAAAAAAAATTCTTCCAAGGTGCCATCAAGTGGCACTGTGATTAAGAAACTAGACTCCCACATGGCCAGCCAGGGTTTGAGTCCTGGACCTGGCAGCTTGAATATCATGCTGAGCATGTGTGTGTACATATCCAAAATCCGTAGAGGGGAATGGAGAAAGGATTGCAGTTTTTAAAAGTTTATTCATGATTAACATAGAATTTTAGAGAATGGAATAAAAATACAGTGTAAAGATGATAAAAGTTACTTCTTGTATTATTACCTGAGATAACTGATATGAAATCAGTGTATTTATTCCCTGTTTTCCATATGTTACTTAAAATTGGAATTGGGCCAGCTGGTAGTACAGTTAGGGCAGCTGAATCCCATATGGCCAACTCCATGGTTTGAGTCCTGGATTCCGTGGACTGAAAGACTTGCTGGGTGCACATATGTGTGCCCAAAATCCTGAAAAGAGAATGAAGGAGAAGGGGTTGCAGCATGGCCTTCCCCTCAGGAGGTGATGCCTCACTCGCTTTTTTTCTCATTCCCTTTTTCTGTCTTTGTTCCACAAGTGCACACACCCTATAGAAAAAAAAAAATTAAAGACAAAATATAAAGAATAAAATTGAAATCATTATTTACCTTCCTTTTTGTTATCTTATGATATGTTGTGGCCACATTCCCATGTCATGAAAAAAAATCACTCAAAAAAACCTCCACAATACATCCTTTTGATTTGACGCTGTGATGAAATAGTATAAATGCCACATACACAGGTATGGAAAGACAGACAGAGTTCTCTTTTCCTCTCTATTTCTTGCTTCCTTTCCTCTCTGTCTTCCTCCAAAATGGGTTACACTGGAGTTCCCAAGGAGAATGACCTAAACTGCAGCTCATGACATATTTCCACTTATCCCCTCCTCTGGGACCTTCCAGGGACAGATGAGATACACCATTGTGATCTTTAAGAGCTGCCAAGCTCCTGACTGGGAATAAATTATTTTTCAACATCCCCACCTTCCTCCTGTCTGCAAGTGCTTTCCTGCTTTTATAAAAGGACTTTTAGGAGATTTTGAAATGATAGAAGACACAGTTGAAGAAGTAAAGGCAATCCACAGATAGTAATCATGCCCTCTTTCTCCAAAATGTGTTCCATCTGTTTTTAGATTAGAGAGGTAGGGAAGTTAATTGAAAGGTGCCAGATTTGATTTCCCTACAAAATAAGCTAACATGACAGGACATGGCAAGCTGGGAGTCTCTTAATTCTCACCAATGCACAGAGATTGAAACAATTTATTTCTAAAAGCATGGAAGGCTACTCGAAATTGTTTCCTTAGCTATCTTTAGAAATATAATTTAAAAAAAAAACACTGTAAATGTTACTTAAGACTCAAGAATATTATAAATTTGTTCTGCAATTTAAATGATTGTAAGCTATCCAAAAAATGTCTTGATGACCAAAAATGGTAAAATTCATTTTTATTGTTAAGAAACTTAAAAAAAAATAATTTGCCAGAGGGTGCATGTGCTCACAGAAGAGAGACAGAAAACAGAGAGGGAAAGTGAGAAAGCCTGCCCTGCCTCCTCCTCCCCCCCAGGGAGCATGGCCACACTGCAATCCCTTCTCCGTTTCTTCCTCCTTTTGGGATTGGGCTCATGCAGGCACATGTGGCTGGCATGATTTTCAAGCCACTGGGTTCAGGACTCGAAACATGCAGTTGGCCGTGTGAGATTCAACCACCTCAACCACCATGCCACTGGCTGGCCTGTTTAGAAATTTTAAAAGGTGCAGGAAAGGACTTTCTAGGCAAGAACAGCAGGACATAATGCTTTATAAAAATCACACATTGGGGCTGGATAGTAGCACAGTGGTAAAACACACACTGTGGGAGGCTGACCCACATGAGAAGGTTCTGGGTTCAACTCCAAAGACTTTCTTGAGTATGCTGGGCATGTGTGTGACTGGAATCTAGAACTGGCAGATGTAGGGGAATACTGTAGTGTCAGAACTCCACTGGCAGCTTTTTTTTTGTCTCTGTCTCTCTCGCTCATAGAAGAACTGAGTAAAACTTTATTTAAAAAAGAAAACCATTTAATTTGGGACCAGCAGTTAGTGTAATGGCTATGTTGCTGGAACGCCCATGTAGTCGACCGCGGTTCGTGTCCCAGACCCGGTGGCTTAAAACTCACGCTGGGCGCATGTGCGTGTGTGCCCAAGATCCCGAGAGGAGAATGGAGGAGAAGGGATTGCAGCGTGGCCATCCCCTCTGAGGGGTGATTTCTCACTTTCTGTCTCTATGTTTCTCTCTGTCTGGCAAGCGCACGTGCAAAAATCTCTCTCTCTCAAAAAAAAAAAGAAAACCATTTAATTAAAAAAAAGACCTTAAAGACATATACTTTGCCACTGAAAGGGAGCCATTCCTTCAGAAATAATCTCTTTATATACTTAAAGAATAATTAATAAAACTAAGGGTAGTATAGAAAAAAATAAGCTTAATGCCATCAGCATAGGTTTGATGCTATCCTTAGCAATGGTTTCATGTTAATGCAAGTGTGGCTCTTGGTCCAGTAGCATAAGCCTGACTAGGGACGTTGGTAGAAACATAGGACCTTAGCCCACAATTTGCATGTTAGGGAGAGGCATGAGTGGGGGACACTGCCCTGAACAAAGTGATATCCTATTTAATCATTTGTATTCAAACTCACTAAATGTAAAATAAACACAAGAGTGTGTCACATGACTCCATTGAGAAAAGTACAGGCATAAGACATGCTGAAGTATGTCATACTTTTGTCACAAGTAATAGTCTCGAATAACATCTTATACGTAAATTACATCTTCTAGGTGGAGCAGGGCAATGACTATATATGTCAGTTGGCCCCAAATGACAGGCATGACTGCCTAGAAGGACCTTAAAGAGTTATTTGTAATCAGAGAAGTCCATGTTTATAAAGAATTTAAGATCAAAACTGATGTTATTAATATTTATTATTCAGAAGAAAAGAAGGAAAGTGCTACTACAAAACAGAATCTGATACATTTTTGAGTATTCCACAGGAATCTTTTAAGTGTGATGGTAGCACACGATGAAGAGAATTTCCAAGAAAAACAGCTATATTAGGGTTTCTAAGTTCCTACATAAAAAAAAAAAAAAAAAAAAAAAAAAAAAAAAAAAAAAAATCAGGTGCAGGACCAGCAGTTGGCATAATGGCTATGTCGCTGGACTCCCATGTAGTCAACTGTGGTTCGAGTTCCAGAACCGGTGGCTTAAACTCACACCAGGTTTGTAAGCGTGCATGCCAAGACCCCAAGAGGAGAATGAAGGAGAAGGGATTGCAGCGTGGCCATCCCCAGGGAAATCACCCTGGGGGGGGGGGGGGTGATTTCTTGTTTTTTGTCTTTCTGAATCTGTCTTTCTTGCAAGTACACAGCCTATATAACAAAACAAAACAAAACAAAACAAAACAAAAACTCTCCAAGAAAAAAAAAAGAAAGAAAGAAAGAAAGAAAGAAAGAAAGAACATGTAACATGTGCATCTTTATATATATATATATATATATATATATATATATATATGTATACACACACACACACACATATGTGTGTGTGTGTGTATATATATATATATATATATATATATATATATATACATATATATATAATTTCTTCTATGAAAGACATGGAAAAGTAGTGAGAGAGGGCACCTCTCTTGCAATGGAGTCTTCACAACATGATCCACCCTCAGGCTCAGCCAGACAAGATCATGAGCATGTGTGTGTTGCTGTGTGTATGTGTGTGCACCTGGTGTGCACAGAGGGAACTTAGGACCAAAATCTGGGACCTTTCCAGGTGGCATCAGCATTGATTATCAGCATTTATTATCACTGCACAAGTGTGGCTGTCTAGGAACAGATACTTCTTTTATTCTTTTTTTTTTTTTTTTTTTTTTTTTTTATTCTTGAAGCTGACCTATTTTTCTTCCATGAGGAAGACAGAGAGAAACACAGAGAGACAGCGCCCCCAACAGGGTGTTAGTGCCACAAACCACCCTCTACTTCAGCCCTGGACTATGGATACAGGCAGGCCCAGTGTTCTCGAGGAAGTTTCCAGACACAAACCTGGAACCCTGCTCTGTGGGTTAACTTCTCAGAGCACTGTGTTTTACTGCTGCACCACTACCCAGTCACAAGGATAACTTGTTTTTAGAAGAGACAGGATGATGTTGAAGATAATGTCCACAGTAGCAGACCACCCACAAGAATTTGCAGAAAAAGAATTAATCTCGTTTATGTCCTAATTTAAGAGGACCAATAGTTATCAGCAGAAGTAATAACCAACACCACAGATATCTCCACTGGTTTAGTTTGCACAATTCTTCCTGACAAATTAAAGTTGAGCAAACGTTCTGTTTCACGGGTGCCAAAAAATGTTGTGCCCACATCAGTTACAGATAACAGCAGGACTTTCAACAGAAATTTTAAGTAAGTGGAGCCAAGATCTGGAAGCATTTCTTTGAAGAAGTGTCTAAGAGACAGCACACAGTCCTAAAGACCAGGACAACCAAAGCAATGGCTAACCAGAGTAAGAAAGTATCCACTCAAAGCAAAAGCAGACTGATCAAGAACAAAGGTCATGGCAATAGTTTTTAAGGATGCCCACGGCATTTTGCTAGTTGACTTCTTAGAAGGCCAAAGAACAGCAACATCTGCTTAAATTGAGAGTGTTATGAGAAAGTTAGTTGAAGCATTTGTAGAAAAACACTCAGGAAATCTTCCTCAGAGAGTCCTTCCCCACCATGTCAGCACTTTTGCTCATTCTTCTCATCAAACACAGGCTATTTTTTAAAGTTTCAATAAGGAATCATTAGATAACCACTTAGCAGACCTGATTTGACTATTTTTGCCTTCCTTATCCTAAAAGAAATCTTTAAAGGGTACCCATTTTTCTTCAGTTAACAAGTACGTAAGATTGTATTGACATGGTTAAATCGCCAAGACACTCCGTTCTTGAGGCATGGACGAAATGACTGGTATCATTGCTTATAAAGTATCTTGAACTGGAGCTTATGTTGAGAAATGAAGATTGTATTTTTAAATTTATCTTTAAATTCCACTTTTCTGTGCATTATTTTGAAGTCTCCTCATAACTTATTATTCAGCCAGACTGCAAATTTTCTACTTGCTTGAACTATGTCTTCCGTAAGGAGAGAAAAAGCTCTATCAGACAAGCCTTTGGCCATAGACTTGCTCTCTTGCAGGCATATTTCACTCATGAGTGGTTCTTTTATAATTATGTAAGAAGATGATGTGGTCCTGCACAAAGTTCCTAACGAGATTACGTGAGGTGAACTGTCACTGTTTGTACACCTTAATAGGAGAAATGTCCCATCTAGATCACAATGTGTTGATCAGCTATGACAAGTATGAATCTGAATGAAAACAAACAGAGCTTTCTTTGAGCTTCTTGGGAATCCCACAAAATAACAGTCTATAGCAGATTTGTTCAGATTCTTGGATCAACAGCAACCTACGTACATCAGCCAATGCACTGTGTATCTTTGTTCAAATCTATGCAAGTGTAAAATTAAAAATACCCAGGCCATCATGATTTATATTTAAATTTATTCATTTAACTTTCCTCTATATTTGCAGCCGTGGTGGCAGAAATTCTTTTAGGATTTGAGCTGAAGACTGTACTTGTAGAGTGGGTGATGTAGTATAAGGGGCAAAAATAAGAGCCCTGACTTCTCATCTTTTATTTTTTTAAGAGAAAAATTTATTTTATTATTAGCTTGTAATTTTTCACTTTGTTATATGGCACATATGCTCACCAGAGACAGAGAGAGATTGAAAGGAAAAGTGAGAAAACAAGACACCAGGTCTGGGATTTGAACCACAGTCACCCAGGTGGAAATGAAGTGATTTAACCACCATACCACCTGCTGGCCCCTTAATCTTTCTTCTAACTCTCAGTAGCTGCAGGAACTTGGATACATTATTGAACTTTTTTTTTTTTTTTTTTTTTTTTTGGAGAGGTTTTTCGCTATAGGGCGCGTGTGCTTGCCAGACAGACAGAGAGAGACATAGAGACAGAAAGCGAGAAATCACCCCCCAGGGGGGATGGTCACGCCGCAATCCCTTCTCCTCCATTCTCCTCTCGGGATCTTGGGCACGCACGCACACGCGCCCGGCGTGAGTTATAAGCCACCGGGTCCGAGACGCGAACCACGGTCAACTACATGAGAGTCCAGCGACATAGCCATTACACTAACTGCTGGTTCCCACATTATTGAACCTTTAAAGTCTTAGTCTCCTCATCTGAAAAATGGGAATAATAACATTTCTTCACTCATAGCACTATTGAGAGGATTAAATAAAACATTTGTGCCTAAATGTGGCAAGATCATAATAAACATAAACTATTATTCTCTATGTAATAATCATGAATATAGTCACAGAGGTAAACTATAATACAGAGAACAAAAAATTATCTTTGATCTGCCAACCTTTACTCAGTTTACCCTCTTTTAGGTTTTTACAACCAGGTACTGCTGACATTCTGAGTAGGTTATCTCTTCATTGTGGGGCTGTGCTGTGTAACAAAAATATCTGCAAACACTGCCACAAATATGTCCTTGCGGTAGCAAATCGACTCCAGTTGAGAACAGACCTCCATTACTTTAGTATGGGTGTCTACGAAGATTGGCTGTATTACTGTCCATTTCTAGAGGAAATTAAAACGTCTAATAAACATAACCCAAAAATCCTTTTTTCCAATGACACCGAGAAATTATGAAATCATAGTATGCTTTTCATTTATTTATTTAACCAATATCTATTGGGCACTAGCATGAAGACACAAGCTATATCCAGGGTTGATAAGGCTTCTGGCCTCTTGAGACTTTGAGTTTAGTGTTGGAAGGGAAATGAGCCATCAGGGAATGAGTGTACAGAGTTTTAATCTTAGCACATCAGATAATCAAAGAGCTATAACCTAGCCCAAGGAGTGTCAGAAAAAAGAAAAAAAGAAAAAAAAAAAAAACTACAGGGGAAAAATTGCCCCTGTGAGGAGGGTCTGAAGTGTAGGAAGGCTCAAGCCTGGGAGAGTCCAGAAGTCCTGCATTGAGTCCGAGCTCATGCTGCTTGTGAACTGAATCAGCAGATGAAACCCAGCAAAGGAAAAGTCAGAGCACCTTCCCTCAGCCCTTCACCTGCTGCTCACGGAGGCAGGAAGACTTAAAGAAGACAGTAAACAAATCCACATTTCCAAATCATGAGGTATTTCACTTGTAAATCTCTAAATGGTGGGTATCTGAAAATGTGCTTTACAAGATGACTTTCAAATGTTGAGAGCAAAGCATTTCTCTCCTATTTGTTTGAACACTGTATTGAGTATCCACTCCCCCCCTCCCCAGGAAACTAGAGATATGAAGAATGGCTTAATGGAAGGTGCCAGATAAAAACATAATTGTCATTTAAGGTAGACGATACAGTTTCCAAAGCCTCAGTGTAAATCAACATGTAAGAAATGCTCTCTGAAACAGCGAGAACCTGGCCCTGCCAGTCTTAAAGATGACAGAAACAGCAGTAGTTATTCCAGGCTACTTTAATTTAACTCTTTTCATAGGAACTGAAACTCAAAACACATAAATCATGTAAAAGCTTTCTGCAAAGCCCTTCCCTCCTGGTGCTGCCTAAGAAGTTTTTTTTTTTTTTAATTAATTCCAGGAGCCTGTATTCTAGGAGCGCTTAATAAACTCAGACTATAAAAATCATAGTACAGAAAATAAGAATTGTCAATAAGCACCGCCAATTGCAGAATGTAACGACACTAAGACAAACCTAATAAAATCTTAATGGTTTCAGCATTGGCTGGATTGTGACAAGACAGTACAGCGCATGAAGTGATACAAATGAGGAAGCTAAACTGGAGAGGATGCTCCTCAAAAAGTTTCCCAGGGTCATATCTGACGTAGACATTCTGGAGTTGAACAATGTGTGCTTAAAATCACACACACAGGTGCAGAATCTACAGGCCTAACTACACTACGAATGTCTCTTTTACAATCTGGAAACACTAAAGCAATTTATAGAGCTCGTGCACATTTCCACATTCCTGAAGATAGGTTATAAATACTATTGGTACAACAATCGGAGAGTTCTATAGTTAAGCTGGCCAAGAAGAAGGGATTAGTGAAGGAATGTGGGGAAAAAATATAACAATAGCCACTCCTTAACCTGAAACCATTTTCCATCTTATTCACTGAACTACAACCAAGCCCCTTGAAGTTTCTCATTAGAGGAATATTTTCGTTACTGGGACAAACAGAAAAGGAAAAAGGGAAGGAGAGAAGGGAAGGGAAGAAATACTGTATTTAAAACAGTTGACAATTTCCTGGCTCCAGCCAGTCTAGTATTGAAAACATTAAAATCAGACAAAAAAAAAAAAAAAAAGTTATTTTCCTGGCAAGGACAAAACACTCTGACACATTTGAGGAGTTGTTCTCACATGGTCTCCAAAGCATTTGGTTCAAATAATTGGAATACGTTTAGAACCTCCAACCAATGTTATAAACTCAAATGCATAAATTTTGAGGACACTTTCACTATTTACACATCTCTCAATCCACTAAGGAGTGCCTATTGACTGTCTCTTGGTCCTATTAAAATCTGAGACCACAAGAGAATGATCTCTTTCTATGTCAACCACTGTCTATCTTTTGGCTTCATCCAGAAAATAGAATGGCCAGTTGTCTTTATGTTCTTAAAATGTCTGATAGTGACTGCCTGAGTAATTTTTTTCCAGTAATAAACAGGAACTAGTAAATTTCAGGGGGAAAAGCAAATTGAGGGAATATTCATAGGGTATAAAAGTATATGGGCCCTATTAGATGGACATCCTATAACTTGTATCTAAATACTTCCTAATTCTTCAAAGGGAGGCAGTTCAATTCACTCATAACATTCATTCATTTGCTCAGTTACTAAATATTTCCTGTTTTATAAAAAATAACCTATTTCTGGGGCCAGCAGATGGTGTAATGGTTACATGGCTGGACTCCCATGTAGTCAACCATGGTTTGAGTCCCAGACCCAGCAGCTTAAAACTCACGCCAGGCATGAGTGCGTGCATAACTAATATCCCATAATAGGAGAATGAAGAAGGGATTACACTGTGGCCAACCCTCTGCGGGGATGGAGTGTGACTTCTCACTTTCTGTCTGTCTCTCAGTCTCTCTGTCTCTCTAGTGAGCACACAAGACCTATAGCAAAAAACTAAAAACTAAAATAAATAAATAAATAAATAAATAACAAAACCTGTTTCTTAGTCTTTTACCTTTGGGAAGGATTATTTTTCCAGTCATTTGGTCTACTGGTTCCCCAACTGTGAGTCATCAAAAGGTCCCATTCCTACAGATTCTGATTTTGTAGGTCTGCAAAGCAAAGTGAGCATGTGCATGTTTGTGGCCATCCTTAGGTTGGGTCTAATGTTCAGCCACTTTAGGGTTTGACGACCAGCCACTTTAGGGTTTGATGACCCAGACACTCCCCATCAGGAACTGCTTTCAGGGCACTGAGACAACTAGTCCTTCTCTCTTCTGGTTCACACATCCCTGTGAGAGATGGCTTGGTGTCTTGGAAAGAACAGAGGGTTTGGAGTCCAAGAGAACTGAGTTTCAGTTCCAGCTTATCCACTCACTAATAGCATGACAATGAGCACCCAACTGAACCTCACTTTTTCCATCTCAAAGAGAGTACAATCATCTGTGCTTATAGAACTGTTAGGAAGATTGGATATAAAGCATGTAAAGTGACTAGAGTAGCAATTAGGCACTCAATAAGCTGTCTATAGCGAGGTAGCAAATGCGTAAAGGGCAAGAGGATCTTGGATTTGGGAACAGATTCGAGCAGCTTCTCCATGTACCAGCTGTGTTAATTTAAGCATATCTCTTCAGTTCTCTGTGCCCCAGTTACTCATTTTGTAAGAGTAAAATGGAGAAAATAATAGAATTAATCTCTCATGGTGGTTGTAGGGCTGTAAATCACTTAAGATATTATCTAACACATGAAAACACATATTCATCATGTAGGTCATTTCTATTATTAGCTTACACAACAACATCAACGACAAAACTTCCTGTGCCAGGAAGCATTTGTCCCAATCTGTTAGAGAGCTAGTCTTGTTGAATCTATCAAATTTTACTTTCATTTTCATTCATTACTCATATTTCATCCTTTTAGTAATACATATATACTTTTTTCCCATCCATCAGCCCTGCAAATACATGGAAATATGTATTAGGTCAATCAGTGAGTAAGTGATGGAGTTGGGATTGGATCCCAGGTGCAGCTGCAGAGCCTTGCTCCTAACCTCTATTCTGCCCCCCTGCAAGCTCCAGGCAGGCAGGGGCTGGTCTGCTTTTGCCAACTGTTATTTCCCCAGAGTTTAGAGTAGCTCATGGCAGGCATTCAAGAACTGTCTGTGGAATAAATGAACAAATCAAAGAATGACCTTCAGATGATTACTTTGTTTGACAAGGAAGTCGGTAAAAACTCTTCAACATCTTCAATCTGAGGTCCCATAAGGAATCACTGAGCTAATATTTCAAATCAGCTTTCAAGAGTTTTAAGCCAATCCAGGGAGATGATGGGATAGATAGAGACATGGATGAGTAGTCCCTGGGCACAAAGGAGTTAGAGGGCCTTAGTAAAAGGTGTAGAACCCACAACTAGAAAATAATTGCAATTACTACAGCATTATATTTGCACAAAATGACATCAAAATCTATGCTTTTATTCACCCACAGTACTGTCGAAATGGGGACTGTCTGAACCATTACAAACTTAGGACGATGAGAGGCAAGTTAATATTTAACCTTTCATTTCTATAATGGTTCTAAACTGAAATCGGGTAGATACTATTGGTCTTCCACCAAAAGACATGTATTGCTGCTCATACAATATCGATAGCTCCTAAATGTTTACATAAATTCGATGTGACAGTTTAACTGAACTTTAGTTGCCATCCATTTTACCGTCCCACGTAGTTAGAATCAATATAAAATAGGCCAGTATTTTTGAGAGCTATAAAAAAGAAAAAAAAAAAAACACTTATGAAAAAAATAAACTGAATCCAAAAATATAAGCATGGCCTACTTCCTCACCAAAATATTGTACTGCATATGTAATACACGTAATGAAACACAAAAATCTTATGTCTCCTTCACAAGGAAAATACAGATTTTGGTTGGCGATATTGATTAGGCTCATGAAACAAAATTACATAGTGTATATTTCCAGGTGAGTTATCTGGTTTTGAGTCTACAAAATGAAAAATTCATTGCTTAAGCCTATTTCAGTATCTCAGGGATGGCTCTGAATGTAAATGGTATAAAATGTCTTCACTGAATAAATAGGTTTTTACAATGAGCCTTCTCATCTTCAGAACACCTGTCATGCTGAGGTGGCAGGCATGTTCACGGACTATTTCTGGATTTGGGGAAAGAAGGGGACAAGAAACAGAAGAAAGATGATTACTTCTTATCCTTGACCCTCTTCTTCGCTCAAGGACATCTGCCCTGCTGAAACATGACTAGATATGGGTTAAGATCAAATCAAGTCATTTCCAAAGTTTAAAATAAACCCCCCAGACAAGCTGCCTCAGATTATATCTCGAGTAGTGACATAGTGCAAAAAAGGAGTAAATCAAAGAAAAATGTTTAAAATACACAACAGATTTAAAAACCTACCTTTAAAGAAAAGTCTATACTAGTAGCCTTTCTCATTTGAATGTATTTTTGAGATCTGTTCCCCAAACACAGAGGAATTTAAATATACAAGCAGTTCCCTTTCCAGGTTTATACAAACCAGACTACTGCTTTCAGTTATGGGCAACGCGGCTTTCACATTTTACCCCAAATGCAAAAAGCTTATATTTTCTTAAGGATACATTGCCAATAAATTCCAACCACTTAATTCTCGCGGGGGGCGAAGGGAAGCTCCTATTCTCACCCCTTCTATAAAAATTAGGCAATGTAATGACATTTTTTTTCCTCTTTGGTAAGCAAGCTGTATTCTGCCTCGGCCATGTCACACTTGCATATAATTTTGGCCACCAGAGGGAAGCAACACAGCTATTAGAAGGTGGTCCCATCATGCAAGCACGCGTGCGCACACACACACACACACACACATACACACACACAATTTACATGCCAAGGTAGCTTTGCCTGATTTTTTACCTTTGCTTCAATCATATGATATTTATCCAGCAAAGCATTCCAATCTGCTCTAGTCAATACAAATGAAATGTAAGTATAAGAAAGCAGTAAGAAATTTGGGGTGACAGCAAATTTAAAACACTGAGTGATGAGAAGAGCATGACACACTTGGAAGGAGATGGGATTGCTTCCTCCCTGAGCTGCACTCCCAAGCCTGACTGAAGTACAGGCCCTTGAGTCTGAACATTGAGATTAGTCTATGAAGGTTCATCTTATAGATTACTGCATATCAATGGCCGGTCCGTTCTCATGGTCAACACTCTAAAAAGAGTCAAGGAAAAAGAGAGGAGTGGGCAACAATTCCATGTGTTGTTTCCCTTTGGGCTTCAGTTTCCTTAAAAACCTTATTTTTTGCTAGTTCCTGAATGTTTCAAATTTTATAATTATAAATACATTTCTTAGGATAAAAATGTTACGCTCTCTAGAAATTTAAATGCGTTTGACACACATTCCAAATAAAGTAAAGTGACCCTACCTTTTCTTACAAGCTAGCATTTTCATTCATTCTTTCATCAATAAAGGAGACTATTGAGTGGCTACTGTGTGTGAGGCCTGTGTGATGCAAATGTGAACGAGATCAAGCGTCCATAGTCAGGGAGGTGATATGCTTAGAAAGTAAGATAGAAAATTAAATCAAATAAAGACTACACAGTTGAGATCCCAAAGATAAAACTGGGAGCAGCATTGCAAAGGGACGCAGGGTAGGTTTAGATTGGGCAGTCACAGATGACATCTTGGAGGCTGGGATCCCCCAAGAATGAGTTGTCGGTAAGCATGAAGAATTCTGGGATGAAGACGGACCATGCTTGGGACGAGAAAGAGTAACATTATCCAGCTAAAGTAAGAGCAGACTCCAAGGAAGGAAGTGCCTGCCCTCCTTCCAGAACTGAAGACAAATGCTGCTGAAATGTTTTATGATGACTGGGACGAGAACAGGGTGCACAAATAAAGCCAAGAATGCGAATGGACTTGGACATACAAAGCCTTGTGTCTTTGGTAAGCCCTTTGGGTTTGATTCTCAGGGCACTCAAAGCCCACAGGCAAATGCACTAGAACGGAGAGGGTCAGCTCAGAGAAAGCAAAGATCAACACCACCACCTGGCTCTGCACAGCCAAGGGCTGAAAGAAGCATTTGTGGAGGAGAAGTAATGATGAAGTCGAACAGGAAATGTTATCAAGAAAAAGAGCTTGGCGAGGGAAACTCAGCTCCAAAGGTCTCCTGTCAGAATTCTCTCTGCAAATGTCCTGTTTCAGAGAGTTCTCAAACACCACCACACATTTATTTTTCTCAACAGTCTCAAATTCTCTTTGGAGACAGATGAAGTATAAATAATAAATAAATAAGAGAAATACAGCTTTGACTAAACAAGGACTTTGATGACAAAGTGAGGTACGCATGCTGGGTAAAGCCAGCCGTGTAATTAGTGAGAAGGGTCTCTTCCCCTTCTATCAGGAACACTGAAGCCTGCCACCCCGCTTAGCATAACGTTCCTTTCACTGGGGAAGGCACAGACCTCCTGCTGTTACTTAGCAAGTAAATTGGTCCCAACCTATAAATTATTCTATGTGGTGAAGAAAAACGTTGGCTTTCTTTCTTCTTCTGAAGCACAGACTGGCAGACTACTCCAGATAATTTGAAAAAGTGGCTTTTAGTGACCCTTGTGATAAAAAGTTGCTAATACAGTCCAGGATTTGACACGCTTCTTGAAGGTTGCCTAGGCTGTATCACTGATGAGCAGCCACACCGCCTCACCTGGGCACAGGCCGTGGGTTACATGGCATGCTGCCCTTGCTCATGTATAAGGGTGGACACCGTGCAGGGGGGCAGAGCCCACTCAAGGTCTGTTTCTACCTGAAATTTATTCCTATGCTTTTAGAGCCATGTCTCCTCACAAGGAGCTCATCAAATGGTCTTTGGGGGGATTTGCAGGTGCAGAAACAGTGGGTATTTCAGCTTAGGATTTCATGAAGTGAATGCCCCCTGAAACAGTCACCTCTTTTTAATTACCTCTCTATGTAGCTAAGCTCTGATCCTGGTGTTTTCTCAGAATATTCTATCTCCCCAACTCTCTTGACCATTTGTCAGGGAACTCGGCATACATGAATCTTAACACCACCGAGGATTTCTGAAGAGGCTGGAACCCCCCACCCCGCGCTGTACTAGCTTTATGTCTGCAACTCACATCCCTCCTATGAGGCCAGGAATGAACAGGAACAAGGGAGTGTGACCATCTGAAGCCTGTTCGATCCTTCTAGGCTATATTCTGGGTGGCCAGGTCCCCGAATTTCCTGCCTCAAACCTTTTCCCAGAGCCTCAGTGAGCTTCTATGCTGTGTCTGTCCTCTGGAGGTGATACACCTATAGGTTTGTTTAAATGGGGACTTGGGGGAGTTGCAGAGCTGAGGTGCGTGTGCAAAGCCTTTTAGGATTCAGAATAGAATCTTAGTAGGAAGGAAAGTGGCACCATTTCTCTCTGCACTGCCAATTTCTGTTCAGAACTTGTAGAGCTTGAGAATTCTATTGACAAGCCTGCTTTGCCTTCTAGGACACTCTGAAAGGCAGGTAAGTCACAGAGGAAGAACTGTACACACATTTAGAACAGTTTGTAAGATTTGTTACTGTTGAAAAAATTATCAATAGAACATCAGTGGTCCTCTCTCAATAAAAATGCTGGTGTTAAGCCCAGGATGAGAGGACCTACCTGCATGGAGAAAACAGAGGTGCGTAATCACCGAGTAAATGGAAACATCACTGAGGAATGTATTCCTCTAAACACATCTTTAGGGTGGAAGACACATAAGAGTTTTAAATATCGTTATAATTATTTAACTTACGAATATTGCTAGGCTTGCTAAATCCACAGACTTATCAAAATTCTGTAAAAAGTTATTCACCTGATTCATTCATTCAATAATCATTTATCAGATAACCACTACAGGGCCAGACTTGTTTCCTGGTAGCCTAGTGGGAAAAAGAGCTGGATCACATATGGCCAATGGCATAGTTTAAATACCGGTAGCTTGAAAATCCAGAGAGTGTAGAGAAATGGAAAAGAAGGGATTGAGGTGTGACCATGCTCCCTGCAGAGAGTGAGGTGGGAGGTGCCTTCTCTTTCTCCATCTCTCTGTCATCTCTGTCTGTCACTGATTAGCACATGCACCCTCTGGCAAATATAAATAAAGAGTTGTAGACAGGTTGAGGACTATTATGGGCTGAACGATGTACCCTCAAATTATGTTGAACCTAAACTCTACTATCTTAGAATTGATTATAATTGGGGGTAGAATTTTTGTGGAGATAATTAAGTTGAGGTCATTAGTGTGTGCTGTATTCTCTTATGACTGACATCCATATGAGAAGAGTTTAAGACACAGGCACAGGCTGAGGAAAGACCAAGTGAAGACAAAGAGAAGAGAAGACAGCTACCTACAAGCCACAGAGAGGCCTTGGGAAATAACAGTGCTGCAGCAGACATTTTGATCTTGGACATCCAGCCTCTAGAATCGCGAGAAAATAAATTTCTGTTATTCAAGTCAGAAGTCCATGGTATCTGTTATGGTAGCCTAAGCTATTATAGAATTACACTTGACTTCACATTACAGCAAGAACTTTATAAAACACATAATCCATAAGAAAGGCATGCTACAATTAATTATAATATGAGGTGATTAAGAAACAGTCCACTCATCTCCTACTCCGTAGGAGGATTGCAAAGCAAATTTGTCAGTAAATTGAGAGCAAGTCTTTCTCTGAGGGGTTCACTCAGAGCCCAGTCTTGGCATGCAGGCCTCCCCAAGAACATTACTCATTCTTGAAACTGGAAAATTTCCTTTCCCAGGTGTTGTGGTCTCACGCATAGCAGTTCCAAGAATCCACACACCCCTTTCTTTTCAGACCAATGAATTATGATTTCACAACTTCAGTGACAATCCATTAACAAAAATGAAAACTGCTGCTAAGTGGTTATTAAGAAAATAATATCGGCTAACTCTAATTGCTTTCTCAGAGTCTAAAAATCACTGATGTGCTTCAATCCTTTACTAGAGCCACTTCATCAATAGCTCCAAATCTAAATGTCTGCTGAAGAAGGAAATAGCCATGGCAGAAGGGAGCATGAAACTCAGGTCAAAACTTGTTCCACTGTACTTTGTAATCTGACATCTTGGGTTGAGAATAAACACAATAATCTGAACTACAATAGATCGTATCTTCTCAATGAGTGCCCTGATACCATCCCTATAGTGACAGAAATTGGTTCTCAGGGAAAAGAGGAAAAAAATCTTAGATATATTGATGGCTTGTATCATTCCGAGCAGCCACTGTACATAAACAGATATGTAGTGTATCTATGGTACTGTCAGGAGGGAAGTGTATCTTTAGGAAAAAACAAAAACAAAAACAAAAACAAAAACAAAGCTAACTAACAGTCCTAGGGTGGAGGGGGGCATAAAAGGGGTTGGAGAGACACTGCCATAGAGTGGTGAGCAAGAAAGTAAGAACCTTAACAGTAATACCGAACATGTGCTGAGTACACTGTGAAACTGTAAAAGACACTAAGCCATATGTGTTCTCATGGCACCCCCGTGAGGTATCATTATATTGATATTTTAGTGATGTAGAAACTGAGGCATCACGTGTTGGAGTAGTTGGTATATATGTAGCAGAAAGTTTCCTACTGATACTCCCCTTACTGTAAAGATGCTCTGGTCTCATGCCCAAAGTGAGATACACGACCCTTGGCACATTAAGATCATACCCTTGATTACTGAGCTGTTTACCAAGAATATCTAAGGGTATGATGCCACTTATACTTTTTAAACTCTAGTTATACGATATGAATATTTTGGAAAATAACAAAATAGGGGCACAAGTGGAGTTACTCATTGAAGGAAAGCTTAGTTGAATGGTTTAGAAAAATTTGTTACTGGCAAGTCAGTTAAAGTTGTTGTCCAATGAGGGGTGTCGGGGAGATGGAGAAGGCAGAATCTTATATCTTTGGTTCCAATATCAGAAAGCAAGCTGGAAATCAGAGTGAATGGATTTGGAGGAGAAAACGATACTAATTCAATCAGCGGATCCTCATGTAGCCAAAATTTGGACTCTCCATTAAAACTTGGCAAATTAATGTCCAATTAAATAATGGTATGTATGAGATATTATTAAATACTTTTATGATTTCTTAATTTAACTGAAGCAACTCTCCCAATTACATCTCCCAATTAACCTGTACACTCTCTAAATTTGCAAATGCAGAAGGCCAGAAGGTGGCGCAACTGTAAAATGGGAAGCTCTGAGAGGCTGACCCACATGGGATGGATCTAGATAGGTGTCCGTAGACCTCTCTGAACATACCAGGCATGTGTGTGCCCATCATCCAGAGTGGGCTGAAGCTGAGGATGAACTGTAGCATCAGGACCATGTTGGTGTATTGTCTCTTCGATTCATGGAAGAAATAAACTTTAAATGCTTATCATAGCTCTATCTGCTCTAACACTTAGAAACTCTGTGACATACTGTGGCAAAAATTCAAGCAAAAGTAATGAGCATCATCCAACAGAGAGACCTGCCCTGAGTAAATTATGCTCCTAATCTCCAATGTATGTGTGCATTATTTAAAGCAAAATGCAGCTATGAGAAAATCAAACTCTGGACTCCCTTAATTGTCTTGCTTGACAAAAGAATGAGGGACAATGAGAGAGATGTAGGTTTTCATTGACTCGATGGGAGAGCCTGGGATTATATTAAAGGAACAAATGAAAAAGGTTCCGTTGGAGTCTTCTACATTCAGGCATTTCTAACTATCTGAATTATTTATCAGGGTCACTGTAGTTAGGCCTCAAAAGGGCTATGAATTCTTAGCAGCATCTTCTCTGTGACCTGTGATGATTCTGAACCCTTCATGTCAAAGAGTCATGTCAGCACTAAGAGCCATGGCAGCCAGACCAGGCTGGAAGGCCACTGCAGTCTTCCTATCTTCCTTCTGAATCTCTCCATTCCACCCCCTGGCACACACAGGCAGTGGGAAAAGACTAACTTATTCTCCCCTTCACGGCTCTGACTGAAACTGATTAGAGCAATTTAGTTTATCTGTATTGTTTTATCCTTTCTATCATTAGTCAAATTTCAAACACAATTTAAAAAAAAAAAAAATCCGAACAGTTTTAAAAACAACCCCCAGGTTTATTTATCTTGCTTCTTCTTTTTTTTTTTTTTTTTTTTTTTTTTTCTGGTGGACTTTTCCAACTCTCAATTTCTTCACTTACAGCAATTTGTGAAAACAAATGCTGCTCACAGCAATCATTAATCCTTTAAGTGTGACCTCTTGTGAATAATAATGTTCAAAAACCCGGCTAAGTGATGAAAGGTCAAAAGAAGTTGAATATATGATTCAGGTCTTTGAAAAATTTACAAACAATCAGGTAAATGAAAAGCACACATTAAAGATTACTAGGCAACTCACCAACATGTGAAAACACAGGAAATATAAAGATATAAATAAAGGAAGTCCTGGGTAAAATGAGGAAATTATGATTTTATTTCTGAATTTTCTACTAATGCGAATGTGTCACTTAGCTTTCCTAGTATGGGTATGAAAAGGACAGACTCAATTATATCCAAGTTTTTTGCCAATTTTAAAATACGTGTCCATGGTCCAACCTATCCTAACCATCAAAAAAACAACACTTCACAAAAAAGAAGTCTTTTAAAAAATTAATCAAACAGGATGCGATGAATTTAGACTGGACGGCTTTATGAAATTCTACAGCTTAATCGAAATAGTATTTTAATAAAGCTGGCAATTTAAATGTTATTGAACATGAAGAGAACAACAGACATGGCTTTCTATGAAAGCAAGTTAAGTTTTAACACAGTCAAAATGGCTCCATCAAGACACAATGAAAAGTTACTTTCTATTATCCAGAAATATGTTCAATTTTAATCTCTGACCTTTTCTCCATTCTTAATCCAGGTCTTAATTACCTGCCAAGATGTGACATAAAAGAAAAGAATGAAGAGGGAATCCTATCATCATATATCAGAGGTCATTTATCTGTCTTTATCTTGTCCTTATCGGAGAGCTTCACTCAGCAATAAGCAATAAAACAAGGCCAATCCTTATATGCTGGTTTGGAGGTTATCAGTTATTCAGTCAATTCCATTAGTCTTGAAAGCATCATGACACATCTTCCCCCCTCCTCCTCTTTTAATAATCAATGCCCAGAACCTCGGCCCTCCTCTTCTCTATAGATAAGAAGGGGCCTCTGTCTATTGTTCCCTGTAGCTTAGTTCAGTAGAACTACTGCAGCAGTTACTCAGTGAGTTTGGACTATGAAGAGAGCTCATACTAAGTATCTTCGGGGAATTCAACAATAAATCAGTTCAAGTCTTTGCCTGCACATTACTTAGAAGAGAGGAAGACAAGAATGATGGATCTATGAATAATTTAAGGCAGGAGGTCATAAATGCAATAAATAAAAGTATCAACAAAATTATACTCAGGCCCCAAAAAAGGAGAGGCCCTATTTGATGGGGAAGATCTAAAAGACTTGGAGAGAAAGTGGCATTTGAGATGAACTTCATTTGCACATTTCCCACTCCCCACAGACTTAAGAGAAAGAAAATTATTTCTAGATGCCCCAATCCCTGAAAAAAAACAACAACAACCCTAGAACAGAGATGACCATTAATCTAAAGGTTTGGCACATTTCTACACAATATATTTTCCAAATGATTATGAGCCTCTTTTTAAATAGAAATGAAGGGTCCCCACACAAAATTCACATGCATCAAAGGATACACCATCCACTGGTGACATTTTACCAACTTGTTTCCTAGTAAGTTGCCAGATCCATTCAACTAGAAGGGTAAGAGTTATGGATGTGAAGGTACAGTTCCTAAAGTAAGATGACACCCACCCTCTCCATGTCACTCTTTGCGGTGATCAGAACTTTTGCCAAATCATAATTCTCTGGACCAAGCGCAGAGCTCTGTTAAACTACTTTCTCTCTGAAAAGTCTAACTTGGCTTTAAACAAACCCTGACGAAGACAGAGCACAGAATATAATCAATCTTGATTTCTCCAATTTGTTCTCCAAGCTCCAAGGTGCTTTCACGAAATCCGAAGTGCCATCTCGCCTTCTAATTGAGAAGCTGAGCAGGCAGAAGAGCAAGCAGCACACCAGGAATCATTCTGCAATTGCAACTCCAAATCTGAGTAAAAGGATCCTTGAAAGGATCCACCTTTAGCAAGATGGTTACTTTGAGAAACTGGAATAAATCATCAGCTGAAAAGACAGCTTCGTCAGGAAAGAGCAAAGAAAATAGTCATGCATGTATTTTTGCAGACTGCACATGTATGTTAATATGTGTATTTATTGGGTTGTCTCGGTGCATCTAATTATAAATATATAAACATATATGCAAATATGTTTACAGACACAATATATCTGCCCTTTGTTATAAATACATATTTAATGGCAAATTTTATTGACCAGCAAATGAATCGTTATGGCTAAAAAGCAAGTAAGTACCTAGCGTAAAAAGAGCTCTTCCCTCATATAGACCAAGAAATGTGTTTGTGGTAGACAATGAACTATTGCATCTGGTCTCTAGGAACAAACATTAGTAGAGCCTGTTATTCAGAATATTCATGATGACCTCTGAGTGTTGTATGCCAGATACTGGGCAACCCCACTTCCACTTTCTTAGCCCTCCACAACTTGGTGGCTTCACCAATAATCATGCTAATCATCAAAGAGCTAATATTGGCTAATTAGCTAATATTAATGATGCACAAAACTTATAATTTACAAAGTGTCCTCAGATGTGTCTCATATGATTATCACATTTCTATAGGGTTAGTATCGTCATGAGTTCCATTTTGTAAATGATAAAACTGAGGCACAGGGAGTACCAGGGACCACTCACTCTTGTCTCGAGGGCAGGGGAGGGCTGTGTTCCAGCCCATGTGTTCTGACTCCTGGGCTGTGCTCTTTCCTCTGCATTGGGCAGTCTGTAGGGTTTTTCTTCCCAGGCCATTAAACCACTGCAGCTTGCCATTTACCAGCTGCTAGGGCAGCCTGCTGTCTTCCATTATCTGAAGGCCTGTGGTCTCCCCAGGGAATTCAGGATGCTGGGCATAATTTTAGAACTGGACGTTTGGCTGTGCTCCAGAATCTCTTTATTAGGATCATGCAGTGACATTTAAAGTTCAAAGGGACTTGTGAGCAATGCTGACAAAATGGCTCCTCAATGGACTCATAGGAGTCCATGCTAGTTCTACCTGGCCCAGATAGGTCTGGGTTGCAGTTTTTTGCCACACAGGGCCACGCTGTGCCTCCCACCCCCCCCCCCACCCCACCCCCCGTTTCTACTGTATGACATGGATTCCATTTGTTTATTTGATTCCATGGTTTTTTTAAAATACAAAATGAGGGTAAAATCTATCTTTCTGGTTTGATAAGAGGCTAAATTAGTGATTCAAAAAACATCTAAGCACTTAGACTGGGTAAATTACTCTGTACAGCATGATGTGTAACTCAAAGACTTGACCTAAAACTAGTTCTTCTCGAGACCAGCAGATGGTGTAATGGTTAGGTCACTGAACTCCCATGTAGTTGACTGCAGTTCACGTCCCAAAACTGGCAGTTTAAAACTCATGCTGGGCCTGTGTACATGTGTGCCCAAAATCCTGACAAAAGAATGGAGGAGAAGGGATTGCAGTGTGGCCATCCTTCCAGGGGGCGATTTCTCCGTGTCTATCTCTCTGTCTCTGTCTCTACAGTGAGTACACGTGCTCTATAGCAAAAATCTCTCTTAAAAACAAAACAAAATAAACAAAAAAAACTAGCTCTTCTCTGATTATAATGATAATCAGTTCTTTACCATTTTAGAAAACCTCTTCCCAGCCCTGCATGTTCACAAAGCCCACACTCCTCTTTTCTCTTTGCATTCTTGTAAATTATTTACCCACTTCTTACTCTCTGGCTTCTTTTAATTCAGTTTACATTGTCTTGATGTAACATTGAAAGCACTCTGTAAGAAGCTCACAATACTATTTAATATAAATCTAATCATGTCTTTCAAGCTTCCTTTGCCTTGATGTCTCTGCAAGGACTTTTACTACTGATCACTCTTCCTTCCCTAAACTCTCCCTCCCATCAGTTGTTTTTCTGACGTCTGGTTAGAGCCTTTCTAACCAACGTGTCTTCTTCCAAATCCCTAAATATGGACATAGTTCCAGCCCAAGCATCTTCTCTGCAATATTTGATGACATATTCCCACTTTAACATTGTAAATCTGGATCCCAAATCTTTAACCTAATTACAACATCTGTCAGAAATTCAACCCTATGCAGACCCAGGATATTGACAGCCATCCATCCACATGGAACTTCAAGTCAACTGTCTCTAAGGCTCTTTTGACTTCTGCATTTTGACCAATGGCATCAACATCTTCTGTTACATGGCCGACTTCTACTTCCTCTTCATTGATCACCCAAACTAATCACTAGGGATGTCAGTTCCTTTTTCACAACTTGGCTCTGTGTGTCCTTCTCTTCCAAATATTTACTGCTATCCCCAAAGTGAGCTAAACTGCACTCATCTCAAAATTCTGTCTCCAGGGACCAGCTGTTAGCGTAATGGCTATGTCGCTGGACTCCCATGTAGTCGACCGCGGTTCGCATCCGGGACCCGGTGGCTTAAAACTCACGCTGGGCGCGTGTGCGTGCATGCCCAAGATCCCGAGAGGAGAATGGAGAAGAAGGGATTGCAGCGTGGCCATCCACCCTGGGGGGTGATTTCTCGCTTTCTGTCTTTCTGTCTCTCTCTGTCTGTCTGGCAAGCGCATGTGCCCTATAGCAAAAACCTCTCAAAAAAAAAAAAAAAAAAAAAATTCTGTCTCTAGTCTTTTTTTCTAATCATCCTCAACTCCTTGCAGATGATAGTCTGTAAGTACCATCATTGTGCCCATTGTAGTACGGTCCTAGAAAATCTGTCATTTATACTGTGTCAATTATCCTTTCAGCTTTTCCATGGCTGTCTTTTTACTTAGATCTTAGATCTAAATCCCAGATCTAACACTTCCTAGCTGTGTGACCTTGGGGACATTATTTAAACTTTCTGTGACCTGGTTCTCTCGCCTCTAAAATAAATACATGCATCTATTAATCCGCTAATGGAAGGGAGGGAAAATAAGATGAGAGGGATGGAGAGAATTGCTCAGGGGAAACTCAAGTTTGTTTAGAAGGTTGGATCATGGCACAGCAGTAAAACGAACTGCTCTGCTGACTCACACAGTTCTGGGTTTGCATCCAGAGACCTCCCTGAGTGCGCCAGGCAAGCAAGTGCTCATGATCTAGGGCTGACTGAGGCTGGGGCACGATTCCGCAGGAGAGGCTGCCTGTCTGTCTCTTTCTCTATGTCTCTCACTCATGAAAGAAATAAATGGATATTTTTTTTAAATGAATTTAATTAACATAAGTTCTTTCATTGTACATGGCACTTTCGACCAACTTAATATTTTTTTTTTCAGGAAGTCTGATGTGTTATGGAGGGAAACATGTAAAACACACAGTTAAAGAAGTCAGTGTCCAGTTCTTAAATAAGCTAATGAGTAGTTGTGTGAAATTATGAAGTAATTTAATTTCACTAAGTCACAGTTTTATCTCAATAAATGGAAATAACAAAATAGTAGTCCCCCTTTACCCATGAGGAATCCACTGCAAGACCCCCAGTGGATACCCAGCATCATGGTTAGTTCTCAGCCCTATATACACTGTATTTTCCCTATATATACATACTCGTGATAATGTTTCATTTACAAACTAGGCACAGAAAGAGATAAACAGTAACTAATAACAAAAGAGAACAATTATATTTTGGCTGGCAGGTGGCGTGGTGGTTAAGGTGCTAGACTCCCACATGTCTGACCATGGCTTGAGTCTGAGACCTGGCAGCTTGCTGTCTTACGTCCCCTTTCTCTCTCTCTCTGCTTCTCTCTGGTCAAATTAAAAAAATAAACAAATAAAAACAAACTGAAATAAATAAATACTTTTTTAAAAAAAGAAGGCAACGATTACAGCCATAAACTGTAATGAAAGTTATGTGAATGTCTTCTCTGTCTCAAAATATCGATTGCTCTTTTCTCACCTACTTTCAGACTTCGGTTGACCATGGGTCACTAAAACTGCAGATGAGGGGGGATTATTGTACTTATGTAGCAGTTGCAACAAATTGTATCTTTGATAGCCACCTACTCCATGGTCCTTATTAAGACAATTCTTGAGAATGACCTAAAAAAGTAGCAGTCAAGGGACCAGCAGTTAGCATAATGGCTATGTCACTGAACTCCCACGTAGTCGACCGCGGTTCGAGTCCCGGACCCAGTGGCTTAAACTCACACAGGGCACGTGTGCATGCGTGCCCAAGATCCCAAGAGGATAATGGAGGAGAAGGGATTGCAGCGTGGCCACTCCCTCTGGGAGGTGATTGTGGCATGGCCACCCCCCCCCGGGGGGGCTGATTTCTCACTTTCTGTCTCTCTGTCTTGCTCTGTCTTTCTGGTGAGCACACACACCCTATAGCAAAAATCTCTCAAAAAAAAAAAAAAAATTCACTTGATTTATCCTGTGCATAGCTCCATAAACCTATGTTTTTATGGTTAAACCTATCAGTAAACATTTTTTTTTTAATAGAGGCTGTCTGAAAAGTAGAAAGAGATACACTCTTGGGTTCCAGAGACCCAGATACTTGTCTTTCAGTTGTCACTTACCTGATGTGTGATGATCTAATTTTGCTGGGTTTGACTATTAAAACCATAACAGTAAGAAATAATTTTTATATTGTCTAATGTCTCCTTTAGCTTGAAAATTCAGTGACTCCTTCTAACAAGGTCCAACCAAGAAGTAGCTCTAAAATATGCAGGACTTTTCAGACTATCTGAAGTCACCATCAGAAGCCAAGCCCTACGATGAATGGGGCAGATTTAAAGTGTTGATGAGGATGACAGAGAAAAACTGAAATGTGCTTCCTGAATCTGCTTCCAGTATCTGGCATCACTCATGTCTGCAAACAAAAATTACTTGAAAATCTAAGGAAATTAAGAATTCCAGTATAATAAATTTACTGAGTTAAGAAACCTGGTGGCCAGGCAGTAGCACGGTGGTAAAAAACAGCACTGGGAAGCAATCCAAATGGAAAGGTTCCCAGTCCAAGCCTGGAGACCTCACTTGTATGCCAAACACATACTGGCCCATGATTCGGGGTTGGCTGAAGTCCAAGATTTTACTGGGGTGTTCTATCTCTACATCTCCTTCTCCCACTAAAGGAAGAACTAAATCAATTTTAAAAAAAATGAGAAACCTGTTTAATTCCTGGATGAATCAAATGCAGACAGACCTGTACGTCCAAACATTTACCCACCATCAATGAGCTGTGGGCAAATACTTAGCAAATTATTAAATTTCTTTAATCCAAAATTTCCTTACCCCAGTGTTGTAAAGAGTAAATGAGGCCACTTATGCAAAACCTTTACTTAGTAAATGGCCTGAATGGAGTAAGTGTTCAATAAATGGCAATCATTATTTTCATCATTAGACTTAGGTTGTGAAGTGCCTAGATTAACGATTTTGAGTGCATCAAGTGAACTAAAATAGTGACAAGTGTAGACAAGCTATTTAAGATAGTTTGAAACTGAAGAGATAACTCAGTTGAGATCCCCATCCACAGACAATTAGGTTACAACTAAAAATAAATCAAGTTTGCTGGGGTGAAAGAATGCCACCAGGAGCTATCAACTCTGCAGTCCACTCAGCTGTTGACATCTATCAGTATATTATTTTAAGCCATACCAGTTATGGCATAATTCACCGATGCCTTCATATTTCTGCAGAAGTGAAAATAATTGAATGTAAGTTGAAATAATTGAATTGAAAAGAAACCTGGGGTCTCTAATGAGCAAACAGGACTTACTAACTTCATTCAATGTAGTCTGCATTTTGTTACTTCCAGTATCAAGATTTTTTTTGGGTTTTTTTTGTTTTTCCTTTGCTAAGAGAGATTTTTTGCTATAGGGTTTGTGCACTCGCCAGAAAGTCAGAGAGACAGCAAGAAATCACCCCCCTCGGGGGGCTGGGCATGCTACAACCCCTGCTCCATTCTCTTCCTAGGATTTAGGGCATGCATGCACACGTGCCTGGTATGTTTCAAGCTGTAGGATCCAGGATTCAAACCACGGTCGAATACGTGGGAGTTCAGTGATGTAACCATCACGCCATTTCCTGGTCCCAATATCAAGTTTGTAACTTAGGTAATATTGTAGGAAAAAGAAAAAAGAAAAAAAAAAAAAAAAACTCACAGACTTTTGCCGTTTAGCTGGAAATGGCAACCAGTAAAATTTACCAGAACAAATAAAGAAAACGAACTTATAATGGCACCAGTATGATGTCTTTCCTCATAAAGAAATCAAATATATCTAAATGTCTCATGTCATTTACTCACATATTTTTCCTAGTTAATAAGAAAATATGTACTGAGTACTATATACAAAAACATAGTTCATGCCTAAAGAGTGAATATTTTTCTTCATCTTTCTCTTACATCATGACACATTTTCTCTCATTTTCCAGCTCCTTGAACTACATTTTTCCTTATTATATTTTAATTGACTTTTTCATATTAAATGTTACTTGAAAGAATGATTTGAGTTCAAAAGCACCAAAGTAGTCATACCTATTGAGAAAAATCTTATGTCACATTTCATTTGATCCAAACTGGGAGAGCAAATTCTGCTGTTCCTCTTTATTTTTCATATCAACACAATACTATTTAATAAAGGCTTAGTTATAAAAAAAATAAAGAAGAAGAAATCGTTTCTGTCATTCAAGTGCTCTGATTTTACCTTGACTTTCACTATCATGAAACTCGATCATTTTTAAATGTTTGCTTGCTTTCTGAGACTCACATCGTTAAGCCATATGCTATCTCCCAGCTCGGCTTTCTCATTACCATTTAAAGTGTGCTTAAAATCAATTGAAAGTCAACACATCACATAACAAGGCACAGCTAGCATGGTCTGATCTGTGCAGTTGCATGGGAACTGCTCCTGTTTGAAACGGTCCAAATCTCCCAGGTAGAGCTGTGATAGAAAGTTTAAACAGTGAAAATATTTTGGTTTTGGTTTAAAAAAAAAAAAAAGATGAAGGACTCTTTAGAAAGATGAGTTTAATGATCTAGAATTCCTAAATTTGAAATTCTCTTATCTAGTTGCGTATTAAACATATCCAGTAAATAACTCTCACTTAAAATCTTTTTTCCACTAACACCGACAAGAAAAAAGTTACTTGAAGAGAATTCTCTCGCACGTGAGTGTCTCACCTCTGACTTGGTCCATGGTTCAAAGAAACATGACATGACAATAGCTAACAAATGCCAGAGCCTCTCAGAAAACAAAAGAAAGCTACATGAAAACTTAGTGTCCAACTGCTTGAATATTTGCAGAAATGCCTGATCCTTTAAGTTTCTTGTGAAGATGAGGGCTGGTGACTATTTAACTGACCCCACCTAAGCCCATGGGACAGCTTTCGATGTCAGTGCCCAGATCTGGGAGAGAAGATAATGAGTGAAAACAAACAGCGGCAAAGGTTCAGAGGAGCATGTTTCCTGGCCTCTGAGTGAGGGGCAGCCTCCCTGCCCCATGCAGGGAGATGTTGTTTGTTTTATGGGCACCACTATTTTAAAAGGCTCTTCCTGGACAGTCAAAAAATGAACAGTAATTTCCTGAGTGATGCAGCCATAAGCCTGCCTGAATAAATGAAAAAGAGCCCAATCCCAACTGCAGAAATCCCCAACACCTCCAAACCTGCCTCATGGGACTTGCAGAGCTCAACTCCGAGCCACCAATGGAGGAACACAACGACCTCTTGCCGGTCAACCTAATCATTCCCAGGCTTCTTCCTGGGACCAAGGAAACAAGACGGGACTTCAAGAAGTTCATGGAAAGTGTATATTACATAAGATCTATGCATGATTTTCAAAATTTTTCAAAATAAACTCAGACTTTAACTCCATTTTCCCAGATACGAGAGAACTCCTCATAATTTGAGGAAAAAGGAAATTAATATACAAGTTTGCCAAAGCACAAAACAATTTTGCAATCCACACATAGTTCTTTAAGAACACATTTTCCATAAACTTTTTGAGGACTCCTCATCTATTTGTGAAGACAAGAAAACAGCAGGCCAGATATGGCCGGTTTTCCCACGGGGCTGTTACTTGATACCAAGAACTTACTCCCTTATAGAAACAGCTATGGGTCTTACTTCCAGACCCTTCTGTATTAAGACTTCAAAGAAAATTTTGAATATTAATCTTATTGATGGCCTTTGAACATGGTAGGCACTTATACATTAGATAAAAGCAGGACATTAATTCCTAAACTCTTTTCATATAGACTTCAAAAGGCTCTTTCTTCCAAATCTTGGAAAGGAATCCATAATTTTTCATAGGTCTGTACTTACACATATATATAAATAAACAAACTACATATATATTTGAAATGAGCCATACCAACTGCTAAGTACTTTCTCTATGCCAAGCAAGCACCTTGTCAGGCAATTTTTTTTACGTCTTTTTACTAATGCTCAAAAGAATTGTAGGTCACTATTATTAACCCATTTTTGGGATTTCTTTTTTAAACTAAAGAAAAATAAAAGAATGTGCTTACCTTCATACAGATTACAAACACCAGCACATGATCCTTGGATAATGAAACTCCCCAAACCTAGGGATTTTCTAACCTGTAACATGTGTCTCCTCTTTGCTAATTACAGTAGGCTGGGCATGTATGGAACTACTAAGAAAACTTTAGGGGTTTACTCATGATTAAGGGAGACAGATCTCACATGGACAATCATGGTTCAAATCCTAGACGAAGCATGGAAAAAACTCCAGGAATGTGTGCATGTGTGCTCAAACTCAGGACAAGATAGATAAATGAAGAAGGGTTTGCAGTTTGACCATGCCCCATTGAGGGATGCTTTCTCCCTTTCCCTCTCTCTTTCTCTCTGCTGAGCACATGTACCCTGTGGCAATTAAAAAAAATAAATAAATAAAAAGCAAACTTTAGTTCTTATCAGAATTATAGGTAAATGAATGGGAGAAGGACTTAGATTGACAAGGATCAAACCATAATTGCGGGGAACCAGCAGTTAGCATAATGGCTATGTCGCTGGACTCCCACGTAGTCGACCACAGTTCGCGTCCCGGACCCGGTGGCTTAAAACGCATGCCGGGCGCGTGTGCGTGCACGCCCAAGATCCCGAGAGGAGAATGGAGGAGAAGGGATTGCGGTGTGACCATCCCCCCGGGGGGTGATTTCTCGCTTTCTGTCTCTATGTCTCTCTCTGTCTGGCGAGCACATGCGCCCTATAGCGAAAACCTCTCCAAACCATAATTGTGTATTTAGCAACTGAAAATGAGTGAGATTGGTGTCATGTCAAAGGCCCTACTTCTTTCAGAGCTCGGGAAGAGAGTTCCTGAATGTTCAGCACCGTCAGAGGTAAGAGGACAGCAAGTTGTGTGGTAAAGGACTAAGTGCATGCAGTTCTAGGCTGGTAGTCAATCTAAGTCTCACTCAGGACCCTTGAATTGAGGCACAGGGAACTGGACAGAGTATCTGGGGGAAGCCGGTCAATGAAGCTTTGCGTACTCAGATAAAACCATGCTCAAAGACAGACATTCTACACATGACAGAAATCTCCAGACCTCCCCAGATTTAGTGATTTTTGGTATATAGTGCATTTTCTTCTTCTTCTTTTTTTTTTTTTCTCTTTCCTGAGAGCAAACCTGAAAAGACAGACAATATCAGAGCAAGACCCCTGCGTCTAGCTGCTGGCTCCCTCCATCAGAACTGCATTGCCATTTCCAATCTCCTGTTTTCTTTTACGGACTCAGTTTTCTTTAGGGTCAAGGCCCTGCCTCTCAGTGTGCACAGAGAGTGCCTGCTCTGGAATTTCTTCTATTTTTCCTTGGTACCTCCCATCTTGAGGCAGATGGTTTATCCCATCTGCCTCTCCTTTCTGCAGACATTTTTTCCTAGACTGTTCATGTTCTAAATTAATAGTGTCCTTTTTAAAGGACTCATTAGTATTAGATCACCTCCATCCAATTATTTAAAAATATATTCTGACCAGGGACCTCAAGAAAGGAAGCCATGCTGATGCGTTACAGGGAGGGGGGCTAATGTTTGGGACAGTGTATCCAGTCCAGGTGCCTCCTAGCACAGCCTTAGCAATGCCACAGTATTCTCAACGATGAAATGAGACTCATCTTGGTCAGGTCAAGACAGGGCCTACTCTTTTTTTTTTTTTTTTTTTTTTTTTTTTTTTTTTTTTTTTTTACATAGCTGACAAAATAAAGTGGCTCTACCATCTTCAATATGAATTGTCTATAAAAACTGGATTGAGGAACTTAAGGTTACTGGCAGTTCATTAAAATGTTCCAAAGACAATGACTTTGAGTGGATTTAAAACCCATTCACTGTTGGAAATCTGAATTTTAACTTAGATAATAATTATGTTCATCCACTAGTTGTCAGAAGTTTCACTACTTGTTTAGTAATACGTAAATAATCATACAAATATTACATTAAGCACTGCATATGTTTAATGTTATTAAGAAATATTTTTAAATAAAATTGGAAACAAAATTATTTGCAACTACTTCCAACTAAATATTACAAACGAGCAGACAATAATGGGATTCATAGTAAATAAGATGACTAGAAATTTTTTTAAATAACTTCTTAAAATCAGATGCTCAGTATTTGAATGTTCAAAGTTAGTTGTAAAATTGATTCAAAATAAAGGGGGGGAAAAAAGGCTAGCCATTGTTCTGGTTGTTAAAGCAGCTAGCTCTCACAGGACAGACTCTACAGTTTGAGTCCCAGACCTGGTTGATTGAGAAACAGACTTTGCAGGTGTGTTCGAATGCCCCAAGTCCTGAAAGAAGAGAGGGATGAAGAAGAAGGGACTGTGGCATGACCATTCCCCATGGGGAGAGCTTTCTTACTTTCCCTTTCTTTCTCTCTGGCAAGTGCATGAACTCTCTTGGAAAACTGAAAAAGGAAAGAAAATACCTAGGTAACTAAGAGCCATGTAAACAATGAACAATGTTAAAAACAGCCAAAAAAAAATGTTACAGTTAACGGTTAGCAATGACGCACAAGGCCCGGAATCTATAAAATGATAATCACTGGTTCCCGGATAGTCTATAAATATCCAACAATACCCCCTGGTTCTTATCCTCAGATAGTATATGATATATTGAAAATCCTACTGGCATTTCCTGATTTGGGGTCAATAGGTTTTTAGTCTTATCAACCAAGAAAGCATCCATCGTATTCAGGAAAGGATCATATTAGAGAGAATGACAAGCCTTAAACTAACTTACTGGCCGTGCAGCTGAGAAATGTGGTTTGGAAACAAGAATTTGAACATTATGTACAAGATGTAGCAGTAGGCTTCATGGAATCTCAGAGAACAGAAAACTGGACCCATAGACATTGAAGAAAAACATACAACTTTGAGGAACAGCCTAAAAATTCATTGACTAGTGATTTGAAAGCCAATGATAGGCCAAAAAACTGAAAAGTTAACTTGGAAATATAATATAGACATCAACTGTCGTTTTGAAGGAACATAGTATATAACCTAGTAGTTGCCATTTAGCCTAAGAGAAGAAAATGTTACCCATATCCAGAAGTTAACTGAGAATTTGCATTAAGATGTATTTCTGAAATTCACCTTCCTCCACTGCCTTGAAAATACCATGCACAATACTTATACAATGTTAAAAATATTATGAAGTGATGACAAAGAAAGCCCCAAGTTTAAGGAACTGGCAATGTAGTATAAACACCACCTCTGCATCCCCCCAACTCTGCAGTATACCTACAAGAATAGGCACAAAATTCATGCAGTTCAATTTTTTGTGTGTTTTTGTATTTAAGATGCTTATATTTCTTCAAATTTATCAGGATTGACTGAAATAAAAAAAGAAAATTGAGTCCCATTGACATCATCGTGTAAATGGCTTTAAGAGAAAACTTTCTACATGAGGATTATTACTTCCCATTTTCAACCAGTAAATAGTTGCCAATGATAAACAGACAGCCAAGAGGCTGTTAAAATGCTCAAGATATGTCATACAATACTACATGCCTGCTCACAAGGGGAAAATACTAACAAATAACATAAGGGAACTTCTTGATTCCATCACACAATGCAAACACCAAAGCCCTACCCGTGCCTCGGAGAACAATAAACCCTTGAAAAAGAACTTTGCTTCCTTCACCCTGGGCAATCTTCCTCCATTGTCCAGTTTTTAACTGAGCAAGTAATGCTAATATTTCTTTGAACATTACTAACTGTAGTTATTGTTCGAGTTGATACATGTTCATCACCAAAAAGGCTATTCTATCAATTCTACTCTCCTGAAAAAGAAAGAAGGGATGGTAGAGGTCCCCATTCACTATGCGTTTCAAAATTTGCTACCCAATTGCTACCAGACTGGGAGAGAAGCCAGGGATCAGATATTGGGATATTAAAAAAGGCAGAAAAAGACAAGGTACCAACTTCCTTCTCTATAGTCATTTTCTTTCCTTCTTTCTCTCTCTTTCTTTCTTTCTTCTTTCTTCCTTCCTTCCTTCCTTTCTTTCTTTCTTTCTTTCTTTCTTTCTTTCTTTCTTTCTTAATTGTGCTTCTATGATCACAAAATATATTGGTAAACATTAAGAAATAAGAAAGCCATCTTTATCCTATCACTGTAACTAACCAAATCTTATAAAAGATTTTTTGTCCCTTCATGTCACATCTACTTTAATGATCCATTTCATACAGGGTAAAATCAACTAGTTTGTAAAGACATACTTAATTTGACACTTTTAAAATAAATTTGTGATTTACTTTGCTATTTTCCATTTAGTGGAGTGGGTTATTCATTTCTTGACTGTTAAATGTGTTTAAAACAATAAGATAAATGCATATTAAAATCATATAGCATTTTATATAAGCATAATCCCCCATTAGTCTCCACATCCATAAGAATCAGAGCTGAGCTTACGAAATATTTATTAAGCAATAAAAATGCCACATACTCACCAGACAAAACTCTATCTAATTTATAAATTAAGTAGCCATACATGCCTGTCAGTCAGTAAATCAAGAGCAATTAAGAAGAAACGTTCAGTTGTCTACTACCATGAATATATGAAGAAGAGATTTATTCTCAGCTGTTTTATGTGCTAATTGGCAAAAAAAAAAAAAAAATTGATGTCTATTTTGCAGGCTTGCAGTGTGATGCGTTTTCTGATTGTATAAGTCTTCATCTAAGTTTCAAGAACTTGTTATGAGGAGGTGGGTCTTCAAAAAGTCCAAGGAAAATGCATAGTATGAGAATGCTATGCATGGATTTCAAAAACGTATGCACCAAAATACACTTGTGCTTCGATTTCACTTTCCAATCTTTTTAAGTCCTCTTACAAGAACCAGCTCTGTAACTTCCCCAAGCAAAGGGCCAGATGGTGGTCTGCTGCCTTCCTGTGTATCTTCCCAGGTCAAACCTTTCTGCATTGCAAACTTCCCAATGGCCAGAACGTGTTCCCATAGGACAATGCACTTCAAATGCACCTGCACCAGGCATAAGATGTGTCCTCAGTTCTTCTGAAATGGATGGATGATCCCAACACCAAGTCACCACGGATGTGTACTTTAGTCTGGTTTTCCCACAATAGTTTTTATGTTTACCCAAATTCTCAATAACTAAGACTTTAGACAGCATCTACTCGAGAAAATAAAAACCAATCTGTAGCTGGTTTGAAAAACCCTTTTGTCACTATAGTCTGGCTTTCTTCTTACAATATTTTAAATATTGACAGCTGACAAGTCCAATTATTTCATCTCAAAAACTAATTCCAATGAACAGTGCTTTCAAATATTATATTAATTTTTCAATGAGCAGGGTGCCTTAGTAGTCCTTTCAAAGTGTTTTGCAGTTAAGCATCATACAACCCTTGGAAGTAGAAGGAAAGAGGCATTACACTAAGATGGATGGTTTCATTTTCCCAAACAGGAAAAAGAATAAACACAAATTATTCTGTGACTTGCTCAAAGCCACTCAGCAATGAAGAAGACACAATAATTCTAAGTCTGAAGTAGTGACATGCCTACTACCTACCCAACGCACACATTCCACAATGAAGAGATGAGCAATTACAAAAATGCTTACTTTATTCCTCTTCCATAGACCTCTGTTTCCATTGATTATACCCAGGAGGAGAAAAGGAAGGTCTTTATCAATGCATTTAGCCTATCATGAAGATGAACAAGCAGACATTAGTGATTCACTTTCTAAGCACTAAAACTACAATATATGTTCAGAAGAAAGAAATGAAAAGGAGGAGTGAAGCACTGCAGCTACATACAGTATAAATGGAGAGGGATTACAACACATGAATTAAAGGAAAAGGAATTAGTCTTGGACATTTCCAGGCTCTGCCACTTAATTAGTGCAATGGTTCTCTATGGGAGCCTCTTAACTCCCACCACAAGAAAATTTGGGTCATGTCGGAGACATTGTTGACAGACTCAACTGGAGGTGAAATTGGTATTTCAAGGGTGGAAACCATGAGTCTGACTAAATCTCCTACAATGCACTGCACAGCATCATACAAGGAGTTTAAAAGGTCAGTATTGTTGCAGTTAAGAAACCCTGAACTATTATTGTGACCTTGAAGAAGTTATTGAATTTCTGGAAGTCCACAAATTCTTATCTATATAACACAGTGGTACTGATCTTGAAGGGTGAGTGAGAGCACCACACAAGATAATTCAAGCAAAGAACATATTTCATCAAGTTATTGGAATGTTTACCATACTGGAAGTATTTTTATTAATAATTCTCATATATCTGTTAAATTAAAATTACAGAAAGCAATTATGTTGGACTTACATTTTTTCTGTAGGCCCCACAGACCAGAACAAAATGGAGGCATTCATGCTCATGTGACACATCATCAAATCAAAACTTTAAGGAAGCTGAAAACAGAAGATTCCAGTCTACCTGAATTAGTGCTAAAAAGAAATTAAATAAATGCACAGTTCCTAGTTTTTTCATAAATGTGCATATGAACTTGCTCAAGAAGCTAACTAGACTCACGAGAGTTTTTGCTTTACAATTATCCATATTGTCTAAATACATTCTTCCTTTGTCTTCTGGAGTCCTCACATTTTGTTTTCAGCAAAGTAATTCCAGGTGACCATGAGGTCACTCTGCTCCCATTATCATAGAATGTAGTCAGCCACTGTTTTAACATGGCTTTTGCTACTCCCTGCTTACCATCATGACTTTTGCTTTTACAATCATCCTGAGATCTGTAATCTCGGTATACATTATCCGAGGCAACCACGTAAGATAATTTAAGCAAAGTGCATATTTCATCAAGTTATTGGAATGTTTACTATACTGGAAGTGGTGCCTGGGAGATCACCAAATAACTATTTTGTTTTAAACTTACTTTGCCTCAGCCTTCATTTATAGGTTCTCTTATCTTTCATTTAATAAAACATGAGGGGGAAAAAAAGGAAAATATAACAGTTCACAAATATAAGCACTCATTTTAAATTTGCAACAGCATTGGGGCCAACAGGTGGCATGGTGCTTAAGGTGCAGGATTCCCACGTGGCCAACTGTAGTTTGAATCCCAGACCTGGTGGTTTGAAAATCACACCATGTATGCATTCATGCCCAATATCCTGAAAGAAGAATGAAGGAGAAGGAATTGTGATGTGGCTGTCTCTCTGATGAGTGATTTCTCACTTTCTCTCTCCCTCTAT
Source organism: Tupaia tana (assembly GCA_026018925.1). NCBI lineage: Eukaryota > Metazoa > Chordata > Mammalia > Scandentia > Tupaiidae > Tupaia > Tupaia tana. The sequence continues at coordinate 250,692,542 of JAKSZU010000001.1, read as the reverse complement.
CACTCTTGATCTCTCTCTGGTTAGTGCATGCTCCCCCGTGGCAAACCACCCTCCCAGAAAAATCTCCAGCGGCATTAAAATAATACAATTCAGGGGACCAACAGGTGGTGTGGTGGTTAAAGCGCTGAACACTCCAACATGACTGACCATGGTTTGAGTCCCAGACCTGGTGGCTTGCTTTCTCACTCTCTCTCTCTCTCTCTCTCTCTCTCTCTCTCTCTCTGTGTGTGTGTGTGTGTGTGTCTTTCTCTGGTCAAATTAAAAGAAATGAATGAATAAATAAAACTAAATTAATAATTTTAAAAAGCAATACAATCTAGTACTCAAACAGTCACTTCATTCATTCTGGAATATTTTAATCCAATACCACCCGTAAGACAGGGAAATTAAGCAATATGCCAGAACATTCCCTCTTTTTTTTTTTTTTTTTTTTGAGAAGTTTTCTCTAGAGGGTGCGTGCGCTCACCAGACAGACAGAGAGAGACAGAGAGATAGAAAACGAGAAATCACCCCCCAGGGGGGATGGCCACGCCACAATCCCTTCTCCTCCATTCTCCTCTTGGGATCTTGGACACGCACGCACACGTGCCCGGCGTGAGTTTAAGCCGCCGGGTCCAGGACTTGAACCGCGGTCGACTACGTGGGAGTCCAGCGACATAGCCATTATACTAACTGCTGGTCCCAGAACATTCCCTCTTCATTCATTATGCTAGAACTGTTAGCATCTTACTAAAAGGCTAATGAAGAAAATAGAGCATTGTAGGTAGTGTTTAATCAGGAGAAATTTATGCTAAAAGAGGATGATAAAAATTATCATATTAATATCACCTTTGAAATAGGATTCTTCTTCCAAGGATGAGTTTTTATTTAAAGTCTCAGGGGTTTTGATTTTGTTCTTTAGAACTGTTGGCTGTGACCACATCTAAAGAGGGATTTTGCATTTGTCTGCTGAACCTGTGGTTGGGTGTGGGTAACAGCAAAGTTTTCACTTGAAAAAAAAAATTGTACGATTAAGTCCATTAATTTGTTCAAACAGTTGGAACTTGACCAACAAGTTCCTGTTAAAACAACCTAAGTGTTGAATCTGTTTTTCTGCTTTAGGTGATGAAGAGGGCCAGAAACCACAGGATTACACATCAAATGCACCAACCAAACAAACTGGGAAAATCTCGGACAGCTGAAGGAGCTCTTCTGCAGGAATTCTTTGGAACTATTGGCAGACTGGTGTCTGTTGTCAGTGCCAATTAGAGCGACCAAGATGAGCTCTGCTTTTTCTTTTTTCTTTTTTTCTTTTTTTCCCCCCTTCATTCTTTAGCCAGCTACATACTGGATGACAAAGCAGTTTCAAGGTTAAAATCTATTCGTGCCACTTCCTGAAATGCTGACAGAAAATATGTGTGTGCTTTCAAGTATCGTTCTGAAAACAAAGTAAAACTGAGCTTTTTTGCTTGATGGGAATACGGATGATCAAACCACCTTTGTCCAGGATATTAGCCAAAGGCCAAATATCAAGTCAGAGATATTGATTACACAAAATAGTGTAGATTTCCCTGTATCCAAATGGGAAAATATTGCTCTATCAAGGAAAGCCAACTCCAAAAATCAAAAATATCTCTACTATTCTTGACACTCACAGGTTACCAGGGAATTATTTTGGCCTGCCTAACCCCTATGAGAATCAGCCATGTTGACCTTTTAGATGTGAACTTCTTTGTTCTGATTTTGAGAAATATCAGGGCCTCACTGTACAAATGACAGGGTCATTACTAAATTGACTCCATGTCTACCATGCCCATGAGAACTTGCCTAAGTGGTAGTAAAGCTTCATTGTCCAAAAAAAGAGTAAACAGGAATCCTTTTCATTTTTCCCTTTTTCCCTTTATGTATAAGATAACATGTTACATATACATATTTATATAATGTGTGCATATGTGTGTTTATATATGTATATATATATATGTGTGTATCATACGTACATGGACATGTGTGTGTGTATATATGTGTATATATTATGTCACATTTTTTTAGGTTCTTGCAATAGGGTGGGTGCACTCGCCAGAGAAAGACAGAGAGAGAGGGAAAGTGAGAATCACCCTCTTCTGCCCACTGCCCCCGGAAGGATGACCATTCCTTCTCCTGCATTCTCCTTTCAAGATTCTGGCCACTTACCCACAAACTGTACACTCGGCATTATTTTTAAGCTGCTGGGTCTGGAGCTCAAATACAGTTGGCCATGTAGGAGTCCAACACCTAACCACCATGCCACCTGCTGGTACACACGCACACACACACACACACACACACATGCACACACACACATATATACTCACATTTATATACACATACACTCACATATTCATGTATATACACGTGCAAATATATATATATATATATATCAATATATCATATTTTCAATTCCTAAATATATGTGAGTTTTATCAGGATTATGAAATACAATTTTAAATGTTATTGTGTTTACATTTTATTTTACTATGGTAAGAACAATTAATATGAGATCGGCTCTCTTACCATTTTAAGTGATTAATATCATACTATTAACTATGGGCATAATGCACAGAAGATCTCTGGAACTCACTCATCTTACACAACTTTATGTCTACTGTTTGGGCATTGTTTCTTGCAGCAGCACTGCCAATACAATAAGCAGAGTACATTCCCCAGGATGAAAGCCTGGCTCCAGTGTTTAGTGACTGTGTGACTGGTGGACAAATAACTTAACCTCTTTATGCTTAGTCTTTCCATCTGTAGGATGAAGATAAAAGCTACATTACCATACAGCTGTTGTAAGAATGAATAATAGATTTACATATAACAGGTAATATATCCAGGTACGTATGAAACAAAAATGCATTTATGTGTGCATTTATATACATGTGTGCACTGATTGTGATACATAGGACATAAAATTATATAACATACTCTAATGATATATATAAAAACATGTATGTTAATTTAAAACATGTGGAAACAATGCCAAAAAAGGTAAAGATATCAAAATACTCACTACCACTATCACTGACTACCAGCAAAGCTAAAGTACTGTTACTCTTAAAGGACATTAAAGAAGAAAAACACAGGACCAGCAAACAGCAAATGGTTATGTCGCTAGACTCCTATGTAGTCGACTGTGGTTTAAGCCCTGGACCCAGCCCCTAAATACACACCGGGCTTGTATGTGCACGTGCCCAGAATCCCAAGAGGAAAATGGAGCAGAAGGGATTGCAACATGGCCATCCCCCTTAAGGGGCTATTTCTCACCCACTTTCTGTGTCTTTCTCTCTCCAGTGAGTGTATGTGCCCTATAGCAAAAAATCTCTCTCTAAAAAAAAAAAAGGAAAGGCAACCGTTCACCTCTAGTGTCCCAGCTCCTCACCTAGACCTATAATTGTTCTTAGGAATGTCATGTCATATTTTTCTATGCTTTTCTACACAAAAATGCATCATGACTTTCCAGACAACCCAATAGATTCCAGGACCAGAAGAAATCCAAGGGACCCTCACAGCTTTCTCTCATCTTAACAAATCTCTTCTGATTCAGATGTGGCTAAAGATAAAGAAAATACAATAAATCCATCTTCAATCTTGAAAAATGATATTTTGCAAAATCAAGGACCCTAAATAACATGTTATGAGTTGCAACACATAACAGAATGTTCTCTATACACACTTACCTGCATGTTTGGTATAAAACACAACCTAAAACATACACTCAAATGCATGTGCGTGATTCTGTGTGCTGAGATTACAACTGATGGTTATAATTTTGGATTTTCTAAATACCTACAATAAACTTGCCTCTATTTGTGATCAAAAATAAAACCTTTTGGGCCAGCAGGTGGCATCCCGGTTAAAGCACTGGATGTCCACATGGCTGACCATGGTTGTAGTCTCAACCCCTGGAAGCTAGAAAATCACACCTGGTGTGTGTACATGAGTGCCCAGAATACCAGGAGGAGAAGGGAGAAATGATTGTGGCATAACCATGCCCCATGGGGGGATGATTTCTCACTGTCCCTCTCATTGTCTCTCTTCAGCAAGCACACACAGCATCAAGAAAAAAAAAAAGTTTACTTTTTTGGTCTTTTGCCAGAGCATGCACTCAACTTGCCAGAAAAAAAAAAATGAAAGAAAGGTAGGGAATATGAGAAAACACCCCTGACCCATGGGGAGTGATCACATTGCCATCCCTTCTCCATTTCTCCCTCCTTCTGGGACGTGTGCACACACGCACACATACTGCTGTGTTTCTCAAACCAATAGGCCCAGGATTTGTCTATGCAGTCAACCATGTGGGATCCAGCCACCATGGCTGTCCCATTTTCTTTTTTTTTTTTTTTTTTTAAGTTTTTTTTTTTTGGGGGGGGAGAGGTTTTTGCTATAGGGCGCGTGCGCTCGCCAGACAGACAGAGAGAGACAGAGAGACAGAAAGCAGGAAATCACCCCCCAGGGGGGATGGCCACGCCACAATCCCTTCTCCTCCATTCTCCTCTCGGGATCCTGGGCACGCACGCACACGCGCCCGGCGTGAGTTCAAGCCACCGGGTCCGGGACTCGAACCGCGGTCGACTACGTGGGAGTCCAGCGACATAGCCATTACGCTAACTACTGGTCCCCCATTTTCTTTTTAAATGGGGCTAATTTTAGTACTAACATTGTAACTTTTGAGTAGGGAATGGAGGGTGTGCTGATGTAAATACTGAACTGAATGATGATCGTCTGAGATGAATCCAAACCGGAAGAGATTTGTAAGAGAAAGAAACTTTTTGAGCAAACCATCTTGCTCTTTCAATCCAGAGGGCAGATAGGCGACCCAGTTAGACCTGCGGAGGGGATGGCCTGCAAGGGAGACGTGTATAGAGTGCTGACGACAGATAACTCCATGCCCGGGGTCTCCTCGTCTCACCTCCACCCTGTTGGAAGCTCTTAGGGTCACCATTTCACAAAGAGGAAACTGGGGCTCGAGGTGACAGTCAGTAGAAGCAGAGTTCCCATGCCAACCACCTTTCTGACGCTAAGTGTCCTTGCACCATGTCACTAAGGCCCCCGCCTGCCTCTGGTCTTTCTTTGGCCCTCTTAAGTCTGTATTCATTGCCTCCACCATGCCCCCATCCCACTCCCACTATATGACTTTTGGATGCTTTCCCATTTGCAGTGAAAAGTAAGCCAGAAGACAAAAGCCTCATATAGCTCGCACACAGAAGGCCTGACTAAGGTAGGGCCAGGCATGCCTGAACCCACCAGCATTCTTGCAGATGCGCAGCTGCAGACATGCATACCGACTCTGCAAGGCTCATAAAGCAGCTTTCAGCACCACTTAGAACCCTGTGTTAGCGGGCATCTGCAGCGGCGGACGGCTACTGCACAGTGAGTGATTCTCTGCTCAGCGCAGGCAGCACGGCCCTGCGAGCAGAGAAAAGGGCACAGGGTGCCCAGAGAAGAATATCTGTCCTCTGTGACTCTGCAGGGCCTATTGTCATGTCCTGAAAGACAGGAAGGGTAGAAAGAACTCGAGAACAATGTCAAAGATTCAATGCCTCTGACTGTTGCAATGAAGGCACCCGGTCTAGGCACTCTATTTGGAAAGCTTTACAGAAATATAGAATTAAGACATCGCATGAAAAGGGCCTTTCGCAGCTTTAACTGGTCCCTGCCTTTATCTCATTTATACCTTTCAGCACTTTTCTCTCATGTAATCTCTTCTACTAATTATTTAAATACGACAGAGGTACAATGTCCTAAGTCAATACTAGGCAGCCTGCTACAAGCACATCCCATTCAGAAAAGACAGTTTCTAGTCCTGTGCAAATATTAATCAACTCATTCATTCTGAGAGGCAAGTAGCTAAGGGGCCCTAGTTCACAGGCGCTTAAATACAGAGGTTAAGACAACAGAGCAATTTAATTGTAGAAATTTCAAGGTCCCTGGTGAGGGAGTATGGGAGCCGATATTCCCTGAGGGATAAATAAATAAGCCCTATTGCAGGGATAAAGACAGCCCACTGCACTAAGAGCCGATCAATAAACAAACAAACAAAACAAAACAAAACATAAAAACTAACACCAATCATCCCTCCTCTTAAAACATGTAAGTATCCATTGTCAGATCCTGATTAGCTTAAGAACTGTTTTCTCCCCCTTCTGCCTGATGTCAAGAGGTTCCTGCTTTCTTCTCTCTAGCACCTGACAACACCATGCACCCTCACTGTTATATCGAGGAAGTGACAGTCCCTTCTAGCACCATGCCTGGAAGGAATATTCATGCCAGCCAGAAGTTCTGATCCCAACTTCATCTCGTAGGGGTCCTAGGATGTGCTCACATTGCTTCTCCACAGCATGGACAAATTGCTTGATGCCAGGAGTACTTGAGAAGTCAAGTAACTGTCACTCAAACAGGAGTGTAAAATTCATTGCTAAAGCCACATTCGAATTGTGTTCATGGGACAGAGTGCCCATCAGTTGCCCAACAGATTAACTCCGTGATGGCTACCACTAGAAGAATCTGGCAACTTCAGCTTGCCAACAATCAGGGTTTTAAGGAAGTTAATAGTGCTTCTCTAATTTCTAATTTAACAAAATGGATGAATTTTATATATTTTTTTCTCATTGCCGATGCTTCTTTAAAGATTATGAAGAGCAAAATAAATAAATAAATAAATAAATGCAGATGCACATCATATTGAATAAATGCCCCTTAAGGATTTACTATCAGAAGTAATAGGAGAGAAGGTCTAACCTTCCAAGTTGATCTCCCCCAGTAATATTCAGCATCCTATAGAGATTATCTTTCAAGGATTTTCTGCACAGTTCCTGAAGCGCTAACCCTTCACAAGGACAATTTCATTCCTCACATGGGACTTTCCCCTACGTTCTTTTCTTTCAGATGGCTTTCTATTTTAGATAAGGGTAGAGAGAGCAAGGAAGAATCTTAGCTTTAACCTCCAGAGTTGTGTAATAAAACAATGGGGCAGGAAATTATAGAAATACACGCATTTCTGAATGCAGGACACATTCTGAGAAATGCATCATTAGGTGTTAGAGTATACTTATACAAGCCTAGACAGTATAGCCGACTACAACCTAGCCTACACTATACCCTAGGTATTCTTTGTCGAATCACCACTGTGTATGCAGCCTGGTGCTGATAGAAAGGTCTCTGGGTGGCCCATAACCATGCCCCTGGGGAGTGATTGCTCACTCTTCCTTTCTCTCTATCTCTCTACCTCTCTCTCCAGCAAGTGCATGGCCAAAAGCAAACAAAACAAAACAAACCTAATAAATAAATGAATTAAAATATATATAACATGCATAGAGCCCTAAAAGATGATCTCTTTTTTTATAGCTACTATGTAACAGGTGTCAAAAATCAGACAATTTTACCTTGAGTTTATTAATAAAAATAGACTTTATTAACTACTTGCTTTGCATAGCAGATCTATACCTGAGTATCTCATGTAATACCCACAAGGACTGCACAGGACTAATTATTACTTCCATGATATGTACCATAGGAATGATTATAACAAGAAAAGCTATCTACTGAGTACCTGACTATGTCCCAGGCACCCTCCTTAGGCTGTCTGCAGTTAATCCACACTGTAGCACTAGGAGACTGGTTCTCCAGTTACTCCCATTATACAGATGAAGAAAATGACAGCACAGAGGACAAGTAACTTACCCGGGGTCAATGCTAATAAATTCCATGATGTAATCCAGTCTGGCCTAATTCTAGGTGTCTTAGCCACTTGGCTCTATTGCCTTAAATAAACACTGAGTACAAATCAAAATTGACTAGAGTTGAAAACAGTCTCTGAGAATTATTGAGCAAATTATGTCTAACTCTACCTTAGGCCCTAAATTTGAGCTTTCTGTTGCTTTTATAGAGGTTCCTAAAGCAAAACAAACTACAATTACACCTTTATGCCACACACACACACACACACACATCATATAAAGTCACCATTTCATATGTATCAAAAAATGCTCATACCTCTACTGAAGAGAATTATATCAAAACTCTTTTTCTTTTTCTTTTTGCTTTACCATTGACCTATAGGATCTAAGAGCAGGGCCTATATATACATTTAATCCAATATATCACATAGGGCATAAAGTGGTATTTTTTTTTTTTTAAGAATGGTTTTTGCTAAAAGGCATGTGCGTTCCCTGGAGAGACAGAGAAAGTGAGAAATTACCCCTGGTGGGGGGGAATGGCCACACCACAATCCCTTCTCCTCCACTATCCTCTCGGGACTTTGGACACTCATGCACACGCACCTGGCATGAGTTTTAATAATAGTCACGTAGTTGACTGCAATTCGAGTCCCAGACCCGGGACTCGAATTGCAGTCAACTACGTGATTATTATTATTAAGTAACCATCTCCCATAGTTAGAGGTGTTCCATGTCCCTCAGTGTATGGGAAGACATAAATTAAAAGCAAATTTTTTTCACATGTCCATACACAGATGCAACCATAGCTAAGACTTCATTCCTTCAAAGGCTACCACTCAAGCTGAAATTAAATGATACAGACTCATATTTGTCATACTTCTTTACATGAATAGAATGGTCTGAAAAAAATAATACTGCAAAATCAACCCAAATAATACAAAAGCAGTATAGAAAAGGAATTTGGGGGCACCACTCTCCTAGGCCATAAATAGAAACACACACTAATGCTATAAATATAAACATACACTAATTTTATTTCCTGAGTAAGAAAATTTCATTATTTAAAATCCATTTCTAGGCGTCAGCAGGTGGTGTGGTGGTTAAGGTGCTAGACTTCCACATGGCCACCATGGTTCAAGTGCTAGACTGATGGCTTCAAAATTACTCTGGGCACATGTACATGCACGCCCAAAATCCCATGATGAGAATGGAGGAGAAGGGATTGTGGTATGGCCACCCCTCCTGTGGGTGGGGTGGGGTGATTTCTCACTTTCTGTCTCTCTCTCTCTCTCTCTCTTCAGTGAGCGCACACACCCTGCAGCAAAAATCTCTTAAAAAAAAAAAGAGAGAATAAAGTGCCACTACCTTATATGAATAATTTAACCTTTGTTCTGGAAGAAAATGGAAATCTTCATCTGGGAATCAACCTCCAAGGTTAACACTATTGTACTTGATGTGACACAAGACTGAGGCTATGAACCTAAGGAAAGGAACGGCCATATTGTTTCCAAGACGTGCAGACGTGGTAGTTTTCTGAACTGTGTGAACTAGGACCCAGGAATACCATCAAACTATTCTTTTCCTTTCTTTGACCACTAACTGTAGAGGATGGTCTTCATTGAGGGTACGCGGCATCCTGTAATGAAACATGCCAAGCCACAGGCTTGTCATTCAAAGCACAGCTTTCTCTGTTCTAGAATCTGGAAGACTCAGGATGGCTGCAGCCTCCAGACCATCTCCAAACAAATGGGAGGCTAATTTGCATAAGCCTCATTTCCATTTTATTTATCCTCTGCCCAAACCTAGATCAGGATCTTTTAATACCATCCCACTGTGGGAGGTCCAACAAACTTAAAGGGCTTTTGTGGTAGTCAACAATTAGATAAGGCATGAATTCCAGAGTAGAGTTTATATTTGAAAGTAAAAAGCTGAAACCAGAGAAAGGCTATTGCAAGAAAGAGAATAAGAAAAACAAAAAACCCAGCTAATGTGTAAACATGGAATAAACCGGAATATCATCACTGGGGTTTTCTAGCTTTATAGAGTAACAGGAAAGCCACTACTGAGGGAGCGCCTCTGATACCTACCAGGTCCTTTCCTTGCATTTCCACATTTAATCTTTAAAAGGACTTAGGAAGTAGGGCTTCCCTTTTTTTATTCCGTGATAGACAAGTAAAAAGACCCAGAGAAAAAAAAGCAAATCAAAAAAGCAGGCGTTTTTCTCAATGTTACAGCCTCCAAAGAGCAGAAACAAGATTCAAACGCAGCAGTGACTGGTTGAAAACTCTCTCCCTTTACTCACCACCCACGTGACCTGACTTCTGCTGACCAGTATTTTTTTTTTTTTTTTTTGATGTCAGCCCTTCTTATAACAGGACTGCATCCTAGTAAGTGCAAACAGGAACCTCGGCGACTCCCTCCACCTTGGAGTGCTTTTTTTTCTCTTTGAGCATTAAACAGACTAAGACAAATCATCACCTTGAACTAAATTCTATTAGGGTTATAAACTACATTTTAAGCTATGTGCGAATATTCTTTTCTCAGAATAAACCAGCTCAGTGTCATAATAAAGGTATGATAATAAAGGTGCACACGCACACACACATGTATGAACACTTGTTTCCTGTACAAACTTCATCCCCTTAGAAAAGAAACACAAAATGACTCCTGAAAAATGCAAAAACACTACAACACCAATAGCACCTTCCCTGGCTCATTAATTCTGGCCCAAATTTGCTACTGTCAGGCAATCAGGCACAACTGTCCAGCAGACACCCACCTGCTATTAGGCCGAATGTGCCTGGCATCTTGACATTCTATTGATTCCAATCCAAAGCTTATGTAAAAAACGGCAGCCCAGAGTCCAAAAGGAATTTCAGCCACAAATACTTTGGGAGAAATCCAAACAACTAAAAACAGAAAGAAAGACAAGGTGCAAATCTGAATGACAAAACTGAGACAACCCAAACCAGGCCAGTGAATGTTCAAGGACAAATCTACAAGGGACTCAGGCACCCTCTTCTGATAACCCCTTATTTTAGGAGATCCCAATACCCTATGATCACCCTCCTCCCAATCCGGAATACTGGTATCTGTCTTCACCAAGAAGTATGCACGGTTATTCTGGTGCTGTTGCTTTTAAAGAGAACTCTGTCGATGTGTGCCCTGTAAATGCTCATGCATATTCAACAGAAATTCATTGTACCATAAAATACAGTCCTAATCATGACAAAGGATTCAAGTTAATAAGCAGTTAAGACACCCCAGAAACTATATAAAGTGTTTAAGAATACCACATCCTTTAATCTTCCAAACAAGCCAAAGAGTTAAGAGTTTTCTTTCCATTTCACAGATAAGGAAAATTCAGGTTCTTAGAGATAAAGTAATTTGCTCCAAGTAGCTGGAAAATGAGATACTAGGAAAGAGAGAGCATCAGGGTTCATTTATAACTTTTCTAACACTTTCTGGCTCTCTCCTATCCCTCAATAACCTAAGCCTAAATGAAATGGGTGTATGTCCAATTTCCAAATCCTGGCACTAGCTGGTGGCAGCTGCTTGTCACAGTCAACTCTATAAACAAGCTGGCTTTGGAGGGTTTTTTAAAGCCAGACCAAATCTTTCTATCTTTATTTCAGTCAAGAGACGATACACATTTCAAAATAAAATTACATAAAGAGAAGGAAAACCCTGCAATCCCGTGGAGCTCTGTGGATTTCAGCTGGCCCCTATTTCTCCTCCCCACTTCCCACTCCCACCAACCCACTGCACAGTTCCCAAGACTTCAAAGACAGCTCCTGGGGGGAAGAGGAACAATGAGGTCTGCAGGACCAGCTGGAAGGAAAACCTTACACCTAAGAGAGGGTAAGAGAAGAGCAGAGATTCACCGCAGAGGCCAGTCATCTCCAAACAAGAATTCAAAGTGTTTTTCCAAAGCTGATTTCTATCAGGGATGCTGGGGTTGACCAGAAGGTATGAAGTTCCTACTGAGAGGGATGTGTCTCTGCTGCTCAGATATTTCCCAGGCTTGCAAGACAGTCCCAGATTTTGGAGTGCCAGGCTGGGTTTGAAGAGCAGAGAGAGCCATCCAGATGTCAATAAGACTCAATTAATCACTACCCGGAGAAGGCAGTATTTCATCCTTCAACAGACAGAGCTGTCAGTGACCGTGCATTTCTATAATTTGATTTTTCAGTTTTTAGTTGTGTCGTAGGGTTTGTGGGATTGCTGGAGACAGAGACAAAGAGAGAGAGGGAAAATGAGACATTTGGGGGGAAGGGATGGCCATGCCACAATCCATTCTCCTCCATCTTTCTCTCAAGATATTGGGCACGCACACACATGTTCCCAGCATGTCCCTCAAGTTTCAGGGTTCAGGACTAAACCTTGCAGGTGGCCATGTGGGATTCAGCTGTCTTAACCACCATGTCACTTACTGGCCCCATTTCTGAAATTTGAAACAATACTTCTATTATAGAAAATTGCCTTTGGAGTGAGTGACATAATAACCAGAAATTTCCTTAAACTAGGTTTGTATTATTCTTCAAGTCTCAACCCCCCCACATTGCTAGGGCACCTAGTTTCTTTGCTCATGTCAGGAGTTGGACTCTCTGCCTGGAAGTCAGCCTGATGCCTCCTTCCTTCCTCTCTGTCTCTGATTTACAAGCTGACTTCTCCGAGACAGCCACTTAGCCATCCATTCTCCGTTTATCATCCGCCGGTCATCATTGTTACGGCGGCCATTATTATTCAGAATGATTATAGACTTATAAAGATGTTCTCTTCTGATAATAATGTTTGCAATATGCTTTTACACTGCCTAGTTAATATAGCATGCCTGTGATTTCTGTTCTGGCACAAGCCACAAAATCTGCTGCAGTGGAGCAGCTTTCCGAATGGTGACACGGAAAACCAGGGGGAGTGGGGGGGGGGAGTTGAAACAGGTGCCAATGCATTTTTTAAAACAACAAACTGGCTGTCCTTTTGTGCATAAGTCACAACCAAACAAGTGGCACTAGATGCAAGATTAAAAAGAGCTCATCCTCTCCTCTGCAATTCACAATTCGACAAACTCTTGAAGGATAGTGATCATTTAATAAATAAAAGCCAGAGTCTGTCTTTGACCTTCCCACTGAAGTCCTATTGACAGTAAGGAAAGTAAAATACACATGCTGACGGTAGAGTATGGTCCTTGGAGGGTAATAAACAGACTAACAGAGAGTGGACTGCCTCGAAAGCAGAATATTGAAGGGGAACGTGGCTGCAGGGAATTAATAAAAATCCATGCATCTCCTTTTAGAAACAGCAGCAGTGAGCTTGTGACTGGCATTCTCTTCTTGCATGCACTCAACTCTGATAGCAACAGGAGTTTTGTCACAGCACTGCAGGGGAAAATGGATTCAGATGTCATTTCTAATGAATCATTTCCCTTCCTCTCCTCCATTTTTATATATATTGACAAATATAAAAATATATTCTTTAAAAAAAAAGAATCAATCCTGCTCTGCAGCTCTCTACTCAAAGAGCAGCGGTCACCATCAGAATCATCAGGTTCGATAACCTTTGGATAATTATTTAAATGGGGTCACCCACAACGAAATTCCACGGGCCTCAGATTCACCAACCCAAAATGAAAAATGCAAGTGGCAGTGCGTTCGAAATCACTCTGTATGTATTTTGAGATTTGAATTTCCATTTTATTTTTAACAAGAGTTTCACAGTTCGCTGACAAATGTCCTGAACTATATTTAGAGGAATAACAGTATTTAAGCTCAAGAGGACACAGGAGCAGAGTAGGCTTTTACAGTTTTTCTAAACAGAAATAGAAAACATGTGCCAGTCCTATCAATTACATGTCAAGGATTTGGGTCTATCGGTAAAATTTCTACTCCCCTTTGACCACTATTTCCCAATGTTCTGTCAGGTGCATCTAGACTACTTTCAAGGTATGTCTCCAGAGCCTTTTCTCCAATTCAGTAAAGTATTTCCAGTATCAAGTTAGCAATTAGTTTTAATATGGAGAACTCCCAATCTGAAATGAGTTTGAAAAACAGGATAAAGCGTTTGTCAACTGACCCCCCACAAGATACAACCAGTTTATACTGCCACTCCATTCAAAATAGAGTTTCAGAAATTAAAAACCACGGTTCCTGGCCCTTCTTGAAAGCATGCTGGAGGCAAGCAATATGCTGATTATTTTTCAAAGGAGGAAAAGAAGGTGTTGAAAGCTTTTAATAGCAGGTGAAGTTCCAAGTTCGCAAGCAGCGAAGACACAACAATGGTAATATTTTAACACTTTATAAAGGTAAGTCACTCTGTCTACTTTTTAGAGACAGCAAATACTTTGGGGAAAATTATAATGTCTCTGTCTTTATGCTTAAATGAAGGAAAACAGCCAAATACTTGGAAGTATTAGAAGATAACCATGGTGATGAAAATACATAGCTCTTGTCCTAAAAAAAGAGAAAAAAAAAAAAAAAGAGAGAGAGAGAGAGAGAGAGAATACTTACATTTCAACAGTACCAAATAGGGAAACAACCTGATTAACTGAGGTTAATCGATCATGAGTTTCTGAGGCTGCCTCTGTCACCCAGAATTTCAAATACAGCACAGATTTAAAGGAAGATCATTTTACCACCTGATTGGTCATGGTGGGCTCAATGGAAGGTCATTAGTCAGAGGAAACACAGCATATAAATAAAAGAATAATCTCTTAACGAGTTACTGCAATAAGCATCCTTTCCAATTCTAGGATATACCCTCACAAATGGAGTGTTAAAGGCAAGAAGGAATTAAAATTAAGGTTTACTGGGACCAGCAGTTAGCGTAATGGCTATGTCGTTGGACTCCCACGTAGTCGACCGTGGTTCGCATCCTGGACCCGGTGGCTTAAAACTCATGCCAGGCGGATGTGCATGCGTGCCCAAGATCCTGAGAGGAGAACAGAGGAGAAGGGATTGTATCGTGGCCATCCCCTCTGAGGGGTGATTTCTTACTTTCTGTCTCTCTGTCTGTCTGGTGAGCGCACGCGACCTATAGCAGAAACCTCTCAAAAAAAAGAAAAAAAAAAATTAAGGTTTACTGAACTCCTTAAAAGCTGTACTCCTCCCAGGCATTGTGCTAGATATCTTAACATAACTGCCTTTCAATCTTCTCGATGGCCCAGTCAAGTAAGGAGTATTGTCACTTCTTTACAGAAGAACACTGGACATTGACAACAAAGGCCTTTACTGTGGGACTGTGGCTAGAAGGTGACCGAGAGGCAACAAAGCCAGACCCTTTCTGTCTTCCTTCCCAAACGACTGCACTCTCTGCAGTTCTTGCAGAGAGGCTCTAAATGACTGCAGAAAGTTGTTTAATTGCTAGTCCATTCACTCTCTGGGAAGCATAATCTTGGGCAGAATCTTCAATACTTGCTGTAGAAAGTGTTGGTTTGGGACCTCAGGAATCCAAATGATTCATCTCTTATTACCCCACGTAGCTGCCCTTTGCATAGAATCACAACTGGAATTCTGATGTCCTGGCCTCAAAACTGAAAACTATAAAAGGATCAGTCAATGTAAAGACATTCCTTTTTGATCTGCAGAACCCCTTACTTTGTTCTAACTCAGTATTTTAAGGAAGAAACAGAAGTATGGGTAGCTGTTTTTGAGCTTGAAAAATACTCAAGAACCACTCGAGACCAGCAGATGGCGTAACAGTTATGTCACTGGGCTCCCACAGGGCCTACCAATGGTTCGAATTACCTTGGGTGCATGCCAAAATTCCAAGATAATGGAGGAGAAAGGATTGTGGCATGGCCATCCCCTGAGGGGGGGGGGGTGATTTCTCACTTTCTCTCTCTCTCTGTCTCTGTGTCTCTGGCAAGCACATGTGCCCTATAGCAAAAATCTCTCCTCTAAAAAAAAAGAAAGAACTAGTCAAACTCTGGCATTAATCCCAAAAAGTGAGCAATGGGCTTCTCAGGCTCTAAAGTCTCTATTCCACCTACCCACGCTCTACCCCAAAGTACTCAGAAGTAGCAGATACCCACATTCAACATTCACATGCAAAACAACTGTTTTAGGTACAAGCATTATTGTATAGGATGTTCCAGGACTGGGTTTTACAATCTCAGAGCAATGAAAAAAGTCCATAAACAGGGCTGAGAATAAACAGCCTCAGATTGAGAATAAGGTTGGGTCCATCCTCTGAACTATTGGTAATGGCAACCACCCATTACAGGCTCTGTGCTAGTACCTGCCATCTTCACAAGACAAGTACACCTATTAAGAAAAATCACACTTGATAATGTACTCAATAAAAGCGAAGTGAAAATATTTGCTTATCTAATAGCCACGGGCACTTTCTGCTGAGTCAGTCTGTGATAGGTGTGGGTATATCCTGAAATTATTTAAGTGGAAATGAATCCCAGTGTTGGTGGTGCTGATCTAGTTTGCTCTTGAATGATGGCCAATGCCTTTGTTTCCTGCATTGTCGGTATGTCCTGGGTCAATTTCTTTCAAGGAAGACTAAGAAGGTGTTATTCAATGACAGAGGAATACATTCCACTTGGAAAACTAAGTGTTTAAGAAGACAACGGATTGGACAGTGGGGAGGTCTTAGATTTCTTATGAGTCTCACATCAAAATAAAGTTTTGCAATTTACGAGAAGTTGGTTGTATCCATGTGAGAAAAAGTGTAACAAATTTCAGTATGAAGTGATGGCTTAACACGAGCCGTGTGGCTAAACTCCTTGGTACTTCCATAAAAAATATTCAACTTATTTAAAGAATAAAGGTAAATGCTGTGCTGGCGAAATGCAACAGAAAGGAAAGAAAATAAAAGCGATTAAAAAAATGATAAAGGCATCTACAAATTTTCTTTTCTTTATCTCATATTTTTAAAGATTTTTGCCATAGGGCTCATGAGCTCACCAGAGAGAGACAGAGAGGGGGGAAGTGAGACATTACCCCCTGGGGAGGGATGGACACTCTGCAATCCCGTCTCCTCCAGTCTCCTGAGAATTTTGTGCATGCATGCAAATGCACCTGGAATGACTGTCAAGCCATTGGGTCCAGAACTTGAATCACAGTTGGCTATGTGGGAGGGGAGTCCAGAGCCTTAATCACTACACCCCCTGTTGGTCTGTTGGCTCTATAAATTTCTAATATAATGGTTCTCAAAAGAATTCAAGATCCACGCTACTAGAGTACTAGAGGCAGTACTAGAGCCACCACAGACCCCTCTTTGTCACAGGCTTTTTTGTGAATTCTCAGCATTAACAGTTGTGGGGGGAAAAAAAAAGAGAGAGAGAGATTTTCTTGGTTCTATTGCACAAAAGGTTGCCATAAAAATTATAATGCAAATCTTGCACAGGACATCTGTATGAAAAAAAGCAATAACTGTATAAGAAATTCAAATATAACTGAGTACCCTGTATTTTGGGATCAGTTAATGGTGTGACCCAGAGGTCCTTAACTGATGTGGAGCAACCCAAGGCTGATAACGGCCTGAACCTTCTGTATTGATATGGAGGAACTTGTGAACATCCTTGAAGCAACCCAGGGCTGATAGCTGCCTGGACTTTCGGTTTCCCCGTGAGCTAACTCTTCCTCCCCTGAACTGTTGAGCGGCTGGTGGCCTTGAGCAGGCTGGATTCCCTATTTCTCTGCCAGCTCTGTATTAGGGCAAACACTGAGCCTCTTCCCTGTTAGGACATTCCAAACGTGCTGAAACTGCCCCTCCCCCAATTCACCCATAAAAGACTGTGCCCAACTCTCAGACGGGCCGGAGATTCAGAGTATTAACTCCTCTGTGCCTACCAACATAATAAAACAGTTCTCCTATTTCTCATGTCATCTCCGTTCCTCAGCGTCTGGTTTTCTGCAACATTATCACTAGTGTGTTTCATGGTTTTCTGAAAAACACTTTGAAAATGCTGCCTCCTGGGACCTTCCTCTAGAGACCAGTAGAGATCAGGTCTCGTAAGGGTCAAACATCACTGTGTTCACAAGCTCTCAGCTAAGTCTTGATGCACGCCCACTTGTGAACTGCTATAATGCAGATCTGTAAAGGAATGAGGATGACACAATAAGCCAGATTTTTCTGATGGTTCAAATCACTCCATCAGACCTGTAGGTGTGGTTTAGAAGTCTTATATCTTCAGATGGTGTTAACTTGGAAAGTGTCCAGAGCAAATAATGGTAAACCCATGTATCAGTTGAGAAAATGTTGTCATGGCTCACTTCTTACATTACCAAGACGAGGGAAAGAGTCATCCTCATTCTAAGTTATCAATCAAGAAGCACAGCCACAGTGGCACAGGTTGTGGGTGCCACTGCATTGTGCTGAAGCCATATGAGAAGACCCTCGGTTCCATTTCTGGGTCTACCTGAACACCCTGACCATGCAGTGATTCTGCCAGCTGGAAGGCTGGGGGGGATTATGGCACGGTGGGACCCTGCTGGGCTTCCCTAACTTTCTATCTCTCTTTCTTAAAAGAAATAAATATGTTTAAAAATAAAAAAAGCACAACCAAAAATAGAACCTCTGACACCTGATACCAAAATTCACTCCATGCTGTCACTACTGAACAATTCCTTCTTATATCCTGTTCTCGGAACAGCTGAAAGAGTTGGCACACCCAACTGAAGGAGCGGAGACATTTTTCTATGCTTAGCTAAAGTGCAAACTCCTTCACTACACAGTAACTGTCCAATCATAATGCAACATAAAGAAATCAACATGCCAATCCAGAATTACCTCAACAGATGTAAACGGCTTCTTCGTTCTATCAGGCAATGCTGACATACCATTAAAAGTGAATAAAAAATCTAACGGCACAGCACTGAAAATAAAACTCAATTACTGTGTGTGTGTGTGTGTGTGTGTGTGTGAGAGAGAGAGAGAGAGAGAGAGAGAGAGAGAGAGGTGGAGCAGGTCTGTAGGGGTAGAGAAGGAAGTGTCCCCTTGTCTTCACATCACTAGAGGACCTTCACTTTGATATCCTGACCATTTAAAATAACTCCCTGCCCCTTCCTTTATAACCGATAAATGGGGTGGGCAGCGGTGGGGGGGGAGCTTCAGCTGACAATTCTGGATCTCCACTTGTGAGGACCAAAGGTCCAAAATGATGATTCAGCCAAGAAAACATACTGACATGAAAACTGGCTGATCAGTGATTAAAATTGGAAAACTAAAATGGAAGCGCAGGTCTGTATGTAGCAGAAATGCAGTATTATGGTGAACGGGTGTGACTGATTGATAGAAACCCTCTCCTGAAAGTTACTCAGACCTGCATTCAAATCCAAGTTCTACCTTAATTGGTCATGAGACCTTGGGCAGGTTCCTCAAGATTATAAACAGCAGCAAATCAAAAAGCTACTGTGAGGATTAAATAAGTTACTATGTGTGAATTAGCTATCACATTGCATGGGACATAGTTCACTAACTGGGAGAATGAGGAGTAAGAGTTTTTGTGGACCCAGTAAGTCAGCTAGTCACCATATAATTACCAGTATTTAGACACAAATTTAGTCTGTGCCAGCTACATGCAGGGCAAATGAAATATAAAAGAACATCATGACCTGCTGTCTGTACATTAACTGTTCTATAATTAACCAATCCATGGTTAATAACAACCACGGAACCCATGAAAATGGGACCTGATGAATTATATAGACGATACAAAAAATTTTAAGACATACTGCCTAGTTCCCCATGTCTTAAGGAGATAAAGCCCATTTGTACATGTTTGAGAAGTATATGAAAATGACAGTTAAATAAGTACAAAAAGACAACATAAAAGTGCAAACAGCAGATCCTGATGAATCACCAAAAGTGGTATAGTTGATAATGACCATGAACTCAGCAGAAAGGGAACTGCCATAAGTTAACGCAGCCTGGGAATTCTTCATGGAAGATAACCACTTGAGACTGGCCTTGGATTTAGGTAAGCAAAGAAGAAATCCCAAGTTTATAATATAAGTAAAACCACAGAAAGAGAAAACACAGGACTGAGTCACGCCTTAAATACATAGTACATTGCACATGCTGTTTGTAGCACTGAATGCCAGATAGGAGAATCCAATCATTATTGTCCAGGCCGGATGTGTGCAACCTTTTACTGCCTGTCTCACCATTCTACAACTGCCAGATAATAAACATTCAGAACTGCGTAGGTAAAATGGATTGTAGACTACATGACAACGCTGGTAAACTGGCACTATCACTCCATTGCCCCTCCCACCCCCAAAAAAGCACTTAAGCACTTTCCCATGTCTATTTCACAGAATGCAAAACAACAGTGTCTTGACACATAGCTTTACTTACATCACTGCCGTGGGAAACAGGAGCCACTAAGAGCTTTGGAAAGTGGTATCCTACAACACTTGATAAGGAAAGAAGGTGCTGATTGTGCTCTTCAGACATCAAAAGCACAAGAGCTAAAGGAAAGCCCTTCTATCACTCTGCCCCAGAGCTGACCACCTTGTTACAATTCCTCTCATCCACCAAAGTAAAAAAAAAAAAAAAAAAAAAAAAAAAAAAAAAAAAAAAAAAAAAAAAAAAAATCAAGGAAATATTCAATACCAGATGAACTATGATTACTTTTGATTCCATCTTTTGGAATCAATCTTTGATATGGTCTTTGGCCATGTCAATGGAAAGGAGGAGCCCAGAGATTAGACGAACCATTTCTCCTTTCTTATGCCTACACCAATCTTCTATTCATTGTGTTACACTCTTCATGTTGCCAATTATGAACAGTTAGGAGAAAATGTCATAAGCATTATTTGGCCACCTCATGATTCCATATGCTTCCCACCCAACAACGCTCTTTATGTTTATAGTTTGTTAAAGTTTCTGAACCAAATATGTAAGAATGTGATCATTTCCATTACAGAATAAAGTCTACAATATAGAAACATTATAGCAGACTCCAAGTTAACATTATGGCACTCTTAAAGTAAACTCTCTTACAGAAAAATACATCAGCAGATAGCATTCTGTGCTGAAGTGAAATAGATCTATTTTAAACCACTTCAGCCTTGAGCAAAACAAGAGAAGAAAGCCCTAGGTTCCAAAATCTTAGGATGTTACCTGAGTTCACAAGCCACTATTATCACCTCACATCACCCAAACACAATACCACCAAGAACCATAAACAGACAATTTCTTAAGAGACAGTCCTTACAGACACTTGAAGCAATGAATGCTTTAAAATTTAAACTCTTGACTCAGTATAGAGTGCAATAAAAAGAAAAGTATAATGCATTATATTAAGCTACCCAACCTATTTCCAGAGAAATAACAAGAATTTAAGGGCAAACAGAAACATAAAGAATTCTTTAAAACCACTCACTTTATACACTCTTTATTCCTTTTGCTAACTGTACAAATTAAAGCCCATTTATGTAATGTTTTAAAAAATAATTGACCTCTAAATGTGAAGTCATTCAGTTGCTTCTGACACTGTGTTCAAGTTGAGGTAAGAAAGTATGACTATGAATTCTAATGCTTGAAATGAAAAAGGAGTTGAATTATTACATATTCAACTTCAATACATATTTACTGAGTTATTTTAAAATATTCTCACATTGGTTCCAATTCGTAGTCAGAATTCAAAAACCTCTAAAGCCCAAGGTCTTTCACCTTTAATGCTCAATGCAAACTTGGCAAAGGAACAAGAGAACGTCTTTGAAGGAGCCAAGGTATAATTTAGGTGTCAAAATGACAATTCTACCCTTTTGGGTGATGGCTGTCTGTACCGGAAGCTAGACAATGGGGACAGTGGAGATATAGTCTTATTTGGTGTGAAAGCTTGTCACTTTCTGTTCTTGATTTTGCTCTCAGGCTGAAAGATGATATGCCCATTTGAAGTAAGGCCATTTAAAGAATATTGGGGTAGACAAAATGGACATACCAAAATCTTATAAATAACACTGAAACTCACTGTCACGTTTATTTAACAAAACTGTAAAATTCAATCTGGCCAAAACTTTTAAAAGAAAACAGCTTGGATATGACAATACTTTCAATCATTTTTAGTGTTAATACAAAATCCCTCCAAGAGCACAGGAAATAAAAAAAGCTTTAGTAATATTATTTCAAGATTGGTATTCTGCCATTGTCTCATCACTATTTAGCAAGATAAATGTATTTTTTAATAGCTCTGATAAAACCAAAACAAACCTGGTAACCAAAGGGCACAAGAACAAAATAAACATCATCTAAAATTCTTCTTTTTTTTTTTTTTTTGGAGAGGTTTTTGCTATAGGGCACGTGCGCTCGCCAGACAGAGAGACAGAAAACGAGAAATCACCCCCCAAGGGGGATGGCCACGCCGCAGTCCCTTCTCCTCCATTCTCCTCTCAGGATCTTGGGCACGCACGCACACGCGCCCGGTGTAAGTTTAAGCCACCGGGTCCGGGACTTGAACCGTGGTCGACTACGTGGGAGTCCAGCAACTTAGCCATTACGCTAACTGCTGGTCTCCAAATTCTTAAAACACACTCTTCAGTTGACTATCTGCTGACTTCTATTAGAATTATAAAGGACACTTACCAATATCCTGGTTCCTAATGGTTCCTTGTCCCTAACATTTCTGTCCAAGCGTTGAGTTGAACAGTATCTGCCATGGATGGTGTTTGTCACACAAAATAACCTCTTGCTTCTGCTGCTCTTGCCCTGACCTGGTCCCACTCCCATTACACAGGACTCCACACTGGCCTCTGCCCTCTTTGTTGTCCCTAGTTCCATATCCTGGTCTGCCAAGGAAACCAGAGGAGCTCAGAATTCCCCTTTGCTCCATGATAGTCTGGAAAAAGAAAATATGCATTGACCATGATATCCATGTTCAGTTGCCAAGATGTGGGATAATAACTGAGCTGCTGTGGACAGACATTTCCTCTTTACTTTCTAGAAGAAATCCAAAAACAGTGCAAAATAACAAACACATAAACTGGCTAAAGAACCCTATTCTTCCTTTACCATGCCCTCACTAGTTTGTCCTAATGCCCAAAACGTCCACCAGTTCACAGTCCTTTTTGCTCCAAGGGGTGGTACTGATAGTTGCTAGGAAATTGTTATTAAAATATTACTATTGTTGATGAAGAGGTTTACTGATGAAGTAGTATCATCATTGGGACTTAAAAAATAAAAGATACCTTGACCTGAAAATTCTTAAGGGAATATATAATTAAAAGGGAAGATGGAAATAATAAGAAACAAGGAAGCAAATGTGTGCTGGACATAATGGTAATGGACATACCATGTCCATTAACCACTCAAGTTAGTAATGGCTTCTCCCTCTTATAGGCAGGGAACTGGATTTCAAGAAGGTAAGTGAGGGGAGAAAAGTAAAGATCCCAAGAATAGGAGGAGAAAGAACAGCAAAGATTGAGCTCCACACTGAAGTGACCTCATTAACTAGGGGGAAGGAGGGTGTTGAACTGGGACACTGGGTCCTTAAGGAAGAAATAGCAGGTAAATGGGTCTAAAGTCCAATATGATTCTGGGTCATCAGTCCAGAGCTAGTCCAACCTTCTTGAATGTGAGCACATTTTTTTTTTGAGAGGTTTTTGCTATAGGGTGCATGCACTCACCAGACAGACAGAGAGAGAAAGAGAGACAGAAAGCGAAAAATCACCCCCCAGAGGGGATGGCCACGCCGCAATCCCTTCTCCTCCATTCTCCTCTTGGGATCTTGGACATGCACGCACACGCCCCCGGTGTGAGGTTTAAGCCACCGCGTCCAGGACACGAACCACGGTCGACTACATGGGATTCCAGCGACATAGCCATTACGTTAACTGCTGGTCCCTGAGCACATTTTTAATAAGAGTCACAATCTACATTACACAACAAAAAGAAAATTAAATCTATTTAGAAATATACCTATAAATGACTGTTGTCTTGGTACTAATGTCTCATACAAGGCTCTTTTTTTAAGAAAATAATTATTTTATTTAATTATAGTCATCATAATCATCATTATTTTAATTGAACAGAGAGAGAGGGAAATTGAAAGAGCAAGCCACCACTCGACCTGTGGTCAGCCAAGTAGAAGTCCAGCACCTTAACTACCACACCACCTGCTGGACCCTCACACAAGTTTCTTGAGTCTACCCAATCACTTTATAATTTCAGTATTTATATCCTTTACAATAAGCCTTCCGGTTACCCAAGGAGGAAAGAAAAACTCTGCTCACTCAATGAAAAATGGTAATATCTGCCTAGAGCAGAGCTAGAACAAAACTATGCACTCTGCGTCAAAGGTCCATGTTCTTCTCCTAGTGGCCTCCCTCCAAAAGATCAGCAAGGTGCCATGCTTAGAAACAGTACCTACCACACTTTCACTACCTTATTTTCATTTATTCCCTTTGAAATAGGGAACAGGGAATATTCTCAGGGAACCCACCACAAGGAGAACAGAGATGGTTGATCTTCAAATAAGTAGACTCCTCAGTAGTGGTAATGTACAAGCCTCTGAAATTCACCTGCTGAGAAGAAGGCAAGATAGGCTGTTTACAGCAGAAATCAATCAAGGTAAACATCCCCCTCACCTCTATAGGAAACGAACAAAAAATCACTTATAAATCACTATGTGCTGGGCCTTATTTTAAGCCCTTTGCACATATTAACTAATTTGCTTATCATAACAACCCTAGTAGTCACTGTAATTGCCTGCATTTGCATAGAAAGATACCAAAGCACAGTGATAAAGAAACTTGCTCAGGCTCCTAAGAGGTAGAGCTAAAAGCCAAGGCAGTCTGGCTCTAGAAACCATGCTCTTAACCAATGTACGTTGCAATAAGATCACATAGACATTGCTTACACGGAATGTATACCCCCATCCTAGCCTAATAAAGGAAGCCTAGAAGTTTCAAATACCTTTGAGCTTCTATCAAGGTGTCCTGGGAGGATGAAAGAACATGCCAAGTGTAGCAGGTGAACCAAGATGATTTAAAACACTTCTGTGAAGCCCACATCTGCTCTCCTGCTCCTAGTTTACACATGTGTTTGCAGATAACTTCTCCAATACCAGTTCTGGTGAAAAAAAATGACCACCGTGTGCAGGAATCAACACTTTTTTTAAAAATATAAGTAGGTTCTAAGAGATGTGTCCTTCCTCCAACTTTCAACCACACCGATGAAGCATGTGAAATTTGGTGTGGCCCGTGGAAATTATTTTCAGTACTTTTTAGTCCCAATGCAAATACTAATACTGTTGGAAAGTTCTGCACTTTATTACCATTCATCTGGCAAAAATGGACTATTTTTTCATCATGACTAATTCACAAACTACCAAACTGAAAAATATTTACTCTTGTTTCATTATTGTGAAGCAGATACACAGAAGGGATATGTTCCATCTTTTCATGCCAAAGATTTGATAGTATTCAATACTGAGACTATTTTTCAGCCACCAGATGACATTTTCTTTCCCTGCAACTAGGCCAGGAATATAAACCTTGTATATTTTACCACCCATATTGGATCAACTACAAAACAATATTAAGTGTTGCATTTTCCAAAATATTTCACCAAAATAGCAGCAGAAGTGTCCGTCACACACACACACACACACACACACACACACACACACACAAAATCATAGGAATTATGGGGTCTGTTCCTTTAATGATTAGATTTGAGAATTTACTTAGTATTATCTTGTGGGCTGAAAAGGCAAGATGATTTTATAAATTCCTTTTTGAAGGCACTTTAGTCTTGCAGAACAGTCCCTGATTTCCGTCATAAATGGGATAATGTGTTACATTTGCTTTTTTTCCCCCCTCCATGAAATTTTCCCTTATCGGTCTCTACCATCAGGCTTAAGAATGACTAGTGAATACCATCTTCTGCTGTTCCATGTATTCATGGCTCACCGGGAAACTTCAGGGCCAAATACTTTGACATTTTTTCCACTAACACATCTAGACACCACTGTTTGTCAGTTTGTGTGTGTCGACTTGGCCCTGAACCAGAATAAATCATGACAAATACCATCATGAAAGTAAATTTCTATCCAGGTATAATCTGCTTTGTTCTCCAGTCACCAATGTATGAGTCGTTAGCTGAATTCATGAGAAAACTATTGCTGGCATGGTAGTATTTGCAAATTTCTCTAAATTTCTCATTTACTCTTCTACTGGTTTATATGTTAGTATGGTCTCAATTTGGCAGAAGGTAAAGATACATCTTTCTTACTCTAATGACTGAGGAGGAAGACCTTACAAAAATGATGTTTTTTTGCTTATTCATCTTCTACTAAAATCATTCCTTGAGCAGTGAGGTTTCTGTCTGAAAAAACTTAACAAAGAAATGGATTTTCTCCCTTAACATCAGGCCTGTTGGTAGGCTTTTTTTTTTTTTAGAAATAAATAGCATTCCAGGTTCCAAGACCCCGTGGATTCAACTGGTATGAATACATCAGTGTCAGATCAAGCACATTTTTCCTCATGACTTAAAACA
Source organism: Tupaia tana (assembly GCA_026018925.1). Lineage (NCBI taxonomy): Eukaryota > Metazoa > Chordata > Mammalia > Scandentia > Tupaiidae > Tupaia > Tupaia tana. The sequence goes on along the minus strand of JAKSZU010000001.1, from coordinate 250,666,398 downwards.
GCTCTTTCAATCTAAGAGTCTTTTCATGCTATTTCTAAGTGTCTTTCAAGCATGACAACTTGAAATAGTAACTTTTATTTTAAAAGCTAACGACCTGTATTTTAAAACCAATAACCTGAGCACAAGGACTCTTGAGCACATATACTTTAACATACCTTTATGTGTATGGTCCTTGGAATTGAAAATTTAAAATATAAATAAATAGATATGGTTAGTGGCCATGTATATAATGGAGAGATGGTAATATTCTTATCAACAAGATTAAGAAATTATTAGAGTTCCAAATGCAACATGATGCTCTCAATAGCCTCATCAATGTCATTACTTCTATACCCAGCCCATTAAGATAACCGTAGGATCCACCTGTCTCATATCCACATTGTAACTTAAAAAGAACATGACCGATATCTTATGAGAAAGGTAACTAACTATACACAAGTGATGCCATTACAAAAGGTAATTTCATGACTCCACATATACTGAGGTTATTAATATCACTCCTATGCAAAAACAATATATGACACTCCAAAGTACAAGCTTTGGGGGTCAGGAAGAATTTTATCACTCTCATTCAGAGGGGGGAAAAGAAAACAAACATGAAGACCATTTTTTAAATTAAAGTGTTTCATTCCCTTTTCTAAGATCCGTGAAAGGAATAGAAGTGACAAAAATGGAAGTCTAGTTTAAAGTCAGACATTAGGATTTCTGTGGCTATTAATCTTGACCAATCTATCCACTATCACACAAATTCTGTATCTAAGACTGCAGAATTCATAACTCCACTCCTCTTGTCTTTCTGCCATATGATAAGACACAGCTAAACTACAAGTAGTGCCTTCTTATTATGCCTTCTTAATATGAAATAACTGCCATACATTTGATGGTTTTCTTTTAAAAAAAAAAAGAACTATTTATTTAATTATGTTATTATTATTATTTTTTTAATTTGAACAGAGAGTGAGAAAGAGGTCCATGACTCAAACTGTGGTCAGCCCTGTGAGAGTCCAGGGCCTTAACCACCACACCACCGACCAACCCTAGTGGCTTTCCTTTTAGTATCAACTAAGTCATGTGAAGCCCATCAATTCAGGGGTCTAGATTCTCTTTAACATTGAGGAGGCAACATTTTAAACCCCGAAGACTTTACTAAATTATACAATTAAATTGTTTGCTTTTTACTAGGGCCAGGACTGTACATGAGAATTCAATGACTATATAGAAAATGTAAAAGAATAATTTAGTGAAATAAATTTAGGAAATGAGTATTATATGAACTTAAGACAACCCACATGCGGCGTGGTTTAATGCACGAACTACCGCATAGAATCAGAATAATGATCACCATTGTGACTTACTGTTAGTCAGATTCTGCAACTTGCAAATCACCTTTCTTATATCACTACAAAAAAAACCTCTGAGATCAGTGCTATTATGATTCTCATTGTATAGATGAGGAATAATGACTTGCAGAGATACAGTTAAAAACTACACATACCATTTATTTCAATCATAGGTACAGTAGTATTTTCCTGTAATAGTGTTACTCATGTAAATGAAAGACAGAAACTGTTGTATATGAGAGAATCTTACAGTAAAATACTTTCTTTCAATGTTATTCAAGTGTCGATGGCACATCAGAAAGCCAGCCTTTTTGCCCCTATTAAATGATCTTTAAATAGATTCTTCACTAATAGTTGCAATAGTCTGGCTTGGCCCAATGGAGAGCTAATGACTTAGGTTTTTAACCACCTAAGTACATTTCTAAGTCAGGTTGCAAGTGATTATCTTTGCTTGTTTAATTTTGGATTATCCTCTCTTTCTCTAGATAATTCATTTGTGCTAAAATGCGAGAAACCAGTGTTTCTTTTAACACTCCCAAATTGCCACTTGACATAAGAGTTAAGGATTGCTAACGCTTCTAAATCGACAGGCAACTGAAGCCAATCCAAGTGATACATATTCAAGGAATACATAGTCGCTGTCCAAATCAATTCATGAGAAATAAAAACCAATGCTATTTGGCTGGAATATTCTCCATGTACAGGCAAGGAAGAACAGGTAGCCAAGCCAAGTGCCACTTTGGTTTTCTGCCATGTAAACACTGCAAACAAAGCCACTGAAGATCGAAACTCCCTGCCTGCCCTACCCCTCCCCTGCTAAGATCATTTCATGGAGGAGGACGGACCAATGCCTTTACTCTGGCTATCCATTCAAGAATCAAATATAAGAGCAAGTTCTTAGAAAGAGCCCTTACCTGCTGAACTTTCACATGTGCCAAACACCATCTGTCTTTTACCTCTATTATCTTCATCGGGATTTAGAGTCAACTAGCCTCCATTTAGCTATGTCAAATAATGGACATAACATGGTCTATCCCTAGAAGTTAAGGATACAATATTTCATATTGATTGAAATAAAAGTCTATCATGTTTTTGGTTTGTTTGTTTTCCCAAGAACACACAAAGCACCAGAGTTTATATGTAAGAGTAGATAGGAACCATGCCAGTCATCAAAAGGAAGGGAAGAAGTCAATGTTTTGGCATGCAATAAACAGCATAGGTGGGGCCAACAGGTGGGATGGAGGTTAGGGAGCTAGATTCCACATGGCTGACTTCACGGTTCAAGACCTGGACTCAGCGGCTTGAAAGTCACACTAGGAGTATGTGCATGCATGCCCGAAATCCTGACAGGAGACTGGAGGAGGGATTGTGGCATGGCCACTCCCCTTTGCGGGGTAATTTCTCACGTTCTCTCTCTCTTTGTCTGGCAAGGGCATGTGCCCTATATCAAAGCAAACAAACAAACAAAAAAAAATAGAAAAAAAAAAAAAGAAAAACCAGCATAGGCTATGAAGTCAGGCTCATTTAGTCCCACTCCAGTCTCACTACCTTCTGGCTGTGTGGCCCTGGTGCCAGGGAAACCATGTAATATCACTTGGCCATGACTGTGACCATTCGTATTTCATTAGTCTTTTGTAATGATTAAATTAAGCAAGGAAATGGTGCACAGAGAACTCAAAAATAGTATGTGTTCTAGTCTATTCTGTTGCTAACAACAGAAACATATCTGAAGTTGGGTCATTTATAAGAAATAGAGCTCACAGTTTTGAGGTCCGGGATCCAGAGGCCACATCTGGGGAGGATCTTCTTGGTGGTGGGTCACAAAGCAAGACAAAGTAGAGCAGGGACAGAAGTGCCTGTGTCCATGTGTCTCTGTCCTAGCCCTCCTGCTTAAAAACCTGTCAGGATCAACCCACCAGGTTGCAGTCAGGGTCTCTGTCCTGATGATCTTAATCCTAATCCTAAAGGCCTCACCTTTCAGCACCATAACGAGATGAAGCACTCACTCTTTTAATCTCATTACAATGGCTCAGAAAATTTAACACGTCCATGTGTGTGAGAGGGGGATACATTCAAAGCATAGCAGTAGGTGCTTCTTTTTTTAAGGAATGGATGTCATATAGATACTTTGAGATATCTGACTTTACATAAGAAAAAAAAATCGTGTTTCTTTAGTATTTATTTTTATAGTTACCATTGCAGAAACATGCCTGAGACGGCAGAACAGGAAGCTCAGCCCCGGGGCCCACACTGCCTCTCAATTGCCTCTAGGTCTCGGGGACTTGAGAATCTGTCTCTGCTCGTAGGGCTCTTTATAATCCATTGATTATTTTTCTCACTGTACAAAATGTCCTTCACTTAATTTCATTGAGGTAGTTCCCCTGGGTTGTTCTGAGCAATTATTTTCTTTGTAACTTATATTGTTCAACCATCAAGAATTTTCATTTTGAAGATAACGACGCAATAATGTGATGGCATTCTTTCCGGTGACTGAACTGTTGCGGCCTAAAGAATGTCTTAAAGAACAGGAAAATAATCGACATCCATGAGCATCCTATTCTTTAAGGCAATTATGAACTAAGTTAAACACCATGAGTCTGGATTTCAAAAGGAAAAAAATAAAAGGTGAGTGGGTACAGGGAGATTTGGGAACCAACCCCAAGTAGCTGATATTTTCTACCCACCTGATCTCTGAATATGTGCAGTCTCCTCTGATCCTTAGAACAAGTCCACATGTTGGTATTGTTATTATTGTTATTTTTAAAGTTTTTGCTATAAGGCATGGGAGAGAAGGAGAGAAAGTAAGAAAAATAATCCCTGGAGAAAGAGGGGGCAAATAACCATGTTGCAAATCCTTCTCCTCCATTTTCCTCTAGGATTTTGGCATGCACGCATTGGCACTTAAGAGTGATTTTTCAAGCTGCTAGCTTTGGGACTGGGATTTGAACCATACAGTAAGACATGTGGGATCCAGTGCCTTAACCTCCACAGCATCTGCTGGTCCCATAAATTGGTATCATTAACCTTGATTTTCAAAGGAGGAAACTGAGTCCTCAGGAAGTCATACTGCATTAGGTCCTCACAGACAAAACTGCATTCAAATTTGAACCTTCTTGATGCCAACTGCCACATACCAGAAACCATATACAATTTTTTTGGGGGGGCTGGCAGGTGGCTTGGTGATTAAGGGTACTCCCTTCCACATGGCCAACTGTGGTTCGAGTCTTGGACATGGTGGCTTGTTTTCTCACTTTCCATCTTTCTCTCTCTTTCTCTAGTCAAATTAAAATCAATAAAGTTAAAGAAAATAATTCTTTAAAAAAAAAGAAATCATATATGAATTTTTAAAAAATTTATACAGTATTCCAGTCACTTTTGGTTTGAATTTCAGAAATATCTATGTCTATATGAAAATGAATTGTCCTTTTGGAAACCAGAGTGAGTCACCGGAATACAAGAAGCTGACCCACTATGTGATGAACGTCCAGATGCCTTTCTCCCTTTCTTACCCCATGGTTCAACCACATACTCTATTTCAGGGAACACTTGCATTTACTCCATGCCTTTACTCAGAGTATTAAAGTGTAAATGCATTCATAAAATAACCATTTATCATGGTGTCAGTTATATTCACTGCAGCGAGAATGAGTGTCTAATTTATCTGGAGACCAGGTTCCCTGTAAGAAAGCTTAAGATCAGAAAAGAATTATGATCGGGACCAGCATGTGGTGAAGTAGTTAAAGCTCTAGACTCCCACATTGTCAACCGTGATTCGAGGTCCAGACCCAGTGGCTTGAAATTCATACCAGGCGCACATGCGCATGTGTCCAAAAATTCCGAGAGGAGAATAGAGAAGAAAGGGCTGCAGCAAGGCCATCCCCCCCCGGGGGGGGGGGGGGGAGGCAATTTCTTGCTTTCTGTCTCTCTGTCTATTCAGAAGCACACACGCCCTATAGCAAAAAGTCTCTCAAAAAAAAAAAAAAAAAAAAAGTAATAGAGAGCCATGGTGTCCCATACACATTAAGAAGGGGAGCACTGGAATTTGGGGAATGCCAAAGTCAAACAATAATAACAATAAAATACAATGCCAACAACAGAAACAGGATCATAAGTTTACCCAAGGCTGGGCTGTCTGAAAAACTAATGAGTTTCAAGGCTACATTATACGTTTCCAAATAAGGGCAATTTGCCATTCTATCTGGAAAGGCTTCTGGGTCTGATGCTGTTTCTCCTCGCCCTTACTTTATCATTATACACTAGGCAGCCATTCTGCTGTTTTATTGGTTGTCAACAATATCATCTGCCGTAATAATGGAGGGAGAAACTCCACACTGGCAGGAGCCATGCGTCAGGGTGCCTTGTCATCTACCTGCCAGGATGCTGGAATGTTCCAGTGCATTTCCAGTGCTCATTCTGTACAAGTCATAATCTAACAGATGGCACCATTAAGTAAGTGTCTCTGGTAGTCAGTCTCTTTGAAAATGAGGGGGAAGCAATGCAGAATAAAATTAAGTTGACTAGAATAATACACATCCTTATTCCTTACAGTATGTTGACAATGGCTGACAAATTTCTAGCGGATATCATCTCACAGAACATGCACAGTCACATTTTACAACAACATAAACTGAGATGGTAAGATACCTTGATAAATAGCTACTTTCTCACCCCAGGCTGCCTTCTCCTCTCTCTAGACACATGGACAGCTCCCATTACCATCAGCCAGGGGAGAATTACATACTGCTCAGGAGATAGCTTCAGAAACGGTGAGGAGACATTAAAAAGATGCATTTGAATCATGTGGCCGTAGAAAGCAAACAGGCTCTACAGAATATAATATCATTTTCTGAGGCAAAAAAAAAAAAAAAAAAAGAAAAAGGATACTCTGTGCAAAAGAAAGGTAATGGGGACAAAATTAGTCTTCTAAGTACTGACAGTGAGCCGTTAACAAGGTAAAATGACCAAATATTGGTCCAATTTGGAGCTTGCATGTTCTGTGTAGGGAATTATGATAATGCGACAAGGTTATCGTTATAATTAGGAGAGTAATTAAAGTAATAGAGTAATAGTACTTGTGCATTTTTTCTCAGTCAAGATTTAACTGCAGAAAAAGAGAGAAAAAGAACACATTCTTCCTTTTATTTTTTCTTTTTTGTTTCCCGCAGCATCAAGGCATCCAAAAGCAATTAAGATGAGCCACGTTGACACGTAACTCTTGCTCGTGTTTTTCTTATGAACAACTGTTTTTTGTTTTTGTTTTTGTTCATGGCTACAAATTCCTGGTCACCCAGCATGGATTCTACATGTGAAGAGTATCTTCGTAAGAAACCAGTCTTCCTTTGTGTGTGATATCAACTGTAAACCTGATGGATTAAAATGTATTTCTCTTTACTACTTCCTAATTCTGGACTTAATTCCAATGAATTGTAAGTTCGCACCTTCTCACCTACAAAAATGAAGGAAAACAAAACTGTTTCACGTGATGAAGTATTAATCCAGGGGTACCAGCAGACATGAATTTAAAAAATAAATAAGGCTGACTTAATAGCACAGTAGTTAAGAATTGTTTGTAGGGAGCTGACTCACACATGACTAACAGTGGTTCAAATCCCAGCCCAGGCAGTTTAAAAAACATGCCTGGCATGTGAGTGTACCCCAAATCCGGATACAGCATGGCCATGCCCCATTGGGGGTGCTTTCTCCTTCTCTCTCTCTCTCTCTCTCTAGTGAGCACATGGGCCCTCTGGCAATTAAAACTAATTTAAACAAATAAATAAATATACCTGTTCATCCCCAAAGACTCACAGCTGGGACAGACACACTCCATCTGGCAGAAATACTTTGAAGTACAGAAATGAGGAAACCCATTAAGAGATTTGTTTAAATTCCTGGGGAAAGAAAGGATGAGCCTGACAAAGCTGCTGGGAATTCAGCATTTTACTCAAACCCTGTGGGCTTCCTGAGACGTATAATCAGACATGAAGTGAGAGTGATCCAGGCAGACCTAAGAATGTCACTATCTAAATGCTGCTCGAGCCACTGGAGGAGACTAGGGGGCAAGGGTTTCATCTGTCACCTGCGATCTCACGTCAGGTGGCCACTGGTAACACAGAGTCAGAGTGGTGAGTCCTAGAACATCACTAGAGGGGCCCCGAGCCGTGTGACCCTGTGAGAGTGATGGATCTGTGTGAGACCCCTTGCTCTTACCTGAAGAACAATGATCACATTCATCTGACCTGCAAAGCTACTACAAGGTAAAATGTAAAAGTGCTATAAAACCAGCAACGTATACATGTAATATATACTCTATGTTCAGACATATATGTGTACATACACACATACACATATATGTGAAAAGATTTCAAAGTTCATGAGAAAAACTGAATTAAAGTACAAGTGTATTTTGGTGTAAAAAATTAAGAAATCCATGCACAGATTTTTTAATTTTTAAAATTTTACCAGAGGACTGGTCTGAGAAGTAGTTCATGTTGGGAAAATTCTCTTTAAAAGCCAAATGATGTATAGCGATCGCATGTTTAAAAAAAATAAGAATATAAAAGTTTTTACCAAAGGGTGCATGTACTAACCAGAGAGAGACAGAGGGGAGAGAGAGAGAAGGAGAAAGCAGCTACCTGGGGTATAATCTCACCATAATCACTTCTCCTCCAGCTCTTCCTCCTGTTGGGACTTTGGCCTTGGAAGTACAGGCACCCAACATGTTTCTCGAATCGCTGGATCTGGGACTTGAACCATGCAATTGGCCATGGAGAATCCAACTGCCTTATCCCTCATGCCACAGGCTGGCCCAGATTTTCTTAGTACATGTCTGCCATGAACCTTTTGAAGACCCTTGCATATGACACACATGGATGTCACCTTTATTACAAGCAGCTATGTTTTACCTCCCTGACTAACTTTCCTCTGGGGAGAATAGCGCATTCAAGGAACATGTGAACTATTTGGAAAAGAACTAATGTTAATTTCGTGTGAATTAATCCCAAGTAACTTACTATATTTACTATATCCATTGTACTTTCTTCTTTCTTCCTACCTAACAAATCCCTGCTCCTTTGTCAAGGATCAACACAAACGTCACCTCCTAGTGAAGACTTCCTAAGGTCCCACAAGGGAAGTGATCTGTGCACACAATCCTACGTCACGGCTCATGGCTCCCTGATCATGAAAAACTTAAGAATAGGAACTGAGTCCTCCACATCACTGCACCTCTATATGTGGAGCACAATCTCAAAGAGCACGCATTCGTAGAGGTGCGTGCACGTGAGCCTGGCTGGCTAGGAAAGCTGTGGACTGGGATCATGATGTGAGACCCTGTTGAAGATACTTGTTTTTCTTTCTCTATCTCCTACTATCATGGGGGAAAAAAAAAAAAAAGGAACCAGCAGTTAGCGTAATGGCTATGTCGCTGGATTCCCACGTAGTTGACCGCGGTTCGCGTCCCGGACCCGGTGGCTTAAAACTCACGCCGGGCATGTGTGCGTGCGTGCCCAAGATCCCGAGAGGAGAATGGAGGAGAAGGGATTGTGGCGTGGCCATCCCCTCTGGGGGCTGATTCCTCACTCTCTGTCTCTATGTCTCTCTCTGTCTGGCAAATGCATGCACCCTATAGCAAAAACCTCTCCAAAAAAAAAAAAAAAAAAAAAAAAAAAAAAGCATGTCGTGGCTAGCAAATGGCATAGAGGTTATGTCGCTGAACTCCCACATGGCCAACTGTGGTTCAAGCCCCAGACCTGGTGGTCTGAAACTCATGCCTGACATGTGTACATGTGTGCCCAAGTTCTTGGCAGGAGAATGAAGGAGAAGGGATAGTAGTGTGGCCATCCCCCCTGGGGGGTGATTTCTCACTTTCATTCTCACTGTCTCTGTCTCTGTCTCTGTCTCTCCAGGGAGCACACATACCTTAAGGCAAAAAGCCTATTAAAAACAAAAAAAAGCATGTGTTCTGGGGCCAGCAGATGGTGTGGTGGTTAAGACTTGATCGCAGGGTGGCCATTCCCCTCAGCAGATGATTTCCCATGTTCTCTCTCTCTGTCTCTGTCTCTCTCTCTCTGGGATGCACACTCCCTATGGCAAAAAATTTTTTTTAAAAATGTGTTCGGGGACCAGCAGTTAGCGTAATGGCTATGTCGCTGGACTCCCACGTAGTCGACCGCAGTTTGAGTCACGGACTCGGTGGCTTAAACTCATGCCAGGTGCGTGTGCGTGCGTGCCCAAGATCCTGAGAGGAGACTGGAGGGATTGCGGTATGGCCATCCGCCCTGGGGGGTGATTTCTCACTTTCTGTCTGTCTGTCTCTGTCCGTCTGGTGAGTGCATGCGCCCTATAGCAAAAAAACTCTCAAAAAAAATATATATATATGTGTTCATGAGGCTGATTAACAAATTATTACATGCATAATTGTGCCATTTATGTGTGGGTGTGTATTTTTATATGAAGGGTCTTCAAAGAGTTCACAGACTATGTATATGATGGAAAAAATGATGCGTGAATGTCAAAATTTTGGTGCCAAAATAAACCCATACTTTAATTTCGTTTTGCAATATACTTTTTGAATACACCTGTGCATCTATCAATGTATATGCAGGTGCTTCCATATCTATCTGTTCACGCAAATGGATTTTAAAAGCGGGCTTCTCCGATTAGGATACTAAACCCTTCGGAAGTCACTAGTCATCCTGTACACATTACCCAATCCAGAGACTATTCAAATAACTAGTTCCTTTAATTCAGAATACATTATTTCCCAAAGGTTATTATCTGCTCAGGCAATAACAGTATCATAACAATTGCTCTAAAGAAACAATGTGTCAGATATTCATGATACAAAAGCATTCCAAAAACAAAATGTTGATCTAGAAAGGAATCATGTAGCAGGAACTCCCTGGTGAATAAACACTTAGATGCTGCTGCAATGGCTGCTCTTCAGCTGAGCAACTGCATCTCCCCCTCTCTTCTGCGATGTGATTTGAAACTGAAAGCATTAAGTAGCAAGGAGCGCTGTAATTAAAGCTTCAAACAAAAAAATGATTGAAGAAACACTGAAAGCGACTTCTCCTTTGAAAATGCATTTCAATTCTCCCCATGCCTCTAGAAGAAAAATGCTTCTGACAGTCTATATTTTACCACGGTTCCATTTAATAATGCATATCGACATTTATCCAAGAACATCAGCCATTGTTTTACTTCTCATTTTAAATCAGCGAAGCACCTGCCCACTCCTATGACTCCCCATCTGTGTCCTCCTCCCACTTGCCCAGTTTATTTTCTGGTTTTTTTTTTTTCATATTTACTTAGTATTTTTTATTTATTTTTGAAGCAAGAATCAATGTTGCAGGTATAAAACACCAATCCTATAAAAATCTTGAATACAACCCTAGGAACAAATGAGACCTTTTATCTCTTAGGCTGCTTACAAAATAAAAGTGTCCACACAACCCAACTAAAAACATGGACACACACAACCACACACACAGACACACACATTCCCAGTGAAAAGAAGATACAAGTAGGCTTCATTATCCTTATGGTCTGTTCTTAGAACATCCTACAAGATGCCTTCTGTGCAAGTCCACTCTGTGCTTCATTTCCTGAACAGGGTCCCGGACGGACTATTTTCACGAGAACCAATTTCCTTCTGATATAACTAATGATATGAGCCAGGTGGTTCTGAGAATTGTCATTTTGGGGGGAATTATTTTATTGGACTTTATTTATTTATTTTAATTTGATCAGAGAGGGACAGTGTGTGTGTGTGTGTGTGTGTGTGTGTGTGTGTGTGTGAGAGAGAGAGAGAGAGAGAGAGAGAGAGAGAGAGAGAAAGTGAGAAAGCAAGCCACCAGGTCTGGAACTCAAACCATGGTCGGCTATGTGGGAGTCCAGCCCCTTTAACCACCACACCACCTGTTGGCCCCGAGAAGTGTCTTTCTGATATGCTTTTGTTGTGTTTTTGCTTTTTGTTTTGTTCGTTTGTTTGTTTGTTTTATATTCTATCTGGGTCTGTGTCAGGCTGCCACCCAGCCTAGCTCTTTCTGTAAAATCGAGGTGTCCTACTCATAATATCTTGTATGAGTACTTTAAACTTCTAGAGAAGTAATTCAAAATTTACTCATCGTTTCAATACTCAAGTGCTGCGGAGGCATTACAAGATGAATATGATATGAACCTTGCTCTTAAGGCATTTGAAAATGAATAGCATAACTACCTAATAAAAAATGTTTTTAAAAAGAACACTGAAAATTAGTCATAGTTTTAAGCTTGCATTCAGGAGGAAGGGCTGTTTTGCAGTTTTAGTCATATGCTTACCAGATCAATTACAAATAGTACTGAAATTGTGCTAGTATAGCAGGATGCATAACTAGTACTGCCAGCTAATACCTACTGTGCACATGTCAGGTGCTAGGCACTGTTTTGAGCATGTTCCATAAATTAACTCACTACTGTCAACAACTTTGTAAGGTAGGCGTCATTATTATCTTCATGCTCTAAACGAGAAAAATGAAGACACTGGGAGACAAGTAACTTGTTGAGATAACCCAGTATATATGATAAGAAGAGATGAGGTTTGAACTCAAGAAGTGTGGCTCCAGGACCAATTTTACAAGTTTCTTCCTTTTCTTTCTTTTCTTCCCCCTCCCCGCCCGCCCCCCCCCCCCCAGAGATTTTTGCTTTAGGGCGCGTGCACTCACCAGAGAAACAGAGAGAGACAGAGAGACACAAAGTCAGAAATCACCCCTAGAGCGAGATGGCTGAGCCACAATCCCTTGTCCCTTCTTCTTTTGGAACTTGGGGCACGCACGCGCACTCACTCACCCGGTTTGAGTTTCAAGCCACAGATGCAAGACTCACAGCAGAGGGCAACAAGAATCCAGTGCCTTAACCGCTGCGCCACCTACTGGTCGCAACCAGTTTCTACACTCGTTCTCTAGGAATTGGACGCCTGCAGAGCAGAGCAGATCCAAGACGGTGGGGTTGAAAATGGCTTCTCTCTCAATCACATGTGTGACCCCCAGACCAAGCTCAGGCTCTGATTTGTTGTAAAGCTAAACATTTTTAGTAATAGTATTTTATCACTAACTTTTTGAAATGAGCAGAGTACTACTTGCATGTCTGATTTAAGGAAAGAAGCAGGGTATTTGGGGTATATGCTAAATCCCATCAAAAAGCAAACTAGAAATTGAAAAGAAGGCTCCTACCAATGAAATGGGTGTGCTGTGCGCATACCCCTGTGAACTTTTTTTTAGAACAACTCAGTGGGCATTCTCGCAGAAAGGTAAATATTGCAGATGGAATCTAATTGCCTATAGGATACCACATTTGTTTAAAAAAAATACAAATGTCCAGACAGCACTACTTATCATTATTGCTTTGAATTAATTTAAAGAGAATCATCTGTATATTCCACACAGTTCAATTAAGTATAAAACAACTATATTCACAAGATAGAATTTGCCAACTTAATGGTAAATTTCTTAATTATATGGCCTCAATCCATATTGCACTAACATTTCATTACTATATACAGCTCAACGCTCATTTTTCCTCTAGTCTTTAAAAGCGTCTAGTTTTTAGTTGGCTTTTTTCTTATTTTCTTCTCTTCTTAGCAAATCATTTTAAAATTTCAGGCAGGGGAGAAATAATTATATTGCAGATATGTATCGTCGTCTAGGAACCTAGAATTTTCTGACATACCGATGAGTTCATATCTGAAGATACAGCAAGATTAGGATTGTTAACCTCCTTCAGCCCCGAGGTCAGGTGCTGAATCTCCTGTGACATTTGAAGTGAGCAACTCAACTTCAATATGTTACCAGTGTAGATTTTCCCTCTATCCCTTCCAATAAAGATAGCTTTTATGCAACAAGCGAAATCAAATTTCTAACCTGCACACCAAGTCTCTAAGGACCAAAATCACATTAGCAGAATGATAACTATCTCCATTAGACAGGCATTATTAGACGATGTTATAGGTCTTTAATCCACATCAGTGCATTCTGCAGGGTGTGATGCACACCCAAGGGGTGAGGATGTGTGGTGCTGGCATGTGTCAGGTGTCACCTCTGACTCTTCAGGACAATGACTTAGCACCTTCAGCCACAGGGAAAGGGACCTCAGTGTCAGACCTTTACCAGTATCCTGCAGTGATACAAAATTGTTCTTTAAAAACAAAATTATTTCATTTGCTGTATTATGATTATTATTTCATTTGCTATAGGGCACATATGCTCATGAAAGAGAGACAGAGAGAAAGTAAGAAACTAAGCAACCAGGTCTGGGGCTCAAACCATGGTCAGCCATATGGGAGTTCAACACCTTAAGTACCCCCCCCCACCTGCTGCCCCCACAAACTGCTCTTTGAAGTAGGCTGAGCTTATTAAAAATCAGATCAGCAACTCCCTTTTTACACTCAGAAAGTAATCATTAAAGAGCAAAAACTATTCCTTGGATTATGTTTAAAACTACACTAATATTCATAGCATTCATTATCTTGGCCGACGTCAATGAGTTAAGTTTTACGAATAATGGATCAAGGGGAAAATATCACAACTTAAAGAAGGAGGCATTCTCAATCCTATCAGGTGAGCTGATTCTGCAGACAGCTTTCACTGGAAAGTTAGATTTGGTTCAGGAAAGGAGTGGAGTATTCAAAATCGATACAGGTATATGGTGATATCTTTGACTTCACTAATGTAAACTGTGTCCATTTTCATGCTAGGAAAGACCATTTTATACACTGTAAAGAAATACAGTGACTGGACGTGAATTTTTTAAAAGGTAAATAAGCAAATAAACAGGGTAGGTATAGGAACCACACAGAACTCGTTTAATGAGACCTGAGAGTCACCTGTAGGTCATTAGTGCTCTTCCAAAAATGTAAAATAAAAATAAGTTGTTGTACATCCTATTCATCTTGGACTACATTTCTTAGATGCACTACTATGTTATAAAATGATGCACACACGTACTCTGTAGTAAGGGTATTTGTGGCCTATCATAGAGCTCACTGGTGTTCTCTTCTGCCAGGTATTCTGCAAGATGACAGTTCGTTAAATCCCCAGGAAGCCCATTAAACTAGTACTTAAAACTTCTTAGTATTGGGGACTTCAATAAGCACATGTTAATTTCTGGCTTAATAATCATTTTTGCTTACATATATGCGGTGTCCTATGGAATGTGATAAAGCCCTCTAATAAGTCAAGCTCTCCAAAAAAAGAATAAAATTAAATGTTGACCCCCTTTCTTCTATATGAAAATGAAAGAGAAGGGAGACTTCGCTTTACAATTCTGATGAGATTTTCTTTTCAATTTAAACTAGCTTCAGAATCATATCTGACAAGGATCCATCTCACCTTGCAAGCTACGAACTGTTTGGCTTTATTTATTTATTTATTTATTTTTAATTTTTTTCCAGAGGGCACTAGCACTTACCAGAGAGACACAGACAGAGACAGAGAAAGGGAAAGTGAGAGAAAGCAACCCCTCTGGGGCATGGTCACATTGCAATCCTTCCTCCTCTCCTTTTCCCTCCTTTTGGGATTTCGGGCCCACATACACACATGCCCAGTGTTTCTCAAGCCTCCAGTCTGGTACTGGAACCATGTGGTCAGTGCTGTGGGATCCAGCTCCCTTATCCAACAGTAACCTCGACAGCTATGGCCAGCAATCGACAGAGCTGAGTTTTAATGCACCCCCAAACACACCTCTAACACTGTCTCCTCAATAGCACAACCCAATTCTATCCTCCAAAATTACAATGCCTCACAAAACTCCCAAACAACAATGTATTATCTCATATTGGAGGTAAGTTAAAATCTTCCTTTTCTGTCCTTTGCTTTCCCTCTCATCATCATATCTCCCGTCCACAAGCACTTGCTAAATCTCAGCTATATATATCCACAATCAGCAGATCTAGCCACAAAAATAGGAACCCAACATCGGTAATTCCCTAGGGGTCTCTTAAAAAAAAAAAAAAAAAAAAAAAAAACTGGCCACTACGAAATTGTAGTCTAAAAAACCGCTCCCATGGCAATGGTGTCCTCGTTGACGTTGATATTTCAGGGCCGGTAACCTTCAGCATGGCACTACCCACTGCATCCTTTATCTGTGTGAGCTGCCAAGGACAGCCGGATGCACCTTTAGTAACAGTGATAATGCACATGCCCAAACAACGCTGCCCAAATCAAGAGAAAACAGCCAGTAGGTGGAACGTGACTGCTCTGGGAGTGTCCCCTGCCGTAATCACGGTACCGCTTTGCCTGAAAGTCTTCAATTCACAAAAACCCCATCCTTGAGATTGAGTCTAGGAATCATGCATTGAGCACTGCATGGAAAAAAGTATCATCACTCCTGCAGTATTCTAGAACTAGATCCTGGCTGTTTGGCTGGAAAATTTTTCAGACTTCATACAGTGGCAGAAGCATCAGATATACGAGCAGTAAGACTCATTAGTTATTGCAGCTTAGGCGGCTCAGAAGGATTTCAATAATAGCTTTCTCACATCAAAGGTGTCACCATCAGCCCTCCAAGTCCAGCCATAAACCCAAAGCTCTCCACGCCTTACCTGTCTGCATCAGAAAACACCACAATAGAGGACAGAATCATCAACATTATCATTCTCAAACAATTGCTGGACTCCTAGAGGGACCATTTTTTTCTCTTTGAAGAGGCCCGTGGGACATTCCAGGATTAGCTATGATGGCTTTGTCCTTTGGGGAGCTTTGGTGGGCATTATTTATGCTGTTGGGTCAGTAACACAGAAATACGTTAAAGTCAGCGCTTTTTGAAAACATCAGCAACACTGACCGTAACTTTGTTCAAGTGTGCCATGTCAGAAGATTTTCTAAAACAAGGGGGCTTCGAGAGTTCACAGAAAGTGTACACAAAATATGTTAAAAACTATGTATGGATTTCAAAAAAATTTTGTGCCAAAATAAACTCTTAATTGTATTCCAGTTTTCCATGGACTTGTGGAAGTCTCCTCTACTGAGCACTTAAAGGCTGCAAGTGCTGCGCTAAATGCTTCCTGTGGACTGGCTCATGCAATTCTTAGGACGATTCTTTAAACGAAATTTATTATTGCTATTCCCACCTTGCCCATGAAAAAATTGAGGCTTATACAGGTTAAGTACCTTCCTAAGGTGACAGAGCTAGAGCAGCAGAGGCATCTCAAGCCCAAACAGACTAAATCTAAAACCTAACTTAGAACCACTCATGCCAACTATCTAGATTCTGAGAATCGGAGAATTACTGAAACTACCTGGCCCCATACAGATGAAGAAACTGACAGCCAAGGCTAAGTAATTTGACAGGAGTTAAGGACTTGTATTTTTTTGTTTTTTTCTCTTTTAGAAGTCAAAGATTTGGGGACTAGGAGAAGACATAATGGTGATGTTGCTGGACTTTCATGTAGTCAACTGTGGTTCAAGTCCGGGACCTGGCAGCTTAAAGCTCATGCTGGACACGTGTGTGCATGCCCAAAATCCCAAGAGGAAAATGGAGAAGGAATTGTGGCATGACCATCTCCCTGGGGTGGGGGGGGGGATGATTTCTCACTTTCCATCTCTCTCTCTCTCCCTGGCAAGTACATGCATCCTATAGCAAAAATCTCTTAAAAAAAATTTAAGAAGTCAAAGATTTTTTACAGACAACAGGAAGACTAGATTCAGTTCTCTTATCTACCATTCTATCGATCTTCTGAGTATCCCATCCTGCTTGTAGAATTCAAGTCATGCCATTAGTTGTTGGTAAGGTGACTATTTGGTACACAGCTATACAAAACAGGGGACATGACATGACCTTCAGCATTTCATTTTCCTCTTTGGGAATCTAGAAATAGGGATAATTATACATGCCCTACATACTACAAGAAATAAGAAAGTACAGAGAAATAAACCAAAAAGAAAACTTCAAGAAATAAAAGGAATATGAGTTACAAAACTGGAAAGGATTATAGAAAACGTCCCACATTCAAGTTCCTCACTGCCTAGCTACGCTTTCTCACTAGCAGTAATTGGATTAAATCTTAAATTGTCTCACTAGGGTCCATTAAAATCTCAAATACGATCTTTTTTTTTTAGGAATTTCAGGGCAGAATCCATGTAAATATTCATTTACTCCACGCATCCATGCATGTATTCATCCATCCATTTCTTAAAAGAACTTTTGGAAGTGGCAGTTAGCTAGTCACATGTAACAACCATAGACTAAGATTCTACTCTGCAGAATGCTTGTTATAGCTTGTTTCATTTCATCTTTATAGACCTCTATCAATTATTCATACCTGCATTCTACAGAAGATGTTTAGACAAAATTTTAATTTACCCCAGGTTTCAGTCAAGGAGCAGAAGAACTGGTATGTGAATCAGGCTCTTTTGACTCAACACCAATCAACGATGCTGTGCTTGGGAGTCTTTCTACCTGGGCTCATGTTAGGATGTGCCAAGGTCCACAGGTACCACCTTCCGCTATTAAAGAGGGAAAATGGATATGCCCCCAGAATCTTTGTTGTCATCACTTATTCTTTAAAGAGGTCAGTCATGGAGTGACGTGAAGAAAGCAAGCATTTCACATTTTTATAAGTTTTTAATAAAATACTCCTTGGAGAAAGTTAATAGCTACTATACAGGGAAAAGAATATACTAGAAGGTTATTTCTACCACCAGCATGACTATGCCATTCTCTAGTTACTCCCCTATGCACCCTCCAAATTTCCTAACCTTTCTAGATAATCTCATTTTTATGTCAGTTCAATTATGATCAAATGGTCCCTTTTACCACCTTGCAGATATCAACAATCCTTCCTCCTTAAGTAACATGTTCTTCACATTGAAGAGAAAATGGAACTTGAAACTTAAATTCCTTCAACTTCTGGCTAAAAGGTCTGGCTAAAAAAAAAGAAGAAAGAAAGAAAGAAAGAAAGAAAGAAAGAAAGAAAGAAAGAAAGAAAGAAAGAAAGAAAGAAGAAATCAGGGACCAGCAAGTGGCATGGTAGTTAAGGCAGTTGGATCCCACATGGCCGACTGTGCCATTTCAAGTCTGGGACCCGGCAGCTTGGAAAACATACCAGACACATGTATGTGTATGCCTCAAATTCTGAGAGAACAGAGGAGAAAGGATTACAGCATGGCCATTCTCCATCGGGGGAGAGGACCGTTTTTGCTTTCCCTCTCTCTGTCTTTCTCCAGCAAGTGCAGGTGCTCTTTAGCAAATTGAAAGGAAAAAAAAAAAAAAAAAAAGAAGGAGGAATCAGAAACACATCCAAACTACCAGTTAAGTGAAATTTGGGTTTCTCACTAGTTTTCATTATTTAAGTCTGTCATTTAAGGATGGAGAGTTCCTGAGTATTTTCAGATATGTATCTGTGTGTTTCTATTTCTATTTCTATTTCTATTTCTATTTCTATTTATAGAAATTCTACCAACGTTTCTTCAATGACCTAGCAATACAGATTGTGGAGTAGGAGAGCAACTCAAAAGCCAGCTTACTTGCACATGTGTCATAAGAAAACCAAATTTAAGCTAAGACCCCAGATTAATTAGTCTTGTTATTTTAAAGATCGCTAATGAAGGAAATACTATAATTTCCCCCTGAAAGCCCATCCGGATGTCCAAAGTGTATAATACAAAGAGATGAACCCTTCCACATAAAGGGAAATCAAGTATAAGTTCTAATGTCCAGGGGTTTTTTTAGGTTTAAAAGAATGTGAATATGATCTATAAATCCTTCTTTATCTTCAAACAGTGAGATTCCAGACTGTAGATAAGCCTTTAAACTGAAATCGAGGTAATGGCCAAAACACGAACTTCCATGCAACACCAGAAAACATGTTTATAAATATATAATTTGCATAACTGTGGGGTTTTAGTATAGAAAGCACCTTTATAACTTTGGATAATGCTAATATACACACCCAAACTGACTTATTATAATTACATTGGTCATTTGTGCTGAATGGAACATGTATCATTTCACATCACGTTTTCCACAGCGTGGCCTGCAATGAACTTATTTACTTGCCTTGTGTTTTTGTTTTTGTTTTTGTTTTTGTTTTTTTGCTTCCCTCTTTACAACAGCTGTCCTTTTGCTATTTAGTGTTTTCTAATAGACTTTCTAAATGTTCATTCTTAGAAGCTCTTACTTGAGAATTCCACCTAGTGAAAACATTCACAGAACTGTCCCCATAGACTTGATTACAAACATCGCTATTTTCTCATTTGTAGTGACAAGCTGAAATTTAGAAGAAAAATTATTTTTCAACTGTTGATAAGCCAGCATCCTCTACAGGCAGCTGGTTTTAAGGGCACTTTCTTTGGGTAATTCCTTTCCAGTAATCCATGATACCCACTGTTTTAGAGGTGATAAGACTGCTGGGAAGATGTTTCTTTCCCCCCCAGAAAGAGAAGTGATTTTTAAGAGTTCTTCAACAATAAGTTTCCTAGTTGGGACAGAGTGGTGCTATTTCTAGGGTCTTTTATCTCCTTTTGCACCATAGAAATAAATATTACTATAGAGAAAGTAAGTGCAAGATGCACTGTGGGCCTTTAGAAGGCTCTTTAGAGAAAGAGTAACATGCTCTTACAGAACAGCCTTATCAATGCAGAAAAAAAAAAGCTATTTATAGGCCACAATATGCCCATTAGTTCAAACGGGAGAGCAAAAGGAAAGGGCATTAACATATACTAGGACTTGTGAGGAAGGGCCAGCCCCATGGCATAGTGGTTAAGGGAGTCAGATCCCACATGGCTGACTGCACGGTTCAAATCTCAGCCACAGCCTTGAAAAGTATGCCAGTGTATGTCACCTGCATGCCCTAAATCCTGACAGGATGGAGAAATGGTGGAGGGGGTACTGTGGCATGAACACATCCCATTGGGGGGTACGCTTTCCCTCTCTCTTGTCTCTCTGCCTCTAGTAAGCATACAACCCTCGGGCAAATTTTATTTTTTTTTTTAAATTGAGGAAGTAGATGCAGAGATGAAACATAAGAAAGTTGTCCTCACTGGTTGAAAGAGAGTGTACAGATCCAAACTCCCACCCTACATCTTGATAGGACTCTCTTTTAAAAAGAATATAATTAGGAGGGCCAGCAGGTGGCGTGGTGGTTAAGTGACCAGACTCCCACATGGCTGACTGTGTTCCAAGACCTGGACTTGGAAGCTTGCTTTCTCACTTTCTCTCTCTCTCTCTCTCTCTCTCTCTCTCTCTCTCTCTCTCTCTCTTTCTCTGGTGAGCGTGTATGCCCTATACCTAATTTTTTAAAATAATAAATAACATTAAATAAATAATTTTTAAAAAGAATAATCTTTTTAAGATTTTGCTATAGGGAGTGTGTGTGCTCACCAGAGACAGCCAGAGAGGGAGAGAAAGAGAGTCTAAGAATAAGTGAGAAATCACCCTACCCCCAGGGAGGATGGCCACATCACAGTATAAAAAGAATACAATTATGGAGATAATAAAAAGCATGTGATTATTGTATTTTTCAAAACATCCAGATGTCTTGAAATATTCTAGCAATCTGGAGTCTATCGTTTCACAATATCACAAACATCTTTCAGTATAAACTACCATACCACTAATTTGGGCTATCAAGCCTTGGTTGTAAGAATCCAATTCAACATAATCAAGTTCTAATGCCACTGATTATTTCTATTTGCTCTTGCCTAGAGGCCTGGAAAGAGTACAGGTTTTATAAATATAAACACAGGGCTCATGATGTTTTTGGAATGTTCTACCTTCCTGTTTTCAAAGCAAGAGACTTCACTGCTTTGAGAAAGTATTCCATGGAGAGGACAAAGGCAGCTTCTTCTTTCAGAAAATTTTAAAATGTATATACATCAGGGTTACTGGTGAACATTTTGTAAGCAGATTTTGTAAATATTAATTTCCTCAGTATTTAAAGTCTGATAAGAACTAGTATATACTAGGGTAGACATAGGAACTAGCATAGACGTAGCCCTGTATCTCATGTAGGATTCACAGAGGCAGGTTGGGGTCAGACACCTGAGTTCAATTCAGCTTTTCAGTATTTACTGGGCATGGCCTTTGCCCTGAAGGAGCTCACCATCAGGAAGTGGACACAAAGCATTTGGTGAAATTTTATACTACACTGAATCTCCTCTAGAGATAAGAGTGGAGGGAGGCACACTATAAATTTAGCTCAGAAGAGGGAAGATTACCTTTCTTTGGAAAAATTAGTGGAAGGTCCAGAAAGAAGGATGTTACTTGTCAGATTTGACCTATTTGTAATGCGGTCATTTCTCCACTATTCCCCGGCTCTCTCAGGAGTTTAGACCTGATCTTATAAATAATGGGAAGTCATACTACCAGTGCAGAAAGAAGACAGAGTAATTAACTGGTGTGCAGATCACAGGAGGAAAGACAGAAGAGAAATGCATGTGGGCTGAAGTACAATGGCTCAAGCAGACCAAAGCAAAAGGCCAAGAACAGAATTTGAAAAAAAATGTATAAAACTAGTGAAGATGCGTGAAAGAAAGTAACTGAATTTGACTCAAAGTAGGAGTTCTAGACAGCGTATCTTGTTTAACAAAGACATGTGGAATAAGCATGAGTAGGCCTTTGCTGAGAATGATGTGTTCATTCTAACACATACTGACGCTGAAGTCCAGCAGAAAATCCAGACTTCAGCACTCAGAGTGGAGTAGGAAGAGTGCTAGCAGGCCACAGGATGACCCTTGGCAGATGTACGTTGGCTAGACAACAGCCAGGCAGCCATTTCCAGTAGGTGTGCCACTAGTATGTTCAAGTTTGTTTTTGTTTTTGTTTTTGTTTTTTACATGGCTTGATTATTTTTCAACTGTAGGTGGCAAATATTTTAGCTCCACCCAATTCAACTAGATTTGCAGAGCCACTGCCACAGATTAAAAACACCAGGGCCAAACAGAACTGGTATTTCTATTTGGTCATGGAGCTGGCTGGACGTGGAGCCATTTACCAAATTGCTTTAAGACTGAGTGGTGCCCACTTTCATAAACAATCCCATCAATGAGCCCCCCTACCCTGACTCAGCTCAGAAATAACCTACAGTTGCCTCATGACAACGTGCATAAGAACATAAAAACAACTGAAGGCGTGGGTCTAAATGCCTAAGGGGAAGAAAAGGGATTAAGGAATGGATCATTTAATTTGCCTGGCGTCAATAAAATTTATATGCAAGTGCCACGGACAAATAATCAAAGGATTGGCATTACAGTCACAGAATTCCAAAAGTACAAGTTTGTACATGCAGAGATGAAGGCACCCATAGAAAGCGAGTGAGAAATGGAAGAGATGGTCAAAATCCAATTCAACAGGGTGGCACTTGCAAGCACTAACTGGGCTTCATTTCAAATTACCAACATGCAACAAGCCTTCCTCAGCCTATCTCTGCTGCATTTTTTTTCACCCAATAAAAAGCCTGCTGCCTGAACAATTACAGAGATGTAGAATAGGAGTGAATCTGACCTATTTATAACTCAATCATTTTTCCATCATTCCCCAGCTCTCTCCAAGGCTGCACATTGTATGCTCTTGCTGCTCTTTGGTCCTTTCCTTGTCCATTATCACCTCCGCAGGGAAAAAGAGGTGAATCCCTAATCCATCCATTTAACTATGGGAAGAGAGAGTGTTCTCTACAATAAGTGTAGCCCTTACTCATTAGGCACTTATTCACATAGACTTTCGCTAGTGTTGAAAGCCTCCTGAAAGTTTTCATGATTTATTTTCAAATTAGTGATTCTTTTTATCATTCTCATCTTACAGGAAGACATTGAGAGACCTGAGAATGCTTTTCGCATGAAAATGGCAAAGACTACATAGTTTCTTAGAGAGTTCTCTATTAGGAAAATCAGACATAGAAAGCTGAACCACTGGTTTGCAGCTCATCATTTAAACTCACTGGAAAGAGAGTCTTTCTCTCTAAAATGTGATTTTTCAATCGTGACCCATAAATTTCGAGTTGATTTTGGAAATTATCCAGTGTTCACCTATCCTATAAAAGTGGTTACGATAACAAGATTATAAGATAAAGAGCCTAAGGCAGCTCTCTCTACTTCAGTCTCCCTATATGTAAAATGGAGCTACCGGCAATTTTAACCAACAGAACGATCTTGTACGGTTTTGTGAAGATTTAAATGTAAACTGCTGCTTTGATACAAACCACATAAGCAGCATTCTAAATAAACCTTATCTATAATCAATACCATTAGTATTATTGTTATTATTATTGATCCTGTAGATGAGGATGGGGCATTGCTAATCATGTGTTTCAAGAATCAGGAGAACACGCTATTTCTAAATGGTCTCAGAAGTTAACACAGAAAGATCTGGAGTAATAATGGTGTAGGCCTCCAGGGTTACAGAGTGGTGGCTCACTGAATACCTTCTTGGGCGTTAGTCTGTCTTTCCTCCTGGCATGAAGAAGGGGCAGAGAAAAATATACTCCATCCTCCTGCATGCAAGTCATCTCTTCATCAACTAATAATCCCAATAGTGTACCTCCAAAGCATAATAGAAAAGTTGTTAGTTTTGGGACCAGCAGTTAGCGTAATGGCTATGTCACTGGACTCCCACGTAGTCGACCGTGGTTCAAGTCCCGGACCCGGTGGCTTAAACTCACGCCGGGCACGTGTGCGTGCGTGCCTAAGATCCCAAGAGGAGAATGGAGGAGAAGGGATTGCGGCGTGGCCATCCCCCCTGGGGGTGATTTCCTGCTTTCTGTCTCTCTGTCTCTCTCTGTCTGTCTGGTGAGCGCACGCACCCTATAGCAAAAAACACCTCTCAAAAAAAAAAAAAGTTGTTAGTTTTGTCTTTTGGTCACCAAGAAAGAAGCTGCTAAAGTCCAACTTTCATAACCATCAGGATCACATTCAACCATATACATTTATAATTTCTTGTAACCTTCATGTGCTCTTTGCTGTACAATGTGTACAAAATCTGAAGACTAAGGTAGATCCTGCTTTGTGGAGCCAGAATGATTAAGGACTTGTGAGTTCTAGTCTTCTTTACTCCTCTCTGGAGGACTCTGGCTCCTCAGAGATCTCCATCAGGAAATAAGGTGCCTAGGATAAAATAAACAAAATAAAAACAAAGAACAAAACAAAACAACAAAAAAGAGTAAATGCACCAATTTTCCTTTGCTTTGCACTCTTTAATTATGCCAAGAGAGATACAAAAAGTTAATGCTATCAGTTACATCTCTTGTTCTATAGAAAACCACACCTGTGTGAATATCTATCTAACCGACGGTTTTACTCAGTGCCAAGAAAGATGTATCACCAAGTGAAATGATTTCTTCTTTAAACAGATCTATCCAGTGTGGCATCTGAATTGCCTCATGTACGGTGCGTAGAGGGTTGGATTAACTAACAAGCATTTCCCTGTGAGAGTATGGTAAAATTGTGATGGTAAATTTTTTCCCATTGGACAATCAATCTACATAATGAAAAGGCACTTCTAAGGAAGCAGCGACTCTCGCTAGATTATGAAGATCTTATATTCCAGGACTGTCTAGTGTAATTAGACGTTTGTCCACTCAATTGCATTTATGCATAATCTGCCGCACTGGGCACTTTTGTTGGTACCAGGGAGATAGAACAAATGAGCCAAGCTTCCCGGATTCTAATGGAAGAGACAGACATGTAAACAGACACATTATAGTACAACCTGGACAAGGAACTTACAAAGGTGCAAACTAAAGTTGTAAAAGCACACTGAAAGGAGTGATTCATTTTGACTGGGGAGGAAGGTGATGTTCATGTGGATGTTACAGGTAAAGGGTTTACCAAATGGAAAATGAGCCAATAATGTTCTCTGTAAAGGATAAATATCATGGAAAAGGTTAAATTTCAAGAAGACCATGCCTGGTGTGGCCATCCCCCCGGGGGATAATTTCTCGCTTTCTATCTCTCTGTCTCTCTCTGTCTGTCTGGTGAGCGCATGCGCCCTATGGCAAAAACCTCTCCAAAAAAAAAAGACCATGCCTTACAAGTTTTGGAATATGGCTGCAGAAAATAGGTCCTTGAGAATGAGGTCTGTATCCTGGTTTGAGATCCAGATTGGAATAGGTCTTGCATGACATGGTAATACATTTGGACAGGCTTTATGCAAAGGGACAGAAGATCCAAGAGATCTTAGGTGTCTAAGGTGACATGGTGTAATTTGATTTGTTTTTTTTTTTTTTTTTGCTTTGTGTGTGTGTGTGAGAGAGTGTTTTTTTTTTTTTTAAAGAAATTAATTCTAGAGACACCAAAAAATAGTGCAATGGCTTAGGGGATACCAGTGGAGGGAAACCATATAAGAAGCTATGATTGCCAATAGTGAAGCCAGCCCTAATATCTAGCCCCTCTGAAGGTCTTTGTGAAGTGCTCATTTGCATAATATTTTCTATGTGGAACAATGCACACAAAAAATAGTTTAAAATATTCTTATGGGTCACAAAATACTCTATACATTGTCTAGGTAAGTGATATTCAACCCCGGGAGTTTCTGAGAATCCACATTCTGAAGCTTCCTTATGGATTTAATAAACCAGAATCCCCAGGCCTCAAACCCAGGAACCTGCAGTTTTAACCAGCTCCTCCATTGAACCCAGATGAATGTGTCAAGTTTTGAAAAGGGTGACACTAGGCCAGTCCATCTAATTCCTTTATGAGCATGAATGAGGTCTTGTTTGACAGAAAATATCAAATGCTTAGCACAAAACTTAGCATGGTGCCTGGCACATAGTAAGGACTCAAACTTTGTCAAATCCTCAGTTACAAACTCGTGACTCCAACGAATGTTGGCCTGGCATTCCTTTGGGACTCAAGACTATTAGAATTGAGTTTTAAATTCCATTGCTGTCAGCACTATTGGACAGGTTCCTTGCCTATTTTGGTTAAAAAAAAAAAAAGAAAAAAATCAAACCATTTCCCAAAGAATTTTAATCTCTCTTACATCTTCTAAAAGTAGCAAAACAAGGTCTTATTGTTTTAAGTAGGGTTGAATGTTGGTTCAGAAGCTACTTACTCAGATGTTAACAGCCTATAAAATGCACTACAGTGCCTGCTTCTCTCTGCTTGACTTGATTAACTGTGTGTGTATATCTGTGTATGTGTCTCACATGATATATTACGTGTTCTTCATAGGAAATGCTTTTGTATTTCCCACCCTGGCGGTCTAGGACATGCCTCACATCTTGCTAAATATAACTTTTCCCAATTAATAAATTTACAGATTCATAGTGTTGAGGAAAAAAAAAGAGGCAAATCTCAATTGCTAAGTAAAATGCAAAAACTGTATTTTGTATACAGGCAATTATAATTATTAATGAAAATTAACCACTGAATGTTTTTGTTTTTTAATTTTGAGGTTTTTGCTATAGAACACTCACTGGAGAGACAGACAGTGACCCAGAGAAAGGAAAGGTGAGAAATTATCCCCCAAGGGGTATGGCCACACCACAATACCCTCTCTTCCATTCTCCTCTCTAGATTTTGGGCACGCATGCACACACATCCGCCATGATTTTCAAGCCATGGGTTTGGGTCTCGAACCATGGAGTCAGTCATGTGGGATCTGACACTGCAACAACCACGCCATCTGCTGGCCCAACCCCAGCATTGTGACCAGTATGTTTGAGCACTGTATTTTTTTCAGAAGTATTTACCTTAGATACAGAGAGAAACTCTTTTATTTAAATTAATTGAAAATTACTTCTGACAGAAATAATTCCATATTGAACTGGTATTCCAATAGCAACATTCTGATTCCAATGTCTATCATTATACAAGCAAGGTATAATCAATCATTCCGGAAGAACAGAATAAGCACTACGTAAGCATAATGATAATTTATGTGTTAACCTTCAACAATAAAATTTTCATGACTCTGCCGAGAGTCATGTGTGAAAGGAATTGTGTGAAAGCAATGTTTATTCATCATGTTGATCAAAATCTCTATAACTTGGCAAAGACGGTGTTCACTATGCCTGGTGCCCTGGTCTACACAAAGGACTCGCTGCCAGCTACAAGGATTGGTTATAGTCGTGGAACATGCAGTCATGAACGGGGGTGCAGGGAGACAAACCTCTCTGCTTCTGAAGACAATGCTTTCAATGAACACAAATAGTCCCAGTGAGGCAGTTCCCAGCTGACACAACCTTCCGATCCCCCAAACTGAGTCAAGTCTTCACCTTTTCTCCATCCTCCAACATGCGACACTATGCACCATTAGCTATAAGCTCATTTTACCACCATGTGAAATGCTTATTTCCTTTGTTGTCCTTCTCCTGCTTTGTTACACACATGTTGACATTTTGTTTTACAGAAATCTTTGTATCGTGTTCATGTTCAAGGACTCAGAAGCGTTCTCTGGGATTCTAAAAAAGTGGCAAAAAATATTGGCAGAAGGTAAGGGTAATATAACAGCCTCATGATCATGTTGGACACAGAAGGATCTACAGTCTGCATTTACTAACCCTTCGCTATGTGCCAAACAAGGTAGACATTTTACACAACTATCTCAGTCCTCAAGAGTACAGCTCACTGAGTAGAGTCTCCCGCCATTATCTACTCAAGAAGAAAAAGACTAAATGACATTTAAAAATGCATCCAAGTGAACAGAACTAACCAGGAGCAGAGTCAGCATTCGAACCCAGGACCGCTCCTCCCTGACTAAGAGCTCTTTTCGCTAACTTCTCGCACACTGATCAGTATGAATGGCACTGTCCTCATGCATAAAAATGCAACACAACTGGTTTGGGGTCTCCCCTTCTCTTCATCGGCCTAGAGAGCCTCGAGTGAGAGGCCGCTGCATTACCTGTCTTGGGAGTACAATCTAAATCTACAACTGGAACAGGGCAAGGGCTAGAAATAGTCTCCTGGGCCCCCAGGTGGCAGAGTGGCTAAGGTAGTGGACTGCCACATGACTTACCACTGTGTGAATCCCAGCCCCACTGGCTTGAAACTCAAAACAGGCCTGTGTGTGTGTGTGTGTGTGTGTGTGCCCAAAATCCCAAGGAGAACATGAAGGAGGAGGGATTCCAACATGGCCATCCCTCCTGGGAGGTGATCTCTCACTTTCCCTCTCACCGTCTCGCTCTCTCTCTCTCTTCTCTCCTGTGAGTGCATATTCCTTATGGCATAAACCATTTTTTTTTTAAAAAAAAAAAAAAAGTCTCCTGAATAAATGGATAAGCTTTCTTTCCCATCTGGGTTATATCTTCTGCCTCTAGAAGAATAAGATCTTTTTCCTGGGGACCAAGCCATTCACACAGAAACATACTATCTGATGATATTTTGTGATTTTCTTCATTTACAGTTTCCCTAGGACTCATCTGGAAAAGAAACTCTCCAGTTAAAAATGATTTTGTTCATTTTATTATTTCATTATACAGTAGCAGAGGCATTTGGGCTAAGTTAGCACCACCTAACTTTAGAGTACCAGTACTCCCTCCCCATAGGTTTCTAAGACTTAGTATTGTTTGTGCCCTTGAAAGATATATACAAACACATATTCACTCTCCAAACATATACATACAAGATTTTTCTCATTTTATCAGCAGAACTCTGCTGAGTATGACAGACATTTTCCTTGTTCAATTTTTAGTATTAGGTCATTCAACGCTACCAGTACAAATGGTACTTGCATTTATTTTCCCAAACTATGCAAGTGACTTTTCATATAAAACTTAGTTCTACATCTAGGTACTTTAAAATGTACTACTAAAATACTAATGAACTTAAACCAAATAAATAAATAAATAAATAAATAAGAAGCAGGAGCAGCAGCACCAAGTGTCAGAGCTCTGGCAAATAACGTATCAGAAAGTGAAAAGAACATTGTTCAAGATGTTGTACTTCACATCACTGACAGAAATATTCATTCTGACCAAGAATCACGATCTCACTACACATTTTGTAAATAATACTTGACACATTCATTTTCTGATGCCTTCAGCTAAGTAACACTAAAACGATTAAGAATTAACCTTTACAAAGGCCTAAATGTAAACAAATTAGCAAATTGGAAAAGTCATGCTCACTCTTGGAATACTTAAAAAGTGCCCCAAATGCGACATTTATAAAAAAATACAACTGAACAAAATATGCCAATGATACTTGAAAAGAACTGTCCCCTATAAATGTAGTGATACTGTTGTACACAAATTTAGTGACAGCTTCAAAATAAGGCCAAGTTTTGGAATATCTGTTGGCATCATAAAAAATCAGGTCTTTCTATTTAGTGGTGAATGAATTAAGGAGGTTTGCCAAACTACTATATTTTTTACAATAGCCTGCCTTACTTTACAAAACAAAATTTTAAAAAATCATATTATCTATTAATGATAATGTTTTTACAAAAAGTAACTTAGATGGCTAATGTATAAACACTGTCCAAAAAAATGAAACAAGCTATGTTAGAGAAAGTTGATAGTTTCTTTCAAAAGAGATCCTCCATAGGACCCACTCTTGATAAATTCAGTTTCCAACATCAAAACAAGTTGTCAAAGAAAATCTGGCCTTTGAACTCAACTCAAGCTAATTACCTTTCATCCTTGGGGCATCAAAATAGACCAAATCCCCCAAAGGAGATAACCCATCATTAAATAAGTGGAGAAGTGATGCAGGGAGCAGCAGACATCTCACTTGTTGTTGGACACTACCCCATGGCACCCACAAGCATGAAAGCTCTTGAAGGCAAGGCACTTTGTCTTGGTTACTGTCTTGTTGGGACAAAACCTAGCCTATCCTAGAACAGGACAGTCATGCAGTGATAAATGTTATCAATTTCAATAACGCCTCTTTATGGGACTAACACACTGTATTGTTAGCAAGGCATTTTCACACACATTAATCTTATGTGACCTCTCAACAACTCTGTTGAACTCTGCAGAGAGGAAATTAAGTCTCCAGGAGATTAAGTAACTCATGCAAGGTTGAAGATGGAAAGGGGTGTGCTGACGTGAGAATGCAGATTTTCTCTTCTTTCCTCCAAGATGAACTCCTCTCTCTCACTCCCCCACCAGAGTTAAGGTACTAAGTCCTTATATCATAAAATTACACCCACTCAGAACAGGCCACCTTGTATCCTAATATAATATTGGAGAAATAGTGAAGTGTTATTATTTTACATCTAATTATTTCTACAATTGCCATTTATCTTTTACAGCTTTAATTGAAAAAAAAAAAAAATCCAGCTCTGACAATTTTGGGTGGGTTCAAAAGCAAGGGGACTTCTAAAGTATGTCTAGAAAATTCTACAGCTATGTAAGGAAATACTAGATAAATGTCCATCATTCATTCTCCACTGCCTTAGGTAGCCCTTAACTTCCTTCTGTCTGCAGTTACTCAATCAGAAGGTAAGCAGGTAGGGCTTTCTCTACCAACTCACAGAGGCAGTTGTAAAGAATAAATGAAATCCTGTATGTGAGAACTGAAAAGTGAAGGCCTGGAAAGAGAGAGGGAAAGAAATGCTAGGTATGAATGTGTTTTTAAACCAGTCTTAAAAAGAACTCTTTGGAACCTCCTCTATGGCCAATATTTATCTAAACCATTTTCCAAACTCCTCACCTCAACTCTATCTAATGTATATGATGTGTGTTCCAAGTTCCTGCATTATTTCCTCCTACTAAGTATTAGAGTCCACTTGGGATCCAAGTGAGAAAACGATCACCGACGATGCTCTGACACTGGATTCTCATGAAAGTGACATCCACCGGCAGCTGGGGCTGAGTGACATCAGCACATGAACCTATTTCAGGACTGATATGCATCTAAGGTTTCCATTCAGCCTCCTGACCTCTGTTGACTTCAGTGGACCTCTGTTGGCTCAATGTATTTGTGAACCAATTTTTGGAGCCACTGTTCCCGACTCCCTATTGAAGGCGCTTTCAGAATTCTGAGGCCTAATAGCATTTATGAACTTTGAGACCTGATATTTTTCATTGGGTTCAAATCCAAAAGCCCTCTGGTTCTTAAAAGGTTCAGATGGGAGATTCTTTTATCTGTGTCTTGAAAGCTCTAATAAAGTGAACTGAAATATAACAATATGACCTGTGAACTGAGGAGAACAGAAGACCTTTTTCCAAGTTTCTTGCGCATTGCCTTAAAAGCAACCTGGGAAGAAAGTGAGAGAAAAAAAAAAAAAATCCTCAGTTCTAATAAGCACTTAATGGTTAGTAACTCCAGAGGTTTTTGTGAATGCTTCAAAAAATGGCTAAGGTTTTTAACCACCAAACTGCCAGGAAAAAAGTATGTTCTTGGTTAAGTATTAGCAGAATAACTGACCAGTGTTTGAGAATCATGAATATGGCCTTTTGACTTCCCAAATTATACAAGGATATTTTCTTTGACCTTCCCTTATTACGGATCCATAACAACGACACTGCTTTGTTCGAAGGACTCAGGACACATGGAGCTGCAGAAATACATCCCACATTAAATTAAGTTAGAGGTGGTATTTGAAAAATAAATAAATAAGGCAGTTCCAATTCACTGCAAATGGTACAGGAGGCCAGTAAGTGGGAGCCTGCAAGAGAAGGACTTCTTTTAGAAAGATGTTTTACAGGACTTTTTCTGCATCATTAACTCTTCTGGAATCCTGAACATAACATGATGAATTTCCCTAAAAAAGTAGCTACTGTTTAATTTTGAATCACTTCAAAGAGCCACAGTAGAAGGAATCAAAGAAAACCAAAAAGACCAGTAGATGCAAAATTTGCCAAGAAGGAAAAAAAAAAAAAAAATGAAGGTTCTAACAGATTTTGACCATATACTCAAACTACCACTGATTATTTTGTTAATACAGTGTTTTACTGTTCCTGCAACTGAAAAAAGTCTCTGTATTCCTCAGAACACAGGATATTTTTATTACAATATGTGTGTCATAGCTCTTAAATAAAAGGAACATATTTAAAACCTTTGAAAGAATCTCTGTCTTATGATTCTTGGTGTGTGTGTGTGTTTTTACCATGAATAGATACTTAATTGGAGATAGCGTATTACTGTAAAAAGTCAAAACACACTGATAATTTTCCTCCTAACCCAAAATGCAGGAAAAGAAACATTATTTCACAAAAGCAAAGCAATTTGGAGGGTAGGGAAAAGTAAGCAAGTTAGCTAAGTACTAGAATGGTTGTTTAACTTTAATAATAATAATAATTGCTCTTAAAAAAAGTCTTTGTGTAAAACCTGCCCAAGGGAAAAGAAAGAAAACCTCCTAAAAATTCCATACCCCCAAATACCACTACATCAAAAACCATCTGGAAAATGTCAGATAATGGTATCCACCCACATAAGAAATCCAGTAAACTTTGTCTTCAATTAGTATTTAGAATAGTCAACTAAAATTGAAATTTCTATCTGAAAACCCTCTGAAGACAAAGCTGATTTAGGAATCAGATTTTAAAAGTCTCCTGAAAAGGACCATCTGTTTATAAATACCCTTCTCACACTCCACCTTGTCCTTGATCTGCAAGTAACTTGGGCAGAAGCACAGCTGAATTTAAAGACATATACACACAGCTACTATGAAGTCTGCTTACGGTATATGTTCTGAGCCTGTCTCAAATTTCCCTTGTTATGTAAGCACTTAGGGGCAGTAAAATTTCACTTACAGTAGGGAGCACTGTGAGTCCCAAAACAATAGTCTACCTGACTGCATAATTTTTTTATTGGCAGTGGATAGCACTGATGCTTTATTTATGTTGATCATATGGTTGCTCCTACATGGAATAATCATTTAGTAGCTTCTCTGGTAGCTCTTTTTTATTGCTGTTATTAAGTATCATTATCCACACAGACGTCCATATTAGAGAAATCAAATTAGAAAAAAATTGCAATAAAATTCAGAAAGAAGTACAGAGCTGGTGGGGTTCCCAGCCACCACTACCCTTAATCTGCAGACTCTGAAGAGAAGCAAGAAAAACAATGAGTATTCACTTCTCACAGATAGAGGTCACTAATGGACTGAATTTGAATCACAGTGACAGAAACCACAAAGTTATTAAAGTAATCGAGTGAAAAATGAACTTGAATCGAAATTAAAGATACCAAAACATGACTGTCCAGAAAGGTCTGAACTGAGTAGAAATAATATTCTGTCACCTTGACCTTTTTTTTTGAATTTTTCTAAACAAAGAGTGGAATCAAAAGCCACTAAGGACCTTGGCTGGTTTTTCATGCCCCAAACTTCAAACACTGCTGAGAGCAAAAGCAGTGATTCTTCCTTGTAAAGTATCAAGCTGGAGAGTCAAACTAGCTCAGATGTTCACACTGGGCCTCTACAGAGTAAGGTTTCTTGACTTGGACATACTCGAGCCTTTCTTGAAACCACAGCTTCCAACTGCGAAAAGACAAGGTTGCTTTAGGGAGAAATGTCTAAATCCTAAATCAAACTCTCCAGCAAACCAGAATATAAATGGAAGGGGCATCAGAGAAGGTTCAAATTAGATCCAGCCGTTCAAAGTCAAATTCGGATAAGATCACCTCATCTGAAACCTGGCATACAGGAAAAACCATGCCTGCTTTGGGGATCCCAGGGTACCGCAGCACTGTGTCGTTTGGGAATCCACTTCCTTCTGCTAAAAGCATCTCTTGGAATTTCTAAAACTGCAATGAAACTACTGAAGTGTTAAGACATGTACCTTTTTTTTGGAAAAAAAAAAAAAACAGCATTCCTTCCATGCTAGGTTTGTAATAGGTTCTGCTACACTACAGCTAGCTCAATTCTTTTTACAGTTTCTTGTACCTATTGGCAGAAACATGGGATAATGTTTGAAATTTCATCTTCCAACCTCCTCCAGTCACAGATATTTGCAACTCGACATGACAGCATGGTGTTGCACTGTCATCTGTGATTATTAAAAATCCTTTAAAGGTTTAACCCTATCTGTTTCAGGAGCTGGGGGAGGGGACAAAGAAAAGTTATATTATCAAGAGCGAGAACATTGTGGGAGAAATAAGCAACTCTTCATGGTGTTCGTATTAACCAAAGAGTGATTCTCTTCTAATATGGTGGACTCCCCGGAGTAGCTATCTAATGCATACTGCTCAATGATGAAAAAAGAATAATAATGCAGTTCTAACACTTCAGATACTGACCTAAAATTTTACATTCAGACTACAACAACCAAATAGATCCCTGGACAAATGGCCGACCTGCATTCTGTATACCTAGAAATGCTGTGGGGA
Source organism: Tupaia tana (assembly GCA_026018925.1). Lineage (NCBI taxonomy): Eukaryota > Metazoa > Chordata > Mammalia > Scandentia > Tupaiidae > Tupaia > Tupaia tana. The sequence continues at coordinate 250,631,876 of JAKSZU010000001.1, read as the reverse complement.
TCCTTTCATTGGAGATTTAATAAGGTCACACCGGTTAAGTCTACAGACCCTATCAGTCCCGATATGGAAGCTAGCCTACATATTAGCTTTCAGCTGGAAGAAGTTAGACATAATAAATTTAGCAAGAAGCCTGTGAGCCAGTGGACATGCACCAAAGCTCCCTGAAACCCAGCGTGATTAAAGACCCTCCCAGCTGAGTGAGGAGCCACAGCTCCCATTTAGAAGAGGCTTTGCATAGCAAATACAGCTTGTAAAGAAATCGGAATCAGCACCTTGCACTCCTGCATGAGCTTTTACACGGATTTGTGCCTTGCAGTTGATTAGCTTACTGTGAGCTTTTTTAAGAGATTCCCTCCACTAACATTAATCAAAAGCTCTTGGAGACTGATTCCCATTCACAAGAGAAGGCACCATGAATTTCCAGGTGAATAAATAATGATCCTAATAAACAGGAGAGCAGCAGGCAAGCGCTGAGCTGCTTCGAAACTCAACAAAACTCAGATTCGAGGGAAGGGGGGCTTTGGGGAGTTGGGGCTGGAATGTCAGCTTTCGGGAGTGAGCAGCGGCTCTTTTCCCTAAGTAGGGTGCTGTTCAGGAAGGGTCTTCTCCCCGCTGCCCCCGCCTTGGTGCTCACAGGCGCCCACTCTCCTCCCTGGCACCACAGTGCATCAGGCCACCGAGAAAAATTTCAGCCTCCTTAACCCCCCCCCCCCCCAAACACATACAGGGAAAATCAGTGCAAATCCACATGCCAGTAGCTGACATGTTTCATCTCACCCCTCAATAAAATGCGACTTCTAAAGTTCCGATTTTATGACGCCAGAAGGTAAATGGAGGGAGGGAGGTCTCTCGGGATGTCAAAAGGGGTAAGGATATTTTTGCCCTTTTGCTTGCAATTTCCCCCCTACCCCAATTTGCTGTTCTGCTCCAGCTAAACCTAGCGGGCAAATGAGAGTGGACTCATCCTATTGTAAAAGAGGCAAGACAGGGGTGTGAGCGTAACAGGGTGGGAGGGAGTGAAATCCATGAATCACTTCCCTGGATTAAAGAATACTAAAAGCCCCTGAATTCACACTGCAGATTTCCAGTGCGCTGCACCGTGGGGCACCCACTGGAGCCCAGGGTCCTCAGGACTCCTGAGGGGTTTCGCCACGCCACCAGCTGCCCGCTGGGTGCAGAGAAACGCCAAGGGCCTCTCTAATGTGACTAGGTCTGCCAGCGCCCGGTGCCCAGCCCCGGGATCCTGAACTTCGCCAGTCTCTCACTCCCACCCAAGAGCACTAGGGAAGGCTCTGCCAGGGAGAGGCGCCCCGCGGGACAGCACCGAGGGAAAGGGCTGGGGTGCGCGTTACCTGCAAAGGTCCTCGAGGTCTCCTTCCAGCCCCGGTGGTAATCCCGCTCAGCACTGCGCCCTCCCCCAGATCCAAACTTTTGCTCTGTCCTCCGGGTGGCGGCGGTGGCGACGGCGGTGGCTGCTGTACTCGATCTCTGTCGCCCGCTGCGTCGGGGCGCGGGGGTGCGGAGGCCAGAGCCTCTGAGCGGCGCGCGCCTCCCCGCAGCCGGCCTGCGCCCGGGCGCCCAGCTCCCCTCGCTCGCTCTCGCCTACGTCCCCTACGGAGCCGCGGCATCGTCTTCCCCCGTCCTCCGCCACCTCCGCCTGCAGGGCTGGGGCATGCCACTTTCTCTCGGCTCCGGTTACCGCGGCTCCCGCCTCCTTTCCTCCTCTGCCTCCCCCTCTCCGCCTCGGTCCAGCCAACGAGCCCCGTAAGAAGTAGGGCGAGCGGAGAAGGCGGTGGAAAGCGGTCCAGTGGCCCCGGGGCTCCTAGGAGACCGAGGACCCCGGGGGTCGGCGGGAGAGCTAGGCTGGCGCTCCACCGACGCGCGTGCGGACTGCAAGGAGCCGGGAGTGCGGCGCTGCGCGGGGGCGGGCGCGGGGCTTGCTCCAAGTGCTACGCCCGCCCGGCGCGGGTCTGGAGGCTGCTCCGACCACACTGCAGCCTGGATCCGACGCGGCCCGGCTAATGTAGGCGCCGGGGCTCTCACCCCCACCCCTCCTGACACCCCCGGGAGATGTTTACAGTAATGAATTCGCGGGATCGCCTGTGTCGCTCCCGCGCTCCTCCTCGCCCTCAGTCCCCGGCGCTCTGGCGCGCTCCCCCGCGCGAGCTCTCTTTCTCTCTCTCCCTCCCTCCCAGAGTCCCTCCCACTTTTCTGGTTTAAAGAATGCTTGGGAGGCGCGGCTGCAACCCAAAGCTTTCCAAGAGGCAAAGTCTGACTAGGTTTTTAACCCTGTCCTCCCTGAAGACAGTTGCAGAAAGCTGGGCTAACACCGCGGGTGCCACCCCGAACGTGCCCCTCTCTCTCCTCTTTCTCTGTCTCTCTCTCCGTCTCTCTCTCTCTCTCTCTCTCTCTCTCTCTCTCTCCTGACATGCTCTCTTATTCCCAGTTCTTAGGAATAATGCCATCAACATCGGAACCCTAAAAACAGATTTCTTCCATACCTGCCTAATGCACTTCCGGGCGAGAGAATCTCTTACTCAGACACTAAGAATGTTGGAAACGTGCAATTAGAGGGTAAAACTATAGCAAGCCTCTCAACCAAAATGGCGTTATTTCACATGTAGGAAACCATGGTGATGTGTCCCCCCCCCCCACGGCCACCCCTTTCCTATCACTAATTTCCTCACTCTAGACCTTCTTCAATAACCTTAATTGGAGAAATAATCCAAAGTTAATTATGATTAATTTAAACATCCCTATTTTCTCCCCTCACTCAGATGGCTGATGGCAGGAGAGTTGTTCGATTGCAGTGGACAATCGGAGATTCAGTCTCAAAGATTTAGGAAACGGACATGACAGCTGAAGAAGCCTAATTTGTATACAGGTAACGTTTCCACTCCACAGTCTCTTTGCAAAGGTTAAAGAGTAATGTAAAAAGAAAGAGAAAGAAAGAAAGAAAGAAAGAAAGAAAGAAAGAAAGAAAGGAAGGAAGGAAGGAAGGAAGGAAGGAAGGAAGGAAGGAAGGAAGGAAGGAAGGAAGGAAGGAAGGGAGAGAGAGAGAGAGAGAGAGAGAGGGAGAGAGAGAGAGAGAAAGAAAGAAAGAAAGAAAGAAAGAAAGAAAGAAAGAAAGAAAGAAAGAGAGAGAAAGAAGAGAAAGAGAGAAAGAGAAAGAAAGAAAGAAAGAAAGAAAGAAAGAAAGAAAGAAAGAAAGAAAGAAAGAAAGAAAGAAAGAAAGAAAGAAAGAAAGAAAGAAAGAAAGAAGAAAGATAGATAGATCCCAGGTGCGCGTCCCTTTGGTGGGGGAAGCAGGTTCAGCTTTTCTCCTCTTACTTCATCGCTGCTCCTCCTGCCTCCGGTAAGTTGCTGCCTTGTTTTAACCAGTCCGGAGAGAGACCGAATCTGAACAGAAGAGGGAGAACGAGCCCGCGCCAAGCGCTGGGCTGCGCCAAGACGCGCGGTCTGCCAGGCCAGGAAAGATGCAAGGGGCCAGTTTGAAACTAACCCAGGACCACTTCCCTAGGGATCCGCTCCGCTCTCAGGACAGCTGGGTTAGGCAGGGGCGGTGCCCGCGATCGGCAGGGGATGATTTCCGGACGCGCCCTGGCGCGACCGCTCAACCTGTGCTCAGTTCAAAGCCTCAGTCACTTGGCACCACTTGCCCGATTGTTTTTATTTCCTTCGCATCCCTGTTGTGTCTACCGCTCTCACGTATTTGAGCGCCTAAGTCATGTTAAGACAACTTGGAGAAACGCCTGATTTGCCTCCCAAGCCACGAACAGAAACACCCAGACGCGCACCCGCGGAGACGCACGCTGGCCCACGCGTTCTCACGCGCGCATACACACGCACCCACGACCGGGGTTTGTGCGCGCGGGTCGCTGCTCCTGTTGCATTATGCGAAGGTAGCTCGGAAAAATGCCTCCACATGTACACATTGCTCGTCTTCTCCCCCAACTCACCGTGTGGGGGACTAATAAGTACCCGGACAAGGAGGGGGCGCTAATCGGAGGAGGACAGACAGTGAGTGCCATCTTGCTGGGAGGTTCCAAGAGCCTAACGCCAGCGACGACAGCTTTGGTGGCCTAAGCCTCTACCCGCTACTGACGCCTGCTTGAGCCACCCTCCCCCTCCCCCGCAAGCTCCAGGAGTTTCCCGGGCGTCCAGAGTGGGTCCAACCCTCTCCAGTCTTCTTCCTTGATGGCTTCCTTTCCCTGTTTAGTGTCCCCAACTAGGTAACCTTGATCTTGGGCCTGATTACAAATGAGAAGTGACCCGGCCTGGTCAGCGTGGCGGAGGGATTTTTCCGGGAGGCCTGGAATCCGGGTGGAGACGCGGTGGCAGCGGGCTGGGCCCTGCTCAGACCCCTTGCAGTCTCCTTGCCCCTGTGTTCAGAGCCTGGGGATGTTATCTGACACCCCCCCTCCGCACCGCGTCCCACGCAGGCGACACCCAGAACGCAATCCCGGTACATACTCCTCCCCGTGCCAGTGCAACCCGAACTGGCGCTCCGCGGAGGCGGGATGGCCCCAGCGCATTGCCGGCCAGTCCAGAGAAGACCTGCAGGGCTGGAGAGGGACTGGTTTCCGAAAAAGCACCTCTATCCCAATCCGAAGAGAAATGAATTAGCGTCCACGGTATTTTAGCCGTTAATCGATTCTGGATTGCGGGCAGGGGTCTAACTGGTGGGTTAAGATATGACCGCTTGATAATAACGGTCATTATCAACGGATCGAGGGGGAAGGAGGTTGTTACTTATGGAAGTTAAGAGATTAATTCTCCCTAAGTGAGAAGCTGAGCTCCGGAAGCATAGGGGCTCTGGAAACCCCAATTTTGGATCCATGCTTCTAGAAGACAAGCAGGTTTGCGTTTTGACCCAGAGTTCAGTTGTAAAACTACTTAGAGGACGTGTATGCGACTTGCCGATAGATTTAAGTCAAGGGGGGAGAAATAAGCAGCCTATATTCTCTCCGGGCTAAAGACAAAGCCTACGATACCTGATGACAACCCCCCCACACACACACACAGGTTAAAACATAAAATGAAATCTTTCCCCAAAGAAACAGCGTGGCGCCCACGTTGCGGCAGCTCGGGCGATTACTAGAAACTTCACCTGGAACCGCAGCCTCTTTACCTGGCGGCCACTTTTCCTCGTAATGGGCTCATCCGAATCCGACAGGGTCGGGGAGGTGGAAAGGGAAGAAGCTAGCGCGGCAGCTGCGGGGCTCCCGGGGCATGGTATTGTTTTAGGGGTCGCTGCTGAGGTCCCTCTTGCCCATCGTTGAAAACTGCCACCTTGGTCCCCAGGCTCAGTGGACCCGGCAGCTGGCGCGAAAGTGCTGCCTTGGCGCTGCACCGACAGCCCAGACCGACGACTGGAGGCGCACCCGGGAGGGCGCCGCGCCGCGCCTTGGCGCAGAGCAGAGATTGCGGCCACAGATGTTATCTCCGAGCGCTCTCCCTCGGCGGTGACAACGGATGATGCCAAATTTGCGAGAGAAGGCGACCGGACTGCAAGGAAAACTAACTCCAAAGGTATCCAGCCTGAGACTCGCTGCTGCTCCCCCCTCCCCCTCCCCTCCCTCCGCCCAGGGAGGGAACTAACTTAACCCTGTGCGCGCCCTCCACTCCCTCGAGAAGCTGGCACCGACTGGGAAACCGCAGGCGGCGGATCCCGGGGCGAGAGCTTTGTTCACGTGCGTTTCCAGTGGGTGTGTTGCTGTCTAGGGGCACTCGCGTGGCAAGACGCCAGTGGCCGGCTTCCCGCGCCAGACTCTCGGCTGGGAAGGAGCGCTAGCGTTTCATCCGGACCAGACCCAACCCTCAGAATCTATTTTTTTGCCTCCGGTTACCGGATTTATTGAAGTTGCCAGGGAAGTTGGGTTTTATTCCTTTACCCCTCTACCCCCGCCCCGCGGATTATTTCCTTGCCTGACTGCACTCTGAAGATTGGGAACTCTTCGCTTACTCTCGCTCTTGCGTTTAAACTGTATTGCGTGTGCGAGACGAATTGTACAAGGCACCTACCCGCCCATGCCGAATTTAAATAAAACCACACGGAAAGCGCTTCCCACCTCCCCACCCACTGCCCGAGGAGGCCAAATGACACATATTCAAATAAGTTAGACCTAGACACCACCGGAAGATTGCGGAGGAGGAGAATGAGGGACTGTAGTAGGAGTGGGACGAGAGAGGAGAGAAAAGAGAGACGTAGAATGGAGACACACCAGTTAAGGAAGATGATGCAAATATATATATGCCCCAACACTCAAAGCAGCAGGGCAGGTCGAAGTGCCTGAATTTGGATCAGCGGTATTTCCCCGGCTCTTTCCGAAGCAAAAAGAGAACACTGGAGCCTCTGCCTTGGCTGCCCGAAGGCTATGCATTTTGTAAACAGCTTCAACCGAGTGCTCTAACTCCCAAGAAGTTAACTGCAGTTGGGGGCGAGTCTTTCCGTGCTGGCGGAATGGAAGCTTACACTGGAGAAAACTGTAGGTCGAGCGCCGCTGGCGTCACCGTCACACCCCCAAAGAGCCAGGACGTTGCTTAGAGCGCAAACTCAGATCCGCACATGGACAATTTCAACCCGCTGGTTCTTTCCCAGTCTCCATTCCGGACCTAAGAAAGACGCACTGTGTCTTTAAAAAGCATTGAGCGGGTAACACGTGGAATGTGCGGCCACAGAGTTATTTTTAAAGGAGGATGTGTTTTCCCACCGGTAGATGTTCTGATTTCTCTCTGCAACATGCCCGAACCTTTGGGGACCGGGACTAGCCATTGTGTTAGCAGTCCAGCCCACAGAGGCCGGGGGGAAGGCAGCTTCCAGCGCGCCAGCACAGAATTCCGTTGTAGATCCTTCCAGTTTGCCAAGGTGGCAGCAGAGCATAGGGATAGCTCCTCAGACTCCAGCGTCAGCCAGGAAAAGCACGGTTTAGGACACTCATCCAGCTGCGTGGAAACATCCATTATTCCTATGTAAGTGTACCTAAGTATCCGCAGGAGGCTCTTCCTTTGAAAACTTGATCTGAGATAGCAGCATAATTATTTCATCTGTAAGAACACATTTTTGCTTCAAAGCAAAACGGAGCCCTGTACACGTTTTGCTTCCTGATTTGTGCTACTGGAAAATGAATGAGACCAGGGGGGAGGGGAGCAGTGGTTGCAGATACACAGAATTTACGTTTTAAAGTATGGTGTTTCTAAACTGTAAGAAGACAACGTTATGTGGATGTGCACCCTATTCAAGGCTACTGGTGATTTTGTAATCAGGACAAGGAAAATTAAGTTATGTGTACATACGAATATACACTCTTTCTCTTTCTTTTTTCTTTCTGTTTATCAACATTTGAACAGAATTGTGATACATTTCTTACCCACATGATAGCAGCTTTAGAAATGGGTGAGGATGGGGCTGGAGGAAGCAAAAACATAGGAAATGTGATTTGAGTGTTGCCACGTGTAATTATTTTGCAGACTCACAAAACAGAAAATTAGGTCGCCCTGTTTTACTGAGACATTATTGCTAATACAGAGGGGTAGGGAGTTGGGCCAAAGAGAAACAAAAAGCAGATCTGTAAACTTGAAAGAACAGTTCAGCTCATTAGTCATTCTGAGCACCTCAGTAGTTGAGTTGTTATGTCCATTGAAATTTGATTGTTGGGGCTGGGAGGTGGTGTGGTGGTTATGGGCACTGAACTCCCACATGGCCTACTGCAGTTCGAGTCCTGGACCAGGCGACTTGATTTCTCACTTTCTCTTTCTCTCTGGTCAAATTTAAATAAATAAATTTATTTATTTAAATAAATTAATTCTTTAAAAAATAAATTTGATTATCATCTCAACTTTTTTACCACCCCTCCCTCACGTTTCATAGATCATTCCCCTTCTATACACACACGTATATTGGACTGTCTTTTTGGATGCTTATTTATTACTCTTATGAGTGATAAAGACAGAGAAAGGAGGAATGGTACCCTAACAGGGTGGTGATACCACAATCCACCCCTAGCCTCAGCCAACCCTGGATCCTGAGCACATCAGGGCCTGAAGTACTCAGGGAAGTTTCCAGATGCAAACCCAGAGCTTCTCCATGTGGGTCAGTGTCCCGGAGCATCACATTTTACAGCTCTGCCATTGAATGGCCCCGTGGCCTGTCTTTCTCATACTCAGTGGGAGCAAAGATAACACAACATCTGGATCGTAAGACACAGTTGAGCTCAAGGCCTCTGTTTCCTCCTTAATAAAATAAGCATAAAAGATACCTGCCCTACAAGCTTTAAAACATCATTCAGTATGAGTTAGCTTTGTAAAAGCGCTTCCGAAATTTAACTTGTTATTGTTAATGAGATTTTCATTACATCACTCAGTTGCAGCCTTCAGAACATCCACAGATGACACCAAATCTCCACATGGGCAGTTTCCTCTAATTCTATCATCTTGCGTTGCCTTGGAAATTTTATCAAAATGAAGAAACCAATATTGTAACAATGCTATCTATTACCTAAACTCCAGACTGTATTCATATTTCCTCAATTTTTCCACTAATATCTTTTTGCTGTTTCAGAATCCCATGTAAAATACCACATTGTCTTTAGTCAAGATGTCTTCTGCGCCATGATAGTTTCTGAATCTTTTCTTTATTTTATTACTCAAAGAATTTCGAAAAATAATGGTCAGGTATGTCATAGAATGTCTCTCTGTTTGTTTATGGCTATTGTTTTCTCATGATTAGTCTCTACTTATGAGTCTAGAGGAAAAAAAATGCCAAAGTCAGATGGCCTAAAATTGCTGTATGAGGCCAGGTGGTACGTCGTATCAGAACAATGATATCATTGATGATGCCATGATATTTCGTGTCAAATTTCTCATCGAGAAGTGGTTTCAAAAAGTTTGTGGGAAATATATATTGTTAAAAAAAAAAAAACAACTATGCATGGATTTGAAAACTTTGCACAGAATAAACTCATACTTTAATTGGATTTTCCCATGACCTTTTTGACATCACCTCACAGAGTTGTTTGGCATGCTTACAGTCTCTTTCTTGAACTTGAGTCACTAAGTCCAACCTACCTTCATTAATTTCAGATTTTAAAATGATCACAGTAGTTGAGTTGTTATGTCCATTGAAATTTGATTGTTGGGGCTGGGAGGTGGTGTGGTGGTTAAGGGCGCTGAACTCCCACATGGCCTACTGCGGTTCGAGTCCTGCACCAGGCGACTTGATTTCTCACTTTCTCTTTCTCTCTGGTCAAATTTAAATAAATAAATTTATTTATTTAAATAAATTAACATTTAGTCCCAACCATGATTGCCCACGTTGCTAAGATTGTGCTCCATGGACTGGAATCACACGATATGCCTGGGTTTGATTCCTGGTCCAGTCTGAAAGCCTGGAGTAAGGTTTGCACCTGTAACTGCAGCACCTGTAATCAGAAGGTTGGAACAGGGACATCCAGTGCCCCAGGCTGGTCTGGGCAACGTAGTAAGACTCTATCTGAAAAAGAGCTAGGCATGGCAGAGTTCTCCTGTATGCCCTGCTGGAAGGCTGGGGCAGGAGGATCACAGGAAAGCTATATCCAATCTTAATAATAATAAAATAAGCATTTGGCCTGACTTCTAAACATCCCAAATATCAAAATTGCTCAGAAGTAATCTCTGAAGAAATTCCTCCTATATATTCTCCCAGGAAAGTTGTCCTATATTTTCTTTTTTTGTAAAATAAAGTATTTATTTAATTTTACTTATTATAATTAATTTGCTATAGGGCACATGTGCCCACCAGAGAGAGATCAAGAGAGAGGGAAAGTGAGAAAGCAAGCCACCAGGTCTTGGACACAAATTGCGGTCATTCATGTAGGAGTCTAGCACTTAAACTACCACGCTCCCTGCTGGTCTCCTGTCCTATATTTTCTTAGTAAAGTGGTCAGCTATACATTCTGAAGCCATTTTCAACTTATCTCTGTCTTACAGTTCTCAAACCCTGTCACTCTCCAAGTCCTGTTGATTCTCTTTTAAATACCTTTCTTTTCCAGTCCCATTGCCACCTCACTGGTTGGTTCAGAACTCTTTACTTCCCTAGGGGGAAAAAAAAGTGGTATCTGTTAGCTATTCCTAACTCCCTTTCACACATTTCCACCAAGATAGTCCTCATTTCACTTTCTCTAAAGGCAAATTAGCTACCTATATGTTTTTCTCTCAGCTAGATTTAGTATCTCAAAGAATTAAATTGGTTTCACTTTTCTTCTTTCCTTGTTTCCAGTACAGCACATTCTCTGGGTACATGAAAAATGCTTGTTGATTTCACTTGTAAGCTTCTCTGGCTGGTAGAAAGAAAGGCATCCTTTCTTTAAGGTGAAGACCTTTGTAAAAAAGTTGAGGGCTAGAATGGCAATGGAGATTTAGCTCTTCTCTTCTCTCATGAATATAAAATATTCCTAATCTATGATGCCTTTGGTGAGTGTGACTCAACTCATGTGAATCTGTGACATTAAAATGCATGTCCTGATCTGGAAACACATCACTATAGTATATGGTCCATCCACTCATCCTACAAATAGTTGTGTAAAAACATGAAACACGTAGCAGGTCCTTAACAAATAGATTCTGTCTCTATTCTGTCAGAACACTCAGTCTAATAGAAACAAGCAAATATGTATGTGCCCATAAGGGATGTATAGCTGATCAGGTGAGTGCAAAGTACTTTAATCCCTGAAAACAGATTCTCTCTAAGGAAAAGGCCTCATTCAAAATGATGGTGAGGCTCTTTAGACAATGCACTCATTTTCTAGGGGATTTTGTGCTGTATTTTCCTGTTTTTTCCCTTCTCAGCTTATTTACTTAATTATTTCATGGAGATGGGGAGCACCCTGGACAGGGGTTTGCCACTCCGTGATCCTGCCGGCAGCCTCCTAGCTAGCCAGAACCGCCAGCTCATGTAGACATCCCTGGCATATTCAGGTTGACAGATGATCTGAACCCGGGCCCCAGCACTGCGTAGCAGCATCCCACTGCCTGCACATAACATTATTGATATATCTAGCCTTGTGCATAAGGCAGCCCAGACTACTGGAGTCTCCTGTTCCATGGAGCCCTTTGGGCCAAAAATGAGAAAATGAGGATGGAAGTAACGGCTTGAATATCCACTTTCTCAAGCTTTGGTTTCTTTGCTTTTGTGCACAGGTTACAAGATGATTATGCATGAACAAAAACAGAAGGTACATATTGACAGGAAACAAAAGCATGTTAAACCGTGGAGATTTCCTCTTACATAAACCTGCCATTTGTTAAGCAGTTGCTCTCTGTTCTGAAGGGGAGCTGGCAACAACTTGATGCAAGCATTCTCCAACTATGTTGGGAGGAGTAAGTAAGGGAGAGGCCTTTTTAAAAAGGATATAAGAGGAGATGAAAGATCTACCCAGGGACTTATTCAAACCTAGAGCCTACCATGGTAGAAAATGTTACTGAGTGTCTATATCACCTATATTTAGGGAAAGAGAGAAGTAACATTTTAATCTGAGAAAATATACTTAATGTGTGTATAAGATTCTGAATTAATATTGATATATATGCTCTCTCCTTGTCTATGGACACATTAGACAAAATCAAATTGTTTTCTTTAGAAGCACAGACATAGTTCTGGGGAGTAATTTTTATTAGGAGAACGTAACCAAGTGGGGTACAATTACAGAGTTCTATGATTGCACTCGGAAGATCTTACTTTAATGCTCCATTACTTATTCAGGGATAAAGACTGAACTCAGTTTCCTTTTTCTCAAATGAAAATGTAAAACCAAGACTACCCTCCAGGGTAGGTTAGAAAGATCAAGTGAGGTGAGGTGTTTCAAAATTCAAAATAAAGAGCCAGACAGTGGTACAGCCCTAAAAGGCAGCACTCTGCTCGGCTGACCTACATGGGAAGGTTCTGGGTTCACGTCTGGAGACCTTCCTGAGTACCCTGGGTATGAGAGTGCCCATGAGCCGGGGCTGGCTGGAACTGGGATGCATGGTGATATCAAGCCCCTGTTAGGGATGCATTTACAAATGCTCCCTCTCTCCCTTTCTTCCCTTCTCTCTCACTCCGAGAATGAAAAAACTAAATAAAACTTTTATAAAAATAATACATTGTCATTATTTTTTAAGGATTATTTTATTTAACTTGATTTGTTCTGATTTTTAAAAATTTGACCAGAAAGAGAGAGAGAGAGAGAGAGGAAAAGTGAGAAAGCAAGCTACCAACCAGGTCTGGGACTGGAACCATGGTCAGCCATGTGGGAGTCCAGTGCCTCAACTCCCATGACACCTGCTAGACCCACACTGTGATTATTTTTATAATGATTGGGTTTGGTAGAACACAATTGAATGTGATACATATTTAACTCTATAAGAAGCCACTCCTCGGGGTTTACCATGTGGGTGTTTCTCACTTTGATGGTAAGCTTGTTCCTAATAATCTCGCTCAGTGTTTCAGAGGTGTCTAGCTGCTTAGTCCCTGCAAGCTGCTCTTCTCTGCATAGCACCTTCAGATACCACCCCTTGCTCTCAAGTTTTGACCTATCATAGAAATAAACTTCCTCAATCCAGGAAATTCTGAGCTTATGTTCGACTATATCATTAAAAATTCATACAAATTGCTGGCCAATTTTCTTTTATACTTCTTCTTAGCTAATAGAAGTAACTGTAAAGTTTTTCAAGTGGTTCTTTTATTTTGCTTTTTTATTTTATTCCTGAATTATTTTAGTGCTTGAGTTTCCTGGATCTAGTCATCTCATTTACTCACTCAGTTGGAACAACTTAAATTTCATGGTTTCTCTTTCCTCCAGTTAAAACACTTTTTCTTTCTTACTCTTTTTTTTTTATAAGAGAGAGAGATTTTTGCTATAGGGTGTATGCACTCTTTGAAGACACAGAAAGAGATGGAGAGAGAGAGAAAGTGGGAAATCATCCCCCAGCAGCGATGGCCATGCTGCAATCCCTTCTCTTCCATTCTCCTCTCAGGATTGTGGCACATGTGCACTGGCATGGATTGTCACAGAGTCTGGGACACAAACCACAGTCAGCCATCTGGGAGCCCAAGCATTAACCACCATGCCACTTGCTGGCCCTTAAAACTCTTTTGAACATTAAAATTAACACTAAAACTTGATCATGAAAAATGTAAAGAAATCATTCCTCATATATAGTATTCCATTCTGTATCTCTGTCTTACCTCTGAATGTTTCCATTAGTCCAATATTTTGTATACAGGCTAGAAAATCATTTACCATGAATATAAGTGAGTTTATTAGTATTCTATTTCTGTTCTTTAAATGCTCCTTCTTAAACACTGAAGAACTAGTGTAAGTCACCTGTTTTGTAGGTTGACAAAGGACTAGGGGCTCCATTTTTTGAAGAAGTCATTAAGAGCTTGATTTTGAAAGTTTTCCTGTGTGTGTGCATCTGTGTACCGGTATATTTTAAAGAGATATCGAAGGCCACCCCAGGACATGGTGGTTAAGGCAGATGGATCTCAAATGGCCAACTGGGTGGTTTGAGTTCCTAACCTGGCAGCTTGAGAAACACTCCAGACATACATGTGCACAAAAAGAAGGAGAGATGGAAGAGAAAGGATTGCAGCATGACCATTCCCCATGGGGTGTGCTTTCTCACCCTCCCCACCCTGGCAAGAGCACAGGTGCCTTTTGACAAATTAAAAATGTAAAAGAAATGAAGAGCTATCTGGTTAATCCCAAACATAATAGTGAACCATGGAAAAATCAGGACTGTTCTGGTTTTGAATTGTAATTTTTCCTATTACAGAGTCTACCACATTTTCTTACTTGAATAGTAGGGTTTCCCCTTCCTTTTGCATTAGTTTTTATAAATGATACAACATGAGATCATTTTTAAGTGTAGCAGATACAAAAACGTGGTTGTTGATTAGAGTTGGTAGAATGTCAAGCAGTGGACATCAAAATGTTTCAATTGGTAGAACCTTTATCTCTTAAAGTATTCTTGAGTTATTTCTGAGAGATGCCCATCCCAAACCTACCTTGACGAGCTAATGAAGAGTTAAGTGTAAACTACATATTCGAGTTCACAGAATCAGTAAGTAAATAGTAAAAGACACCAGGTCTCCCTCCAGAAGCCTCTCCGGGGGTTAATTCATTACTGTGACGCACATTTAATTCTCTCATTGGCAGGAAGATTTGTTCTTGTCCTTATGGATAAAACCAGGAGTACTTTCAGGTTCAGCAGGAGGCATGGTGATTAAGGCGCTGGACTCTCACATGGCCAACTGTAGTTGGAGTCCTAGTCCCGGCTACTTGAAAATCATGCAGGGCACATGTGTGTGCATGCCCAAAATCCCAAGAGGAGAATTGAAGAGAGGGTATTACAGTGTGGCCATCCCCCAGGAGGGGGCAATTTCTCTTTCCCTCTCTTTGTCTCTCTCCTGTGAGCTCATGGACCTTAAAACAAACAAACAAAAACACTTTCAAACTTTTCTAAATTTCTGCAATAAAAGCCGTATTCCCCTAAAAACACAGGTTATCTTCGTATGTGTATAAAGTACATGGTTTTAAAAATTATAGACATAAACCAATAAAAACTAAGGAGGCTTCAACATAATATTTGAGAAATGCAAATCAATGCACAATGAGATGCCATTTTATATCCACTACAATGGCTATAATAAAAAAGGCATTAAGAAACATTGGAAAGAAAGTAAATAAATTAGAGTCTCATACATGACTGATAGAAGCTAAAATAATGCAATCGGTCTGGAAGACAATCTGATGTGATAGTTTCTTTAAAAGTTGAGTATAAATTTACCACACAATCTAGCAACTACACTCTTAAATATTCACCAGAGAGAAATGAAAACATGTCCACACTAACATTTTCACGTGGATTTTCTTGATAGCATTCTTCATAATATTTGAAAACAGGAAACAACCTAAATGTCTATCAATTGGTGAAAGGATAGACAAAATGTGGTATATCCATGTAATGTGATACTATTTGGCAATGCAAAAGAATAAACTATAGATACATGCCACCACATGGACAAATCTTATGTGAAGAGGAAGAAACCATACAAAAAAAAACACACATTGTATGATTTAATTAATAGAAATACACAGAAATGATAAAACTATGAAGATAGAAAGCAGATTACTGGTTGCCAGGGGTAGGGGTTTGGGAGATGGAAGTGGGAATGGAGATTAATAACAAATGAGCACTGGGACCAGTAGATATATAATAGTTACATCACTGGACTCCCATATAGTTGATCATGGTTTGAGTCTGGGACCCGGCAGCTTAAAATTCATGCTAGGTGTGTTTGCATGCATGCCCAAAATTCTAAGAGAGAATGTAGGAAAAAAAGATTACTGTCTAAAAAAAACAAGAGAAAAGAAAAAAATAATAAGCATTAAGATCATACTATTAATATAAAAATGTTCTTAAGTGGATTTATTTTGATGGATAGATAACTTGGTAAATAGACTAAAAGCATTGAGTTTTATACTTATTGAGTTTTACACTTATACATGTATGCAAAAATATCTAAATAAAATTATTTTGAAGCATTTCAAAAGGAAAATGTCAACATGTATCAATATTTAATCTTGGTAAAATTCTTAGTACCTCATACCACCAATAAATAGGACTTAACTCTTTCTTTTTTTTAGAGAGAGAGAGATTTTTGCTATAGAGTGTGTGTGCCAGAGAAACAGAGACAGAAAGCAAGAAATCACCCTCTGGAGGGATGGCCACGCCACAGTCCCTCCTCCATTCTCCTGTCAGGATTTTGGAAATGCACACACACGTTCCCAGTGTGAATTTAAGCTGCCAGGTCCGAGACTCTAACCACGGTCGACTACATGGGAGTCCAGCATCATAAACATTATGCAATCTGCGGACTTAAATTATCTTAAGAGTAAATAAAAGGCATGGAGTATATTAGAAAAATAAACTAACATGGATGTCTTAAACAATTTCTCCTATGGTTCCTTAGTTGATTAAATCTACCTGTGTAATTCGTAAATTTCAAAAACATAATAAAACACAAAATGACATAGAATTTCTTTCCATTGCTTTCTCAGGAAAAAAAAAAAAAGAAAAACTAGCAACGTTTTTAAAAGATTTATTATTCAACACAGGAAAACAGATTCTCTGTTTTGCACT
This sequence comes from Tupaia tana, assembly GCA_026018925.1. Lineage (NCBI taxonomy): Eukaryota > Metazoa > Chordata > Mammalia > Scandentia > Tupaiidae > Tupaia > Tupaia tana. The sequence continues at coordinate 250,615,715 of JAKSZU010000001.1, read as the reverse complement.
AAATTCTTTGCTTCCAGACTCTTTGCCAAAAGATTCTTCTATTTTTGCAACCCACAATACATTTGTTTACTCGGGCTCAAGGTAATATGATTATCTTTGATAATAGAATTATTAATTATTTTAATCCACACACCACTTTAATTCCTCCAGATATTCATCAATCAGGTACTTTCTTTTTGACTCTGTCCAGTTAGGGCAATATAAATATCATTTTGTGGGGATGTCAATTTTTTCCCTGTCTGGCAAAACAAGAAAGCAGAAGACAGATGGCTTAAGAAGAAAGTCAGAAGCAGTTATCAGTTGCCGAAGGGAGAAGAAAAAAATAAAGACAACATCTTGTCCATCAAGGAGCTCAGATCAAGAGTCTTTCATTTCTCAGATGACGACAGCTCCAGAGATGTGAGCAACCAGAAAATAAGTAAGCAAAACCACCAAAGGTGTTGCTCCTTGGTTTCCACTATAATGTCGGGAACAGATAAACATGTCATTTGACTAGGAGGATTAGCTGAAGAAAAAAATTAAGTAAAAGAGAAAAAGAAAGAAAATCGAATAGGGACATGTCAAATCTATTACCTTTGAGTAATCTGTCATCATGCTTTTCTGGGTGCTTCTGATGAAAATGTCCAAGAATAATAATCTATATCTACCTTCAATGATATAAAAGGATCCCAAATAGAGATTTATAATCCCCACACGAAGAGGTTTAGGCAACTGACATAGTTATTCACAGTTGAAAACAAGCCCAGGTTGGTATTCTGCGTTCATTTTTCTCAAACAGAAGTTTGCCCACTGGAGGCGGTAGGATTGAGTTTGTGTGTTCCCTAATGGTCTTTTCACAGCCAGGAAGACCTTGTTTTTCAGGCCTCAGGAAACTGTTGATAGAATGAAGGAGGTTAGGACTGTGACTGGATCTCCTGAACCTGTGAGTCATCCATCACCCATTCACAACGGCATCCCGGATGGAAGAGAGATGAGGGTGAGCACATTTAATGAGGGGTGAGCTCTGAATGGACAGAAAAACAGTATTCTGAATGTTTGGAGATCAATTTCTTCAGGAGACCCATGAAAAATATTTTATTAATGGATTTAAATCACACTTTCCCCCTTAATTTTCCACATTAGTCTCTGGCTTTAAGAAAAGAGTGAAAACTAGATTTCAAGATATTGAGAAAATTTGCTTACTGGCCAGGTTCCTCGTTTAATGCCTTATAGAATATATTTAAGTATAAAGTATGTTGCAGTCTCTTTGGAATATAAGCCAGCTGAGTTCTGGTATCAAATCTGTTCCCAACTAGTTGAGTATTTAGCAAAGTCACTTAATTTCTTTATGCCCAGATGTCTCATTTGTGACAGGGTGATAATAATTTCTGGCAAACTCACTTTACATCACTTTGTAAGTATAGAATAAAATGATAAATGTAGAAGAATTTTAGGGAAAACCATTTCCCAAGGTTAAGTTGTCATTCTTATTTAAAAAATGAGAATATCTCTTCTTTAACCCTTAGTTTACTTGAGGATGAAAGCCAGGGCAAACTCCTCTAGGAAATGTCTAGGTTCTGGTTTACATTTCTTACATTATGGGGGGTGATAAAAGGCTGATCCTCAGACTTGACAAGTACAAAGTCCTATTCTTGGACTGAAGTTTGAAGAGCCTCATTAATCATGCTCCATTGTGTTATAGGTTTTGTAAACATTGCAAAAGCATAAAGTACAGCCCTTCTCTTAGTGACATCTTTCCAACCTAACTCCAGGAAGCCTTTGAGATTTCCTTAAATGACTGGATTTCATTTCAGTCATTAGTTAACCCTGCTTGGTGGGTGACTTCAAATCCCACCAGGCAGAGGTAAGGGGATATGTATTCAAACAGTTCAAACATGGTTTGTCCCAGTCAAATAACCATTGAGAACAGTAGGAGGCCTTTCCTTTCTCAGGATAAGTTAAGTCATTCATGTGAATCACATAGTATTCCACATTTATTTGCTTTTAGAAACAAACACTATAAGTTATATAGTTAGAAAAAGAACACCAACAATCCTTCCTATGGATATTTTGGGTGAGAATAAAAGACAAGTATTATTTTTAACTGATGTGTAAATTTTATTGGCAAAGCCTTTTATGTAGAAATAAGCTACTTTGAGAGAACCAAGAAGCCAGACCGTCATTGGGACCGTGGATCACAGTACACTTGGTATATGCCAGGATTTGTCTGCACAAAGTTCTTCCGTAGATTTTGGTTAGACTAAACTTCTAAAGCCTCTAAAATGCTCTTATTTGTAAATATTTTGTTACTTATTTATTTAATAACATTTTATTAATATTTTTCTGCCTATAAGTGTTTCAAAGCACATCTACCAGTTGGAATATATTCTTATATTGTTATGCTTTGTTCTTAGTTATAAAAGTAAAGATAGCAACAGAGTTAGTGCAAACATAACCACACAAATACTTTTGAGGGTGGAATTTTTGCAGATGATATAAATTATTTTAATGGAATTAATACAACAGTTCAGTTTAAGAGTATATTAAATCTTAATTTCCAAGTTGTTTTGAGAGGTGCAAATACAGCAAATTGAATAGACGTGTTAATATGGCTCTTTGTTACTGACTACGATCCCTTTATCAATTTACGTGCTAGGTAGACTCATGGCTATTGTGGTTAGAGACTGGTTCGACAAGGCAAATTATTCAGAATTAATGTAATTGCCAAGCTATCTTCCTTCCACCATGTAGATAACATAGAAGAATTCACATCTTATAGAATGGCATCTATATATGTAGAAAAATTGTGTACCTGAATCTAAGATAATCTGTAAACTCTTATGAATAAACAAATCTCTCTCTCTCTCTCTCTCTCTCTCTCTCTCTCTACACACACACACACACACACACACACATATATGACAATGGATCACAATCAATAAAATGTGCTTATGGAAAATAAAACATGTATTTCTTATGCCTATAGCAGCAATCTTATTCAGATTTATGAGCAACCCTCATGTCTCTTCTACTTTCTAGAAGTTTTATATTTTTCATATTAATATTTTTCACATATGAAGGGACTTCAAAAAGCTCATGAAACTTTCTTTCCGGACCTGGCTGAGAAGGCACCATCACGGGGGTCGACATCCGCCACAACGAGGACCGCAAGGTTCGAGGCAACGAGCCAAGAGCCAGGACATGTACCTGAGGCTGTGGGTCAAGCTATACCTGTTTCTGGCCAGACGCACCAACTCCACCTTAAACCAAGTTGTGCTGAAGAGTTGTTCATGAGTTGCACCAACAGGCCCCCTCTGTCCCTTTCCAGGATGATCCGCAAGATGAAGCTTCCTGGCTGGGAAAACAAAACGGCTGTGGTTGTGGGGACCATCGCAGACGATGTGCGCATTCAGCAGGTGCCCAAGCTGAAGGTGTGTGCGCTGCGTGTGACCACCTGGGCCGCAGCCGCATCCTCAAGGATAGGGGCAATATCCTCACCTTCGACCAGCGGGCCCTGGACTTCCCTAAGGGCTGTGGCGCTACCCTACTCTCCAGTCTTCGCAAGGGCCGCGAGGTGTACCGACATTGCGGCAAGGCCCCTGGAACCCCGCACAGCCACACCAAACCCTACGTCCGCTTCAAGGGCCGGAAGTTCGAGCCTGCCAGCCAAGGCTACAAAAACTAACCCTGGATCCTACCTTTTTATTAAAAAGCTTTCGGATTTTGACAAAAAAGAACTCATGAAAAATGTGCATTATGAAGAAACTATGAATAGATTTAAAAATATTTTGTACCAAAACAAACTAAGTTACTATAACTAACACAAGTTAATGGAGGACGTGAAAAGGTCAATCTGCTTATAATTAATCTAGTAGTATGAAATACAAGAAAGGAATTATTTCCTGGTCCTACATATCATAATCCAGTACATATGTCTGGTTATTACATCATTATTTTGAACACTTACAGCATACTACATGTTCAGATTTAGTTAGTGTCTCAACAAAAAAATCACATTCTTTTTACCACTCTCAGGCCTTGTCTGCTTCTAATTTGGTTTATTTCTTTATACTTTTCCAGATTAAAAATCATCATTAGGGGCCAGCAGGTAATGCAGTTGTTAAGGTGCAAGAATCCTACATGGCCAACTTCACAAATGAACTCTCAAATCAGGTGGGTGTGCGTCCATGCCCAAAATCCCAGGAGGATAATGGAAAAGGCCTAGTGTCAGGGTCATTCCCCCTGGGCGGGGGAGGAGGGTGATTTCTTATTTTCTCTCTCTCTGGCAAGTGCAGGTGTCCTATGTCAAGTACCTAAAATAAAAACAAAATCATCCTGATATGATCTTTCTTCCTCTCATCTCAGTACATGAATGGTATACACTTTTTATTACTTGTATCACTAACTATTTCTAAACCTACTGTGTGCCAGGTACTGTATTTAGTGCTAGTCAACATGATAGCAACAATACTAGCTCTGGAGTAGATTATTGTGAAGGTTTCACACAAGTATGTGAAACTACAGTGCAATTCTAGTATATGCTAGATTGAAAGAAACATAAGGTTCTATAGATATAGAACTTAACAAGCTATTGTGTCAGGGGTTTCTTTAGTACGGCATGGAATATTTCAGAAACTTGTTTGAAATTGTTCACACTTTGCCAGGAATATCTGTTATGGAGGAAGAAGAAAAGAGAAGAGGCAAAGGTAATCATAGAACCGTAGGCTGAGTTTCCAAAGGTGATCTTTATATTGAGAGAAATGGGGAGTCCTGGAAGGTTTTTGTTAGTTTGTTTTTGAGACAATTTTGCTATAGGGTGCATGTGTTCGCTAGAGAGACAGAGAGAGAGAAAGTGAGAAATTACGCCCCGGGAAGATGGCCATACCACAATCCCTTCTCCTCCATTCTTCTTTCAGGATTTTGGGTATGCACTCATATGCACCTGGTATGAGTTTCAAGCCATTGAGCCAGGGACACAAACACCATTGACCATGTGGGAGTCCAGTGCCTTAACCACTATGCCACCTTCTTGCCCTTGTAGGAGGTTTTAAAATAGCAGACTGATAAGATTCAGTTTGTACTTTTGCTACTCAAGTCTACCATAAACAATACATAAACAAATGAGTGTGGGTATTTTTCAATAAAACTATATTTATAAGATAAACTATAACCATTAGTTATTGTTTCAAACTGAGAGAGCCAATGATGAACTAAAATTGTGTATTTGGTCACTGGCTACAAATACAGGAAAAGATTTCAGATTGCTGGCTTGGATAATCAGCAATGAATAACCCTAAGATAGTGTGTTAAAATCTTATGTAGAATGTTATTGAAGTCAATGACATAATAATAGAAATGACTATAATTGGGAGGCTATCTTGAACAGACTTTGCACAGACACTGAATTAGATTAAGCTCTGTAGAATAGGGGCGTGAGCTAGCCATTCTCACATTTAAAAAAAAATGAAGATTTAACTTTACACCTATAAAATGAATAATCATTTTTAAAACATATTAGTTAGGAAGACAGTATTTGTTTGAGTACCACTGAGTTCTAAATATAAAAGGTGCTAGATACAGGCAAAGTATTACAACACAGCAATATGGACTATTTTGAATGCTTAACAAAGAGTCACACATAAGCTGCAGAGACTGGGGGAAGTATGGAAACATTTACAAAAGGATGTGACTCACAGGAAAAGAGCCAATCTGAAAATTCAGAGAAACATAGGGAGGAGACCAAGGAGAAATCCAGAGTGAAATGAAATAACGGTTTGGGGAGCAGATGGTGCAATACCTCATTCTTAAGAGATAAGATGAATGAAGAATCTGCCTTTTCTCTTTTAAAATGTTGCATAACATTTTTTCTTTTTTTTTTTTTTTATTTGCTCGTAGGAGTGGTTGCATCTGCAATTCATCTTTATTCAAGATTGGAATTTTACCAACTTCCCAGATAACATCACTGCTGTCATCTTAAAAATGGAATATCCTCACGCTATTTTTTTTCTCATTCTCTTCAACTCCATTTTTGCTTCTGTCCTTCATATTCTGCAGAACAACATGGATTGGGTGAGGTGGCACCATAAAATGATGTTAAAATGTTTTGGCAACTCCTAATTACTAGGTTCTGCAAGACATTTGGGAGATATTATATACCACAAGTAAAGGAAATCCCTTCCTGCTTTTGGCAGGCTTCTCTCTTGAACCATCACAGTTAGACCATCAACAAGAGAAGATGTAGTTTTTAAATTCTTGGCAAATATAACTTAGAACTTCAAGCTTTCATTGGTTTTAGCATCCAAAATCAAAAGATCTTGCCCATACCTCCACTGTTGCCACTCCACCAAACCCTCGTCTCGGAAAACTTGGTATCAATATTTTCAGCATCTGGAAACTTTTGGCATTGAAACCACCACCAAACAATTAAACATTTCCTTTACATGGACATTGAGTCATGTCAATGTGCTTTAGATCTCAAGAACCCATCCAGGAACTGTCTAAATGTCCCCATTTTAAAAGACATTGATATAAATGTCAAAAACCAACGACAGCAGAGTTGATGCCATTATGAGTTCTTAATTCCAATGTGACAAGCTCTGAGTATGTCCAGATGTATGTGTATAAGGTTACATTTTGCTTGCCCAGAAAAGAGCTATGAGGAACACGCTGGAGGCCATTTATTTAGATCATGCATGGGTGTGAGTGTGTGCGCACACGTGCATGTGTGTGTATAGTGGTTTATACTTTATATAGTTGTTTGCATACGTATATGCACACATAGATAGATGTATGTATAGTGGTTTATCCTGTATATAGTGATATATATATACACACACACACACACACAGAGGTTTGCATTTTCACACACACACAAATTAATTGCTCAAAAAGTAAAATGCATGACTTTTCTGTTTCCCAAAACACACATTCTAAGGCTCAGTACTTTAAAAGAATTTTCCCCCCACATCAAAAAATATTCTTAGTTATATTGTCATGTGGAAACAAGTACACAGGTTTGAAAACATATCCTTGAGTTTTTGCCCTTAATAACATAGTTTGTTTTAACGAAATAGGGCACAAGAAAGAAGTGCTACCTTTCTACCCGGTATATTGTTAGAATGCTACTGGGTCTACCCAGATTTAACCCCAAGTGCCCTGTGGATATTTTACCATATTGAGAATAAAAGGAATAATTTCATTCTATCTCATCTAAAATATAACCATACAGAATATCACATATTTATTTCAAAATATCTGCAGACTCATATATAATATTATTTTACTACCATAAGATAGACGAATAGATTCACACCCTAAGTAATGAAGGTTACATGGCTTGATTCTAATTTAATTTTCTCATAGTAATGTGTCTGCATACAGCAGACAAATTGCCATATCTCTTTATGAAGGTCATTAAAAACACTTGAAAAGTGATATTTACCATTACTTGTAAAATCCTATGGTTTTGGCTGAAACAAATCCAAATTAGGTGAACAAGATCATAACTCTTCAACATTTCATAGCCACAGTGCATAGGATACATTTTAGATCGTTCAAAACACAAAATCAATGCTTTCAAAAACTCATTTTAAGATGTCATATCTCGGCAAGGAACTACCTAAGTCATTTGGAGACTGTTCAGAGATTCTCTGCTTAAAATATGCTTATTAATCAGTATTATAATAGGCTGAACTCTGTAATGTGGCAAAAATCACCCCCGTCCACATGACACTGCTAATTATACCAATTTATGGATTAAAATACATTTTTAGTAACCTCTAGCCACATTACTTAAGAACTGTCAGAAAGTATAGTCTGTATATTTTCTGAACTTTGCATCCTCCTGAGCACAAATTTTATGACCTTGAAGGATGCATACCAGGCCTCCGAAAAGTAGTTTTCAGCCTCCTTCTTCAAGCCTCTCATAAGTAAGATATCTGCTGCTATTGTAAAGATTGTAGGTACTCAGGAAACAATAACTTTACTTCAGCAAATAATGACTGAGAACATGTTACACACATTTGATGAGCAAAGAGGCTCAGTGGTGAAGGTGCAACGCTAAAGAGAAAACTGTCCTCGGTGTGATCCATCAGCATTTATTTTGTTGAAACGAGAGGAGAAAATGTCAAGTTGCTTTAGTTGACAAGAATGGTATGTATGTATCAGATAAAACCCACCAGTTATTTTCCAGCTCTAAATTACAGTTTTGCATTTGTTCTAGATTTAATCTTTGTTTTTTTTTTTTTTTTTTTCAAACAGGTGCCTGCCAATTTCATTAGCTCTCTGAAGCTTGTCAGAGTGATAAATTATTCTTGTAGTATTTTTCTGTTGATTCCAAGGCAAAATACAGCTTTAAAATATGTCATTCCTTTGCTTTGCACTTCACTGTGAGTTTACAGAACAAACCATGAAATTAACAACTGAAACTGCAAAGAAATCATTCCTGGGTAGTTGTATAAACCTCAAAACCTATAAAGTTCAGCAGGGGTAATTGGCAGGCAGAGAGGAGACTGATGATTCTGCTAGCTACAGATAGGTCTTGTTCTTGGGATGTTCTCACCTTCAGTTGCTGCTGTCAGTTACTGCCCAACGTCCACGGGGGTCCTCAGCTATATAATCCAATCTCATACCTTAACATCCACATGGACCCCAAATCCTGCCCCTTGATTGTCTATTTGTGAGGTTGAACTACTCTGGACATTCCCCCCATCTTTTCTGAAAAGTCATAAAGAACATTTAGGGACTAAATGAAGTAAAGAAAAGAAAAGGAGAAGGATTTCCCCGATAGGATAAAGTGTTTAGTTTATCATACCTAGCTTCCCTGAACATCTGCTAGCCTTATCTTTCTTTTGAAAATGTTTTTTTTTCACCTAGCTAATTAATTCCAGAAGCTATCATGAGTAGTGATGTCAGCATGGAGTGAGAATGGAGTGGGTGAGGTTTCTAGACATTACCTAGACAGTTTTTCTTTTATCTCTTCTCTTTGTTTACATTTCTAGGTGAGGTTTCTTTTGAAGAAAATTTCATTAAACAAGAATGTTTAAAACCACTACGCAAACTCTCTGGAGCCAGCCACCTCTGCTTTGTATGTGACAAACATGTGACGTGAGTTCTGCTTATTATTTTCCTTGCTTCTATAGAAGGTATCGCCAGACTTCTATAATCTGTCACTGATTCCTCAGAGAGTCTCAGAATCCTTCTCACTTAGCATTCCAGACAGCTACAATAATTGGTTAGTATTGGCACATCAGTGTAAGCCAATTCACTGTCATCCTTGCATCTTTCTTCTTCTTCTTCTTTTTCTTCTTTTTTTTAAAAAAAAATTAATCACCGTACATCTTTACAGCACACAAAATCATTTTCTCAGCATGAATACACTATACACTGCATATTAGTCCAGGCAAAGATATTGCCATACACATTATCCTTACCAGATAATTTTCCATTTTTGTGTCCATAAATGTTTTGCTTTGTTTTCTCCTTGATTTAATTCCTCCCATCCCCAATTGCTCACCCTCCTTCCACACTGTCTCTAGTATCCACAGTTGTTCACCATACTTGTATGTCTTCCAATCTTTCAGTTTCTGCCATAGAGTGCAGACATTTGGTATATATTAAGTGGGAATGTAAAATGGCTCTCTTTCATAGTATGACTTGCTTCACTTAGCATTAAATCTTCCATAATTGTCCACTTTCTATCAATTGCCAGGGACTCACTGTTTTTTTTTTTTTTTTTTTTTTTTTTTTTTTATGACTGAGTAGTATTCAGTAATGTATATGTGCCACACTTTTTTCAGTCCATTCATCTTTTTGTGAACATTTGGGTTGATTTCATGTCCTAAAAATTGTAAATAATGCTGTGATAAACATAGATTGCAAGTGTTTTTCTACCTGGGTGTATCTCTATCCTCTGGGTAGATACCCAAGAGTGGAATTGCCAGATCCTATGGTATTTCTGTTTGTAGATTTTGGAGGAACCTCCCTCTTGTTCTCCACAGTGGCTATACTAATGTACATTCCCACCAACAGTGTAGGAGTATTTGCTATTTACCGAAGCCTCACCAGCATTTATCATTCTTTATTTTTTTAATCTTAGCCATTCTGACTGGGGTGTGGTGGTATCTCATTGTGGTTTGGTTTGCTTCTCCTTTATGATAAGGAGTCTTGAGCATTTTTCCACATGCTTTTGGCTGTTCGTGTGTCGCATCCTTCTTCTAGACCTTTCTTAGTCTCTTCCTTCCTACTTAATTTATCTTGATGTGCGCAACAATATCTTCACCCCTAAGGGTTTTTCATGGAGTATCCTTTTGTGCTCAATGTCTGAGCTAGAAGTCCAAAAGTTAATTTTGTTGTTAAAATAGTTCCTGTATTAATCCACTGTCATAATTTCCTCCCTAAATATTATCTTACATTTCATACGTAGTGTTCTTTAGAACATGATTTCTATTGTGTAAGGCATAATAATTTTTTTTTTTTTTAGGAAAATGCTCCATTCTTTGGTTCCTTATAAAGAGTCACAATACATAATATTGGGTTGTTGGAAAAATCATGACACAATTTTGCATTAAAAATATAGAAAAATATGTCATGACTTTTCTGACAATCCAATTGCTAAGGAAAAATTCTGAAGTGCAATAGCAGAGCCCCCTGTCTGATTTAGTTTAATCAAATATTTCAAAATTTATTTGACCACAGATGTCTCTTATCTAATAACACTTCTTGACAGGTTGAGAAATTCGTTTTGGGGAATGCTCCAGAAACCTTATGCAAATTTTTCCCCTTATATTTTACCACTAGAATTTTATTTTTCTAATATATTTTGGTTGATCATATCCTTCCTGGGTTCAGAGACCCTAATGGCTTCATATTTACTATAGAATAAGCACATGCCCTTGGCCCCAGTGTTCAAGAGGTTTCCCCTGCAATTAATCCTCATCAGTTCTATTTGCAGGATGAAGAGCTTAGCAGACACTTTATGAGTGATTCTGTGCCATGCTTTCCTCTGCTCCATGTCTTGCTTTTATTCAGTAGATGCTGACAAGATCACTTATTTTTATATTTTTATGTTTGGAATCTTTGTCTTTCTTTGCCAGTGTCAGTCAAAATTCTTCTTCTATGGTGAGCTCAAAGATCATTACAGATGTGAAGAACTTCTCTGATATTTTCTATATCCCTAAATAAACTAATCACTCACTCAGATACGTGCTCTTTATACTCTGCATATCCCCCTCTACGTATTTCACTCTACTAACATGCACTGATACTCTTTAAAGGCCCTTAAAGGTCAAGGGTTTTTCAGCCTTTCTATTGACTTTTTAAAAATTTATCTATTTTTTTTTTTTTTTGGGAGAGGTTTTTGCTATAGGGTGCGTGTGCTTGCCAGAAAGACAGAGAGAGACAGAGAGACAGAAAGTGACAAATCACCCCCCCAGGGGAGATGGCCACGCCACAATCCCTTCTCCTCCATTCCCCTCTCAGGATCTTGGGCATGCACGCACATGTGCCCAGCATGAGTTTAAGCCACCGGGTCTGGGGCTCGAACCACAGTCGACTACATGGGAGTCCAGCAACATAGCCATTACGCCAACCGCTGGTCCCTCTATTGACTTTTTAGGCTGGATGACCCTTTGTTAAGGAGAACTTTCCCCATAACATTGTAGAGTGTTTAGCACCATCCCTGGTCTCTACTCACAAGATGCCAATGACACCCCTGCCAGTTGTTGATAATCAAAAATATCTCCAGAAATTGCCAACAGCATCTAGGAAGCAAAATGACCTACAGGTCAAGAACCTTTGCTGTAGATCCAACATTTGCATCTTCCTGGCCTTGGTTTCTGCCTACTAAATATCCACAGAATTTAACATAATGAATTATTCTTATGTGCCCCTTGAAAGTTTGATTGGAGTTGACAGGAAGAGAAAAAGAGAAAGAAATAAACATTCTAACAGGCTGTCATTGGGGAAATCTTATGAGCACATTATTTTCTAATTTTAAATTTTGCAAACCTGAGAGAGAACAGGATGGATATTCCCCATTCAAAGATTCTGTAGATCTTGCTCATGTCTAGGATTTAGTGATTCAAAAGTTGTCTTTTGTTCTGTATTCTCTTGTGGCCAGATTTGGTGAAGTGAATGCACAATAGGGCCATTAAAACTCCTTACCTATATTGATTCGTCTTGTTCTTTTTGCTTCTCTTTCATTAATGGTACTTAGTGACTTGACTCCAGAGACTCTTTTTTCCATCCTTTCAGAATAAAAGGTCTCATGTTTTATTGCTCACAAGGCGTAGTCTTGTGGTATGAAGACTCAAAAAATCATCATTTTCATTTCATTTGTCCTCGTTGAGCTCTCTGCCGTCTGTAAGCATTTGAGCCTCGTCTTCCTGCATTTGTACTACATTTTGTCAGGTTACTACCCAATCTGTGATGATTCATCAGGGAGGATAAGCAATATTCATCCAGAAAACAAAGTATTCATAGTCTCCTGACTGTCCCCAACCAAAACAATGATGATGCTATTTGTATTTTTATTTATAAGAATTACTAGAAGGTATCATTTGCCATTAACCTTGATGTTTATCTCTGTATTCTGTCTACACTAACTGTCTTGATGCTTTATTCACAAATAACCACTCCCACTTTAAATGGAGAGGATGACTTTAAGAGGTTCAAATGCTCTTACTTGTTAGAATCTTTCTCTGATCCTAGTCTAAGTGACCTGGGCTTCCTGAAAGTTACATATCAAATACTAAGCTTGAAATTAGAGAGTAATTTCTCTTACCAATCTTCTACTTTAAGGAAAACTTGTTAATTCAGGGAAAATCTGTGCATGCAGGCAACTTCTATATGTGAGCAGCAGATATTTAATTAAAATTACAATAGGTGTTTTTTTTTTCATTTGGCTTTCTTTAGCATGACAAATTATTTTGGACCTAGAAGGAATCTTAGGATCCATTTGTGAGCCTTTAATCTACAAATGCAGAAAACCTGGTCAAGAGGAATTATGTAGATTGCACTTTTAAAAGAAACATAATAATCAAGTCAAAAGAAAAAGGCTTAAATATGTTTTCTAGTCCTTTAACTTGAACTCTTTAATTCCGACTGATATTTGCCCATCAATGATAGACATTTTTCTTTTTTTAAACTATCAGACCTTTTTCTTTTTTTTTTTTACAGTTCATGATGTAGGATACATGTGCTTGCCAGAGACACACAGAAAGGCAGTGAGAAGGAAAGTGAAAAATCACACCCCAGAGGGATGGCCATGTCGCAATCCCTTCTCTTCTATTCTCCTTCTGGGATTTTGAGCACACCCAGTGTGATTTTCAAGCCACCAGGCCCAGAACTCGAACTGTGGTCGAACATGTGGGAGTCTAGCACCTTAACTACCATGCCGCCTGTCGGCCCAAAAACTTTTCATTTCATCTGGTTGTGCCCCAGCAGATATGCAGATATAATTTTAACCTGAACACAAAATAATGGCAAACAAATTGGCCTAGAGTCAGTCCCTACTCCTCATATTTTGCTTTTACCTAATTTTTTTTACATTTCCCACAAATCCCATGTGTAAAGGCAATTAAATACATCTTCACAGATGCACTCAGTCACTTTGGCTTTTACCTTTACTGAAAGAAGAAAGTTAATTATAATCACTCACCACTTACCTCCACACTTGCCATAATTAGAAATAAAGATCATCTACTATACATGTTTCCCTGTCTTAGAATTAAAATTGGAATATTTGTCTCGAGGTTTCCATGGACTTCACACTTTAGTTGAATTTCTTCTAAGAATGCTTCAAATTTTGAAAATGCCAACCCTTCTAGATGAGTGTCTTTTGAGGTGTAAGTGTGTGGAACATCTTCCAGAATCACCTAGCACTCCTGTTGGAAGTGCAGATCCCACAGAAGGCTGATGGACTGAAAATCTCTGAGCGTAGGAGCCAGGCTCTGCATTTTAACAAGGTCCCTCCAGGAGGTGTGGTATAAACTAATGTTTGAGGTGACTGCCTTAGAATGTGACCTCTGGATTCTAAGTGGTTATATAGGTGGCTGCGTGGATACCTCTCTTTCGATCACACACTGCATCAAAACCTGTCAGCATATTCAGAACAAACCCCGAATCTGACTCTAACTCTATAACTCAAGTCAAGCCTTCATCTCTTGCCCTATCCCTACAGATGCCTCTTAGCTGGTTTTTTGCTCTGCTTTCCTTTTATCTCGACACAGCCACCAGAAAAGTCCTTTTAAAGTAAATCAAGTCACAGATAGACCCCTTATGCTCAGAGTCCTTCAGCAGCTTCTGGCCTCAGAGTAAAGGTTAAAGTTCTTTTTTTTTTTTTTTTCTTTTTTTGGAGAGGTTTTTGCTTTTAGGGCATGTGCGCTCACCAGACAGATAGAGACAGAGAGAAAGAAAGCAGGAAATCACCCCCCAGGGGGGATGGCCACGCCACAATCCCTTCTCCTCCACTCTCCTCTCGGGATCTTGGGCACGGACGCACACACGCCTGGCTTGAGTTTTTAGCCACCAGGTCCGGGACTCGAACCGCAGTCGACTACGTGGGAGTCCAGCAACATAGCCATTACGCTAACTGCTGGTCCCAAGGTTAAAGTTCTTAAGATGGTCAGAAAAACCTCCTGACATGGCTACTGAGTGCTGGGCCACTCACTACTCCCTCCCCCTTCCCCCTGCTCGCCACTCTCGTTTCATCCGGAACCCTTGCTCTTCTTCTGCTAGTCAAACTACCTTCCACCTCTTGGTCACCAGGATTGATTGCCTTTTTCCAAGGGATCTGCCCAGTTCACTTCCTTAATGTCTCTGGATTTTCATTTAGAAGTCACAGCAAGGTTTTCTCCAAGAATCCTATTTAAAATGGAATTGTCTCATTTCCATTTCATTTCATCCCCTATACTCTTCCCCCCCCTCTTTCTTTCTGTCTTTCTTTCTTTCTTTCTTTTCTTTCTTTCTTTCTTTCTTTTTCTTTCTTTTTTTTTTTTTTTTAATTCATCACCACCTACCACTCTGGGTATTTCACTTACTTAATTCATTGTGATTCTCACCTATTATAATCCAAAAGATTAGTCATTTTTTTAGCTTGTTTTATTCACTGCTGTAGCTCAACCCTTAGGAGAGTGGACGATGACAGGGACTTACTTAACAAATACTTGTTGAATGAAATGAATAAATTATCTGATCTTAACAACCATGCACTGCCAGTGCTATTAACTCTCCTGACCGATAAGGAAACTAAGGCTTATGAAACAGAAATATCTCACCCAGAGTCCTGTGGCTGGCCTAGAACTGGGTAGAGCTTTACACGGTGCCCAAACCACTGTTCTTCCCATGACTCCACACACTCCTAAGGATTCTCTTAGTTCGTTTTCTTCATTCTCCAATTAAGGAAATTGCCACAAAAATATCACATCAGGGTGAAAGACAGACCCTGAGACACACATGGTTGCAGTGAGTAGGACACACAATAGTCCCTTCCCTTCTGAGGCCCTTGAGCACCCACTGTCCCTTCTCAGGTTTCCTTACTGCACCAGCTCAAGAATATCCACCTGAATCAAGATCCACTTGGTCTTCAGGTGCAGAGGCTTGCTGTATCATACTACTCCAAGTAATGTATCTCTCTTAACTGATTTTCTCCCTTTATCTTCTAAGGTATTTTGTATATGTCTTTAAATACATATGTTTCTTCATTGAAAAAAATTAATGTGATTTTGTTGGGTGTGTGTATTAAATTTACAAAAATGATATTGTGCTCTAAATATCTTTTTTTTTACTTTTTTTCACTATGCATTATGCCTTGGATATGTATTTATTTCATCCAATATTTAGTACCATGTAGCATACATACTTGACATTTTGTTATCCATTTCCTTAGTTATATATCATAAGTCACTACCTCAAACAATGGCATGAGAAATGTTTATATACTTAGAACCGTACAGACCTCTAGAAACAGGTAGGTCAAAGGGTATTTGCTCAATTTATGTCACTAAGCACTAGCGGACTGCTTTCCATTCTGAGTGCTGTTTTGTATACTGAAGTGAATGTTTGGGCAAGTTTATCTCTACACATTTTCACACACAAAAATGTCTGCAAGTTTGCAATTTTAAAAAGTATAAAACAGAATGATTTTAATATAAATTCATTTGATTGCCAATGAGTTTGGACATTTCATCATTGAATTGACACTTAAACTATCTCTTTAATGCTTATGACCATTGGAAAAAATGAAATTTCTGTCTTTCTTTAAAATTTATAATTCTTGGAACCAGTAGATGCAGTATTGGTTACGTCACTGGACTCCAAAATAGCTGTCCACATTTTAAATCGTGGACCTGGTAGCTTGAAACTTATGCCAGACCTGTTTGTGTAGGTGCCCAAAATCCTGAGTAGAGTGGAGAAGATGAGATTGTGGCGTGGTCATCTCCTCTGAGGGGTGGTTTCTTGCTTTCTGTCTCTCTGTATTTCCAGTGAGTGCACACTTTCTATAGCAGAAATCTCTCTAGAAAAAAAAATAGAAGACAAAATTTGTAGTTCTTTTTAATTAAAGATAATAATAAGTGTGTTTATTTTAGACATTTCAGATACCTTTCTCTAGTGTCCATTTGTGCTCTGAGATTGAGCAACGAAGCAGGCAATTCCATAAAAGATAAAATTTTGATCTTAGAGAGTAACGTACAAACAGTAGTTGAGCGCCAGTGGAGGTTCATTCTTCAACGTGGACAGATGTGGACTGTACTTCCCTTGCATCCTGCTCAGCTGTTCCCCTTCTTCAGGCTGGTTGGCTCTTCCCCCAGTAATCATGAAAGTTAAAAGAACTTGATGAAGAATAAGAACAAAACTGAAAGACATGAATGTTCCAGAGCTAAACGGTCAAAGATTGATTGTTAGCCTCCCTACTGTTTTCGTTTTTGTTTTTTGAGAGAGATATTTTTGCTATAGGGAGCATGCGCTCACCAAAGAGACAGAGAGACAGAAATCCAGAAATCACTCCACCCCCTCCCAGGGGAGGATGGACATGCCTCAATCTCTTCTCTTCCATTCTTCTCTTGGCATTTTGGCATACACACGCAGACGTGTCCAGTGTGTGTTTTAAGCGACCAGGTCCAGAATTGGCATCACTGTCAAATATGTGCAAGTCCAGCAATGTAACCATTACTCCATCTGCTGGTCCCAGCCTTCCTTCTGTTAAAGGCAAAGGGGAAACTGACCTGTGAGGTAGTCATCATAGGATATTCTTTTATTTATTATTACCTATTATTTCTGTTATCTCAGTTATAAAGTCTGACTGACCATCCCAGTAAGAATTTAACTCAGGGGTCATACTGAAGGACCCTAGAATGTAGCAGAAGAATAGAGAGACATAAAGATGGTGTAGTTTTTCATAATACACATATTCCATGAACTTTTTGAAGACCCATCCCCCTTTACTGGGTCGTCCTCTTCAAAAGGAGTAGGCCTTGGATCTCTCAATGCTTCAGTTTCGCCATCAGTGCATGGCAATTTTTGATCGTGCTAACTTTATTAGAATACAGTGAAAATTAATAGTGCTAACTTTATTAGCATATAGTGAAAATGAAATGAACTGAGACTTGGAGCACCTGCTGTGTAAAAAGCACTTAATAAATGCTAACATTCATTGTTATTGTTGCTACTGCTATTAGGAAATGAGAAGTCATTAAAGCTTTTGATGTCATTTGCCCAGGTTAGAAAGTAGCCTAGTAATATAGCGGAGAGGAAGATTTAGGTCCCTTGATCCCTAGCACAGAACTTTGCTTTTAACATTTTATGGAAACAAATGAAAAAAACTTTGAAAACATTGTCATTTTTGTACAATAGTTGAAGATGACCACTAATATTAAAGCATGAGTGTGATAGTGCTTGCCATAAATGAACTGTATACCATACCCAAAAGCTGTCTGCATGCATACATTTTCCAACACTAACGACATTTGTATACATAAACACACAATTTACATAAGAGCATAAAACTAATTTAGAACTGCCCTGTTCATTTTTTTTTTTTTTTGAGAGGTTTTTGTTATATGACACCACAATCCCTTCTCTTCCATTTCTTTTTTCTTTCAGGATTTTGAGCACCCACACATATGTGCCTATATGTGCCTGTGTGTTTCTCAAGCTGCTGGGTGCAGGGCTTAAACTGTGGAGTTGGCTATGTGGGATCTGGCTGCCTTAAACACCAGATCACAGAGCTGGCCCCCATTTTACTTTTACTTGAGTTGCTTTAGAAATGAAAAATCGATACTAAGTTAGCATCACGATATGCCCAATTCTCCACTTTTTCTTCCCCTAGCTTTGTTATTTCCTGTGTTAGATCTGCTGGGCCAGAAATATGTTTAATAAACAGCGTATTCCCCCATAAAGTGCTGACAGGTTAGTCCCATAGCGAGTACTCAATAAAATTCCCTGGCTGTACCAAAGAGGGCTGGTCTAACTCGTGTTCTGTGAGAAAGGACTTCAGTTCTTGATTGAAAAGGCTTTGATTTGCTTTAATTTAACATGGGGACCTGTGAAGTTTTACAGCCTACTAGGAGTCACAGAAAATGAGTGGGTATGTGTAGGCAGTGGTTAGTGGCAACCGATTTGCAGATCTAACAGATAAGGTTTTGAATTCTACCCGCCAGCTGATACAATATGCCAATGGGTTTGATAATACCCTCCTAAAACACTGAGTATAAAGTCCATTTACTTCTTTTTTGGTTTTGTCTTTAGACCACTAAAATCCTAACTACCTGACTCCCATTTTCCCTTATGCACATACATTAATCCTTCCCCCCCCCCCCCCCCCCAGTTCTCCCATAACACTGACAAAAATAAAGTTGTTAAAAGCCTGAATGGCTTTCTTTGAACAGAACAGCACAAATTCATACACAAAAGCTGCTGCCCTGGAGCTCACTCTGGGCCTGATTCTAGGACCTCTATTCTTTGGGTAATAACTCTAATTTGGTTAATAACTAGGATAAGAATAGAAAGAAAAGAAAAACAATTCAGATGAAACAACCACCTCCCTAAAACCTATCTTTTAATGGATTTGAAATCTGAAGACCAAAGACGACTTTTTTATTCTATTCTTTTTCCTGTTTCACTTCCTTTGTTAACTCTCTACAGGAAATGCAAGCCATGTGTACACAAAAATATACACCAATCTGGCCTTTACATAAACTATATCTCATTGCTTAATATTTATTAAATTGCACTTGAGGTAAAAACAAATGTTGAGAATTTACTAAGCTGCACCAAGCTGTTTTAAATATACATAGACTAAATAGTACTAATCACATTTTAAAATTTTTCAACTTGCAAATTTATACCAAAGGGATTTTAATGATCAGGGTTTAGAAAAAGATTCATTTCCAGTTGGAAACTGACAAAAAAAAAAAAAAAAAAAAAAAGGAAGAAATGAATATAGTCCACTGATAAATTGCTTTTGTTGCAAAGGGAGAAAATAGACTCTTTCTCTGCCTTGGCTCCAGTATTTAGCAGTTGGCATCTAATTAATTAGTTATCAGGGGTGGATCACACAGCGCAGCAATTCCCTTTTCCCTTGATTATGGATTGCATTTTGATGGCAAAATTGTTAGTTGTGTCCCTCCTTGGTGACAGATTTTGTATGATTAATGTTTCTGGTGTCTATTTTTCTCTGTCACCTTCACACAATAGATGCCACAAAATCAGTAACACCAATCAAAATGTATCTTCCATTTCCTTAGAAAAGATTACACTCCACCATCTCTTGTTAGAGTTGATCTTTAGCTTAGCATATTTGAAAATTAAGGACAAAATGAAAGACCACAAAGTTGCTACACCTACTGCTGTTGGTTCAATTTAAATTATGGCTTCATAATTCTAAGTTTCACTAGATTTTTACACAGATAAAATCATTTGCAAGTAGTTCATTAGATGCACTTGTTTTAACAAAACATTCAACAAAATGCTGTTTTCTGCAATTGACCTACACATTTAGTCACTTAACTGTGATTCTGTACATTTTTGATTGGTGACACCCTCAGGCAAATGCACCTGACTTAACAAACATTCGCTCAAATGCATGAATACGATAGGTTTTTTATATAGTTAATATCTATACATAACCTCATGGTGTACTTAGCTGGTGAATTAGTTAGACTCGCTTGTCTCTAAGAAAGAGATCCATTCAAGTTACCTTAAGATGGTAATTTAGGAACCAGCAGATGGTGTAATGGCAAAGTCATTGTACTCCCATGTACTCAACTGTGGTTCAAGTCCTGGACCTGGTGGTTTAAACTCATGCCGGCCGTGTGTGCATGTGTGTCCACGATCCCAGGACAATGGAGGAGAAGGGATTGCGGTGTGGCCATCCCCCCTTGGGGGAGTGATTTGTCGCTTTCTGTCTCTCTGTCTCTCTCTTGTCTTTCTGGTTAGCACACACATCCTATAGCAAAAATAAATAAATAAATAAATAACCTCTCCAAAAAAATGGTAATTTATAGACATATCGGTATGGTTAGAAAGCAAAGCTTCTCTGGAGACCTTATTTTACCATCATAGCTTCATTTTCTTCTCTTGCTTTTAGTTCATTTCTTCAAAAACTAGCTTTCCTCTCAAAGTTTTCTTCTCTACTGCTCCTTCTTATCTTTGCTGTCCACATGGACCTTCATTGCTTCCCTAGATAATTCCCTGAACTATTAAATGGCTCATTCTTGCAGCTTCCCAAAAACAAATGAGGAAGAAAGGACTCTTACAGGCTCATCTTGCTCCTTCAGTGGGGCTCCTGTGAAAAAAGTTAGTTTACAAGACGGTGGGCTCCACTGTGACTCATTCCTGACCTAATCAGGCCAGAGAGAACATCATCCACTGAAATATTGGTTTGTCAGGAAAGTCATGACATGTTTGTTTTTCTATGCAAAAATATGTCCTGAGTTTTCCAACAACACAGTAAAATATAGCTTGCTAAGCTAGCTCTTTATCTGGGTAGGAGATGTTCCTTACATAAGACGACTTACATGGATGAGAATCCTAAAGTGAGTATGATATAACCGATTCTTTGTTTGGTCTGTTTTAGGTAAGTTCACCATAAGCAAATTCAATGATAAATTTTGAAGGCAATTACTGATGGACAGAATCTGCTTAAGAAAAAATGAGTTTTCATAAACTGAGGTAAGAAAACTGTGGTTGGGAGGGTGACCAGCAGATGGTGTAATGGTTATGTCACTGGACTCCCACATGGCTCACCACTGTTGGAGTCCTTGATGCCAGAGGCTTGAAATTTATGCTGGGTGCAAGTGTGTGCATGCTCAAAGTCCCAAGAGGAGAATGGAGGAGAAGGGATTGTAATATGGCCATCCTCCCTGAGAGATGATTTCTCACTTCCTGTCTCTCTGTCTCTCCGGTGAGCACAGGTACCTTATAGCAAAAATCTGTCTTAAAAATAAAAAAAGAAAGAATGAAAACTGTAGGGGGCCTAGATTTATTGGAGGTGGTGGTGGTGAGTTATTAGAATCTCAGTTTCCAATATGTTAAATTTGAGTTGCTTGTTAGATATTCAAGTGCTGATGTCTTACAGGAAATGGAATATTTAGGTCTTGAGGTGAGAGGAGAGTTCCAGGTTGGAGATATAAATTTGGTAGTCTTCGGCATACAGGTGGTAACTCAATCCAGGAGATTAGATGAGATCACCTAGGGACTGAGCGTGGTTAGCAAAAAAATTAGTTCACTCAATGGCACTTAGCAACGTACATAGGTAGAGAAATGAGAAATAAAACACAGAAGAGTGGAAAGGGTAAGAAAGCAAAACAAAATGTACTGTATCCCAGGAGATAAGTTTTAAGAACATGTGTATCCATATCAAATGTTGCTGCTAAGTAAAGTAAGGTTGAACAATGAAAAAAAATTGTTGGATTTTGAAATGTGAAGGTTGTATTACTCTGGTAGGTCTACTATAACAAAACACCATAACTGGATGGTTTAAATGACAGGAATATACCTTTTTACATTTCTGGAGGCTGGAAGTCCAAGATCAACGTGCTGGCAAGGTTGGTTTCGTAAGCCTCTCTCCTTGGCTTGCATATAGCACCCTCTTCTATGTCCTCACAAGGCCTTTTCTTTATGCACACACATCTCTGGTCTCTCTCTATTCTTAAAGGAATATTAGTCATACTGGATTCAGGCCTCCATCTCTAATTTCTTCCTTAAATGTTCTGTCTCCAAATATAGTCATATTGAGGGTTAGGGCTTCAGTATGTGAATTTGGAGCACATACTTTAGTCTGTGACAAAAATCATTGATGAACTTAACAACAATAGTTTTGGTGTAATAGAGTTGGGTATCAGAGAATCTGACTTGAGTGGTTTTAAAAAAGAATGGAAGGGGATCAGCAGATGTAATGTTTAGGTAGCTATATTCTTGTGTGGTCAGCCATGATTTGAGTCCCTGTCCTGGTGGTTTGAAACTCATGCTGGGTGCATGTGCATGAATGCCTAAAATCCTGAGAGGGGAATGGAGAAGGGATGGCGTGTAACCATCCCTCCTGGGGGGTGATTTCTCACTTTCTAGCTTTCTGTCTCTCTCTCTGTCTTTCTGGCAAATGCACATACCCTATTGCAAAAATCTCTATATATATAAAAAAAAAGAGAGAGAGAGGTAAAAAAAAAAAAAAAAAAAAAAAAAAAGAGAGAGAGAGAGAGAGAAAGGAGGAAATAAATGAAAGAAAAGAATTAGAGACTGTGGATACAGACAATTATAAGGAGATTTGCCAGTAAGGGAAATCAAGACATGGAGACTTGGACAGAGAAATGGAGGAAATGAAAGTTTTTAATATTCTTTTTTATCAGTTGGGAAATGCACAGCTAGATATTTTCTTATTTCAAGGATGGGCTGCCTATCCTGTTGGAAGATTTTCTGTTTTTATGTATATTGACCTTGGAGTTACCAGCAAAGCTACTGGAGGCTACAGAGAAACTGAGATGGGAATTGTAAGGTGGGCACAGGATACTTGACAGACTTTAGAACTTTTTGAGTATTTCCAATTGTACTTATTTCTAGGATGTTTTATTATATTATTATAATGTAAAATCTGTGAAATTAGTTTATGTAAACATAGATTAGAACTAACCAATATAAACATCCCCCCCCCCTTTTTTTTGAGAGATTTTTGCTATAGGGCACGTGCACTCGCCAGAGAGAAAGAAAGTGAGAAATTACCCCACAAGGGGCGATGGCCACACCACAATCCCTTCTCTCCTTGGGATTCTGGGCATGCACGCACCCATACCCAATGAGAATTTCAAGCTGCCAAGTTGGGACTCAAACCACACTCGCCTATGTGGGAGTCCAGCGATGTAACCATTATACCATCTGCTGGTCCCAACATCTTCCTTTTTCATTGTAGCCCTTGGTAATCCTAAAGGATGACTATTTTTGAAATGATTGTACAGTTAATGGTTATCTGTAATGGTTCACCTCAACTCAAATGTAACTGATTGCAGTATGTGAAAGATGCTTAAATTGCATTCATTTGTGACTGGTAGTAAGTCAATATTGGATTAACAACATTTACCCGGAAAATGAACTATCTTGTGTGTTACTTTTTTTACTTAGGGAAAAAGGAAAGTATCTCTTGCCTTGGGTAAGATGCTGACTCTTCTGAGCACTTGTTTATCAGTGTTCCTCTATGTAGGACAATGCTTTCATTGCATACTGTGTTCATACAGATACTGAATTTGGAGTCAGTAAACACAGGTCTGTATTTTTTTTTAAGTTTATTTATTTATTTCTACCATGAGTGACAGAGAGAGACAGAAAAAGAGGAAGAAAGAGGCACCACACTGGGGTCTTCATGCCACGATCTATCGCTGGACTCAGTTAGTCTGGATCACAAGAACAAGTGTGCACCCCAGAAGACAAACCAAGGAGCCTTACATGGTTCCAGCTGTGTTAGTGCTGCACTCCCGCCTCTGACCCAGATCTGCATTTTATCCCTCTTGTAACTCTGGCCAAGTCGGTGTGCCTCTAGTCCTACCTTTTACATCTGTACAATAGAGAAAAACATTACATTTATTATGATTTTTATTTGAAATTATACTTGTTGGGCCCAAAGTTAGGCTAGTTTTCTCTGAAATGTAACCAACATTGATATATATTACTCTTGGTAATTTTGATCCATATGTTAATACTATGTTTTGGGATTTATTGGTCACCTCAGGAATATGAACACGGCAGAAGTTGCCATTGAAAAGAAAACAGGAAAACTGAAAGCTCAATGCTTACTTTAGGAATAGGGATCTAATGGGGTCAGTGTTTTTAGCTGCAAAATGTCAATAAAGAAATACAGATGTACAAAGGCAAGTCTTGAAATTTATGATATGTCTATAAAGACAAAGTGATCTGGAGACTTAAGCTAATTCTGCCACTACTGGCAGCAAATTTGAATGGTTTTGCCCTTGGTTTTCCTATCTGATAAAACTACAGCAGCAGGGTTAGAAGAAATTGAGTGGAATCAATTTATTCTTTGCATTAACAGACAAAGGGGTGCTTGGCCAGGGGAAATAATACCTGGGAAAATGCTCTGTAACAAAGAGAACTCCTGTGTTGTGATTTATCCCTTCTTTGGTTTTTGGATATAGAAAGAAGACGACAGAAAAGAAGTAGAACATGAATGAAAGTTCTTTCAGAAAATGAAAGTACTCAGGTTTTTCTATTATTCCATCACTATTTTTAGCTGATTTCAAGGTGTCAAGTTTTAAGATAATTTAGGTAGCTCAAATATATACTTTATTCCCATATACAGAATAAATATCTTCCTACAAATAATAGGCAAAACAAATTAGCAACTAGTTATCTTTTTTTTTGGTCCAGAAGCCACCTCTACTCACTTCCCTATCTTGTGAATATAACCTGCTCTATGACTTAATTAAGCCAGTCTTTCAATAGCCATACATTTTTAAAAGGTAAGATTAGTGTATTGTCACAGCCCAAAGCTCCCTGTTCCCCCTTTTCTCAAGAGCTGGAAGCATTGTATTACATTTATAAACAGGATATTTTGCTGGGAAAAAAACTGTCTTTGAAAGCTGAGAAATGTGGAATGTTTTTAAAAACTAGTAGAAATCTAGAAGTTTCTGGCTTATATGTTTATGATAAGAAAACAGCACATTTTTTTCTTTCTCCTTTCTCTCTTTCTTCTTCCTCTTCTTTTTTTTAATTTTTATTTTTTTATAAGCAGAATCACATGTACTTGCCAGTGAGAGACAGAGAGAGAGGGAAAGGGAGAAAACATCCCCACTAAGGTGGGCACATTGCATGCAATCCCTTCTCCATCTTGTCAGGATTTAGGACATATGTGCATCCATGCTTGGTGTGTTTTTCAAGCTGCCGAGGTTGGGACTCGAACTGTGGTCAGGATTCAAACAGTGTTTGGCTAAGTGGGCTCCAGTTTCTTTAACCAGTAGGCTATAGATTGACTTGAAAATTCCACATTTTGATGAAAGTTAGAATCTAATAACTATCTTAGTAACCCATCTCAGTTCAATTTATTGACTACAACTGAACACACTTGGTACCAGACACTTGGGGACACAGTAGTAAGTATAGCAATACTATGAACGCAGTGGTGTCCATTAGAGCAATGGTTTTCATGCAGAGCTTCAAGTACCTTGGAGATTTGCAGAGACTTTCAGGGAAGGTGAGAGACCCTGAAGTGATCCTCAAACACAGTGTCTAGACAGTGGACTTCAGAGGAAGGACCAGCAATGGAACTCTGCTGTCTATCTTTTGTTGTAGCTCTTCTTGGGGTTACAAAAGGCAGAGCTCTATGAGGCTGTCCAGAGGAGTAAGAACATCCCACCTACCAAAAGAAGATAAGAAAATAAAGTGTTAAGTATTAATTATTTTGTGGGTCTGGTGGTTTCCAGTGCCTCCCCCGCCCCCCACCGCCTACTCTCTCTCTCTTTTTCTCTCATGGGAAGAATAAATAAATAAATAAATAAATCATTATAAAAAGGGGACAATGGGAACCTGAGTGAATGGGAAACTGGTGAATCATAAAAAATGATTTTAGATGTTAAATCACTGTGTAACCTTTGATCTGATATTCAAAATGAATGAGTATGAATTGAGTATCCCCAAACTATTCCCTTACCAATATTTTTTTATGGTAATACATTTTATTTATATAGAAAAACTAAGAAAATGATGAAAAAATATGGGGAAAAAAACCTTGATGCTAAGTCCTATATTATTCTATGAACAATTAACAAGGTTTCATGACACATGACCTTTGTCATTGAAACCTGTAAAATAGTTACATTGTTTAGACCATTGAACATTATCAGTCACTGTAGTGGAATCTCAGTCCAGAAAACAAAATAACGTAAGATTTACAGATTTACAGTTATAGGACATTTTAAATAAATTTTGATTTATTTACACATATGGGACTTCAAGAAGCTTATCAAAAAGTGAAATAAGAATATGAGTTTATTTTGATGTAATAAAATCTTTGAAATCCACAGATAGATTTTTCATAATACACATTTTTCACAAACTTTTTGAAGACCACCCTCTTAGTTTTGTTGTATGTGTGTATAATTGGTACAAAGGAGGAAGGGGAAATAGTTTGAGGCAGGCAACAGCAGTAACAGAAACTCAAAGGCAAGGGACATCATGTTCTAGGTTCTAAAAACAATGTGTAACCAGGACTGAGAATGTCAGTTGCTAAAGAAAAAACAGAGAGATGGGGGTTAGGCATGGGAGAGAGTCCCCATCATGGTGAAAGCTGAAATTTCTTCACTTACCATTAGTCCTACCTTTTCGGGAGTGATGAATGATTGGCTTAAAAAAGATGATTTCTTGTTTTTCATTTAGGGATCAGCCAGCATTTCTGGGAAAGTGTGAGGTAATAAGACTTTGTGGTCCCTGTCACTCTGCTGTTGTATTACAGAAGCAGCCTCAGGTAAATATGTACAGGAAGGGGTGAGATAATCTCCCAATAAATTTTGCTTATGAATACATAACTTTGAATATTATATAATTCTCATGGCACAAAATATTAAACTTTCTATGTATTAAAAGTTTATTTCTTCAGTGAGAGAGAGAGAGAGAGAGAGAGAGAGAGAAGGAGAGAGACAGAGAGACAGGCACCCACCGGCTTGGTCTCACAGCATGATCCAACCTCAGCCTCAGCAAACATGTATCAGGGGTACACATGTGCATACCGGGTGTGTTCAGTGAGGTTCCGGGACACGAACTCAAGGCCTCACCATGCAAGTGACTTGCATTACTACTGCAGCATCACCCGGGCCCTGTGCATGTTGTACAAATGTGAAAGCAGGCTCAGTTGCCCTGCTACGTGCCAGTAAGATGCATTTCATTGCAAGCTGGGACCACACAGGAGACCTCGGCCAACTCTGGGTCCAACTTAGAGACCAGGCATGATGGTGTGCACCTGTGATCCCAGTGAAGCTGGGCCCAAGGTAGAATGATCCCAAGTTCAAGACTGGCCTGGGCAACATAACAAAACAAACAGAATAACAAAAAACAACATAAGAAAACCCTGTCCAAAAAGAACCAGGTGGTGCACAACTGTACTTCCTGAAGCTGGAGGCTGAGGCGGGAGGATCCCAAAAGTGAGATAATGTGTCAAAAAAGAAAGAGAGAGAGAGAGAGGGGAAGGAAAAAGGAAAGAAGAAAGGAAGGAAGGAGGGAGAAAAAAATCAAATTGATTCTTGGTTCACAAATTATACAAAAACATGCAGCTGATAGGATTTGGCCTGTGGCCAGAGTTTGCCTAACTCTGATTTTGAGTGTTTTAAATATTTTGTCATCTTCTATATCACATCGTTACCTGAGACCACCATGGGGCCTCATGAATTGTTCCCCTCACCTTTTTAAAAGTCATCCCTATGCAGGGGCCAGCAGGTGGTGTAGTGTTTAAGGTGCTAGACTCCCACATGGCCAACTGAGGTTCAAGTCCTGGACTCAGATGCTTGAAACTCATGCTGGGTGCATGTGCCTGCCTGCCCAACATCCCAAGAGGTGAAGGGATTGCAGATGGCCATCCTCCCCAAGGAGTGATTTCTCACTTTCTCTCTCTCTGTCTCTCTTTCTCTGTGGTGAGTGCAAGTGCCTTATAGCAAAAACCTCTCTCTAAACAAACAAAAAAAAACCTATCCCTATTCAGAGAAGGGGTGTGTAGGGAGTGAGAGAGAGTGAGTACAACTTGACAAGTCTCATCACACTGTGATCTCTTGGAATGCTCGACCAGGGATCCAAACCTCGGCTCTTCCCAAATGGCTTCAGCATCTCTTACTACCACGCGACTACTTGTGTCACTGTCATTGGGTTTTCACTTCCCTCTTAACCCAAATTGCATAAAAAACAGAATTTCTCAAAGAATAGGTTTGTTTCGCTTTTTGACAGAGTAGAGGCTTATTTACTGATTGGTACTTCTGTTTCTGAAAGCCTTTGCAATTCCAAAGTCCTTTTGCATTTCAGCAAAAATCTACCAATAGGGTTATCTTTTCATCCATTTGCATTCTGAACTAAAGCGTTTTATCTTATATTGCCACATCTAAGATTCTGAGAGTTAAAAAAAAATCGTTCATAGAAAATAATGAAACAGCCAGATCATGTGCTTCAAAATCAATGACTTGAATTTGATTCTGGTCTCTCCTATTTAGACCTTGCACAAATCATATCACATCACAGGGCCTCAGTTATCTTGTGTGATAGTAGATGTGGTAGTAATAGACTTTCTTTCTTGGGTTATTGTGAGAGTTAGAGAATGTAGATAAAATGTACAGCATGAGGCATGTTGTAAGCACACACTATATTTAGGTGGTTATTATAAGTTTTTTAGAGAAATTTTTATTATAGTGTGTGTGCACTTGCTGGAGAGAGAGACAGAAACAAAGAGACAGAAAATGAGAAATCACCCCTGAGAGGGGATGGCCACACGACAATCTCTTCTCCTCCATACTCCTCTTGGGATTTGGGGCACACACGCACATGCACCCGGCCTGAGTTTCAAACCACCACGGGGTCTGGGACTCAACTGCGGTTGACTACGTGGGATTCCAGTGACAACCATTATGCCATATGATAGTCCCCTCTTTAGATTATGAATGTTAACAGGATTATTATGAAATTTTTTCTTTTTTATTTTTTTAAGGTTTTTGCCATAGGGCTCATGCACTTGCGGGGGGGGAGGGGGCGGAGTGAGAAATTACCCCCCCGGGGGGATGGCCACACCACAATCCCCTCTCCACCATTCTCCTTCTGGAATTCTGGGCAAACATGCACATACACCTGGAGCGATTTTCAAGCCACCATGTTTGGACTCAAACTGTGGTCAGCCATGTGGCAGTCCAGCACTTTAACTACTATGCCGCTGCTGGGTCCCTTATGAATATTTAAAATTTTTACTTATAATCAATAGAGTAATCTGACTAAATCATAACAGATTAAAAAAAAAACTTCTACATACTTTATCACTATATTATTTTGAACCCATACTTGGAAGATAATATATCTGTGCAAAACTCACTAGTGATCTTTTATTTTTTTTTAAAGAATCACTTTATTTAACTTTATTTATTTATTTATTTTAATTTGACTAGAGAGGGACAGAGATAATGAGAGCAAGAGAGAGAAAAAAAGAGAGAGAAAGTGAGAAAGCCAGTCACCAGGTCCGGATATCAAACCATGGTCAGCCATGTGGGAGTCCAGCGCCCTTAGCCACCAAGCCACCTGCCAGACCCCTGGTGATCTTTTCTTTATCACACTACTGTCTGGGAAGAGGAGACTTGTTTTACTTCCTTTTGATTCTTTTTCTTGTGATAGTAGCCAAGGAATTTTCAAACACACGTCGTGCCTGATCCTCCAGTCTCGATAGCTTCCCATTCCTTATTTTTGTGGCTTCTACACCCCGCTCTTGTATGCTAGGCCTTTCTGTATTTCCGGGATCAATTTGAACCTGTCGTTGACCAGCTTTGAAGCACTTCCCAAGCCACTTCCCGCTCCATGACTAACAGTATCCCAAGCAATTCTCTTTCACTATCCCTGTAGGCTTTCCCCAGAGGACTCCGTCCAGTCCTGCGATATTTACATCAGGATGTCTACCTCGATCCTGCTCTTCATTCTTCATTCTAAGTGCCCCATTCCCTTCTTAGAGTGGAGGTCGAGATTTATGTTTGCAATTTTCCTTTCCAGGATATTCGTATCTTGCTGATAAACTGTAGCTATGTGACTACAATCCTGTTATTTGCTAACAATTTTTTTCTCCTTTCACAGGGTATTGAGACTCCGTGTCTGAGTATGACCTTTCCCCAATTTTTTCATGGCTGTCCTTCCATCCCGCGTTCCATTCCTTTGTTCTGGATTCCTGTTGTGGATTTCTTTGGTGGGAATTAGACGTGATGTCATATCACACTGCCCAAATTTCCTCATCTGTAAAATGAGGCCAATTGTAGTATTTTCTTCATAGGGTTGATGTATGATTGAAATGAATATATCTACGTACTTAGTGTGGGGCACCCACACAGCAAGAGCTCAAAAACTTTCAGTAAATAATATAGATTGTTACTGCTGCTGTTAATAAAGCTCTTTAGAGGAGATCTCATCATTTGAGTCATGTCATTATTTTGTCCCTCTGTTTTACTACCTGCTCTACTTAATACATTTTTTAAACTATATTTTTCATAGACATTTTTTATAGATTAAATAAATCACTAGATTGAGGCTGCTTTGATATGCTATCTTATTTCATTGAATCTAAGATGTCAATGACTAAAAGGCACTATTACACACTATTACTTTTTTCTTTTCTTTTTTTTTAAGAGGTTTTTGCCATAGGGCACGTACACTCGCCAAAAAGAGAGAGACAGAGAGACAGAAAGTGAGAAATCACCTCCCCCAGGTGGGATGGCCGTGATGCAATCCCTTCTCCTCCATTCTCTTCTCAGGATTTTGGGCACACACGCACATGCACCCGGCATGAGCTTAAGTCACCGGGTCCGTGACTCGAACCGTTGTCAACTACATGGGAGTCCAGCGACAAAGCCATTACACTAACTGCTGGGTCCCAGACTTTTACTTTTTTCTAACACTAAGGAAAAGCATGGCCATTTAGACTATGATATTCCATTAATTTTAAGAGACATTCTGATTTTAGGGATGTTAAAATGTCAAGAAATATATATTATGTATACATATATAATATACAAACATATATAATATATATTTATGTGTATATATATATATATATATAAAATCATTGAATGGTCAGATTTTCTTAGTGTCATTCCCTAGCAATTTTTATTTATTTATTTTTGGCAGGACCACTATGCATACTCTTTCCAAGAGTTCTAAATCACTCCCGCAATTTAATAATCACTTTCATAGTGATGACTCACAGTTCTGTGTGTTCATGGTAATCTTTATCTTGAACATTAGAGAGTTCTGCTTATCAGACTGTATGACATCTCTGCATGGA
The DNA here is from genome assembly GCA_026018925.1 of Tupaia tana. Taxonomy (NCBI): domain Eukaryota; kingdom Metazoa; phylum Chordata; class Mammalia; order Scandentia; family Tupaiidae; genus Tupaia; species Tupaia tana. The sequence continues at coordinate 250,584,241 of JAKSZU010000001.1, read as the reverse complement.
TACCAAAAGGTACACCAGACAGACATAATATGTTCAAAATGTATTTCTTGAGACCAGCAGTTAGCGTAATGGCTATGTCACTGGACTCCCGTGTAGTCGACTGCGGTTCGCGTCCTGGACCCGGTGGCTTAAACTCACACCAGGCGTGTGTGCGTGCATGCCCAAAATCCCAAGAGGAGAATGGAGGAGAAGGGATTGCAACGTGGCCATCCCCCCCTGGGGGGTGATTTCTCACTTTCTGTCTCTCTGTCTCTCTCTGTCTTTTTGGTGAGTATACGCGTCCTATAGCAAAAACTTCTCCAAAAAAATAAGTAAATATTTCTTTTCTTTTCTCTCATTTCTGCTTACTCATGTGGCAATCCCTTCTCCTCTATTCTCCTCTCGGATTTGGGCATGCATGCACATGACCTGGTCTGAGTTCCAAGCCTTTGGGTCCGAGACTCTAACAACAGTCGAGCATGTGGGAGTCCAACGATATAACCATTATGCTAGTCCCTCTATTTCGTATCTTGATGAATAGAAGCACTACCCAACAATAATAACCAAAGTCTGAAACTGGAGTTCTTCTATGACTCTGTCCTGTTATTTATCCCTCCATCTGATAAGCCTCCAGGTAATCTGGATTCTAGCTCCTTCATTTGTTTGGTTTGTTCATTTGCTTTATTCATGATAGAGTGTATATGTGTGCATGAAAGAGAGAGACAGAGACAGAGAGAAGGACCTTCCGCAGGGTTCAGCCATGCTGTAATTCCCTTCCTACAGTCCTCCAGCCCACCAGGATCATGGGCACTAGCACCTGTACCCAGTGTTTTCAGGCTGACCAGGGCAGGGACTCTAACTGCAATCAGCACACAGCTTCCAGTTCCAGTCTAGTAGGCTACCAAGTGTTTGTTTTGTTTTCATTTTTTCTTTTCTATTATTTTGTTAGAGGGCATGTGTATTTTCCAAAGAGAAGAGAGAGAGAGAGAGAGAGAGAGAGAGAGAGAGAGAGAGAGAGAGAGAGAGAGAAACAGAGAGGGAGAGGGAGAAAGCCCCCTCCCCCATGAGGTTCTATTGTTCTATTTTGTCTAGATTTGGGGCACTTAGGCACATGTGTCCAACATGATCTTGAAGCTGCCAGGGCTGGAATTTGAACCACTTGCTTGAGTATGTTGGCCCAGGTTTGTTAACAGCCAGGCCAAGGCGCTGGCTCCATTTGCTTTTAAATCACTCCCTTGACACTCTTACAAGGGCAGTTTCAATTTTACTCCTTCTTTTTCTTTCTTTCTTCTCTTTCTTTCTTTCTTTCCTTCTTCCTTTCTTTTCTTTCTTTCTTTTCCTTCAGTTTTGCTTTTGTTTTTGTCACTTTTATTATTAATGTTCATATTATTATTCAGTACACTCTTTCGGTTTTCCATTTTCATTAATGGTGAAATTAAAGTCCTGTCTTATTTTCTGCATTTATTATCATTTTTAAAGTTTATTGTTTCAGTGAAGACTGACACTTGGTGACATAATTGCCTTTAATTTTATTTTCATCTAAGCTTGACTATTTTAATTTAATAAACTTTAACAGGTTGTGTTTTATTTTTTTTCTTGTACATGAAGCATTTATTTTATTTTTTAGTTCTTTTTTTTTTAAGAAGAAAAAGATTGCCAGAGGACACATATACACATCAGAGCGAGATAGAAAAGATTGAGAGAGGGAGAGAAAGAAAGGGAATAACCCCTCTCCCAATAGGGCTTGGTCACACTGCAATCTCTTCTTCATTTCTTCATCTTGTTGGGATTTTAAGCATGTATGCACATGTGCACAGTATGTTTTTCAAGCCACCAGGGCTGGGACTTAAACCACAAGGAAGGCCTTGTGGGATATGGCTCACTTAACCATCAGCCCATGGGGCTGGCCTCCTGTTCTGTTTTAGAATTCTATTTATTGATTCCGTGAAAGAGACAGAGAGAGGGAGAGGGAAGAGAGAGACAGAGACAGAGATAGAGGAACTACCTCCAAGGTGGTCTTCATAAAATGATTTTGTGTGTGCATATCCAGCGTTTGGAAAGAAGTTCTGGGACTTGAACTGAGGACCTTTCCATGAGTTCAGTTACATTAGTTCTTTACCAGCAACTGGCACCTATTACCCTACGCTTTTTCATCTGTTGTTCAGCAATTTTGTGATTTATATCCTTTTAGATTTACTTTTTACAGGAAGACTTTTACTCAGTGATAGGATTTGGGATTTTAAGAAGTTATAAAAAAAAGGTTTCATGATAATAAACATTCAAGCAGTACAAGAAGATGAAAAGCAAAGTTACAAGTCTTTTACCACACTCTCCAATGCTCATTCTCCTAATTTATTTTTGTTTGGGATTATTTGAAGTATCTTTATAACACTAAATTATGTCTCTATGCTGACATTTACTGATTTATCAAAATTAAATAGTGACTATTTTGGTATATGTTAAATATATTATTTTTATATATATATTAAAAATATTGTATAATTTCTAATATAAAAAAGAACTTAATTATTTTACCTGTTACACACTTTTCTTAGCTTCCTTGTTTCTTTGTTCATTCAAAGTCTATGTGTGTGTATGTTTATATTTTCAAATAATAAACTTAACTTTTTTTTAGAGAGAGATTTTTGCTATAGGGCGCGTGCACTCACCAGAGAGACAGGGAGACAGAAAGTGAGAAGTCACCCACTCAGGGAGATGACCATACTACAATCTCTTCTTCTCCATTCTCCTCTGGGGATTTTGGGTATGCACACACACAAGTCCAGCATGAGTTTCAAGCCACTGAGTCCAGGACTTGAATGTAGTCGGCCATGTGGGAGTCCAGCAACATAGCTATTACCCATCTGCTGGTCCCAACCTTCTGTTTTTCTGATTCATCATTTTAGACTATATTGTATTCTTCCCCCCCATTTAAGATGAAAGCAGAACTCCTGCATACTCCTGCATTGTCCCTCATAATCTTCCGAAATCTATCAAGTACAGTGTTTGCATCGTCAACAATAAGCACATTTTCTTTCTTTTCTGAAACCATAATTAAGGCTTCCATTTCTTGTCTAGTGACCTTCAAAATCAAAATCCCCAAAAATATTTACAATATTTTAATTATGTAAATATGATGCACTGCTAAAACCAGCAACTGTGACTGAAACTAAGGACTCCTCAGGGAAAACATCTTCAGCATGAAGGGCAAATTAATCTCCTTAAGAGCATCAAGTGATAAAATTATGATGTATTTTGGTTGTTTTTCCACTTAAACTATAGATTTCTTTCATAGCTTTTACTTTGTCTATAGTTTCCAATTTCTTTTCATTTCTTAATTCATTTACTTTGTTAAATCTTTTCCCTACCAGAAATAACTTATGAAAGGTAAGCTTTCAATATCTTTGCACATCTGAAAAGCAAATTGTCTCTCTAGTTTTTAAAAATATTTTTATTATTATATTTTATATTACATTTAATCACATATATCTTTACATGTATAACATTTCTTTTTCCAGCATGATTATCATGCCTATCAGTCAAGACAAAGACATTACTATCTGGATCCAGCAGTTGGTGTAATGGCTATGTTGCTGGACTCCCATGTAGTCTACCATGGTTCGAGTCCCAGACCCGGTGGTTTAAACTTACTTACGTCGGGCATGTGCGCGCGCGCATGTGTGTGTGTCCAAGATCCTGGAGGAGAAGGGATTGTGGCGTGGCCATCCCCCCTTGGGGGTGATTTCTCACTTTTTTTCTCTCTGTCTCTCTCTGTCTTTATGGCAAGTGCATGTGCCCTATAGCAAAAAACTCTCAAAAAAAAAAAAAAAAAAGACATTACTATCTACATCATCATCAAATAACTTTTCATTTCTTTAAGATTTTTTTATTCTTATTATTTTCTTAAACCTTCAATAACTGTGCTTCATTTAGCTTGTAAGGAGAATTTACCTAACATAAAATACTTCTCAGATCAGTCCTGTTGAGAATACTATACATGTTATCATCAGTAGGTAACAAACTCTTTCTGTGTCCCACAAATGTCATGCCTCTCTATTTGTTCTCTTGCTATCCTTCTCTGTATTCTTCCCTTCTTCCCCCATTCCCTGTTCCACACTATCTTCAGCATCCATAACTATTTCCACTGCTTTTATGCCCTCCAATATTTCAGTCTCTACCATAGAGTGTCGATAATCGGTATATATTAAGTGGATACATGCAATATCTTCCTTTCATAACCTAGCTTGCTTCACTCAGCAATAGATCCTCCATATTTGACCACTTGCTATCAAATGCCAGGATCTTGTTTTTTTTTTTGGCTGAATAGTATTCCATAGAGTACATGTGCCATACTTTTTCCATACATTCATGCATTTGTAGACATTTGGGTTGGTTCCATGTCTTAGGAATCGTGAATAATGCTGCAATAAACATTGATGCACAAGCACTTTTCCAATTGAGCATTCTCCTGTCCTTTGGGTAGATACCCAGGAGTGACATTGCTGAATCGGATGGTAGTTCTATTTGTAGGTCTTTGAGGAACCTCCATATTGTTTTCCACAGTGGCTGGACCAATTTACATTTTCACCACCAGTGTAGGAGAGTTCCCCTTTCACCACAACCCCGCCAACACTTACCTCTTTTTGTATTTTTAATCTTTGCATTCTGACAGGGCTTAGATGTTATCTCATTGTGGTTTTAATCTGCATCTCCCTCATGACGAGGGATGTTGAGCATTTTCTCACATGCTTTTTTGGCTGTTCGTATGTTTTCTTTTTTAAGAGATTTTTGCTATAGGGTATGTGTGCTCGTCAGAGAGACAGAGAAAGATAGAGAGACAGAAAGCAAAAAATCACCCCTTATGGGGATGGCCCAACCACAAATCTTTGTCTTCCATTCTCCTGTTGGGTTTTGGGCACACATGCACACACACCCAGCATGAGTTTCAAGCCTCTGGGTCTGGGACTTGAACTGCAGTTGACTAGGTGGGAGTCTGGCAACATGACCATTACACCACCTACTGGTCCCTGCTCCTTTCATTTCAGTGTTTTGGAGTCACCTCCTGATGGAATCTCCTGCCCTCAGTGCAGCTGCTTCCCCTATTATCCACTGCATGCTGCTACAGGTGGATTTACCTTTCCAGTTGCAAATACACTCACTTAGCGCTTCCTTTTACAGATTCCTAGGATTTCCCTGATGTAAAGCCTAGAATTCCCAGCATGCCACCCAAGGCTCTGTGTAATCTTACTGAAGCCTCCCCTAAACCCCAACCTCCTTCTCACTTATCAACTACCCTACCACCACCCAGTCGCACAGGCTGCATTCTTTGCTTCAGCCAAGCCACCCTACTCACCCGTTCCAGATTAGACCATTTCTTCTTTACAGTAGCTGTTTATTTCCCCTTCTGTCTTCCTCCCTCTTTCTCTCTCTGTTTCTTCCCGGCCTTTCTCTCTTCTTCCTTTCTTTTTTTCTCACCTTCTTTTCCTCCTCCTTCTTCCAACTCAGCAGTTGACACTTTTGAGCAGGCTTTCCAATCCTGGTTTCTGAGGTAACTTTGCTGTTCTGTGCTCCCAGAATTCCTGATGTTTATTGTTATGTAACTTACACTGCAGGGGTGCTTTAGCCTGAGGGCACCTACACTGGAGTCATCTGAAGGCTGAGCTGGGCCAGATGTACAAGGTGCTCATTCTCTTCGCTGGCCATTGGCTTGAGTTCAGCTGAGTTTGTCTACAGAGCACTTCTAGGTGTCTGTGTCATGTGTCTTGGGCTTCTGTCCGGTTGATGGCAGGGTTCTTCGAAAGAGTGCCCCAAAACAAGCATTCTAAGAAGTCCAAAAGGAAGCTTCTAGTCCTCAAGTCTGTGCTCAGAAGTCTCTGCTGTATTCCATTTGTCAAAGCATCTCCCAAATCCTGAAAAAGAGAGCAGACAACAGCCAATGATGAGGGAGAGGTAAGACCCCAAGGCTTTTGAGTACATGGGATGAAAGACGTCATGATGGTCTACCATACTGGAACATTAACACTGATAACTGACTTCCCAGGGTCAGTCACTATGCCAATATAGAATAAATGCCAGCAGTTCCCTATATAAAACACACTTGTTAAAAACATAGCCTCTGAAGCCAGATCTGCCAAGGTTGGTATTCTGGCTGTTCTACTCTCTTGGCCTTAGGATTTTTTTTTTTTTTTTAAAGAGAGATTTTCGCTATAGGGCATGTGCACTCACCAAAGACACAGAAAGTGAGAAATTACTCCCCAGAGGGGATGGCCATACCACAATCCCTTCTCTAGTCTCCTCTCGGGATCTTGGCATGCATGTACATGCACCTGGCATGAGTTTTAAGCCTCGAGAAGGTCCAGGACTTGAACTGCAGTAGAATATGTGGGAGTCCAGCAATGTAGCCATTATGCTATCTGCTGGTCCCAGGATGTTTAATGAGGTGTGCCTCAATGATCCCAGTTATAAAATGAAGGCAGAATACCTCTTAGTGTGCATATGAGGACTAACTAGGTGGCTCTAGGCAGAGGCCTTAGAACAGTACCTGCACACATATGCCAAAGTGAACTGCTATTACAAAAAGAAGAGCTGAAGAGTGTGTTCCTTTCCGTTCTAATTGTTCTCCAATATCCAGGGTGAGATTCAGACTTTCCTAATCTATTTTCTGCAGTTATAAACTAGTAGGAAACACCCGGTTGAGTCCCAGGATAGCGTGATGTCTAAGTCTCTACTAAGACACACATTTTGGCAATCTAAATCATAAGAAATATTCCTCTAGTGACACACATAATAATGCCAAATGTCTTGAGATTTGTTTATTGACACGTGCTCTATTCTCATTAGGTATGTTTTTGTTTCAAAGTTTAATCAGGTCTCTCAAACAGCTTTGCATTTCTTCAGGGACTAAAATTATGCTTTATGCTGCCTTTGTATGAGTGCCCTTGAATCTAGTACAGTACTAGAGAGATGGCAAGCATGGGCATATATTTGTAATTAATATGTCAGATTATTAACTTACTGAAAATGATAAAGTATTGAAAAGGAAACTTCCATCTATCATAATTTCATGGAGATAGTTCCTGGGATTTGCAAAGAGAAAAATGGTCATAAGGCATTACTCTCCAACCCTCGGGACCAGCAGTTGGCATAATGGCTGTGTCGCTGGACTACCATGTAATCGACCGTGGTTCGAGTCCCAGACCTGGTGGCTTAAACTCATGCTGGGCGCATGTGCGCGTGTGCCCAAGATCCCAAGAGGAGAATGGAGGAGAAGGGATTACGGTGTGGCCATCGCCCCTGGGGCGTGATTTCTCTCTTTCTGTCTCTCTCTGTCTTTCTGGCGAGCATACATGTTCTATAACAAGAACCTCTCAAAAAAACAAAACAAAACAAAACAAAACAAACAAACAAAAAAACATGCAAAGCAAAATACATTACCCCCACGATAAGACCTGGGTTCTGTTTTCAGCTTTATTTCCACAGCTTCTGAGAGAGTTGTGGCTCATTGTCGGTATATTTGGTCGCATCTGAGGTTCATGTCTCTGCACCAACCGAGTTTCTGAGTGGAAGTTTGGAGCTTTAAGCAAGGAGGGATTGCCCCCTCGAATGGCATACAACGTTAGCTGGAATTCTCTTAAATAGCTATTATGTGTGCCTTTTCTTAAACGTATTTTTTCCCCTGGAGTTGGAAGCACCCTGAAATTGCATGCCAGACTGTGCACATGTAAAATATTTCTTCAGAGAATATCCGTGGTTTGCATGAGGTTGTCTGAGTGGTCTGTAAGAAACAAGCGGTAAAGAGTCACTGGCCGTGAAAGCTTGGGCAGCCTTTGCTGATTCTTGACATATCCTGGAGGTCGTTTTCATCTCACCAAAGCCTTAAAAGGGTATTTACTTCCCACTTCCCACTCTTTTAGCATAAAATTGGAGGGCAGCATTTAAAAAAAATCCCATAAAATCCATTTATGCTTTTCCTTTATCCTAGTGGTCTGGACTGTGGGTAAACAGGAATTTATTGCATTGTAATTTTGGTCTGAAGTTTGGATCATGGGAATTTATAGGCAGAGTATATGTCTCTGACATATTGTAAAAGAATTTGGGGATATCAAAAATCAAGAGAGATAATTCTAGACTATATCAAATAAAAAAATCATTTCTCTTGTGCTAACACATACATCTCCCCTAAACACTAGTCTGTGTATGTGTACACACACACGGACACATATATCCTTCCCTTTTCCTAAAATATGTTTGATCTCATAAAATTCCATAAAATTATTCATTAAGTTTTTAAAGTGTTCTCATATGTATGATTTATGGAAAGACAGGTTTATTTTAAAATGATCATTGAAAAAAGATGTATTTATAATGATTCTCTAATTCAGAGAAAATTCTGTAATTACTACAGAACTCTATTCTTATTATCTTCAGCAGAAAATTGCCTGGAGATTTTAATCCTTAGGTTCCATTATTTAGAACCCACAGAGAATTACAAGTCAGTTCCTTAATTTTACTTTATTCCAATATTTGTAATACCAGCAGCAATAACAGTACTAATGGCTATTTTTGAGCACTTAATATGTGCCATATTCAGTGCTAAGCATTTTATATATGTTTTATATATAATATTCTGTCTTATATATGTCTTACTATCATTCAAGAATTGCTTGCTTTCTCAAATTCATAAGACTAATATTTGCAGATGGAGTAATAGTTACATTGCTCGACTCCCACGTAATTGACCACAGTTTGAGTCGTGGATCCAGTGGCTTAAAACTCACGCCAGGCACATGTGTGTGTGTGTGTGTGTGTGTGTATGTGTGTGCCCAAAATCCCAAGAGGAGAGTGGAGGAGAAGGGACTATGGTGTGGCCATCCCCCCCCCAGGGGATGATTTCTCACTTTCCATCTCTCTGTTTCTGTCTTTTTCTGTTTCTCTGGGGAGTGCAGGTGCCTTACAGCAAAAATCTTTCTAAAAAAAATTTAAAACGAGAGAGATAAAGTGAGAAATCACCCCCTACGGGGAATGACCACACCACAATCCCTTCTCCTTCATTCTTTTCTCAGGATTTTGGGCACACATGCACACAAACACACAGTGTGGTTTTCAAGCTGTCTGGTCCAAGACTCAAAGGTCTGCCATGTAGGAGCCTCGTGCCTTAATCACCAGGCCCTATCTTTTTTATTTTTTAAAAGAAGTTGATTGCTGATAAAATACCAAGATAAGTCCATGGTCATGTCTCCAGTGGATAATTGATGCCTCCTGTGGCATCAGTTTTCTGCAGGGGCTCTTATTTTCTTAACTCATGTTAAGGATCTATGGTCTTCTAGATATGGTGCTTTGCTCTAAATTATAAGAAGAAGCAAGAAAGGCATTAAAGAAAGGCAATGTTTTTACCCTTTATTCTTTATCCTGAAGGAGATTATATTAAATTGAGGTAGAACATAACACATAACATAAACATAAATGTATTGACAAATTGGATTTTTTTTTCCATTTTTTTTTTTTGTTTGTTTGTGTGTGGAGAGGTTTTTACTATAGGGCACCTGAGCTCGCCAGACAGAGAGACAGAAAGCGAAAAATCACCCCCCAGGGGGGGATGGCCACGCCGCAATCCCTTCTCCTCCATTCTCCTCTTGGGATCTTGGGCACGCACGCACATGCGTCCAACAAGAGTTTTAAGCCACCGGGTCCAGAACGCGAACCACGGTTGACTACGTGTGAGTCCAGCGACACAGCCTTTACGCTAACTGCTGGTCCCAGACATTTTGATCTATAAAGCTGGGTCAAATTTCTTACACCTACTCTTCAGTGGACAATAGCCAATGGAGTTATTTTCCTTTGAACTCCACCACTTTTGGAGAATATTCAGCTGTCATTTCTTTCCTTGAGTATGTCAGAAACATTTACATTAGTGCACCCTAATTGACTCTCACTGCTGGTCAAAAGCTGTAAAGTAAGGGAGTAGTCATGTTACATATTAGATTCTGGGGCTGACTGAGTAAGGTAGGAGGGAATGGCCTATGATTCTGAGCTACTCTTGCAGGCATTGTGGTTATAGCAGTGGTGTGGTAGACCAGCTGCTTCTGCTGCAATAAGACTGTCTTGATGACAGGACTTTTCTTTGGCCATTTCTACACATATTTTTCTTTTCTTTTTTTTTTTTTTTTCTTTTTTAGAGATTTTTGCTATAGGGAGCATGCGCTTGCCAGACAGAGAGAGAGAGAGAGAGAGAGAGAGACAGAGAGATAGAAAGCGAGAAATCACTCCCCCAGGGGGGATGGCCACGCCGCAATCCCTTCTCCTCCATTCTCCTCTTGGGATCTTGGGCACGCACGCACACACGTCTGGCATGAGTTTAAGTCACCGGGTCCAGGACGCAAACCGTGGTCGACTACGTGGGAGTCCAGCGACATAACCATTATGCTAACTGCTGGTCCCTCTAAACATATTTTTCTTGACACAACACACACACACACACACACACACACATATATATAAATTTCATCAAGGATGAGGGCCACTATCACAGAGCATAAGAGAGAACAAAACTGATCTATGGTTAGATTAGAGACATGTTTCTGAGATAGGCATTCTGAAACTACACGCTTAACATCACCCTGAGTACATGCTTAAAATTCAGATTCCTGGGCCCCACCTAAAATCAACTCAATCTCAGTTTTTGGGCTTCAGGCTCCAAACTTGCAGTTTGATGATAGGGATAGCTTCCCAGGGTAAGAAAACTGCCAGGGTACACAAAAAAGATTCAATGTGGTGATGTGGAAACCTTATTATACTGAGTATTAAGAATATGACATTTTTGGTACTGCATTTGCTGTTAACTAACGATATGTCTTTGAGCCAAATCAGTTAAATTATCTGGCTTCAATTGCTTAGACCTTATCTTCCATCTCCTCTGACTATCATCCCCATTAAGTTGTATCAAAACATGACACTCTGATAAAGAAATATGAGTAATTAGGCAGTATTTTACACAAATACAGTGTCAATCGAGGACAAAGTCTTCAGCCAATCAATTAGCATTCAGTGAACACATCATGTGGGAGAAGTGAGACACATATAAGACAAGGTCAGTGTTTTCAAGAGCTTACCATCTGCTTTTTAAAAATAAATTTTATTTAAGCCAGGACAAATAATATAATGCCGAAACAGTCAATGCAGACAAATACTGTAGAGATCAGAGTCGATCTTCAACTCAAGTTGTCAGGTAGGACATCATCAAACAGACTTTGAATGACACTTACAGAGTAACTGAATTTAAATGGTGGAAATACCAATGGGAGATTTTATACAAAAGTCTAGATACCAGTTATTTGGTTTTCAAGAGAGAAAAAAAATGTAACATGTAAAAAGCATTCTTGAGTCTGTAGACCATGGTGTTAATTCAATGCTAGTCATAGAAACTTTGAAAGATGATTATACTAACTTGTTTGGTCATTATGTCTGTTAATGGTAAACTATAGCTATGACATTTTACTTAAAAGAATCTGTCCTTGAGGGCTGGCTGTGAGAAAGTCAATATTTACCCCTAGATAGCTAGCAGTATAAGAGGATAGAAAAGTGCATCCTTAGACCTCAAAGCACACAGATCTTGGCAGGAGTAGGGAGGAGCATCCACCCTAGTCTGTTCAACAGGACTCAGAGTACTGAGATTTCATCCCAAGGTATCCATCTGCTCTCTGGATTATACCATTGAATTCAGAGGAAAAGAAGTCACCATCATCCACCTGAAATGAGGTTCTTATTCTAGTCTGAGAAACTCGTAGGGGATAGTACACCCACGCAGTAAGGACGTAAGCCATCTATTGTTCAGAAGACTAGGGTTTTCCAAGTCATGGGCAAATGATTTTATAAGAGAAATTAGACAAAGGCTAGAAGTGGTTGGTATTTTTATAGATCAAAGTGAAATCTTTGAATACTTAAGCAAAGTTAAAAACTGGGAGCATCCATGAAAAAGGAAACTCTTGTGAGATGTTTACTACAATACATGTCTTCTGTGTCTAGAGATTCACTTATTCACCACTGTTCTGGTTTCTAAGGAAGAAAGTTTTTTCCTAAATATACTTGGCATCCTGTCCCACCGACTCAATTACTTTCCGTGCAGAGAACCAAGGGAATGTTAAAATGCTGAGCTTGGGTAAGGAAGTTGGTCTGTACGAGGTAGCCCTGCTCCCTTTTTTCTGCTTGAGAACTGTACTACATACAGAGAGCATGCATCGCTCCTGGTCCTCATGCTCCACATTTGACAGGGATGATCCCAGCATGGGAAGCCTGTGGTTGTTCAGTGTGGCCTGGCCTTGGGGGTGTAAGGCTCATTCTGGATTTCGCTAGAAAGAAGTTCATTACGGTCACATATCCATGCCACATATCCAATGTTTTCAGTATAAGGCAACTATTTTGATCTTTACTTACCTAACTTTATTGTTTATCAAGAAGGGCATGACTCTTATTTACCGGACTGCACGTAACCTGAACTACAGAAAGCATTATATTTTTCATACAGTTTGGTTTCACACACTTATTTTAATTCACTGAAGTTGAGTACATCAGCAATAAACTATGCTAAGGTATTGTTGATACAGCCACACAGCTACCTGTTCATTGATGCTTTGGCAGAGGGCAACTTTCTTCTTACCGGGGATTAGTAGTCATGCTTGGACCACTGAGTCAAGCAAGATAAGCAATAGTTCATGGCCAGTAGTTCATGAGCTTGTAAGATAAAACCTCTCTCTCCCTGTGTGTACTTGGAGAAGGGACACTGAGGGGAGAGAGTAGGCATTTGTGTTTCACTAATGTCCGTACGCTGGTAAATTTCAAATAAATATTAAGAAAAGAATCAACACTGCTGGTTTATACTGATATCTCTGAAAGTTCAAGAACAAACTTAGTTCTAAGTATTCAGGAATGACAAACATCATAGAGCTGCCAATTTTGCATGCCTGATTTCCCAAGAACCAAGACAATTTAGAACCACCAGGATATAGATTTCAGAACAGAACTACAAACGTTGAGATGACTTGTTTATTTATCTTCTTCTTCTTTTTTTTTTCTTTTTTATGGAGAGGTTTTTGCTATAGGGCACGTGTGGTTGCCAGAAAGACAGAGACAGAGAGACAGAAAGCGAGAAATCACCCCCCGGGGGGATGGCCATGCCGCAATCCCTTCTCCTCCATTCTCCTCTTGGGATCTTGGACACGCACGCACATGCACCCAGAATGAGTTTAAACCACTGAGTCCGGGACTCCAACCACGGTCGACCACATGAGAGTCCAGCGACATAGCCATTACACTAACTGCTGGTCCCTCTCTTTATCTTCTGAATGATGTAGACCACAGATATTCCCAGAAGAGTATTTTATTTGTTTGTTTTCAGTTTATTTGCCAGAGGGTGCCAGTGTTTGCTGAAGAACAGAGAATCAGAGAGAGAGAAGGATGTGCCCAATGGCATTTGGTCATGTCACAATCTCCATTTCATTTTTCCATCCCTTCAGGGTTCTGGAGTGCATACACACACCCAAGTGTCTGGTCTTTTTCAAGTCTCTGGAGCTGGAACTTGAGTCATTTAGTTGGAAAGGTGGTGATACAATTCCCTTAATCACTAGGCCATGGGGCAGGCCCAACACTTGCAGAGGGTTAAAGGAAAAAGAAGCCTAAAAATCAAATCCTTGCAACTTTCATGAGAATTAAGGTAGCTTCACTAAGGTACACTGAAAGCTGGATTTGGAATTATTCTACGGTGAGTTAAGAATCCCGACCCAGCACATTAGTAAGTAGGTAATCCTGAGCATGTTCCTTAAGTTCCTTTTGTAGAAAAGTATGCAATATGGGGCTAATAATAACTTGTATAGGGAAATAACACATGTGAGAAAAAACTGCCTCCATAGTGTCCAATATAGTTGGATTAGACATCATAAAGGATGGCATTTTAGATTTGGAAAAGTTTTAGTAATCATACTTATACCTCATCTCAAGGGAAAAACAATGAAAGATAGTGAAGAAGTGTGAGGTTCTATAGCTTTACAAAGATTCAGTATTGGAGGGATTTTGAAAATATTTATTTCAATGTCCTATTTTGAGAATCCATAGCTATTAAGCAATTTTTTTTAGTCACAATTTAGAAAGTCAGTAACTGAACTGAGAAATCATTAGCTGGACTCTCCTAATCTATTGACTCTCCAAGACGTTGTCCTCCAATCTTCACCTTGTGGTTAAAACACAAGCAGAGGGACCAGCAGATGGCATAATGGTTACATTGCTGGACTCCTACATAGTCGACTGTGGTTTGAGTCCTGGAGCCGGTAACTTAAAAGTTGTAGGGCACATGTGCATGAGTGCCCAAGATCCCAAGAGGAAAATGGAGGAGAAAGGATTTAAGAATGGCCATTCTCTCTGGGGGTTGATTGTTTTGTTTTCTGTCTCTCTGTTCTCTCTGTCTCTCTGGCAAGCACATGTGCCCTATAGCAGCAGAGTCACAAAGACATGACAGTCTTGACAAGTGAAGAAGAATCTTAGAATTCTCTCCCAAAATTTTACTATTGCCAGTGTCAAAGTTAAAACAATGTAGACGCTTCCAGTATTATACAGATGTGAAATCCTAATTTTTAGCTAAACACTTGAATGAACATCAGTAGAAACCAGACAGACTATTGAATCTACAAACATGTTTTCTTTAGAAAATGGAGTGTTGCATTTTATAGTACCATACTGGGAACAATTACATGATAATTCAAAGTCACTGGCTTCAGATTTATCCCTAGGAACATCAACGCAAAGCATGGGTCATAAATAAAAGGAGTTCTTGTCATTTCTTAGACCACAGAAATGGTATACTTTCAATATAAAGTTTTAGTTGAGTATTAGAGAGACTAATATACGGCTATCAATTCAAAATCCCTACTACACTACTTGTTAGGTACATTTCTTTATATTATGTTACATTTTCTGGGAATGGGCCATAACTGTGAGTCTCTGGGGGAAGCATCTCCACTTATCTACAGGTGCCAGAAGTTGAATTCCCTTCCAAAGACTCTGAGACACTGAACACAGCATGTTCTATATCATCGGAGACGGAAGTAATGACAAATGGGTGACAGTGCCCTAACTATCACCAGATGCCCCAGGGTGTTAACCCAATTGTCAGCCATGTCTCTGGGCCTCTCTTGGGACTTAAAAACCATTCACTTCTAAATTTCATATATCCAGTTCGTGCTGTCCTATCCACCCTCCCGATAGAAAAGGCCACAAGTTAGCAAAAAAGGGCATGGAGTCACACACCCAGGCAGAGTGCTGCAAACATATTCTACTATTTGGACAACTGCAAAGGTCTAGGGGCCCTTTGAATCTGAGAGTTTCTTTCATTCAGCCACTGGCATTTGCTTATACACAGAGCAGTCAGACTTACTTCTTTTCCAGGCTTTGGTCATTTTCACATTATTATGGATTGTGACAGGAATACCAGGCAATCAGGTTTTAAACCTGTCAGCCCACGACATTTTATTTCCAACCTATAACCCTTTTACCAGCTCTTCCCACACTTCTAGGTGTCAGGCTGATGATGCATCTACTGACTGAGCATGAGTCGCCTGCAGGCGCTTTTTAGTTCTTTGTTAAAGCGTGAGTTTCATCTCCCTTGAGCTCCTGGGCCACAGTCTGCCTGTGCTGTGTGTGTGTGTATGTATGTATGTGTGTGTGTGTGTGTGTGTGTGTGTGTGTTGCTAGAAGTGATAGTTCTTAGAGAGCCTCTTCAAAAAAGAGTATCGAATCATCCTCGAAGAAAAGGAAATACAAGGAGGAAGTCATCTTGGATTCAGTGGTTATTGGAATATCTCCAAAGTCCAGAGCTGAAAGGGGTCAAAATATCAGAGTGTGATTCTATGCTTGTACATATAGATAATGATGTTTACCTCTCAAAAACCACAGTACATTTTCATCCTAGATGCAGGTAGAATAAAACACATTTTATGTGAATTAAGCCATTCTGAAAGACGATAAGCTCAATGCCTCCAATACACATCGGAAGGTTCCTGACTTTTGAATTTTGTAAATAAAAAAAGAGAGAGACTGACATAGAGTGACTGTCTTCAAATTTATCCATTAAAGACATTAGGAGAGGAAACATTTACTATCAGCAACATTATCTAAAAATAGGAAATACATAATGATAGTCCTGTAAATAGAGTTGGCTTTATGAATAGTTTTTATTTTTCTCATTTTGCCATAAATGGCTTAAAGTTAGGCTATAGAGGAGAACTGGACCAACCTACGCTTAGAAAATACTACATACGTTCTCCATTTATAACTAAATTTCTGCCCTCTGAACTAAAACAAGTGTTCAGAGAATGAGCATTTTCATTTCTGCCAACTCTGGGAAAAGTATGCTATGGCATTTGTAATTACTTTAATTAACTACCAAAAATTATATTTGACTCTTAAGGTGTCATGAAAAACCCTCTAGTATAAGTCAATTTTTCATTTTCTTTAAATTTTTAATTTGTTTTTTTACGGAGTATACATTTGGTATTATAATTTTTTTCCATAGATATATTTCTGTAAAATATGTAATTTCTTGGTTTCCTATTTAAGAGAACAACTTGAGCACTTTTTTTTACACTTTTGACTTAAAAGTGGGTTTCATTTCTGAAGAGCAGGGAAACTTTTTATTTCAAATTTGCTTTGTCTTTTTCCTGTTAGGTAAATGTAACTTTGTGTCTAAACAACATGGCCCTGCGAACAGGTAATCACTCTCAGAAGTTGGCCGAGTGCTTTGAACGTTCCCTCCTTCCAGTTCTCCCAGTGGGTAGTCATCTCCCCTGCACAGGCAGACTTTTCAGGGACACAGCCTCTGCCCTTTGTGTAATTGTAGGGCTCAGAGGACTACAGGTCATTTATTTTGACTAGTAGAACTTCTTTGTAGTTTTTTGACTACAACCTGTTGATAAGATTTTTCAAATGATTGCCTTTGCAGTGTTTCATTTGACGTAACTATAGCTATTCCAGATTTGGGACAAATTACCCATGAAGATAAACATATTGAAGGCATTTTATCTGAAATGCTAACCTTTCAAGTTTCTCAACTTGGGCTGGTCCTCTAGGATGTAGAGTAAGGATTTGGGAAATTGATACTGCAGGCCAAGACCCTAAGAAGTTGAAACACTTTTTTAAAATATTAGTATTATTTTTATATCCAGTGCATTTAAAACATGGCCATGAAGATCTCCACATTGGTAGTGAGCACTCTTAAAATTACATTAGTTGATGGTAAAATTCAAGTTTCTCATTCACAGTAGAACAAAGGCTAAAACAGGAAAGGTGGAGATTGCTCTTATTTACCAGAATTACCATATTCTATACCACATTTGCTTTTTCTTAGAAAGCAAACGCTTAGCTTATAAGATATTTCATGATTATCCCTTGTATCTATTTGTTTTTTGAGTGACATTTTAAATGATGTTTGAGGATTTTAAGTGATTTCAGGCTCTCAGGCTGTCTTAGAAGCATTAAAATTATCAATGAGTAGAGTCACCCACCAAAGATCTAAACAGAACTTTATGTTCTTATTCTAACCTACCATAGTAATTGTAAACTGGGGAGGTGTTTATGGGTTAAAATGTGGGATTTTGGTTCCCAGAGATCACAACCAAAATTACTCAATGTAAGTTACTCTAGTCTCCTTTGGTTAGTAAATTCTTCATACCTGTTCTGCATTCAATTCATTCATGGCACAAAAAGTTAAAGGTAAATTACCATAAATTGTGAAGCCATTTCTATTTTGGGGAATAAACTCTATCACTGTAATACTGATAGCAGGAACGGGTTGAGCATTTTATTTATTTATTTGCTTGTTTATTTATTTTGGTGCCAGGTCCTTGACTAAATGCTTTGTATGCATCAAGTAAACCAATGTTCAAAATTCCATTATCAAAATCTCCATCTTACAGATAAGGAAATGGAGGTTCAGAAATTAATATCAGGATATCATACCTACAAGGCATACTCGAAGCACAGTTAGATGCCTACAGTTTTTCAAATGTATACTCTGAACTTTTGTACTTAGGTTGAGGGACTGAAGAGTTTGCATGTGTAAACACATATGGACACACATCACCTTTGTCCATGCATTTTCCTATGCTACTGAGAGCATAGGGTATGGGTAGAAAACACAGAGCTAAGATAGGCGGGGAGAATTTTGGCCTCTGTTACTCAGCATCCCATCCACTGCTGGTTGGCTTTGCCTCTGCTCTGGTCCCTCACAGGATATCCAACTCATTCTCCACCACTTCTCCTTTTTTATTTTTTAAATTTGCTACAAAGTACATATACTCATATAAAGAGAGAAGGTGAGAAAGCACCCTCTGGGAGGATCACCATGATACAGTATCTTTTTTGTTTTTCAAGAATTATTTCATTTAACTTTACTTATTTTAATTTGACCAGTGAGGGAAAGCAAGAGAGAAAGAGATAGAGAAAGAGAGAGTAAGCTGCTAGGTCCAGGACTCAAACTATGGTTGACCATGTGGGAGTCCAGCACCCTTAACCACCACACCACCTGCCTGCCCCAGTGCTACAATATCTTATCTTCCATTTTCCTCTTGGGATTTGGGGTATGCAGACTCATGCTTGCTGACTTGTCTTTTATTTATTTATTATTATTATCTTTTATACTTTTTCTTTTTAGAATTGTTTCCTTTATTTTTTCCATCATCATTATTATTATTTTTAATCTGACCATAGAAAGACAGAGACAGAGAGAGAGCAAGAAAGCAAAACACTAGGTCTGGGACTCAAACTATGGTCAGCCATTTGGGAGTCCAGCGCCATTAACCACCACGCCATTTGCTGGCCTCCCAGCTTGTCTTTTGAGCCGCCTGGTCATTACTGAAACTGTGAAGCTGGCCATGTGGGATCCAGCTGCCTTAACCATCACACCATCTGCTGGCCTCCACCCCTGTTTAACCTGTTGCAGCCTCACATTTCCCAGGAGACTATCTTTTCCCATAAATTCAACTCTCTATCTGCCCTGGACCCTTCACAGCTGCACCATAGCCTTGCTCTGTACTCAACATGTGGGTCTTATATTTAGTTTAAGCCACTTCTAGTTTCCCAATCAGAAAATAGGTTCTCTTTAAAATGAGAGCGTAGATCTATTTCTTCAACCTTCCCCTTGACTTTGACCTTGAACACTCTCCCCAGCGTTTCACCTGGGCTTAGAGCGGTCATTGTGCAATATGCACTTTTTAAAAAATAATTATTTTATTTATTATTATTATTATTTAATTTGGCCAGAGAGAGACAAAGAAGGAGAAAGTAAGAAAGCAACTCACCAGGTCCAGGACTTAAACCATGGTCTGCCGTGTGGGAGTCTAGCACCTTAGCCACTGTAACCACTTGCTGGCCTCAGTATGTACTTTTGTTGGTTTGATTATTCTAAGTCTCAGCTAATGGAAATGGCTTTGAATTTTGACTCAGCCAACAGAAGCTATAACGTCACCATTAACAGTGAAAGGAAATGTATGTCTATGGAGAACATTTAGAAAAGGGCAGTAACATTCTGGCCTTTTATGAAAATTCTAGCAAAATTCGACCATGGTATCCCAACAAAGAATGAAGTAGCACCTGTTTCTTTGATTGGGTTTTCTTATTCAGAAACCTATTGGGAAAAAATTCGTACAGCCATTAAGTCAACTCAAATTTCAAGTTTTGAAAACTTCTGTGCTCAGGCCTCTGAATTTAGAAAATACATTATTGTTTTTAATCTTGTAGTTTTGTGTTTAAAAACCAGACAAATTCAACCAAACGTTTTCTCTTACCTCTCCTTCTTCCCACTACTAAAAGCAAAGAATACTTATTAAAAAGCAAAAATAAAAAAAAGAAAGGAAAAACACTTTGCTATTTGTCTCTGAGCCAACAGAAAAATATTTAAACAAGGAATATTAGTATCATGAAATACTGAAAAAGAGATTTTACATTTTGAGATGACTATTAAAGCTTATGCTTACCTTTTAAATGAAGTTGAGCCAGGGCTCATGTGATTAATCTACTGAGTTTCCTGAAGATATCCCCTAATTCCTGGGGAGAAAAACAGTATTTCCTGTACCTAAGCATTTTTAATAGCTCTCCCAGTGAACAAAGAATGGTCACCCTTATTTCCCTGTTCAATGTGCCAAAATTGCTGGGAAAGTTGTTTCTCATTGTTTCAGCATTATGTCAGCATTTGAAAAATGGAGACTTTTTTTTTTTTTAAATCAAAGGATTAATATCCAGGTCATGGGTAATAGAAATTTCACCAGCTTTGGTGCATTGGGCTTATGAAATTGAAACAAGTGGCTCTATTCATTATTAATAAGAATATATGGTTGTGTTTAAACTAAATATCAAAGTCCTGGTTGAGTCTCAGTTCCAAGTGACTCTGTGATATAAGGCCCCCTTGCTGCTGTTTTACGATTTTTTTGCTGAGTTCTTCTCACAATTTACAGCCTTGTAATCAGTGGGGTCCTATAGATCAAGGTGTAAGCAGAGTAAAATATGTTTCGTTAAACAAAAATCGTGAAACACTCCATTGTGGCATATAAATTACTATTTCTCCTCTACTTTTCTGCTTTAAGATTTACAGCATTTATCTTACACATTTTTTTTAATAAAGAAGAAAATCCAATTACTTACATCTACTTAAAAGGGAGCTATGATTTTAAAAAATATAATTACTGGGATGTTAAATTTTTCAGACCATCACAATAGCTGTCCTTGAGCAATGTGGTGACTTTTAGTCATTGATACATTAAAACATAGTTTTTCCTGAATGTCTTTGTAAATACATTGGCAGGGAAATGTGGGTATTATTTCATTAAATGTACCACATAGCTAAATAGCTGACTACGTTTTTAATCGCAAAGAAAACCGGATACGACATTCGACAAACATTTCATTCGTGATCCTCTCATTGTCAAACGTCGCACTGGATATATGGAAAGATGTGGGGATAGATACCAGGTGTAGAAAAATTCTTGGGCTAGTTTTCTCATATTTATCAAACTTTATTTGGATTCATTGAAATTCTGGTCAATTATCTACCCAGTGCTCTGCATTATCAGATCCAAATGTTTGAAGATGTGATTAATTTTAGGCTTAGAGAGTATAAATCATCTGAAAAAAATGAAAGGAGAATTTTCTTGTTACCCTAACTTCCGGAGCTCTTCCTAACATGGGATGCTGTATTGACACTCACTGGAATGACTGCCACTGGTTGGTGAGTTCGATACAAAGTGGAAAAGGAAGAAGTGGCAAAGATATTTTCATCATCATGAATTAGCATTTAAGAGATTATTATGAAAGGGTTTGTTTGTAGGAGTATGAGAATCCTAACACTCTATGGGACCAGCAGTTAGCGTAATGGCTATGTTGTTGGACTCCCATGTAGTCGACCTCAGTTCGCGTCCCGGACCCAGTGGCTTAAACTCACACCGGGGCGTGTGCAAGCGTGCGCAAGATCCCAAGAGGAGAATGGAGGAGAAGGGATTGCAGCGTGGCCATGCCCCCTGGGGGGTGATTTCTCACTTTCTTTCTCTCTCTCTTTCTGGTGCGCGCATGCGCCCTATAGCAAAAACCTCTCAAAAAAAAAAAAAATTGAAGCATTCTCAATTACTTCAGTATCAGCTCACATTTATTATTAATTAATACTAATACTATTTGTATTAAAATCACATTTATTAAGTCTGTCTTCTCTTCTAGGATAAATATTTTACTTGCATTACTTGCATCATCTCATTTAATTCCAGCACATGATTCTATGAAACAGTGATCCCCTCGTACATACGCGGGTACTAAATTTTAAGTTTCAGTCGATGATCATGGCAGGATAACTGCTGAGTGAAGCCCAGGGCAGCTCCCTCTCAAAACCTATGCTAACTCCTGAGACATCCTTGCTCTCCGAACTTCATGTGACCTTGCTGTTTGGTTCTCTCCCCAGAGAAAACCAATTTGTTATTATTTCAAGAGATTCACCTAATTTATAAAGATATCTTCTGGTGGAGCAATACTTGTTAATGTTTAACATCAGTTCTATTTCTTTTCAGAAGACAAGTTATCACTCAAATGGATCAAGCTTTTAAGTATTTGTGTGAGTTCAGTTAAATTAGTCTCAAAGTGGCTTGAAGGTACATTGGATAAAGGTGGAATTTGGTCAGCTTTATAAGAAAGACATCAAGGATCTTTGAATCAATCAAGTATTTGTCTTCTTTTATTCTAGTCATGGTGCTGCGTATGTTTAATCGTTTAAATTTAAGGTTCTAGCTAGAAAGCCTTCACTAACTTCATTTAAGAAGAAACAGATTCAGAAAAATAGACTTGAAGTTGCTTAGATGAGACTGAATCAAGACCATCTTCTGATGCAGAGGGCCCCTTCTTTATCATGTTTTCAAAGCCTGCCCAAAGATTAAAATAAACTTGATGACTTATCTTTTGTTCTGGTCTCTGAAATTTACGATGCATTGTCATATTACTCAGTATTTCAAGCATTGAGATTCTGCTTCCTTAGTGGGCAGAGGGATATATCAAGAGTTTATTAGCTGGGAAGGATAGTAATGGTTGACATTAGCATTCAAGGATTGACTCAACAAAGCAAATATACTTCTTTTGGTTTGGAATAAAAAATTATTAAAGACCTATGCTAAATCATATAGTGAAAACAAAAATGCAGTATGTACCTCCATGGATTCTTTGCCCCTGTGCTATGGTCTGTCACAGTTCAAGTTTTCTGAAGTTTGAGATACTGAAAGAAAATGAACTGAAATTCAAATATACTCCATAATAATTATGCTTTTGTTTTATTTTCTGCTTCTCTGTGAAGACAGTGTAATTTCATTAATTAACACAAATGGTCATAAGAACCATTGTTTGCTATAATGTCATTCCTGTTTAATGTTTCTGCAAGGTGGCCTGAAGTGGAATTTTTGCACAGCAGTTCTCAGCCAGGACTGGCAACAGCCGAATGACCATGTGTTGGCAGTATCTGTTAAAACTTGATCAGTAAACCCTTTGAATAAGATGTGTGAAACATACAGTAAGAGAAAGATGCTCTATCTTAGATAAAACACATTGACTTCTCACTTCTGCTGTTAGTAATAGTTCGCCTGCCTAACAGTAATTACAAATTAGTGCCCTCAGGCACAGAATACTTAGGTATTTCCTTACATTATAAATGAATGGTCTCAGAATATTTTGTGTTTGTTCTGTGATTTTTGTATCATTTTGGTTGAACAAAAAGTTACCTTAAAAGGGTGTTGAATGAGATGGGTTGGTTTATATGAAGTCTATAGAAACCACTTATGATATCTAAGATGTATGAAATTACTGTTCCCAGAGGTTGCATGAATCCTATTGAACTCAAAAATCGCTATCTTCTTTGCCAGGAACTCTGACAAGCTGAATAAATATATGAAAGGGGAATCTTGGAAGTGGGTAGACAGACTGGTGACTCATGACGGGGTCAGAGCCTTTGCTATTTGCTTAGAAACAGATCTCTTTCTCTGGCTGCCATGAGAGGAAGTGATGATAGAGAACAGTTAGTTCCAGAGCAGCATGGTTCAGGCAGCTGGAGGGTCAGGGGTTAAACACGTGCTATCTCAGCTATGTTGGGTGCAATAACAACATTAGACATCAGGAGAATGATCTATCAGGGCAATTAGTCAAACAGGTTTGTGGTAGCCCAGATAGGCTTGGCTCTGTTTGCATCTGTTTATCGGCTTGAGATAGGAATCCTTGTGAACCTTTGTGTTACCTTGAGAAAGCAGACACCTGGATGGTAAACATGAGGCAACAGTGTCTTTACAAATTGATATTGAAAAATGACCACAGCTCCTAGATGAGAATAAGCAGTCTTTTTATTGCTAGTTGTTTAAAAAAAAAAAATGGAGAAGAGGAAGAGGAAGAAGAATGATTTCTGTTTATTTATGTACTGTTTCTCAGTCCATTCTCTAAAGAGCAGAAATCACAGAATTTATGTTATCTTGATCAAATACGAAACTTGGGCCAAATGCCTTAAAAAGTGGAGAAGAAAATTTAGATTGCTGTAGTTTTTCTTTTATTTTTCCTCAAGATTTTCCTGTAATTGTCATATTATGCTGTAGTGCGTAAACTGACCCAAACGCTCAAAACATGTGCCTTTCTTATTTAGGTTGATTTGATTTATTATTTCTCTCTCTTCTCTCTTGATTTATTATTTCTCTCTCTTCTCTCTTTTGACTGCAAACTCCTAGAGGACTACAACAAAATATTTATTCCTGATATTCTCACCTGAAGTCGCACAGGAGCAGAAACTATTGAAGGACTCGCTCTCTCATAGGAACTGTGACCAACTTTAATCATTGTACAAACTAATAATCGGAAACTCTCTCAAGACAATAGTTGAAGATTAAACTTGAACAACAATTAGCAGTGCCCTGAAAATTCACAGTGACACTTCTGTACCTTTGTTCATGTGCCTCGCTGTGCTTGAATATTTATCTACGTCTACTCTTGGTATGAAACTGGATAAGCCCTAAGATTTACCCAGGAGACTACGTGCTTAGGCCTTCCACAGCAGTGAGAAAGCTGATAGCTGCATTCTTGTACATTATTCTTAACCTAATGTGGCTAACTTATGATCTAATTATCCCCTATGGCATTAAAATCTCTTGCTATTTTCAAACCTAGCTTCATCAACTGTATTCCACTTTTTCCCAGGATAACAAACATTTTGGGGTAAGATTGTGTTCTTTTCTTACAACCTTCTCATTTACCTACCCCAAACAAAAAGCTAAGCTAAAGAATTAGCTACATGGGTGTGTATAAAAACTACTTCTCTGAGAAAGTCGCTATCTAGGTGACATTGAGATATCTAATTAACCTCTCTATCTCTTTCCCCCCAGTCTCTAAACTGGGAATAGACTTAGAATCCATTTCTCAGGCTCCTAATGAGGAATCTATGAAAGGTCTTCAGAGGTGCCTTACACGGTGTTTGTGGTCCAGGACACACTGCATAAACGGCCCACCCATCACACCAGTCAGTTCCTGTGAGCAGATGCACTGATAGAGGCAAATGAACTGCCTTATAATTCCACATTTTTTTATAATAATTATTTATTATTATTATTATTATTGAATTTCCTGTAGGACATGTGTGCTTATGAGAGAGAGAGAGAGAGAGAGAGAGAGAGAGAGAGAAAGCAAGCCTCCAGGTCTGGCACTCAAACCTTGGTTGACCATGTGGGAGTCCAGTGCCCCAACCACGTGATGGCCCCCTCCACACTATTCTAATCTCAAACTAAGACTATAACAAAAAAAGTGGTTTCCATAACCATTAAGATTATTTCCGCAAATTATTTTTTTCTTCTTTCCATTTTTTTTAAATAAAGTTTATTCTTCAGAGCAGTTCTGAAGGGAATGCAAAACGATTCCTCAGATCCTCCCTGTTCCCATACATGCATAGGCTTCTCAACAATCAAGATACTCCCCCACCACATAGTGGTATGTTTCCTATAATTGATGAAGTTACACTGATGCATCATTCATAGTTCATAGTAAGGGTCACTCCAGGTTAAAGTTTTAGGGTGCTAAGTACACTCTCAGTGGCATCTTGTCATTTATTTGATTTTTAATCCTTATTTTTATTTAGCAAACTTACTTTTCACTAAGCTATGACACCACTGGGCTAATGAAGTATGATCTAAGCCTGCAGGGGCTAATAATTGAGTATTTATTATCTGTATCTAAAATCTGTTATATATATAATCATTTTGTTTGTTTGTTTGTTTAGAGAGGTTTTTGCTATAGGGCGCATTCCCTTACCAGAAAGACAGAGAGAGACAAAGAGACAGAAAGTGAAAAGTCACTCCCCCGGGGGGATGGCCATGCCACAATCCCTCCTTCATTCTCCTTTCAGGATCTTGGGTGTGCACACACATGCACCCAGCATGAGTTTAAGTCGTTGGGTCTGGAACTTGAACCGCAGTCGACTACATGGGATCCCAGAAACATAGCCCTTACGCCAACTGCTGCCCCCCCCAAAAAATCTGTAATATTTAAATTGCTTCTGTAAAGGGCATATTATCATACCACTCATGTGTAACATACATCAGGTCCATGTATTGTAATGGCATACAAAGATTATAACATGTCTTTTTTTTTGAGAGATATTTTGCTATACGGCTGGTGTGATCACCAGAGACAGAGAGAGATGGAGAGAGATAAAGTGAGAAATCACCCCCAGGGGGAGGGATAACCACACGGCAATCTCTTCTCCATCCTCATCTCAGGATTTTGAGCACATACCCACACGCACCCGAGATGAATTTGAAGCTGCTGAGCCTAGGAATTGAACTACAGTTGCCATGTGTGAGTCCTTGCGCCTTAACTACTATGCCGCTTGCTGGCCCCAACATGTAGTTTTTGACAAAATACAAGAGGTCTTCCAGAAGTTCATAAAAATGTATATTATGAAAAACTATGCATGGATTTCAAACTTTTTAGACCCAAATAAACTTGTACTTCAATCCCATTTCCCCAAACTCTATGAAATCCTCTTATACAATGATATGTGTTTTCTGAAACTCAATATTTTTTTCTCCAGTAAAAATGGAAGAAGACAATTTAAATCACAACTCTATTCATTTGCCATTGTAAAACACTTTAAACAGGACCCTTTGAAGTTTTTCTAGACAGATGCTTGTCTTCATTTTTAAGTTATATTTAGACTCAGAACACGTCAAAGGCTAGCAACAATGCCATCTGCTTTAGTACAGAATTTGGGGGTAGCATAGATCTGCTTGGGTGTTCAGATTTTCATGAAGAGTCATCTTTCCAAAACAGGCTTCATTATGAAATACTGTGCTGTCAGCTCCACTCTGGATGTCATAAGGACCCTACAGACACTGAGGAAGTGAGTGTGGGCATCTACGTGGAGAAATGTCAGTGTTAAGTTTGACTCTATCATGATCAAGTCAAGCTGCCAGTCATCCCTTGCAAGCCTTAAATTGGTAGGAGACCTGGAGCTTGTTTGTTTATTTATTTATTTATCTATTTATTTATTTTTATAACAAATTCATTTTGGGAGTGGTGGATACAAATGGGACACATGGAGAAAAAGGTTGGGCAATACAAGATCAACACACTGAAAGGAAGCACCCCTCACTTTCTTTGCCCCAGTCACTCTAGCTTCCTCAATGTTCCTCCATGTCACATGCTTTCTGCTACCAGGAGGTCTGCCACACAGTCTTTTCCATCTGCAAAGCAAGTCTTCTCTAATCTGAATAAGTAGTTCTCCTTTTCAGTTCTCATTTAAATACCACTTTATTAAGAAACCCTGACCTCCATACTAAATCTAAAATGTCTCTGTTAATTCATAATCTATCCTAATACGTGAATGTGACTATTCCGTGAATTCTTGTTTCATCAAGTAGACTGTAACTTCTCATAGCATATGTCTTCTAGTCTTCCTTGTACATTTTATTTTATGATTTCTTATGTTGATTTGTTGTACATTTTTGTGGGGGTACATTTTGTTTTTTCAAAGCATATATGCAATATGTGATAATCGAATCAAGTATATTTCCAGACCCATCATCTTACAGAAAACATTTTATTAAATTTTTAAATTTCTTTTCTACTAGTGTGTGTGTGTGTGTGTGTGTGTGTGTGTGTGTATGTATCTTTCATCTCTCTATATCTATCTATCTATCTATCTATCTATCTATCTATCTATCTTCTTGTCTTTGAACAACTAATACCTGGCATGTAAGAGATACTCAATAAATGCTTGCTGCATACATTAAAGAATATATACGAAAAAATAATTTTAAGTTATTAAATGCTCATATTGACTTTTTCTGGTACAGAATATTACATAACTTAGCCTAATCTTAGAAAGCGTAAGAGTTTTAGATATGGTAGACCATGAAATAAAAGTGAATAAGTTTTACAATGGAAAAGTTACTCTGACTACCAAACTAAATTCTATTTTGACAAAATAATAAGATTAAAATATTTGATCAGTGACACACTTTTCTCGTAAAAGCCTATCTCGCTTTTAAGATTATTAAGGGCATCATAGTTGGTTCGCCTTTTGTCCTCTAATTTCCGTAAAGGAGCCACATAAAATACAACCAAGTGAAGAAGCTGACTGAATCTGGAAGAAGAATGAGGAAACAGTCAGAAATATTCTCGAGGCTTTATTCTTTACCTGTAAACCAGGCAAAGTGAAAATATCTTAATCCTTGCTCATGGTCTTTGTTGTACAACTATCAAGTCAAGAATCTAATTATCAAAGATGAAGTGCCTAACAGAAATACTTTCTGTACCTGATATAGTGATGCAAAAGGCACTGAGTACAAAAATCATGACCATCGGCAATTTTCAGATTTTTTTGACTCAATTAGTGAACTGGTTTGTAGAAATAATATGGGAAAAATGTTGAAAATCAGTTTCCAATACTGGTGAACCAAAAAAAAAAAAAAAAAAAAGTATTACTCAAAGATTTAGGATTAATTTAATTATTGAGGAAACAAAGTAAGTAAAACATTTTTCTATCAAAATTTCTGATTTCTGAAATGATTGATTAGACAGAAGAATGTAGATACCATGTGCTCTTTATTTTATAGCAACTGTAGAGTGAACTGTACCTTGAGATGAGTTATTAGGATTCAGTGTTTGCTAAGCATTGCATGTTAGGGATGAGTAATAGCAGAAGGTGTTGGCTCAAAGGAGCATGGACTGCTTCAATAGAAAGAAGGGAGGAGAAGAGCCAGTGATGGATGAAATCTAGGGAGGTGAAGGGGAATGGAAGAAACCAGCGAACATGAACAAGGCAGCTAGTGATGAGGGAGATAGTCACAGGAAGAAAACCTGGGCAGGTCTCATGGGTCAGTCCACCAAGGCCAGTGGGTAATCCAAGACACAGGCCAACATAGCTATGAACTTTCTGGACAATGGATCAAGAGACATTAATTAGGAAACAAGTGGTTGGCACTTGAAAATATGGTTATCATTCCATGTCTGTTTGTCCTTTCACAAGACTATCTGAAATTAATTAAGGCTATTTGATTTATCTTTTATTAGTTAATTTAAAGTTTTCTAATTGCAATATCTATATTTGTATACAGAAAATACAATGCATGTTTGAATTTTAGGTTAAATAACACAGATGAGTTTCATAAGGAGCTTTTCTTTTTATTTTTAAAATGAAGATTTTTAAAATTTTATAATTAAAATAATTTACTATAGAGTGTGTGCACTCACCAGAAAGACACATACAGAGAGAAAGTGAGAGAGTGCCCCACAGGGAGATGGCCATGCTGCAGTTCCTTCTCTTCCACTCTCTTCTCAGGATTTTGGGAACATACCCACATGTACCCAGAGTGTTTTTCAAGCTGCCAGGTCTGGGACTTGAAACATTAAGTTGGCCACGTGAAATCCAGCACCTTAACTGACAAATTAAGATGGTTTTTAATTAACTAATAATAATTACACACACATACACACACAAATATATATATATATATATACATATATATATATATATATATATATATATATGTATGTATATATATGAATATATGACATAGAAACCAAACCAAACTATCATATCTATCACTTATCTCCTCTTGTGGTGAGACATTTGAAATTTACTTTCTTAATTATCATGAAATATGTAATTATTATTGACTGTAAGCACCCTGCTATGCAATAGCTCTCAAAACTGATTCTTGTCTAGCTGAAACTTTGAACCTTTCGACCCGCAACTCCCCATTCCCTCCTACCCCCATTCCATGTCACCAGCTTCTGATAACCACACTCATTTGAGTTCAATTGTTTTCAGATCCTGTGTATAAGTGAAATCAAGGAGAATGTTTTTTGGTTTTGCTCTAAGAATGGGTTAGCTGGATTTCCTTGTGATAGATAATTCAACCTCTAATCTATTTCTATAATTTTCTGTTTAAATTTATGTCATTTTAATTTTAATATTCCAGCTCCCTCAATACTGGACAGGTCTTACATAACCAGTATTTTGTAATGCAGTAGGCCTTGATTATCCAATTTTTGTTGTGAAAGTAATCTCTCCAAAAGAATGCTTCTGGATGACTAGTACTTTTAAGTGACTAATGTAATATGATTTTTAATATAACAGATGGTCTCAAAATATTTTGCTTTCTCAAGTTTCAAAGGGCACATGCTCCTCATAAAACACATATAGCTATACTTTTGTAGATCAAAGTTTCTAGGTTTTGATAAGAAGCTTATGGTCTCAATACGATTCTAGGGTTAGTAATTTACATAAATTCATATCTAGCTGATCTCATGAGTTTCAAAGAAATCTCTAAGGATCAAAACTTGAAATGCATGTATTTCTTTTTCTAGGCCAGTTGTGAAATGAAAACATTCTTAATTATTTCGAGCCCATATAGTGGTGTATAGTATAATTAACTCTGATGTGTGCTTCACACCCAATTAGAGGGTATTTTAGCACTAAGATAATTGGACCTAGCAGCACCTAGGAAGCATAATCACACAAGTTTATCATCACGTATTGTTGTCCTACGATCTTCTGCACTTTCTTAATACTATACATAAAGAGAATGGCCAAGACATCTGGGAAAATGTTGCTCGTTATTGAAACTTTCTAAGGTCTAAACTCAGTGAAGGTATTTCTATTTGTGTAAAAATTCCTAACATTTTGCTATGACTTCATAGTCATTTGCTACTTTTACTAATGATTTTTTCACTGCTTACCAGAAAAACGATCTCCATCTACTTGCTTTGATAGTCGGTATTTTATATTTTCTTGGTAATGAGGATAACCTGTTAACGTTGTTTCCTTAGGTTACCTGGGGACCAAGGAGATAACTTCAGTTGGGGATATAATCCTTGATCTGGAATTTTCAGACCCCACCTCCCACGAGTTAAGAGAATCTAAACAGATGTTTGAATTTAACAGTGTCTGTGAACCTGTAGACTGAGAGCTTATATGGAACGCATGTTCTCAGATCCCTGTCATCTCTACTTCAACAGCAAGGTCCTCAGCTGACGTCTATGCATATTAAAGTTTGAAAAACATGAGGGTAGCTCAAATAAGAAACTTTTAGGACAGGTCTGTCTTCATAGTTCTAGTAGCAGAAAATTGCATGATAAAATGTATGAAAGGGAAGGAAGGAGGAAGGAAGGAAGGAAGGAAGGAAGGAAGGAAGGAAGGAGGGAGGGAGGGAGGGAGGGAGGGAGGGAGGGACGGAGGAAGGTTGGCTGTGTACCTAGTAGTCACTGGTGAGATGCTTTGAAATAGCAGAACCTTCAGTTACATCCAAATACAATTGGGCTCAAGTTCACCATGCTTACCTTATTTCTGTTCTTTCTAGTCTTGGAGTTTTCAACTTACTTCTGACTTGAGGGTGTCTAAATCCAGCATTTTGTCTTTAGTTCACTCCTTAGCTGTACTTCATGAGCTCTGACCTATCCTTGTCAACCTTGTGGTAACATGACTTTCTGACTTTAGAAGACATAAACAAAGACAAGGCCACAGTTATCATGTTTCTTTGTAAATAGTCTGAGAAACAGCAGTAACACTCTAACCAAGCTTGCCTAGATAAAGGCTTTTCATCTCCTGGGGTCTTTTTAGCTCCTGATTTGACTAATGTGTCATGAGAAAATCCTGGCAACCAAGACAATCACCTTAAGTAAAAAATGCAGCGCTCTTCTCTTTGGTGTCTCATATGGAAAATCTGATTTCCTCATATGCATGGCTTTTACACAAGGCAAATACATTCAAGTCCTGTGTGTCCAAGTTTTGTTTCTCTAAGCAAGTAAGATCTTATTTTCTTTCCCAGTATGATTTTTTAAAATCTTTTTGGCTGTACAAAAGACAAAAACAAATATCAAAAAGGGAGAGAAAGAGAGAGAGAGAGAGAGAGAGAGAGAGAGAGAGAGAGAGAGAGAGAGAGAGAGAAAGCAAACACTACTGCCTTTTCGGGAAAAAAAAAAATGAGGACATAGGTTGCACACACAGTGGGATGTAAGTGTTATAAGAAGTTTTTAAACATCAGAAGGAAGGGCCACTGCCACCTGGGCTGATATATAAAGGATTCAGAGAAGATAGAGGAACCCAAAGATTTTTAAGACAAATATCTTCAGGGGCTAGCAGATAGCATAGCAGTTATGATACTGGACTCCCACATGACTGAATGTGGTTCAAGTCCAGGATCCAGTGGCCTGAAAATCACTCTGGGTGTGTGTGTATGCATGCCTAAGATCCTGGGAGGAGAGTGGAGGAGAAGGGATTGTGGTGTGGCCATTCCCACAGAGGGTGATTTCTCACTTTCCCTCTCACTGTCATGGTCTCTGTCTCTTTCTCTCTCTTCAGTAAGTGCACACACTCTCAGGAAAAAACCTCTTAAAAAAATAAGTGAAAGACAAGTACCTTCATCCCTTATCTGAAAATTAGATGAAGGACTTGCTGTGACCATTTCACACTAGAAAAGTTATTGAGTAAAACATATAAGGAATAGTCATTTCTATAGTTAAACCAAGCTACTGGATTAACCATATTCCGTTCCTGGACATTTGAGGTAGATTTTCTGCTGGGAGATAGGAAAAAAAAAAAAAAAAAAAGAAAGAAAATTTTCAACATACTTTAGTGGATTCTGATGATCATGGTGACCAGAAAATAGGGCAATATGAAATATATTTCAAATTATGTTTACCTAAAAAAAACTACTAAAATCTATTTAGAATAAAACAAAAAGTTTCTTTACATATGACAATTAAATATGATGTCTGTGTGTGCATGTGGGTGTATATTTGTGTCTATATTTTATATGAAGTCCAAAAATCTTTTTGATTGAATTTTTTACTTTTCAATGACTTTTATAGATAAATATCTAGTGCATTTATTACTCTTTACTTATTAGCTATATGGTTAGTGTTTGGCAAATTCCCATAGTTGGCCTAAGTGAAAAAAAAGTTCACAAAGAAAGTCACTATTATTTGTTCCCTGTTGGTAACTTTACTGGAAGCTGAAATGGTAGTTTCCAAGGGCTAAAAATTTGTTTTCACTGTCCATTTTTCAAAAGAAAAAAAAAAAAAGAGAAAGAGTAGAAGAGAAAATCAAAATATTGAAGGTTCAGACTTTGGATCTCATAGACATTTCCTTAAGAAAACATCAAAACTTCTAAATATTGATCTTTGATATAAAATGTGTAACTATTAATATCAGTTTCTTTGTCAGGAGTTCTCTATTATGGCATTCTTGGCAGATCTTGGCTAGAATTATTTTATGTTTAGCCCACTCTTTAATATAGAAAAGTGTTAAGAGTGTGTTGAACATTGTCTGTTTCCTCTACTATTCTGGGTATGCTTTCCTCTGCAACTACAAACTCCTGCAGCTGAATTTACAATGTCAGTGGAGGCTTTTTCCTTCGACTCTGTTCCTCTCAATGTTCTAATTCATTGTCTCTTCTCAGATTTGTGAAGAGCCAGAGCAGATTTTCAAAACCCAACAGTGTTTGACCAATGTAAACTAATTTTCGGGGACTGTCTAGATACTTCTTATGATCTAGGGTTTCTCCAGTTCTGACTTCTCCAGCGTCTTCTGTGCATGACTTAATGCTTTGGGGCTCCTAGGATGCCATTCTCAGAGGCATGTGGCCCTAATCGATGTACATGATATCTTGGAATCTAAACAGAGAAGCAGCTTTAATTTCAGAACCCACTTCTCATAGAAACGTAAGGTTTTACAGCATGACTTAGTGAAAGGCTCCTCAGAACTTTGTATTTGAAATCTTTTAATGCGTGCTCGTGTGTGTATGTGTGCTAAGGGGAATGGCAGGAAACATTATCAGTGATAGAATATTCTAGAATAAAACATTCATAGCAGGAAAAAGTACTGGGAGCTCAGGTGCTTTTTTGTATGATTTGGGTTGTTAAACACAAATGAGGTAACATTTGGAAACATTGCAAGACAGACGAATAACTTCCTAGGTTGTTTTTTTGTTGTTGTTTTTCTTTTTATTTGCTGGTGTGTATATTAAATATGAAATGTTATGACATTTGGGGACTTTCTCTTCAGAAGGCTTATTGCTAACAAGGTACGAACCTTGGTGCTTGTACCACTTGGCACACAGCTGTTTAAATAGAATAGGCTTAGAGAAATGACCTGAAGGAACATTTGTACTTGTGCTTGCTTCCTCAAAGGATAAAATACAAGTTTTATTTTTAAGATGGTGGAAAAGGGCATGAGGAATATATTTCCTCAACAAAGGGAATTGAGGAGAAAAAAGTAATTATGTTGAACAGATTTGAGCACAGACTTCCAAAAGATATTAAGGCATTTCTTCTTTGCAGTCATCCTCTTATATGGCCACCTGATTCCAGCAGGTGCTCTGCTTTCAAAGGTGGAAAATATTTCATCAAATTACTGTAAAAATAACCTCTTCCTCTCATTCTACCTCTGACTCCCTTCACTTTTAACCTCCAAAAAAATTTTTTTAAAACTATTGACACTCTATTCTGGGTCCCTGGAGTTAGTTTAAACCCATCCTTTTATACAGAGGTTTGTTTTTTTTGTTGTTGTTTTGTTCTGCTTTCTTTACAAAATGTTCCAAAAAGATTGTCCAACAAATACAGCTAAATGTAAATGGAAAGAGATAACACTGCACTGAGGCTTTGATTGTATGCTTGTCATGACTGTGTGCTTGACAGTGAGCAAACTAGCTATCTTCTGTGAGCCCTGAGTCTACAAATTGCTAAGATCTTGCATAGATTTACAAATTGACTCTTAGCCAGTTGTATGGGCCTGATAGACTTTAGGAAGCTATCTGAAGGAGATATATTCTGTTGGGTCCCTAGCTAGATTGTACCTAACTCTCAAAGCTTATGATAGTTTCTAAAGTTGTATGAATCCCTTCCTCATCAGTCTTCTATCCTCTGCCTAGAAATGTCTTTAGTTCTGTATGAGATGATAAGAAATGTAGCTATGCTATAATACACAGTGCTTGACTGTGTATCAGGTGATTGGATAACTCCTCTGTTCCCAGATACAAGGAAGCACATGAAGGCTAACATCCTATCCCATCAAATGAAGTATTTATTCTCAGGAGATAGAGGCTTTAATGACTCTAATGGTAGAATTTGGAATATCACAGGAGGCTAAACTGGAGAAACTGCTAAAAAAATGTCAGAGAGAGTGGAAACAGTGAGAGGGGCCATTTCATCTGCCATTGGTAGGAATTCACATTGGTAGGTAATTATTCCCAAATAAATCTAAGTCAAGAGCTTTCAATTAATTAATTAACTCTGGTACAAGTATTTTATTTCTAGCAGTCTATTCTATTATGATCAGGACATAACAAAAATCACAGAATTATTTATTTTATAATGATAAAGAAAAGAATAGCGATGCTTTCACAAATATTGAGAATTAATTTTATTAAGGGTTTATATAAAGTGTGAGAAGCACCTGACATATGTTAATCTCATTCAGTCTTCCCAATAAGCCTCTGAACTAAGTATGAAAGGATGACAAAAGTTTGTAGAGAAATGGAATTCAAGTATAAGTTTATTTTGATGAAAAAAATCAAAATCCAGGTAGTTTTTCATAATATGCATTTTCCATGAACTTTTTGAAACCCCTTGTGTTATTTTTATGCTAACTTTAACAATGTGGTAAAGGAAACGTTTGAGGGTTAAAATATGAGTTTACCACAGCTAGAGAGCTAGAGAACTATTGGGTCGTCTGGAAAATCATGATGCATTTTTGCATAGAAAAACATAGACAAGTATGTCATGACTTTTCTGACGTCCTAACAGATTGTCTGACCCAGGTCTGGCATCCTTGTTCAGTATACAAACTATGAAACTGCACATAGAAAACCTAGTCTGACTCTACTCATTCCACCTTTAAGCTTTACCGTAAAACTGCCTTCTCAGGAGCGGTCGTTGACACATTTATCCAAGATGCATTTATCCCTTCTTCGTTGCCTTAATTAGATATAAGTGTATACCCCTTAGAAATGATTAAAGTCTTGGGACCAGCAGATGGTGTTATGGCTATGTCGCTGGACTCCCATGTAGTCGACAGTGGTTTGAGTTCTGGACCTGGTGGCTTAAACTCATGCCGGGCACGTGTGAGTGCATGCCTAATTATCCCAAGAGGAGAATGGAGGAGAAGGGATTGCAGTGTGGCCATGCCCCCTGGAGGATGATTTCTCGCTTTCCGTCTCTCTGTCTCTCTGTCTTTCTGGTGAGCGCACATGCCCTATGACAAAAGAAATAAAAAAATAAAACCTCAAGAAAAAACATAAAATGATTAAAGTCTGTATGACAGGAGGTTCTGGGAAGAACAAGGACTGGAGAATGGGACACCAGTGTGTCATTCTCCGACTACATGGTGGGATTTTATTTTCTGGTTACTTTGCGGTGGTAGAGCTCTGTGTCTAGTTTTATCTAATAAACTGGGGATGGACATGATGAATTTCTAGACTATTTAATTTAATTTGATTTTAAAAATACCCTTTCCTAGAGCAGAGAACTACAGTTTTCCTGCTCTGTAAGTCTTGATCTCAGTACAAAAACAAAATGATGTTGGGCAGAGCTTTAATCAAGTCACATACAGAGCGAGAAACTTTGTTCATTCAAGTTGTTGGGATTTAAGATTGTTTTAACCACACTATTACTAGCCTAGCCTGAGGAAAGAAACCAACATTCTATCCCACTCTCTACTAACTAACATTCTTACCATTATTGAGCATCTGGTTTCTTGTCTAGAATACAAGGTCATTAATAGCATCTTATAGGATAGTCATTAAGATCAAATGACATAAAGTACTACACAGACAGAAGATATTATTGTGTGAGATGTTTTATTCCTGTGTAATTTCTGCAGTTATATCCCCTAGTCATCAAAGTTAGGGATAACTCAGTGGTTTGCAGTTATTTAAAGAGGACAGATATATTTAAGGTCTACAAATAAATTCTATCCTTTCTAGCATTGACCCTAATGACAGGGCACTTTCCTTTTATAAAATAATATTTGCATGAGCCATGGTAAATAGGAAGGAGGGATCCAGGATCTAGATAAGAGGCTCAGAAGCAGTGGATTATCTTGAACCATGGATAGCTTTAGGAATATTTTGAAAATTTTCTGAAATAATAGCTTAAGGTCATTCAAATATAGTTGTAATTATTGTGCTCTCTATACAAAATTCTAGAAAGCTAAATATTTTGAAATTCTACTCAGAAGATTAGTTATCTGAGGGTAATCTCACATCTTAAACACATTTGCTATCCTGTCTAGACCTGGGAAATAATTAATTCTTACTTTAAAAATGCTTTCCCCAAATGATTTTTCCATTCTTTGATATTGTGGATGAATAAAGGAATTAAATATTGCCTTAAACTTTGTAAAACTAGCGTTAGTGATAAATCTACTGGATTTTCAGGAAAATCATGGAGCATTTTTCCATAGAAAAATACATCATGACTTTCCAGATGACTTAATATTTTGTTAATGGTGCTTCCTGTTTATAATTCCATATGATAAATCCTTTCCAACAGGGTGTTTTAAGCCAGGGGAGCATTTTCCTGGCAATTTACAATCAGTTGCTGATAAACTTTAATATGTATATGTATATATATATATATATATATATATATATATCCATATATATTTATAGATATAGATATAGATATATAGTTATGTATTGAGTCATTGGAAAAATCATGAGGTAATTTTCTATGCAAAAATACGTCATGACTTTTTCAATGACCCAATATATACATATAAATTATACATTA
Organism: Tupaia tana; assembly: GCA_026018925.1. Lineage (NCBI taxonomy): Eukaryota > Metazoa > Chordata > Mammalia > Scandentia > Tupaiidae > Tupaia > Tupaia tana. The sequence goes on along the minus strand of JAKSZU010000001.1, from coordinate 250,546,441 downwards.
ACATCTTTTTAAAAATAAGTATTATTCATTTATTGCCAACTGACAGGACACTCAAGTTTGAAATTCAAGTGAATGATAATTCTATTTCTTTTATCCCCAATTGCTAAATTATCTATACCATTTTTTAATTTATGGCTTTAATTTTCTGTTCCTATTCTAATAAGAATTGTCTTATTGAACATACCTTTTACCGCACACCCTCTTTAGACTATATTGTAGTGAAAAGAGTTATAAGGAAATAAATGAAATAAAGATACCACAATGACCTAAACACTTTAGTTTGCCATTCAATGGTTTGTATGTTGTTTGTTAATATCTTCATCAGCTATTGAAATTTTTTAACTCAATGTGTGATTTAACATCGCTGTACCTCAAGGCATCTTAACATCCGGAAAACTTTTAATACCTAATCACTCTGTGAAATAAATAAGGCAAGTAACAGCCAAGCAGCTTAGGAAAGGTAAACCAGAGACAAAATTTAATTCCTACAATACCACTTTCTTTTTTTCAATGAGAGAAAGAAAAAGCACTCGGATTTATTAGTAATTGATTTTAAATGACCCAAGGTCGGTTCTGTTGAAGAGGTCTATTTCACAAGTAGAAAAGATGAAAGCCTCTCAGGTTTGGATTTATATCTCTGCTCTTGCAACTCAAAGAAAAAAACACCACAAAGGGAGTTCACCAGCTGTTTTGTGTCCCACATGGCAATCAATAATTGAGGTACACATTAACTCAGAATAAATCCAGTATCTTGGTAGCTTTTTCCTGCAGATCTGAAGAGCCCATCATTCTCTAGAGAAGAGAGACCCGATTTATCAGTGCAAAAGCCTTGTCCATTTCTAGCATGTGCATCCCTCTCTTCTTGACAAGACCCTGGGGTAAATTCTGTTTTCTCTCCAAGACCCACAGATACTCTGGATCAACTTGCAGTTCTTTTGAAACACAAACCACCAACCCTGAAGAATGTTGAGTACCACATCTCTAGATCAGATGGCACTAGTGTGGCAATTTACAGGGAATTAAATAGATTGATGTTATATTTTTAAATAAAATAAAGCCTTATCATGAACGAATTTATTAACTCATTAAAATACATCCTAAATATCTATTTTCTGGTATTTCAAAACCAAAATTATATCTACCAAGGGGTTCTGTAGTCATTGCACTGCTGTTATTGTCTTAATTCACATCTCCTAGTTTCTACCAGTATCTTCTACTCATGTCAACAAGCAGCTACCCATCCTGTTGATAGAGAGAATTCATTCAGGAGAGAGAATTAGCCATCTTTCAGGTATATTAAGAATTTACCAAAAATGCAGGTAGAAATGCCAAAACCAAAGGGGGTTTGCTGACATATTTTTTTTTATTAATTACTTTATTTATTTTTGTATATACTTTCAATCATATTGTTTGGCTTACAATGAGACCATTTCGATATGTGAACATTTCTCCCCAGACCCGTTGATCGAAATATCTTCAACAGATAACACCACACCTCCCCATCCCGTCAATGCTCTACCTCTGTATCCCTTCTCCAAATGTCTTTCGTTGGGCCCCACTCCTCCACATACACCTCATCTGACATTCACACCCATCTCTTGTGTTTGTTCAACTGTTGGTCAATCAGTTTCAGACATAGAATGCAGACAAACGGTATATGTTAAGTGGGGACATACAATGTCTCTCCTTCATAGCCTGGCTTGCCTCACTCAGCAGTACATCTTCCATATTCTTCCACTTTCTGTCAAAAGCCAGGGCTCTGTTGGTTTTTATGGTGACATATTTTTTTCAGGATTGGCATTTGAAGTAAAGATCTCGGCCTAATTGAAACCAACAGCTCATTCTTGTTCTGATTAGTCGGTTGTTAGGTGATACAGTTTATCTTTCATTCCCATCTTCTCTTCTCCTCCTCTTCTTCTTCTTCTTTATAGTGTATGGATCATTTCCATTTGCCTTAAAGTAAAATTTGCTGTTCAAAATATAAAGCTTTTGCTATAATCAATTTTGCTCCTAGAAATAGCAGCTTCCTAAGGTTAAAGAACATTGTAAGAATATTGAATAAACCTCAAAGCCATTAAAGGATTGCATATGACTCAATTTTGTCTTGTGATTGAAAAGCAAAAGAGCTTCTACCTCTTTAACACATTCACAGCATTTTCCGGACACGTCTACTCAGCTAAATGGTGGCAGGTTCTAGATTTCTCAATCTGCTCCCAAGTATCCTCTTCACTCTTGCTGCTCTTCAATGCAGAAAATATCCTAGTATGTATCTCAGAAAGATCTCTCAACTTCTTAAGTCCTAGATCTTTGGTAGTCAAGGAATGAGTAGTATGACTATTTCTATAGTAAATAATTGAGCCATTCAAAAAGAACAAAGAAAAAGAAAGAGTACTACATAGTTCTTGCTTTTACTCTGTTCCCATAGTGACTCTATATACTTTTTTGCCTCTTAAAAACTCTTCTAGTGAGAACTTTTAAAAACAATCATTATCTTTATTTTTTTTTCTACATTTTTATTGGGATAAACTTACATACCATAAAATCCACACATTTTAAGTGTACAATTCATAAATTTAAGAACATTGGTAGAATATGCAACCATAACCACAACCTAGCTCCAGAACTTTTTCATGTACATCCAAAATTCCAGCAAGCCCATATGTGATCAACCCCCTGAAGCAGCACAAAGCTGAGACAAAAAGTGCTGTTCAGGGGCAGTCGGTAGTACAGTGTTAAGGCATGTCTGATGAACACAATGAATGCTTAGGCAGTACACATGCAGGGAACTTGGAGTAACCAAAGATATTGATATGAAGGAGTTCTTCTGTTCATTAATAAGTGACCATCCAGAGAGATATGAGAGGGGCTGCAATTTCATGAGACACACAGATGATGATAATAACAAGAGCAAAGATTTTCACAATGCAATGCTGTACCATTCCCGTTCTGAGCACTTAATATACACTACCTTATTTAAAATACATAATAAACCCATGTGACAGTACCACTCCCACCCCCATTTCACACACAAGGAAGCCAGGGCTCAGATAGGTAAATGAAATAATCACATAAAAGATGAAACTTGGATTCTAATTCAGAAAACCTGACTCCAGCTACCCCATACTTCTTCCCAGCAGGGTCATTTGGGGTATAAAGTATCAGTAAATAAGTGACGGGCATTGCACAGTGCCATGGCTATTTCAGCTTGGTTGTACCACTGGTAACATAAGCAGATGCATTAGTGTAAAATGAAAGGTGTTGGTGAAGGTAGGAGGGAATTGCTAAATGGCTAGGAAGTAGGCAAACACATGTTCAACAGTTTTGTGTCTTGGAACTAGTCTTCTCTGGCAGAGGACTCGTGCTCTACATTTCTGCAAACAAAGCAATATCCACTAATGACTTTGCATCTGTGTTAGCTTGAGATTTTTCTATTCCCCTTTATTCCTTGATCTGCTCGATTAATATTTTCCTTTTCCTAGGCTCCCCCTCTCACCATAACCCTCACTATACTCTTTTTCCAGATGTGTGACAACCAGTTCACAGTCTCCAAACATATTTCAGACTAATTTGTTTAATGGCCATGCATTTTCTTTTTTGCTGATACTGGAGGATTTCAGAAGTCTAAAGAGACCTCCACAGACGTGGTTCTATGGAAACTTGAGTCCCAAGTTTGTGAATATATGTCTTGGCAGCTTTGAGAACACAAGTGCTTCCTGGAGTCCAATCCAAAATGGGAAATACAGCTGAGGCAGATGTTCTGGACTTAGAGTTGCTTTCTTGGTTTCAAAAGTTGAGAAATTCGGATCTTTGAAGGGGACTCTGAAAAGTTAAGCCATGTGAAGCAAAGGGGAGAGGTATTAATACAAGCATTTCCATATATTCACTGCTCTAGACTGTTGAAGTTATTTCAGTAATAGTTTGAGAAGTAACCAGCATATTTGATACCTAACAAGTAAAAGAGAAAAAGGAAGAAAGGCATATTATTTTAGATAATAACAACTAGTATATTAAAGCGGGAAATAGATTCACCCATAATAAATTGTCTGAAGACATCATAACAAAGGTGTCTTTTTCAGGAACAGATAGAACAGAATATCCATTGAAGTAGTATTTCTTTTCAAAGATATAAATTCCAACGTCTTGCTAATCTTTACTAATCAAACCACATCATCAAAAAATGCTGTGTTTCCGAGACTATTAAATTCCTCTACAGGAAAAACATTAGATACTTACTCATTTAATCCCTATACAACTCTTTTCCATGCATTGACTAATTTTAACTCTTGTTTTCCAACACAAAACATATCTTCACTGAAAGACAATGATTACAGAAACAGTTTTCCAGATTTTAATTTTTTCTTAGCTTTTAAACAAGTTACAAATTCTCCTAGTTATTGTTTGAATGATATCACCAGATAATATAACAACACTTTCATTAGTCATCAGTTTAAAATGGTCTCTAGAAAACATGGAGTTTTTTTATTGTAGATAATATATATTCTCTATTGACAAAAAGTGTGCAAATAAAATGTTCATGTGCTAAAACATTTATAATTCTTGTCAAGCTCAAGTTAAACAGTCTCATGTTTAAAATGAAGTTGGGGAAAGCATTTTTTAAAAAAGAAAAACCCCACAAAATATTAAATTAGACTAATGTTTAATGCTTTTTGATATTTTCAGTGTGCTGAGGAGTGGGTTGAGTATAGAGTCTCTAGAGCAGGGGCTGTGTATCTGGGCTCTAGTTCTAGTTCTTCTAGCTGTGTGTAAAGAAACTATGCAGTTTTTCAATTCCTTGGTTACTTCATTTATAAAGTTACATGTATTTATTTATCTAGAGAGATCTTTGCTATACGGAGTGTGTGCTTGCTAGAGACAGAGAGATAGAAAGTGAGAAATTACCTCCCAGGGAGGATGGCCATACTGCAATCCCTTCCCTCCATTCTCCTCTTGGGACTTTGGGCATACACATACACATGCCTGGCATGAGTTTTAAGCCACTGGGTCTGGGACTTGAACCACAGTGGACTATGTGGGAGTCTAATGATGTAACCATTATGCCATCTGCTGCTTCTTAAAATTACTTTTATTAAAATGCTTCTATATCTAAGTTACATGTAGTAGAAAGCAATCCTGGCTAATTCTAGCAGAAAAGAAATGTATTAAACAAGGATATAAATATGTGGCCTGTTATAAACAGGCTGCACAACAGGAAATGAGTAGAAGGTAATCTAATCTTCATCTGTATTTACAGCCACTCCCCATTGTTCACATTGCTGCCTGAGCTGTGTCTGCTGTCAGATCAACAATGGTATTAGATTCTTGTAGAAGTGCAAACACTCTTGTGAGTTGTGGATGTGAGGGATATAGGCTGCGTGCTCCATATGAGAATCTAAAGCCTGATGATTTGAGGTGGAACTGAGGCAGTGATATTGGCACTGAGGACCAGCTGCAAATACTGCATTAAAGTGAGTGGTATAATTATTTCATTATATACTACAATGTAATAATAATAGAAATAAAGTGCACAATAAATGCAATGTCCTTTAATCATCCCAAAACCATGCTCTGTCTTCCTCTGTTCTCTGGAAAAATCATCTTCCATGAAACTAGTCCCTGATGCCTAAAATGTAGGAGACTGCTACATTAAAGGGTATACAACAGTTTACAGATCTTTGGGAATGGCTTCAGACCTGGTTCTGGAAGTTAAGGAATAAGAAATAATGCTGACAATCAAGTTGGGAAGATGGAATTTTGAGGACAGCAATCTACCATCTTTGGGCATGAACTCTACCAATTTGCACCAAGGAACAAATCAAGGGTCACTGCAAAACCACGATCATTTCTGTCTCTGGAAACTGCATGTAGTTATTGTAACTGCCACTATACTTGTGCTAGGACATTGAAAAGCCTCTACTTCCTTTCCTGTTCAGTGTGGTCTAGACATGTCTAACTGGAAGGTCAATGTGCTATACTTATGCCCCAGCAACATAGGGATGACCTAATGCAAAGATCTTGCTTTGCTCTCTCTGAAAGGTGAAAATGTTTGTGATATATAAAAAGATTCTTGGGACCAGCAAATGGCATAATGGTTATGTTGCTGGACTATCATGTAGTTGACTCTGGTTCAAGTCCCAGAATCGGCAGCTTAAAACTCATGCCAGACACATGTATGTGTGTATGTCTAAGATTCTGAGAGGAAAACGGAGAAGAAGTAATTAAAGCATGGTAATCCTCCCCAGAGGAGGTGATTTCTTGTTTTCTGTTTCTCCATCTTTATCTCTGGCGAGTACACATACCCTGTAGCAAAAATCTCTCTAAAAATTATTTTAAAAAATAAAATAAAAGGAAGGTTCTTTTTTCTGCATGGTCAAAAATATTGATGTCACTCAAATTCTGGCATTTCCTTGAATAATTGCAATTTGGTGGATGAGCTACTTAATAAAGCCCTCACATTAGTCTGCTGTCTTACTACATTTCTTAATAGCACCTCATTTTCCTCTTATTTATTTCCTGGCTTATAAGATAAATTCAACCTACTTATAATAGATGACATCATTTCACATACTATTCATAGGAGTACATAGTGACAATTCATTTTCATGTTATGCATTCAAATTGTGCTTAGTTATGATGTATGATATTATTTTGACAACAATCTAATGAGGTAGCCAGGGAGGGCATTATTAGCCCCCATTGTTAAATTTAACTCCATTTAATTTTTATTTTAATTTATTTTTTATTTGCTACAGGGTACATGCCCTCACCAGAAAGAGACGGAGAGAAAGGAAGAGGAGGAGGAAATTTCCAGTGGGGTGTGGTCATTCTGCAATCCCTTCCCTTCCCTTTCTTTATCCTCTTGGGATTTGAGACATGCACACACATGTGCCCAGCATGTTTTTCAAGCCACTCGGTCATGATTCAAACCACAGTTGGCCATGGGGGATCCAGTTGCCTTAATCACCAGGCCATGGGGTTGGCCCAGCTCTTTTTTATAAGTAAGGAAACTCATAGGGTACGCCAATACCATCTGAGTGGCAGAGGATATTAAACCCATCAGACTTCTGACTGCATTGTCTGATGGATCAAGCACACCACCTCCACAGTGGCATGTGAATTGATACTTAAAATGAACTTTACTTTTAATTCATTGGACTTGCTTGAGAAAGGCCGAATAAAGATGACTGAAAAAGTGAGAGTATAAGGTTTTTACTGTCATGTTCTGTGCTCCAAGCCAATACTTCTTAGCTTGGAGGGTGCCCTTCATGCTTGGGTGTGAAGGATGGTGCTCCTTCAGTTCTCCAGGCTATTGGGGCCTGTGACATAGCCTTAGGTAGATGAATAACACATACTTCCCCCTGTCGTGCTCCAACTTGCTCTGATGAGAAAATACTTGCTAACTACTGCTTTAACCAATCTAATGTGGAGTCTCTCACTCACTTATTTATTTGACACTTATCAAAAGCTCATTCCCTAAGTGGTGCCAGATGTGATAACAAAAAGGACAAAAAAACAAAACAAAACAAAACCCTCGATGCCTGCTGGTGGGTAGTTTGTTGTCCACTAGGAGACAGGCAGAGGGGCAAACTCACCATGCAAAGGCATGTAGAAGCTGTATTACAGATGAAGAGCAGGTGGAAGGTGGGTAGAACTTACAGATCAGGCAAGAAAGTGCCACTTCATGCAGGGCCTTCTAGATTATGAAGGGTCTTCCATGCAAAAGCCACATTTTCTAATCCTATAAAAATATGTAGAGAAGAAGAGCTTTTATAGTCTGCTTTCAGTAGAAGAGCTAATGGTTTAAAAGTCTACTCAGTGGTTCCAATGAGGATACCCAAAACAGCTAATACATATTAAGCATTGTCTATGTGGTAACTGCTGTCTTAAGTATAGCTATTCCATAATTTCACCCTCCTAAGGACCATATGAGGTAAATATTGTTCTAATTTTACAAAGGAGGAAATTGAAACATAGAGCTCTTTCCATAGGTTATGTGGTTATGTAAATGTGGGGTTTTAACCCACACAGCTCATTTCCCAAAGTTTTGCTTTTAGACACAATAATACACTCTAGTTATAAAATTCTGCTCAAGAACTCTTCATCATGAGACCATATTTACTAGAGGAATTTGTGTACGTAATGTTATTTTGAATTATTTGGAAATATTACTTATGCTGCAGAATCATCAGATTTAGTAACATTACAATAAATTTACCCAATAAGAAAGCACATGTTCTTGCCTCCTGAAAAAATTGTTTCCCTTATGCCATATAATCACTTTGATTTTTAATTTTTAACCTGCAAACCAAAGATGATAATATCATGCTCTTAAACGAGGTGATTTACGGGCAAGTAGCAGTACATAGCTTGGAATGTGATATGCACAACTGAATCTGACCTAACAAAGTAAAGTATTTGCTACAATCTCACAATGTAGGGTGATGCGATTTGTACTGAGCATGATTTGGAAAACAGTGGAGCATATGCTACCTACTCATTTAACTTCAAGTGCATTTATTCATTCTTTCACTTAATATACTTGCTTTGAGCTACTTTGTTTCTGACCTGGATTCTGGAGACACAGTGTTAAACACTACAAGGTCCTCGTCTTCAGTGGCATTTCAGGCTCATGGAAGAGTCATGGAACCATCAGACACAGACATAAGCAGAAATCATAATTCAATATGCCAAACATACGGATTGTAAAATGGCAATCTCATTTAAGGGGACCCAATCTAACTTCATGGGAAGAATTCACAGAAAAGGGGGTACCTCCAGACCTTGGCAGCAAAATCTTAGTTTAAAAAGTTGGAATTGATTACTAGAAGAGCAATATTCTAACCTTTCCTCTATGCTCATAGGAGGGGTCTTTAAAAGTTTCTTGGAAAATGCATATTATGAAAATGCATGTAGGGACCAGCAGTTAGCGCAATGGCTATGTTGCTGGACTCCCTTGTAGCCGACTGCTGTTTGAGTCCTGGACCCGGTGGCTTGAACTCATGCTGGGTGCGTGTGCGCGTGCGCCCAAGATCCCAAGAGGAGAATGGAGGAGAAGGGATTGCAGCGTGGCCATCCCCCCTGGGGGGTGATCTCTCACTTTCTATCTCTCTGTCTCTCTCTGTCTGTCTGGCGAGCACACACACCCTATAGCAAAAACCTCTCCAAAAAAAAAAAGGAAAGTAAATGCATGTAGTTCATGCATTTTTGCACCAAAATGAACCTGTGCTTTAATTCTACATTTTCCATGAACTTTAGGAAGTTACCTCATACATTAACCAGGTATGTTAGAAGAACCACATCTATTTCTTACTTTTTTCTCACTCTGTTCATGTTTGCCAGACCCATTTCCATAATATCAAAGCAGAAGTCCCCATGCATCTTCGACAAAGCTGCCATCATTCCTGGGATATGGTTATTTATTTGTTCCCAGCAGCCAATGTAAAGACATTGGGGCCCCTGAATGAGCATAGAAAGTCTAACACAAATGTTGTGAAAGTTTCCCCAAATCATCTTCTGCAAACCATAGCTGGACACATTTTGGAATGATGCATAAGAGAAAAAGCAAACAAAAAAGCCCCCAAATCAATGTATCCCATTTAAACATTTATAGCTCAGTGAGTGCTCCTATGAAAGCACGTACTAGTCTGTTACCAAAAACATTATTTCAAAAAAATACCATAAAAAAATTAGAAAAGAGATCGTAAAAATATCTTCTTCTCCCAGTTTGTGGAGGTACAGGCATTGGATAGTATTTCCCGAAATGATCTTAAGTTCATAAAAAAGTTATCTACAAGAGGCCATTTTTGTATTGAGAAGAAATATTTTGATTAAGTTCTCATTTCACTATATCTAACCCATAGGTTATTATGTCTTAAGTTCCAATTACTTTCTAAGCCTTGCCTTGAACTCTCAGAGCAATTTTCTTGTGGATTCCCCAAAATAACAATTGTTTTCATTTTTACACTTGATTTACATCTGGAATTCCAAAGTGCTCTTCTCTAGCCTCAATTTTCCTATTTTTTAAACCCAAAATGTATCCTAGCTCTCTCATGAAGATTTATCCAGATCCCTTGCCATTGTGCCTCAGACCATGGGTTCTGTTATGGAGGCAGAAGAGATGTTGCAGTCTTCTTTGTCAGGACATGTGAAGGCTATTGGAAGGGACAAACTGAAATCTTAGGAGTTATACACTACGAATGTTTACTTTTTCCAATGTCACATCATAGTATCACAGCTGTGCTGAATAGAAACTTGCCAGCTACATGGGCAAAAGAAAAGAGAACTCTGGGTCTTGCACTAGCACTTCTATGCTTTATCCAGAAAGGTGCACACACCACTGTGCTTGGAACTGACTGGTTAGGACTAGACTCATGGTCCCTCCCAACTACAAGACAAATAAGAAGTGCAACCTACCGAATGTGTCTAGAAAATAGAGACCCATAAATAGTTGGTGAACTGCACTAATGATAATCCTTCAGATTGGGGCTTAACTGGGAGCTTTGACACTTACTAATGTCATGTCTGACTCTGGGCAAGTGGCTTAATTGCTTAACTGCTCTATGCCTCAGCTTCCTCTTTAGTAGCATTAGAGAATGCTTTATTCTCCAATGGCTTCTGATAAGCAATTATTGACTATATAACTCATCTGACATATCTAATTTGCTGCTACTCTTTGGTCCTAAGTAATGTGACGAGTGTATGTGATTTTCCTCTTAAGAATATAAGCTTCTTCTGTTGAACTGAGTTCTTCTCACATTAAAGGAGCACTAGATAGAAACTAGAATACTGATCAAGTTGTCAACAGAACTGGCAAGTGGAATTTGACCCTGTAATTCTTGTCCATTAAAAGGAAAAAGAAAAATTAAGGCAAATGTGTTTAGTCTCAGGACTGTTTGGAACACATATTTTTTTAATAGCCAGAGGGCATGGGAACTTGCCAGAGAGATACAGAGAGCAGAAAAGAGATGGAGAAGCAGACAGCTAGAGAGAGAGGAAGGAAGCGCCTCTCGATGTGGCATGATAGTGCAGAAATCCCCTCTCCTCCATTTATTCATCCTATTGAGATTTGGGACATACAAGCATACGTGCCTGACATAATTTTCAATCTTCCCAAGGCAGAATTCAAATCCAGTAGACCATATGAGATCTGGCTTCTTTAACCACTAGGCTACAGGGCCAAGATGGAAATTAAATTTCTTGTCTCAGAAAAACTTGTCTTATCAATATCTCATAAAATGTCTGCTATAATTCAACATTTTGAAAGACTATTTCCTTTAGTTCATTCTTATCAATGAAATAGCGATGTATGTGTCAATGAATGGCACTTGGTTCAATGGATTTAGTGATCATGTTCCAATTTCTGCTCGGTCATTTTTAATCGACACTTTAGTTGCATCTGTTGCTAAGAAACAGAATAAAGCTGTAGTTATGCACTGTTTGTCATCATATCGATGAGCATTACAAGCAAGCAGGGTAAAGAGTTGCACAGCCTCATGTTATTTTTCCTTAAGCATAAAGCAGTCAGTTGGCTTCAAGTCAGAGTCGGCCAAACTATTCATTTTGATATTGTTGATTTAGGCCCACCTGAAGTGATGGCTTTGCCTACCTACAGTAAAACTGGCATCATTAAATGTATCATAGTGAATCTTCCTGTAGATATTCAGGCTTTTTTGCCATGAGCTCAGTAATTTCGAAAGCATCAATAGGCTGAGTCACCAATAGCCGTTGTTAATTGAAGCTGCTTTCTCACTTATTTGCAATTTCTCATCTGTGTAATTCAGACGATGCATATTCTTTAATCAGATGTGAAATTTTATTGCACTTCCCGAGACTATTGACTACGGAGCTTTAATTTAAAATATATTATGATACTTTCTGCATTCAACTTATCTAATAATCTTTGCATATTAAAATATTTTCAACTGTAGGTGAAATTAGTCTACTTTATTAACAGTGTATTTTGGATCAAGTCCAATTAATCATTGCCCTTGGACCAAGAGGATTGTGTCCTGGTCGTTTATTGGAATGGTAACCCAATAGTGACAAATAGGCAAAATTTGTTTTCATGCTTATTTCTCCTCCACAGTCAGCATTGAATCATTGTTCACAGGAGAAACAGACCATGATGATGCTTCTGAAAACTAGGTATTGTGATGAGATGATGATGAGATGAGCTCCATCTTAGCTTGGTTTCCTTGTGGCCTCCTATGCAAACTTTCTTTTTATCTTTTTTTTTAGAGATTTTCTTCTGTATGGGCACATGTGCTTGCTGGAGAGATGGAGAGAAACAGAGAGACAGAAAGTGAGAAATGACCCCTTCAGGAGATATGGCCATGCCACAATCCCTTCTCCTCCATTCTCCTCTCAGGATTTTGGACATGCACTTACAAATGCCCAGCATATCTCAAGCCACTGGGTTCAGGACTGGAACCACAGTCAACTACATGGGAGTCCAGTGGTGTAACCATTATGCCATCACCTGGTCCATTATGCAATCTTTTTAAGCTATTCACAACTACAAGGAGACTTCAAAAGTTCATAGAAAAGTGGAAATAAAAAATATTAGCTTATGTCAGTGGAAGAAAATTGAAATTTGTGCACAATATTTTCATAATAAGCATTTTCCACGAACATTTTGAAGGCCCTTCCAATCTATATATTTAAAAAAATTTTGTATTTATTGTTTTTAATTGACAGATGAAACTGTATATATTTTTAAAATATAGGATGATGTGTTTTAGACAGGGTCTTGCTAAGCATTACGATCCTGCATCAACTTCCTGAGTGTCTGGAGCTACAGTTGTGTCCCACTGAAGTAGGCCTTTTAAGGTAGAGCAGGAATTGAACCCAGGCATCCTTTGTGACCTTGGCCCACTGAACAGCAGCAGTCAGCACACACTATCATGGCTGAGCTATGACTATACTTAGTTCCTCAGACTCTTCAGGCTATTCTGTCTTTGCCGTGCTGTTTGCTCTGCTAGAAATGGCTGCCCGTGTTTCCTCTTCTTACTAACACTGAGTCATCAAAGTTGCAAAACTCAGCTCTAGCAGCAACTTTTTCAGAAAGTCTTCACTGAACTCATTCAACTTCCCAGTTCCATGTCCTAATAGACAGCTCAGGAGACAGTACCTAGCAACCATTTATGTGTCTGTTTGCTTCACTACAATGCTAGATTCAGTCTCATGACTTCTTTAACTCTTCAGCATCAGTCTCAGTATTTAGTAAATTCATGTTGAATGAATAAATACTTGTTCAGTGAGTAGGTGAATATCATAGAACCATGGCTTTATTTATATACTGTATCTACAGAAAATATTAGCCACTAGCATACATGCAACATCCATGTATATCTGTTGTAAAGCATTTAAGGTGTGTTAACAGTCTATGAAATGGCTGTTATTCCAGTTCATAGTTGAGACTGAAGCACTGTAATATGCCTGCTGTCTCATACCAGCAAGTGGTGAAAATAGCATTAAAGTCTAGAGAGACTAACACCAAAAGCAGCACGTAAATAAACCATAACATTGGGACCAGCAGTTAGCGTAATGGCTATGTCACTGGACTCCCATGTAGTCGACCACGGTTCGAGTCCCGGACCCGGCGGCTTAAACTCACGCCGGGCGCATGTGCGTGCGTGCCCAAGATCCCGAGAGGAGAATGGAGGAGAAGGGATTGCGGCGTGGCCATCCCCCCTGGGGGGTGATTTCTCGCTTTCTATCTCTCTGTCTCTGTCTGTCTGGCCAGCGCACGTGCCCTATAGCAAAAACCTCTCCAAAAAAATAAATAAATAAAAAAAAATAAACCATAACATTATCTTTCATTCTGTGAAATTCTAATGGCCAATGAAGAAAACAAACTGAAAACAAAATTCCTCCTTCCCTTACTTCTTTATTCCTAATGTCTGTTCTTTTTTTAGCTCATGTAGAAAATAAAGTCCTAACATGTTTCTGTATTTATTGTAGCTTTAGTAATTTCAGCTTGTAAATTTGCTTTGAAAGGCCTACTGTTTAAATATTAATCAAAGCAATAGAACCTTCCAAGCAAATGCTGTCAGAGAAAGATCAACCTGACTTAGATTTTTACTTGCCAACAAGTTAAAAATAAGATTATAGTAGCTTCTTACCTCCTGAAGATGAGTTGGTCACTAAAGCCCATCACAGGATTCAAAAGAAAATTTTGACACTCAGTTTTGAAGGAGAGATACATAAAAATCATTAAATGAAAAAGCGAATATCTTCTTTATTAAAAGAATCCTTTAACAATGCACTCTCACAATTGTTTCGAAATACAATTTCCCCATGTTTACCTAAATGTATTTAATGGATACAATTCAGTATGATCTTTCTAAGGATATTCTTTATCTCTTTTTCTGAGACTTGCAACATTTAATAAAATAAACTTTGGCCAAAAAGCCTCTATTATATTGAGAAAATTTAAATTTTTTATATTCATTAAAAAAACACTTTTGAAAATACAAATATTCAGTGATTCACTCATACTTTTGCCAGCTAATTACACGATATGTAAACATGTTATTTAGTAGCTCACTTTACTAGTATAACATTCAGGCTATTTTGGATAGGATAGGATACTTATACTATCTTTGGTTCCTTTTCTCATCTGTAAAATAGAGATATGACTTAAATTGCAAAATTAAAATATTTTTATCAGTGCCCATTCAGAAAAAGAAGTTAACATTATTGTTATTATTTTTTAATGTTTTATAATAGGGCACATGCCATCAAGAGAGAGAGAGAGAGACAGAAACTGAGCGAGAGAAAGTGAGAAATCATCTCTTAGCATGAATGGCCATGCTGCAATCTCCTCTCCTCAATTCTCCTCTTGGGATTTTGAGCATGCACCCTCACGTGCCCGGCATGATTTTCAATTCTTTGGGTCCAGGACTTGAACCACAATCAGTTATGAAGGAGTTCAGAGCCTTAACCATTATGCCAACAATTGCTGACCCCAATGGCTATTAAACTTATTCCTAGCTTCGGGCAAAGCGTTTTGTAAACAAATAAGCATTTGAAAAATGACAAGCATCTTCTAATGTGTCAGTTCTCTTCATTGACTACAGATATGTATAAATCTTTTCAGGTTGCCATAAAAGAGTATTGCAGGCTGGAAGACTTAAACAACAGAATTTATTTTCTCACAGCTCTGGAAGTCCATGATCGAGGTGCCAACAGAGTTAGGTTCTGGTAAGGTCTCTCTTCCCGGTTTGCAGATGGTCATCTCACTGGATCCTTACATGGCCTTTCCTCTGTGGATGCACGTTCCTGATGTCTCGTCCTCTGTGTATAGTCCTATTAGTCTAGGGTCTCACTTTTCTGGCTTAATTTGATCTTAATTACCTTCTTAAAGCATTATCTTCAAATACAGTCACATTTTGTATTAAGGCTTCAACTTAGGAATAATGGGGAACATAGTTCAATCATCACAAGGTAGAACATTATTTGGAGATGTCCTGAAAGTCCAAATTTGAAAACCTTTATATAAAGCCTGCATCAAATTAACCTCCTGTTCACCCCACTGAAGAGTTTTAAGAGGTTACCTGATTTCCACATTAAATAAATGACTCATACTGTAGTTTTGAGTTCCTTCTCATTAATGTGCTTTTCTCCTTTCAACACAGTATCAGCAGAGACATCCATGGTGTTTTCTGGAGCTTGGATTTTATTTTTGTGGGAAGATGGGGGAGCTCAGTAAAGGATTCAGAAACTGAGGGGAACAGGGAACAGTGGAACATTTGTCTGGGCATGTTCTCAGCCTCAAACATGTCAAGAATGTTGCTGGAATGGCAGTTCCCTTAGTGGAATGGTTCTAGCAGTACATATCAGTCCTTCATTTGGGTAAGTGTGAAATTCCTAAGGTTTTAAAAATAACAGAATGATGTAATAGCCTCTCATTCTAACAAATTGACTCTCACCCACAATTCTAATAAATAAGATTTGTATAATGGTGACATTTTAAATTGAGACTGAAGAGTCTCCAACCAGAACGCAGTAATGACTAATTTCACATTGTGCAAAATCACCCATTTGTCAGTGAAAGCTTAACTCCTGGGCTGAGATTCTCATCGTCCTTTTTATGATAACTGCCCAGAGTCTTTGCTTAGTTATGATACCAATTTGTTATTTCATGTAATATTAACAACTTATCACATAAAACGAATAGTGAGCTAATTTTCTGAAAGTCTACAAGTAAATACTGAATTATGTTTAACACCTTATAATAATGTATTTCAGAAAACATTCTGCTTCCCTTCTTAAGTCTGGCAATATTCAGAACAGTTTCCACCATATGCTTGTGTGAAGCCTCAAATGAAACTATTATTTTATTTAATATGGCTAGAAATTCTACTTTTATTTTAAGTAGTATTACGGTCTGGATAAACTAAGTAATCCATTGGCCTTAATGGTATCTTACAGCCACTAGTGTTTTAAGTAAATTATATAAAAACATTGATTGTTATTCATAGGAAGTCCTTGCCTACATTTTCATAAATACTGAAGAAAAGCTCTATTAAAGAATTCCATTAGGTCAACATTCCAAAAGGAAAGTGAAGATGTCCAAGATAAAGATACTGGTTAATAATAGACAAATATTACTACATAGAAATTTAATTAATGCAAATACAGTGCTCAAGTGTTATTGGTTGCTAGTTCTTTTATTTTAAATTTTGCTAAAGGACGCTGTTCTCACCAGAGAGAAGGAAAATGAGAAGGCATCTCCATGGGGAATTCCCATGGGGAATGATCACACTAATCCCTTATCATCCATTTCTCTCTCCTTTCAAGATTTTAGGCATACTGGGCGTGGTGGCGCCCGCCCTATGGCAAGATTTTAGGCATACCCACACATACCTTATGCGTCTTTCAATCTACTGGGTCTGCGACTTGAATCCCAAGGTTGGCCATGCAGGATCCAACCACCTCAACCACCAGGCCATGAGCTGGCCCAATTGGTTGCTAGCTTTGAATATTTCTTATAGTCTGGCTATTCACACTATGGGTCCTCTGTCCTTCCTTCATTTTCAAAATCTGAAAGACCCAAGTAAATAGCAGATAATAGTACTGGAGGACGGTCCATGCACACATTTCTGGCAGCTGGGTTTCCTGGCTGAGCCCTGGAGAAGATGAACTTAACATCTATCTCCAATGAAAGACAAGTAGGTCATAAGGGGAGGGACTGTGTGTAAGAAAATTTGAGCAAATTCTAGTGCGATTCTACCTATGTGCAATTTGGTCTCTCACTGTAGAGTCTTGGTTCTCTTTTGCTCACATTTAAATAACAACAAACCCAGCAGCTACTGTGAACTTCTATGGCTGTTCCTGGCATGCTTTCTGGTCTCTTTGCTTTTCAGCACCTCTATCCAATAATTGGGTCTTTGTTCCAGCCTCCTCCTTAAAGCTACCTTTTCCAAAAGAATCACTCACCCCACCCCACCATTGGGAATCAGTGTCTTATGACACAGTAGATGGAAAATAGCACATAGACTTTATGACGGTGTTTGAAAAGAAAAAAAAGAAAACAAAGAATAAAGTAATTTTAAAAAAGATGACCAAGCAGGGGAATTGTCTGGCTTTGGAAAGTGATCAGCAGTTGGCAATTGTTAGAAAATGACTCAGCTGTCTGTCTACCTTTCAAAATGTTCAGGTGAACTGGAGAAAGATTCAACAGTAAGGCTTATTCACACAGGCATGCCTGGATCAGCCAAGTCCCATCAGCACACAGGAAGGCAAATATCCATGATTGCATCAGGCAAATCCTACCTTTTCCGGGTTGAAATGTCATCAATTTAAACTTTTTACAAAAAGGTAAATCTGTCCATGTATATTCAAACATTTATTTCTACATATTTCTTCATTCATTCATTATGGATTTATTTCTTTCCTTTATTAAATGCCTGTAATGTGACTTGTGGCAAGTGAGCCATTTAATGAAGATTTAGGAATATTTATACTCACTTGCAGATGTATAAATAGAGGCCTAGGAGGGTTAAATGGTTTTCTCCAAGTCATGCTGCTGCTTTCTGATAGAGAAGAAACTAGATTTAATAACTATTTGTACTTTTCCCATTTAATTCTCACTTAGAATTTTTTGTTATAATTTTCTATTATTAAGAAATAGGCAAGAATGTTGCCTGCCTTGCATGTATAATGTACCATTCACACAGGTTCAATGTCTGAGACTGAAAATAACTAGGAAGAGGAATGGAAGCCAACTGGGTCTTTGATGACAACACCATGCTTTCTGCCAATCCTGGGACATGAACCTTTAGTCCCTTTCATGCAAGATGATTGCATGTCTTTAGTTTTCATTTAAATCAATAGTCTGAAATTATCTTATTGCAATAAAACTTTCCTGACAGATTGACTAAAATAATAAAAAATAGCTTAATGACAGGAGAACATAAAATAAAATATTAAAGAAAAAACATTCCAAAAATAAACTTATGCTCAATATATGTCCAGTTTGTAAGAGTTAGGTGAGAAGAGGCTCTGTTTTCACTTTATATAGTGTGATTTACTGACAGAAACTCTGGGAGACCCTTACAATAAAAATTGTTCCCTTCATGTGAGTACAAGTACTTTCAAAAAAGTGTTGTAGAGAGAGAATAGTGGCTATGTCATGGATTGTACATTCTTTCAATGAGGCTATGGAACACAGGCTGTGCCTAGGAGAATATCACATGATATGACTGGCTTGGGTTTCTAACTTCTCACTAGGAAAGAAGTGTTGCAAGATGAAATTCCATTGCATTTCTCATATCAAAAATAGTTTGTAGACATCCATTTCCAAGGATACCAGTATAAACTCATAAATTTTAGGTTTGCTCCATAAAGAGTATTCATAGATACAAAATAAGATACAACATTGTATGTAAATATGTTATCTATTGCTACTAATGAGAGCTGATCTTTGTCAAGCAATTAACTGTATTCTAAGGACTGTGCTAAGTGCTTTTCATGTATTACTCTGCTAGAGCCTCACATCCTTGGAAGACAGGATTCTTACGATCTCCTTTCTATCTATGAAGAACTTGTGGTTTGGAGTAGTGAGACAACTGATTTAATGCCGTCAAACTAGTAAATAGAATTGCCAGGATTCGAACATGGACAAGGTGACTTAACCTCTAGGTCCTACTGTCCATTATAACTCTCGTCTGACTTATAAGCATTTTGAATTTCTTTTTTTTTTTTTCTTTTTTTTTTCCTTTTTCTTTTTTTGGAGAGGTTTTTGCTATAGGGCACGTGCGCTCACCAGACAGAGAGAGACAGAGAGATAGAAAGCAGGAAATCACCCCCCAGGGGGGATGGCCATGCCGCAATTCCTTCTCCTCCATTCTCCTCTCGGGATCTTGGGCACGCACGCACACGCGCCCGACGTGAGTTTAAGCCGCCGGATCCGGGACTCGAACCGCGGTCGACTACGTGGGAGTCCAGCGACATAGCCATTACGCTAACTGCTGGTCCCAGCATTTTGAATTTCTTATACACCAAATAGGCAGTTTCTCTGAATATCAGTTGCTGTGTACTTGCAAGTAGTGTTGCTAAAACCTGAAGAACTAGGTTATTTTATCATTGAGAAAAAGTAAAGAACACCTTGATCGTGACTGTGATGAGAGGTAGAGTGAAGGGATGGGCATTGGGTGGAACAGCTGAGTTTGCTTCAGTTTCTTCCCCAGGTGCTATTATGAGCACATGTGCATGCTTAGGCTACAGGGAAATGAATTGTGAAAGGAAACTAAAATGGTTCTTCTTGGGACCTGGCATATCACCCATGAACATTTGGTCAATTGAGAAGTAGAACAAATGAAATCACTAGAATCAGATAAATTCAAGCTTAAAATTCCATTCTACCATGTTTTGGTTAAATCTTGGTTTTCTTATGTATGAAACTATGATAATAATGCCTATGTCACAGTATCACTGAGAAAAATCATGTTTTTGGTTGTCTATGTATTTGTTTATCAAGAAAATGTCTGGTACAAAGGTGAAACAAGAAACAATAGTCACAGTTATTAACTGTGTGTATACATACATATACATACACACATATATATAATGATTATGAAGATACAATAGCTTTCTCTTAATAGCTATTATTAGCTTTATAACTACTAATTTAATTGTCTCATTTTGACTTTCTAATCTCACCTGCTTTGGCTGTTATTACCTCTCTATGCATTCAATAATTGTTTCCCCTCCATTTTTAGCTAAGAGAATTTATTAACTATATTGTCAGGGTTTGAATTGAAAAAACAATAATGATCAAAGGACTTCAAGGCTATACCTTTTATTTTATCTAGCTTGTTCCTATTTTCCTTTTTACATTGCCATTTTTCTGAAAATGTGGCCAAGAGAAAAGGCTAGGATAGGGCCAGCCCGCAGCCTGGTGGTAAAGATGGCTTGATCCTACAAGGCCAACTGTGTAGGTTGAGTCACAAACCTAGTGGATTGAAAATCATGCCAGACACATTTATGTATATGTGCCTGAAATTCCAAAAGGAAGAAAAGATGGCAGATAAAGGATTGCCACACAACTGTATCCCATGTGGAGGGCATGTGTGTAACAAGGAAGTAAGACAACACACATATAGCACATAGCATATATAGCATATACTATGTTAACAATTACTATTATCATTTTCCCTGTTACAGAACTATAAGCATGGGTTTGCAAATGACAAATGAATACACATTGTTTTCCCGTTTTCTTCTAACACCAGTTATTAAACTGTTGTCTCTCTCAGCTTCAAACTCACGCTGCTATATATATTTTGCTTTATGACTTTGGGAAGAACCACCCCTTCTCCTTTGCCAGCTATCTTCTGTTAAGCTTTGACTATAGGAGTTCTGTAAGGGATATTGGAAGGCAAATGGAAGAAGAATGTACATGCTCTTTCTTTTTAGAGTCACCCTTGATCTAGCTTTTTCCACGGACATTTAGAGTAGATACAACAGCTGTAATTGGTCCTTGTTTACAGTTCTTCTGCATCCTAGAAACAATCTGTTAGAGATACCAAATCTTTATTAAAACCAACTAATCGAGGTCCCAAATCCATAGGGTCCTTTCTCTGAGTTCCTGAAGCACTAGCACTAGCCAAGCAGGAACCACCTCCCTGCCTTGACCCTCAACACACAGAGTGCTAGGTCTTGACTCCATGAGACTCTCTTCTAGGCTTCTCAAATTTAACAATACCCACATCTTCCATTTGTTCTCTGAACTCTAAAGATGACTGTTGCTTTCTTCAGTAATTGCTTAAGTTAATGCACAGTTACCCCTTCTGCCATTTATTTCTGTGATAGCTGGTTAGCCACACTTTATAGCTAATTCCTCTGTTAAAAGAACTAGGGGAGTTTCTTTCTGCTGACTAGAGTTTGAGTAATAAATAATCCCATGTCCTACTTAGATCTTGATGCTCTGATATCAAACATTGTGTAGGCTGATAAGTCTTCTATTAAGTGTAAGTTAATTCTAAATGGCTTTCTGTAAGGTTATAGAATGTTAGAGTTTGAAAATTAGATCTGTCTTTCTAATAATTGTGAATGTCTCTCTTCTCTTTAAGATCTGTTTGTCACAGGAATATAATATTCTGTTTACCACTTAGAACCTACGCAATATGGTCTTGGGGTTACATTGCCCCAGAATATTCTTGAGTTGGGGGGAAGCTTATGTGCTTTAAATGAAAATTTGTCAAGGAAATGAAAGTGAAGGAATTTTTTTCTAGGGAATATTTCACTTAAACTTTAACATGCAATTTCTAAATGAACGTGTGGGCTCTTAATGACTTGGGATCCTTTCCATTAAGTTTTCCCCTTTCATTTGCACATTTTTGGGAGCTTATCTTTCTCCTCCACCCATATTTAATCTATATTTACAGACTTTCTTTTTAGACACATTCCTTTCATAGGTGCTTGTGTTGTTAGAAACAAAAGACTTAATACTAATCTGGCAACTATAACACAAGTAATGATTTCCGCATTAGAAATAAAAGTACAACCAATGTTGGAAGACATTAGGGAGGGGAACATGAGCCAACATTGAGAATGACTGGTCTCAATACAATCGAGCAGATTTCTCATAAAATTCAAATGAAACCTAATACCATAAGAGTTAGAAACTACCATATCTTCTCACTGAGTAGATACACATAGACAGATAGATAGACCTGAAAGCTTAGTTACAGATTAGTCAGAAAGCTCCAAATAAATCTCCCACAATGAATTAAGTACAAGATAGAAACTGACTCTTCTTGGGTCATGAGTAAAAATAAATTAGTGATAAGCTGGGTATTTCTGCTTACCTTAACCAGTTTGAAATATGGGTCTAATGTGATAATATTTTAAAAATACTTTTAAAAATCTAGAAGAAAATAAGATTTATTAAGGAAAGCTAAAGTTAGAATATCAATTACTGTTTCTTCTGTTAAAAAAATTTGCACTTGGGTGAGCACTAGTCAATGTATAATTATGATGGGAAACAGAAGTTCTTTCTTATATGATTTATCCCATTTTAATTTAGGGTAGAACTAAATAAAATTAATTATAAGTATGTAGTAGTGTGTGAAGCCACATTTTATGTTGTCTATAGATATTACAAAGAATTGTTATTACTTGACTCCTTCTTAAACACCTTCCTGGAGTGTCTGATTTTACTAGTTTAAATTAATGATATAGCCCCCTAAACCATTTACTAATACCGTTAAATAAACTTAATATTGTAAGTTTCCTAATATAGATTAGTACATTCACTATTTATTTTTACTGGTTAGATTTTTATCAGAGAAGCAGCATGTTCCATAGAAAGTATTCAGTTTTGTTTCAAAATATCTAGGTTTGAACCATGTTTCCATTAGAATAACTAAGGGTCTCAAATGACATGATTCTAGAATATAATCTTCATGAGGGCAGAGATCTTTGCCTTCTCTCTATCCCAAGAGCCTAGAACAGCACCTAGCACATAACAGATGCTTAATAAATAATTATAGAGTGAATGAATAATAGTTTAGAAACCACATTGTGAACTTTAAAGTTCTGTGAAAAGCTTGTTCACTGATGTGCTTTGATGGCAAAACTGTTATCAAGTGTTATTGAAGCTTAATGGAGAATTTATACCTTTTATTTTAAAATAAATCCATAGGTCAGGTGTTGGCTCAATGACAACACAAGACCTACATGGAGAAGGTACTGGGTTTAGATCCTGGGACCTCCCTGAGCATGCTGGTTGTGTTGCATATGTGCCCATGTTCCAAACCAGCTGAGACTTAGGGGCAGATAATAGTCTGAAGAACTTGTTGGAAGTTACTGTTTCCTTTATGGAAGAAATAAATAAATATGCTTAATAAGTAAGTAAATAAATATATCCTACTTTGGTTTTGTGTTCTTATTGGAAACATAAACATTTTGATACAGGGAGGAATTTACTGAGGTACAGAAGCAGTGCCTTCCCAAACAAAATCGCATTAAAGTATAAAAGGGTAGCAGTGTGTGTGTGTGTGTGTGTGTGTGTGTGTCTGTCCTTGTCCATATATGCGTGTATGCATCTATATCTATGCTTGGTGAGATGATTGTGAGTGTGTGTTGTTGCTACTTCGGTCTTTTGTCTTTTGTTCTACAGTTGTTAGAACTGTAGAACTGGTTGAATATATAGAACTTGGCTTTGTCAAGTCTTAATTCAGCATTTTCCAAGACTACCTATCACTGAAAGCTTAAAACAGAGGGAGAAAAAAAAGAAGAGAAAGGAAGAGAACAAAACTAAAGAAAATATTTGTGCATTAAGTAGAACTACTTTCTATAAATCTTGAGATAATAAAATGAATTACAAGATTAAAAGTCACTTAATCTTCTGTTTTTATGACTTGGCCTTAACTGAGTCTTCCGTCTTCTCAACTTGCTCCATGAGACACTGTATTTTGGGAACACCAGACTACTCTGTGTCTGTGAATCCTCCTTTGTGCATTTTGCAAAAGCTATATATTTTCTAACTCCATGAGTGGGAGGTACTTCTTTCTTTATTTGATTTCTTTCTGTATGACTCTATCCAGAAGCACAATATACTACTTTTCATCAAATAGGCAGGAGCTATGAGCAGCATCCTCCTCAGTGTCAGGCAAAACCTTTTTATGATAGACTTAACTCTTTCCTTTAAGCAAATCCTACTTTAGGAAAACAAAGCAGAAATTAGAGAGTTGGGAAGATAGGGGATTTGAATGTGTTTGGGGATAGGAACCTAGGATGCAACCTCACCAGGAACCTACATAACCTATATGCTATTTTTAGTTTCTGTTATCAGATTCAGGGAGATTACTAGATTGGATTATCAAGATTTTTTAGGTCCTAGGGGGTTCCCAGCTCTCAAATAATGAGCCATCTTGCTGGTACTTAAAACAAAAGAGCCGTTAAAGTGCAGAGTTTACTTTAAATTCACTACCACCTTCTTCCATCCTCAAGCCTCTAATTTAATTCACGGTAGGTATTCAGACCCTGAGAGTATGGCATGATTAGTTGCAAGGAAATGTATCAAAGCATTAACTAGTGGTAGAGGTTAAAGCAATGAAATAATGTAATTTTGAATCCAGCAGGTGGTATGGTGTTCAAGGAACTGAAGTCTCACTTGGCTGATTGTGGCTTGGGTCCTGGACCTGACAGCTTGAAAATCTGCCAGACATGTGTGCGTGTGTGCCCAAATCCTAAGAGGAGAATAGAGAAGAAAGGATTGTGGTGTGGCCATACCCCCAGGGGTTGAGTTCTCACTTTTTCTCTCTCTGGCAAGCACATGCACCCTATGACAAAAGAAAAAAAAATGAAAAAGAAAAAGAATGCAATTATGAAAACCTGATAGAAAGGAATGGGATTCAAGGCATTGTTCAAAGGGTAGAAATTTTCATATATGAAAATGTAACATAGAGCTTAATTAGAAGCAAGTCACTTTTTCCATCTTCTTGTCTCTTACACTCTGTCTTCTAATCTCTGGATTTCTGAGGGCATGTAGGATTCAAAAGTAAATGGAAAACAGAAGTAGGAACCATTGCTAAAGTTTTGAAACATAGAACTCTAAGAGTTGCAAATCTAATCCATGTACTTACAATGAACTGAATTCAGACAAAGTCGCTAGGAACATGCACTGGGGAAAGGACAGTGTCTTCCATAAATAGTGCGGAGAAAACTGAATATCTATATGCAGAAGAATGAAACTAGACACTCATCTCTCACCATGTAAAAAAAATCTATTGAAAATAGACAAATGACTTAAAGACTCAAAGCTATGAAACTACTAGAAGCAAACACATGGAAAACATTCCAGGATATTGGTAAAGGCAAAGATTTTTTGAATAAGATTGCAGAAGTACAGGCAATCAGAGAAAAAAATAGAAAAAAATGACATTATATCAAACGAAAGAGTTTCTGCAAAACAAAGGAAACATTCCCAAATATTGTACCCCATCCCTGTGGATGTAATAGCTACATTATATCTTATTTATTTATTATTTTATTTACTTATTTACTTATTTATTTATTTATTTATTTATTTATTTATTTTGGAGAGGTTTTTGCTATAGGGCGCGTGCACTCGCCAGACAGACAGAGACAGAGAGACAGAAAGCAGGAAATAACCCCCTAGGGGGGATGGCCATGCCGCAATCCCTTCTCCTCCATTCTCCTCTCCGGATCTTGGGCACGCACACACACGCGCCCGGCGTGAGTTTAAGCCACCGGGTCCGGGACTTGAACCGTGGTAGACTACGTGGGAGTCCAGCAACATAGCCATTACGCTAACTGCTGGTCCCAATTTATTTATTATTTTTTAACTGTCTTCTCTTGTGACTAGAATCAGTACTCAGTCATGCTCTTTCAAATTCATGGCTGCTATGTGGTCAGCTTTAATATGAAGTTTAAAAATTACTTAGATGCAGGAACAGTGGCATGGTAGCTCAATACCCTGCAATGCTGGAGGCCTTATGGAAAATGAGACTTGGTTTCTGAAGTTGACTTATGCATGCCAGGCACCCATATTGACACCTGCGATCTTGGCTTGCTTAGAGACTGGGGCAAGATCATGATCTGAGACCCATTGATGGTGCTTTTTCCCTTTCAAATAAATAAATAAAATGAATACATTTAAGGATGAGAATACTTTTTATTCTAACTGTCTGAAATATAAATAAAGGGATCTGCAAAACATCTAGTGTTGCTCAATAGTTCTGCTTTTATGAGGGATCATTTGTTTGTAAGGAAAACAAGCACATTCAAATAAGCAGAGCACAAGTCAGGAAAAGGGAGTGTGTATAAATAAAGTGAAAAAATGTCATGAAATCGTGTTGTAGAAAGTACAGCCTGACCTCTTGGGTCAGGAGAATGAACGACCAAGCAGTTTTCATCATCCTCTTGCTCTGCCTCTTCCATTCCCTTTTTCTCTCACTCCCTTGCTTCTATATTTCTTCCTTCATTTTATTCTTTTCTTTCCAAAATGTATTGAAATTTCTATCACTACTCTAAGGATCTAGAGAAACTCCAGTGAACAAAAACAAACTAAACTGCTTCTCTAGTGGATTCTATAATCTCATGAGTGTCAGCATGTGTACAAGTGGAAATAGACAGTACGTAAACACATATATTGCATGTTATATAACAATACACCATATGTTTGTTACTGACAAAAATCTATGGAGAAAAATAAGACCAGAAAGAAAGAGATAAAATTGTGAATCCGATGACCAGTAATTAAGTCTCTCACTTCTTTCTTCCCTTGCTTTATGCCTTTCTCTCATTCTCTACATTTTCTCCTCTCAACTCCAGCTGTGTCCATGTGGTCTCCGTACATAATGTGTGTCCACTTGACCCTATTCTACATGGTAATTTGACTCAAGTGCTTTCCACTAATGACAGTTGAACTTTGGAGTCCCTTGGTAAAAATCCCTGAGCTTCATTTGGACTCTGGACAAAGTCCTTTCTACAATGGCATCTGTCCATAGGATACTGTTCAGTCCTTTGATTACTTTGGTTACATATTTTTACTCCATCCTGTAGATTATCTACTGAGTTTTGGAAGATCTCAGTATAAGACTATCCTATTTTAGATATATCCTCTACTTTGTCCTACATTGAATTTACTATTCTCGAGAAATGAATTATAGATGAGGACCCACTTCCCTCTTATGGGAGAGCAAGATAATTAGGTAAGTATCACATATTCTCTTTGGTAGGCAAAGATTTATAGGGGGAAGAAATAGTGTTTTTAAATACAGCATTTAAAAAAAGTTATAGAGACCAGCAGATGGCATAATGGTTTCATAGCTGAACTCCCACCTAATCAACCCCTGGTTCGAGCTCTGGACCTGACAGCTTAAAACTCATGCCAGGTGTGTATGCGTGCATGCCCAAAAATCCTGAGAGGAGAATGGAGAAGGAATTGCAGCATGGCCATTACCTTCCAGAGGTGATTTCTTACTTTCTGTCTTCCTGTCTCTCTAGCAAGCATACACACCCTA
Organism: Tupaia tana; assembly: GCA_026018925.1. Lineage (NCBI taxonomy): Eukaryota > Metazoa > Chordata > Mammalia > Scandentia > Tupaiidae > Tupaia > Tupaia tana. Next base: position 250,518,944 of record JAKSZU010000001.1, on the reverse strand, counting down.
TAGCAAAAATATCTCTCTTAAAAAAAAAGTATAGAATTAGTTATTACTTTTATTTTTTATTATTATTATTATTTTAAAAGTTGCTATAGAGCATGTGAACTCACCAGAAAGAAAGAAAGAAAGAGAGAAAGTGAAAAAGCAAGGCTCCAAGGCTGGGACTTGAATCACTGTCAGCCATGTGGGAGTCCAGCACCTTAACCACCATGCCACCTGCAGGCCACTCAAATACAGTATTGTGTATAATATTTCCTTGAAATATTTTGCTTTCATTTAGGGTCAATATACCAAATACTAAAAAAAAAAGAAAAGATCAAAACTCAGCTTTCCATAAATTTTCAAAATAGGCTTTTAAAGCTTATTATGGACAATTGCTAAAAACAAAAATTTTTCTTCTTGTTTGAAAGTCTGAATTTTTGCATATTAAAAATCATGGGCATGAAGACATGGGTTTAAAGTAATTGGGCTAGAGATAACTTTCTCTGTACTTTGTGGTCACAGAAAAGACAAAATGTGTGTTAGTAGAGAAGAGGAGAATCATCAGATGAGCAATTGGGCGCGATGATTGCCAGGATATGGGAGAAAGGGCTTTGAGCCTTGCTGTCTTTTCCCTCTCTTGGCCATGACCCAAGGAGCTGGCTTGTCCTAGAGCCAAAGGATCATCTGCATGTCTTATTTTCCTGGGTGGCAAGTGGGAGGCGAAAGCTACTAGATTCCACTTCTCCCTCTCCTGCCATGTCACGGTGATGTGGCAGCAGTGGGGTAGAAAGAGTGGCCTCTTCAATCCAGGCAGATTGGACAGCCCTATAATGGTCTCCATGTTTCCATTCACCACGAAGTGAAACAGAAGCGCATCTAGAAGTTTCTTACAGTGTCTCACCATGCTAAGGCCTGTGAAAGTGATTGACAAATGGCCAAGGGAGCAGAAGATACCTCATGACAGTGAAGCCAGGGACTCTGTATCACCTCTGAAATGACAACATGACACCATGGGAAATTGAATGCTTCATTGGAGAAAGATGAGCGGTGCAAAGACTGGAAAGCAGACAGCGTGGTGCACACCTTAGTAAATGATGGATTATATAGATGGGACTGGGGCCAGGACCTAGACGTGTGAGAAATCCATGGAATTTGAATCAATATAGGGAAGTAGGAGAAGGGGGGAAATCTGGAGTTAAATGAGTTTACAAAGAACTGATTTAAGGTTAGGATTTTTAATAACAGAAAATGGGAAGATTCCAGACAGAAAATAAGTAATGGAAAAATAAACACAGCTACATTCTTGGCACACCTGAGCTTGTGGCCTGGGAGGTTCATGCCTCACACACATGCCTAATTTGACACCAGCTTCACTTTAAAAAAGAAAGCATTTGCTATCATTTCATAGAGAGTGATTCATCACATTGATCTGACAAATGGTACATGTTTGATAATCTCCTGCACATGGCCCCGAAGTAACTGGAGAGCATGCACGTGTCTTTTAGCTTGATTATTTTGGAGGATGATGTTTTTTATAAAATAATTCTGATTACATATCCCAGGTTATTGTAAACAGCTGCTTTACTATTTTAGCCTCTGAAGCCTTCAGTATTGGTTTCCATATTACCTTTGATTCCTATGTCTATACTTTAGCTGGATGAGACCTTTAATAATTAAAAAACAAAGAAACAAACAAACAAATGCTTGCCCCTTTTTCCTTGCACAGTCATCTGTCCTCATTTATATTTTTGTTTTAATTCAGATACAGCTAGAGGACACCAGCCTGACCAGACTGATGAATAAGCTTTTTCACATAAAAAGTTTAAAATTCTGCGTACATGTCAAAACCCTACGTTAAGCCTTTAAGCAGTCTACCCTCACCCCATCCCACCAAACTCACAAAAGTGGGGAGAGAGAATGCCATGCCCAGTTTTCAGTAATTATTTCAGACAAGACCTTGCATGGCCAGCAGGATACAATGAGAATGGAAAACAAATGGTTCCAAATTTCTAAAGCGCAGCGTACAAAGCACAGAGAAGCAGAGAAAGGGTGTGCTCCATCCCCATCTCTTCCCCCTTTTAGTCCTGCCAGACATTTCCTTTGTTCTATTTTCTATCTCACTGAGATTAAAGTGCTGATCTCCCCCTTTTGGAAAATGATGTCACTTTTTTTTTCTCTTGCCTTGGCAGAGAGCAAGTTCATTACAAATCTGCTGTGTGACTGATGGCTTTGAAGAGATAAGGCAGAGGGGGGAAACACATTCGGGAAAGGTATGAAACTCAAGAGACAGGTTGACAATTAAACTGGCAGTAAAAAGAGATGACTGAGGATAAGGGGAAATGGATGCTGGGTGTAAATATCCTCTTACATATTCTCTTTTATAGCCACTGAAAAACTATTTTTATTTTCTGATGGTTTGGGCCCAAAGTAATATCATAGGCTAAAATTCATTCTGTGTATTTTCTGGCAAAACCCATGTGTTTTTGATGACATTATTTCAAGCAGGTCATCATGGGCGTATTTGATGTACAGGGTAGGAGAAGACATTTCCTTTCGCTGTTCAAAAAGGCAAAATAGTTTAGTGCTGAATCTGATTTACTGTAATTGCTGATCATTGGACTCTGTGGCAGTTTATAAAAGAAGCGTTTGAGATGCAAAACCAGATTGAAAGCTTAATGCACATTCTAATGTCATGTATGTTCTTTAAAATTATTAGTGACAGATGCAGAGCTTGGGGATTTAAAGATCTTTTATCCTCCACATCCAATCATAGCAAAGGCAGTGGGCATATAAGTGGTTGCTCAGGCCAGCTTACTGAAGCGTTTGACATCTAGTAATTAAACACACACACACGTGCGCACATGCCTCTAAAACCAATGGCTTCTTGTAAAAATAACATTGTCATTTTTATATCTGTAATTGGATTTCAGCTTTAAGAGGGTCCTCTCTTTCCTAGGGATGATATTTTTGTACTGATCAAAAGATTTTTTTAAAATGTGTGTTGAGTTAGGAATGGAGGTGGATTGTCACAGAGAAGTGGGTAGTGGATAGTGAGATGAAGAGAACACTAAGACAAATGTCTGCCGAACTGTGGCATATCTGATGGAAAAACAATTCATTCTTTCTCATCTTCCATGGCTCTCTTATTGTCTCTTGTCACCCTCACACCCCCCCCACCCTTCACTTTTAAATAATAACAGGAATATTTGTGATTGCATCTTGCATGTCTGAAGAGGAGGGTATGGAGGTGACAAATGTGCTTCCCACCTCTCACTGCAATGCCTACAACACAATGCATGGCAACCGTAACTATTTTATTTTGCTCTTTCTTTTTTATTGTTATTATTTTAATTTATTTTATACATTCAATCATTATCTATCACTACAACTTGTAAAATGAATTTACCCAACATGAACACACCATAACACTTTTTTAAACACTTTTTTAAACTCTTATTTTTTGGTTCCCCATTGGTCTGGAAGAAACCTTTACAAATAACATATACTATGTTGTTATTCCTCTGTTCGGCTCGCCTCAGTATCTCCATCGGCTCCCCCATTGCCTACAGGATAAAACCCCAGCTTCTTAGCCACTTATGTTTCCCACCAATCTCCCCATTCTTGCTTCTGGCCAGACATTTCTATTACCTGTTCACTTGCATGCTAATGAAATATCTAGTTCCTGAATGGGCTTGGTTGTTTCATTCCTGTACATGCACTGCTTACTCCGATGGCAACACCTTCTCGGCTCTTCTACACTAACCAGTATTTGCTACTCTAAGGACAATGTGACTTCCCCTGTAAAGTCTTTCATTCACTCAGAAAGAATCAATCACGCTATACTTCCGGTCATACCTTACCTTCTCCTTGAATTGTTTAGTATCTTTATTGTATTTTAGAGGAAATGTATGTGTCATAATCCAGGTACTAGGGAATACGCAGCAACGAAAAACTTTCCTAGCCAAAAGATACTTTCACCTTATAAATGTTTGGTGAACAAATAGATGTAGACATTCTGGGGTTTAGATTAAGGCAAAAGGATTTTAAGACTGCATAGATGCTTTCTTAGTTAAGGATACATGTTTTTCTTTGGAAAACAAAAGCCCAAAGAGACTTGAAATTAAAAAAATTTCTACAAGACTGAAAAAAATAATCCAGACAGGAAGGTGTGGTATAATACCATGATTTCTGATAACAACAGTCATTACCCTTGTCATATCTCAATCATTTCTTTTACATTTCTCAACATTTACAATTGTTCAGGACCATCATTGTTTATTAATGTGTAAACAACTGGGTCCCTCAGTACTCTCTACCCTTACTTTCTGATTCTGTTTGTAAGCAAAAATAAAGTTCATTAAGGCAAAGCAGAAGTGACAATTAAAATGTCTGTGATGTGTACAAATGCATGCATCACTTTGGAGTTGGAAGTTATCACCTGCTTGATAATCTAAAAAATCCCTTGTGACTTGTGTCTCTCTTTTTTTCTTTAGAGGTTCTTTTGCTATAGGGTGCGTGAGCTTGCCACACAGACAGAGAGAGACAGAGAGACAGAAAGCGAGAAATCACCCCCCAGGAGGGGTGGCCACGCCGCAATCCCTTCTCCTCCATTCTCCTCTCGGGATCTTGGGCACGCACGCACACGCGCCCGGCGTGAGTTTTAAGCCACTGGGTCTGGGATGTGAACCTCAGTCGACTACGTGGGAGTCCAGCGACATAGCCATTACGCTAACTGCTGGTCCCTCTTTTTCTGTGTGGTTGTTATTGTTCGTGTTTGTTTGTTGATTTGTTTTTGTTTTTGTTTTTGTGCTATTTTTCCAGCCATTGCTGGAATGGCTGAGGAAGGTTTCAGTCTGACGCAGAAGATGGTCAAAGTTAAGTGAAGCACAGGTCTGTGGTCCAGTGCGTGCGGCATGTAGCACTGAGCCTAAAATAAATTGAATGCCAGAAACGTGGCTACTATAGACTGAGTTAACATCTTTTCCTTATCTCTTCTTTTGTCTTTCTTTTTTCTTTTCTTTTCTGCTTTCTTTTCCTTTCCTCTTCCTTTCCTCTTTTCTCTTCTTTCCTTTTTTTTTTCTTCTTTTCTTTTTTATTGTTCTTTTCAAGACAGGGTCTTGACATATAAAAATCTTCCTGCTTCAGACTCCTAGCTGAGACTAAGGCCCATGCCACCATGCCCAGCTTCTTTTCTAGACAAGATATCTCACTTTTTACTCTTATCCCAGGTGTGTGTATATTGACTTCAGAAAACTGGTGAGATGCTCAAGCACTTCTTCCATTTCAGTTTCTTAACGAAAACATAAAGCTATTTCAAACATTAACAGCCACAACAGGAAGGTACTACTGGTAGATAAATGAAGAATGCCATCTACTCTTTCCTTCCAGAGACTATTTTAGGAAATCTGCTATCTTCATCTGGGTTCACTGAGGAGTAGAGCAGACCGAGGCACACAAATTCAAGTGTGAGTTGTTTATTTGGGATGTGGTCCTAATATGATTGTGAAGTGAGAAAGCAGAACAGGCACAAGAAGGTCAGGGAGTGCTAAGTGCAGTTACAAAGCAAGTTTCTAATGAGACTGCAATTTAGGTCTGATGGGTTCTCTAAGTGCCAATGCTTCATGTGCAGTTCTGAGTCATCCCACCCTGGGGGCAAACCAGGTGAGGCATTTTACACCAACTTAGTCACTGGCTGCTCCTGGAGACTTTCCTTTCCCAGCATTTCCACAGATAGAATGGGAGTTTATGGTCAGAGAATGACCTTGGGCAAACACAGACACTGGGAATTGGAAATTGGCAGGCATGCTCAGACATGGTAAGGCTCAAGGGTTTATGAATCTAGCCTCACCTTGGCTCCATCTGCTGATTGTGTTCGTTTGGTTAGTAATAGTTTGAGTCTTAGATACTAATTTCTTCTGTGATAATGGTGAATCCCTTCCTTGGAAAAGGCATACTGCATGTCCCAGAAGGCTTCCGGCAACATCAATAACAATGCTAACATCATTACCTCTTCAGTTAATTATGACTGGGTCAGAAGTGCTAATCATAAGCCACATTCAAATATTCTGGAGGGCACCTTAATATAGCCACTATTTAATAAGAATAATATTCATGTAATATTCAGAAATTCATCAATTACAATGCAATTATTGCAGGGTCCTATGAATCATGTGAGTGAAAATATACTGAGCACTTGCTATGATCTGAATATGGCCCCCAAAATTCGTATGTTGAAATCTAATTGCCAATGTAGTAATATTAAGAAGTAGCACATTTAGGAGGTGATGAAGTCATGTGGGTGGAGTCCTTACAAATGGACTATTAAAAGGTTTGAGACAGTGTGTTCACTCTCTCCTAGTCTTTTGCTGTGTAAGGAAACAGTGTTTGTTACCTTTGTCCCATTCTGTCCCTTTCACCATGGGAAGATACCTAGACAGTGCTATTTAAGAAAAACAAGAATTTACCAGACATCAAATCTATTGATTACTTGATCTTGGACCTCTCAGCCTCTACAATATGAGAACATGAATTTACGTTATTTTTTTTTTAATTGTTTCTTATAAATTCCTAGTCAGGATTTTGCTACTGCAGCACACATGAACTAAGTCAGAAATCACTAAGGAAAAGTGGGGGTTGCTATAACAAATGCTTAAAAATATGGGAGCAGCTTTGAAAGTAGGTTAATGAGTAAAGGCTAAAACAGTTTTGAAGTGTATGTGAGAAAAGGCCTAGATTGCCGTGAATGGAGCATTAAGTGTGATTCAAATGGGAGCTCAGAAAAAAATGAGTGCTGTAGACAGAGCCCCTACCTCCAAAAGGATTCTGGGCACACATGAACACTCACCTGGCACAGATGTGTTTGTGATCCGAATAGGATAGAAATACGGATAATAAATGACATTCTAATGAGGTTTTAGAAAAAATAAAAGATATCTTATTGGAAATGGAGGAAAAGGCCGTTACTGTTTCAAAGTGGTATAGAAGTTGGCTAAGTTATGTCCCTGTCTTAGTGCTTTGTGGAAGGCAGAATTCAACCGTGATGAAGTAGGTTATTTGGTGGAGGAAATTTCTTTTTTCTTTTCTTGTCTTGTCTTGTCTTTTCTTTTCTTTTTGTTTTAATCTTTCATTGTGGAGAAGTTTTTGTAGGGTGCGCGAGCTCACCAGAAAGACAGAGAGAGAAAGAGAGACAGGAAGTGAGAAATCACGCCCCCCCCGGGGGGGGGATGGCCACAGTGCAATTCCTTCTCCTCCATTCTCCCCAGGGAGGATGGCCATGCCACAATCCCTTCTCCTCCATTATCCTCTTGGGATCTTGGAATGCACGAACACATGCCCAGCGTGAATTTAAGCCAATGGGTACGGGACTTGAACCGCAGTCAACTACATGGGAGTCCAGTGACATAGCCATTATGCTAACTGTTGGTCCCAGCAGAGGGAATTTCTAAGCAAAAGGTTCAGAGGGCTGTATAGCTTCTCTTGATTACATAATAAAATTTGAGAAAAGAGTGAAATTAAAGATGGCATGTGTAATCAAAAGGGAAATATGACATAAAGTTTTATAAAATTATCAGTGTGGCTATATGGGGTAAAAGAAGATGTTCAGGGGATAATACTAAGGGCGTGGCCAAGCAGCTACTTGATAAGGAGATTAGCATGGAGAGAAAGAAGCCACACCTATGCATAAGAGAGTGGAAGAATGACTCTGAAGACATTTAAGAGATCTTTGAATCTGCTTCTCCCATCACAGGCCTAGAGTACTGACAAGGATCAATACATATTTGTGGAATGCATTAGTTGTTGTTGTTGTTGCTATTGTTATGATCCTTCTTACAGAGTTATATCATGCAACCTTGATTCTAGAGATCAAGAAGATTTATAGAAAAATAATAAGAGCAGTTATATCACAATAGGCTTTTTACAGTTCTGTGATCCTGTGAAGACATTTCTTGGCCTGCACCTTTTCTAAGGCCATTTTATGCATGAAATTGCAGCCAGTCCAGAGGCCAGCAGGTGGCATGGTGGTTAAGGTGCCCACCATGGTTTGAGTCCTGGACCTGGTGGCTTGAAAATCATGCCAGGTGAGTGTGTACGTGTGTCCAGAATCCCAGCAGGAGAGAGAAGGGATTGCAGTGTTGCCATTGACGGGGACAGGAGGGTGATTTCTCACTTTCCCTCTCACTGTCGCTCTTTCTCTCTGTACCGTAGTTGAGCACACTAGCCCTCTGGCAAAAACCTAAAAAATAAAATTGTAGTCAGTCTAGAAGATGGTGTAAGACCATTATGAATGTCATAGGAGCAGGCAAGACAGTACATAGTCAAGAAATTCTGTGAAAAATCAGTGTGGAGGGAGGGGTTATGTATAACATCAAGCAGGAAATCTCCCACAAAGTTTTGACCTTACTGGCAAATTTAAATAAATCTAATGTACAACAGACAAAAATTAACGTTTAAGGTTTACCACCTTCAAGAATACACAATTTGGGTACCGGCAGTTAGTGTAATGGCTATGTCACTGAACTCTCATGTAGCTGACCGCGGTTTGAGTCCTGGACCCGGTGGCTTAAACTCACACCGGGTGCGTGTGCGTGTGTGTCCAGGATCCCGAGAGGAGAATGGAGGAGAAGGGATTGTGGCATGGCCATCCCCCCTGGGGGGTGATTTCTCACTTTCTATCTCTCTGTCTGTCTCTCTCTCTTTCTGGCAAGCGCACGTGTCCTATAGCAAAACCTCTCCAAAAAATAAAAAGAATCACACATCTGAGAGAAAATGGTGAGAGTTGCTAGGGAAAGCAATGATAATCTGAGCATTTTTCATGGCAAGCATAGGGATACAATGAGGCCCAATGACTTAAGAGAAAGAAAGACCGGCCTTCCATGATCCATGTTTTTTTCTTTTTTAATGTACACAGCTTATGAATTCAAAAATGTATTGGGTTGTCGAGAAAGTCATGACATATTTTTGCATAGAAACATAGAAAAATATGTCATGACTTTTCCAACAACCCAATAGAAAACATTTTTTAAAATACAAACCAAAATATTTGTTCTAAGTACACAGTTTGTTAAATATTACTATTATTATTTTTTTATGGGGGAGTTTTGCTATAGGGTGCATGCTTTTGCTGGACAGACAGAGACAGAGAGACAGATAATGAGAAATCACCCCCCTCTCAGTGGTGGGAGGGATGGCCATGCCGTAATCCCTTCTCCTCTTGGGATTTTGGGCACACGTACATATGCATCTGGCATGACTTTTAAACTGCCGGGTCTGGGACTCAAACCACAATAGACTATGTGGGAGTCCAGCGACATAACCATTACACAGCCACTGGTCCCGACAGTGTTAATTTTCAAAGCACAAGCTCTACAGTACTCTCTATAGCAGTTCTTGAGTAGATTTCTACATTGTTGTTCTCAAAAGTTATGAGATTTTAGCTTCTTAATGAGATTTTAGCTTCTTCATCCCATGAGATATTGCTGTTTGATTTATTTATTTAGGTAACAGAATAAAGGAAAAGATGGAACAGTATCCCTTCTTCTTTTTTTCTTTGGTTCTGTGATTATTTTTATTTATTTATTATTATTTTTTTGGTCGGGGGAAGGGGTTTGAAACTCTTCTAATTGCTCTTGTCCATAAAAGACTCGGAAATGTTTGATTTACTTCCATGTTCTTAACAGAACAGGTAGGTTGCAGAAGGAGTTACGCACTTCCTCAAACAATTCCAAACTTCTAAACTTCTAGTGGAAAAGAAAGAAATGAGAGAAACAACTTGATTGCAGGTGCTGGTGCTCGGGTCTCAAGACTACTCAGTTTCTAATATAAATACCCAAACCCCTCTAGTAAAATCAAAGAAAGATTGGTAATGTTTTGATTATAAAGAATGACAAAGAAGCAAAATCTATAGTGCTCACCTCTTAACAAATACAGCTTTTTGATTAGAAATTGTAATTGAATTGAAGAGAGAAATATTTCCATTATTTACACTCTTTTAGTGTAGGTACCAAATGAAATCTTCAAAAGAGACATTTCTTTATTCATTCCATTAAGTCTTTTCCATAGGTTGGTAGAGTAGGCCATTAAGATTTTTTTTTTTTCAGTATTAGTAGTGAGAAGCTGCATCTACAAAATTATGTACTTAAGAGAGAATATAAACATTTCTTTTCTGTTCATATTTCTCAAATCTGTCACATATGGAAAGCTTCAATTTTTCAGGGGAATTCTTATTTATTATCAAAGACAGCTTTTGTGAGGAAAGCAACACTTTTTTTCAGACAAACACTCAATTTGTTTGCATATAAAATACAATGTGAAAATTAATATTTTACTGTGTTTGCCATACTGTGAAAATGCTGGGATTTTATTTTGACTAATTATACATCTTAACTTATTCTATAATGAAACATTTAGCCGAGACATAGTTGTGCTTTGAGCTTTCTTTTAAAGCAGAGGTGTGAGTTTTTCTATCTTGGCTGTGTTTCAATTTACGCAATAAAATTTTATTTTCTTTTAAAAAGTCCTCTGCTTCGAAATTCATTTTCATTTTCTTGTGTAGAGCTCATGCTTACTCTAGAGATGATTGCAGATCAGAGTAAGATGATAGCCTCCCAATCAGCTATGGAATTCTTGGAGATGAAAAAAAATTGCAGTTGAAAATGATATATTTTCAACATTGCAAACTATGACCCATAGACCAAATCTGCCCTAGGCCAGTTCTTGCATGGAAGGGAAGTTGAGGATAGATTTTATATTTTAAAGTGATTAAAAAAAAAGAAAAAGAATACTTTATGATACATAAAAATGATATGAAATTCAATTTTCACCGTCCATAAATAATGTTTTATTGGAGGAGAGTTGTACTGATTCATTTATGTATTGTTTATGTCTTCTGTGCTACAACACGAAAGAATTTGAGTAGTTATGACAGAGACCAGATGGTCAGTAAAAACTTAAATATTATCTATATGGCCCTTTACAGGAAAAGTTTGCCATTGCTGATCTTACTCTCTCCCTCTCTCCTATATATGCATAGAGACAGACTGTCCATTTATGTATGATCTATCTATATTCATACATGCATAGGTCAGAAAGGGAAAGCATGTAATAGAAAAATGTGACTGTCATTTAGTCTCAGATACATTTGGACATATTTATACTAACATGGAGAACAAAATTTGAACCCATCAGTATTCCTGTCTTAATTTACACTTCACGTGATAATAACACAAATTAGCAGAAGACCCGTTGTCTTACGAACATATTGCTATCCCATTTTAATTTAGATAGATTTATTACCTCCAAAGAGGTGGTTTGTACCATTAGGCAGACCCTGAAGTTTTAAAAACACATTAACATGTTATTTATTTTAGCTGCCATATTTCTGGCTCATAGTCTCAAAAAAAAAAAAAAAAAAAAAAAGAGAAAAAGCCTTACATTTACTACATTTACTTTTTAATTATAACTTATACGTTCAATCACTATACATCATTTAAATTAAGAGACTTTACCCAGCATGGTATACACCTCAGTCCAACCCAGTTGAGAATATTATACATGTCATCAGCAGCAGGTAACATGTCTGTGTCCCACAAATGTCTTACCTCTCTAATTTTTTTCTCTAAATTTCCTTTCCTACACCCTTCTTCTCTTCCACTCTCCTTCCACTTTGTCTCTAGTGCCCATCACAATTTTCAATGCTTTTATGTCTTCCAGTCTTCCAGTCAAATTCACTACATTTCTAAAAGGATACAGTTTGTGCAGTAGGTAACCACCACACTCTACATAGACACTGGTGAAGTACATTCACAAAGCAAATCGATTATTTCTCTCCTTTGCCCAGAGATGCAAAGTCACTGGAGTCCATAAAACCCTTTTGATTTTATTATATTTTTATAGCTGAAAACATGAAGTTGAATGGTAACTTGGGTGGTATTTGTTTCTTTAAAAATATCCTTTTAATTCTTTTTTTAAGAATTATTTTATTTAATGTTATATATTTAAGTATTCATTTTTCAGTTTGACCAGAGAAGGACAGAGAGAGAGAGAGAGAGAAAGTGAGAAAGCAAGCCACCAGGTTCGGGACTCGTACAGTGGTCGGCCATGTGAAAGTCCAGTGCCCTTAATAACACGCCACCTGCCAGCCTCCCTTCTTCTAATTCTTATGGCAGAATAGCAAATAGCAAATGTTTTTGCATAGAGGGCCACTATTATTTGTTGCATGAAATCACTTTTCACTGTTAGGAAAACTATGGAGTATGTGTGTGTGCATGTGTGTGTGCACGTGTGTGTGTGTGCACAGTTATACATACAGTGGAAACAGCATTATTACACATTTAATTTACATATAATCTAGACTGATCTTAAACTATGAAGAAATAAAATTTTGGTTATTATTTTTTCTACATTTTTCTAAATAATGTAATTAAATTCCTGTACTGGTTACTATTAAATAGATGTTACTTTCCAACTACAATCAATAAGCAAACTTAATTAAATAAAAAAAAATCTTTCAGACCAGCAGGTGGCATAATGGTTACATTGTTGGACTCTTATTTGACTGACCCCCGTTCAAGTCCCAGACCCAGAGGCTTGAAACTCATGCCAGGCACACGTGCATATGTGCCCAAAATCCCAAGAGGAAAATAGAGACGAGATTGAGGTATGGCCATATCTCCTGGGGATTTTCCATTCTCTGTCTCTCTGTCTCTTTGTTTCTCCAGCAAGTTCATGTGCCCTATAGCAAAAATCTCTTACAAAAAAAAAAAAAAAAAAAAAAAAAAAAACTCTTTGTAGATAATTTAGGCTAATACAAAGATAATCCAGTCAGTGTAAACATTTAAGCATAATTTAATGATTACCGAACAAGAGTGTTACAAAATTTAAAAGGCAAGCCCATGCTAGATTTCTGTGAAAACACGGACTTTTCATTTTGTATTCTGAGATCACCTTGTAGGTAAGCTTATAAAATCATTATTTGTTCTGCCTATAATGAATAATAATCTCTTGTGACTAGATTGAAGATGAATATCTACTTTTTGGTTATGACTTTAAGTGTAATCTTTTAGGAATATTGGGAGGAGTCAAGAAAGGAAGTGAGGGGATTTACATTTCTGACCGGTGCTGGGTCCTGAGAAGAAATGAACCAAGGCAGATGGGATGGCACCGTGAGCAGAGCCACCAGAAGTCAGCATTGTCCATCCTGTCCAGGCTGTGGCCCATTCAACTGATCCCTCTCAGGGGACGATGCACTGTCTCTAGTTCATCATCTTCTAACCGCACTCATATGCTTTCCCTCTGTGTCCATAAACAATACAGAACACTCTTTAATAAAAAAAATAAAAAAGGATCATCTTTGTTTAGTTCATGAAGTGTTCTAAAGAATTGTTTCAGGTATGAGAAAGTATCATTTCTTTTTATCATTCAATTTTAGCTGTAGAGTGCATGTGCCAGAGGGACAGAAATATAGATATAGATAGAAAGATAGATAGATAGATAGATAGATAGATGATAGATAGATAGATAGATGATAGATAGATAGATGATAGGTAGAGAGTGAGAGTCCTCCATTCTCCTCTCAGGATTTGGAGCACCCATGCACATGCTCCTGGTTTTTCAAGTCACTAGGACAGATCCACAAAGTTGGCCATGTGGGATCAGCTGTCTTAACCACCATGCTACCAGGTGGCACTCAAGAAAGTATCATTTCTAATAGCATTCCAACTACCTCCTTTGAAATTCTCTCAGCATCTAATATGTCTAGTATTCTGCTAAACCTAAACGATATTCCCTTATTTTCTTAATGAAGAAAAAAATTAACAAAGGAAACAAAGCAGATCAACCTGTTGCATAGAGGTTAAAGCAGCAGGATCTCACACAGCTGACTGTGTGGTTCGAGTGTCAGACCCGGTGGCCTAAGAAACATGCTGGGTGAGTGTGTGTTAGTGCCCAAAATTCCAACAGGAGGGACAAATGGAGGAGAAAGGATGATAGCATGACCATCTCCCTACGAAGATGCTTTCTCACTTTGACTCTCTCTGTCTCTAAGTCTGTCCCTCTCAAACACCCTCTCGCAATGTTTTTAAAAGAGAAAATGATTTTGCAAAAGAAAAAGAAGAGGTGTTGATTTAATTATATAAAAATGAATGCTTCTTCAGATGGACGTCAGTTTTTTGAAGAATTATTTGTTTAATTTCACTTATTATAATTATTTTTAAAAATTTTGATATAGGGCATATTCACTCACCAGAGAGAGACAGAGAGAGAATGAGAGAGAGAGAGAAAGTGAGAAGCAAGCTGCCAGGTCTGGAACTTGAACCGCAGTCAGCCATGTGGAGTCCAGTGCCCCAACTACCAGGCCACCTGCTGGTCCCTGCATATCAGTTTTAATAGCGTATTTTATGACCTCATCAGATTCTTTCTGTGTTGTGTTTGTTGAGTTTTTTTAAATAGCACCTAAATATCACCCTTAGTAAGTTTCAGAAATATACAAATTATATCTGTATTTCTTGCCCTGAATTATTAGAATAACCTATCATGTAGCCATGTAAGATTAGCCATGTTCTACTTCAAAATGCTTTGGAGCTACAAAGTAGATTTTAGATTCCATTTTTATTTGGATAACAAAGTCTTTATGTTGGTTAGGGTTAAATGCGCCACACACTTCTAAGATAAATTAGTTTCATTTTTATTTTTATTACTGTATTGCCAAGTTCTCTCCCAAATTACATTTTTAATAAATTTGATCTATAGCCATTTTGAAGGGTGAAAGACCATAAACACATCTCTCCGCTTTAATTGCCTTTATAAAGCACTTACTCAAAAGGGCAGTTTTTCTTCCCAATTGTACCACCAGTTTTTATAAGTGAATCTGCCAGCCTTTTAGGATTAACTGAAGCTCGCTGCTGAAAATGAATCTTATACTTTAGGGCATTAATATACTCACACTTGAATTCATATTGGAAAAAAAGGAAAATAATTGCTTTTTCAGTGAGGCTGTAGGACAACCAAGGATAACATTAATATTCTAATTTGATTACAATAACATATATATTATATTCAACAAATTATAATCCCATTGTCAGATCATGGCTGCCTGTAACTTTCAGGTAGTTAAAGAACCACACCTTTTATACAGAATGACAAGCTTGAGCAAGTTTTCCACTGGGCCCCGAGCCACACGCGCCGTTCTCGTCTCTATATGACACCCCTCCCTAGGTGAGCTCATTCAGTCATGAACTTGCATTCCATCTCCACACCCATGTCTCTGTCATTGGATCTCTGCTCTAATCTCCCCCTGAGTTCAGACACACTTAACCTACTTCCTCCTCCCTTTGAAGGTCTCATTGGTGCCTCAAACCCAGCGTTTCCAAAGCAGAACTTCTGAGACCACCTGTAACCTGTCTTCCCTGTCTCAGTTTCTAGATCCAACATCTGATCCTCGGAACTGAATCTCTTAGGAATCTATGACTCTTTATCTCCACATTCCTCATTCCAATCATCAGCAACTCTGAAGGACTTTAGCCTCGCAATAGCAACATGTACACACAGGCTCTGACCGTGTTTCCGCAGCTACTCTGTGCACATCAAACTAAAGTAATCTTCTTTCACCCGGAGTGTGATATGTTACTATAGGCTACCCGGTTCCAATCAATTCTCGAAACACCAGCTAAAGTGATATATTAAAATGCAAATCCAATCATTTCTCACCCTGGCTCAACACTGGACAGCAATCTCTCTCATTCGCAGAATGAAATCCAAGCACCACCATGAGCCACAAAGCACACACCAGTGAATCTCCGTCCATGTCTTCTTGTGCATCTCATTTCACTCCCCTCCTCGGTCATATTGCTCTATCCACCTTGACCTTTGTGCTTTCCAGGAATACGTCACATCCATTCCTGCCTTGTGCCTTTGTACTCACAATCCCCTCTGTTTGGAATACTTCTCCACATATGTGACTGGCTCTCTCTCCCACATCATTCATGTTTCAGCTCAATGTCAATTCCTCTAGAAGACCTCTCATATATAACCCAATATCTCCTACCCCACTCTGAGTGTCTATACATGTGCTCTGATAGATTGTTTTCTATGTAGTGCTTATCACTATGACCTTTGATTCCTTTTTTTTTTTATGAAGAGGTGTTTGCCATAGGGCGTGTGTGTTCACCAGAAAAACAAAGGTAGAGAGACTGAAAGCGAGAAATCATCCCCTGGGGGGCTGGCCACGCCATAATCCCTTCTCCTCTATTCTCTCGCCATCTTGGGCATGCACGCACACTTGTGAGTTTAAGCCACCAGATCTGGGACTCAAACCACTGTTGACTACATGAGAGTCCAGTGACATAGCCATTATGCCAACTGCTGGTCCTGATTTTTTTTTATTAGTATCTTTATTTTGCCTCTCCCAGTAGAATGTTAGCTCTATTAGAAATGGGATCCAGCCTCTTTCTTCACTGTATCCTTTGAAGACACCACTTAATGCTCCTGCATGGAAATATTGGATTCTATTGCTGTGGGGATGGCCAATAGATATTAGGCATGGAGACATGAAGAAAATCCAGGCTCCAAAGTGCTAGGCCTATGTTGGTAGATGTACTTCCCACCGCAGTCATAATTTCTCAGCAATTGCAACGACATGGCAGTGGATAAATGGGGAAAAATAGAGAAGTAAATGTTGAGGCATTGGCACTCTAAGAGGAATACTAAAAATATGTAGAGGAGGGACCAGCAGTTAGCATAATGGCTATGTCGCTGGACTCCCACGTAGTCGACCGCGGTTCGCGTCCCGGACCCAGTGGCTTAAAACTCACGCCGGGCGCGTGTGCGTGCGTGCCCAAGATTCCGAGAGGAGAATGGAGGAGAAGGGATTGCGGCGTGACCATGCCCCCTGGGGGGTGATTTCTCGCTTTCTGTCTCTATGTCTCTCTCTGCCTGTCTGGCGAGCGCATGTGGCGAGCGCACACGCCCTATAGCGAAAATCTCTCCAAAAAATAAATAAATACATAAATAAATAAATATGTAGGGGAAAAATTGTGAAAGTATCTCACTTAGAATGATCATAAAAAAAAAAAACAACTGGGGTCAGCTGGTGGTGTGGCAATTAAAGTGGCTGAATTCCACAGAGCCATCTGTGTGGTTCGAGTTCTGGACCCGAAGGCTTGAGAAGCATGCCAAGCATGTGTGTGTGCATGTCCAAAATCCCAAGAAGAGAATGGAGGAGAAGGGATTGTGGCATGGCCATACCCCCCTAGGGGGTGCTTTCAATTTTCCTTCTCTCTCTCTCTCTCTCTCTCTCTCTGTCTCTCCCATTACAACAAGCTTAGGACCTAGCTGTATGTACAATATCACACATGCACATACTCATGATCTGCTTTGATAGAGGCTGAGGGTGAATTGTGATGTGAGGATTCTGTTAGGGGTCTCTCTCTCTCTCTCTCTGTTTTCCTGTCTCTCTTTCTCTCTCTCATGGAAGAAATAAACAAATATACTTTTTTAAAAAAAGACTAGTCAGGCCAAACTAGGAAACAAAGATCAGGGTACGATGTTTGTTTGTTTTTGTTCATTTGTCTGAATTTCTTTTCTTTTTTTTTTTTTTTTTTTGGAGAGGTTTTTGCTATAGGGCGCGTGCGCTCGCCAGACAGACAGAGAGAGACAGAGAGACAGAAAGCGAAAAATCATCCCCCGGGGGGATGGCCACGCCGCAATCCCTTCTCCATTCTCCTCTCGGGATCTTGGACACGCATGCACACGCGCCCGGCGTGAGTTTTAAGCTACCGGGTCCAGGACGCGAACCGCGGACTACGTGGGAGTCCAGCGACATAGCCATTACGCTAACTGCTGGTCCTTTGTCTGAATTTCTGATTTGCCATATAAACTCAGAAATCATCAAATCTCCAGGCCAGCAGGTGGCATGCTGGTTAAGGCACTGGACTCCCACAAGGCCAACCATGATTCAAGGCCAGACCTGGTGGCTTGCTCTCACTTTCTCTTTCTCTCTTTTCCTTCTCTGGTCAAATTAAAAGTAATAATAAATAAAATAAAATACAATAAAATAATTATTTAAAAAAGAAAAGAGGTCATCAAATCTCAGAAGTTGTAATAAATCTCTGTATTTTAATAATGCAGGCTCTTTAACCCCACACCTAAGATTTTGGTTCTGGACACCAGAGGATTCTGATGTAAGTGGTCCATACACGTAAAGAGTAGTTCCTAAGAGTAACGAGTTCTCTAAACTATTTTTTTTTTTTTTTTTTTTGGAGAGGTTTTTCGCTATAGGGCGCGTGCGCTTGCCAGACAGACAGAGAGAGACAGAGAGACAGAAAGCGAGAAATCACCCCCCAGGGGGGATGGTCACGCCGCAATCCCTTCTCCTCCATTCTCCTCTCGGGATCTTGGGCACGCACGCACACGCGCCCAGCGTGAGTTGTAAGCCACCGGGTCCAGGACGCGAACCGCGGTCGACTACGTGGGAGTCCAGCGACATAGCCATTACACTAACTGCTGGTTCCCTAAACTATTCTTTTTCAGTAGAGAAAGGAGAAATATTTTCTAACATCTTTTAAATGTGCACTAATAAATTATTTGGGCTGACTCCATAATGCAGTGGTTGAGAGCTGTGCTTTGGAAACTGGATTCCACATGGTTGACTGCAGTTCAAATCCTGACCCTGGCAACTTGGAAGATATTCCAGGTACCTGTGTGTGCACACCCAGAATTCTGTTGGGAAGGAAATATGGAAGAAAAGGATTCTACATGATCATGCCCCACCAGGGAGGTACTCTCTCTCTCATCTGTTCGTTGTATTTCTCTTTCTCTCTGGTGAATGCACACATCCTTAGCAAAAATAATAATTTTATATGTATATATATATGTATACACTTATATACACTTTTTTAAGATCGTCCATGATGAATGTATAAAAAAGTTTTAAAAATATTAATCCTGCCTGATTTATTTCAATGTGTTAATAGGATATGAATTTTGTAAACTTATTAATTTACGTGGATATTATTAAAGCAATATAAGCATTGCCTCAGCCTCTCCTTTGGTTAAAATTAGGACCGTTACAGCCTTTAAGTCACATGATTATTGAGATGAATTAAGTGATAAACACTTATGTGTCTGGCTTCTAGTAATCTCAATAGATCTTAGTGATTATTATTAGTGATTATTATTATTGAAAATAAAAATCATTTTACCAAATTGTTACAGTTTTAATCATATGACTATACACTTTTCAAAAGTTTCTTTCTTTCTTCCATGAGTGAAATAGAAAGTCCCAAAGGGATCTTTATGTCACCCTCTGCCTCCATACTCAACCTACTAAGGTCTGACCTATCCAGCTTTTTAATGAAACCCCCTAAGATCAACCTCACTCAGTGTGACAGCTTAGTTTTGACTTCTAAGAGTGAATTGTAATAGATATTTCTTTTTAGTCCACGCTATTAATTAATTTTTTTTTCTTTTTTTTCATTAGTTTTGCTATAGGGCACATGCTTGCCAGATACAGAGAGAAAGAGAGAGAGAGGGGAAGTGAGAAACTGTCCTTCCAGGCAGATAGCCATGCCACAATTCTCTCTCCTCCATTCTGCTCTGAGAACTTCGGATATGTATACACACACATTGGTGTGGTTCTCCAGCCGCGGGCCTGGGACTCAAACTACGTAGTTGGCCACGTGGAATCCAGTTACCTTAACCTCTGCATCACCTGCCAGTTCTAAATCATGTATTTTTACTGAAGAAAAACCAGAAAATAGAGAAAGACAAGAATATTACTTATCATATTACTTTGTAAATTCTGAGTTATGTTCCACACGGCATTTCATTTTATCATACATATAAAAACTTTACAAAAGCAGAACTATACGAAAGTAGTACCATACTTTACATATTTATTCATTTTTCAATAAAATGTATTTTAAAATATATTTAGATTAGTTGTTATTTTATTAGTTTTATTGTTCAGTTATGTGCCCCAGAACTTAAATATAATGTAAAGTGTGTCTTTATAATCAAAGTTTAGGCAACACTTTTTTTTTTCTTTGTTTAGAGATTTTTGCTATAGGGTGCATGTGCTTGCTGGAGAGACAGAGAGACAGAAAGTGAGAAATCACCTCCCAGGGGGATGGTCATACCATACAATCCCTTCTCCATTCTCCTCTTGGGATCTTGGGCATGTACACATGCATGCCTGGCATGGATTTTAAGCTGCAGGGTTGGGGACTTGAGCCTCTGTCACCTATGCAGGAATCCAGCAAGGTAACCATTATGCCACCTGCTAGCCCCAAGTTTAGGCAACACTTTATCAGGGAAAAAAAGTGGGGAGGAGGAATCCAGCAGATTTCGTGATGATGACTGGGAAGACTAGCTACCACTTGTCCAGGGGCAAGTTTTGGGTCCTGGGCCCAGCAACTTGAAAAACATGGTGAGTGCTTGTGCCCATGTGCCCAAATTCCCAAAATGCAAAATGGAAGAGAAGGGTTTGGAGTGTGACCAATCCCAATAGGGAGGCCTTCTCACTTTCCTCTCTCTCTGTTTTTGTTTCTCTCTGGTGAGCATATATGCCCTCTCGTAAATTAAAACAAACAAAGAATATTTAATATAAATCTTCCTATGTGACTTTCCAGGATTCCCCAAGAATGAAAACATTCCAGGTTTGCCATCCCAGAGTACTCTGTGAGTGCAGACAGTGAGTCACCCTTACCCGGAGCTGCCTTAGAATGGTGCACTTTCGGAGAACCACTAGCTTAATTATGCATAATGGCAGTGATATATTTGAATACCAGCAAAAGAGAAGTCAAGTAACACTTAATCCACTTTAATTATGTATTATTTGAAAAGAGATATTTCTTTAACAAGAACTCTAGCTTCAACTTGCAGTTTCCGCACTGTTCGCAGGGGCATTTAACACAGAGCCGAGCTCTCAAGTGCTCACGTGATCTGACACACCTTTGCAGAACATAGCAGAAGAGTCTCTTTTCACTGACAAGTGAGTGGAAATTGTGCCAACATTTCTTTCTTTTCCTTTTTAAAAAATGTGTTGCAGCCTTATGCTCTACAGACAATACACCCATCCTTCAACTATACAGCTTCAATATAATTGTACTTCCCTTTATTTCTCACTTTTATGTCTTTGTTTTGAAAGGCAATGGTGTGTAGATAAAAGCTTAGGAGGAAGATAGACAGTGAATGGAATTCTGGCTTTATATTTGCCTACTGCGTGACCTTGGACAAGTTACTTAACCTGCCTAATTCTCGATTTTCCAATTTGTGAAATGAAGGTGTTGATCTATTTTATAATTTGGTGGAGACATCTGAATAATATGAAGTGTAGAGACCTCATCTGTCACCTCGTGGAGCCTCAATAAAACCTTCCTTTCCTTTTACTGTATTGCACTTTTCTCCACATTTTGTTCTCCACTTGTCACATATTTTAAATTTTATCATCTTTGTTTTTGCTTTCATTATTTCCAGAGTGATGTCAGCTGCATAAGCTATGACTGTGCCCATCCAACTTATCATTCTTTTTTTATATCTTTACATTTATTTTCTTTCACATCAACATGTTTTTTTTTCCTTTGGAAAAATTCGGAGTGTTTTGCATACACGTATATAACAAACAGTTCCACAGCAGCACCTTGTGCATTTAATTTATTTTCTGTCTTCTCATAGTGATGGATACAGCCTCGATTTATAACATACTCATACGTATTCCCAACTAGCCTGACAGAGCACGTCTCAGCAAGATTTTCTTGACCTAAATGGTGCAAAAGGGTCCTAGCCAGATTCTTTTGGTCATACTACAAGAAGATGCCCCATGAAATAGCTATGATCCAGAGTGGTATCATGCCTTCATTAGACTAGCATCTTTTTCAGCAAAACCATTTTAATCAGCACAGTGATGTTTGCCATGTGTAGCTTTTGATACCTCTCAAACATCTTTCCAAAAAAATTACCACTGAGATTCTTTTTTTTTTTTTTTTTTGAGAGGTTTTTGCTATATGGCGCGTGCGCTCGCCAGACAGAGAGAGATATAGAGACAGAAAGCAAGAAATCAACCCCCAAGGGGGATGGTCACGCCGCAATCCCTTCTCCTCCATTCTCCTCTCGGGATCTTGGGCACGCACGCACACGCGCCCAGCGTGAGTTTTAAGCCACTGGTCCAGGATGCGAACCGTGGTAGACTACGTGGGAGTCCAGCGACATAGCCATTACGCTAACTGCTGGTTCCCGACCACTGAGATTCTTTAATCTATTGTGTTTGCTATTTCACTTTTACTCACTTGATTTTTTTTCTGCTGAACTCAGACGTCCAGTTTGAGGCCAGACCTCTGGGACCAGGAACACTTCCCTTGTCAATTCACTGATCACCCAGTCCTCAGCTTGTAAAGTAAGATCTCGAATTGAATCACTGAGTCTTCACTTTTGACGTCTTTCTGATGGAAATCTTTAGAAATCTCTTTAAAAACCTTTTTTTTAAAACATAGAAATAATTTATTTATAGAATTTCTTGCCCTGCATCTCTTTTATTGTTCTATTCATTTTTTTCTATAGGCCCATGATGCTCCCACCTTTTTTTATGGACACAATAAGATGTTTCCAGAATGTCTTCAGTCTTGCCTTAACTTGCTTTTCTTCTTTCACTTTGACATTGGCAACACAAACAACCTGTTTACTCTCTAGCTGTGCCCTAATTTCCTATCTTCCTTTTCTTCCCCACTGCTCTCATTAAATGGATTTGAAATTGGAGAATGCCTTGACTGCTATTGCTTCTTTGAGCTTTACTCCTTCTCAGAGCACAACTTCTAGAACTCTCTTTAATGCCCTTCTAGAATTCAATAGCCTCACAAAGCTGTGAAGTTTTTCTCACCTTGGTATTTCCTCTGGTGTCTGAGCCATCTTTCTGTTCCCGTGGAATGAGGTCCTCTTCCAAATGATTTTGCAGTTTATCCAGCCTGCAGGAAAGATATTAGGGCAATGATTTGAGAAGGCAAACTTCCCTTTTCTCTTACACATACATCTGTGACTCACCCTTCATAAGGATTTGTTCAGTCTTTCTGCCTGTGTGTATGTATACACAGTGTAAATTCCATATCTGTCTCAGAATGATTCTATTATTTGCACCCTTTGTTCAGTCCTAATTATTTCTTATTCTATCAATTTTTTTCCCCTGTAAAGTCTTAGATTCTCTCCAAATTCAACCATCTTTCTCCTTTAAGGGATGGAGATATATCCGTGAGTAACCTCTCCATTTAGATCCCTTGGTGCCATTGGCAGGGAACAAGAGGGGCAGATGCAGCATATGCTATGAAATTAAATTTCTCTTTTTCCACAATCCCCATCCATAATCATCTGTCTCCGAGTTCATTTACCCCTCGACTGTCTGTGCTCTGTTCAGCGAATGTGATGACATCAGACACCGGCACATTCGGGACAACTATTCCCTCATTCCTGGACCCACAATGAAACGAACTGATTTAGTCTGGGCTCTGAAAGCTGTCACTCTGGCTTCTGTGATTTAATGATCTGTTGTTTTCTGGATCTTTTCTTCATAAGTGATAAATAAGCACATATTGATCCTATTTATCCTTTCAGCTTTTACACAAAAGCTCTTTTTCCTTTTCATGACTTCTCTTCATCCACAGGTTACTCATGGTAATACAATATGTATTTTATTCCCAAGGCCCTCTTTTATTTTCAAACGTGAGTTTTTATTTATTTTGGACTTTTCTGAGGGGGGTATTCTATTATTTTATTTATTTAGACATGATTTCATTCTTTTCCTTATTGCCTTTCTTTCCTTTCTCTAGAAACTTTCACCAAATTTATGTATCAATGTGTGCATTTTCCCTCCCTCTGCTTTTTCTTTCTGTATCTCTTGATCAACACTAGATATTTCATTTTCTTTCCTTTTCTCTTCTTTGTTGACCACAACATTTTGAAATTATTATTTTTAATATAACCCTTATTTCTTCCCAAAGCTACTATTTTTTTTTTTTTTTTTTTTGTCTGCCTTCTGCCTCTAACTGACCCTGAATAATTTTCCATATTCATTGGGAACAGCAGTTGACATAATGGCTGTGTTGCTGGACTCCCATAGTTGACCACGGTTTGAGTCTTGGACTTGGTGGCTTAAACTCATGCCAGACGCGTGTGCGTGCATGCCCAAGATCCCGAGAGGAGAATGAAGGAGAAGAGACTGTGGCGTGACCATCCCCCCTGGGGGATGATTTCTCGCTTTCTGTCTCTCTGTCTCTCTTCGTCTTTCTGGCGAATGCATGTGTCCTATAGCAAAAAAACTCTCAAAAAATTTCCATATTCATTGGTTCTGGGACTTAGAATATTTTAATATTGAAAATACCTCCCCTTTTTTTGATGTGCTTTTTTTTATGATGTCCTTTCATCATAAATATATAAAGATCACAAAAGATACACTATAACAACAGCAGCAGCCGATATTTTCGAGTGCTTCCTAATAGTTATTGAGAGAGTTCTAATATTTACTGAGAACTCAGTATAAGCCAGTCCCTCCGCTAAGTATCTAACCTCACAGCATTTTCTCAAGTAGATGCTACTTGCCCTTTGTTTTAGAAATGATGAAAGCAATCAAACTATTCAGAAATATATGAGATAAGAAGTCTAGCCTTGCTGTTGTTGCACATCCTGTATGATGCTGCTGCTCAGCAAGCTGAGGCCACATGGGAGACCTGTCTTCAATTCCAGCACACCCCAAAAAGCTCAGCCTGGTGGTGTGCACCTGCAGGCTCAGCTTTTCTGGAGGCTGAGTGAGGCAGGAGGATTGTGACGTAATAATACCTTGTCTAGAAAGAAAGAAAGAAGTAACAGTCTCCTTTTACTTTGCTCCTCTCTCCTACTCTTCCTTCACAATCTAGACTCTTTGTAGACCTTTTGTTTTCAGTGAGGTAAGAGATAGGCACACACACATATAGTTCGGGTATAGACCTGTGAGATAGAGCCAACTTCCAAGATGGAGTCACTCTGGTCAAGCTTTTAATAGAAATCATTCATGATTCTCACTAGAAATCAATTATTGGCTCTCACTGCTTGCTCACACAGAGAACTACTTACTGCCAGAGCTGTTTTACAGCTTGCTTGAGATAATGACAGCTAAAACTAACATTTTCCATATCACTGCTACATTCCAGAGTGTGGTCTCTCTTAGTCTGGTGAGAAAGAGAGCAAGGGACCTTGAGCAATCACTTGTCATGAACTATCATTTGAGAAATGGGAACATGACACTTAGGCTTGCATCTGCAAGATAAAGGAGTCTAAATGAGATTACGTTTTAGAAGCACAAGGGAAATATACATCAAAGAACAAAGCTTCATCTTAGATTTGTGAAGAGAACATGATAAAAACTAGAAACTTCATGGACCAGAGACCTCAGGCAAAGATCTGAATGTCTCAAGTCTTGTGCTTTGTAAGCCCACTCTCAAATAGGAGAAGAATAGCGTGAATCGTCTGTCTCGTAACCCCCATGAAAGAAATGCATGCACAAGTCCCTCCTTGCTGGGATAAGATCCCCTCACACCAGCTCCTTTTAGGCAATCCATTCCTGGATCTTTTCTGAGTTTAGGAGCTCTGCTTTTCCTCTCCTCTCTTAAATAAACTTCACGTTACTCTCTCTTCTCTGTGTCTGCATCCCTACTCAGTTGAGACAAAGAACTTGGTCATCTCTCAATCCTAAATTCCGTACTGGTGTTAGGTCTGATCACTCCAGCCTCCTGTGTCATCCGGCTTAGACATGTTCCTTTGACAGTATGTTCATTTCATTTTATCTGTCTATAAGGAGGACATTTGCAGAAGTCTGGTTATTGACACAATTTACTCTGTGATTACTTTGAATATTTTACCATCAAAACCTGAAAGAGATCACCTGTGTTTTTCTTACTTGTTTCTTTTAACTGGCTTTACTGACTACTATTATATAAATTTAAAACCGTTTTCACAGCTGGCCATTATACGTAGATGACTTCTTGATCCAACTGGGATAGTCTCTCCTATCGGCCCAAATGAAAAGCATGAAGGTAATTAACCTCTTTTTCCTTTCGAGACAAGTTCATGTTTTTCTGGCATGCATTCCTTGGTTGTAGATAAAGTTAATTTACTAAAAGCAAACAGAAAAACAATAAAAAAAAAACTGCTTAGATAGTTACATTACTATCATTTTTAGCTAGCTTACACATGAGAAAACTGAGACAGGAAAATATTTACTGTCTCTCTCCAGGGTCACAGTCGTAGCTAGGAGTGATCAGAAACAGAGATTTAAAGCTGAGTACTTCTAGTTTGTTCACTATACTGAGAAATCATGTTCTTCATGTGTTAGATTATGTTTATACTTGGGCTCCTCAAAAAATTCATGGAAAATGAACTTGTGAAAAACTACATGTGGATTTCAGAAATGTTAGAATCAAAATAGACCAAACCTTTAATTTCTTTTTTCTATAAGCTTTTGACATTCTCTTGTACTTACTCTACCATGACAATATCACAAATATGCTCTACACATTTGACTAGTTCTATATATAATATATACATATACACACACACACGTGTTTGTTATATATATATATATATATATATATATATATATGTACATATACATTTATTAATATGACATATTGAACAATTGTGATTTTGGAAATGTGATCAAAATGCAATCACATATCTTTCTCCTTTTGTGTAATCAAACTTATTTCAATAAATCATAATCGATGACAACAAATTGGGAGGCGCCATTGGAATCTGCTTCCTCTTGGCAATAAGTAGCCCAATATAAAGTAAAACACTATCAATTCAGAACATTCAAATGTCCAATTCTGGGGCCAGCAGGTGGAGTGGTGGTTAAGGGTGCTGAACTCCCACATTTCCAACCACGGTTCAAGTCCTGGACCTGGTGGATTGCTTTCTCACTTTCCCTCTCTCTTCCTCTGTCCCTCTGATCAAATTAAAATAAATACATAAATAAAGTCAAATAAAACTAATTCTTTTTTAAAAAGTATAATTCTAGATAGTAATATTGTCTTTCATTTTTCATCCTATATGAAATCTTTTCATCCCCCAAGTAGGTGATATAATGTTGCCTTTGCTTTTCTGTTAACTTTGCTTTTCTCACAGGATCGCAGGGAGAGAGAGGACAGGAATGGGTGAGAAAGTATTTCTCTTTTTTTTTTTTTTTTTTTGGAGAGGTTTTCGCTATAGGGCGCATGTGCTCTCCAGACAGACAGAGAGAGACAGAGAGACAGAAAGCGAGAAATCACCCCCCAGGGGGGATGGCCAGGCTGCAATCCCTTCTCCTCCATTCTCCTCTCAGGATCTTGGGCACGCATGCACATGCACCTGGCGTGAGTTTTAAGCCACCGGGTCCGGGACTCGAACCGAAGTCGACTACGTGGGAGTCCAGCGACATAGCCATTACGCTAACTGCTGTTTCCCGTGTATTTCTCTCTTTTGAAGGAGGTCTTATACCATCTTTCTGTGCTCTGTCCTGTCAGATGAATAAAATCAACACTTTTCTTTCTTTTCTTTTCTTTTTTTTTTTTTTTTTTTTGTGTGTGAAGTTCTTCCAACCTCACATTCCTGGGTAGTTGTGATTTCTCCTTTTAGCCTCTGATTTCCCAGAGAGCAGTTCCTTGCAGACCTCTCCCTGTTGGAGGCCCATTAATCTCTGCAGCATCTTCCTGTGCAAGAATAAAAAACTACCCCATGCTGCTCTCTCTCCATCTGGTCCCTGATGATATTTACACATCTACTACCTTGAGGAACTTGTCATTCAGGTTCTTTCCTGATCCTGCAGATAATTCTCCTTTGCCTCCTCTTTGCCCCCTTGGTGAGGTGTAGGTCTCTGTTCATGGTATCTTCCACTCCAAGAGACAAATTTTCAGTTCTCCAAGGACTGTGCAGAACTTCTTTCTCCCTGGAAGGAGCAAAAGAAGGAAGAACTCTTTGAAAGAACAGGGATATTACCAATAGAGTAGCATCTTTTTCCTTCAAAAAAATAAAAATATGAAATTCTTCCGTCGGTTGCATGTCCAGGATCTTGTATCTTTAAGCCCTCCTTATACATGAAGATCTCAAGTGCTGGGAGGCAGGTTCTTAGAAATGAATTTTGAAAGTCTCCATATTGGTAACCAATATCTGTTATACTAAGGACTTTACTGACTCTTGAATTTCGTATCTGTATCATACACATGAACTCTTCATTTGGTGGACTGTATAAGGATCAATTTTACCCATTTTGTATGCTGTAAAGAGGTATAGTAATTAGGGTCCAACAGGTGCCATGGTGGTTAAGGCACTGGACTCCTAAGTGGTCAACTGTGGTTCGAGTTCTGGACCCAGTGACTTGAAACTCATGCCAGGTCTACATGTGTCCATGCCCAAAATCCTGAGAGGTGATGAATGAGAAGAAATGATGGCATGGTCATCCTTCTGAAGGGTGATGTCTCTCTTTCTGTCTGTCTCTGGAAAGTGCATATGCCCAATAGCAAAAATCTCTTTCTAAAAGAAAAAAAAAAAGATACAGTAATAGAATGTAAAAAAATAAGAAAAAAATTTAAGATAAAGATATGTACATATATTATTAGAGAATAAAACGTATAATGGGCTTTGGTCCTTACTGATTTCCTTGGGCCATTGCCACTCTAGGACAGCCTGCCTATTGCTAGACTTTTTGTTATGTGAGAAAATGAAACTCTGATCTGTTTAAAAAAAAAAAAAAAAAAAAGAAGACAAAGAAAAGAATCAATTTTTTTGAGAGGTTTTTGCTATAGGGTGCATTTTCTCACTAGAAAGATGGAGAGAGACAGAGAGAAAGTGAGAAGTCACCCCCTCCCCAGGGGGGATGGCCACACCACAATCCCTTCTGCTCCATTCTTTTCTTGGGATCTTGGGCACGCATGCACATGTGCCCAGCATGAGTTTAAGCCACCTAGTCCAGGACTCAAACCGTGGTCGACTACGTGGGAGTCTAGCAACAGCCATTATGCCAACTGCTGGTCCCAAAAAGAATCAATTTTACCACACAGAAAGAGAAACAAGGGAGAAGAGATTAAGGAATGGAGAAGGTAACATTTGCTGAGATGTTATTAGGTACATTCCTATCAGAAGCACATGTCTTCTTTCACTGTTCCAACAATTCAGGGAGAGAGAGAATCAGTCCCACAATCTTTTACGGATAAATAAACTGAGATAATCAATTATTTAATTTGCCCAGGGTGACATTGCTGATGAATATGAAAGCAAGAATTGGACATCTCTATTTAACTGACTCCTGGGACTATAATATCTTGTTTATGCCATTTTCCCACTAGAATAAATCATTTAGAATGTTCTGGCCAAGGCATGGTAGCACAGGCTGCAGGGCATCTGCACAATACCTGAGTTCTACGCAAGGCCTGGTTCTGATCCTGGGTTCACTTGAACGTGTGTGTGTCCTGGGACCCTGGCCAACTACAGGCTGGGGAGAGGACCAGGGCATGGCAAGACCCCCTACCTCACTCGGTCTTTCTCTCATTTAAAGTGAATAAATAAACCTAAAAAAATGTGCTGCCTATCACCTCCCAACTCCCATTCCAAGATATAGTCTCCCAATCAACTACGCTCCTATCCAAGTCTTCCCATGTGACTTTGCATAAGTTATTTAACTTCTGTTACTCATTTTTCAAAACAGAAATAATAGTAATGGCATGTGAATCATATCATATGGTTGCTTTTTAAAGTAATTTGTAAAAATTGTCAGCAAGTGCAAGCACTTGCGAGAGAGAAAGAGAGAGAGAGAGAGCACCCCCCATTCAGTGCGGTGCAGTCATGCCACAATCCCTTCTCCATTTCTCCAACCTATGGAATTTGGGCACACAGACACATGTACCCAGCCTGCCTTTCAAGCCACCTGTACCAGAATCCAAACTGTGGTCAACCACGTGGGATCAGGCCTCTTAACCACAAGGCTACAGGGCTGACCCTTCAAATAATTTTCACTGGTTGCACCAGTGAGTAGGTGAGTGAAGCTCCTCATCTGCCATGCCGTAAGTTGATCACCTCATTGAGTTTTTATAAGGATCAAGTAGGCTAATATTTGTGTTTTCAATAAAATAGTGGAAGAACAAGAGCAAAGTCAATACAGCCTTGCAGTCAGGATCCATGAAGTTTGAAGTGCAGTTTTTTTTGTTTTTTTTTTTTTGTTTTGTTTTTGTTTTTTTTTTAATCTATTCACTTTATAAACTAGGGAGAGTCATAGAAGTGATCTTTGTATTTCCTCCTCTATAAAAATATGCCCTGTTCTGACAAACATTTCTACATTATCTTCCCATCCAAGGTATTTGAGAATCTCTCACACACCATAGGTCCTTCATGAAAGCAAATCAGCCCATCTTTCCACTTCATCAGGATGATGCCAACTCTTTAACACACTGTTCTCCATAATAAATGGGTCACATCTTGCATGCAGCCACACACCAGGATAGTGACAGGACCCCGCCCTAAAGTGGCCACTGCCAGTCTCCCCAGTGCTGTCTTACCGGTTAGTGTCTGTCTGATTTCAGTAAAAGAACGAGAAGTCAAAGAGTCTGTACGCTTGTGGAGCAGCCTCGCGCACACTGAGCTGTATAAATGATGTGACCATTAAAGGAGCCTAAAGTATTCCTGGATGATCATTCATTTTACTGTAGCCACAGACAGTGCAGTTTCACGTGCAGGAAGAAAAGACACTTATTAACGTCTGCGAGTGTTTTAGAACTCCATGGTCCAGTGAGGGAGAGCGACATAGCAGCCTTTGAGAACAAACTTTATGAACCACAAACTGCTCTTGAAATTAAAGATCTGTGAATAAGTAAATAAATATCGCCCTATATGCATACCGTTGAGAATAGGAATACCACTTCGAGACTGGTGCTTGATATTGTTTAAACATGAATTTTAGGAACACACCTAGTTTTATTGTTCTTCTGGAAGCTAGAGGTGCTTCTGACAAAGAAACTGCTGAAGTGTAAATACTTCAAGAGTCAGAATGATCTGTGGGTTTGGGTTGGCTAAGTCAATGAGGAATATCTTAGTAGGGTAGAAAGAAAAGAGAAGACTATGCTTTGTAACCAAGCCCTTCTTTAATCACTTTTTTTTGAGAGGTTTTTTTTCGCTATAGGGCGCGTGCGCTCGCCAGACAGACAGAGAGAGACATAGAGACAGAAAGCGAGAAATCACCCCCCAGGGGGAATGGTCATGCCGCAATCCCTTCTCCTCCATTCTCCTCTCGGGATCTTGGGCACACACGCACACGCGCCCGGGTGAGTTTTAAGCCACCGGGTCTGGGACACGAACCACGGTCGACTACGTGGGAGTCCAGTGACATAGCCATTAAGCTAACTGCTGGTTCCCATCACTTTTCAACTTTATAACTACCAGAATCCTTTAACAATGCTTTCCTTCTGCTTCACTTTTGGCCATGTTTGCTTCATATTAACATTATTTATTTACCTATCATCTGATTGAGAATTGCTTATAGACAAACTATGTTGTGTTCCCCGATTTCCTCTTAAAAATGCATTTGTTGACCAATAGAACCATGTGTCTTTGTACATATAGAGTTATGCATCACTGAACAACAGGGATTTGTTCTGAGAAATGGATTGTTAGAGAATTTTTCCATTGCGTGAACATCACCTCCACAAACCTAGGTGATAAAGCTCACTACCCACATAGGCTATATGGCATAGTTTATTGCCTCTAGTCTATAAACTATAGCGTGCTACCACACTAAAAACTGTAGGCAACTGTAACAGAATGATAAACATCAATGCGTAAGTAACCATGTCTAAACTATGTCTAGAAAAGGTACAGTGAAAGTACAGTATAAACGATAAAAGTTGGTATACTGGATAGGGTATTTACCATGAATGGAGTGTGCTAGACTGAAGGTTCTCTGGATGAGTCACTGCGTAGTGAATGAATGTGAAGGCCTAGGACATTATTGTACACCATAGACTTTTAAGCACTATATACAGGGTACACTGAATTTGTAAAAAAAAACTTCTTCAATAATAAATTAACCTTCATTGACCATAACAGTTTTTTTGTTTTGTTTTGTTTTTTGTTTTCTGTTTGTTTGGTTTTTATTTGGAGAGGATTTTTTTTGCTATAGGGCACGTGCGCTCGCCAGACAGACAGAGAGAGACATAGATACAGAAAGCGAGAAATCACCCCTCCATGGTCACGCCACAATCCCTTCTCCTCCATTCTCCTCTCGGGATCCTGGGAAACGCACGCACACGCACCCGGCGTGAGTTTTAAGCCACCGGGTCCGGGACACGAACCGCGGTGGACTAAATGGGAGTCCAGTGACATAGCCATTATGCTAACTGCTGGTTCCCGACCATAAAGTTTTATTTAATGATCTTTTGGTAAATTCTTGGACTTGGGTAATAACATTTAGCTTAAGACACAAATACGTTGTGGCGCTGTAAAAAAATATTTTCTTTCTTTATATCCTTATTCTACATGATTTTCCTATTTAAAGCTTTTATTTTATGTTTTACATTTTCTTTTTTTTTTTTTTTTTTTGTTTAAAAACTAAGACACAAACCCATAGGCCCACACAGGGTCAGGTTCATCAACATCACTGCTTTCTATCCACAACTTGTGCCACTTGAAGGGATTGATGAAGGAAATAACATGAGATTAAATCAAACATGAAAGAAAATGATGCAATCAAGAGATGCAGTGAACGTGAGATATATGAGGTTGCTGTTAGCCTAATATGGCTCTCTGTGTTACAGAAAACTTTTCTAAATAGCAGGCATACACTCTTACAGAATCATTAAAAGCATAGTAGGGCAAGGCCAGCAGATGGTATGGTCATTAAAATGTTGAACTACCACATGGCTGACCACAGTTCAGGCCCCAGATCTGATGGCTTGAAAATCATACAGAGTATCTGTGTGTGCATGTCCCAAATCCCAGGAGACTGGAGGAGAGGGCATTGTGGTGTGACCATCCCCCCTGGAGTGTGATTTCTCACTTTCCCTCTCTCTGTGTCTCTCGAGAGCACACAAGCCCTATGGCAAGGATCTAAAGGAAAACAAAATATTAAAAAATAGTATAATAAATACTTAAACCAATAATAAAATTGCTTGTTATCATTATCAAGTATTGTGTACTGCACACAATTATATGGGCTATACTTTACATGACTAACAGTCCAGTAGTTCTTTTTAACACTTACATCACCACAAACATGACTAATGTGTTGCACTATGATGTTATTACAACTACGGTGTCTTTAGGGGACAAGAATTTGTCAACTCCACTGCAATCTTATAGGATCCTTGTCATATATGAAGTCCATTATTAAAATAAACATGTCATCCTAAGTAATACCTACTTATTTTCCACTGACCCCAGTATGTGGTTTAGTTCACATGATTCTATTTTTTTAAAAGTAGATTGAGCCCTTTCTAAAAGGGTGGAGGGTTCCATACACGCATACTCATACTCCCCGAAAATGAATACACTCAAAGTCAATTGAAACTAGAGGAAATTATAAAGTATTTCATTTTAGTCTCTACTTAATATTTTTAGATCTATTATTATATTTATATACAGTTATATACAATATGATTTAAGATGCATCAACTAGATGAAAGCTTTAAAATCAAAAACAATGACTGACTAAATGTACATTATAATTATTAAGTAATGAAAATTTCTAGGGACCTATTGTCTGTAAGAAAATCATGCTGAACTAAATGTAGTTCCCACTAACTTTTTAAGTCCCCTTGGACATGCAGAGGATTGCAGTCAAACCCTAACAGAAAGTAACAAAGAACAAGTTCTCTAAAAAGAAGAATCCTATTTTGAAATCCTGTCACTAATTCTTGTTGATAATTGATTTTGCACCTACATCTCACAAGAATAAACTGTTTTTAGCAATTCTTTATATTCTTGGTACTTTCTAGGAAGCCATTGTGAAGAGTGGATTAGTTTGGGCTTAATCTGATGAGCGATTTCTCTTTGCAATAGAAAAGCCCAGAAGAGCTGGATACCATTTGAATGATTCCTAAAGCCCCTTTCAACACATTTCAGAGAGAACTCACTCTTTCCTCCAGATACATGGTCTTTCTTTATGTTTCTGTCTCTATCAGCACATAACCTTTCTTCTAATCACCAAAGCTAGACAGTCCCAGATTATCCTGGACACCGTCTTTCTCATCACCAGCCACATTTAATGGATCTATTATACTCTGAAAACCCTTTCCCACCTTGCCTTTGTCATGGCCACTAGTTCCATCCTTTGTCATCTTTTTCCTACTGCAATAATCTTTTCATTTGCCCTTCCCCTCTCAAATCGATTTTCTATGATACCATGGGATTTATCTTTCCGAAATGCTAAATTGTTTACCTTGCTTCCCAGATAAGACATTTCTGAATAAACCATTTTTAGAAGCATGGATGTCTTCCATATGCTATCTGGGTACCAGCAGGCATATTTGTTTGATCCATGGGATTAAAATTTCTTTGACTGGACAATACTTAAAAACTCTGGGCCAATTGGTGGCGTGATGGTGGTTAAAGCAGCTAGATTTCAATTGCCCATTGTGTGGTTCGAGTCCCAGACCCAGCCATTTGAGAAACATGCCAGATGCAGGTGAGTATGTACCTAAAATCCTGAGAAGAGAATGGAGAAGGGATTGTGGTGTGGCCAACCACCCTGGGGGTGCTTTCTTACTTTCTCTCTCTCTCTCTCTCTCTCTCTCTCTCTCTCTCTCTCTCTCTTTCTCTCTTTCTCTCTTCAGCAAGCACACATGCCCCCTATCAAATTTTTATAAAATTCCAATAATTAACTTATGATACTTACTACTTTCCCTGAAAAAAGTAACCAGCAACTGTAGGTCGACATTTGTTCTTGCTGAACTGACTTGCTGCATCCTTTTCCTCTCCCACATGCAAGGTCTCTTCGTGTCACAACAGTCCCCGTGTCTCCTGATGGGTGAAAGTATCCCACAACTGTCACTTGTCATATCTTCTTTTACTATATTTTCTGCTTCCTCAGTGGTATTCTAATGTCCATGCTCCTCAGCATGGCATTCAGGGCCCCTAGAGACTGGCTTTGCTCTCCTACCCTTGCCTTGTCTTCCTCTGTTCCTCACCTTGTGCCTCTTCCATCTAAGACCCATCTCAGCTCAGTCCATGCACAAACCAGGGACTTATGGCACAGAATCAAATTTAGATTTTACTTGTATTAGTTTTGTTACCTTGGACAACTCTCTCACCTGTCTGTACCTTGAATATTTCCTTTGTCAGGTGGAGGTAGTAGTGCCTATTACAAGAGTATAGTAAGGATTTAAAAGAGAGTCACTAAATAAGAATCTTCTAGCTCTTTGAAAATGCTCAGTAAATTTTAGTTATTGCTAATTTCCCTCCAGACATCATGAATTGTCATCAGTTGAGTTTGTCCTTTTGTTTCTAATTTATTTTATTTGCCTGGTGCATTTCTTTTATTATTATTATTATTTTATTTATTTATTTAATGTTCATTCACTGAACATCACAGCATACAAAATGTGATTTCCATCCAGAATACACTGTATAGTGGCTTAATCATACATGTTATCGTCCACAAATACTTTTCTATATTTTTTTCTTATATGTGTTTGTTATTTGCAGTTGCTTTCCATTCCTTTTTTCCCCCACATTTTATTGATTCACAAAATTTCTTAAATAATATAACTACTTTCAGTAGCAAGTTCAGCTGATATATACATATCTATGGACACATGATTGACTTGAGGCCTGAAACTCTGTGAGTAGAATGAATATACTTAGTACCTCGCTAAGGCTATATAGCTTACTTTGGTCATTACATAGGTATTGTTAAACATATATTTTAATTTCAAGAAAGGCAGTTTTAGCTTTAATAAATCAAAAAATGTTAACAGAACTTTGCTTAGGATTTAAAGTGAGGAAACAGGTTAGGATTCTGTTCAAACAGTAGGTACATGAACCTGTCGATAACTCAAGAGAAGACAAAAATCCTTAACTCTGGAAAACAAAACATAGAAGAAGATCAGTAATGTTTTAGTCGAAAGTCATAAGACTCTATTTCACCAGTGCCGCCTCATGTACTTAATCTAGCTTCTGTTGTAGTCCAATCTTTCCATTTATATTTCTCCTTAAATATCCAACTTAAATGCTACATTTGGGTGGTGCTTTATATTTTCCTTTTCAGAATTCATTGCCCCTCCTTCCCCCACCTAGGCTACTTTGATTATACTTTTTCATGGACATACCATATCTCACACTAGAGTTTTAACTACGTCAATTTTAGCTCCTGTAGCAGTTTTTACAAGCCATTTTTTCTGTTGTGTGTCTTACTGATCGCTGTGCAAAGATTCAATATTTAGAAATAGTTTGTGACTTGAACAAAAGTGAAGTTGTGGCTTTGACTTTGATGAACCAAGTAGTTATGAGCTGAGTTAACCTTAAAGAGCATAATGAGCCAGCCATGGTGACACAGCAGTAATGCGACACTCTGCAATACGGAGGCTATATGGGAAGGTGCTGGGTTCACATCTCAAGGTCTCCTTTGCATGCTGGCCATGAATGCATGCCTGTGACCTGGACTGGTTAAGACTGGGAATGTGAAGACCTGGCTGGAGGTACCTGTCTCATTCTTTCTCTGTCTCTCTGACTCTCAGTCTCCCTGTCTCTGTCTCTATCTTTCTGTCATGGAAGAAATGATGGAAATTAAAGCTGAAAAAAGAAAAGCATCATGTGAAATCCATTTACTGGAGAAATGGAAAATCAAACAGATGTGGAAATTAAATAACGTTTGAAATCAATGGGGCAAAACAAAGACCAGACTGCCAACACTGTTGCTTTGACCTGGCAACTCCTTTTCTCTTTGGTACAGTCGGGAGGAGAAGCAGATACGGTCATGTGGCTATGGGGTCATGCAGGGAGGACTCCCAGAAGATTATGCAGTGATCATGTAGCCACTACCACCAAACCTCATGGAAGGATGAAGAAGACTGCAGCAGCCATATTGTTGGGGACCCACATTTATAAGAGACAGACTTCACTGTCAGCACCTCTCTTATGCAGTGGATGCAGGGAGTCATCTTTCTTATATTAACTCATCACTCCTCTTTCTCCCTTTAGCATTATGTCATAAGGGTCAGCAGTGCCTGGCAGTATGCTTATAATCAATACTTACTGAGTGAATGAATAATTGTATACAGGAAATATGTCCAAGATCACATAACCAATAAAGAATGGAATCATTTGAATACAGAACCTTCTAAACTTCCTTCCAGGATCATTTCATTTTTACACACTGCATGATTGGATGACACTTCATTGTTAATCCAAGCAGGCATATTCGAAGTCTATTAAACCACTCTCACTAAGCATTTTCTCGCAATTTTCATCTGACATGTTTTTCTTTCATGCCTAGGAGGATTTTCTCAGATGTCTACTCATGTTAAAACACAGTTGAAATAGCTCATCCTCTGCTTCCTGCCTTATCTAGATCCGGTGCTCCATGTCTTTGGTCCCATTAGCCAAGTGCACACCATCCTCATATCACTCATGATTCTCTACTCTGGTCTCCACCAATAGAACTTGAGCTCCCTTCAGGGTAAGGAGCTTTCTCACTCTATTCAGAGGCTTGAGTACCTTGCAGTTTTCAACAAATTATGAACACTCAATAGATATTTCTTCAACAAATGTGTAAAAGAAGAATACTAAAGTCCCAAGAAATGTAACTTGGAACTATAGAGACAAATTAGAAATGTCAACAATATACTAAACCCATGTAAGAACTTAATGCTGAGCACCCACTGTGGCCTGTTCACAGTACTCCCTTATCTTCCTGTCTTTACACTCCCTACTGCCCAATAGACAGAAATGATTAATTCCCAGTAGAACATTTTTACCTGTGCCCTAGGCTATTTTTTCTATTTTCTGTTACAGATTTAGTTTGCCATTACACCCCATTTTCTTCTTTTGTAGCTGTAGGCATTGTTTCAAGACCAAAAAACTCTCAATATAAACAGAGGTTTATAGTTTTTCCCCAAATTAAGAAGTAACATAAAAGAGGAGATATTTTAGTCCAGCTGCAGTGCTGTGCCGTTAGGACACTGTACCCTGCAGCCTTTGACCACACGCAGGTCTGAGTTTAATTCTGAGTCCAACGTAAAGGCTGAACACTGTGGCATGTGCTTGCAGACCTGGTTGGGAGGCTGACATAGGAGGATCATACCATGGAGATTGAAAACAAACAAACAAATAAACAACAACAAAAGAGGAAGAAGATTTCAACAGAGTTGATCCTGAAGAAATCGATGTAATCTTGAGACCATATGCATACTGTCAAGTGCTCTTTTGGGATGGGGTTTCAAATTGCAACCGTGTGGAAGATTTGGATTCAGGAGCTTTGAAGGTACAAATTTAGAAAAGCTGCATTTTAAAAAAATGTAAAAGAAGTAGAAACATCAGGGTTGGAGTGCCAATGTTATTTGCTTGCAGAACGTTGGTGAGGGATAAGGATGCTTTTTATTTCCAGCCTCAGACAATCTCCTAAGAAAGTAAACTCAAGACTAGGTGAGAATTGTGCGGCTTCATTCTGTCAAAACATATTGCTACTTATAGGCTTACGGATGCTGCCAATAAAATATTTCCTCAACCCCCGAGGTTGAACAAGAATAGACTCTTGGATAAGATTATTGTTAACAGCACAAGGGTTGATATAGCCACGAGTTAATAGCTCCTGGCAAACAGCAGCCCTTTTTGTTCTGTGTGAATAGTTCTTCCTCTACTGGTCTGCCAAACTAAGCACATTTGGTGTGTTTTCGAAGTGGCACGCAGGAGGTCAATTCATTAATCATTCTCAAGTAGTGGGAAACAGAGTCTCAAATAGTGGGAAACAGAGTCTCCCGTTTAGGAAGGCACCGGAAATGTAGTCCTTTCTGTTTTCCCCTTGTAAGCTAGCAGAGAATATTATGCCCCCTAAAAATTCCTTGCATCCTCAAGGGCTTGTATATTTCTCATCTCTCTTCGTTAGAATTCAAATGATTGCATCACCTTTAAGTAGATGATCAAGTGGGACTGAAAGAATAGGACATTTTTTTTTTCAAAACATATTTCATTCTTTTTATTTATGGTGTATAAAATACCTGCCTTGAGTATATTTTTGTAAATTTACCCTACTCAGAAACCCACTTCTCTGGGAACTCTTCTATGTTTAGTGTTTGGCAACCATATTTCTATCTTAGATAGGTGTGTATGTACCTAAAGATAATTTAAACCCACCCATTTTTGAACTTACTTGCAAGCATGGGATTTGATGGCAGAGTGACTTGAGCAGAAGATTTGATTCCAACTCTTGCTGACAAGGAGACTGGACAGCTTACGTAACTTCTCAAAGCCTTGTTTTCCTCCTCTCTAAAATGGGTATAATTTTAGTCTTGCTTCCTAGAAGAGCTCTGAGATTAATTTAACAATACTCTGGGACTTCAAATAGTTTGTAGAAAACAGAATTAAAGTATCATTTAGTTTTGATGCAAAAAATTAAATTCCATGCATAGTTTTTTTCATAATATATATTTTAATAAACTTTCTAAGGACCCCTCATGTATGTAAAAATCTCACTTTAGGGAAGAAATCTCCTTGTTCTCTCCTTGTTCTCTTCTCTCTCTCTTCTCCCCTCTTCCCTCCCTCAATATTCTTTTTTGTCTTCTTTCTCTTCTTCCTCTCCTCCTTTTCATCCCCTCTTCCTCTGTTCTCCTTTGCTATGTCTGAAACACATCCTTTTGCTCTCCTTTCTTGTGTGAATTCCGCTAGAAAATGATTCACATTTTCATTAATCGGGGGTCTCTAAACATATGAAAGGCAAAGGGCTTTTTCTTGTACGCTGGATTCTATTTACACTGAAAATAAACTAATTTTCATATGATTTTTCCTTCGGCTTCTCATTGGAAGAACTCCAGATTTTGGACAACACGGATGCAGCTGGCTCTTTTGTTTGATGGAAGGCATCACAGAGCTAAATATCCAGTGGAATTATCAAATGGAATACAAGAGACTTTCCTCTCTGCTCTCTGGATCTCTGCAAAATGCCCTGTTTGTTTTGAAGGTCAAAGTGAGTTCTAAGCAGTAATTGAATGCAGAGCATATAATGCTCGCCCACTTTAGATTCGAGGCTTCCAAAGCCGATCAGGCAGCGGAACTCTTGACATTCTGTTTGTTTTTGTGTGAATAGAAAACTCAAATATTTAATTGATTTTGATCCTCTGCAGTATGTGGTTTTATCTTCATTTACAAACATCTCTTTTCCTGTCTTACCTTTGCTCTGAGAGTCCAGCCTTCCTGCTGTCCTTGGTTTTTTGCATCCCTTTTCTGAGGCCCAAAGAGCGCTTGTCAAGTCCTTTGCATGCTCATGATTTAAAACACGTAAATAGGAGCCAGCAGATAGATGACATAGTGGTTACGTGCCTGAACTCCCACATGGCCGACTGAGGTTTGAGTCCCAGATCCGGTGACTTGAAAATTATGTCAGGTGCATGTGCGTGTGTGCCCAAGATCCAGGAAGGAGAATGGAGAAGCAGGGATTGCAGCATGGCTTTTCCTTCTGGGGCATGATTTCTCACTTTCCCTCTCACTGTCTTTCTCTCTCTTTCTCTGGCAAGTGCACACACCCTAAAGGAAAAAAACTCTTAAAAAAAAAAAAAAAAGCAAACAAAACAAATTGGGAGAAATAATTGCTTTTCATAGAATTTTATCCTATTTCCAGTGCTCTCTCTTAGAACTATTTTTATTTTCTCTGATTCCCTTCACCTAGTGTATTCAATACACACGTTTTTCAAAGTGTTAACTCTGAACTCTCTTAAGGCTTTTCTCAAAAAAATCCTGACAGTTCTTTCTGGTGAAGTTACATAACGTACTGGACTAAATAACCCAGGTCTAGCCTGGATTAGGGATTAAAGACCACTCCCATTTCTCCAGGGACTTCACACATACCACACGTGTCTTGATCTTGACCCAGCAGAAACTTGACAGCATTTATACTGATCTCCAAAGCGCCCTGGCTGGCCTGTGTATGATACCTGGTGTTTCTGTTTGCTCTTTAGCTGCCTTTGGGTTTCTCTAAGCATTTCCTGTATTTGCAGTTAGTTACT
This sequence comes from Tupaia tana, assembly GCA_026018925.1. Classification (NCBI taxonomy): domain Eukaryota; kingdom Metazoa; phylum Chordata; class Mammalia; order Scandentia; family Tupaiidae; genus Tupaia; species Tupaia tana. The sequence continues at coordinate 250,477,788 of JAKSZU010000001.1, read as the reverse complement.
TGTCTTACATAGTTACTTTCTTTCCTTTACAAACCATTCCTTCTTACTGCTCATGTCTTCTCAACTCTTCATCACTCTCCTGTCTATCTTTTGTATTTATGGCTTGTGTGTCTCAGAAAGACAAGGCAAAGGAAAGCACCTTTCTTTTTTTGAGAGGTTTTCGCTATAGGGCGCGTGTGCTCGCCAGACAGACAGAGAGAGACAGAGAGACAGAAAGCGAGAAATCACCCCCTAGGGGGGATGGTCACGCCGCAATCCCTTCTCCTCCATTCTCCTCTCGGGATCTTGGGCACACATGCACACGCACCCGGTGTGAGTTTTAAGCCAACGGGGCCAGGACGCGAACCGCGGTCCACTACGTGGGAGTCCAGTGACATAGCCATTACGCTAACTGCTGGTTCCCCACCTTTCTTAAATGAGTCATAAAAAAATAAGCACAGGGACCAGCAGATGGAGTTCCAGACCTGGTGGCTTAATACTCAAGCTGGGCGTGTGTGTGTGTGTGTGTGTGTGTGTGTGTGTGCCCAAACCCCATAAGGAGTACGGCAGAGAGGGGATAGCAGCATGACTATCCCCTCTGGGGGAAGGGGTGGGTGATTTCTCACTTTCCCTCTCATTGTCTCTGTCTCTATCTGATGAGTACACATGCTCTAAGGCAAAAATCTTAAAAGATAAAACGAGAAAGAGAGAGAAAGGCATAAAAAGAATGACAATCATTAGAGAGCCAGATAGTGGCATAGCAGTAAATGTGATGTTCTGTCAGGTGGACCCACATGAGAGAATTCTGGGTTCAATTCCAGAGTCCTCCCTAAGTATGCTATCCATGTATATGCCCATGTTCTGGGGCTGGCTAGAATGAATACGTTGTGACATCAAGCTCCTGTGGGAGATACTATCTCTCTTTCATAAAATAAATAAATGAATAACCTTTAAAAATTATATGAAACAAAGTGACAATCACTGGAAAACACAGCTTAGTCTCAGGACGAAAACTGACTTGAACTCCAAACATACTTGGGGACAGAGCTGCGGTCAGGTTCCGTCTGTCTGCCTAGAACCTAACACAGAGAGGGAGATTTGTAACAGATTAGTAGATGACTGGATGGATTTTTTTTTTTTTCTTAAAGTCTCAGTTTAACATAAGCATTTAACTATTTTCTGTGTATGTTACAATTTCACACTGAGACAAGATTAGGCCAGTGACAGGGATATTACACTTAAGAACTGAATGACATGAAAGCTTGCATGTCGGCCGTGGTATTGCCATCCATAAAATGATATGCATCAATGACTGCCTAAATTAGATGATTTCTTTGCAATGACCTTTGTATATTAATGTTTGATGTGTTGAGTTATAGGTGAATGCACATAAAGGATTTTGAGCGAAGTCCAGCAAATATTAAGAACAATATAATATTAGAGTTTGTTACTATTGGTACTAGGCGTATTAGCAAGGCTGAGTAGGCTCCATGTGTATGCTGCCCAGACAGGGGAAAGCAGATTTTGCAAACACTGGCTGCTCAGTATTTGGGAAGCGTGTCAATTTATGAGATAACCACATCACTTTACTTCCCTGGTTCACCGTAGCTACATAGCATTTTTGCAATAAAATGTGCTTTTTCTGTTTGTTTGTTTGCTTGTTTGTTTGTCTTGCTTTCGGGGAATAAACACAGCCCTCACCTTATCCCCACCACATTATTTCTGAGAGTAGGAAGTAACTCCTAAAATGTTACAGTATTTTAGAAAAGGCACACTCTATTTTTCACATGAAATCATACATTTTTCTGGACCTTCCCATTTTGTACTAACTGTCAAAGAATCCACTGCCGGATTTAAGGACATTCTTTCATGGGTGCAGCAGCAGATCAGGCTGGAATGAAATCTGAGTGTTGCTGCTTGTGTGTGGTCCTTGCTCTTCCTAAGGACCCACCCTTCTGTTCCAGAAGACTTGCCAAAGGCATTTTACCAAAGGGGAATGCTCTCCAGGGTGGCATATTCTTTTCTAAAATATGAGGAAAAAGAACATGTGTGGTAAGATGAGTTTCAGGACTGATTCAACAGGTAGGAAGGAAGAAGGCGATTCTTAACTTCTTACCCTCAGTGTTCCAGAGGCTCTTCCCCATTCCAGTATTTTACCAGAGAGGGATGGTAGTCCTGGAAAAGGGTAGGGACATTTATTCAGCCATTTCTCAAATATTTAGTGAGGATCCAGACATAAGTGCAGTGATGAGGGAAAAGATGTTTACACAGTCCTTATCCTTAAAGTACTGGAAGTGGGCTGGCTAGTGGTCTAGTGGTTAAGGGCACTGGATCTCACGTGGCCCACTGTGATTTGATTCCTGGCCCTGGTGGTTTGAAAATATGCTGTTTGTGTGTATGTGTGTTTATGTTCCAAATCCTGACAGGATGGAGAAATGAAGAGGGGATCATTGAGTGATCTGCCCCACGAGAAGGTGCTTTCTCCCTTTCTCTTTTTCTTTGGTTTTCTGTATTTCTCATATGAACACACACATCCTCAGGCAAATTAAAAAAAAATTCTGTAGTGTCATTGTAACATGAACATAAATATTGCACATAAACCGTGACTAGGGCACTCATGAAGAACGTTAGCCCTACCACACTCAAAACTTAGGCAGTCCCTATTCTAGAGGCATGAACCTCTCTTTGGAACAGTTTAGCAGCAAGGACTATTCTTTTACAAGGAAGAATCTGAAGACAACATCATTGTTTTACCATGATATCATGTGGTTAACTTTCTACACCTCTATAAGGCTCAAGGTTATGCGGGCTTAACCCCCAGCACAGTGCATTGTCAATAAAAGGTGCACCTATTCCATGCACGGTGGGCACTCGCAGAGATTGAATTAACGACATCTCATAAGCCAGACCCGTGAATGAAATTATGTTAAAATAAAATCTATAGTGTGTAGGGCCCCACTAAGCCATCTCTGTTGAGGGTACGAGAGGTAAAACAAACCAAATCAAAATAAAGCAAAATAACCAAAACAAATAATGGTTTGCCAAGCAGTCGGGAAGAGGAATGACTCTCAGAACCATAAATCACATCTGTTAAAACTTGTGATTACCCCTTGCATGTTTCCAAAAGGAAAATGTCTCGGAAACAAACAATTACACAAACAACAAAAGCATGCATTAGGCAAGAGAGCAGTACTCCTTTCAGGGGCATATTGATTCTTTGACAAAAGAAACAGTTATCATGTAAGTAAGGTAGAATAAAGGGGAGTTTAGTGGCCAAGACAAAGAATCTGGAGTTCTGATTCTGACACTCTTAATTATATGAGAGTGGAATTACTTAATCAGCTAAAACACACTTTAATTATCTTTTTTTCAGGTAAATAAATAAGAAAAAAATAAGGAAGAACCCCTATGATACTAGGGCCATAGGACTATATTTCATTATAAGAGCCCAATGAGATGTTCATAGAAGTGCTTTATGAAATGCAAAATATTCTGAAATGATCATTTAGTATTTTTTTAACAGTTACAAGAAAAACAAAAGTTTTTGAACAACAAAAACATCTGAATTTTGTACTTAGGCTTTATTTTACATAAAATATTAAATATGATTATTCTTTTAGACAGGGTCTTGCTCTGTTGCAGTCTTCCTGCCTCAGTCTCTCAAGCAGCTGAGACGACAAATGTGCATTAGCATACCAGCTTTCAGGATGGACTGGGAATCAAATCTGGGCTTCCCATGTGGCCTCAAGCAGTAATGTTTCACCAGCACATTATAAGCTAAATATTAAATATTTTAAATAGGTAGATATTAAATAAAATTCAACGATATTTACCACAGTTTTTTTTTATTTTTTTGAGTTTTTGTCTGAGAGCATGTGCGCTTGCTGGAGAGAGACAGAGACAGTAAGTGGAGAAGTGAGAAGTAACCCCCTGGGGAATGGCCATGCTACAATCCCTTCTCCTCCATGCTGCTTCTGGGATCTTAGGCATGCACATACACACGACTGGGCATGAATTTCAAGCCACTGGGTCCGGGACTTGAACTGCCTCGGTCATGTGGGAGTTCAGCAACATAATCACTATGCCATCAGCTGGTCCCACCACAGAATTTTAAATACCCTGTACTAATGGTTTCCTAATTACTGAAAAGTCACCTAGTTTTTCACTATCCCCTTATACAGCCTGTTCTAATCAAAATATTTTTTATCTTTTGCTTCACACAGAGGTAAAACCTGATGCACCACATGTTAAACATTTCCTGAATTAGGCAACTCTACAGAAATTCCATGATCGTCTTTATGCATTCTTGTTCATAACCTGGTGATAAAAAGGACTCGAGATGGGATGGGTGGAAGCATAATATTACTGGCCTCTAATCCCAAGATTTTCATGAGGAACACTCTCTTTTTGTTGTTGTAAGTTTGTTCATTTCTTCTGTAAATAAGAGAGCAAGAAAGCAAGAGCTCACATTCCCAAAAAGGTCTTGACATCATGATCTACTCCTGACCCCAACCAACCCCAGACCACAGGTACTCACATATCTGGAATATTCAGGAAGGCTTCAGACCTAAATGTGGAACCTCCCACGTGATTAAGTCCCACAGTGTTGTGTCTTATCACTGTGCCATCATCCAATCCCCAGTCCTTTTTAATACAACAGTAAAACGTTTAGAAGAAACTAAATTTTTACAAAGAAATTGTTGTACCTCACACATGGTGACTATAAACTATATTCAATCTATTCTATTCTATTTATTTTTTAGAGAGGTTTTTGCTGCAGGGCACGTGCGCTCGCCAGAAAGACAGAGAGAGACAGAGAGACAGAAAGCAAGAAATCACCCCCCCAGGAAGGGTGGCCATGCTGCAATCCCTTCTCCTCCATTCTCTAGGGATCTTGGGAACGCACGCACATGCACCCGGGGTGAGTTTAAGCCACCAGGTCTGGGACTTGAACCGCGGTTGACTACATGGGAGTCCAACAAAATATCCAGTATGCTAACTGCTGGTCCCAATCTATTATATTCTTGAAAGTTGGTTAGAAAGTAGATTTGGAGTATTTTTACCACACACACACACACGAAGTATAAATATGTGAGGTCATATGCATATTTATTAGCTTGTTTTAGCCACTCCACAACATGTGCATATTTTAAAACAAGCAATATGCACATAGTAAATATAATTTCCATCTGTCAATTAAAATTTAATCAATTAAAATAAATGATGACTTCATATGTTAAGCTTCTATCACTTAGAATTGGATTCCTTTTCAAAATATGTTTGCTCTATGAGAAGGCTATTTCAAAAACGTATGAGCTCTCCTACTAAAACCTACCAAATTTATTGTAATGGAACATGGAGGCCCATAGAACATGCCTGACTTGATAATTTTCTGCTTTCTTGTTTGTCCTGTTCCATTCTGAGTCCACATAGTGAGATGATATATAGTGCTTTATATTTAAATTTAAATAAATTAAAATAAGATAAAAAGCTCCTCAGTTGATAGCATTATCAATATTTCCAGTGCTCAAGAGTCATACACATGTGGCTAGTGGCTACCATGTTGATGACGGATATAGAACATTGCCTTCATTACTAAAGTTCTTTGGACAGGGCTAACATAGCTTCTCACTGCTTGGTCCATACTGATGTCATCATAAATAAGAGTAAAAGAAATAAGCATGGGATCAGCAGTTGGCATAATGGCTATGTCACTGTAGTTCAAGTCCCAGACCCAGTGGCTTAAACTCACACTGGGCGTGTGTGCATGTGTGCCCAAGATCCTGAGAAGAGAATGGAGGAGAAGGTATTGTGGCGTGGCCATCCCCACTGGGGGATGATTTATTGCTTTCTGTCTCTCTGTCTCTCTCTGTCTTCCCGGCAAGTGTAAGCACCCTATAGCAAACACCTCTCAAGAAAAAGAAAAAAAGAAAAAAAAACATAAAAAACCATTCATAGTAACAAAGTTTAGAGTTGCAAAGGACCCAAAAAAACAAGACTTTGGCCCAAATTTCAGCTTTCCTCTGAGTGAGATCATGTACTTCTTCTTTACAAGGTGAAGTAACTCAGGTCTAGAAATACCAGGTGATCCGATCAAGTTCATACAGTGAGAGGGAGTCACACTAGAGGTGTGAAACTTGTTTCACTTTTTCCCTTTGCAACATTTCCTTTATAATGTCACATGGCTTCTCCTCATTCACCACTCACCTGTAAAAAAGAAAACATGGGACAACAGAGCGCAATTTCATTGACTATGACAATAATTTCTTGTGAATCTTAAAGCTGGTTAGAGCATGTCTATGAAAACATATTCTCAGTAAAGCCACAAGCAAAACAAACAAACAAACAAACAAACAAAAAACAAAAACAAAAACAAAAAAACCCTACCTCATTAGCATACATAATTCATAAAAATTAAGTGTTAAAATTATCAAGGAGCTATATTCTGTATACAACACAAACCCACATACCTTAGGCACATCATTTGATTCCTATACTTGACAACCGTATTTATTAACATTATTATACTAACTTCATAGCTGAGGAAACTGACACTTAAAGATGTTAAGTAGCTTTCCTGAGTTCTCAAAACTAAAGAATAGTAGATGGTTCAAGATTTAATTCCAGGTGTGTTTGACTCTAAAACCCGTTTTTCCAAGAAAAGTCCTCTGTTGGCAATCCCCTGTGAAGGGTGAGTCACAGGAATGTTCTCTTAGCTTTCACTCAGCTCTAACACTGCACAAAGGCTGTGTGAGAGAGAGAGAGAGTGTGTGTGTGTGTGTGTGTGTGTGTGTGTGTGTGTGTGTGAGAGAGAGAGAGAGAGAGAGAGAGAGAGAGAGATAGGGCTCATCTGTTTCTGTTCAAATTTCCTTTTTTTTTTTTTTGGCTTGGTTGAAAAAGAAGTATCTACTTAAGATGTTAAAATAGATGAGCAGAACAGAGATTATTGTTTCAGTGGGACTAATTCATATGACAAAGAATAGAGGAAGAGGAAAGAGGTCGATGGATAAAGATTTACCAGTTTATTAAGGATAGATTGATCAAATACCAAAAAAACACACACAATTACTTACTGTTACTTCTGCTTCAACTCTCTTTTTTACATGCTCATTCTGAGAAAGAAGACTTCAGTTTGAAAAATATAGGATAGTAATAGTATTTATATCCAATAAAAGAGAGCTGTTGTATATATAAGAACATAAATGTAATATTTATTGTTTTTTATTTCAAATAAAGCAATAGACTAATTTAGTATTTCTTATGTTATAGAAATCAGGCAACATTTAAGGTATATAAAGATCAAATTCAACAGCATCTGTGTATTTGTGGAGTAATAACATCTAACATGTAAGTTAAATGATGAATCTAAAGAATCTCAAACCACATGAGGACATCACACTAAAAAACCCTTGAAATAACACTTACAGAACGCGTATCTTATGAGAGATTACAGCTAGAATATGAACTACCCTGCTATTTATTAATATCCATTCTGCTGAGATCCCAGTAGCAAGAGGAGTAAAGACTGTTCATTTCTAATGTGTATCTCATTCTATCCTGCCCTGCCCCATCCTGGGTAAGTGGAGGAGGAATGGCATAGACTGGCAAAGCTTTTTAACCAGTGTTACGTGTGCTGCCTACGGATGTGTTTCCTTTTAGTACGTGGATGATCTAACTCCTACCTCATCTTATCCTAAGCGTGTAATGAAAGAGATACATATGCTAGCAAGTAATTCCAACATGCCGGGTAGGCTTATCCCATTGGAATCAGAATGAAAATGGTAACAGCATTATGAAAATAGAAACGCCTTCACGTTTTAATGAAACTCCTTTATATCACATGCTCACAGGCTGAAAGGTTGTCTCTAACTTAACTGGTTCAAGCAAAAAATGGAACATGAGTAAGAGAAACGTGCCCATCAATATCCTTTTTTCTAGTCCATCCGTAAGCTGGCATGTGTCTGCACTGTTTCCAGATGACCAACAGAAAGACTCGTTTCTTAGAGCTATTGTTCTTAGTGCTGTATCTTTCAGTTGATCAAATGCTGACAGACTTGCGGCTTCAAACCATGTGTGAGCCATACCTTGGCACAGATGCAATAGAGACCTTCTTTCGCAGTTGATGAGCAAGCCTTGCTGTGGCCTCCGCACAACTCCTGCTCAGAGAAGGCAAAAGCCAAGGTGATGGCAAAACACTTCATTCCTGTTTATCCTATTACCTCTTCATAAGCCCATGTTACATTCACATTTTAACACCAAGTACAGAATATTAAATATTAATTTAAAAGAACTTGAGGGAAATCATATTACAACTTCACGGAAAATTTAATTTAAAATGCTAAAAGCAAATGCTTTTCCTGTACACTATGTTTGCCTTTATGGAAACATGAAAACTGATGCTCATTTTTATTAAAGAACTGTCTGTAATTGTGGGATTCTCGGAGTCAGAAAGTAAAGCTGACACACCATGGGAAGTAGGCAAGTTCTATTACTCAATGATTTATTTTCCCAAGACTTGCTAATCATTCGCCCACAGCCAATTGAATCTACTTAAATCTCTTCTGGTACTGCATGGATTACGTAAAGCAATAGCTCTGAAAATAAATTTTTCCAAAAATTAAAGAAGAAGAGAAGCGTTGTGAACCAGTTAAAGTCACGGCTATATTTGTAAAAAAGTCAAGGGGGAAATCTGTGAACAATAGCATTCCATTTTATTATTTATTCACTTTTATTTATTTATTTATTTTCTTTTACCTCAGCACAACAATGATTACACAATATGCCTTATTACATTTTTTTCCAGTAATCTTTAGTGATGCAATTTGGCAAACTTTATTTAATTTTTTTAATAGGACTTTTGGAAAAGCAACTAAGATTTCTATTGAGAAGAATTCAGTGTTGGAGGAAATCTACATTCAAACACACATGAAGCAAATAGGAGAGGGTCTTTACTTTGCTGTCTCTGAGTAGCCTGGTCACACAGAGAGAATAACCATTTTAGTCATTTCACTCCAAATCTCTATACTTTCAACATATAAATACAACTGATTATGACTGACTACTCACATACATATCTCTATTCCCTTTCTTAAAGTTTATGTATAAAGACCAATGATGGCTTAATGGTTACATTGCTGAACTCCCACATAGTTGACCATGGTTCAAATCCTGTTCCCAGTGGCTTAAATTTATGCTGGGTGCGTGTGTGCCCAAAATCCTGAAAGGAGAATGGAGAAGGTATTGTGGAGTAGCCATTCCCCCTGGGGAAGTGATTTCTTGCTTCCTGTCTGGCTCTCTCTCCAGTGGGTACATTTGCCCTATAGCAAAAACCTCTAAAAAAAAAAAAAAAGTTTATGTATGTATATTTGTATTTCTTGAGAAAGAAGCAGTCCCAACCATGTCTTTATACTGTAGCTCATCCCCAGCCTCAGTCAGTCTGGATCATAGATACAGGTGTACATGCCAGGTGTGTATAGGGGAGGCATCAGGATGTGAGCCTGGGAACTTCCCATGTGGGTCCAGCATCAGAGTGTTAAATTACCATTGTACCAACTCTCTAGTAAGTCAGTAACACAGGGAACACTAGCATGTTCAAATGCTAAACTCTGGTGAACTGACAGAGAATCTTTAGAACCCTCGAAATGATCACGCCATTAGGTTAATGATCCTTGGAAGTTTAAATGACTCGATTGCCTTAATCTTTACAATAATCTGAGTTAAAAGTGAAGATCATACTGTATTATTTAATGCACTCAACCTTAGTATGTATAACCCCTGACCCCTCAATTTTACAATGATGAAAAGAAAACAGAGTCTATTTCAGCCTAAAATGCTGTCATAACTTCAACTGGCCAAGATAATTTATTCAGGTTATTTAACCTTCTTTCACTCTAGAAAATATTAGCTGGCCATCTTCATTAGAAAATGAAATTTTGGAGACCAGCAGATGGCATGGTGGTTAAAGTGCTGGACACTCTCACATGGTTGACCACGGTTCAAGTCCCGGACCTGGTGGCTAGCTTTCTCACTTCCTCTTTCTTCTCTCTCTTTCTTTTGTCAAATTAAAATAAATGAATGAATAAATAAAATTAAATAAATAATTAAAAAAAGAAAATGAAGTTTTGGATAACTAAGTCAAAGGTGATGTGTGAATAATGGCAAATGCATGTGAGACTAGAGTATGAGGATGATTATAAGAAGCTCCTTGTTGAGGTATAGGCTTCACTCATAGTTTAAATTTTTTTAAATTTAACTTTATTTATCCATTTATTTATTTATTTTAATTTAATGAGAGAGAGAGTGAGAGAGAGAAAGCTGTCAGGTCCAGAACTTGAATTATGGTCGGCTATGTATGAGTCCAGTGCTCTTAACCACCAAGCCTCCTGCTGGCCCCCATAGTTTAATTTTAAATATAGTCTTAAAACCACAGGTATTTTTACAATAAACTCTACAGAAAATCATGTTTTTGTTTAAAAGGGAGAATATTCCAATTCATATATGTGAATTAAAATCACATCTTAACTATTTTAATCATTAGATTATAAAAGAATACTTGCAGCTCTCTACTTTCTCATTTTCTTATTAAAATTGTGTTACTTCAGGATCTCCTTGTATTCAAAAATTATTTGCAAAATTCTTCTACTCATATCTGTATTTCCAGAATTTCCCCAATAAATCTCCTTTTCTTAGTACAACAGAGGGGGCAACCTAAGCTCAACTTCATTGTCATCCTCTTGCTTGAGTCTCAATATTGTCTATAACAAACTTCAAGTTCTTCAGCCCATCCCACAAGGTCACCTTCAATTTGACCCCTTCTCTAACTCACTATCTATCATTGACCAAGCTACATACATCTTTGAAGTGCTTATTGTTTCCTACCTACATAGACATACACATGCACATACATGTACATGTACGCATGCATGTATGCATACCACAGTTGGTGGATTAACACTGTGCAACTCGCCAAAGTTAATGGAGCTGCCTATTTTAACAATGAGCTGAGCCAGCAAGAGACAATGCAGTAGCAGATGGCTTTCAGGTGGTCAGAACTTGTTCTCTGGTTTATTCTCTGAATTTATAGTAACCAGAACTGACCTCTTGCTGACTAAGCTCCCTGGAGTTTTTGGTATGTATCACAGAATCTGGGCTGGTGGAGTCTAAGAGTGAAAAAGGGTAGTAGAAACTTTAGAATAATATCATAGCCATATTAAAGATGTGTGACCTTAATTTATACTTTGTTGATCTTGTAAGGAAAGATGATTTTCCTTCCATGTTCTTCTAAGACTTTTTCAGGTCAATACAGCATGCTAGCCTGATGGCTTCCCAGAACTTTCCAAAGAGAGTGAGAATACCCATCACGTTATCGTTCTTGTCTCTTCAGTCTTTTTTTAGTGACTTGACAATTGGACCTACTTTAATTGAATGAGTTAATTTGACAATTATTTATCTATTTATGTACTTAGATAATTATCCAAGTATTATGCAGAGATCTGAATGTCCATTAGTTGATCTATATAAAAAATATGTCTGTGGATCATAATTTCTTTGCAGAATACAAGGATAGTGCAAAAAGTGTGAAAAAATGAAATTCAAGTATGATTTTATTTTGGTGCAAAACAGATTAGAAATTTGTGCAAAATTTTATCATAATGTACATTTCCATGATATTTTTGAATATACCGTGTATAGTTTGAAAAGTCAAATTTTACTGATATGTTAATATTTTATAATTCTTGCTAGGAAAAAAATTGAAATAAAACATGTACTATATCTTAGGTCTAAAGCTTAAGTTATTCTTAATTGTATAAAATAATCAATAATTTTTTTTTTTTAGTTTTTAAGTCAGTTTATTTCCTTTTCATGTTAGGAAATGTAACACAGAAAATAAGACATAGTATTTCAAACAGTATTGATTAATAAGGAAAGTGTAAAAACTTAGAGGCAAACCTTGACATTTCTATTTTAGGATCTTTCAAATTTAGCATTCAGATTTAGTAAGTGAATTTCCATGGGATTTAGCTTATTTAATAAAAAATTATTGACATGATAATTGTACATATTTGGGGTAAAATGTAATGTTTTGACACATGTATACATGATCATGTCATGATAGTCAGCATATCCATCACTTTAAACATTTATCATTTCTTTCTGGTAAAAATATTCAAAATCCCCTCTTCTGATTATTTGAGAGATGCTCTTAAAATTATTTTATGGAGGTTTTCGGGAATTCATCTCAGCATATACTAACTTAAAGATGGTAGCTCTATTTTTTTTTTTTTCCATTAGCTCCATATTGAGCTTAAGCTCTAGCTGTTTCCTCGTGTGTAAACCTCTGAATAGTTGCAATCATTGAGCAGCAAATATCAGGATTTTTCGTAGAACTCATGGAGTCATTCCCATGCTCATTGCCTTCCAATTAATTGCAGAGCATGAGAGTGATCCAAATGAGTCAGGATACATTTTCAAAATAATTTCATAATTAGGGAATCCTGTGAATCTATTATTTAATACAGGTGACCAATATATATATATATATATATATATATATATATATATATATATATATATACAAACATATATATATATATATATATATATATACTTATATGTAAACAGATTTTAAAAAGAATGACGCATTTATTTTAAATTGATTGACTATCTTGTGAGGAAACTGTACAAGTACTTATTCATACCCTTAAAAACTCAATAAAATGCTCTGCAAGTGTAAGGATCAGGCTTTTCTTGTAGGAGAGGCAACATCATACATCAGGCCACAAAATGTTCATTGTACCATGCCACAAAGCACAGCTTCAGAATGAAAACTTTAACCAGACCAAGGGAAAGAATCCGAAGAGCTGGTTATTCCACAGGGCCTTGGAGCAGTCGGGCTTTGACCATGATTAAGACAAAACTCTTTGGAAGGAAGATAGTTGTAGGTTTCCTTGGCAGTGAAAATTCTGAAAGACAAGAAAGACATTCACTGGGAATCTTACACGTTCTGCCTTTTGAAATGACCTTTTTTTGATAGAGAAAAAGATTGATTAAAAATACTTGTTAACTTTAAGCAGAAGACAATAATTAAGATCAGTTTAAACATTGATTTAGATAGAATGAAAAGCTGGAGGTGGAATAGATTGGTCTAGGAAAAGAAACAAGAATTATAGCCATAAAAGAACCACTTCCTACCCACTCTCATTCCCAAACTGCTGATGCCAAGTATTTTGTGTGTCAGAATCACCAGATTTATATTTTTTTCTAGTAGAAATTCTGTTCTGATTCTGGAAGGAAATTTAAGAATAAAAATGCTTATATGAAAGAGGACTCTTAAAATAAGCATCCCTAATCATTTTTCTTGGTGGTGCTTAAAATCTCTTTCCAAGGTTCCAGTGAAGTCATGCTCATAAACAAAATTGTCAGTTTTACTAACACCAACAGATACATTAGCAGTTACTAGTTTAATATCATTTTAGACTTTCAAAAAAAGTCTTAGGAACAGCTTTATGTACCAGAAATCTAACTACGTTACAGTTTTGAGAGTAGTATTTCTTACATACTTTTTGTTTCTCGTAAGTATTTCTTTTGAAAAACCAGTTGTGTATTCCTTTATTATTATAAACTAGTTGATAACTGGGTGAGTAAAGACTTATTGCTGTAAAAAATTTTGAACTGCACTCAACTTCACAGAATATTTTCATATATTTATTTTGATTAAAGACAAAAGAGAAAAAGGAGGAGATGTAATGGGGATTATGTGAGATTATTTTCCAGCCAATAAATATTTGTTTATCATTTTTCAATAAAATTTCATAAATTTCAATTATTTTTGACATATGAAAGATAGTACTAAAAATGTTAACATAACTATCTTTAAAATATAAATAGTTCTAACAAATTGATATAAAATTGACCGCAGTTCAAGTCCTGGACCACGTGGCTTAAACTCAAACCGGGCGTATGTAGGTGCATGTCCAAGATCCCGAGAAGAGAATGGAGGAGAAGGGATTACAGTGTGGCCATTTCCCCTGGGGGGTGATTTCTCGCTTTCTGTCTCTCTGTCTCTCTCTTTCTGGAGAGCGCATGCAGCCGATAGCAAAAACCTCTCCAAAAAATAATAAATAAAAGATTGCTAGTTAAGGGACCAGCAGTTAGCATAATGGCTATGTCACTGAACTCCCATGTAGTCGACCACAGTTCACTTCCCGGACCCAGTGGCACTCACGCTGGGTGCGTGCGCGTGCGTGGCCAAGATCCCAAGAGGAGATTGGAGGAGAAGTGATTGTGGCGTGGCCATCCCTCCTGGGGAGTGATTTCTCGCTTTCTATCTCTGTCTCTCTCTTTCTGGTGAGTGCACACGCCCTATAGTGAAAAAACCTCTCCAAAAATAAAATAAAATAAAAAAATTGCTAGTTAAAAGGAGTGTTATTAACAATAAACTTACTATTTTTATATTTTTAAAAATTCAGTGTTTTTTAAAAAAGCGAATAATCTATAATTGCAAGGAAAATATGAGAGTTCTACTCTTTTTTGTACTTCCGGTAAAATATAAATAACATGGGTCTGAGAATAATTTGAAATAGTCACTAAAAGCTTAAAAAGATTGACTAGCAGATGGCTTAGTGGTTACAACACTAGACCCCCACATAGTTGATTGTGGTTCTAATCCTAGACCCTGCAGCTTCAAACTCACTTTGTGCCGAGAATCCTGAGAGGAGAGTAAAGGAGAAGAGATTGTGGCATGGCCCTCTCCTCTGGGCAGTGGGGTGGGGGGTGATTTCTTGCTTTCTGTCTCCCAGTCTCTCACTTTCTCCGTAGTGAACACGTGTGCCTTCTAGCAAAAAATCTCTCTAAAATAAAGCTTAAAAAGAGTTTCATATCCTTTTAGGCCAGCAGGTGGCAGAGAGGGTGAAGGGGCTGGATCCCACATGGCCAATTGCAGACCTTACTCAGCAGCCTAAAAAACACACCAGGTGTGTGTGTGTGTGGTGTGTGTGTGTGTGTGTGTGTGTGGATATATACTCAAAATTCAGAGAGGAGAATAGAGGAAAAGGAATTGCAGTGTGGCTCCCCCTTGGGGTTGATTTCTCATTTTCCCTCTTTCTCTCTCTGTGTCTCTCTCTTTCGAGTACATAGACCTTAGAGCGAACTAAAATAAATAAATAAAAATTTTAAAAAGAAATGCATGTCCTTTAAAGAAGTAATTTTTATTTTTAAAAATCTGTATCAAATTAAAAATTTCAACAAAAATCTAAATAAAGAGAAAAAATATCTTAGCATAAATTAGTATTCATCACACATCTTTGTAGGGTACAGAATGGCCTTTGAAAGTATGTATACAATGTGTAATTAACAAATTGAGGTTATCAACATATTCATTACCTTCAACATTTAACATTATGTTGTGAACATTCAAAGCCCACTTCAATGGTTATCCTGCAAGTAGATACTGAATTGCCTATGACAGTCTTTACCATGAGGTACAGTTCTAAAGATAATCATACTGGTGAAAAATCAAGCAACAAGCTATCTGGTAAAGTAACAAAGCTAATCTTAACATAGCCAATGAAAGAAGAATTTGTCATTTTTATGTAGAGGACTGTGAGAGGTAAGAATTTATAATTTGAAAAAAGTTCTGTGGGTATCAATCATTGGTCCAGTTAGTGACAGGCAAAATTGCACATAACAATACATAATTATGAAGAGATAGAAAAAGAATACTTTCACTCACACACTGCAAGTCCTCATTCTAGCACTGCACTGCACATAAATAAGCAAAGGTAAAATGAAATTGAAAGATACATTTAAGAGTAAAGACATGGTAAAGTCAGTGATTTGGTTATTTATAGGCTTCACAAATTTCTTGTATTTAGCCTTTTTAAAAAAATCATTTCAAAGAAATACTCAGCTGTTACATTTTGGACTTTACTTCTATTATCTAATGATATACAATGAATAATGTTTATACTAAATACATACATTGAAATTTGTGGAAATAATTGTCTATCAAATAAATGGCGGATTTTCATTTAAACCTGCTTATATGTAAAATTGTTTAATCTACATTCAGTCCCAACATTCAGTGTTATTTTGAATATATGTGGACTTATCCTTTTTTTTTTTCCTAGTTGTTTTGTGTTCTCTTACTTCTATTTGTCTCTCTTTAGCTTTCCTGATAGAGTAGTCCCGTAAGTATTTCCTGATGACTTGGTTTTATTTTGGTGAATTCTTTTAGCAATTTTTTCATCTGGGAATGATTTTATTTCTCTTTACCAGTTGCAAGGTAATCTTGCTGGGTATAGCACTCTTGGCTGAAATTACTTTTCTTTCAGAATTTAAATATGTCTTCCCATTCTTTCATTGCCTGCATTATGTCAGTTGAGAGATCTTATGTTAGACTAATGGGGTAACCTTTGTAAGTAACTTGGAGTTTCTCTATTGCCAATCTTGGAATTTTGCTTTTGTCTTTGATTTTTACCAGTTTGGCTATGATATGCTTTGGAGAAGGTCATCTTAAGTTATATCTATTTGATGTCCTTTGTATCTCCTGGATTTAGATATTCACATGCCTTTCTACGTTTGGAAAGTTTTCAGCTAATATATTATGAAAGATGTTTTCTATGCCTTTATCTGTCTCTTCACTTTCTGAAATACCTACTATGTGGATATTCAACTGTTTGTATCTAGGATTTCCCATATATTGTCCTCAACTTTAATACTAATTCCTCTGTTCTTTTCAGTTGGTGAGACTAAGTCAGAGGTTTTGTCTTCAAGATCAGAGATTCTTCCTGCTGCATGGTCTAACATGCTATTGATACTTTTGAGGGAGGCTTTGATTCCCTGCACAGTACCTTTTATCTCCAAGAGATCTGCTTGATTCATTTTCAGTGTGTCTGTCTCCTTATGGAGTTTCTTCTTTCATGTCATGGAAGGATTTTTCTCATCTCCTGCAATTGGTTTTCTGTTACTTCTCTTATGAGTATCGTTACAATAAATATTCTGAATTCTTTTTCTGACATTTCCTCAATCTTTTGTGTTTTATCCACTGTTGGTGAGAAGTAATGATATTACCTGATATTCTCCTATTTCTTCAGGTTCTGCTTTGATTTTTACTCACCTGGTAATATACTCTCTTCTTCCTACTTCTTTGGAGTATGTTTCTGTAGCTGTATGCTCTTGCACTTCATGATATGTGTAAGTTTTGTGCCTATTTCTTTCCTCTACTGTGTGTGGGAGTGTGGAATCCACAGTAGAAGTTTAGGGCTTAGGTATTCAGAGGAGAATTTCTCTCCTTTTACTGTTAAGGAAGTTATAGGGAAAGAATTCCTCCAGAGTATCCTGTTTTAAGATGTTTGGTTCTTATATACTCAAACCTAATTGCTCTCAGTGTGGATGGCGGTTGCACTCACAAGTAGAATGTAAGGTGGTAGACCACTTCACGAACTGCATCTGCAAGAGTTCTTCCTCCCCCGAAGCATGCTGGGCAGGAGTCCCTGCTGATGAGCTCAAACTCGGCAGCTTGGTTTGGGCCTGCCTGTTGGTGCTGAGTGGTTGAGGGGATTAGCACACATGGGGCAATAGCTCCTATCTTCTGACTCTGGGATTTCAGGGTCTCCCTGTTGCTTCTCATTTTTCGGGGATTACAGGAACCAGGTATTGGTTCTTGAAAGCTGGAGAGCCCTTCCTCCCCGATAGCAGGCTGGGTGGGGGTCCTGCTGAGGAGCCCAAGGCGAGCTCTTGACTTGGTCTTGCCTGTCGATCCTTCTGTCTCTGGGATTGTGGAGTCTCCCTGTTGCTCCTTCTTTCTCTCACTAAGATGACATTTTAAAGATACTTACAGTTGTAAAATTTTAGAAACATAATACATAGCCAATAAAAGGAAAACGATGACTAATAAGTTATGAGGTAGTGATATGATGTGTGAATAACACTAAAATAAGAAGTAATAAAAAGCAGGTTTAAAAATAATACAAGTCAAGCTTGTCACTTTCATTTTCACAGTTGAAGCCATTCTCCTAAAAGAAAAATGTCACATGTGTAGCCTTTCTTAAGTCAATAAATGGAGGGGTAAACAACCAATAGGTAGATTTTAGAACACAATATTTTCTTTGAGAAAGAATATATATATATAAAAAATAGTTGTACTTTATTTCCTCAAGACCTTTTAAAGTGAGGGAACTAATTTGCCTAAGAGGTCCAGGGGAGTTTCTTCAAGGGGAGAAAAAGAAATTCAACTTTTTCCTCCCTGGATTTCAAGATGATATATCAGCTATCTACTTCTATGCAACAAATGCACCCAAAAACATAGAGGTATAAAACCACCACCATGATTTTATTAGTAATTTGGCCAGAATTAGCTGGGTGTGCTTCTGTTGGTCTCACTTGGTATCATTTATATGGTTGTAGTCAGCTGTTGACTTTGACTGGTTGATCAGGATAGTCTTATATACACATTTTCAGCTTGGGGCTGTCTGTCAGTGGGGTCTTGGTCTCCACATAATTTTCTTCGTTAAGGATGAAAGCTCAGGCTTCTTCACCTACTAGACTCAAATAGAGGAATTTCAAAATACAACATGCAAGACAGAAATACTACTTCCAACATATTTGGCTTGCCAAAGCAAGTAAGTTATAGGACTAGCTCAAATTCTAAGAAAGAATAGATTCTACCTCTTGGTAGAGGAGTGACAAAAGGCATGTATATAAAAATGGAAAGAATTATTGCACCTATCTTTTCCATCTACCATAGGTATTAATACCTTTGCTAGTGGACTTTAGTGATGTTGATCAAGGGCCACTGGCTAAAAAGAGCTTCTGAGAAAAAAAATTCCTCATGCTCCTGGTGTGATTTGAAGCCACCAGGTCTGGGACTGAACTGAGGTTGGCCAGCAATATATACCCACTACGTCATCTGCTGGCCCATTTTAAAGTTTTTTAGAGAGAGATTTTTGCTATAGGGTGTGTGCACCAGAGAGCCAGAGAAGGAAAGTGAGAAATCGGCCCCCAAGGTGAATGGTCATGTTCAGTCCCTTCACCTCCATTCTGCTTTTGAGATTTTGGGCATGCACACACATGCACCTAGTGTGAGTTTCAAGCTGCCAAGTCTGAGGCTCCAAGTGTGGTTAACTAACCACGTGGGAGTCCAGCTCCTTAACTACTATGCCTCCTGCTGGTCCCCAACAGGTTTTTATTTTAGTGAAATTACACTGTAACTAATATATCATATTCTAACTGCACACAGCCTTTCCCCTAACTTTGTCATAGTCCCTTTATATCTCTTTTGCAAAGTCTCCAGTGTCTGGTGTTGAATTAGCCTGTAAGGGAAATCCTTTTAAAGACTATGGGCTCTGTGAGTGCTATTGCCTGACAAGAAATTATCTTAAAAAAAAAAAAAAAAAGAAAGAAAGATTAAAAAAAAGAACTGAAAGCTTTTAATGCTGCTCATTTTGTAGACAGTGTTGAAGATGAGAAATTGGCCACTGCACTTCTGTAGATTATAATTTTTCTATCTTCCAACTTGCACACATCCTAGTATTTAATTATGTTTTGCTTCTTATGAGTATCTTGTGTATGAATTAATTTACTTCCCTTATAAGGAAGTATTTTAGATATTGGGGTCTAATTTAGGGTTTATAGGGAGGAATGCTGTGATCTTCTAAAATTCAAGTGTTAAGACTTAGAAGCCAATTTGATAGTATTGAGGTGGGGGTCATTAAAAAGTGATTAAGCTGTGAAGTTCTTCCCTCATGAATGAGATTAAGGCCCTTATAAAAGAAGCTTCATGTAGCCTTCAGCTCTCTCACTTCCGTTCTCTTCTGCTTTCCATGATCACGAAGGTGCCATGTGAGGAAGCAGTAAGCAGTATTGCCCCACTCCAAAGGACTCCACAACAGTGTTGGAAACAGAAGACTGATGATTAAACCTGCCAGCCCTTTCATCTTTGATTTCTCAGCTTTCAGAACTATGAGAAATACATTTTTATTCTTTACAAATTATCCCATTTCATTTTGTTATAGCAACACAAATGGATGAGGACAGAAAAGCTAATAGAGAAACTAATTTGAGATTTTGCAGTTATTTGGAAGGGCCAAGAAAGTCGTAGAAATCATTTGTCTTCCCAAATCCTTAAACTCTTTTTATCAGCACTTTTTTTTAGAGATTTTTGCTATAGGGTGTGTGCTTTTCCAGAGAGACAGAGTAAGACAGAGAGACAGAAAATAAGAACTCACCCTCCAGGAGAATGACCACACCACAACCCCTTCTCCTCTTGGGACTTTGGGAATGCACACACACATGTCCAACATGAGTTTCAAGTCACCTGTCCAGGACGCAAGCCACAGTTGACCAGATGGTTTTCTAGCACCTTAACCACTATACCACCTGCAGGTGCCAGCATCTTTTTAATCCTACTTTTCTAGTAACTTTAAAAATATCTCATGTGTGCATGACAAGATGGAGAGGTATTCCCCAACAGGGTTTAGTCACCCTGTGATCCAGTTTCACCGTAATCTCCAGTTTATCAGGATCTTGGGTACACCACCATGCATGCTGAGCATGTTTTAGGCTGACCGGGCCAGGGATCCAAACAGTAGTTTGCCACATGGGTTCCAGCGCTGCTGTCAGGTCCACTTCTGACTCTGCCACAGAGTCTGGGCCTTTCATTCTGACTTTAAGTGAAAGAAGCACATGAAGTATATGAAAGACTCCATTATGAACAAAACAAAACACAGAACGTGGATACACCTCCCTTCACGAAACAAACACAAAAATTGTAAAGAACAAAACCAGAAAACAAATATGAAATCAAAAAACTCCCACACTTTAATCTTCCCATTACTTTCCCTTCACAGGTGCTGATTTTTTGATTACTTCTTGTACCCCACACTCTGTCTCAGCTTCTTCAAAGAAGCCTACCTGTAACAATATCATATACAAAAACTCAGTAGATTAATCCAATCAAAGTAAAGCTGCTAAGGCTAAATCAGAGTTTGGGGTCTCTGTTTTCCTCGGTTAACTATGCCAGCGAAGTGCAAAGTCTGTAAGCCCTTTATTCCCTCAGTCTCCTCACTGCAACTAAGGAAACAGAGCCCAGAGGCTGTATGACCTCACCACCATGCTGAGTGTCGGGGTCAAATCTGGGCTCCTGATCTTCATTTCACTTTAATATGTCAGGACCACTCTAGGCTCAATTAAAAAGGTCTGTCAAATTTATACAAATTCTAAATCAAAATGTATACATTAAGTACTACACATAACACTTTAAAATTTGCAATATCGGGAACCAGCAGTTAGCGTAATGGCTATGTCGCTGGACTCCCACGTAGTCGACCGCGGTTTGCATCCCAGACCCGGTGGCTTAAAACCCACACCGGGCGCGTGTGCGTGCATGCCCAAGATCCCGAGAGGAGAATGGAGGAGAAGGGATTGTGGCGTGGCCATCCCCTCTGGGGGGTGATTTCTCGCTTTATGTCTCTCTGTCTCTCTCTGTCTGGCTGGCGAGCGCACGCGCCCTATAGTGAAAAACCTCTCATAAAAAAGAAAAAATTTGCAGTACCGGGGCTGGCAGGTAGTGTGCTGGTTAAGGCACTGGACTCCCTACATGGCCCACAAGACCTGGTGCTTGCTTTCTCACTTTCCCTCTCTCTCTGGTTAAGTTAAAACAAATAATAATGATGAATAAAATAAAATAAAATAATTATTTAAAAACATTTCCAACAAATTTTTATTTTAATTTATCTACTCATTTCCTCAACATAACATCCAGTTTAATCTTCAATGAATGCGTGTAAATGGAGAGTTGCAAATACGATGAAAAAGCAGGCTAGCTCCAGCAAGGAACAAAGCCCAGTCCAGTTAAATGATCCTTCCTGCAAGTTAATAAAACCTATGAGGATGGGGCTTTGGGTCTCCATGAAGACAAAATTCTTCCAGCATTTGTGACTGGCCAGCAGGTCTTTCAGATGAGCACCTATCATTGATTAGAGGATTTAAAGCCCTGCTCAGAACTAAGTCCAGGGTCACTGAGGTTGGCAGCTCAAGTGTTCTGACTCAGAGCAACTTAAGGTTTAAAGTATTCTGGTCCACAGTAAGTTATGTGTGGTTTGACTGATGCAGTGGTTTGCAACTAAAAATGATCCCCAGGGCACATCTGGTATATCTCAAAATATTTCAGCTGTCAAACTGGTGGGGCTGCTGGCCAGAGATGCTGCTAAAACCCTACCATGGACAAGACATACTAAAACATAACAAAAGGTCACCCAACCTCAAATGCCAGTTGTGTGACTGTTGAGAAACACTGGTTTCTTGTCATTGCCCTACTGACCACAGATCTGCCAAATGACACCAGAAGGCAGCCTGGACCAGGAACCCCAAAAGTGGGTGCTGCTGTCCTAAGTTCTGTGGAAGGAGTAAAGCATATTTAAACTGGCTGCATTTAAGTGATTAGACCTTAATGCCCCTAAAGGGCTGATCTCACCTAGGCTAATTAGCTGGAACTCCTGCTCCCATAAATGGAGGTTCTATAAGCACGCGGCTCCATGATGAAATGAGGCTTGTCAAATTAGTGGTAATTAGAAATGGTTCAGTTGTCTGTCTCCTGTTGAGATTTAAATACTATTCGAGGTTAAAATGTCTCATAAAAGGAGGATCTGATTAACAGAAATGTTGCTGAATGAACTACTTTCTGAAAGATTAAAACCGCATTTGTTTTTAAAAATGGCGTCTTAGTTTCTTTCAGACCTAATGTGTTTCATTAGACCCCTTAGGTACTGTGCCATGGTTTATTACCCGGAAAAAAAAAACATTCCATTTTGGCAACTTGAAGAACGACACTTCAGTTGGGTTGCTCAACAAAACCAAGGTATTCTTAAGCAACCATACATACCAGGCCTCTCAATGTTGTGTGTGCCCAAAGAAACCTCTGGAAAACTCACTTGCCTCTGCTACATGTAAAATGTGAACAGCTGTGGTGGTGGGAGGTCTAGTATCAGAAAGCACCGTCATCTAACTCAGAGAGTGTTTTCTTGTTTGTTTTGTTTTTTGAAAGCAGCTCAAAGCAGTGATATCTGAGCCGAATTCACAAACCCAAGATAATAAGGCAGAACAAGAAGGGTGAAGAGGGATGAATATAATTCAGCATGTAAGGAACTCCTATAAAACAGACTTTTAAATAAATCCAAATCTCTCTTTTATAGGAGGTAGTTTTCAAACTTGGATTCAGGTAGAGATTTATAGGACCTTATCGTTGCTCTTGGCTCCAGTCAAACAAAGCCATATGCCTTCCCCTTTTTAATTCTCCTGAGGGACTGTTACATCAATAAAGAAGGAACTTTCTCTTAATTTCCTGACCTTCCTTTCATTAGGGTGAAATTAGTTAAGCAATACTCAGGAGGTTTCAACGGAATAGAAACCAAGATTTATTTCTGAATAAAAGCTAAACATTCTTGGAACCAGCAGATGGCGTAATAGTTATGTCGCTGGACTCCATGTAGTTGAACATGGTTCGAGTCCCAAATCCAGGGGCTTTGACTCATGCTGGGTGTGTGTGCGTTTGTGCCCAAGATCCTGAGAGGAGAATGGAAAAGCGATTGTGGCATGGCTGTCCCCCTTAGGGGGTGATTTCTTGCTTTCTGTGTCTCTGTCTCTCTGGGGAGTCCATGTGCCCTATAATAAAAATCTCTTTGAAAGAAAAAAAAAGGCTAAACATTCTTATCTGTAACAAAAATTTTTGAAGATGTTCAAGTTTAATATTTTGACAGGAATTCAGAAAAAGGTACCCTATTAGTTGGTCCACGGAATCCGTTACTGTAGCACGTTCACAGGAGACCTACTCCTGGATATTAAGAAGCCACCTAAGAGCTGTTTATTTGTTTCACTCACAGCCACCCAGCTGTTACTTCCATTTGTGGTCTTAGTGCTAATTGCATAATGTCCCTAATTTATACCCACTAGTAGATCTGATCACCACATTACCTGGAGGGCAAACTTTAATTAGAGAAATTTCTGAACAAATTGTCTAAAGAGCTTGTTTAGCGTGATTAAATGCAAGATCATTTTCCCCTCTCTTTTTAAAAATGAGCATTTACTTTATGCTAAAACTTCGCAGATAAAAAGCAACATTGGTTCTAATTAAAGTCTATAAAATGAGCAGCAACATTACCCACGAAAACGAATTGGATTTTGTTGTCTGCCGCTGAAATATATCTGCCTCCATGCTACATTTATTCAACAGCTTTCGGCATTTCTACTTCGCCTCTGTCAGAACTAACAAGGTGAAACAGCAAACTGATTGAAAAAGGATAAACTGTGAAAAGATAATACACTGATGTGAGATACTAATTCAACTGTGGCTTATGAAAAGAGATTAGAATCATATGCATTCTCACCTGTGCATCTCCAGGCATTTGAACAAGCTAACATTAAATTAAACCTTCCATATCGTTAATAGGTACCAAGACACCCTATGAATTAATGTGCTATCATTGCATATTCCACTGACGTGCAAATAAGATAAATATCATAATAGGATCAACAAACTGATGATTCAAAAAACAATTAATATCAGCTTCAGTATTTAGATGGAGTGCATTGGCTAAATTTCAATGTCATAACAAAGTGTAAGAAATGAGTTGGGCTAGAATTTAGAAATCACCATCATTTCACTATCAGCCTCTGTGGAAAGTGTTTGTATTATTCTTAATCATCAGCCATTTGCTCATGCCCTTTCTGCTGGATCTCTGCTGGAAAATACATTAAGTTCAGAAATTGTATTCCCTGTTTGAATACACAAGCAGGACACAGTAAAGTGTGATTGATTATTTGATTCTTTTGAGTAAATCTTTAAGGACTTTGTTTTCTTCATACCACCAACTTTCTTAGTGATCTTAGCACTCACTACATATTAAGAATATTTCTTATTTATTTATTTTTTACAGTGCCTCCCCTTAGACTAAATTTGATTATCTAGAGGTTTCATATGGATGCAGGAATGTTCCCAAGGCACTCCTCATGTTTCTGATGCACAAACGCATCGAAAAAAAAAAAAAAAAAAAAAAAAAACACTGAAATAAATAATCATGAACTGAATGTACCTTAAAACTTAATCTTCAAGTATAACTCTGGATTAAGAGCCAAACAATCGAGGTTGTCACCTCATCTTGGCCACTATTTTTTCAGGTGACCATCAGATAAATCAACTTCTCAGGAACCCAATGATTGGTAATCTCTTACATTTTGATTGCAGTCAAGGAATTAAATTAATTTTCTATTTTTATCATATGTCTATTAACTCGAGCGTACAGTACCAAGAAGAGTAGAATATTCAACTTTTCGTATGCACAGAGGTCTCTTGTCATTATAATGTTATCTACGCTGAAGTGATTTTATTAAGTGGAGAGTAAAGACAGTGTTATCTCCTGAGGAAATTCCAGGGCAGTTACTGTGTCTGGAGAGAAGTTCTGAGGTACTTCCTATTCACCAATGAATGGCTATTTCCTTTTCCATCACGAAAACATCCCAGGTATCAGTGACGTTGCAGTTTGTTCTGTGAACTAAGGTGTGTGAAACGACAGAAAATAAGAGACTGAAGTTCTAGGAAAAGCACTGCACCTTTCCTGGAAGAATCATGAATAAATCACCCCTTACTTAGTCTGGGCACTGAGCCAAGCATAGAAGCCAGTCACGGAAGCTCAGGGCGGCACGCCCCTGGGGTACTCTTTACATCTGACCTTGCAGGTAGCAATTCCCTCTTTCCTCTCAAGGTTTACTTACTCCCTGATCCTGCCCGCTGGAAGAGGAAATGAGACTGTATACCCTCTCTCCTCACGGGGTTGCTCCACCTATGCAGTAATCTGCTTTCCTAAATAAGCGTGTCTTCACTCTCTCTCAAAGGCCAAAGATCCTCCCATCTGAGGTGGACATTCCCACAGGTTAAGTCTCCCTGGTAAGAATTTTATGTTATTCTTTTCATCTTACATTAAATCATAAGAATTTTTTTTTCACCATTTTGTGTTGGTTAGCATTTAAAAATTTGGTTAAAATGCCACTGAATTCATGTACAAGAGGTTATCTTAGGTTACTTTTAATTATTTTGTGATAACAAGACAGTAAAGGATAGTCGTTAGGTGTTTAGATGTGTCTATTTTTAGGGTTATTTGCTTCATTTTTACTAGTCAAAATATTATGAGTTTGTTTAAAGGAGGTAGTTATTCTAAAATGGTTTACTGACATATAGCATGACCAATAACATGCATTGCTTTTTATGTCAACATACCCTTGTATGGATGTTATTTTTAAGATTTTGCTTATGAGGATTAAACAATTTATATTCACACTCAATAATGGGAGAACAAAGAAAAATATAAAGAACTAAACAAAACTTGTTCTTAATTTCACTATCTTGTGCATTCCCTTATAATTGCTTTTGGTAAAAGCTAGTTTTCAAAAATTAGTGTCTTAACTGCATATACATAATAAAATTTTATTTTTCAAAAAATTAAAAAGATACTACCTTTCTTGCTTCCTGGCCATCTTGGCGGCTGCTTTTGGTTGGCGGCCATCTTGCAGCTAAGGCAGGAAGATGGTGGCCGCAAGAGGATGAAAAAGTCGCTGGAGTCGATCACCTCTTGGCTCCAACTTGTTATGAAAAGTGGGAAGTAGGTCCTGGGGTACAAGCAGACTCTGAAGATGATCAGACAAAGCAAAGCCAAGTTGGTCGTCCTTGCCAACAACCGCCCAGCTTTGAGGAAACCTGAAATAGAGCACTATGCCATGTTGGCCCAAACTGGTGTCCGTCACTACAGTGGAAATAACATTGAATTGGGCACAGCATGTGGAAAATACGACAGAGTATGCACACTGGCCATCATTGATCCAGGTGATTCCAAGATCATTAGAAGTATGCCCTAACAGACTGGTGAAAAGTAAATCATGCAACATTTTTCTTTAATAAAGCTTGCCAGAGCTTGTTAAAAAGAAAAAATACTGAGAGCTTCTTCTTCTGAATTAATTACTTTAAAATTCACCTTTAAACTGCTACAAGTGTCAAAATTTGTAGTTATGATGAATATTAAAATTAAAAAAAATTGTTAGGAGAGATTTTTGCTATAGAGCATGTGCGCTCGCCAGAAAGACAGAGACAGAGAGACAGAAAGTGAGAAATTCCCCCCCACCCCCAGGGGGAATGGCCACGCTGCAATCCCTTCTCCATTCTCCTCTCGGGATCTTGGGCACACATGCACCCGTGCCCGGTGTGAGTTTAAACCACCGGGTCCAGTACTCAAACCACGGTTGACTACATGGGAGTCCAGTGACATAGCCATTACACCAACTGTTGGTCCCCAAATTAAAATTTTTTAAATGAGAAAGTTAGAGGAGGAAGGTAAAAGAAACACACTTTTTTTAAGATTTATATTTCACTAATGAGAGAGACAGAAAGATAGACAGAGAGGGAGACACAGAGAGAGAAAGCACCTCCAACAAGGTCCTGACAATGCGATCTACCCCAGGCTCAGCCAGCCTGGTCCTGGGTCCCTGTGTACTTGGGGAGACTCCGGCCTTCAGAGGCAAACTGGCAACCTTTCATGTGGGTCGGCTCCACAGAGTGTTGTATTTTGCCACTGTACCCAGAGGTAGGTATTTTTAAAGAGGGCTCCTCATTGCAATCCTCTGCCCCACTATCTCAGTCAGCTAGAATCACAAGCACATACCATCATGACCAACTTGTCTAGGTTGGTCCAGGAATTGAACCTGGGCCTCTCACGTGGTCTCAGCTTTGCACAGCCGTGGCCTGTTTCTTGTGCCACTGCAGCTGGGCTCAAAACACCTTTATATTAGTAAAGGCTATTCCTAATTCTCTATGAGAGAATTCTTTTATATACCTTTGAGCAACATATTTTGATTATTTATTGAAAATAAAATTTAGGATTGAATTGCTAGAGATGAGTTATGAATAAGGTTATTGACATATCAAGTAGACATGATCACTTAGAAAATCTACTTAGCATTTATCCCTTTTCTTTTTTTTTTCTTTTTTTGGAGAGGTTTTTGCTATTGGGCACGTGCGCTTGCTCGTCAGAAAGACAGAGAGAGACAGAGAAACAGAAAGCGAGAAATCACCCCCTGGGGGGATGGCCATGCCTCAATCCCTTCTCCATTCTCCCCTCGAGATCTTGGGCACGCATGCACATGCACCCGGCGTGAGTTTAAGTCACCAGGTCCGGGACTCGAACCACAGTCGACTACATGGTAGTCCAGCAACATAGCCATTACGCCCACTGCTGGTCCCCATTTATCCCTTTTCTGACAATCACAACCAACTCAAGGGCTCATAACAGAATAGAAAAAACAATCTACTCACACTTAAATAAAACACATATGTACACACACATTCAAATGACTTTCTAGAAAGTCTTACATTCATTTTTTAAAATTTCCTTTTTAAGCACCAGAAATACATGAACATATGGATACAGCAAAAGCATGACAAATAAACAACAGTAGTTATCAAAATAAATGTGTCATATTTGCCCAGTTATTTATCTACTAATCAGTTTCAGTGGTCATATTAGAACAAGTTATGAAATTTTAGAAAGAGCATTTGGTAGAATTTCACACACAAATTTACATGAAATTATGTTAAATTGCAGGCTATCAAGTCGAATCGCATTGAAATAGTTTCCTATTAATCAAAACAAAGCCACCTTTATAACTAGCCCTGCCACTAACTTAGGTATTTCACTATATGACTATTTTTTTATTGTCTTGAAATCATTCTTTGCTAACTGAAATTGTATGTGAACAATGGCAAGTCCTACTTCAATGGTTCTAGAAATAACAGGATATTCAGTTCAGTTTCTTTTTCCATCCAAGTGACTGACATAACACATACTTTCCATCTAAAAATTCTAGAAGTGCTGCCATCTGCAGGTTCCTGCACCTAAAGGTGCATGTGATGTCATAAGGACCTCTGTTTCCCTTCACTCTCATTTTCTTGGAGTATACTACACTCTTTGACAGTTTCTTTTCTCAGTGGCGTTGGAATAG
Organism: Tupaia tana; assembly: GCA_026018925.1. Classification (NCBI taxonomy): domain Eukaryota; kingdom Metazoa; phylum Chordata; class Mammalia; order Scandentia; family Tupaiidae; genus Tupaia; species Tupaia tana. The sequence goes on along the minus strand of JAKSZU010000001.1, from coordinate 250,448,772 downwards.
ACAGCCATTGGCTGCTCTGTGGGCACATAGTCCTGGTGATACACTATCTCTATGAGACAGGAAATGCAAGAGCTCTTCAAAAAGTTTATGGGGGGGGGGGCACAGATAGCATAGCAGTTCGGTCACTGGATTCCCACATGGTCGACCGTGGTTCCAGACCCAGACTGAGTGGCTTGAAACTTACGCTAGGATGTGTGTATGTGTGGAAGGAGATACCAGGAGGAGAATGGAGGAGAAGGGAATATGGCATGGCCATGACCTCTAGAGGGTGATTTCTCACTTTCCCTCATACTGTCTCTGTCTCTGTAGCTCTCTGGCAAGCAAATGAGCGCTAAGGCAAAGGCCTCTTTAAAAAAAATAAAAGTTTATGTGGCTAGCATGGTAGCCACTATGCCTGTGGACCCAGATCCCATCATTTGAATTCTATGAAAAAACATGCCTGGCGTATGTGCCAGTGTGACCAAAATCCTGACAAGATGGAAAAAGGGAGAAGGGATTGTGGTGTGACCATGCCTGTTGAAAGTACTTTCTCTCTCTTACTCTCTTGTGAGTGCATGTGCCCTCTGCCCTTCCCCCCAAAAAAAAACATGAAAAAATCACATTACAAAAGAATTATACATGAATTAAAAAAAAATATTTGCACCAACATAAACTCATACCTTTTTAGTTTTTAATTGCCAAAGGATTCATGTATTCACCAGAGAGAGACAGAAAGACAAGGAGAGAGACAAGGAAGATACACTCCCCAGTGAGGTGCAGTCATGCCACAATCCCTTCTTCTTGTCAGGATTTGGGGGCCTGCTTGTACATGCAGCCAGCACTGTTTTTAAGCTTCTGGGGCCAGAATGTGAACTGCCATATACCATCTGGGACCTGGTTCCTTCAACCAGTAGGCCAAGGACTGGCACCGTAAACTTGTACTTTAATCCCATTGTTTTTTTTTTTTTTTGAATCTTATTAGCCATAGTTGTAGCAATCGATGACACCAGTTGGCCCGGCAAGTGCACCAAGCCCTTACCCAGTTCTGCATCTCTTTATTGGCCACATCCTTGTCACATACTCTCGGTATCTCTCAAGAAATGGGGTAAAGGGACCAGCAGTTAGCATAATGGCTATGTCGCTGGACTCCCACGTAGTCGACCATGGTTCGCATCCCGGACCTGGTGGCTTAAAACTCAAGCCGGGCGCGTGTGCGTGCGTGCCCAAGATCCCGAGAGGAGAACGGAGGAGAAAGGATTGTGGCATGGCCATCCTCCCTGGGGGGTGATTTCTTGCTTTCTGTCTCTCTGTCTCTCACTGTCTGTTTGGCGAGCGCATGCGCCCTATAGAAAAACCTCTCCAAAAAAAAAAAAAAAAAAAAAAATGGGGTAAGGAAAAGAAAAGTAAAACATTTACCCCTTAGCCTGTGGGTGGAGATGGTGGTCACCAAAAGTAAAAATAAGACAAAGTCTCTTTCCAAAGAAATGGAAAAGAATGCCAGAAGGGCACAAATCACACATCTCTACACAGGTGATTGAATCAGAGCAGAAATGGTGCTTTGCTAGTATAAGTTGATGGGATTAGTATAAGATCCTCCAGTCAAAGAGTGAGTTAATGCCTGTATTATTTTTAAAATGGCTTTTGAGAAGTATTTACTTTTACTCCTGTGTATCATTAGCCATCCATGAAGACGGAAGTGTAGTCAGAGGAGACTGGAGGATATGCACCTGCTTAAGGAACGCTCAGGAAACTTGCCGAATGTCTGCAGCCCCGAGTGCTAGTTAGAGGCACACCACATAATTGGCAGACACATCTGGGAACGAACTACAAGTGCAGTGGCCCCTAACGAGGTACAAAGGCGTCCAAAGCAGTCAGGCTCAAGAGACACACATTAAGTAGATCATCACCACCCCACTGCTGATTTCAGATGACAGTCAGTTTGGAGGAAACAAAACGTTTGACAAATTAAAAGTGAGATCAACTCAAGGCATCTTCTTGGTTTTGTTTCTCTGGAGAACCCTAACTAATGCTCTTAACTAGAATTAAGGGAAGTGTCAAGGCATGAACTGCATAAAAATGTAAAAGAGAAAAAAAAATTAAAAAGAAACAAAAAGGAAAAGAAAATGAATTCAGCTTACTACTTTCCAGGGAATGGAAACCGCAATTTAGCTAAGGCCAATTACTCAGAAGTAATTCATGCAGAATTTACCTAGACAATAAAAGAGAATAGAACTGAAATTTAAGAACATACAATTAAGAATGAAATAAATATAGAGCCAGCCCCAAAGCCTAGAGGTTAGGAGAACTGGATCCCACATGGCTGACCACAGCTTGAATCCTAGCCCTAGCAACTTGAGAAGCACACTGGGAGTGTGTGCCTGCATGCCCAAAGTCCCAGTGGGATGAACAAGTGGAGAGAACATTGCGGCCTACCTATACCATGTCAGGGTGTGATTTCTCCCTCCAGCTCTTTCTTTTTCCCTCTCTTGTGAGTGTATTGGCCCTCTGGCAATTTAAATGAATGAATAAATGAATATAAAACCAAGTCTGTATGAGGACTCTCAGGCTCAGTTTGCATTTAGAGATGGACAATAGAAGAAAGGGAGGGGAGGAATGGAAAGAAAGAACAGCAGTTAGAGTACAGCTGGAGTGGTGTTTGGACAATAGACGATAGGGGAGAGAAAGAAAGAACAGCCATTAGCATAAGGCTGAAGTGGCATTTACGATGTGGGCAGGCAGGAAAGAAAGGTAGTAATATGGAAGTGGGGGCAGAGTTAATGTGGGTGAAGGGTTGCTGCAGGTAAGGAGGGTGGGAACTAGGAGGGTAGGACCCAAATTATACAGTTGGGCTTTGGAAACTGAGCCCAAATGCTTTTCTCTTGTTGTCAAGGGCCTTGACCCTGCAAAGCCATGCCATGTTCCAGATGTTTTTCAGGTTCTTGCATTGTTCTAGTAATTTAGTTGTCCTTTATCCTGTTCATTCAGTGACCTACTCTCTACTAAAATAACAAAATTGCAAATAAATTCTGAGAAACTGGGTGCCTTCCAACTGGGACCTTTAAGAATTGCCTTGGGTAATTTTCCAGTTGGCTCTAGCAGATATCTGCAAAGTGTCTACCAAATACTAGGCACTTTGCTCAGCACCATCGAGAGATAAAACAGAACATCTGTCTACAGCCCAGGTGTGGTGGCGTAGCAGCAGTGTAATGCTCTGCAGTGCTGGAGGCCATATGAAGGATCAGGGATCGGTTCCCAGGTCAACCTGCATATGCAGGGTACAGATACATGCCCCAGATCCTGGCTGGCCAGGAAGGTTGAGGGAAGAATTGCTGCATGACACTCTGTGGAGGGTGTTTCTCTATCTTTCTGTCTCTTAAGAAAAGAAATAAGGAAGTTTAAAAAATCTATGATAATAATAAATTAAATTAAGTTAAAAATCTATCTCCTGGGGCCAGCACATGACATGGTAGTTAAGGGCGTTGGACTCCCACCTGGTCTACTGTGGTTTGAGTCTCGAACCTGGCAGCTTGCTTTCTCTTTCCCTCTCTCTCATTCTGTCCATCTCTGATCAAATTAAAAATAAATAAATAAAGTTCAATAAAATAATTCTTTAAAAAAAGAAAAAAGAATACAGTGTTAAAAAAAATCTATCTCCAAGGAGTTCATGTATAGCAGTCAAAGCAGAGTCACAAAATAGTGTGATAAGGGCTAATTTATTATTATTATTATTATTATTATTATTATTTACAGATTTTTTTGCCTTAGGGCATGTACATTCATCAGAGAGAGAGAGAGACAGTGAGGGGGAAAGTGAGAAATCACCCCCTTTGGGGATGGCCATGCAGCAATCCCTTTTCCTCTATTCTCTTCCTGGGATCTTGGGCACGCATGCACATGTGCCCAATGAGAGTTTCTAGCTACCAGGTCTGGGAGTCAACCCGTGGTCGGCCATATGGGAGTCCAACTATGTAACCATGATGCCATCTGCTGGTTCCAATAAGGATTAGTTTGGCAGCAATGCTTGATAGAGGTTAGGAGGCAGTGATTACTTCCACCTGGAAGAATCAGAGAAGGCTTCATGAAGGAGCTGACATTTGTAAAACAAGATCTTTTTTCAGAGGGAGAAAGAGAAAGGGTACATGATCCAGAGAGAAAACCATAACCAATGGCTGACAGAACAGGAAATATGCGGTGACCGGGAGAGATGATACTACCTACAGGTGGGACAAGCCAGGTAAACTAGTAGAGGAGACCTTGCAGGAACTCCTCAGTGGCTCCATTGGTCCCACAGAATTTAAAGGGCTGACTCTAAAATACTTAGGATAGTTACTACCTACAAAGTTTATCTTCTAGAGCAGGAGATATGCAAACTTTCTGTAAAGTGACAGGCTTTACCTGTCCACAGGTGCCAATCAAAACTCTGCTATTACAAAATAAAAACAGCCATAAGTAATATGTATACAAATTGGACATGGCTGTGTTTTTTTCCCCACATTATTTATTATTATTATTTTTTTGGTATATACTTTCAATCATATTGTTTGGCTTACAATGAGACCCTTTCGATATGTGAACATTTCTCCCCAGACTCGTTGATCAAAATATCTTCAACAGATGGCCATGTTTTAATAAAACTTTATTTACAAATCAAGCAGTCACCCCCATAGGCCATTAGTTTGTTACTTCTGAATGATGATGTTAAGGCAATAGTTAAATTAGAACTTTGTGCATGGGGAGCAAGGTCATGGTCTAATATCACAGGGCCGTGAATCAGGTCAAAAGGTGCCTTGTGCATCTGACGTTGTGCTGTGCCAATGGGTTCAAGTCTTGTAAGGTAATATTTCAGCAATATTTAAAGGAAGATGTATGGCTCAACTTACTAATAAAGTTTGTTGATTTATTTTTTCCATGATCGAAAGAGATATAGGATAGAGAGATAGGTACCCAATAGGCTTTTCACGGTGCAATCTGCCCTCAGCTTTGGCCAACCCGGATCATGGATGCATGTGCCTAGAGTGTTCCGAGAGCTCTCTGACACAAACCGGCAAACATTTTGTGTTCATCAGCCTTGCGGGAACTTTGAGTTACCACTACACTACCACCTGGCTCCTCAACTTACTAATTTTTAAAGCATAGCTTTTCATACAATTTTACTTAGAGGACGCAGCTAGCCTTAGATAACAATAGGAAATTTTAAAAACCTCCCTAAAGTTTTTCTTTTCTGTGTCCCCATCCTCTGAGGCAAATGGAGAAAATACTTTCTAATAAAATGTCACTTCCCTTATGTTAAAGACGTCCCTGATTTGCATTTTATCCTGCTGATGTTTTCACAACTTCATTTCTTTTACAAAATTTCAGAACAGCAACGATAGGGTAAAAAAATAGAACATCATGAGTAAAAAAGGGAGTAAGAAGGTTTAGTGGCAAATAAATCAGTGCAGTGTTCCCTGGTGTTTTCTGGGCAAAGCACAGAAAATGCAGAGAAGTGGCTTTGCTTGTCAGGGAGATTGTGTTGTTGTGTTCATAAGGCTATCACAACTGGGAACACTGGCGATTTGTTTTCCACCTACTCAAATAACTAGTCTGACAAATTTTCCCACTCAACTGACCTTTGTTTAAGCTCTGCAAAGACACGACCTAAAGCATCTTTGGGACCATTCTTTTTTGATCTGTTGCTTTTATCCAAAGAATTGCAAACCATTTAACTAAGGGCTTAATTTATTCTATTTATCCCATGTGACTTTCCAATTTCCATTTTGATGTCACAGTGTCTTCTACAGCCCTCTTTTCTTCTCCTTCCAAATGTCACTTCTCCTCTCATCCCCACTCCCCCAGAGCCTCTCTTGAGAATCAGGCATGGCTCTGTCAACCTCCAGGAACTCTTATATTCCACTTTATCCTAGAGTTGTTATTGTTGATTTGCTAATTTCTCCAAGTACAAAGTCGCCTTAAATCTATCTTCCAGGACTGCTTTGTGTAAGCCAGTTTTTTCGATAGTTTGGAAATTACTGTCAGATTAACATGCGTAAGTAAATTCAAGACAATTATGGTCACACTAAACTTGGCAGTCTTAAAGAGTTTTCTTATAAATTTTAGCTATGTAGGAAAGAACGGAATTTCAGCTTTTGAAATCATAATTGATACGTTGTACACATTTTCATGAAGCTATTAAATTGTATCCCATGAGCAATAATTTCTTTCAAATGTTAAGTTATCAAAAACTAATAAGCTATACATGAGGATGTGTGGCCAACCAGAGAAGCATTTTTGCTAGCTCCATTGTACATGGAAAAGATGTTTTCCTAATACACACATTGGCCTTTTTCACTGGCCTCCTTATTTATTTTTTAAAGAATAATTTATTTAATTTTATTTATTCATTCATTTTATTTTTTAATTTGACCAGGAAGACACACAGAGAGAGAGAGATTGAGAGAGGGAGAGTGAGAAAGCAAGCCACCAGGTCCAAGACTCGAACCGTGGTCGGCCATGTGGAAGTCCAGTGCCCTTATCCACCACACCACCTGCTGGCCCTCCGTCTGGCATCCTTATTCAAACAGATAATCAGTATCTCTCTTTCTAATATTATTTTGAAAGTTAATAAAAGGATTTGGACCCTCATTCCCATTATTGTTTTAGAGTGTTTCTGGATTCTTCTATTTATCGTTGTTACCGTTGTGCTCCTTTTAACTTTGGAAGTAACCCATCCTGGTATTTCTATTTTAATGATATGTTTATGGGTCTGTCTACTCCTTAAATGGTGAGCTTACAAAAGCTGGGGTCATGTTTATTAATTTGGGGGCTTTCAATGCCTAGGACTGTACCTGGCAACCAGCAGATAATTAATTCCCACTTGCACACATGTCTAGTATAATGTGTTGGTCAAGTATTGTGTGACATTTTTAGATCCTTGGAGCTACGTATTAGAATTTGGTCCCTTATGTGGTTATAACTTATCTTTGCCCTTAGGATACAGATAGATAAATAGAAGAAAAGACTTAGTTTTGTAATGGAAAAGGTGTGCAGTAGTTGCTGCATTACCATTTGAAAGACTAGCATTGCTCTTCCCTTTATTTACTATCTGTGCAAACTGGGGACCCTTCAAATCCTGATGCTTTCTGCTGCAGGTTGCCTATGGAGAGAAATAGATTGAAGGGTTTTTTAATCAACTCACACTGGACTTGATTCCCAGGCACGGACAACATGAGCTTAATTATCTTGAGACATTTCAAAGGATGTTGACATTGTGTGATGGCAAACTGTCTGCAACTGACCTTTCAGAATGGGAAAAATGCTGTCCATGTTAGAACCGTATATTTTGCCAATAGATTTAGATTGGTCAGGTAGAAGCAAGTTTATTTGATTGTTAAGAGCATAAGGTAGTCTGATTTCTGGATTCAAATTTTTAACCTTAGTCTTACCAGGTATATGCCCATTAGGTACAGAGTTGTCTGTAATGATTGAGTAAAATGATTAGCATAATAATATCTAGAAAATGTGGTCATATGTCATCCAATATCCATTGAATGCCTGACATGTAGATACCAGAATAAGACAGACAAGGTTTTTCTCACCAGGGAGGTGAGATCTTAGTGACCCTCTACAGTTACATCATCTTAAACATTGAGGTTAATGCCAAACACAAAGCAGTTGTTATCATTACTGTTATTAAGGTAAGTAATTAAATCCACTGCCCTACACCACCTGAATTCCTGAATTACAGATCCCCCTCTCCACCGCCCCCCTTTTTTATTTTATTTTTTTGGTCAGAGAGTGTGTGCTGGCTAGAGAGAGAAAGAAAGAAAGAGAGTGAGAAGGAGAAAGCACTCCCCATTAGAACGTGTTCATGCCAAAATCCCTTCTCCTCCATTGCTCAATCTCATTAAGATTTAGAGTGTGCGTGCACACACACACACACACACACACACCCACACACACAAGCCTGAGACGCTTCCAAGCTACTAGAGCTGGGATTTGAATCACATGGTAAGCCATGTGGAAACCAGCTCCTTTAACCACAAGGCCACAGGGCTCGCCCACGGACCACTCTTATATTCCACTTCCCTCCAGACAGTCAGTAAAAATCTGCACTCCTCAAGTTTCATGTTGTTATTCTGCAAGGGGCAATAGCAAAAGTCTGCAAACATTTAAGTTCTTAAGCTTTGGGGAGTTTGAAATGCCAGGAAATATAGGAAAAATCAAACTCCATTCTTTCAAATGTACTGGTAATGTTCCCTGGGCTACGCTACCTTCATTTAGTCTACATTTCCCTTTTTGCAGGTTCTCATCAACCAACACTGGCGAAGGCACCGTTGAGTTTCTGATAAGGAGCTGAGTAGTCCCTGAGCACAAATAGGAAGACTGTGTGGGCAAAGGTATAGTGTTGTACCTTCCTGGACGACGGCCTTTCTTCATTTGGCAAAGTGATTCAGCTTGCATTTTTGAGGATGATGGGAAGCAATACTTAACTTTGTAACCTGGATTCATATCTTTTCTCTTAATGGCTCTAACAGGACAACTGAAATTTATATTGTCTGATTGAAAAGAGGCTTTCTTTGACCTAGACACGAAGTTAGTCTTCCAATACTTCCCTAGTCTCTGAACCATAAAGAATTAAATGTCTAGAATTTGTACCTTACAAGATAAAATAAATGAGATAGCTTTTTATTGGTAAACAATTAATAGCCTATTTAAAAAAAAATCCTGGAATAGAATTCTCTGATTTTTGTAGAGGGGCAATGTTTTATTTTGACCCTTTAGGACTTTCCACTAAAGATAGATTAATTGTAGAATATATTTCGGAAGTAGTATATTCAGGAATAAAAGAATGCAATGTGCAAGAGCTCAACTTGATAAAGAGGTTAATTGTGGTAATGCTTGGTGTGTAGATCTTTCTCTACTAGGAGTTTTGAAATTTAGAGAAACTCATTATATTTATAGTTGTCATTTAAAGAATTTAAAGGGATTATTAATATTCAGAAACATGTACTAATCTAAATAATGAAAGATTATTCAGCTCATGGTTTGCAAGTCGAAGGTCCAGGGATAATTCAATGGCTACAAAATAAGCATTGGTGTGGGAGCTAAACAAACTGGACTTAAATCCTGGCTCTTTCACTTACTTCTGTGACTTTAGATAAATTATTTCACCTTTATTTTCCTTATCTGAAAAATAAGGGTTATAGTATCTGGTGTTTTAATAGTCAGTATGGTTTGAATGTTCCCCCACAATTCATGTGCTGAGATTTGGTTGTAATAAAATTAAGAGGATGAAAACTTAGTTCAACTATGATGTTCATAGATGAGGTCTTTAAGAAAAGATTAGGATTAAAGTCACGAGGGCAGGGCCCCCATCATTAACCCAGGTGTTTGTAAAGGAGCTAATGAGAACAGATATACGTGATCGCAGACCATAGCCATATACACGCTTGCTTGCTACCATGTTGTCATGTAAATCAAAAAACCTGACTATCTGGTGCCCCTGGACCATGGACCTCCAACTGTGAGCTGAATAAACTTCTATTTCTATAAATTACTCAGACTCAGATATTTTCTATTATTAATAACAGAACAGACTAAAGCAGCAGAGAGAACAGAGAAATTAGGTTGCACATAACCACTCTCTTAGGAGTTTTAATAAAATACCTGGGGAAGCCAGCAGTTGGAGTAATGGCTATGTCGCTGGACTCCTATTCAGTCGACTGTGGTTTAAGTCCCAGACCTGATTGCTTAAACTCACACCAGGTGCCTGTGTGTGCGTGCCCAAGATCCCGAGAGGAGAATGGAGGAGAATGGATTGCGGCATGGCCATCCCCCCGGGGGGGGGTGATTTCTCGCTTTCTGTCTCTCTGTCTCTCTCTGTCTTTCTGGTGAACTCACGCGCCCTATAGCAAAAAAAAAAAAAAACCTCTTCAATGAATAAATGAAAGAAAGAAAGAAAGAAAGAAAGAAAGAAAGAAAGAAAGAAAGAAAGAAAGAAAGAAAGAAAGAAAGAAAGAAAGAAAAAGAAACACCTGGATTCCCAACCTGAAATTTTGATATAATTAGTCTTGGATGAGGCCAAAGTGCAGTGCTTTATAAAATCCCAGGCAGAGGGACCAGCAGTTAGCGTAATGGCTATGTCGCTGGACTCCCACGTAGTCGACCGCGGTTCGAGTCCCGGACTCGGCGGCTTAAACTCACGCTGGGCGTGTGTGCGTGCGTGCCCAAGATCCCGAGAGGAGAATGGAGGAGAAGGGATTGCGGCGTGGCCATCCCCCCTGGGGGGTGATTTCCTGCTTTCTATCTCTCTGTCTCTCTCTGTCTGTCTGGCGGCGCACGCGCCCTATAGCAAAAACCTCTCCAAAAAAAAGAAAAAAAAAAAAAATCCCAGGCAGACATGGTCCTATTCTTGACGGAGTTCATGACCATCACAGTAGAGGATACAAATGATATAATGAATGGAACTGAATAAGAGTACCGGAGTTAGAGAGATCTGTGATATCTTGCTAGTTGTGTGCCCTTGGGCCATACTTTAATTTTATCAGGTCCCACTTTCGCCAGGTAAAACGTAAACATTAAATGTTAGTGTTACTGTATTTTACTTACCTTAGTGCAGTGACTTAGGCTTTCCAAATAGTAGGTGCCCCTAAATGGTATTATTCACTATAATTTTTGAGGTATTAGTGGTCATAGTTTTAATGATTCCTCAAAAAGATGCTATGACTAATTGTTTGGATCTATAAAGACCTGTCCAATTGTAACTTTCAAAATTTTAAAAGCAAATGATGTATCTTTCCAAGGTTAAGACAAATCCCATTTCTATCTCATCAGTTTTGAGATGGGGCAGTTCTAGCCTCCTCAAGCCAACTCATTGCTTCCACTATGTCTATTCATTGCCATGAAATATATCCAATACTGATAGAATGGTCAGTACTCAGGATGCATCTGTACTTTAGTCTACAAATGTGGTTTAAACAGCATACATTCTTGTCCATTTTATTGCTAATAACAGAATTACCCAAGTCTAAATAACTTAAATAATGATAGATTATTCAGCTCATGGTTTGCAAGTCTAGGATGGAGGGGTCACCTCTGGTGAGGGTCTTCCTTTTAGTGGAGGGCACGACAGTGTGAACGATCAGGAGCAATATGACAATGTGCATCCATGTCTGTCTCCTTATAAAGCAATGAAGATCCATGGTGGGGAGGACCTCTGATGACTAATTTCCATCCCAAAACTCAACTATTAATCCCATAATCAGATTAAGCCTCCACCCTCTCAACACCTTTACAATTGCACATCCAGTTTTTACACACAAATTTTTGGCGACACATTCAAAGCATAACAATATCTACATGATTTTGTTGTCCATTTCCATCTTGCAGTTTTAGAGTTACATGGTATATCTTGGTATATGTGGTATATATGTAAGGCTATGTCAAAAAAAAAAAAAAAAGAAAAGAAAAAGAAAAAGGAAAGATGACTATAGACTGCTTCATCCAGATCAATTTCAATTATTCAGATTCTATTTCATCTCAGCCTAAATACTTACAAACCTAAGATTCACTTATAGTCTCTCTGTTCTTAGTTAAAATCACGGTCACTTTGCCTAAAGGAAAAACCTACTTTTCCCTGTTTTCTGTTTTTTTTTTTTTTTTTTTTTTTTTTTTAGAGAGGTTTTTGCTATAGGGCGCGTGCGCTCGCCAGAAAGACAGAGAGAGACAAACAGACAGAAAGCGAGAAATCACCCCCCAAGGGGGATGGCCATGTCACAATCCCTTCTCCTCCATTCTCCTATCGAGATCTTGGGCACGCACGCACACGCGCCCGGCGTGAGATTTAAGCTACCGTGTCCGGGACGCGAACCGCGGTCGACTACATGGGAGTCCAGCGACATAGCCATTACGCTAACTACTGGTCCCCCTGTTCTCCATTTTTACACTAAGTTACATAACATTACGGTTACAGCTTTTGGCTTACTATTTTAACCTTACATAAGCAGAAGGTGATTTTCACCATATCAGATCTGGTATTTATCATTTTTGGCAGTCTTCAATTACTAATGAAATTTCTCGGAATATTATGAAAGAAAGCCGTTGGTATATAGAACACTGCTGATTTATAGTACTAGATCTTGGTTTTAAAATAATCTGGTGGAACAATTTGTCGTAATTCTTATTTTCCTTTTGATTTTATACCTTAATGCAGCTAACATAAACACCTCAAATTGTGCCATCAATTAAAAACTAGGAATATGTTGGGAACCAGCAGTTAGCATAGTGGCTATGTCGCTGGACTCCCACGTAGTCGACCACGGCTTGCGTCCTGGACTCGGTGGCTTAAAACTCACGCCGGGCGTGTGTGTGTGTGTGTGTGCCCAAGATCCTGAGAGGAGAATGGAGGAGAAGGGATTGCAGCATGACTATCCCCCCTGGGGGGTGATTTCTCTCTTTCTGTCTCTATGTCTCTCTCTGTCTGTCTGGCGAGCGCACGGGCTCTATAGCGAAAACCTCTCAAAAAAAAAAAAAAAAACTAGGAATATGTTTATTCTATACACAGGCATAGTTGAGGATATGATTCCTCAGTACTTTTTCTTTTTCTGACTTCTTTGGTTTTCATCTCAAATCAAACCCATGCAAAAGCACTAAAGGAAGCTTCTTTGTCACAAAAACGTAAGATATGGTTATGAAATACAAAGCCTATTCTCTAAGTTATACATAAAACTCAGAATTGTGATTCACCACCAAGATACCCCTGTCTCAGGAGAAATCAGATTCTGATCACCTTAATTAATTAATTTCTTTTAGAGAGATTTTTAGCTATAGGACACATGCACTCACCAGAGATACAGAGAGAGACAGACAGAAAGTGAGAAACCACTCCCCAGGGGGAATGACCGCACCACAATCACTTCTCCATTCTCCTCTTGGGATTTTGGGCCTGGACTCGTATATGCCAGGGATCAGTTTTAAGCTGCCAGATCTGGGACTAAAACCACAGTCAACCTTGTGGGAGTCCAGCAACATAACTGTTATGCCTCTGCTGGTCTCGTCTTCTTAATTTTATGACGATAAAGTTGAGATACATCAGGTAAGAGTAGGCCTACCATCTCACAAAAACAGCTCTTAAACCTTATCATTTCCAGAACCTTATTTTGCTTTTCATTTTGTTTTCAGATGAAAATATTTGCTATTACATTTGGATTGAAAATTACTCTCTTTTCAATACCATGTTCATCATGAGACTCTGCCAACCCACTCAATCCCACTAAATCTAGAAGGAACTCAGCACTCCTGTCATCTTTTTCTAAACCATTAATCCAGTTTCAGCTTCTTATTTCATGTGATTTTTTTCCACTTGAGACAGGTTGGGCTATTTGTAGTATCCTAAATGGCCTTCATGATGCATAACCTATGCATTTATATACACTGTGAAAAAAAATACGTATTAAGGCTGGCCCCCAGATTATGACACAAAACTCCTAAGCACCTTTGTAATTTTTGAACAAGAAGGGTGCTAGAAGAATCTTTGTTTTAATGTTGGGCCTCTGCCTCAGTTCCTGACACAGAGATCCTAAATACCTTTGTACACTGGGTGCTAGGAGAATCTTTGTTCTAATATTTTGTCTGCCATTTTCTGACATAGACTTTTAAATCCCTTTGAATTTCCTGAGTGATAAGAGCATCTTTTCTTCTAATGAGATGAGTGTTTGTGGGGCTCCTGGATGGCCTAAGGATAGAGTCTGATTGCCACGGGAACCAACCATGTCATTAAAGAGTTGACATTTCAGTCTCACCATCCCAACCACCAGGAAGAATACAGATTGAAGTGATATTATCATTTTTCCAATGGCCAATGTGATCAGTTATGCCTGTGTAATGAAGACCTAGAAAAGTCCAAAAGGAAAGGGTTCAGACGAGCTGTCGGATAGCTGAACATGGTTCTTCAAGGATGGTGTACCCAGAGATGGAGGGTAATGTTTAGGGGTGTTAATTCCATGAGGGGGGAATTTTGGGGGATCATTTTGGAGGCTGGCTAACACAAGGACCATATTTTATATTATTTCACCTTTCCTCATTCAACTGTTAAAAAAGTTAATAAGGACTAAATGTAGTAGCATATCAAATACCCTTGATGTAGGTATGGATAGTGCCTTTTTAAAAATCTGCCATAGAGTACATGCACTTTCCTGAAAGAGATAGACATAGACATAGACATAGACATAGACAGAGACAGAGATAAAGAAAGAAAACATCTCTTCTCCCCCCCCCCCCCCCCGCCCCCAGGAGGGATAGCCATGCTGTAATCCCTTTTCCTCTATTCTTCTTTCAGGATTTTGGAGACAGACACATGCATCCAGCATTTCTCTCAGGAGGTCTGGGACTCGACCTACACCATCAGCCATGTGGCATTCAGCCACCTGAACCACCATGGCACCAACTGGCCCAATGATGCCTTTTTTAGAAACTGACAAGTGTAAATAGAAACAAGCATAAGCATAAATAAATATAATGAGTATATTATACTATAATAACAATGATAAAAATATGATACCTAACAATTACATAATACTTAATAGGAGTCATGCGGTTTCCTAATGACTTTCTCTATATGAATGCATTTAATTCTTACAACAAACCTGCAAGGCAGGTACTATTTTTCTCCCTATTTTACAGAGGAAACTCAGGTACAGAGAAGTTAAGTAAGCAGTGTTGTAACGCTGTCTGTTAAAGGCTTGTAAGACTAAATATGTGGGTAGTGAAAGGGGAATAGCAAGGGACAATGGCATGAGTAAGAGGACTTTTGCTCAAGGACTGAGGAGCACTTATAGCTGTGATCCAGGACCGGAGGGCAGGGTGCACAGATGCAAGAAATAACAAGCAACACCATTTTAGCTTTCATGATATTTTAAATGCAACCAATTAAATTTTAAAAATCTAGATAGAAACCAGTAGTTGGCCTAATAGTTATGTTGCTGGACTCCTATGTGGTCAACCACAGTTTGAGTTCAGGATCTGGTGGTTTAAAATGCACACCAGGCACGTGTGTGTGCATGCCCAAAATTCCAAGAAGAGAATGGAGAAGAAGAGATTGCAGCATGGTCCCCCTCAGCATGGGGGCTGATTTCTTGCTTTCTGTCTCTCTGTCTCTCTGGTGAGTGCACAAGCCCTATAGCAAAGCCTCTCTTAAAAAAAAATGGATATATGATTTTATGTCATTTCCAAAATGGTCAATAAATCTCATTACATATTTTAGATTGGTTTATTAAGCAGAGAATAATCGAACATCTACAATGCATAGGTCCTGTGGAAGGAACTATAATATAGTGTAAGCCAATAAAACAAAACTTCCTGTCCATGTAGAGCTTATATCTCCTGGGGAAAGAGAGACATCAAACAAGATAAGTTAATAGAATATATAATAGATTAGATATTGATAAGATCTAAGGGTAAATAATAAGGAAATGGAGATAAGAAATGCCAGTGGTGGGGGAAGAGGGAACCAGAGTATCCAGAGAGATCTTACTGAGCAGGTGACTACTGAATACAGGAACTCATAGAAGTAAGAAAGCTAGATCTGGAGAAAAAGCTTTCCAGCAGAGAGACCAGGAGTACATACTCAGAGGTACACACATGTAAAGCAATTTTGAGGAACAACAAAAAGAGCAGTGGGATTAGAGCAGAGTAAATAAAAAGAGAGAACCAGTAAATGGGTTAAGAGCAGAAGTCCCCAACCCTCCTCTCAGACCGTACCAGTCTGCCAGGCCTCTCAGCAAGGGTTGGGGTACAACCAAGGCTTTGACTGTGTTTGAAGCCACTCTCTATGGATCACATTGCCACCTGGGCTCCACTGCCTGTTGGACCAGCAGTGGTATCAGATCCACATGGGAGAGCTGTATGATTGTTTCATTGTATTGCAATGTGACAGTGGTGGAAATGGGGTACACGGTGGATGTGGTTCACTTGGGTCATCTCAGGACCAACATCTCTCCTTCCCTCTCCCCATCCATGGAGGGATTGTCCTCTACTAGGCCAGATGGTGGAGCCATAAATTTGAGGACCACAGGTTTAGAGCATTAACGCATGGGAGAGTGAGCATAGACTGCAAGGGTGCAGTAAGAGATCAATAGAGAACAAGGGTGGAAGCAGTGAGCCTGTTGAGAGCTATCGTAGCAATCTAGGCAAGATGTGATTATGCCAAGGATGATGAGAAATGCTAGAAGAGGGGCCGACAGGTGGTGTGGTGGTTAAAGATACTGAACTCCCACATGGCCGACCACGGTTTGAGTCCTGGACCTTGTGGCTTACTTTATCACTTTCCCTCTCTCTCTCTAATCAAACTGGAAAATTATAATGATAATAAATAAAGTTAAATAAAAAATATTTTTTAGCAAAAAATGGTAGAAGAAATGGAACACCCATTTAAAGATAATTAGCTCTTTTCTTTTTTCTAATCATGATTGGGATACTGAAGGAATAATAGTGATTAAAGATGACGGCTACGATAGAGTAGAATGATGGTATCCTGACAGTAGAATTGGTGTTCATCTAAGACTCTTGTTGATGGTTTTGGAAAAAAATAAAAATAAAAATAACTACTACTGCAGAAAGAAGTCAATTTAAAACAAAAGGGATCTTGATGATCTACTGAACTATGGGCAAAAAGTTCAGAAATGTAAAAAATTTAAAAGGAAAAGAGTACTATGAAGGTTTAGAAGAGTGTTCTTTTAAGAAATGCTGATTGATGATCAAAGGAAAGCGAGGCAAATTCTCTTGGCAGTTGAACAAAAAGGTAAGTGAATAAATAAAATGAAATAAAACCAGCCCAGATCAGAGAACAGATTTGTTAAATAAAGTAAACCTATTTCTAGAATTTTCAGCTCTTGGAAGACACATATTCAGATGTTAAGCCAAAATCATAATGGATATCAGTATTTTCTTTCTTGAGCAGAAATAGGAGAGCCAATGGAATGTATATAATAATACATAATCCTGAAGTAGTGAGAAATGTAATGTAATTAGTCTGCCATCCCCAGTTTGGTCCAAATATCTTACTAGTATAAGACTCTCTCTAAATGATCACTCAATCTACAAACAATTAAGTGCCTACTGCACACCAAATGCTAATGAATTGTTTCTAAAACCTTTTCAGCATATGAAATCAATAAGTCTCGAATGAAATAACATAAAATTTAGTAGTCTAGATCTGGAAAGAATCATGGAGATAATTTAATCCATCCTTCTTGACCCTCACCCATTTGATAGATGAAATAAATGGGGCATATAGAAGTGAAGCAATTTACTTAATGTCATATGGTTACTTAGTTTCCACACTGGGATGGAAAAACAGAGAACTCTTCTACTCTTGTTGTATTTATATCATTCTACTATAACCACAGTCACATCAAAAATTAACTGGTGGTTGGTGCTCATTTTTCTGTCAAATCATTAGAATGCATGTGTTTCCTATTAGGATTTATGTTGGCACCAACCTACTGTTTGGTGAGGACAGGTATGAAGATATCATTTCCCTCTCCCGTTATGGAAGTAAGTACAAATCATGACCATACTATCCCTGAAGTGGAAGGGAGAGGTTCAGAGAGCCCCCTACAGACAAGTCTATTCTATTCCCATCTGCATCCTCAATGGCCATCTGGTACCTCATACATAAAAGACACTCAATACATTTTCACTAAATACATGAGTAGATTTCTCTTCCCTTCATGTCAGCCAAACCTAGAAACCCAGCAAAGGGTAAATCTCACGGATTAAATTGGAACTGCAGCTTGCAATGTCTCCCGGGTAGCGTATCTGCCTGTGGAAGATACAAATGGAAGCTTTTAAAGAAAAATCTATATGTCCATTTAATAATTTTTAAAAATCACAATGGAGACTGTCAAAGACAGAAGGACTAACTCTGCTTCAACCTAGACCAACATACAGGTAAAGAGAGAGAAAAAGAATGTGCGGCAGCGTTCTCCTCCAGATGTAAGAGGAAAGGAAAACGATGTGCGTGCTGGTGGAAGAAAGAACTGACACAGTGCAGAAAGAAAACCAAATGCAGGGTGCTCTTCCTTTTAACTCTGCCTGTGATGGACCTTCTTCCTACTGTATGTTGGTTCAAAGTACCTTTCTGGGCCTGTGTCTTTTGAAAATCTGGTTTCCATGAAATTCTACTTACTAAGTCATACTTCTAATCCTTAAGCTACATACAAGGCTCCAAACGATCCATTTCAAGGGGAAAAGGAAGTAATATAAATGTGGCCCCCTAATGCAACAGCAGAGCATGCATAGACACTGTGTTCTCTACTATCAGCACACAACGGAAACTGTATCTGTTATTGCAACATTTATTTTTCAAAATGAAATTTGACCAATTCTCAGGCTTTGAAATCTGTGTACTTTGTCAAGGCACTCACTTTAAGGTTTCGTACAAAGGGGCTTCCCTTACCCCAGAGCTGCCTGGCTGCCAGAGGGCAGCTGACCCTAGTGCTCAGCAACCATCTACTTCCTTCTGTCCCACCATGGACACGTAACAACTTACTGTCAACTAAGTGACCATTAAGGAGTCTCTTTTCTTTCTTTATCTTTTATTTATTTATTTATTTATTTATTTATTTATTTAGAGTTTTTCGCTATAGGACGTGTGCGTTCGCCAGAAAGACAGAGAGAGACAGAGAGATAGAAAGCGAGAAATCACCCCCCAAGGGGGATAGCCACGCCTCAATCCCTTCTCCTCCATTCTCCTCTCGGGATCTTGGGCATGCACGCATGCGTGCCTGGCGTGAGTTTAAGCTGCCGGGTCCAGGACTTGAACCGCGGTCGACTATGTGGGAGTCCAGCAACATAGCCATTACACTAACTGCTGGTCCCTATTTATTTATTTATTATCTTTCCAGAGGATGCATGTTCTGGCCAGAGAGACAGCAAGAGAGAGAGAGAGAGAGAGAGAGAGAGAGAGAGAAAGCACCCATCAATGGGGCAATGTCATACCCTAATTTCTTCTCTCCTCCCGTTCTTCATCCCATCAGGACTTTGGACATCCATGCACACAAGCCCAGAGTATTTCTGAAGCTGCTAGGACTGGAAATCACAAGACTGGCCACGTGGGATTCTGCTTCCCAGTAGTAGGCACCAAGGCAGGCTCATAATGGAGTCTTTTTTAAAGAATATTTCAAAAAAATTAATTTGGGGACAAGTCACAATGGTTAAGCTCTACGCATATGGAGTCAGATACCACATGGCCAATTTAGTGCAAATCTGGTTCCAGTGACTTGAGAAACACATTGGGCCCTTAGGTTTGTGTACCTAGTATCTTGGCATGACAGAGAAGAGAAATAGAGGAAAAAGGTACTGAAGTATAACTACACTCTATTGGTTTCTCTCTCGTGTCCTCTGGCAAAAAAAAAAAAAAAAAAAAAATTATAAGAGAGAAAACTATATGAACCCTCAACAGGTCTCTTGCTGCAATTCTCCCTTAGTCTTTCAGAGCCAGCCAGAATCACAGATGCAGATGTTCAGATTGACTTGAGAACTGAATCAGTCTTCCATATGGCTCCCACCACTGTAGAGTATCATATTAACTCTGCACCACTGCAGCTGGGTAAAAAATAAAATTAAAAACAACTAAAGATCAACTTCTATTTTATATATTTTTCAACCTCAACTCATTCTCAATACGAAGGAAAATGCCTATAATCATAAAGAAAGGTTACTAACTTCTTGAGTCTCTTGGTTGAACACAGGAGGATATGTGCATGAGCATAGGCACACATCATGGACAAGGAGGGCCATAGCTTACTCTTTGCTTACCTCATCTTTGCTTGGATCCACTGCTAGGACAACATGAGTGAGGTCCTTGGTTTGGGTACAATATTTAAAAGGAATCCCCCCCATTTTTTTTTTTTTCCCACAATGAGGGTAAGGATCAGTAATATTGCTATATCTAGCTGCCTGGGAGTCTAAGGTGAAAGGAAAAATCAGTAATACTGATCTTGTTTATCTAATATATTGGAGCTTTTTTTTTTTTTTTTTGAGAGAGATTTTCGCTATAGGGCGCGTGCGCTCGCCAGACAGAGACAGACATAGAGACAGAAAGTGAGAAATCACCACCCAGGGGGTATGGTCACGCCGCAATCCCTTCTCCTCCATCCTCCTCTCGGGATCTTGGGCACGCACGCACACGCGCCCGGCATGAGTTTTAAGCCACTGGGTCCGGGACACGAACTGCGGTTGACTACGTGGGAGTCCAGCGACATAGCCATTACGCTAACTGCTGGTTCCCAATATTGGAGCTTTTTTTTGGCTTCTCTGAAATTTGGCCCTTGAGTGAAGATGCCTCACTCCTCTCATTTGACATACCTTACCCTAGTGTTGATGCAACTCAGATAATTCTGCTTTTATCAGAGGGTATGCAAGGATATTCAAGTCTTCAAGGTTCCATTCTATGATTTTAGTTTCTCAGTGAACAGTAGGAATGCTCAGATGCTAAATAACCCCTCTGAGGGGACCGACAGATGGCGTAATGGCTACATCACTGGACTCCCATGTAGTCGACCACGGTTCGAGTCCCGGACCCGGTGGCTTAAACTCACACCAGGCATGCCCAAGATCCCGAGAGGAGAATAAAGGAGAAGGGATTGCCACGTGGCTATACCCCCTGGGGGGTGATTTCTCACTTTCTGTCTCTGTCTTTCTAGCAAACACACGTGCCCTATAGCAAAAACTTCTCAAAAAATTTAAAATAAAAAATAACCCCTCTGAAAGTATGATTATGTGAGTTTCAGAAGGATGATGGAGAAGTTAAGAAGAAAGTGAACAAGCTTTGAAATATACCACTATGGAAATCTAAGGCTCGAAAATGTATTCCTATTCAGAACTCATCTCTACAACATCCACATGGAGACACATCTGCAGTGATGGAAAATATGCTATTTCTAACACAGCCCATTCTAACTGAGATTTCTTAGAATGTTCTTCCTTACAGACTCAGATTTGAGTTCCTCTTCTTGAAGTTTCACACTTTGGCTCACTTTGAATTCCCTAAGCTATTAATTAACATGAGGCATCTTCTCACGCTACTAGACAGATCCTTTTAAAAGGTGAAGGCAAAGGGACCAGCAGATGGTGTAATGGTTACATTGCTGGACTCCCACATGGTCGAACGCAGTTCAAGTTCCAAACCCGGTGGCTTAAAACTCATGACAGGAGTGTTTGAATACTTACCCAACATCCTGAGAGGAGACTAGAGGAGAAGGAATTGTGGTGCAGCCATCCACCCTGGGGGATGATTTCTCTCTCTCTCTCTCTCTCTCTCTCTCTCTCTGGAGAGCACATACACCCTATAGCAAAAATCTCTCTCTAAAAAAAGAGTTGAAGGTGGATAAAAGGTAGCATTCTTTTGAAGCAGCTAGTTACTAGGTTTCCTTTCAGACATTCATCCTAAAGAAAAAATGACTAATTTCCTGTTGTTATGGAACTTGAACTTCATCAAAACACAAGTGAAGGTCCTGGTAGACATCGCCAACATAATTCAGTGCTCAGATTGTTTTCTTAAGGTTGAAAATGCTCTGATCTTCTCAATCCTGTCTGGTCCTCACAATCTTGTCATGCAGTTTAAATAATATGAATGTTTAAAATCAATAGTTCAGAGATTTATATCCTTAGATCTGGGATGGAGCCCAGGCATCTTTGTTCTTTGAAAGCTCCTTAGGAGATTGGAATGTACAGGTGGTAGAAATCACTTCAGTCCTACTTCTCAGCTGAACTGGAGCATCCGTTTGCCCTTTACTTCCTCCAGCTCAGGCGTCCAAAACTACAGGTTAAAATATATATTTACTTTTATTCAGTAAGTTCCCTTTCCTTACTTAAGCTTCTGCCGAAAGTGCAATAATTGTTTTTATTGTTAAAAAGAGATTATGTCAAGATTGACTGCTTTTCTTAGATTGCTCCTAGGGTAAAAAAATGCGATAAATATGTTGGTACCTAAAGCAATATGTGACAGGTGTTCCAGAAATCAGAGAAATCTCAGTGAATTTTCTGGATTTCAACTGAGGGAAAACACTTATTTATCTTGCAAAACGGTATAATTAAAGATAATGATAATAATACCTTGCACTGAAACTTTGTACCTGTGTTCTTATCTTTTGGGGGCCTCGTGAAAACTCCATGATAAAAGAAAGAAATTTATCAGTGTGCCTACTTTGGTGACCTATTCATGTCAAATACAAAAGCTCAAAAAGCTCAAAAATTTCATGGAAAATGTATATTATAAAAAGACTATGCATGAATTTAAAAAACATGCATCATAATAAACTTGTACTTTGATTGCATTTTTCTACAACCTTTTAAAAATCCTTTCAGAGACTGGCATTCTAATGCTGATTTACCAATTGTATTTTGTAAGAGCTGCCATAATCATGTCTCTATTAAAAAAATGCTATAAAATATTTTACCAGTTTAAGAAAAAAATATTAATTCAAAACAGGAGATTTAAAAAAAATGAGATTAACCAGGTTTGTAAGATCTAATATTTTTATTGGGGTTTCAATTTGATTAAAAGATAAGAAATATTTCTAATTATTATTTTAGAATAAGCATTCATCAGCTTAATGAAATGTACTGTACCTGATTAATAGATGATTTCAGACACGAAAGCCAAGTTCTACAACAGGAGAGAAAAGCACGTGTGGTCTTGCTGGCTGTTTATTTGGGCAGGATGAGAAGCACTATGAAGTCTGGCTGTATTCCCTATTTTTAAACTATTTTCCATTTATAAGCACATAATAGCCACAAGGAAATGCCTTCAGGTTTTCTATGCTTCCCTGAATTGGTTCTTTCAAGAGAGGATAACTGATAGTTCAAATGTATGTCTTTAATTGAGAGTAATTTTTCAATTCTAGGATTCATTATGCTTACAAGCAAAGGTTGCGTGCCAAACATTGTGCTGGGAACTCAAGATTCAGAGATGAATCAAATGTATCCCTTCCTCTCATGTGTCTTTTGTGAAAGTCTAAAAGAGATGACAGTTGTACAATAGCGCTAATCTACTGCACATCCAGGTAGCTTCTGCCTGTAGCTTTCGTCTTTCACCAATAAGCCACAACTTCCCTTACTAATTAGGAGGCTGAATTAAGCCCTGGTATCTAAGACCGAGAATCGTAGTTCTTGAGCACTGATTACTTTAAATATTTCAAAATGGTCTATAGTAGCCTAGCTGCTGGTGGTGGTTTTATTTTGAGTTTGTAACAAATTATAAAATTAATAACCTTTACAGAGAAGTATCTCGATTTTAGAACAAAGAGCATTACTGTCATGCATTCTAAATATATCGATTTAATTAACCCCACTGTGTCACTTGTCAAATAGCTTGAGGAGTTACATGTACAGGAATTCATCAAAGCAGGATGTATTTCTATGTTCAGAACTGACATGTGGGGGGAGAAAAAAGATCTCTGCCTGTATACGCTAGATTCTGGTAAGAAAATCAAGGCTGATTTGAACTCTCTGAGTCATAATCTAATTTCATTGTACATGCAGGTTCTCCTTGGTCATTTCCTGCGAGCTAGAAGGATATGCATTGTCGACTCGATGTACAAAATTATCAGTGAAGGGAGTAAAAAGGAGGCATAAATGTGAGAAATTTTCACAGAAACCCTCCATGCTACAGTTGTCCAGCATGTCATGTTGGATTCATTTTGACAGAAATGGCTTTCACGGAATACCCAGCAGACACGTTCCCACAGGCTGTTTTGCCATCTGTAGTATTAAAGAATATCCATTATGGGTGCCTGGGGGCTAATCTTTTAGAATTGATTACAAAATGTTCATGATGCATTACCCAAAGTGGAATTATTGGCTTTAATTTTCCAAAAAAGAAATTTAACCAATAGACTTTTAAAATCAGAAACAAAGAAAAAAAACTGTGTGTGAGACTTCATAACTGGATTGAAAGCACACACACACACACACACACACACACACATATTTGTTCATGATAAATCTCTGCTAATAGACATTTTTTGACCTAATGATGACCATAGAAAATGTATACATAAAGTAATCATCTGTAGATTCTCCTTGATGTATTTATGCAAAGAGGCATATCTCATAACTCACTAGTATCACTCATAAAAAGGAATAATGAAGTCTTGTCTTACTTAAATGTAGCGTTCAAGTGCATTGCAATTGCAATGGAAAGCAGTAAACGTATCCTGAAATCCTGTAATATGAGATACATCTACTTCTCTCTGTTTAGAAAACAATAAGATTATATGGATACTTCATTTCCTTAAAATTGTAAACCCGTTAGATATTAAGACCAGGTTATTTAAGCATAATTTTATAAATTAAGTTTTTTTGTTTTTTTAGAGAGAGATTTTTTGTTTTAGGGCTCTTGCTTTTGCCGGAGAGAAAGACAGAAAGCAATAAATCATCCCCTCCCAGGGGATATCCCCCAGGGGGATGACCACAATGCAATCCCCTCTCCTCCATTCTCTTGGGACTCTGGGCACGCTTGCATGCTCATGTGCCCAGTGGGAGTCTCAAATCCCTGGGTCTAGGACTCAAATCACAGTTGGCCACATGGAAGTCCAGTGCCTTAACCACTATGTCACTTGCTGGCTTCAGGTTTTGCTTTTTATAAAAATAGTCCCCAAAATGTTGGAGACACCTATATATCATTGTAGCTGCAGAACTAGTACTTGCAATTGTAGGCTTAGATATTCACAAGCAATATTTTAAGTAGCTTCCAAAATGATTATTTTAGTTTTTCACTTTCTCTTATATGCAATATTTTTGGACTCCACATAAAGCACAATTGTGCAAACCTATTTTCAGTCTTCAAGGACAAATTATTTTCCAATATGTTATAAAAAGAAATTGATGTAACTATCTCAATTAGAAGCTCAATTGCTGTCCTCTGTGAATCAAAAAGACTTGATTTGGATCCCAGACTGATTCTACAGGTCATTTGATCACTGAGCTGTCACTCCCCCTAAGGAAACATAATATACACCAGATTAGTTTGATCATAGTATATACATACAACATACCTTGTGTTCCATTGAACTAAATGTCTTCGACAGAAGACCAAATATTCATTTGAGTATAATTTTGGCAGGTCCTTTTACTTTGAGATAGTTTTAAGTGTTGGACATTTCTTCTTTCCTGGGTGGACATTTTTTGTTTCTCTGACCTTCTGATGTCCAATACCATTTCTTAAGAGAGAATCATTTTTTATTCCATTACTGTCTCAGTCTTAGTGCAACAGTGAGTCAAAGGACTCTTCACTCAAAGACTGCAGCAGGGTTGCATCAGGTGTTTCTCCCTGTTCAAGAAGAGGCATGAGACATGACTGTAGGACTCTCCATCCGGGACTTTAAAATTGGTGAACAGTGAAATAAGAAATGAGACAATGAGAGGATTTTAGAGTCACTTAGCCTTAGTGTGCTAATCAGATAGTGTCTGTATTTTCTGTTGCTGGACCCTGGGTTTGCTTTTACTAAGTCAAAATCTCAATCTTCACTGCAGTTTTTGTGGCTCCCAATATCTTTCCAACCCACACTAGTTGCTGAAGTCAACCAGAGTCTTGTTCATTTTGCCTGCAAGCAAAGAATTCCCTCATTAATGTCCCCAGTAATTTTTCCTTTGTTTCTAAGTTTACTTTCCAGAATTTGCTCTTCTTTACAGACCCAGTTTTTAAATATAAAATCCTACCTCTTACTTAACTCTCTTCTTGTGGATAAATATGCTTCCTACAACTGTTACTTAGATGATTTTATTTCAAAAGTTTAGATGATACTGTTCATGTTTCTTCTTTGGAGAGTGGTCTCATAGGCCATTAGTTCTATAAAATATACAAGTCTTTGCCACCCCCTTCTGCTTTTTGGAGGGTAATGAGCTGGTTTCAGTCCCACTACCTTTATAATTATGTGACTATATCTATTCAATTTCTAAACAAAATATAAGATTAAATTTCACTGTTAACATGTTATCTAATGAATTATAGTCATTGATTTGATATACATGTTTTGGTTTAGATGAAATATATCATTTCTTTTACATATCCATTAAAGTAGCTGATAAATGTGTTGCATATTCCTGGTTCCTGTAGCATACTACCAATGCTCTGCTTGTGGTTCACAATGATTCAATCATCAGTGGCTTTTGATGAGAGCAATTTTTTTTTTGAGAGGGATTTTTGCTGTAGGGTGTGTGTGTTCTCCAAAAGACGGAGAGAGACAGAGAGACAGAAAGCAAGAAATCACCCCTCTCCCCAGGGGGATGGCCACGCCGCAATCCCTTCTCCTCCATTCTCCTCTCAGGATCTTGTGTACGCATGCACACATACCCGGCATGAGTTTAAGCCACCAGATCTGGGATTCGAACCACTGTTGACTACATGGGAGTACAGTGACATAGCCATTACACCAAATGCTGGTCCTGAGAACAGTTTTAAAAGCTTTGAATTACTTAAGATACCTAGTCACTTAAACATACCTCAGCATGTATAGGTAAATCTGCTGAATTTCAACTCAGTCCTTATTTCTTATTTCTTCATGATCCTCAATATGACATTAAATATTTCTTTCTTTCTTTTTTTTTTTTTTTTTTTGAGAGGTTTTTGCTATAGGGTGTGTGCGCTCGCCAGAAAGGCAGAGAGAGATAGAAAGTGAGAAATCACCCCCCAGGGGGGATGGCCATGCCGCATTTCCTTCTCCATTCTCCTCTCGGGATCTTGGGCACACACACACGCGCGCCCAGAGTGAGTTTAAGCCACTGGGTCCGGGACTCGAACCGCAGTCTAGTATGTGGGAGTCCAGCGACATAGCTATTATGCCAACTGCTGGTCCTGATATTAAATATTTCTATTAAATCAATAGCTAGTATCAGAAATTAAAGGGATAAATGTGGCATGGTTACTTAATAATCACAGGCACAGGCCCAGCCGCAGTGGAGCAGAATCAGGTGCTGGAATCATATGGGAGGGACCAGAGTTTGAGTCCCAGGTCCACCTGGACAAGCTGGATATGCCCACATGTGCTGCCATGATCCTAGCTGACTGAGAACCAAGGGGAGGAAAGATTGTGCCATGGCCCTATCAAGAGTTTCTGTCTCTCTCTTTCAAGAAAGAAATCATCTTAAAAATGAAATCACAGGGAACCAGCAGTTAGCATAATGGCTATGTCGCTGAACTCCCACGTAATCGACCGCGGTTCGCGTCCCGGACCCAGTGGCTTAGAACTCACGCCGGGCGCGTGTGCGTGCGTGCCCAAGGTCCCGAGAGGAGAATGGAGGAGAAGGGATTGCGGCGTGACCATCCCCCCGGGGGGTGATTTCTCGCTTTCTGTCTCTATCTCTCTCTCTCTGTCTGTCTGGCGAGCGCACGCACCCTATAGTGGAAAAAAAAAAAAAAAAAAAAAACCTCTCCAAAAAAATGAAATCACAGACACAATATGACATATAACTGAATCAAGTTTCAGAAGCAAGATTTATCCTTGTTATATGCAATGCATTCTGTTTCTGTTCTGTTCCATTCTATAAAATTCCCTTTCTATGAGCTAGTCATTTATAATTAATCGTTTTGGTGGCTTAAATTAAAATCAGTATCAGTTTCTTAATATCATACTATAATTACACAAGATGTTACCATTGAGGAAACTCAGTCAAGGCTATGAGAGATCTCTTTGTATCATTTTGTACAACTGCATCTGAGTCTACAATTTCTCAAGGTTTAAAAAGAGAAATTAAATTATGAACTACTATATTTATTTTGTGATTCACTAATGATTCATCAAGAGAGATTTATAAGACACTGTAATAGAGATATTTATAAATTGGCAATGAATTAAACAACAGTGATTGGTTTCACCATTATTTTTCATTATTATTATTAAAAATTCAGTCACTACAATATGATAAGAAAAAGAATATAATATTGGAAAGAAGACTAAGATAATTTCCAGATCGTACCATTATTTTCAGACAAAAGTGTTAAAAGTATATTTGGAAAACTGACAAAAATAGGGCAAAATGATTTGTGAAAGAAAATATTTGAATAACCAAAAACATTGTTCAGTCTTCCTATAAATAAAGATATTGGTTTGGGTTCATAAGTAAATACATTGTAAGAAAATTTATAACATTTAATTTTTCCATGATTATTGCAGGTATGATATCAGTATAAGTCTTTTAGAAAGCAATAATACAACTGTTAACTTGCATAGCTTTAGTTCACATTTTTGTCTCAATACATATTTGCTTTGGAATTCATTCTAAATGCATTATGAACTAAGTAAGGATTTATATGAAAAACTGTTGCAGCTAAAGTTATAATAGTACATAATAAACAAATGAAGTCTTAATCTGAATGTCTAACACTGGCATTCTATTTAAATACATTTATGGAAGAATCATTTATAGTCATATTGCTTTCTATTAAGAGTATTTAATAATAGGAAAAATACTCGAATGTAATATTATGACCAGAAGGAAATGTATTAAAATATTAATAGCTGTTATTTTTGGGCAAAGACATGTAGCTAATTTTCCTAGTACTTTTGTAATAAATCGATTTATCTGGAGTGGTTCAGACTCTGTTCAATAAAATGCTTATATTAATCAGCAGGGGCTACAAAACAATGTACTACAGACTGGGTGGTTTAAACAACAGTAACTTATTTTCACACAGTTCTGGAGGCTGGAAGTCCCAGGTCAAGGTTTCAGCAGGGATGATGTCATTGTGAGGCTCCCCTCCTGGCTTGTAAATGGCTGCCTTCTCTCTTTGTCTTCACATGGTCTTTCTTTCATGAATGTCTGTGTTCTCTTCTTACAATCTCATATTGGATTAGAGACCAGCTTAAAGATCTCATCTAGTCTTTTTTTTTTTCCTTTATTTAATTTAGTTTTTTCCTTTATTATTATTATTTATACATTCAATTGCTATACATCATTTAGATTGTAAAAAGTCTTTACTCAGCATGATATACACCTCAGTCCAGTTGAGAACACTGTATACATCCTCATCAACAGCTAATAAACCATATCTGTGTCCCTCAAATATCTTACCTCTCCATTCCCCCCCAAATGATCTTTCCTGTACTTTTCCCCCTCCCACGCGCTCCTTCTAAATCTTAATTACCTTTTCAAAGCTCTATCTTTAAATACATTCACATTGTGTGGTGCTGAAGGGTTAGGGCTCCAGTGTGTGAATTCAGAGGGACCATCATTCAGTTAATAACTGTGGTCTAGACAGATCAAATGGTTCCAAATACACCCATGCCATTCTGCAATTATGAAAATAGATTGTCATATTCTGTAATTATAAAAGGTAGGTTATTTGACTCTGCTTGATGTAAAAGCACCATAACAGCTGTGACACATCAAGTTGGGAGACATGTTATCTAAGATGATGATACAGATACTGGCATGGACGACTTATCAGATTCTATATATCTAATAAGATATACTAGTAGGATAGAAGACTAATTCAGAGGCTTCTAAATATGAATGGTTAGCCTGACTATATAAACCTCAGCTGTCTAGAAGGATTCCTTCTTGAGGGCTCTGGAAATCAGCTATTATATATGGACCACTACAGTATATTTTCTTTTAGGACAGAAGATGGAATTTATGTAAAGATTTTTTTTTTTTTTCTTTTTTGGAGAGGTTTTCGCTACAGGGCGCATGCGCTCACCAGAAAGACAGAGAAAGACTAAAGATTTTTTCTTATAAAATGATATTAAATATAGAAGAAAAGAAAAACTTTTAATTTTCATTCATAGAATGTGCATATTAGCCAAAACATAGAAGGAATATCTTAATTTCTGCATTAGTAAACTAAGGCATCTAAAGGACTCACATTTGGAGGTTGGCATGACATTATCTGAATAGGAAATTCCATCACTTCATTAACCTGAAGCCACAAGGAGGAATAAAAAGATTCCCAGGGTTCATAGTCACTTGGTTTGAGAAGATCAATTCACACATTCAAAACTCAAGTCTGCACTATTAAAGGCATGGGGAACCAGCAGTTAGTGTAATGGCTATGTCACTGGACTCCCATGTAGTTGACCGCGGTTGGCGTCCTGGACCGGGTGGCTTAAAACTCACGCTAGGCGCGTGTACGTGCGTGCCCAAGATCCTGAGAGGAGAATGGAGGAGAAGGGATTGCGGCGTGACCATCCCCCCTGGGGGGTGATTTCTCGCTTTCTGTCTCTCTGTCTGTCTCTGTCTGCCTGGCGAGCGCACGTGCCCTATAGTGAAAACCTCTCCAAAAAAAAAAAAAAAGAGAAAAAAATAAAAAGTCAGCATTCTCCCTAAATGTTGTCAGAGTTCTCCTAAATTGAATGCCAATGTTGTCACACAAAAATAGAGGCTGTGCAACCTCTAATAAAAGGAAAAGGAAGACGGGATGGAAGCAAAGGGAAAGTGTTTCATTGGTTCCATTTTTTTTGTTTTTGTTTTTAAATTATTTATTTTATTTTATTTTATATTTTTTAGATTTTTAAAAATGATCTGATTCATTTTACATTTTACATAAACTTCCCAATCATGTGTATATAATAATTTTTTTCAATGAAGAACTTTACATTATTTCTGTCTGATAAATGTTTTTATTTTCTTTTCACCTCATGCCTATCCTCTACCACCCACTTGCCTCCCTTACAGTCTCTGGTTTCTATACTTATCTTCATTAAAATCATATCTTCAGAATTATCCATTTCTGGGACCAGCAGTTATCATAATCGCTATGTCTCTGGACTCCCATGTAGTTGACTGCAGTTCGTGTCCCGACCCAGTGGCTTAAAACTCACGTCGGGTGCCATGCGTGTGTGTGCCCAAGATCCCGAGAGGAGAATGGAGGAGAGGGGATTGCGGCATGGCCATCCCCCTGGCGGGTGATTTCTCGCTTTCTATCTCTCTGTTTCTCTCTGTCTGCCTGGCGAGTGTACACACACTATAGCAAAAACCTCTCCAAAATAAATAAATAAATAAATAAATAGAATTTTCCATTTCTTCCATAGAGTACATTGAGCATGTGTATCGGGTGTGTGTCTTTCAAAGTCTGGCTCACTTCCCTCAAGATTAAGTCTTCTATATTAATTAATTTGAATCAAACAGTAGGATCTCATTGTTTCTTATAGCTGAGTGATATTCTATAATATATACATGTCAAAGTTTTTCAACCCAGTAATCAGCTTTCTGACACTAAACTTGGTTCCGTATTTTAGCAATTGTGAATAGTGTTGCAATAAACATAGATGTACACGTGTATTTCTGGCGGAATGTTTTCCTGTCCTTTGGGTAAATACCAAGGAGGAGGATTACTGGGTCATATGGTAGCTCTAGTTGTAGATTTTTGAGGAACCTCCATATTGTTTTCCATAGACATTGTACTAATTTACATTCCCACCAACAGTGTAAGAGGGCTGCCTTTTCACCATAGCCTTGCCAGAACTTGCTCTTTAAGATTTTGATCCTAGCCATTCTAGTGGGGATTAAATGGGTATCTCATTGTGGCTTCAATTTGCATTTCCCTTATGGCAAGAGATTTTTTTTTTTTTTTTTTTTTTTTTTTTTGGAGAGGTTTTTGCTATAAGGTGCGTGCGCTCGCCAGACAGACAGAGAGGCAGAGAGACGCGAACTGCGGTCAACTATGTGGGAGTCCAGCGACAGAGCCATTACGCTAACTGCTGGCCCCGTGGCAAGAGATTTTGAACATTTTTTTTCTATGCCTTTTGGCCATTTGCAAGTCTTCCTTAGAGAGTTGTCTATTCAATTCATTTGCCCATAGATTAAATTATTCATTTTTGTATGGGTAAACTGCTTTCATTCCCTATATATTCTGGTATCATTCCCTTGTCTGAGGATAATTCACAAATATTTTCTCATATTCTGAGTGTTGTCTTTTCACTCTAGTTATTTTTTTCTTTGCTATGAGATAGCTTTTTAGCTTGATGTAATCCCAGTCATCTACTTTGGGGATTATTACCTTTGCTTTAGGGGCCTTATTTAAGAAATCTTTGCCTACTCCAATGTCTGCAAGAGTTTCCCCATATGTTTTCTACTAGTAATTTTATAGTTTCAAGTTTACACTTAAGTCTTTTATTTATTTGAATTGATCCTTGTTCATGGTGAGAGGCAGGGATTCGTTTTCATTTTCTGCACGTGGATATCCAGTTCTTCCAGCACCATTGGCTGAAATGATTTTCTTTTCTCCACTGCATTATCTTGTACCCTTTGTCAAATATCAGTTGGCTGTATGATTTCTGGCTTATTTCTGGATTCTCTACTTCGTTCCATTAGTATATGTATCTATTTTTGTGTCAGTGCCATGCTGTTTTGATTATCACTGTTTTGTAATATATTTGAAATGGAGTAGTGAGATACCTCATAATTTATTCTTTTTGCACAGTATTTCCTTGATGATATGAGGTCTTTTATAATTCCAAACAAATTTTAGATGTTTTTTTCTATTTTTGTCAAGAATGTCACCAGCAATTGTGTCAGAATTACATTAAATATGTAAATTAATTTGGGTGGAATTGACATTTTGATTAAAGTGATTA
This sequence comes from Tupaia tana, assembly GCA_026018925.1. NCBI lineage: Eukaryota > Metazoa > Chordata > Mammalia > Scandentia > Tupaiidae > Tupaia > Tupaia tana. Next base: position 250,416,241 of record JAKSZU010000001.1, on the reverse strand, counting down.
TTTCATCCAAGAACATGGAATGTGTTCTCATTTTCTTGGTGTCATAGTCAATTTCTTTTTTCAGCTTTGAAATCTTTCACTTCTCTGATTATATTTATTTCTAAGTATCTTATTCATTCTATGACTATTTTATAACTGTGATTGCTTTCTTGAATTCTGTCTCAGTTTGTTCATTGTTGGTGCATAAAAATGCTATCAATGTTTGTGTGTTGATTTTGTATCCTTCTACTTTACTGACTTTATATCACTTTTAAGAGTTTTTCATGTGTTCCTTTGGATTTTCTATGTATATAATCATATCATCTGCAAATAAGTACAGTTTAGCTTCTTTTCCTAACTGAATACCTTTTATTTTGCTCACTGATTTGATGGCATTGGCTAGAACTTTCAGTATTATATGGAAAAAGAATAGAGAGTGTGTTTAACTTTGTCTTGTTCCAGTTTTTAAAGGGAAAGCTTTTAGCTTTTCACCATTTGGTATGATGTTAGCAAAGGGGCTGTCGTATATAGCTTTTATTGTATTGAGGAATGTCCCTTTTACTCATATTTTGCTGAGAGTCTTGATCATACTGGGATGTTATATTTTATCAAACTTTCTTTCTGCATCCGTAGATATAAGCATATAGTTTTTATCCTTCTTTCTGTTGCTGGGATGTATTACATTTATTGTTTTTATATATGTTAAGCCATCCTTGCATCCCTGAGATGAAGTCTACCTGATTGAGATGTATAATCATATTAATATGCTGTCAAATTTGGTTTACTAGTATCTTTTTGAGGATATTTATATCAGTATTCATCACGGATATTTGTCTGTAGTTCTCTTTGTGTGCTTGTGTGTGTGTGTATGTGTTCTTGTCTGGTTTTTGTATCAAGATGAGGGAGTGATGGAGATGTCACAGAATGAGTTTGTGAGGGTTCTTTGCTTTTGAATCTTTAGAAATAATTTGAGGGTAATTGGAATTAGTGCTTCTTTAAATTGGTGCTTCTTTAAAAGTTTTGTAAAATACAGAGGTAAAGCCTTCTGGACCTGGGCTTTTCATTGTTGAGAAACTATTTATTACTGATTCAGTCTCATCATTTGTTGTTGGTCTATTCGGGCTTTCTGTTTCATCCTGATTCAACCTAGGTAACTTGGATTTTTCCAGAAATTGTTCAACTCATCTAGGTTTTCTAATTTGTTGGAATATAATCACTCATAGCATTCTTTCATAATTTCTTTTTATAAGAGAGATTTTCGCTATTAGGCACATGCTGTCACCAGAGAGACAGAAAAACTGAAAGTGAGAAATTACCCCCCCACCCCCAGCCAACCTGGAGAATGGCCACTCTACAATCCCTTCTTCTCCATTCTCCTCTTGAGATTTTGGGCATACACCACACATGTACATGCACCCAGCATGAATTTTAATCCACCACGTCCAGGACTCAAACTGTGGTAGACTATGTGAAAGTCCAGCAATGCAACCATTATGCCATCTGCTGGTCCCTCTCTCATAATTTTTTATATTTCTGATATATCAGTTGTAATAAACAAGCTTAATCAACAATTCTTTCTCTCTGGTTCCTTTTTCTATTTTTTTCTTGATTAATCTAACTAATGGTTTATCAATATCATCTTTTCAAAAAAAACAGTTTTTGCTTTATTGAATTTATATAATTCTTCTATTTTCTATTTCAGTTATTTAAGCTCTAATACCATTATAGCTATTTCTTTTCTTCTTTTTATTTTGTCTTTGCTACATTTCTAGTTTCTTGAGATGCAATGTTAATTTATTTATTAACCACCTTTCTATTGTTTTTTTTTTCTTCTTGTGAGCATTAATGGCTATGAACATTCCTCTTAAAACTGCTTTTTTTTTGTCTCAAAGGTTATGGAGAGTGGTTGTTGAATGAATCTTTTTATTTCAGTCTTAATATCTACTTTTAAAGTTATTCAGGAGTAGGTTATTTAGTTTTCACGTTTTTGTGTATTTCCAAGGACTCTTTCTGTGGTTGATTTCAAGTTTAATTACATTGTGATCAGATAAAATGCTACGTATAGTTTCTGTACCTTTTTTGTGGCTTATTATGTGGTCAATCTTTGAAAATGATCCATGAGGAGATGAGAAGAAAGTATATTTTGTAATTGCTGAGTGGAATGCTCTAGAAATGTCTGTCAGATTTCTTCAGTTTTTGGTATAAATTAGCTCCTGTGTCTTTGTTTATTTATGGCCTAGATGAACTGTCTAGTAGTTACAGTGGAGTGTTGAAATCCCCAACAATTAGTGTACTGCAGTTTATGTCTCCATTTAGATCTAGCAGTGTTTCTTTTACATTGGGTGTCCTGACATTAGGTGCATCCATGTTTATGACTGTAATATCTTCTTGGTTAATTAATCCTTTTAGAACTATGTAGTGTTCTTCTTTGTTCATTTTTACCCTACAGTATATTTTGTCTGATATCAACTGCAACTCCTGTCCGTTTTTATTTTTGTGTGCTTGAAATAACTTTTTCTGGCCCTTCACTTTCAGTTAATGTATATTTTGTCAATGAGGGGTGTTTCTCATAAGCAACATATAGAGGGTTCCTATTTTTTAATTCATTTTGATCCAATCTTTGTCTTTTTATTAGATAATTTAATCCATTCATATTCAGTGTTGCTATTTATATATGTGGTTTTATCTTTGTCATTTAGTTATTATTTTTTTTCTTGGTGTGTGTGTGTGTGTGTGTGTGTGTGTCCTCTTGCTTCTGCTCACCTTTTATTTTTTAGTTTTCCAGGTGTAGTATCCCTTTAATTATTTCTGAAGAGCTGGCTTAGTTTTGGTAAATACTTTCAGCTTTTGTTTATCTAGAAATGGTTTTATTGCTCCTTCCTATTTGAAGGATAATATCGCTGAGTATAGGATTCCTGGCTGAAATTATTTTTCTTTCAGAGTTTAAATATGTCTTTCTATTCTTCTCTTGCATGCATTGTTTCTGTAAAGAGATCTGACATTCAGTTTTGGCCTAAAGGTTATAAAAACTAAGTAAATGGTTGTGAATATCAGATACAGTGTGGGAAGAGGGTAGGTGAAGGAGTAGAGTCTGAGGAAAGACATTGAGGAGAAAAACAGAGAGGTAAGGCATTTATAGGACAAAAAATGGATTATTATCCATTGAAGATAACTTTCTAGTATGGTGAACTGGGCTGGGAAGAAATGTATACATACTGGGATATTCACTTTGTAAGCTAAGTAATATGATTGAATGTACAAAAGAAGTAGAAATTAAAAAAAAAAAAGATTAAAAAAAAGAAAAAAAAAAAAAGGGGGTCTGATGTTAGTCCAATGGGGTAATCTTTGTTTGTAACTTGGTGTTTTCCTCTCATCATTTTTAGAATATTGTTTTGTCTTTGATTTTTATCAGTTTGGCTATTATGTGCCTTGGAAAGGCTCTTTGTATGTTTTCTTTCTCTCTCTTTGTATTTGTTATTTATATTTCCCAGATTTACATTTTTGTACGCTTTTCTAAATTTAAAAAGTTTTCAGCTATTATATCATAAAAGAGGTTTTGATCACCATCCTATTCAGAAAAACATCTCAGACACACACATGCACATTTATACTATGTATTCTGTGGCCCAGCCTCAGTGGCACAGGCAGTAGTATGCCAATCTGCAGTGCTGGAAGACACAGGGCTGATACAGGTTTGGATTCCAGGCTGATCTCAAACATGTCTGGTACACATCCAAGATTTGATGAGCTTTAAAGTCATGGGAAGGCTATTGTAGCAAGAAGAAACACTGTTGAGGACCTCTTGTTCTCTCATGAAAGAAACAAAATGAAGAAACCTTATTTAAAGAGTTAGTATGTGATATTGTCATCGTGGGCCTCTCTTTTAATGACACTATTGTTAGTTTAAACAGACACATTGTAGGAGAAAGATAAAAGGAGGACAGTTTCTCAGCTACCTTCTAACAATTCCCAATTAGTGAAACAATTTAAATAGTTCTTATTACAAAAGGCATTGTTTAGCTCTATTCTGAAATACATACTACTAAAACAGCCATTTCCAAATCATGTAAAAATGACTATCAGTCTTAATTAATTATTATTTTTGAGAGAAAATAAGCAGATTAATCCTGAATCCTAACACATTGAGGTACCTTTTGGAAATTTTACTATTTATTTACTTGTAATTTGCTACAGAGCATGTGCACTTGGTGGAAAGAGACTGACAGAGAGAAGGAAACCGAGACAGAGCATTCCCCCCCACTCCATGGGGAGAGGTCACACCATAGTCCCTTTTCCTCTATGTCTCCCTCCTTTCAAGATTTTGGGCATACAACACATGTGCTTGTGTGTTTTTCAAACTACTGGGTCTGGGGCTTGAACTGGGTAGTTGTCTGTGTAGAATTCAGCGACCTTAACTACCACACCAGCAACTGGCCTGGGACTTTTTATTTTATTTTCCTTTTGGAATGTGACTTTTGATGAGTTTTTTTTTTTTTTTTTTCTCATTTATTTTTCAGAAAGACTGTTCCTGCTGTTACCTCTGGATGCTGAATAGCCATTCTGATAAAAAAAAAAAAAAATCTGCACTAAGAACATGTTTTCCCTTGGAAGAGGAAACCAAACTCACTTGGGATGTGCAAAGATCCTCTTCAAATACAGTCTTTTCCAGGCCCAGGAGAATGCTCTAATTTGAGCCTCCACCCAAGAAATACATCACTACTCACATACTCATGTAAAAAAATATTTCTTTAATTCCACATGATGGAATAGTTCAAAGGAACTAGAATGGAAAAGACAGTGATGTATTTGGCATAATAAACAAGGTGGCCCACAAGCATACTATTACCTATGAGTTTCCGGTATTGGCAACCCTATAAAATGCAGTTTCTGTATCACCTTGCAATGACTAATTTAATTGGTTAAGTCATGGTGGAAGACTATTTCAGGTGAAATAAAAGCAATTCTTTGCAATAACCTTTTTCTACAGTGTATTTACATAATTTAGTATTTATTTCAAACTCAATTTACTAAGACAACACACTGAAAAGTTAGTACTATACATATACTTTACAGTCACCACTGAATAAGAGTCTCTAACATATATATGTCATACTTGTCTTTTTAACATCAACAGTGACAGTTCGTAAAGTAATGAAGGTAATATAACGGTGAGTAACACCTTCACACTCATACTGACATCAGAGAAAATACGAGTTTTATTTGTAAGCTTTGCTTCCCAATGCTGTATTTAGATTTTCCATGAAGTCTATGAAACTCTTGTGTTTGAAATAGGCACATTTGTCTACAAAGAGCAGAGACACACTCAGATTAAGGCAAGCAATAGGAACTATTATAAAGATACCAGCAGCTGTAACCCAGGAGAAGTCAAACAGTATGGCTTCAGGAAGGGCAGGGCTTATACTAGATCAAACTATAGAATTTTTCTTTGCAACTTTGACATTAAATAGCCTCAATTACTTGTGTGCTTCTTGCTGTCGGTTTCTAGTCATCAAATTCAGTTTGAATGTCCAGTTATTCTCCAAGTTGATGGACTCAGCTCATATCTTCTTCTTTTTTTTTTTTGGAAAGGTTTTTGCTATAGGGTGCGTGCGCTCGCCAGAAAGACAGAGAGACACAGAGGGACAGAAAGTGAGAAATCACCCTTCAGGGGTGATGGCCATGCCACAATCTCTTCTCCTCCATTCTCCTCTCAGATCTTGAGCACACACGCACATGCACCCGGCATGAGTTTAAGCCACTGGGTCTAGGACTCAAACCGTAGTCGACTACATGGGAGTCCAGTGACATAGCCATTACACCAACTGCTGGTCCCTCAGCTCATATCTTTACAGACATCTGGCAAATACCCACTACTCTGTGAGCCACTAAGTAGATGCAGAGAGCTTTAGGTGTCATGTTAGTTAGGTGAAGTTGGGGTTCACTGAAGCAGAGATTGGTGCATCTTGCACACCTACTTTCCTGAATCAACCATCTAGTTGTTTGGATGCAACCATGGCTGCAATCTCACTGATATTCACGGAACTGGAGTTCTATCTTCTTGGGAGAAGAATATGCTAACATGGCCCACGTGGACTTTTCCTAGTTAGTCCAGTCTGTTTCTATCATTCTTGTCAGAACAGACCTGATGCATGTCATTAATGACATTTGCCATCAGTGTCAGCTTCTCTCCAAAATAGCCTCCTAAAGCAACTGGCATTGGCTTGAACCCTTTCTCTAGATCCCTGACATGTAGCTATTTAGAGCTCTTCAACCTGGAGAAGTGGTTCTCAGGGATGAGGGGCAGTTCTGTGTCCTCTGGGACCTTTGGTGACATCTCAAGACATTTTCAGCTGTCACAACTGGGTCTTACTGGAATCCAGTGAGTAGAGGAGAGGAACGTTGCCAAACATCCAGCGGTATACAAAGCAGCTCCCACATTAACGTCCATCTGGCTCACAATGTCAATAGCATCAACGCTGAAAAACCATGGTAGGGGGCATTCTCAGACTCACATACCAGAAGAACATAATGCAGGTTACTTTTTGAAAAGACAAGTCTTCAATTTAGACCAAATCTTTATAACTGAAAGAGATCCCTACATCCAGTCTCATGGGATTGACCATCCAAACACTTGTCATCCTACACTGCATCTCTTGTCAGTATAAGAGGGTTCTCACACAGGTACACACCCAGGCTCTGGTGGCTCCAGAGAAATATAATTGGTATTTACAGGAGATATTGATAGATACCAATATTTGCATCTAATCTCATATAACCTCTGGCATATACTTTAAATAATCTCTAGATTATTGAAGTACCCAGGACAATGTAAATGCTTTGTAAATAAATGATATACTGCATTGGTTTTTTAGTTGTATTATTTTTATTTTTGCATTATCATTTTTATTATTTATTTATTTTTAAATAGGGTCTTATTGTGATGCTCCTGCCTTAGCCTTTCAGATGAGGCTATAGATATATACCAGCACTCTCAGCTGCTGTTTTACCCAAGGTCTTACTCTGTTGTTCAGGTCAGGCTCAAGCTCATGATTCTGGCTCAGTCTCCCTGACGCACTGAGATTAAAGATGCTCACCATCGTGCCAGTCTTTTAGACCTGAACAGGAATCTACCCGGGTCTCCCACATAGCCCCAGCCTGTGGGGCATAGCATCTTAGTAGTGCGTGCCATCACAACTCTGCCTTTTGCAAATATTTTTGATCCACCACTTCTCAAATCTGAGGATACAGAACTCATGGATATGCAGAGCTAACTGATATGTCTCTTGCTCTCTATTCTTGCAAAGGTCAGTGTGAACTGTAGAGTTCCCAGTCTTGTGTCTCCACACGTATTGTCCCCGTTGGACTCATGTATGCTTAGAAGCCTGAATGCAAACTGGATTCCATATGCCCAGTGAAGAGTTTTTACAGATCCACCCTCTATAATCCTCAGCTACTTTAACGAATTTGGGGAGGCCTGTTCAGTTTAATCCTCTTTAGTGCTTAGAACTGAAATGAAAGTGTAGATGTATCCAAGCAAGGAGCTAACATATATATCTTTTTTTTTTCTTTTTTTTCCTGGCTGGATTGAATTGTAAAATTTAAACAAACATACCCTTTCACTGACTAGGTAGTTGTGCCTCTCAAATAAAATTGATGTCTCCCTGTGACTGTAATTTTCCTTTATGTCAATGGTAGCACACAATGCCAGAACTATCCTTTCTTACTAAGTATTTTCTGGACATGAGAACTTTTCCCATCTCTTTACTCTTCCCCGATGCATATGAAGAATATATTAACACTCCCACATTTCCATCGATAACAACTAAGTGACTATTTTTAAGTGGATGTGTTGTGGGTTGTATTCAATATGTGTTAGGTGGGAGGAGAGAGAAGAAAGGACTGCAACAATTTGACAAATTCTCCCAAGTATATTTGATTCCTTTGACCTTCAGTGAAAGTGACTGCTTTATACTTCTGTACCTACATCTTAATTTCAGGGAAGCCATTCTTGGTCTCTACAATGTCATGAACTCTTCTGCCTCAGCACCTAGCACACTCTTGGCTCAGTAAGCTTTACTAAAACCAGAATTATTATAACAAAATAATGGCCAACATTCTTGAGTATGTATTAGGTATCAAGAACTATTGAAATTTCTATGGATCTATTGTACTAAGTTCTTGAAGCCTATAAGGTAACCTTTATTACAGTGCTTAAATGAGGATGACACTACCAAGGCACAGAAAGGTTGTGTAAGGTTGGAGCTTAGCAGATTTTGTACAGACCCTGAACTACTCTGATGTCTCTACCTACTCATAGCCCTTAAGTTTTATCTATCTATCTATCTATCTATCTATCTATCTATTTATTTATTTATTTGAGCGAGATTTTTGCTATAGGGCATGTGGGCTTGCTGGAGAGACAGAGAGGCTCAGAGAAACAGAAAGCAAGAAATCATTCCCCATCCCACCCCCAGGGCGGATGGCCATGGCACAATCCCTTCTCCTTCACTCTCCTCTCTTGGGACTTTAGGCAAGCATATACACGCACCCAGGGGGAGTTTAAAGTTTAAGTTGCTGGTTCTGGGACTCAAACCATGTACTACTATGCAGGAGTCCAGCAATGGAACCATTCTGCCATCTGCTGGACACTTTTAGTTTTATTTTGAACCTCCTTTAGGAATCCCTTCAGGTTTTAGTCACAGTGATCTGGTCTTCAATTCATAGCATTATTTCATATATTTCTGTAGAAATTCCTTCTGTGCTTCCTTTTGGTTTCTCTGGTACACTTGTTTTTTAGTTGTATTATTTTTATTTTTGTATTATTATTTTTATTGTTATTTATTTTTCAATAGGGTCTTATTGTGATGCTCCTGCTTTAGCCTTCTAGATAAGACTAAAGATATATACCGTATTTGATTATGTGCATGGCTTTTGGATAGTGTATTCTTTAAGAATAGACACTCTTATGCTTGCTTCATCTTTCTAGTGTTTCTTCCATTATGCTCACAAATAGCAGATGCTCAAAACCTATTTGCCCTTAGTTAGTACTTACATATAAATCAAATGGAATCCAGAAGGAGACAGAAAACGAGAAATCACCCTTGCGGAGTAGGGAGTGACTGCATCCCTTCCCCTCCATTCTCTTCCCAGGATTTTGGGCAGTCACGCACACATGCCCAGATGAATTTTAAGCCACCAGGTCCGGAACTCGAACTATAGTTGACTATATGGGAGTCCAGCCGTGTAACCATTACACCATCTACTGGTCCCATAAGTGCTCTATTTTATAACACTAAAGACCTGAGCACTGTCCAGAATATACCGTGATATGGGGCTGGGGAGACAGACTCACTCGTTGGCCAGGTCAGTAGACAAGAAGCCATTCCTCTAGGTGACTCCAGTTTGGATCACTCTTCTCTCCCTGACTTTTTTTTTTTTTTTTCCAAATCATAGCCATAACTAAACTAAAAAAGGGACAATTTGGGGGGGAACAGCAGGTGGTGTGGTGGTTAAGACATTGGACATTCCCACATGGACGACCACGGTTCGTGGCTTGCTGTCTCACTTTCCTTCTTTCTCTCTCTGTGTCTTTCTCTGGTCAAATTAAATGAGTGAATAAAATAAAATAAATAATTACTTTGTAAAAAAGAAACAATTTTGGAGCATTTTCTCAGAGAATTTAGCAGAACCATTCCCTCTTTATCACTTCTTTCCACATTCCTGCTCCTATAACATTTACTGCTATTATTTTTCATGGTCACATTTTATGATCCCAAATGAATTGTTGATATTCCTCTCTCAGTTCTCTGTGTCTGAAGACAGTGTACATGTTTTCACTGACTTTTTTCAAGAAAATTAATATGCTTATTAAAATCTATAGGCATTTAAAAATTCTTTTCTGAGGAATATGTTTCTTAGCTGTGTGTTCTCACGGGTTGATATGGGTTGAGTATCTCGAGCTGAAATACTTGGGACCAGAATTACTTTGGATTCTTTTTTTCATATTTTGGAAAATTGACATATTCACAACAAAATATCTTGGCTATAGGAACCAAGTCTAAACACAAAATCTATTTATGTTTCATTCACATCTTATACATAGCTTGAGGGTCATTTTTTATAACATCCTTGCATTGTAATGTTTTCAGCGTAGTTTATCACATAAGGTCAGGTGTGTAATTATCCACTTTGGTGTCATGTGGACCTCAAAAATGTCAAATTCCAGAGCATTTTGAATTTCAGATTTTTAAATTAGGGATGCTTAATCTATACATTAAATAGACATTCAGTTACAAATAAATATAAATGTGCTTCATAAATACTAGTGACAATGAGGAACCAAATTGAATCTCTATCAAATATATACAGGATATATATACACACAATTTGTCCTTATGTATTTGATATTTTCATGTAGTTATTTCTGGAAGCCAGTTCCAAGCAACACAAATCAAGACTTTTCACATTGCACGGTTAAAAGTCCTCTGTGCATCTCAGAGACAGGGTGGGCCTGAAGAAAATGGAATACTCATATAATTTATAATCTATCTACTGAAAATTAGAGAGCAATGATGACCCAACCATTGTAGTATCTAATAACAAAAAAATGCAACTATCATCAAATGGGTAGGGGGTGAAACAACTCTAGAACCAAGATTTAGAAGGCCAAATATTAGACTCTGGGTCTGAAATGTTGGACACCACATGCAAATTTTATAGCTCACTCTTCCTGAATAAGAAATCCTGTGCATGACTTAAATGTCATAAACATTTTACAAGTCTTTCCTAGCAGCAGATTTCCTGTACTGGGAGTTAAAGGGCAAGTGTAAACCTGAGAACATGCTCTACATATGTATGATGCATATAAAAAACACACGGAATGACCTTTACAAACATATCAGGCTGACTGCTTTTATCTTGAATATAAACTGCCAGATTGAATCCACATTTTGATCAGGTAACTGATACTTAAAATCTATAACTCTCAAAATATAGTGGTCTCCTTCCATATAATAATACTGAGAAGCACCTCATGTTCTGTGAGTTATAATACCTTTCTGTCATGCAGGTTTTCTTTTCTTTTTTTTTTATTCCTAACCCAGAAACATAATCCAACATGCAGTATATCCAGTGAGAGTAAACCATTCTCTAATTGGGTTCTAATTTATTACATAAATCTGGCTAATTTTACAAGTTGATTATGACCTAGGAGGCATAATTATGGGAGCCAGGAGCTTAAAATGACTCTGCCTTCAAAAATATCTTTTGAATGACTTGATCAAATTTTTATTACCTGCCTACACATTTAGGACAGAGGGAGGAAAGAGGATACAAGTGAGAAGGAGTATTTGGCCTTGGGGGACATAGTAAGGCGAAGAACCTGAGTGATGGATAGATAGCAAAATGTGTTTGCTTCTTAGTTTTGCCCAGGGCCAGCTTGAAGCATAAATATAAAAGAAATGCATTCCCACTTTGCCTTCCCTTTTGTCTGCCACCCTAAAAGGAGTTCCCCAAATGGTTTATTTATCGACAGGGTAAAACACAGACTCTGTTAGCCATAAACATAGAACAAAAGTTTAAATCTTGAGAAAGGAATCCATTTTTTTAAAAAAATTCAGATTATAGGCTATACGAGTTTAATTGCAGCATGAGCTTTATCTACTCTGGAAAATTAAAATTTGCCATAAACAGATTTTGATATGCCAGGATAAACTCTGACCCACTTAAGATGGCGTTTTTTGTGTTCTTGTGCTTTTCCTGATGTCATGAAAACACTACTCTCAAACTGAAAATGGAGAAAGCAACAAAAAACAGAGAGTCTTAAAGTAGAAACCATGGCCTCACGTATGCACCATTTCTAATTATCAAGAAATTATGTTTATTTTGAACGGCTAATATCTCCAAGGGTCTGGTTCCTTCCATTAAGTCTAAAGGACGTGGTCTGCAGGCAGAGGGAGGCCGTTCAGCACTGCTCCTTGGTTCTGTATTCAGCCATCCAGACCATAAAAGAGTGTTTTCTTCTCTGCCTCCGACTGCGAGTCCAAAGAATGTGGATCTTAAACAAGCCGGATCTTGAGAATTAAGCTCTTACATATCTGAATACTCAAGTTATTTATTTTTGTAAGAAACATTTTACAAGGCTCCTTTTTCATGTGAGCTGGTAGTGCAGCCTTATGCTCATGGAGAAGATATAAGCCGAAGAGAAGGATCTCTCCAGCATGCTAAATAAATTAAGATCATCAGACATGCCCCGAGACCACTGCGGAAACTAATATGCAATAGCAGGAGAGTTTATTTTTCCATGTATCCTTCTCCCAATTACTGTGTATTCTAGCCCTGCCACTTCATGTAACATTAGGTAAAGAATTCTCTATTAAAGTCATAGCAATAAACTCGAGTGCTTCTGTTCCTCTTTGCAAGGGATAAACACTCTACACGTGTTATTCATTTCAAGTGTATTTCATTTGTGGTTACTATCATTTCAGGCTAGATAACCAGTAATACAGCATGGAAAGTAATGCAATGCAGAAGATACTATTAATACTATTACTTTATCTGGATTTTTAATCCAACTTGCAAGAATGTTTTTCATGTCTGGAAAAAAGGGAGACTGTAATCTTATCGTTGGACAATCTGTTAATAGCAAACATGAAGGAAATGTAATTCCTCTGCTTTGATAACTTTGTTGAGGGAGTTTTAGAAACTATTCTGAAAATTAGCTGTAATCCACTTGAAAAAAAATGATGGAATGTTATGAGAGAACAGAATTTTCCCACTGAATATGATGACTTGTTTAAGGACTACCATGGAAATTTCTGAAATGATGTTCCCCCAAGTGGTTCAGTGAAATTTTAAGTATGTCGTTTTCTTAAAATCCTAAAGTTATGAGCCAGAATTTTATTTCATTCTCTGTTCTTGTGACACTCATTTCATACACGCAACCTTGTCCTGTGGGCTGATTTTTACTTTTGACGATGTATGTTTTGTTTTATGTACTGTGCTAGAAGACAGCAAGAATGGTTGTCTTTTTACATATTTGTGTCTATTTATATATGCGCTAATTGCCAGAGGATATGTATACTTGCCAGAGAGACAAAGAGATGGGGAAGGGAGAAATCAAAAAAAAATTACACATTTTTGCAAAACTTAAAATATTCTGTGCATCCAGAATTCCTCAGACTAAATATGTTATCTCACGCAAATTTTAACATTGGACTGGACAGTTCTTCCACTATTTCTTCTTGATTGTCCGGTACCTACTGATTTACCCTTGGGTCTGGGGCATTGTTCGTGGCTAATAAACATTTAGTGAGTTAAATTATTGCCTAGCTTTTACTCACTTAGTGGAATATTAAGATCTACAGTACTCTGTGCATTTTTAATTTATGTCTAGCTAGTAGTTTATTTAAATACTAGAAGCCGGCCTAATCTTTATTCTCTTCAGCGCCATAATAGCATTTGTTTCTCAAGATCACAGAGGATTCATTACTCCATTTAAATATTAGTCTTCAGGAAATGTCTTATTTATGTGAACAGAGAGAATAAAATAGTATTATTATTGGGGTATTGAAATATGAATTTGGGATAGAGTATTAGTGCTTCTAATATCATACAAGGCCTCTTCTAAAAGGCATTTTAATATAGATTAAATCTTTGTACAAAGAAAATTGTGGATACACTAAATTGCTTGTTATTTGCATGAGTATTCCTCAGTTCTACAATGTTGACATTTCTTTCTTTAGCTCCTGAAATGGCATATATGTGTGCCAACATAATAGGCAATAAATCATGGAAAAATGGAATAAACTGGCATAATATGCCAGAATTTATGCAATGAAAGTAGATATAGTCTATTGATAATGCTAATTCAATTGTATATTATAAATTTTATTTGATGATACCATAGGTTTCCGTATAAGAGAGAAGAGAACATCTTCTCTGGACATATAAATATGGATTAAATAACAGATTATGGCTTATGATAATATTACTACAAAAAAGTTGTCTACTAAGGAGGTAAACTTCTGGTTTTAAATATCCATATCTAAAATGTGGTTTATAAGGCAAATGCCATTGAATATTAATGTCTTCACCTTCTTATTGAATTGCATTCCTCTTAAATGCTGAGACTCCTTACTTGGATTCTGGGAGCTGACTGTCACAGTTATGCCACAAATATGATACTTAGGAGTTTGACATCACGTATTCAGTAAGTGCTAGGTGAACTGTGACTGAACTAAGTTTGCTATTTTTTTTCCCTGCTCCTCCTATAAAATGCATTTTAGTTCCTGTTCAGGATATTTATGTCTCAAAATTAGATGTAATCTTTTCCAAGAAGTAAGGTGAGATGTTGAGGGGGGAAGAATCAGATGTAACATTTCCAGCTTTCGACTTGTGAACTGTGTTCTCGGAGCCCAGGGAACTCTGCAACACAGTTAAAGCAGTATTAAGCCACAGTCGACACTACAGTGTAGACAGACAGACTGAAGGTATGCAGTTTACACATTTATGCGACTTTTCTTCATTTTTTTTATTGGTTTTAAGTGAATCTAGAGTTTCTGAAAGGTGTAAAATTGACACTCTCTCAAGTTCCCCAGGCTTTAGTGAAACAGTGGCAAAGAAAGTGAGGACTACAGTTTCCTCAAATAGTTTTAACCAACAAAGATCAAGGACAGTGGGGAGGCAGGGGAATTAGCCCAGTGACCAAAGTATGGTTGTAGTTCCTTCCAGAACCTTGCAGGTAGGTCTGTAGATGGTAACACTAGTTACTGTTTCCTTAGTTCTTCTGCTAAAGTGCCTTAGATCCGCTGTTTCTTTTTCCAGACTCTCAGTGTTTCTAAAGGGTGTGTACTATGATGCTGTCTTGCATAGGACGAAACTGAAGCACAGATAAATGAAGTCACTTGCTTCATGCCATGAACCTACTGAGGAACAATGCTGACTCTTTTCTGGACTGCTTTCTGTTTGCAGCAGAATTATGAGCAGTACCGTTTGAAATGGGTCCTGTACCACTTATATGCCAATATAAGTATGTGAGGCAGTTGCTTCTCTAATTGCTGTTGGACAAGTAGGAGGAAGGAAAAGTCTGAGATTAATTGAATCCTCTCTTACCCTCCAACGTGGTTGAAAACATGCACATTAGGAGTTGAGGTCACAGGAAACAGAGATGACATTTATCAGATTGTTCTTGGTCCTGAAGACCATTTTCATGAACACATTTAATCAAATATAGGATTGACACGTATGAAGTCTGCATCGAGACAGGTCACTAGAAGCTCTTTAACAATTTATTCTAAAGAAATACCTCGAGACAAGATTTGTTCCTACAGTGAAAGAACTTTTTGGAGCATCGCTATTGGGGTGATGCTTTCAGTTAAGTTAAGCGCTCTGCTAACCAGGCACATTCCAGTTTCCAGACTGCCTTGGCAGAAGGGTGGAGCCCAGCTATCAAATACCTGCAAATTATAACTTGCTCATAAACTGAATAAAGTTTTCTCTTAAGATCAAGTTTGTCATTCGCAGCAAATCTCCTTCCCTGAGGCTTCTCCTGTCAACCAGTCTCTGGATAACTGCCCAGCCATCAACACCCACCCTTATCCTAGCATCTTTGTTCTCAAAATGAAGACTCCCTTTGAAGACTATAAAGATTCAGATTCAAATATCATCATAAATTGTTAAAGAAGTAAGTCCATGTGAACATAAATAGCAATCTAAAAGGCAAGATACAACAACACATGATTTTCCAGGCCAAAAACAGTGATTAAATCAAATATTTTTATAAATGGCTCTAACCTGAATGAGCTGGGACAGAAGATGCCTAGAAGAATTAATATTACCCCGAGAAAGTTTAGGTAAATGGTTCTTAACTATGCACAATGGCTGCAATGTAATTATTCATTTATTGCTGCAGTAACAAATTAATCACAAAGTTCACAGCTTAAAATAATACAAATTGCCTACTTAAAAATTTGAGGGGGGGTCAGAATTCTGATATCAACATATCAGCAAGACTGCATTACATATGAAGACTCTGCAGGGAGAATCACTTTCCTTGACTTGCCCATGTTTTAGAGACGCCCACCTTCCTTGGTTCCTGGCTCCTCCTTTAATCTCTGAAGTGCCTCACTCCAACCTTCACATTTATCATCACATCTCCTCTCTCTCTGACTGTGACCCTTCTACCTCTTCTTATGAAACACTTGGGATTATTTTGGGTGCTTCTGTAAATCCAAAATAATCTCCTTACAAGGTCCTTAACTTAATCACACTTACAAAGTTCGTTTTGTCCTGGAAGATAATGTATATTCACAGGTTCAAGGATTAGGATGTGAACATCTTGGGAGGGCCATTACTTAGTCTACTGCACTAATCAACTGATACCCATTGGGTATTTTTTTTTTTTTTTGAGAGGTTCTTTCGCTATAGGGAGCGTGCGCTCGCCAGACAGACAGAGAGAGACAGAGAGACAGAAAGTGAGAAATCACCCCCCAGGGGGGATGGCCACACTGCAATCCCTTCTCCTCCATTCTCCTCTTGGGATCTGGGGCACGCATGCACACGCGCCCGGTGTGAGTTTTAAGCCACCGGGTCCGGGACACTAACCGCGGTCGACTACGTGGGAGCCCAGTGACATAGCCATTACGCTAACTGCTGGTCCCCCCATTGGGTATTTAAAAAGGCACTCCTTCCTCCCACTTAAAAATATTGAGCATCTTGTGTAATATAAGAAATCTGTTAGGTTTCAGTGATGCAAAAAATAAAGTTGTCATGCCTATAAAAATAAGAAAATTACCCAATAACTGAACCTTTAATATGTGCTAGACACTCTGGTTATTTAACTCCTCTTTTTAACACACAATACACCTATGAGGTAGATTCTAATACTTATTCCATTGTGTAAATGAGGAAGTCGAGTCACTAAATAGTGAGTAATTTCTCTAAACAGCTGGTAAGGGGTAAAATCAGAATCTGAGTCGAGGGAGCATGTCCCTGAACCTGACACTTACTTGCTATACTACCCAGAAGTTACCTTTAACATTTAATATCTACTTCTTGTCAGAATAAATCATTCAGACTTCAGATAACTTTTAAGAACAGTTCCTTGACACATACTAAGTACTCTGTAAATCCTAATGATGGTAATGATGATTATGACAGTAGTTAGGATAATGACAACTTGAGGAACAAATGGGCTAACTTTATTAGGGATGGTTTGGCTAAGGAAAGGCTGAGCTCTGATGCACAGTTCCTCATCACAATGCTGAAAAACTACATCAAAATATAGAGAGATCAAATGAAGGGGAGTTTGAGAAGATAGGTCTTAATCAGGGAAAAGAGGAGAAGCCAGTTCTCAGTTGCCATTATTATCTGAAGTCTCTGCTATCTGCTCCCAGGATGAGACAATGTGCTTGTCCTATGGCTTCCTTAATTATCAACTAATTAGGGAAATGATGGATAACCACTGTCTCTTCCCCTTAGTACAACAAGGTAGGTGGGCCAACCCTCTAAGCAAAGGGGTGTGACGAACACACAGCATGGCATCTGCCATTAGCGGAATAATCTCAGCTCCCAACACAGTAAATCCAGCCAATCTTTTGAACTAGCCTATGATTAGATTTGCTCTAGATAATGCTCCCTCTCAGATGTTCAAATCCACAAAATAAATAATGCCCCCTCTGAAATGGCACATCATCTCACACTTAGCTAAATATACTGATGTATGCAAATTAATATCTGAGTTTCTTAGCAGCAGAGAAAGCAAATGTCTACAGATTCAAACTCCATCACGATAATTGAATTTCTATTAACCATCCTGGGAGGTATAGTTTTGCCAGCAGGGTAGGAAAGAAAGTCATGTTAGTCACTGCCTTGAAAAATGGGCCTCCACAAAGATTAATCCCAACGTTTTGTGTGCTTCATTTAGTTAGTTTTTCTATCCACCCATACCTATATCACTGTCTTTCCAATGATTCTGGCTTTGAAGCCTCTGTTTTATTTCCCAATTACCATTGTATTTCTTTCTTCCTGCTATACTTCTGAGTTTACTATAGTAAATACTATTTTAAGCTTCTGAACAAAAATGTTAAAGAAAGCCTAAATCTCACCATTTATAGTCCAGATGATGCTGAAAAATCACCTTATTTTATAAGAATTCCAGCTCAAATACAAGCTGGAAAAGCACATGCATAATCATTACAATAGTTGTTCGAATGTATCAGAAGCTTTTGACTTATATAACATCTAGTGTATTAGTCTCTAAATGAGACTAAACATTAAACATTTTCAAGCAAATCTCATGATCATTCACTCAACTCTTAGGCATAGTACAGGTTGAACATCCCTAATCTGAAATCCAAGATGCTCTAAAATCTGAAACTTTTAATATGAGTACTGATATAAAGCCCCAAGTGGAAAATCCTACTAATTAACTTCCGTGATAGGTCATAATCAAAATTCTGAAATACAAAAATACTGTACAAAATTGTGAATAACACCACAATAAACATGGATGTGCAAGCACTTTTCCAATTAAGAATTTTTCTGTCTTTTTGGTAGATACCAAGAAGTGGGATTGTTGGATCATATGGTAGTTCTATTTGTAGATTTTTGAGTTATCTCCAAATTGTTCTCCACAGTGGCTGGACCAATTTACATTCCAACCAGCAGTGTAAGAGTTCCCCTTTCACCAAACCCCCACCAGCACTTATCATTTTTTTTTTTTTTATCTTAGTCATTCTGACTGGGGTTACGTGGTGGTATCTCATTGTTGTTTTGGTCTTCATTTCCCTTACAATGAGGGATGCTGAGCATTTTTTTATATGCCTTTTGGTTATTCGTATATCATTCTTGGATAGTGGGTTTTTTCAACTCATTCTCCCATCTTTTAATAAGGTTGATCATCTTTTTTTCGGAACAACTCCTTGAGTTCTTTGTGTATTCTGGTTATCAGTCCCCTATCTGACACATAGTTTACAAAAATATTTTCCCATTCTGAGGGCTGTCAATTCACACTAATTACTGTGTCTTTTGTCATGCAGAAACTTCTTAGTCTGATGTAATCCCACTTGTCTATTTTGAGGACTATCAACTGTGCTTTGGAGGTCTTATTTAAGAAGCCTTTCCCTACCCCAATGTCTCCCAGAGTTTACTCAGTATTTTCTAGGGGCAGTTTTATAGTTTGATATCTTAGATTTACATATTCAATCCACCTCGACTTGATTTTTTGTCAGAGGTGAGAGGTAGTGGCTCAGATTCATCTTTTTGAAGGTGGAAATTGCTAAGACATGGAACCAACCCAAATGCCCATGAACAGATGAATGGATTGAAAAACTGTGGGACATATACTCTATGGAATACTATTCAGCCATAAAAAACAATAAAACTCTGGCTTTTAACAGAAAGTGAAAGAATATGGAAGATTTACTGCTGAGTGAAACAAGCTAGGCTATGAAGGAGAGACATTGTATGTCCCCACTTAATATATGCCAAGTGTCTGCACTCTATAACTGAAACTGATTGATTAAAGGATATAGAAACACAGTAAATGGATGTAAATACCAGATATAGTGTGTATGAAAGAGTAGGGTATGAGGAAGTACATTTAGAAGAAAAATAGAGAAGCAAAGCATTAATGGGACAAAGAAATGTGGTATTATCTGTTTGAAGGTATTTTATAGTTTTATCAACTGGACTAGGGAGAAATGTTCACATATTGAAATAGTCACTTTGTAAGCTAAATGATGTGATTGAATGTATAAAAAATGAAATAAAAATGTAAATGAAAAAATAAACATAAAAAATTGTACAAAATTGCCTTCTGGGTCTAAGGTAGGTATAATATGAAACATTAAGTACTTCTGGGTTTAGATGTAGGTCCCATCTCTAGGAAATCAAATTTTGTTTCTGCAAATGATATAATTGTTTAAAAGATCTGAAACATTTCTAATACCAAGTATTATGGATAAGACATACTCAACCAGTTATGGCAGAATGCTATGGGAGGAGACATTTACATTAAGAGTGAGGGTGGGAATAAAAAACATCAGAAAAAACTTGATGTATGAGTTAGGCTTTCATAAGTAGTTTTAGTAAGCGATAAGGTTTTGAATAGAGGAGAAATAGAGAAAAGTGTTTCAGTCAAATAAAACATCAGGAGTAAAAGAGTGGGAAAAGGAGTATTGGGGGAAGATGTTTTGAGAATGGCAAATGCCAGTCTAGAGGTTCTGGAAATTTCTTTGGCAAGTAAAGGAAAGCTATACCTGCAAAGCTCAGTACATATGAGAGAAAAATGAAGAGCACTCTCTCTGAGAGCTGAAGCCTTCTCAACCTGTCATTTTTCAGATTCTCGTTTTGACCTTCCTTTCTACTTTCAGGGATCTGTTTGATTACATTGGAATCGCCCAGATAATCCAAAATAGTCTCCCCATATTAAGGTCAGCTAATTAATAACTTCAATCCCATCTGCTACTTCAATTCTCCTTTTGTTAGATACCATAACATAGTCAAACATTCCAGGCTTTAGGACATGAGTATCTTGGGAGTTGGAGGATGGGGTATGTCATCATTCTGCTTACCAGTCAGGAAAGGCACTCATTTGAGCCCCAGAGCAGAATGGTGCCTTTATTATGCCACTCAAATGCTCTTGAGAAGTTCACTCTTAAAGAGGTGTTCACAGAGTTTATCATCCAAACTGAGTCACCTGAGATAAAGAGAGTGCCATTTACAATTTCATCAGGACAATAGGCACAAATGTGGATGGTTTATGGAAAACCTTGTACTTTATATTGGGTTCTACAGAGGCAGACATTAATATGGAGTATTCTATGCAGAAGCCTTTTTGGAGGATGGGTGGAGGAAACAATGTACTCTAGGAGTTGCACCTGTAAGGAAGTAGGGGAGTCAGGATTGGAGCAGAGAGAGGAGCTGACTAACCATGTGGCTACAAGTAAGATTCAGCCCATCCTATGGGAAAGCTCTGCATCTGTGTTGACCTCTCATTATCACCCCAAATTTAAGGAAGGAGGCTACCTTTTTCTGCTACAGTAGCCCTGCACTGCCTATTGAGTGATAAGGCATACTTTTGGGTTTAAGCAATGTTCATGCAATTACACTTATCTGCCTTCCATGTTCCAGTCATTAGCAGCTGGAAGTCTAAGAAGCTGAGGGATGCTTATGTCAGTCCTAAAGAAGGAGTCTGGATGGAGCACCTAATTTTCCCTACACTAGGATATATGTTCATCATACCACTGTAGGACATGTTGCTAAATCCAATGACTCAGTTCTCATTTTCCTTGACTTTTCAGCCACTTTGATCTGGCTTACCATGCTCTCTTCTATTATATACGTTATGTTTTTTCTTTCTTAGACATCACCTTCTCCTGCTTTTCTAATTCTCTTTTTGGTCTTTTTTCTACAATCTTCTATTGACACACCTCCTTATTTCTTTGACTAGTGACTTCTGGTGTGACACAGGACTCTATCTTCTCCCTATTGACTCCTTTGGCCAGGGTTTGCAAATTACAACTCACCGGATTAATTTTGCCCATTACTTACTATTGTAAATAAAGTTTTATTGGAACTTTAACCTTCTTCATAGTGTCTATGGCTACTTCTGTTATAACTTGTAAAACTACAAGGCTGACTTAAGACAGAGACTATACATTCACCAAGACAAAAGTATTTAATATTTTGTTCTTTATAAAAAACTGTTGGGCTCACCCTTACCCTACATAATCTGTTCCCATCTCCCCCCAAAAAGTATCTCTTTTTAGATATTTAAAAATGTCACTTTTACAATTATGTTTTCTCTGCTCCCACCTGCAATTACACATCTCGCACATCCAGTGAACCTATTTCTACTTACCACTGTCTTATTCATAGTTCTTCAGAGAAACAGAACAAATATATATTGGGTTGTCATAAAAGGCATGACCAATTTTTTCTATGCAAAATTAAATCATGACTTTTTTGACAACTCAATATATTTTTGTTGTAAAATTTAACTTTGAAATTAATTTTCTAAGATGAATTATCTAAAACTAATTTTAAAAAAATGTCAGAGGTGGGGCTGGCAGATGATATAATGGTTGAAGTTCTGGACTCCCACATGGCCAACCACATTTCAAGTCCTGGTTCTGGCAGCTCGAGATCATGTCAGGCTTGTGTACATGTGTGCCCAAAAATCACGGAAGAATTGGAGGGGAAAGGTATTGTGGCATGGCCATCTCCCTTGGGGATAATTTCTCAGTTTCTCTCTCACTGTCTCTTTGTCTTTATCCAGCGAGCCTAAGTGCCTTTTGGCCAAAAACTTAAAAAAAAAAAAAAAAATGCCAGAGGGCATATTCACTTGCCAAAGAGAATCATGGAGGATGAGGGACACCCCCAATGGGGATGTCTCTATCCTGTCAGAATTTTGAGCATGCACATACACACACACACACACACACACACACACACATACCTGGTGTGTTTTTCGAGTTCCAGGGTCTTAGATTTGAACAATGGTCAGCCATATTGGATCTGGCTCCCTTAACAGGAAGGCTGCAGGAGTAGCCTTTAAGTGAATTTTGATTTTTAATTAATCATTGTCCATTTTATTTTGATTTTTCTGAGAGATTTTTGCCTTAGGATGCTTGCCAGAAAGAGCGCGAGAGAGATAGTGAGAGGGAAAGTTAGAAATCACTCCTCTGGGAGGATGGCCATGACACAATTTCTTCTTCTTCATTCTCCTCCCAAGATCTTGAAAATGCATGCACATGCACCCCGCGTGTTATTAAAGACACTGGATCTGGGAACTGAACCATGGTTGGCCTTGTAAGAGTCCAGTAACGTGACCGCTACACCATCTGCTGGTTCTAGTCAGGACCCATTTTCTGAAAACACCTTAAAAAATGAAGAACTCTAAATTATTA
Organism: Tupaia tana; assembly: GCA_026018925.1. Lineage (NCBI taxonomy): Eukaryota > Metazoa > Chordata > Mammalia > Scandentia > Tupaiidae > Tupaia > Tupaia tana. The sequence continues at coordinate 250,393,352 of JAKSZU010000001.1, read as the reverse complement.
CTGTTTTCAATTATAATGTTATGATCAGATATACTAAATTGAACACAGTATAATTAAAATATACTGCATAAAATAGACATTTAATGAAATATTTATTAATGCCAAACCAATATTACAAATTTTGTATTTTGAAGCCAATAAGATTTTTATCAGAATTTTCTGTTGGTCTCTGGACATTATGGGCAAAGAGCCTGATTGGAACTGTGGGAACAAGTAACTTTCTTAAAAACCACCTAAGTAGGGAAAGATTAGTGTTGGGTGTTTGGGAAAGTAACGGAAAGAGAGTGTAGAGGCCCTTTAAAGCCAACTTTTCTAGTCCATTCTATTGCTAATACTAGAATTACTCAGTCTGGGTAATTTATTAAAAATAAATAAATAAAAGTGTTATTCAGTTCAGGGTTTGGAGGTCCAAGGTCAAAGGCCACATCTGGTAAGGGTCTAGCTGGTGGGTGACTTGGTAAAGGATAGGAGGCTGAGCAGAGCAGAAAGAGTATCTGTCCGCCTTATTCCATCTCTTTATAATCCCCACCCTGATGGCTAATCACTTGGCAAAGACCTCCCCTTCCCATATTATAATCAGAACACGTCTCCACCCTCAACACCATTACAATGGTTCATCAAATTTTAACACATAAACTTTTGGTGGATGCATTCAAGCCACAGCACCATCCGGTGGTAATTAGATTTGCTCATAAAGTCAGGGCAGGTAAAGGCAGTAGTGGCTATGGGATGTGCCAGTCAGATAGACCTTCACTAGAGAACCTGCCAAGGGGAGAATAGCCAACTGACAGCCTGAGGCTGTGGGATTTGCTCCACCTTTTGAGCTGAGGTCATGCTCTTCCCAGGCAGCCCCCAGACGATGAGTATATACAACAATGGCACTAGGCTGGCTATTTGTGTATAAAGAACCTTCTACATGCAATCTTTGTGTCAGATCTCCCATGAGGCTGCCTAGCACTTTCTTAGAGGTGCATTACAGTCTGAGTTTCTTTCTGACTAAACTTTCTGCCTAATTTTTTACAAGTGTCAGACCTACAATCATCAAAAGTGCTTTTTACCTTCTGCTTTCCCTCTCCCTCATTATTTTTCATGGCATTGCCCTCAATACACTTCTGATACATCTCTGTCTTGGCATTTGTTTCCAGAAGGATCAACTTTCAGAGATACTTGATCTAGGGTACTTTACCTGGTGGTCGGTCACCCATGGTTTGGTGGTAATGCAATGCTCTGTAATGCTGGAGTCACATTGGAAAGGTCTTGATTCTCATCCTGGGGCCTCCCTGTGCATGCCAGTGATCTGGACTGGCTGAGGTTGGAGGCAGATCACCACATGAAGACCATGTTGGGGGTTTCAACCCTTTCCCCCACAGAAGAAACAAATAGATAAACTTAAAGAAAAGAAGAACCTGCCTACATAGCTTTGTTTTTAAAGTCATTACAAACTGGACTAATAATGTCTTTTCAGCCCAATTTCTCAATTTTTGCCACATAACTTTCCTTTCCAGATAGGCAAACTCCAAAACAGGATGAGGGTGCTGTCTCTAACTTGTGCTTTCTTTATTAAGTCCTTGGCTCATATCCTGTTTTCTGTCCTCCGTGATTCTAGGCATTCAGCTCATAATTCAGCTTAATCCCTCAGCCTTTGTGAATCTTTCCTTTACTGTCCTAGTCAAGGCAGATTTATAAAATCTCTAAAATTCTATTGCATTTTAGAGGAAAATCCTCATAGTCCATCCCTTTAATATTTAAGTAGTTCTATCAATTTAATTTTAATACTCTCAAGGTCAATTAACCTTTTATATTTCTATCCTCTTTCATCAGCTAGTAGATTTTTGGGTGCATAGTAGATACTTAAAATTTTTCTTTTGGTTGGTAGATTGAGACCTATATATCAACAACTTAAATACTTACAAAATAATTGAAATAGGCTACAGTCTGCAAGCAGCTCTTATCAGATATAAGAGAAAAGAGCAGGACCTCAGACCTCATAATGAAACAGTGTTGTTTCTAATTAAATTTCAGACTTGTTAGGAGGTCGTACTGTGATTCAGTGATAATGAGAAGTCTGGACACCAAGAGGAAGTGTAAGACAGAAGTGGCTTTATCATATAAATCACATAAGGCTTAAAAAAAAAATTACATCATACAATCTCGACCAAAAATGGTCTCCTAATACAAACCACTTTCTGAAGAAAAGGAGAAACAAAAATAATCTTTGTCTTCTATTTTCTCCAAGTCACCACTTAGTTAATGAGCCCAAAATGGGTTCTTTTCCAGGAAGTAATCTTGATAAACATATGCTTATCTCCTTTTGACAGCAACAATAAACCGAGAGTCAAGAAAACAAGAATCAGAAGAAAAGCTGTTTGTGTGTTAGGTGTGTATGCCGGTATGAAGCCTGGGTCTGAGAGTTTCTGTCCATGCAACAGACTGGATGTAGTTGGAGAAAGTAAGATGATACATCGGTGCAAAGGAAAACAGAGTCTCTTGTGAATCTTCTTTGCCTTCTGGAGGGTGTATGACTCAAGACAGCACTTACTGGCCTTGTGGGAAAGAAAACAGACAGTGTTTGAAAACCTGGACCCGGTGTTATGAGCCCCAGCCCCCCTCTTTGAGGCAGACCAGGCAAAGGTGGAGAACCTTGGAGCCCTGAGCTCCCTCACATAAAGAGAGATCACGACACGGGAAGAACACAAATACATTTCAGGCCAATAGTTGAGACGCTTCACTTCCTGATGGCTTTTTGCTCCTTTCCTTTTTGATTTAGGAACAAAGCTTGAATGGAAAACCTTTTATGAAAGAGAAAGTTTTATCGACTCTGATCATTGTAATATCGAAGCGATTCATACATATTTAGTATACACTTTCTCTCGAGAGTCTCTTTGCCTTGATATTATAATCTTTCTGCATGGCAAAATGGCAAAGTGGGTTCCATTGAGAAGGATAAATGGCATTCTTTATTATTCTCACTTTATATGAGGCCTTTTTTTTGCTTCATAATTTCAAATCCTGTTCATAACAAGGATCTTCTTCCTGAATAGAATGTTTTACTTTAAGAAGGAATTTCTGTCAAAAAGAAGTGAACATTAGAATAAGATTATTTTGTAATATGATCTTACAGAAAGGTATATAAAATCCAATCAAACACCTTATGTTTACGTTCTCAAAAAGAGGTGAAACTCAATCCATTGGAATCAAGGATGGGAAATATATATATATATATATATATATATATACACACACACATATATATATACAGGAAACAAGAAATGGAAAATTATTTGCTGACGGTAACATGTATGTTGATGTGCTTGATTAAGACAATATACAGTGTACTCTAGATGGAAAAATCTTACTTTGTATGCTGTAATGATGTACAGTGAATGAATGTAAATAAATTTAACTAAAAAAAAAAAGAGGTGAAACTCTCAGAATCTTGACTACAATTTCTTGGTGAGTTCAATTCATAGCTGTATCACAACAGTACTGGTTAAAGTCTCTCTTAAAGAAGGCATGTAGCACTCATTAATTCAGGGATTAGGTTTAGTTTGGTGGAAAAGAATTCAAAGGTATATCTTTATGATCTCTGCAATGACTGTTGCTATTCATTTAGAAATCATTGTCATGCTAATATAAAACTTATTAGTGAGGATTAGCATCTTTTCAATGATCTCTGAGGAGGAGTTCCAAAGTTAAGTTCCAAAAACAAGAGTCCACGCCCTTCTGTTTGTGGAAAGCAGAAAGCATTCTTATCATTCATAAAAGGTTTTCTTTTAGCAAATGTTTTGCAAAAAACAGTTAAAAACACATTAAGCAAGATTTCTTGCCTTACCTAATAAAAAAAGGAAATACTGGTTATGCTTGTTCTTTTGGTTTATTAAGAATAAATGCAAATTAAAATAGGTCCTTTGTTATGTGAAAGAGTTTTTTTTATGTTTTATGCACATCCTTAAATATACAGAGTCACATTATACGTCTAAGAATTTGGAACTTAAATTTGATTCAATCTACAGTCTGAGCTAACATTGCAGAATAAATAATTACCTGTTGGAAAATATGTCAGAAAATCAAAAGAATGTTTTTTAAAGTCACAAAAGCATCTCATAAATGTCATGTTTAGGTCATAGATATAATGAAAGCTTATACAAACTATGTGTGTAGTCTTTATGAAATGTATCTTTGGTAATGCTAAAGAAATGATTTCACTTTATCACAATAGTTAAAGAATGTAGCACACTTGCTTCACATGCTTTGATTTTAAAATAAAACAAAAGCTGTCATACTTTTCAAAGGGCTCTCTCAAAACATGAACCTTTGGGAAAATTTACCACAAAAAAATACCATTTCTAATGAGCAACTCTAATAATAATAAATATACAATGCAAATTTAAATTGGGGTCAAAAATAAAAAAGAAATTGAGTTTTTTAGTATTTGCAGATCCTAGAGGTTGGGATAGTCAACTCCTGGTGTACAGCTTCTAGAAATAAAAGCCGATAAGATTTTTGTCATCTGCTTCTTGAGGTCCAGGTGTCCTGTTCTGGGCAAGGTACAAAGCTCTGAAGGCCAGCAGATGAAAAAACACTACAAGCTGATTCAAATAGCACATTCAGGATTCTGATTTATCTTGCTAAAAAATAAAGCTGCTGATGAGCATTTATGAGAATCACACACATATGACTATTCCTGTAGCTTGTATCCCCAAAAGGTGTTAATCCTCTCAGACTACTCGGAAAGACAACACAACTACTCTCCAGTAAGTTAATCTTTTAATTCTTTCTAAATGATTCACCAACTTGGCTTTGATAATTGTAGTTTAATAGACAACTGGCTGAACTGTCATTTCTTTTAAGTTTACCCTTTAAATATATGCCAGGCAGTTTTCACTTTTTATTCTAGGGGCAACTATGAGAAATGAAGTAAGACCCAGAGGAGTGTATCTAGGGAAAATAGGGTGAGGAAAAGATGTCTCCAGGGATTCTTAAAGCTTACTGTGAGGGCTAGATGGTGTCACGAAGGTAAAATAACTCTGTGAGACTGATCCACATGATAGAGTTTCCCAATTGTATCTAGAGAGCTCCCTGTATGCACTGGTCACGTGTATGCCCATGATTCAGGCTGGTTGAAGTTGGGAGTGAATCATGGCATTGGGACCTTGTTGAGGGTGCTGTCTCTCTGTTTCTTTCTCACACATCTCTCACTCATGCAAGAGATAAGTAAACTTAAGAAAAGTTTAGTGTAAATCAAAATCATCCAGGAATACTTATAAATGCAGAATGCTGGTCCAGCCTTGGTAGCATAGTCCATAGCAAACTGAATTGTAGTACTGGAAGACATAGATTCAGATCCCTCAGTGGACCTGAAGACACAATGGGTGCACACATAGGCACCTAGGACCCTGAGGAGCTGGAGACTGGGGAAAGGATATTGCAGTGTGTTGAGCCCCTGTAGGAGATGTGTGCTCTCTCTCTCTCTTTTTATCTCTTACTTTCTCTGATGTGCATACACACTCTTTCATTTACAAAAAAGAAGAAGAAAAAGAATGCAAAATCTGGAATCCGTCATCTAGTAATTCTGATTCAGAAGGTCAAGGGTAGTGTTAATTTTAGGAATCTGAATAACTAGCAGGGACTTCCAGGGGTCCCTGGGAGTCCTGATTCCAGGGGTCTGAGGGGCCATCCCTTGAAGAACTCGGCTTTAAGAAAATGAAAGCTTTGATCTCTTACCTTACCCCAACTTCCTCTAAAAACTAACCTTTGAGTTAGAGAAACTATAAAGTGATCATCATGTTCTTGAAGGCAGTAGGGAGTTGACTCATCCTTCTATCCCATGGGCACTAATTGACATTTATTCTCAGCACAGCCACTTCCACGGCCCACACATTTAATGATGCCACAACCCTGTGGTTAGAAGCTTCATAAATGGAAATATACACAGCGGTGGTGGCCTTTTATTTATGTACTCATTTCAAAGAGAAGTCAGAGCAGTTAGCTGTGTGCAGTCTGTTTACTAAACACAGTTTAAGCAGTGGGCATAGACAGAGATCCTTTCAGCTTAATGTCTACCAGATGATTAAAAAAAGGTTCCAGTTAGCCTCTTACTCACAACCAAGCCAGCAAAGCGGTAATACCTGTAAAATAATTAGGGTACAGCATGTGCTTAATTTATTCCAAACATTGCAAGATTTTCACATTAGCATTAATGGCTTGCTTATAGTGGAACCCTAGAGGCAACATAAAATAATAGGAGGCTCAAAAGTTGTAGCTAAAAAGGAAGTGTTAAAATTTTTTTTTTCAATACTGTTTGTGGTATGCTCCACCAAAAGACTGTGGTTCAATGTTCACATTGTTCTCTCCAGACAGTACTAATTTGTTTCCAATTAAAAGAAAATGGATTGCAAATGACTTCACAGAGCAGCCTGGTCAAAGGAATAAGGACTAGGCTTATAATGTTGCCTCAGGAGCAGCTATTTTGCTGCAGGGCACCAAGCAGGCCCACAGTTGTGCAAAGTAGCTGTGTCTAAGAGAAGAATTTAAGTTGCTCTGGTGGTGACAGAATTGATTGTGCTGCTGAAGCCAGTTATTATCCTCTCTTTGGGTAGTTTGCAGAAGCATATAGGTCTTTGTGGTGGCTAGAGATGAATAAACTTACAATTCAATTCATATTGAGTAATTGTTCATAGTGCAAAGCTTTCTACCCACCCCCTTGTCATGAGACATAATTGTTTCCTTATGATCCTCATCTCTTTGATAGCCAGACAATAAACTATAAGGCAGGCAAGTGATGAAGTAAGAGAAGACACAGAGAAAGGAAGTATTCTCAGTGATATGATAAAAGACATTGAAGACCTGTGACCCCTTCAGACCCTGACACATAGAAGTTGGGAAATTCTTCTCATTCCTCCAGTTTGCATTCAAGGCCAGGAAGCAACAGAAATGTGGATGTTACCATCTGGAAAGGGAAATGTTCTGTTGTTTCAAAAATTAAGACATAAAAAAGCCTTACATGCTTACCCTCTCTTTACCTCCTCTATACGGTCTGAAGGAATTGAGACCTTGACTGTCCTTAATTAGGAGCACAGAAAGAATTCTTGTACACATTCTCCAGAGAGAATATGGATCTCCAAGGTTTGAATGGGTCTGTGTGGAATTAATTAGCCCTATGCATTAAGAACTACTGGTCAAGTAATGTCTTTGGAATAAGAAGCGAATTGTTTCTAATAAGGGCAATTCACTGATCTGGGTCAAATACTGAAACACAATGACCTCAAGTAGCTGTTCCCCTGAGCTCTGATGTGCTACCAGGGAGGACTGTGCTTACAATAAAAGAAACAAATCTCAACTCAAAATTGTTAAAGCAAAACAAAAGGGATTATTAGAAGAAAAGAGTTATTAGAGGAGAAAAAGAGCTCTACTTGATTTGTCTAAGCTTCATGAATATGGATCTTCAACTTCCTGAACCTTGCAGATGACAGAAACTAACACATCCTAAATTACCACACATACAGCTAGTATCTATCCTCTTAAAGGCATTTCTCTCATAGCTAAATTGTGTAAGAAAAATGTTCAGCACTTTAAAATAAGGCAAAAGGTGGGTGACTGACATATCCACTGAAAAACCCACTCAAGGCCCTGTTTACTACTGATCAGATTTCAATTCAGTAATGTTACATATGTTAAACTAAGTATTTTGGCCTAAAGTGGCTGTTGTACTCCACACTGGGATTCTTAAGGATAAGCTGAAATCATACATGTTAGGCAGTTTTCCTGAGCTGGTTACTGAGTTACAGCCAATCACACGCAGTAGCCCCACGAAGGTCAGTCACAGAAAGTCCACCTTTTGGGCTGTTCATGCAGCCTATCACCCAGCTGTAACCAGTCCAACCATTTCTTGACCTCAGTCCCTCGCTTTTGTTTTTGTCTCTCATGTTCCCTTTCCTGCACACGTCACTTCCCATTTCCAAACTGATATACCCCATGACCACACGACAAACTCGAGTCCCTCCAAAACCATTTTCTGAAAGACTACCTGATTCCAAACGCCCACCTATTGTTCAAATAAGCCCTGCTAAATTTTGGTTTGTCTAAAATTTTTTTAACACATGTTAACATGGAGATTTTTGTCCCATAGAGATACAAATAATTTTTGTCTGTTAGAAAATGTAATCCCAACGTTGCAGTTTTTTAATCAGATAATACCAGTTTCTTTCTTCTTCTTCTTCTTCTTCTTTTTTTTCTTGAGAGATTTTTTCACTTTAGGGTATGTGAGCTCGCTAGACAGAGAGACAGAAAGTGAGAAGTCACCCACCAAGAGGGATGGCCACATCGCAATCCCTTCTCTTCTATACTCCTCCTAGGACCTTGGGCATGCACACATATGTACTCTGGCATGAGTTTTAAGCCACCAGGTCCAGGACTAGAACCGTGGTTGACTAGGTGGGAGTCCAGCAACATAACCATTATTCCAAGTGCTGGCCCAAATAACACCAGTTTCTTATCTAATCCAACAATTTTATCCTAATTTCTTCTTATTAAATTGACTATAAATATGTGGATTCACAAATATTCTTTAAACTAATCTTAAAATCTTCCTTTTCCCTCATGAATTAGAGTTGAATAAAATCTTTGTCAAAGGTTCATTTTATATTTGGCCTGGGAGTCATGATTTTACCTTTTGGAAAATTGTACTTTAGTAGAAACTAAAAATACATTTAGCGTATAGTCACCGTTGAAGCATACATTAATGCTAGTAAGGAAGAAATTAGTTTCACACTACAATTTCCCTGAGTAGATGCTGTTTTCTTTGGAAAAATGAACTCCTTGCTGCTGCCCAACAATCCCAGTTTTTCTGTGCCTTATAGGGCCTTTGGATTTACTATTTCCTTTTCCAGGAATGTTCTCTTTCAAGTGCACGTATTATTTACTTCTTTTAGGTCTCTGTTTAACTGCCATTTTCTCAGAGAGGACTTTTTGATGATCCGTCTTCTCTGCCAGATCACCTAATTCATTTTTCATCATTGTGCTGTTACTTGACACTGTTAAAGAACAAAATTTAAGAAGAACCAAAATTTAAGAGTTTATTTGAACAGAGGATGAAAGATTGGAATGGGACAGTGTTCTGGAAAATGGTTTCTGAGGAACTCTGGGTAGCCTTGTGGTCAGGGAGTATATGAGTTTGTGGAAAGGGAAAGTGACGTGTGCAGGAAAGGGAAAGAGGGGGACAAAAACAAAAGTGAGGGACTGAGGTAGAGAAATCATTGGATTGGTTACAGCTGAATGGTAGGCTGCCAGAACAGTCTAAAGGGGAGGCTTCCGTGGTTAACCGAAGTGTGGCGTGGTGTGACTAGTTGTAACGTAGCAACCAGCTCAGGAAAATGGCCCAACGTGTACATTTCAGCTTATCTGTAGGAATCTAAATGTGGGAGTACAGTAGCCATTTTAGGCCCAAATTGTTAAGTTTAACAACATACAGCCACTTGTTCATTATCTGTCTTTCCCTACCAGCATATAAACTTCATGAGAACAGGGACATTATATATCTGCTGCAGATTTATGTTTTTATCTGTATTGGTTTCTAGGCAAAGATTGCATCGTACAGCACAATAGTACTCACAGCCAGTAGGTGGGCAGGTAGAAGACCTTATTTATGCAGCAGGAAACCAGATATGTATTGAATTAAAATAAAGTGAATAATAGGATTAATAGTTATCGATGATACTGAGCACTTGCTACATGCCAGACTGTATTCTAAGTGCTATTGTTTTATGTGAGTTATGACTATATTTACTCATTTAATTTTTGCCTCAGTCAATGAGATAAAAACCATTAGCAAGGAGACACAGATTGGTTGAGTATCTTGTCTGAGTTCACACAGGAAGAATTAGCAGTCTTGATGTCAAGCAACATGTCTCCAGAGAAGCAAAAGTGGGTTTTTTTTTTAAAGGTTTTTGCCATAGGGCACGTGTGTGTGCCAGAGAGTGACAGAGAGAGAGAGAGAGAGAGACAGAGACAATGAGAGAGAAAACAAGAAATCATCCCCCAGGAGGGATGACCACGTCACAATCCCTTCTCCTCCATTCTCCTCCTGGGATCCTGAGCATGCACACACATGTGCCCAGCGTAATTTTCAAGCCACCAGATCTAGGACTCGAACTGTGGTTGGCCATGTGGGAGTCCATTGATGTTTCCCCTATGCCATCTACTGGCCCCAGGCTATTTTTTTTTTTAATTGTAAGAAGACATATGCACTCTGCAAAGAGAGACTAAAGGAGAGAGGAAGAGAAAGGGAGAGACAGAGAAAGCTACCCCTATAAAAAGTAGTTGTGCTTCATAACCTTCTCCTGCATTTCTTTATCCTGCTGGCATTGTGAGAACACATGCACAGGCATCCAGCGTGTGTTTCAAGGTGTTGGGTCCTGGATTTAAACTGTGTGGTCAGCCATGTGGGATCTGGCTCCCTTCAACACTAGGCTATGGGACCTGCCCCCAAAAGAGGATTTTGATATCTAGCCTACAGTCTTGGTAACTAAAATACAAGCCCCACAAGGGCAGGAATTCTGGTAAATTATTTATTTACTTATTTTTACTTTTATATCCCAAGGTCTATGAAAGTATTTGCTATATAAATAAATAAGCAATGTATAGTAATGAAAAAAAAATTTTTGATGGTCTATGTTTCAGACACTTTCCTTGGTACTGGAGCTATGACAAAAGCAACAAGAGGCCATCTCCAAGAAGAAACAATGCATAATCCCACGTGGCCGATCCTGGTTAGAATACCAGTTCCAGCAGCTTAAAAAACATGTCAGATGCATGCATGTGCTGTAAATCCTGACAGGATGGAGAAACGAAGGAGAAGGGATTGTGGCCTGACCATGCCCCATTAGGGCATGCTTCCTGGTCCCCTCTCTCTGTCTCTCTCTGCCAAGTTTGCACTCTCTCTGGCAATTAAAAAAATATAAATTAAAACATGACACAAAAATATAGCTCATATGAGCTTTTACATTTCCATGAACTCAACTTGGGAATGTAAATATCTTCCCTCTTTGTCAAGATGTCACAATGAACAGTGATTATTATTTTTTTTTAATTTTTAAAATTTATTTCGTCCATGAGCAAGAGAGACAGAGAGAAAGAGAGATACAGAGTGACGACCCCATGAAGTCCTGAGAGACAGAGAGAAAGAGAGATACAGAGTGATGGCACCACAAAGTCCTGACACTGAGATCTCCTCCCAGTTTCAGCTGACACCCAGTTGACACCCAATTGTGGGCACTCGTATCCCTGGCATGTTCACGGAGGTCTCTGGACACAAGCTTAGAACCTTCCCGTTAGAGTCAACCTTACAGAAAAGTGAATTTTCCCACTGTGTCACTATGCTGTCCCAGATCATCTTAAACAAGCCTCCTATGGGCTGAGAGAGGACTGCCTCTCAGAGTTGGAGGCAGGCCCCTTGGGGTGCTTGAACTATATACTTAAGGGCTTAGCTGCCACTGCTTATATTTCCTTGGGCAACCCCAGGGAAAAGTCTGCCCATCCTACTTTGCCAAATGAGTTGGGGATTTAAAGTAAATCTTATCGCTTCTACATTTCCCCTAGCCTTCACAGGTCCATAACAGAATGAATTTATCTAATAATTTTATATGTGAAAGAGGTAGATATAATAATTGCAGTTTTAAAAGAGGCATATAAGAATGAAATCGCTTCCCTAAGGCAGCAGAAGCCAAATCAAGATTAGACCTCAGAATTTCCCACTTTTCTGTAGAGAGCCTGTTTTCTGTAGAGAAATTACCGTGACGGTGCCTAAACCCAGAAGACAAGCAGCATTTGATTGTAGTGGAGATGTTATTTTAAAAACTTCTACAAGGAACACCTTTTCTGGGTTCTGGAGAAGTAACACTTCTTACAACAAGCAGCCCTGGAAATAGACAGAAAATTGAAAAGAAGCAGGGGAGGGCGTCTTCAAAAGTAGTTGTAAAATGATGCTGCATTAGAAACATGTAAAAACATTCAATGTAAAGCCGAGACTGAAATCATAAAGAGACTTTAGAACTCACAGTCCTGGGCTTTCTCACTCTGTTTTGCTCTCAGCTCAACCTATGCGAAGGTGGGCAGAGTAATTAGCACCTGGATTTCTGGGTTAAAGGAAAAAAAAAAGCCACCTCAGCCTTCTGATTGATCTTCTGGTTTATTTTCTCTTCCTTTTTTTATGGAGCCTCTTTACCCCTACTGTGCACTGTGGGAGGTTGAAATGAAGCCAAATGAGAGGGAAACAAACAATTCTAGTCTCCTTTGAATTCTTAAAGAAGAGCTAAACTAATTTACAAATGCTGATCTGGAAATAGTAGGGCTGTTTGGTTGTTTTTAAAATATCACTTATCAGAACAATGTAATGTTTTGGACGTTATAGAAGCATTTCTATGGAGGAAAGCATTATTTGTCAGTTTGAAAAATAGCATTCTAATTCAAACCGGAAAGTAAAATAAGGACAGAACTTCTACCTAGTCCTTGATTTAAATGAACAGAAAACTGAGGTTCAGAAAGGTGCAACACTGAGCTGATTGCTTTACCTTCTTAGGGACGAAGATGTTAAAAACCAGATCCTGGGCCAGCCCATGGCCTGAGGTTGAAGGAGCTGGATTGTACATTGCTAACCCACAGTTTGAGTCCCTGACCTGAATGTTTAATGAGTCCACAAGAAACATGCGCGCGTGTGTGCGTGTGCGTGCATGTGTGTGTGTGTGTCCCAAATCCTGACAGGAAGTGGTGTGACTGTGCCCCATAGTGGTGCTTTCTTCCTTTTTCCCCATCTCTGTCCCTCTCTGCCCAGGACACTTGCTCACTGGTAAATTAAAACAACAGAAATAGATCTTTCTCTTTTCACTATATTATAGCACCTGAATTTCTCATGACCCGGTGAAAGTGAATGAGGATTAACAGGTAATTTTAAAACAGGCATACATTTTGGAAAATTTATGATATGATGTGTAAAATTTCATTATGCTAAAATTTGTGTTCTGATAAATAAATCCTCAAAACTTTACAAAAATTGAAAATATTAAAAATATACCAGACCTATGTTGCTTGTCATGTGTAATAATATAAACTAATAACGTCATAGCGTCCCTGATCTATGTATTTAACTCTTCAAGAGATAAATGGAACCAGTTTTCTTCTAAACGCTTTTTTTCTTTTTTCCCCAGAAATGGTTTAAGTATGTCTTATGTTACTAGGCAAAACTATTTTGTACTAAGAAAATACAGAGATCTTCCTGGGGTTATGTGGAAGAACTTCTCCACTCTGGAGAAATTGAAGAAGAAATGGACAAAGGCGTTCAGAAAGAGAAAAAGAATTAAAATATAAGGAGAAGTTCAAAGATCAGAGCTAGGAAAGGAGAGAAGAGTTATGCAACAGTACGGCAGCTAAGAATAGGAGAGTGAAAGGGGAATATACAGTGGACTTAATGGTGAACCCATCCACCCCAAGAATAGGGCCATGTCCTAATTGCTGCAAACTCTGAATATTATCTTACATAGCAAAAAGATGTGAGTTAGTTAAGGATTTTGGGAGTGCATTTATCCTGGATTATTTGAGTGAGTCCTAAATACAGTCATATATGTATGTCCTTATAAAAAAGACATACAGATTTAGTACAACAAAGTGGCTCTAGTTAATAACAATGTTTTGCATAATTGAAAATCACAAAGAGACTAGATTTAAAGTGTTCTCGCTACAAACATATAAGCATATGAGGAAATGCATGTTAATTAAGATTTTGGCCCAACCGTCCAAATGAAGAAATGTTTAGGATGATACTACCTACAGAGGGTTGTCAGAGCTTGAGAAACAAAATAGTAAGCAAATGAGGGCTAATGTTACATCCAGGGACAGCCAACTGGGAAAGCAATTACTATCCATAAAGTTGAATGACAAGGGGAGGAAAGAGTGTCAGGAAGAGATCCAGCTGTAATGGCACAGTGGAATGCAGTGCAACATTGAGAGCCATAGGGAAGATCAGGATTCGATCAACCTGTAAATACTGGGTGCCAATGCTCATGATGCTGACTGGCTGGGAAAGGCTGGTGGGGAGGGCTGTGCCAGATGACCTACTGAGCATGCCTGTCTTTCTCTATATAGCTCTCATGAAAGAAATAAACTTAAACAAAAAGTGTCATAAGAGTCCAGAACTATTGCAACCACAAAGGAAGGCCCTCCTTTAAGAGGCTGTACTCTTGGGACAATGCAGCTCCTGCCAGAAAGGTGACATCAGTGTAGGAAAAGTGAAAGGAAACCCTTCAAAGTCTCTCTTCTGGGTCTCTAATCAAGCCTGGCATTGAAGGGTGAAAATGCAGAGTAATAAGGTCACTTATTTGAAAATAGATGTGTAATAAGCCCTCCAGAAATGTTTGCTCTAGCCCTTACATTGCCCACTCTAAAATTATCTGTCATAATTTTATTCTCATATTTAGTTGAAAACTAAAGCTCAAAGAAGGTAAGCTACCATGGTGACCTAATCTCATGCATTTTCCTCCTTTCTCTACAAACTCCACTCTGTGAACTTCTCCCTCTTTACCTCAGCAGGAACCTCGCATTCATGGCCCTGCACCTAGACTAGTTCAGGCTGGCACACCCAATTCAAGTGTCTGCTCAAGTATCATCTTCCCAGCCAACCTTCCCTGACCACCCTTCTCTCTAGTGTATTTTCTCCTCAGTCCTGACTCCACTCACACCTTGATGTGTTTACGTGGGTGTTGTCCACTTCCCCCATTATAGCACAAGTGCCTTGAGAATGAGATTCTGAAGCCATGTCTTGTCAGTGCCCAGCACATAGTAGGTCCTCAGTAAGGACCTATTACTGAGTGGATTGACAATGGGGTGGGCTCAGGATCTGAATCTCTGTTTGTGTGATTCTCAAACCCATTCATGGCATAGGATTGATTATATGCAAAAAGAATTTAAGTACAAGCTGTGCCTCCCTCTCTATTATTTGAAATCACGGGAATAGCAAGAACAATACAAAAAATACTATATTAAGGAAGTTATGGAGATCCATCCTCAAAATAATATAATAAAGAAGAGCAAGATCACTTAGTAAACATTAAAAAATCTGAGAAATTGACTAGGATTTTGTTTCATCAGTGTACACACTTACACGCACACATACATTATTCTCTGTCTCTGAAGCTCTTCCTCTCAGATAGGAAAAGTTGACATGTGTGTACCAAATTCCACATCCAGAGTGGGCAGATAAGCAGATGATGTATCCACACTGCATACCCCGATGGGGGCTTTGTCACCAACTGGCGCTGTCTGGGCAACTTATCAAGCCAGCTCTGAGAAGAATGGGCGTCTCTCCCTGAAGCTCTTATCTCTATCCAGTTTCTGAGAAAGAGAAGCAACCTGAGGGATTTCAACCAAGGGCTGTTCTAATTAACAGCAGTGAGACCGCCAGGGTCAGTGTTGTGTTAGAATCATTCTCAGCTGATTGCTTGCCTATGGGAGGTACATTTCTCCTTTCTTCAGCTTCTTTCTGGGGTACTTATGTAAAATGTCACATAGCATGTAATGAACTAAAAACATCTTCAAGGAAGGACTCTCACCTTAACGGGGAAGTGATATGTTTTTCCCTTTTCCCTGGAAGCATGCTAAGGATAATTAGCATTTAGAATGGCAGGTGTAGCCACTGGAGAGGTGGGCGAAGATCATTTCTTGTTGACAACTGTCTCAGTTAGTTTGTGCTGTTGTAACAAAATGCCATTGTCTGGTGGCTTAAACAACAGACATTTGCTCATAGATGGAGGCTGGGAAGTTCAAGAACAAGGACCGGCCAGATCTTGTGTCTGGTGTGAACCTGCTTCATGTGTGTGGAAGGCCATTGTCTCCTTATGTCCTCACATGGTGGAGAAAAGAGCAAGGAAGAAGGTTCTTTCCTGTCTCTTCCTATAAGGGCTCTAATTCCAACTTGAGGACTCCCCTCATGATCTAATTACCTGCTATAGGTCCCGCAATTACCATCAGATGGGAGGTTAGGATTCCAACACACACAGTTTGGGATTTTTTTTTTTTTCTTTACGAGAGAGAGTGAGAAAGAAGAGACAGAGATAGGTATTTTTATTTTTGACAGGATCTTGCTAAGTTCTGATCTGCCTGGTCCAGCATCTCAACCAATTAGCCAGGATTACCAACACACACAACTGTGTCTGGCATGTTCAGTTGGCCTGGAAACCCTACCCAGACTTCCCATGTGGATGCCAACCTCCCAAGCTGTGGAACTACCTGTGTACCACCATTGCTGAGCCATGTTTGTTGTTGTGGAAGTTTGTTTGCTTGTTTTTATTTATTTATTTATTTGTTTTTATGAGAGAGAAAGTGATAGGTAACCTTGGTAGGATTTCTTAGCACTGCAGTCCTTCTTCCAGTTACCCCAACCAGTCAGGATCACACGTACATGGGCCCAGCTGGTGTGTTTAGGTTGACCAGGTATCTAGACCCAGGCCTTTCATGTGGTTCCAGTATTGTGCAACAGTGGCCTCCAACATATGATTTTTTTTAATTTTTTTTTTTCTGGAGAGGTTTTCGCTATAGGGCGTGTGCGCTCGCCAGACAGACAGAAAGAGACATAGAGACAGAAAGCGAGAAATCACCCCCCAGAGGGGATGGTCACGCCGCAATCCCTTCTCCTCCATTCTCCTCTCGGGATCTTGGGCACGCACGCACACGCGCCCGGCGTGAGTTTTAAGCCACCGGGTCCGGTACGCGAACCGCGGTCGACTACGTGGGAGTCCAGCGACATAGCCATTACACTAACTGCTGGTTCCCCAACATATGAATTTTGAGAGACACATTCCATCTTATCACTAGCAGACCACACTTAGCTGTGGGAGGAAAAGAGAATTTAAAAAATCAAGGGAAGGGCTGGCTCCATGGCCTGGTGGTTAAGGCATCCAGTTCTCACATGACCAACCACATAGGTTGAGTACCCAACCCAGTGCGTTGAGAAACACTCTGAGTACAAATGCATACATGTCCTGAAAGGAGGAAGAGATGGAGAAGGGGTTGCAGCTTGACCATCTCCATGGAGGGGGAGGATGCCTTTTTTTCTCTCTCTCTGTCTTTATGTCTTCTGATGAGTGTACTCCCTATCTGGGGGGGGGGGGGCGGGGGGGAGAGGACAAAGTAAGTGACAAAGTCTTCAGCTTTCTACAATCATTTATCTAAAACCCTGAATAGCCCAATAATGGTGTTTAATAATTATTGAATAATAAGCACTTTTATTACATGAGCAAAGGTGGAAAGTAGATGGGTATGTGCTTCCCTGCCCTCTACGACATGGAGTCACTGACTGAACCACAATGACCAGCCCAGAGTCAATACTCACAGAGGCTAGCTATTTCTCCAGAAGGCCTTTGTGTTCCTTCCACTGCATTTATTCTGAAATTTCTGATTACTTTCTGTTCAATATATCTCCCCCGTTGGAAGGTAGCTTGTCCCTCTCCTCATGGTCAGGGCCAGTACCCAGCACACACCTCACTGCTGTCCTGGTGTGTAACCAACGAGCACCTAGAGTTTGGACTAGCTCCTCATTGGAGGCATCATCACCATGTCCATGATCCTAATTTTGCAAGTGCAGCATTTGTAGCCCCAGAAGAAGGTACCTATACCTAGCCTCAAAACATGGAATTTCTCCTTGCTTCCTAGAAGGTTACTGTGTGTATTTCAGGGCCAATCACAGTTTTGGTGACGGACATCTTGTCTGTACTTCCTCTCTTTTTGGTAGGGCTTTCTCTTCTTCACTCTTGTAGCTTCCTTACCTCATGGGTGTCTACATGGCCTGAGAGGCTTCTTTGTCCTATTCCATTTACATGTAGTATTGCACTGCTTTTTTTGTTTGTTTTTGTTTTTAACTTGCTGTAGGGAACATGCATTCACCAGAGAGAGAGAGAAAGAGAGAGAGAGAAAGAGAGAGGAAGAGAGAGAAAGCATTACCCTAGGAAGGTACAATCCCTTCTCCATTCTCCTCTCAGATTTTTGGGTGTTCACACACACTCTCCCATCATGTTTTTCAATCCAGAAGGCCCAGGACTCAAACTGCTCAGCCAGCCACATAGAATCAAGTCATCTTAGCCATCATGCCACTGATTAGTTCAATATTCGCATTTCCGACTCTCCATTTCCTGGCCTCTCCTATGATGCAGACCAGCAGATGTTATCCTCGGAGGACCTTTGCTTGCTGTCTCTTTCTGTGCCATCTAGCTCCAAAATTTCTTCCTCTAATTGTAGAACTTAACTCGTCTTCTGTACCTTTTCCCTCTTATGACTTAAACATTTTTGTCTTTTGGTAAAATGCTGTAAAATAAAACGTCTTTGCTAAAGGAGGTCAAGGAACTAGGAAAAAGGCAAAGTTAAAAATGTGCCTTTTATGGGGGAAAAAAGATCTATTCAAGTAGTGAGAAGAATTTTGTTTATTATTTTTAAAGCAAAGAAATTCCAGGATCATAATTAAATTATTGAACTGAGACGGCAGCATTGTTCAAAGAGGGTGATTACAAGTGTAGACGCTGGATTCAGAATGCCTTAGTTTGGACTTATTAGCTGCTTAACATTGGGTCATTTTCTTTCTCTAAGACTTAGTATCTCCATGTAACCAATGGCAATGGTAATGATGGGTTTCCAATAATATTATTGGCAGGAAGCTTTCAGCACAGTGCCTCTCATGTAGTAAGTATTCAGTGAGTGTTAGTTATTATTATTAAGAATTTTAGGTCTGCATCATTATTCCTTCAAAGTAGGAACTTACAGTCATATTTCCAGAAGTTTACAAACTGTGACACTGAGAATGGATTTCATTACTTTTCTTTGAATATAAAAGGCACATTTAGTGTTCAAAAATTCTAACCCTCACCCTACACATTATCATTGTACTATTTCTCATCTAAAATGCGAGCTTGCTGAGAAGACTCACATCATTTTAAGACGCAATCTCTGACATAAGCATTCTTCATATTTCCTGATGCCATGATGCTCACATTAAGGCTGTGAATCATGTAACTGCATTTAAACTGGGCAGATTCTGCTAAGGATAGGGTGTAAATGGAAATAAAGTACATTTTTTATTCCCCATTCATTCTTTTTTTTTTTTTTTTTTTTTTTTTTTGGAGAGGTTTTTGCTATAGGGCATGTGTGCTTGCCAGAAAGAGACAGACAGAGATAGAAAGTGAGAAATTACCCCCCCGGGGGATGGCTATGCTGCAGTTCCTTCTCCTCCATTCTCCTCTAGGGATCTTGGGTATGCATGCACACGCACCTAGTTTGAATTTTAAGCCACCAGGTCCGGGACTCGAACCACGGGAGTCTAGCGACATAGCCATTATGCTCACTGCTGGTCCCTCCGCATTCATTCTTAAATCCTACTAATGTCAGTGGGAATTATGTAATATATAAAGGAAAGAAAAACAGGTGATTACTTCAGTCTACACTCTGTGGGTTTTTGCATTCTGTAATATTAGATTTCTTTCTTTTTAATATCTTCTACACACATAGTACGTGCTTAATGCATGCTCATTAAACAAATGCATGAATATCTAATGCTGCTAATGTGTCCTTCAGATTCTGACCATCACTATTTTTGCCCAGTTATATGAAAGTGGTGATAAAACAAAAGCACTTTTCACATCTCCCATATTCTGATTTCTGGCCTAATCTTTAGCACATTGCTTCCAGCCCTCCATATACATATATATGCACACACACTTTCTAATGTAGCAAAGCTATCCCAGGAAGGGGGAAAGGATCACAAACTCTTCATCCTAAAAGATAATTCCAAATTAATATTACCAGTTCTGTCCTGTATCTGTAGTACTAGCTTCGGCGTGAATCATATGTGGCTAGGATATAATGCATAATATTGATTTTGATTTTTTTTTCCTTTCTTGTCTGTGTCTTAGTTCCTGGCCTTGATCTTAAAAGTAAGATAGATGTTAGGCATTATTATCTAGCAGAAGGAGTAAAAAAAAAAAAAATCAATTTTATCCCCTGGTCTCTGCACTTGCCAGGTAATAACATTAGGACAACTGTAAACTCACATTTACTTACTGAAGGGTGTGATTCTGGTCTGGAAATCCACTAGCCTAGAGTCATTGTTATATCTGGCGCATATTTTCAGATGATAACTATGTAAGGAGTATGAGAATCTATTAAATTGCTGCTATAGTTTGAATATGTCCCCTTAAAATTCGTGTATTGAGCCATTTGAAAGGGATTAAGAGAATGAAAACTTGATCCAATTTTTGGGTGGAAAGGTAGAATAGGGTTTAGGAGAAGAGATTAATGATCGGGTGTTTATAGTGGGACCCCCATGACTGAGTCCTGGTGGTGTTATAAGGAGAGGAAATGAGATAGGCAGGACCCCACGTGGATATAGACAGAGCTCTGCTCTGCTCAAAGTTCCACCCTCACACACTTCCTAATGACTTGGGACTTAGCAGCCACTAGAAAAAATTGTGAATCAAATGAAGTTCTATTTTTATAAATTACATGGTCTTGGGTACTTCAATTAGCTATGCAATAGTGAACTAAAACACTTTTTTACAGTAATAGTAGTTTCACAAAAACAACTTTGTAAAAATGTGGTAACATTTAACAAAATCGTTTTCTTTTGAAACGATTTCAAATTTGCAGAATAATTGCAAAGAGTACAGAGACTTCCCACATGCACCTCCTGCAGCTTCCCTTCGTGCTAATTTCTTACGTAACCACACAAATTCCTCAGACCTAAGACTTTTAAAAAATTAATTATTTATTTACTTTTATTCATAGATATTATTATTTTTTTATTTGCTATAGGGCACATGTTCTCACCAGAGAGAGATAGGGGATCAGGGAAGAGTGTGAGAAAGCAAGTCATCAGATCTGGGACTCGAACTCAGGTCAACCATGTAGTAGTCCAGAGCCTTAACCATCTGTTGACCCCAGACTTAAGAATTTAATATGAGTGTAATACTATTATCTAACTTACAGACTTAATTCAGATTTCCATGGTTTTCCCACTAATATCCTTTACTTGGTTGCTATTTCAGTATCTGATTCAAGATACCACAACTTATTAAGAGAATTTTTTTGAGAAATATGCTTTTAAGCAGTATTTATTTGTTAGTGTCAAAAATGTAGCTTCAACTGAACACTTAATTATGGAGATCATTTTAATTATGTTTTGAAGGTTGCCAGTGAATGATGTTTGGTGAGTCCATTAATAGCCTAGTGGAATGGTTTTCATCTTTATGGTCAAGATTTCTGGATGCATTTTAGTCACCGGAAAGATACATCACAAGCAAATTACTACTAATGAGGTATTTAAACTTGTCAATGATTATGTAGCCATACATTTGACTGAACGACTATTATTCTAATAGTAGTCCTATGCTCACCTGCATTTTTTAAATAAAGTTTAATCTCTTCTTTTTTAAAAAAAATTATTAATTATTACTTGCATTTTTGAAATGCTTTTGAGACCCAGGGATAAAGTAGTGTTACAACTACGAGTTCCAAATTTCTCATAAACCTACCCATACTTATAAATTACTTCATTCTTTTCTTTGTTATTGAAATTGAGCAGTGACCCCCATTATCTTAAGGTAATAAAAACCAAGATCTTCATCATAAGAATGTGTCTCTTGGGATCAGCAGTTAGTGTAATGGCTATGTCGCTGGACTCCCATGTAGTCGACTGCAGTTCGAGTCCCGGACCCAGTGGTTTAAACTCACTCTGGGTGCATGTGTGTGCGTGCCCAAGATCCAAGAGGGGAATGGAAGAGAAAGGATTGTGGCATGGCCATCCCCCCTGGGGAGTGATTTCTTGCTTTCTATCTCTCTGTCTCTCTCTGTCTTTCTGGCGAGTGTACGTGCCCTATAATAAAAACCTCTCCAAAAAATTTAAAAGAAAAAGAATGTGTCTCTTTCAGTGTCTAATATCTAGAAGAAATAATTTGAAAATCATTTATTCAAGTTTTTTTTTTTTTAATCATCTTGTTACTAAATGGTTTTTTATCACATACTCAGTTTATATCTAGAGCTTTGGGAATCTGGTAATGCATAGGAAAACTGTTTTAAAATCTTTTCTCTTCACTTGCTTTTAGTATAAGAGACCATACTGGTTGCTGTCATTGTTTCTGGAACATGTAAATTGGTTCATATTTACAATGGTACTGTCCCCAAATTCCTGTCTTTCTTCAAGGCAATATTAAGCACTGAGAGAAAGAAGGTTAATAAGATGTAACTACTCTCTTTTTACTCGTAGCTTCATGTAAATGAAAAAGATGAAATCAATCAGATGTACAAAATAATCAGGTATAAAGTTATTTTTACACATAAGTCCTTAGTTCTGCCTCATGAAACAAAACAAAGTCCTTAATACTACCTCCTTTAATAAGCAGGTAATGTTTTACATGAGATTAGAAATAATATGTAGTTCTCAGAGGAACAAGTAGTGAGTATAATGTGAAGATGATTCTAGACAGACAGATCTATACATTAATGAAGAAGAGAAAGGCTTGTAAGAACATAAGTTTCATGTAATTTGGAAAGACTGCAGTGTGTGAGAGAATAGCAATAAATGAGATAAAATTCACACCCATCAGAACTGGAGCCCTAATATCCTTCTAATTCAAGCAAAAGATGATGGGGCTTGAACTAAAAAAATATCAAGGGAGGTTAAGAAGATAAGATAGATGATACATTCTAGCAACTAAAAGGAGAAGAATGGATTAGGAATGAATGCAAGCAGAGGGTTGAAAAGGAACATACTAATATTTTTGGTGTGGGATGACCTTGCTTGTGAGAAACATAGGGAAAGAAGAGGAAGAGGAAATACTTAAGAAGATGGTGTACATGTTGCAATGGGTGGGGTATTGCATTCCTTTAGGGTATGTTGATATTGAAACTTCTATATAATGTCCATTTTAAGGTAAGGTGTTGAGAAGCTTACAGGAGAGATATGAGTGGGAAAAAATTTATTTATGATGGTCAGGAGAGCATTAAAGTTAGGGATTTAAGTAAGATCAGGAACTCAAGGGAAGATAAAAGGGGACCAAGTGGGATAGAGCAACATTTAATATGTGTTATGGAGAAAGAAGAGCTCAGTCAAAAGAATAAGAAAGGGAAATCAGAGCTGTAGATGTAAAGGCCAAAGGCATTCATATGACCATGTCAAAAAACAAGATGGAAGAGAAACTTGGCATGGACTATGGTAGTTAATAGTACCCCATGTTGCAGACGGGTCAAGGAAGATGAGGATCAAAAGGGTGGACAAAGCTGAGAATTAGGAATTTGTCCATCACATCAACAGAAGTAGTTTGAACAGAACAGTGAGGAACCTGGGACAGGACTTAGTTAACAGAAGGTTGTTCAATGATGAAGCAAGAAAGTGTTTTATCTATTCTTTTACTTTAGTTTTATTTATTTTTATTTGTTAATAAAGAAGAGACTTATTCTATTCATGGGCTAAGTTAACCTTCCTCTGGAAAGAGAAAGACTAAAGATACAGAATAGAGGGAATCACTGCTGGAGGAGTTCCCAGAGAAGACTAAAGATTGCATTATTTACACCAAGAGTGAAGGGATTACTTAGGCGAAAAGCAACTTGATTCTTACCCCCCAAAATTCAATGGGTAGAAATAAACAAGAGAATTTCATGAGAGATCCAAGACAAAGATATGAAGGGTGTGTGTGTGGTTTTTTTTTTTTTGGAGAGGTTTTTGCTATAGGGCGCGTTTGCTCTCCAGAGAGAGAGAGAGAAATCCCCCCCCCACCCCCCCCCCGGGAGGATAGCCGCACTGCAATCCCTTCTCCTCTCAGGATCTTGGGTACGCATACACACGCATCCGGTGTGAGTTTGAGCCACCGAGTCCAGGACTTGAACTGCGATCGACTACATGGGAGTCCAGTGACATAGCCATTATGCCAACCACTAATCCCTGAAGGATGGTCTTGACTAACGACCTCCTTTGTCTCTATGATTTATTATAGCAGGCAAGTTTAAATGCTGAGCATAACATGGGGAAGGGTAGCATAGTGGGTATGACAGCTTGATCAATGTGTAGTATATGGGGTTGGGAAAAAGGTAAAGGGTGGCCAACACTGAAGGTTTAGCAAAAGTCAGAGCTCATATATGTATAGAACTCATATCCGGGACTGCTGTATCTCTATACTTAAATCTGTATCTCTATATCTGAATCCGTATCTGTATATATATATCAGTATCATCTATATCTGGATTTGTATCTCTTTAGATAATTTCACTTGTCAGGATATAGCAGGAAGGAAGGCAGATGCAGGGCTAAACCCAAACCGAGAAATTTCTGAGATGTGAATGGAAGGAAGATAGTAGCAAAATTTAGTGCATTATGTTATTAAAGTCTTAGCTAAGATGATGGACTATGGCATCTAGAAGGGATAGAAAAGATGATAAATCCAGGAGGAGATAAATAGACTGAAATAAAAAGAAAGGGTCAATAGGGAAGACAATCAAGCCTGAATTAAATGATGAGATTAACTAATAACTGAAAGTAAAGGAAGCTGATTACTTGAATCTCATGCATGCTTTCTCCACTTACCTTGCAACATTGTTAAGCTTTTAAGTATAGTATAGAATTATGGGTGAGATGGTTCACAAGAAAATATATTTTACTCTCTTAAGAGAAAAAAGCAAGATTAATAAAAGGAACTTTCTATTATTTCTCTCTAAAAAGTTTGTAGGAATGAGGAACTACAGGGACCTGCTGAGAATGAGCATACCACTATTTATTACCTCTTTGGATGAAAACCCAATTTCATCTTCTATCAAAGATCAAGCTACTGCTATTTTATGGTAAACAGAGAAACTGCCTTACAGAAAATTACTATTTTAACAGGTGCAGTCTTACATTCAACAGTGATTTAAAAATTGGCGTCATGACTAGTATTGTGCTCACATAATCTATTTAAATAATCTCCTTGGCTATATTCCCACATAAACATCATTAAAGGGTGTGCTTACATTATGTTTAATCACAGAGTATTTGTGAAAACATTTCTGCTCAGATGAACTTTTACCACTTAATATTTTTTATCTTGTTTGTTTTTATTGCTGATCAAATCATCACAAAGAAAAATAATTCGAATTATCCTACTTAGAGAGAAAACAAGAGTCACCAAGATGCTCTCTGAAATTTTAGTATTATTACTACTATGGCATAAAGATCAGCTCTTCATTCATGCAAGAAATACTTATCCTGCATCTGCTGAGTACCAGGCTTTGTGCTAGGTCATATGCAAGGCATCTGTTTACGGTACAAAAAAATAACTACTGTAACTGATCCTTAAATAGTAGATATAATGGCAGGAACAATTTGTTATTATAAGATAATGCTTGCTAGAATATATGCTGTATAAGACCAAGAATTTTGTTTGTAAAGTTCTCTGGTTTATTCCCATATATTCAGATTTGAGGAAAAGTACAGCCTGATATGTCACGAAAATGAAAACAGTATTTGTTAAGTGTAGAAATGAACGGTTTGAGGATGGATCTCGGAGATGCAAGAGTTAATTATACTCAGGTTTTATTTACTAGTGCAGATGCACACATATGAACAAGGTAAGTATAGAAAGCAGGCAACTTCGCCTGGATTCTTAGACATCAGTGGCCATGAACTGAGAGGAAGAAAACTTGCATTTTTATTTTCTCTAAACTCTGACTGAAAATGTGCATTTCCTTCAATTATGAATGCAGGAAACAAACCATAATATGTTAGCACTATCTGTGAGTTTGTCAACAATGAAATTCATAAAGAAAAAATTGAATGATGGTTGTTGTGAATAATCTCAACGCTGGTTTTCATTGCTAATTTGAGATGATGGTACTCACTGGTAGGTGTTGTTTTCTAAATGGAGAATTTGTGTTACTAAATGCAAAATTTAGTTCTTTGGAATATTCTGATAACCAGATTGTTCTATACCCATTTGACTTTATGTTCTTAAAGACATTATTCTGGAGGTGGGGGCTGCTGGCAGGTGACATGGCGGTTATGGGCACTGGACTTCCACATGGCTGACTGAGATTTGAGTCCTGGACCTGGTGGCTTGCTTACTCATTCTCTCTCTCTCTCTCTCTCACTCTGTCTCTCTCTGGTCAAATTAAAATAAATAAAGAAAAAAAGTTGAATAAAATAATGCTTAAAAAATTTGCTCTAGGGACCTGTAGATGGCATAGTGGTTACATCACTGGACTCCCACATGACTGACCTTGGTTCAAGTCCCGAACCTGGTAGCTTGAAAATCATGCCATGAATGTGTACATGCATGCCCAAGATTCTGGGAGGAGAAGGGATTGTGATGTTGCCATCTCCCCTGGGGCGGGGGGGAGGATTTCTCATTTTCCCTCTCATTGTGTTTGTATCTTTCTCTGTCCCTAGTGAACACACATGCCCTAAGGCAAAATCCTCTTAAAAAAAAGTTACTCTAAGAAATAGTACTGAGATAGATTACAAAAGCACCATGATTTCTCCCATTTTTGTTGGCATATTTCTCTGCAGTGTGACTTTGTCAGCTTTCCCATCCAGAAGGAGTTTTTACCTCCCTTGAATCTAGCCTTGTGCCTATATTTGACAAGTAGAATCCTACAGATCTGAGACGACTTCTGAGCCTCGGCTTCCTGAAACTTTGTGGCTTTTGTTCTCGCTCTTGCTATCCCTGTCCTGCCCCACACAGAAGCCAAGACGACTCTCCTTGAGGATAGAAAACCATGTGATTTGAGAGTCCCATTGCTGGCC
This sequence comes from Tupaia tana, assembly GCA_026018925.1. Lineage (NCBI taxonomy): Eukaryota > Metazoa > Chordata > Mammalia > Scandentia > Tupaiidae > Tupaia > Tupaia tana. The sequence goes on along the minus strand of JAKSZU010000001.1, from coordinate 250,366,558 downwards.
AGAACCAACGCTAGACATGTGAACATAGCCATCCTGCACCAGCTCGTACCAGTGTAGCTTCTCAATCACTACCACCATAGAAGAACCCCAGCTGTGATTAGTAGAAGGTCTTCCTAGCTGAACATGGTCCAGATTGCAAACTTGCATTAACTTAAGCAAATAAATGCATGTTATTTGGGGTCACTACATTTTCGGATAGCTTATAGGCAGCAATGCACAGTTGAAACAGGTGAGATCATCGATATCCACATACGCCCATGGTTCTTCAAATTAAGAACCCGTACTGTAAATAGATACATTTATCTGGACTTCTGGCTTTTTGCATAACACATCAGAATTTGACAACTTGTCACTCAGGTACCTCCAGCTCTAACATTTTTCCTTAACAAAATTCTGTGATTTGTTTCTGTTTGTTTTTAAGAAATTCACACAAAAAAAGAAAATAAGTGGTTGTGTTTATGTTGGGGAGTAAGGTCTTGATGGCAAGTTGTGGCAGACAGTTTTTTCCTCTTTTAACTATATAGCCTAGAAATATTACCAATAATTTAAAAATATATCACTCTTTAAATTATTCTTTAGATCAGCCTTTGGTAGGGTGTGTAAGGCAGCTGCGTCTCATATGGCTGACCATGCAGTTATAGTCCTAGACCTGGTAGCTTGGAAAACACACCAGGTGCAAGTACACGTGTGCCCCAAATCCCAAAAGAATAGAAGAAGAAGGGATTGTGGCATGACCATGCCCCTTGAGGGATCATTTCTCATTCACCCTCACCCTCATCTGTCTTCAGCAAGAGCACACAACTTCTGGCAAATTTTTTTAAAAAAGTAACAGAGAGACAGAAAGCGAGAAATCACCCCCCCCCCAAGGGGGTGCCACAATCCCTTCTCCTCCATTCTCCTCTTGGGATCTTGGGCACGCACGCACACGCGCCTGGTGTGAGTTTTCAGCCACCGGTTCCGGGACGCAAACCGTGGTCGACTACATGGGAGTCCAGCGACATAGCCATTACACTAACTGCTGGTCCCTATGATAACAATTTTTAAAAGAACTTCAAGTTCTTCACAAGGAAGTGAGGTAAAAACAATATCTTAAATAATATCTTTATGAGTAGTAACAGATGCTGAGAAGGACCAGTAAAAGTTAAGAATTAAAAAGTTAAGAAAGCAAAGAAAGAGGAGAAAAAAGAAGAGGATTTTTGTCAAGACTGCTGAGAGATCAAATTAGATGAGAACTGAAAGTACTCAAAGAATGGAGGGAATTGAAGATCATTGACAATCTTGAGTTTCAGTGGAGTGTTGGGGTGGAATACAGATTACCATTCACTGAGGTGTAAAAGAGGTGTAAGGACATGAAGATACGAGTAGACACAAGTATTTTCAGATGTCTGATTGTAAATAACTATTACAAATAACATTTTTGGAGAATTTGTCAGCTTTCAGACAGTGTGCTTGGTACTTTTTTTTTTTCCTAAGAGATTTTTGCTATAGGTCATGTGCACTTGCCAGAGAGACAGAGAGAGAAAGTGAGAAATCATCCCCTGGGTAAGAAAGATATTAATGAATGAGACATTTTGCAAAAACTGGATGATGAGGACAATGAGGAAGAATATAGAGGACATGGGACAAGGCCTGGGAGTTTCTCTATCAGGATTAAGAGTTAGGGCCTGGGAGCTGGCAAGTGATATAGTGATTAAAGCTTTATACTCCCTCATGACTGACTGTGGTTCAAGTCCTAGACCTGACACCTTGTTTTCTCATTTTTCCTCTGCCTCTCTAGTCAAATTAAAGAATAAAATGATAATAAATAGAATTGAATAAATAACTCTTGAATAAATAATTCTGTTTTTAAAAAAGAATTAGGGCCTAGACTAGTAAGGAGGACACTGCCCACCTACCAGGTTTCATTCTTAGTCCATAAAATGTGGAGAAAAGTTCAGATTCCATAGGAGGAAACCCAGAATAAGCAGTATGAACTTGCTGAGTCTATTTTAGTGCAGGCATGAAGGCAGGAGATGTTGAGGGGCTTTCTGATTATGTGGTATGTGTTCCGAAGTCCCAGTGAAAGGATTTGGGATAAAAGTAGGTAGGAGAGGGTGTATCAGGGTTCAAGGTGCTCAGCGTATCTCAGGCCAAAAGTCATATGAGTACGGAGAATGAGATGAGCTTAGTTTTGTCCAGACAGGTAGTCTCGTGGAAACATTGGTTATTCTCATAAAACAGCTGTGACATGAATGCAGAACCCTGATGGCCATATTGGGGGCTAGTCATTTATTTTTCTCTTGCTCTGGAGGCTAATGAGGCAGCTGTAGTACAACATGTGAGCTGTGAGCTGTAGCAAGCAGGCAGGGTGTGTCAGGACAGAGTGAGGCTCGGTATTAGTGACTGAAGGACCCTCGGTGCCGTGACCAGGCTCTGCCTTGAGTTGGTGGCCCCCGTACTGTCAGCATTCAGAGGGCTTGGGTGGCCAAAACTTGTGTAAAAAGTGCTCTACTGGGACCAGCAGATGGTGCAGAGATTATGCTACTGGACTCCCACATGGCTGACCACGGTTCGAGTCTCAGACCCGGTGGCTTGAAAATCATGCAGGGCATGTGTATGTGCAGTTCCCAAGATCCCGGGAGAAGAACACAGGAGAGGGGACTGCAGTATGGCCATCCTCTCAGGAGGTGATTTCTTTTTTTTTTTTTTTGGAGAGGTTTTTGCTATAGGGCACGTGCGCTCGCCAGACAGACAGAGAGAGACAGAGAGACAGAAAGCAGGAAATCACCCCCCAGGGGGAATGGCCATGCCGCAATCCCTTCTCCTCCATTCTCCTCTCGGGATCTTGGGCACGCACGCACACGCGCCCGGCGTGAGTTTAAGCCGCCGGGTCCGGGACTCGAACTGCGGTCGACTACATGGGAGTCCAGCGACATAGCCATTACGCTAACTGCTGGTCCCAAGGAGGTGATTTCTTACTTTTCCTCTCTCTGTGTCTGTCTGTCTCTCTCTGGCGAGCACATATGCCCTAAGGCAAAAACCTCTTTAAAAAAATGTGGTACCACATATAATGTCTGGTTCTCTGTGTTCATTTAGGATGAGTTTACTTAGGATAAATTACTAGAAAAGAAATTTCAATGTTAAAGGAAATGGATTATTTTAGAGTTTTTGGTATTTTATTACAAATTTTCAAGCATGAAGTTTCTGCTTTTTCCCATCTCAATTTGCAGTGAAAGAGAGAGCTCTTTCTAAACTCTTCTTTATGTGGAATTTTTAAAAGTTAGAAATCACTGTCCACATAGTAAGCAAACCTTGGCACCCTACTTTTATTTTATTCTTTATTTTTATTTATGAGGCTAGACAAAGACCATTCTGTATTGCTTTTGTATGTCAATTCTTCTTTTCCATGTTCTATGTTGTGGCCATCCTTTTACTGACTTTGGACTTTATTTCCTTCTATGACCTTTTTCTATAAATTTTTAAATTCTCCTCTCTATATAATAAATGTATACAAATTTATTATCTTTAATTTTATTATTTGACTAACAAATATTTTACATTTTTTTAGAGGTTTTTGCTATAGGGCAGGTTCACTTGCCAGAAAAACAGAGAGAGACAGAGAGACAGAAAGTAAGAAATCACCTCCCAGAGGAGATGGGCATGCTGCAATCCCTTCTCCTCCATTCTCCTCTCAGGATCCTGGGCACGTACACACACACGCCTGGCGTGAATTTAAGCCACCAGATCCGGGACTCAAACAGCGGTTGACTACACGGAAATCCAGCCACATAGCCATTACACCAACTGCTGGTCCCTTATTTTATGTTTTTAATATGGAAAAAAATATATTTTGCTCTCCCAACTTCATCCTAGGCTCTGTTGGATCTGGGGTTGGGGTCTTACTTTAGATTTAAATATGCAATATCAGCTTTCATTGGTTATTTGTAAGTTTATGGTATCTAAAAGAGTCTAGGAGCCTCTTTTTTTAGCAACTCAGGTTAAATATAATACATCTTTGGATATTCAAAGTTAAGGCCAGAATGTGGTTTGAGATAATGACTATCTGCCTCTACTGGAATAGATATTTGGCAAAACATAAATAGTTGTCTCCCCAGAATTCATGTGCTATGCCATTGTATGGGAATAGGAAGATGAAAACTTGTTCAATTATGGTGCTGGACTTTAGTGAAGAAATTAGTGATTGCGTGGTTAGGACAGGGCTCCTATGATTGAGTTGTGATGAGCTACTGAAAAGAGAGGAAACGAAGCAGGTGGAAACTCACATGGATCACAGAACACACTTTCCTGTCTGTCGCCATGTTGTGAAGCCAGAAGAACCCCACTACACCTTGGACCTTTAAACTGTGAGTTGAATGAACCTCTATTTTCACAAGTCCCCCAGCTTCTGATATTTCCTGTTATTACCAATGAAACAGAAAGGAACAGTTGTTGACCTTGGTAGAAGCCTTTTCAGTGGAGTAGTGACAAAAGCCCATTTGAGTAGACTGGGGAGATGGTGTGGAGAGATGGCAAGAAGCAGCAACCATGAGACCCTGACCATCTATGCTAGGCCAGGCTTCAATATCAATGAAAAGAGATAGGAAGAAATACTTCTTAAGAAGATTTCCTATGAAGAGGAGCTAAGACATAGCTAACAGCTGGAGAAAGACGTGTGAACAAAGAAGGGTATAGATTTGGGACTGCTATATGCTAGTCACCCTCCTCCCCAGTTACTTTTAAAAACATGGTTTAATAAAATCAGTCCAAATAAAAACATATGACATTTTCTTGTACTACATTTAACAACTGCTTAACTTAATGATTTTAAGCATATGTTCTACTGTACTTTAAAAAAAAAATTTAAAGGTTTTTGCCATAAGGCATGTGCATTCCTTGGAGTGAGACAGAGACAGAGATTGAGAAAGTGAGAAATCAGCCCCCATGGGGGATGGGTCTGCTCCAACTCCTCCTTCACTCTTCTCCTAGGTTTTTGGGTAGGCATTTCACATGTGCCGGGGTGATTTTCAAGCTCTTAGGTCTTGAACTCAAAACGCACAAGTCATGTGAGAGTCCAAAGCCTTGACCACCACAAGTAGCTTGTTGGCTACTCCAAAAATCTTAATGGCAAGCATTTTCAAGTTCTTCCATAATCAGTTCTTTCAATGTGTTGTCAAAGATGACTTGAAAATGATATTCCAGTCCATTTTGTGCTAATAACGGGAAATATCTAAAACTAAGTGATTTATAAAAATACAAGTTTATTCGGGTCACAATTTCATGGTCCAAGGTGCAGGGGTCACATCTGGTGGGTTGCTTGCAGAGTCCCAAGTTGTCACACAATGAGAGCAAAATAAAGCAGGAGAGCTGTCCATAAGTCTCTGTTCTAACCACATTCCCTTCTCATATAAGCCCATTAGAATTCAATCATGGAGCCCCTGCCTGAGTACCTTAATCCTTATCTCTCCTTATAAGGCCCCACCTTTCAACGCCTTGAAGGTTGTGTTTGCACTTAATACCTTCAAATACAAGCAAGTTCCAACCTGTGAATGTTTGGAGACACTTTCACCATAGCAGAAGCTAATGATTCACTTCAGAATGTTTTGTTGGTTTATTATTATTATTATTATTTTGGCACAAATTACTGTCATAAAAACTCTACTGAAATGTAGGAGGTTTGATGATCATTATAGATGATGCCCAAGAGTGCTAAGTTAAATCTGATCCCTGGCTGCAGGAACTCATAGTATAAGAAGAAAAATGTATCAATTCCTAACAATGAGATGACACAAATAGTGCTATCTCCTCCCCAATATAAAAACAGCATTTGGTGTGCAATGAACATTTGCTGAATGAACTTGACTGGATTTTATGAAATGGTGCATTTAGGCCCCTTCACCCCTTTGTGATTTCATTTCCCTGACTTGGTCTCACTATCCAGGTCACTTAGCTTTATTATTGGCTCCGGATTTGTAAATCTTTTCCAGATGAGAAGTTTGCTGCACTAAAAGCCACTTCAGCAAACCTGCTGTATACACTACTGGATATTAAAGACAGAGGAGTAGTATTTTTTCCCCTTGAGACTCACATTCTGACTGGATTCTGATATATGAGAAAAAAATAACAATAAATAAAAGAAAAAAAACAGGCAGCGAGATAATAACTATGATAGAAGAATATTCAGAAATTTGTGGGAATACTGCAAGGACGGAATCTTCCTGTAATGTATTGATATCGAGATGTATATTCTTTGGGCATGTTTTGTGCTTATTTGTTTTGTCTATAGGGAAGCCAGGAACCATTTTGGTCTTCTATCCAGAAAGATTACACAAAGCTTGAGATTCAAGCCCTGTCTTTATAAAGAGGACCTAGACTAGTCAAAACCAAAGAGAAACAGTTAAAAAAATTTTTTTTTTTTTTTTCCTTAATGACATTATACTAGTGTCCCCTAGGGGAAAGATTTCTTTTTTTTTTTTACATGTCAGTAGGTTCATAGCTGAGGTTCTATAGCAAAAGATGAATTAGCAAGAAAAAAAGCACACACATTTACTTAAGCTTTACATGACATGGGAAGTTTCAGAAATGAAGACTCAAAGAAATAGAGAAACCCATTTATTTTTTTGCTTAGGTTTTGATAAAGAATAGATAGTTTCGAGGAAGTATGATTGTACATAAGGGTATAATAATATACTAGGGGAAACATGGCAAGGCTTGTTTGAATCTTCTGCATCTCTGAGTCTTCAGAAATAAAGATGTTGCTTTCTTCAAGGGACAAGGAGAGTGCCTGTTGAATGACTATCTTATGACTTGCTTCAAGAGAGAAGCCCAGAAAAAGTCAGAGAGTAACCTTCCCGAGTTTCATAATGGGCTTCAGGGGAATAAAGGCAAGAGGAAGGTCAGAGAGACCTTCACCTTCCTGTATGTACACCTTGTTTCTCACATGCCAAGATGCTTTTTTTTGGGGTATCCTGACTGCTTTGCATCCAACACCAAAAATCTCAACTCTGGCTATGTCAAATGCCATATGTACATTTACTTCATTCTTTAGTACTTCATCTACATCTCTTACTTTTTGGGTTATATTTTTCTTCCTTGGATTTATGTTTGCTCCATATTTTTTCCTTTTTTTAAGAATTGTTTTATTTAACCATATAATTTATTTATTTAAATTTGACCAGAGAGGGACAGTGTGTGTGTGTGAGAGAGAGAGAGAGAGGGAAAGTGAAAGAGAAAGCCACTAGGTCCTAGAACTCAAACAGTGGTCAGACATGTGGGAATCCAGTGCCCTTAACCACCATGCTACCTACTGGCCCCTGGCTCCATATTCTTAAAGAACAGTCTGCCTTAGTTGCTTTGGTCTTTGATATGTCATGAAGAAAAAACATTTTTAGCTATTTCTCTTTGTTTTTGACTATTCTAGGTCCTCTCTATAAAGACGGGGCTTGACCCTCAAACACAAGCTTGGCTTTAGTCTCCCGAACTAGTGCTCCTAAGGTACTTTTGTTACACATGTTCTTTGTGATGCCCATTTTTTGTTTTGTAATCTGTGAACTGAAAGAAAGTATTAACAGTATTACCTTGACAGTATTACGAAGACACAATCAGTTAATGCTGGATATGTAGATGCAAGTGAGGAGCATGTTTCAAAACTGTGCTTGATGCTCAGGGAGAGTAAAACCTGTGTGTGTGTGTGTGTGTGTGTGTGTGTGTGTGTAAGTGTAGGCTGCATGAGGCAGGCAGTACAGAACAGATGGGCTGCAAAGGATTCTGAATCAGCCATCGTCTCAGTCTAAGAGCCTAGAACTCAGACAGGGTCATAGACTGGGCTCATCGATCGTCTGAGCATAGAGATTAGACATTTGCAACAGGCTGTGAGCTCAAATGTTCTTTAACTATCAATAACAAGTTCTCTTGCCTCATCTTCACTAGGACAGAATGAGGAAATCGAGCCACAGAGAACTTCAATCAAATACCCCGAGTGCCTTTGGTGTGGAAGTTACTGTGGAAACATGGCATTGATAAGGCAACGTGTAAAATAAAGATGTGCTTCAGCAATACTGCTTTGGAGAGGAATTGAAAAAAGATCCTGAAAGTGGAAATGATTTTCCATTTTCAAAAAGGGAAAGCTTGCTTTCTGTGAAAAAGTAAATAACATTTGTGAACGAAGTTTTACTCAGGCTAGAGGCATCCAAATCTAAAGTAAAGTATGTGCTTCTTCACAGTATCATAGGCAACTACTCCTAAGTAACTTTATTCTTTCTTAATAAGCACTTGTTCCCAAAGCGCATAACATAAAATGAAACAAATCTATCTTCTTCCCTACATGTTCAACCACACACACGTTATTTCTGTGGGCTAAACACCCCTGTATTCAGGCTTGATGAATCAACGAGAGAATTGGCGTTTCCACAGCTGCGTGATAAATCCAGCATACGCATGGTATTCATGACAAATAAATGGTCCTCTTTCCATGGCAGTGGCATTTTTCAGCTCTTAAAGGAATTGTGAGCTTTGAAAGAACCTCAGTGACAGAGTAACAACTGATAGTTTAATAGAGCAAAACATAGGCTAATCTTTTTACACTTCACTATTGGGCATTTTAACAAAAAAGAAACAGAAGTAGCTGCTAATTTAACTTATACAATGGCAAATTCATGAGAGACAAATTTCTAGCTAATTAAAGACAATCCTATAAAAGCAGAAATTAACCAATTAAGAGAAGAAATTAGCAAGTTAACATCTTATGTGCCAGACCAGGTACTAGGTATATATATAGTTATTATCTTATTTAGAACCTACCACAACCTAAGTACATACTACCATGGAGATGTCATAGACAAGGAAACTTAGCTCGGAAAGTTTAAGCAACCGCTTTTTTTTCCGGACTTGGCTGAGTAGAAGGCGCCATTATGGAGGGCGACATCCGCCACAACAAGGACCGCAAGGTTAGATGCAAGGAGCCCAGGACATGTACCTGAGGCTGTGGGTCAAGCTATACCTGTTTCTGGCCAGACGCACCAACTCCACCTTCAACCAAGTTGTGCTGAAGAGTTGTTCATGAGTTGCACCAACAGGCCCCCTCTGTCCCTTTCCAGAATGATCCGCAAGATGAAGCTTCCTGGCCGGGAAAACAAAACGGCTGTGGTCATGGGGACCATCACAGACGATGTGTGCATTCAGGAGGTGCCCAAGTTGAAGGTGTGTGCGCTGCGTGTGACCACCTGGGCCGCAGTCGCATCCTCAAGGCTGGGGGCAAGATCCCTGCCTTCGACCATCGGTCCCTGGACTTCCCCAAGGGCTGTGGCACTGCCCTACTCTCCAGTCCTCGCGAGGGCCACGAGGTGTACCGGCATTTCAGCAAGGCCCCTGGAACCCCGCACAGCCACACCAAACCTTACCACCGGAAGTTCGAGCATGCCAGAGGCCAACATGCCAGCGTGGCTACAAAAACTAACCCCGGATCCTGCCCCCTTATTAAAAAACTTCTGGATTCTGGGAAAAAACAAACAAACAAAACAAAACAAAACAAAAACAAAAAAAAAGGAAGAAAGAAAGAAAGAAAGAAAAAAGAAAGTTTAAGCAACCCACAATTATATTATGCAAGTATTCAACACAGCCTTTGCAAGTAGTATTAATTATTTTAATATCACTCAACAATATATTTTGCACTTTAATTTCATTAAAAGGTATAGTAAATATAATAAAACTTATTTTTTATGACTCAAGCTAACATTTCAAGGAGCAGTTTTTATGTTTTGTGTAATATGCTGATGCATGAAGGCAAAATTTGTGATATGATATTTTATGAGGAATTGCGCTTACCCAAAACCACCTCAGCTTCCTCCGTTTTGAAATTTTGACACCTGATCAAAACTTAATCAAGTGTCACTTAATCAAAATCCACTAATGGGTTTATGTTTCTTCCATCTTTCTCAAATCCATAGCTGCCATTTTGATTTATTCTGGAAAATTTGTCTAAGGGAAAACTTTAGACAAATTTAACTTAAAAGAGTTTAATTGAGCAAAGAATGGTTCACAAATTGAGCAGTTCCCAGAACTAGTTCTGAGGAACTCTGGATAGTGGTGTGTCAAATAACATTTATGAAGGAAAGTAGAAAAGAAAGTGATGTCCGAAAAACATAGGTGAGGTAGAGAGGCAGCTACAGCTTGTCGTTTGTCTGTTGGATCAGAGTTTGAACAGTGCGCCATCTGTGACTGACTGAAGCATGGCTGCCATACTCTGTGTTACAGAACCAGACTCCTAAGTCAGGTAGTAGTTTGCTTACCAGAACTTAAGTATTTGCATATAGAGGCTTACTTAGGCTAATATAGTTTGATTTAACAATTTCCCCCTTTTGGTTCTCAGTTTTGAGAGACTGACGAAACCTTTGGGCACTGATGCCACTATCTGTCACCATCATAAATGTCTTATTTGGTTTCAATATGGCATTTAAAAATTGTGTTTGGTTCAATATGAAATTCATATAGTCATGAAATCGTACGGGTTAAATAGTTCTTTATATTCTTACTGATCTAGTTGAAGCAAGACCATTGAAGTTTTGATGGATGGCTGTATATAAAACATTTAAGACTTGAGAGGGTGCAGTGTAGCAGGGGACTAATAATGTGAGTATCAAGAAAATAACAACAAATGATTAAATCGTTCTCCTTAGCAAGAGCTCTTATGAAAGAGACCTAACCAAAGCAAATTAGTCAATGTTCAGGTGATACATTCAATTAAACAGATTTGAGTAGTTGGTCATAGTCCTTGTTTGGGGTATGATGATGATTAAAGACCATAGTTCTCTATAAGATGGCCTGACTTGTTATTGTTAGTCTAGTAACACATGTCATCATAATTTGAAGACCTACTAAAAGAAATAAAAAGATTCAAAAGCCTTACAAATATCAAGATTGTTATCCATCATTTAGGATGCCTGCAAGCCAACTGTTAGCTACTCCTGTCAACAGAGCTTCTGTTCCTTTTTCTTGAGATGTTTCCTGAATGCATTTATTGGCAGTGTCTAAGGAAGTAACAATATCAGCTACCTTTTAAATTAAGCTTTCTGTAGTGACAAAATCGGGGGAGAGACAAGTAAAACACTCACTTTTATTATTACCAAACATGTCCTCGACTTGATCAAAGAAGAGATTTAAAGCTGCATGATATTTTAGTAAGTGTTTCTGCTGAATTTGTATGCTATTATCTAAATTTTGGAGAGTGGCTTCTTCCTATGTGAAATGCTGGGATATCTGATTGGTTACAAAATCTAAAATTTTTCCTAATTTACTGATGAGATTTAAATTTCATACAGCTGGTACCTCAGTTACCACCTAAGAATGAACTCTAGGGAGACCCACTGGTATCTTTTTCCTGTGGGAACTAGTTTATCTTTGTCTATTTTAAGGTTGGTACTAACTTTGGTTTTGATCTCTGGTTATAGGAACCATTATGGGGATTTTCAAGGGAAGGTACTCAAAAAGCAAGAGTGAGCCAGGCCAAATGTCAAGATATGAACCAGTGAGATGGTAGAATGGAATAAACACCTTTTCTAGAGAACTACTTTAAGGCTCTTGGGGATTAGAAAAGAGGGCCTCCTAGTGATGTTTGAGCAAGGATCAATGAAATTTGTTGGCCCATGAGTCTTCATAGTTCCTGGACAAGCTCTAATAAATAATTTACTTTTTTTGTGATCCCTTTATAGCATGCTATAAGAATACGTAAAGACATTTGGTAAAAAATGATCCTTTGGGATTTAATCTGGTGACATTGTATAATTACTTGCACAACAAATGTAATTCCAAGTCTTGAGTGAGTGATGCCTGGTGGCACAGCCCATCCTTTGCTTGCATTACTTAGGTTTTCTATATTCAGTAAAAAGCTATTCATTGGAAAAGTTGGAGTGTCAATTTGAGTAAGAACAGAAAATAAGTAGAAATGATGTTTAGAAACCTAAGGATAGCTTTCCAGTCTTATTTTGGAGTTCCAAAGTCACTGTCATTTTGAACATGGAGACACACTGACATCCGTAGGATTGCTTCCTGATGTTTTGACATTAGCTCACAAATTCAGCAGTTGCTCTGGTTTTGTACTAAGGCGTAATCTTGAACTAAAGCCACCTACTGGTTATGATTCCACAGATTTTCATATAGAAAAGAGGAAAGATTTAAGACAACAGAAATGAGGAAAAAGAAGACAATTATAAAGCTTTCATGATGGTAGAGAAGTCTTGATTTGAGATCTTAGAAAAAAGCCACCTTCATCTAGGATGCCATCTGCTTCTGGGGAGAAATTTGCTCAGGGAGCTTTACCTTAAAGTCTCCAGTAGGTGTACAATTCCAGAAGTCCTGTCAAGTTGTAATATTTGAACCCAAGGTTTGAGAACCTGAAGATCTGCTCGGTGTGGATGGTGAAAATTATTTGGTACGGCGTCTTCCAACAGAGTTCATGGACAATCTTTCATTTTTTCTTTTGAGAGATTTTTGCTATAGGGTGTGTGCACTCGCTAGGGAGACAGAGAGAGACAGGGAGACAGAAAGTGAGAAATCACCCCCTCAGAGGTATGGCCACACTGCAATTCCTTCTCTCTCATTCTCTTGGTATTTCTGGCCCTCATGCATACACACCTGGCATGAATTTTAAGCCACCAGGTCCAGGACTCAAACTACAGTGGACTACATGGGAGTCTAGCAGTGTAACCATTATGTCATCTGCTGGTCCCTTGTGAGTGATCTTTCTATAATGTCGCTTTTGGAAAACCTGATCTTTCTAGACCAAGAAAAATTTAATAGTCCTCAGTCAGTGGATCACCAAAAGCTTTCTTTTACCTGGTAAAAATATGCATTGGCATATTTGTAGCATTTAGTCAAATAGAAATTTAGGAAAGCTAAAAATCCATTAAGTCTACTACTACCTAGTAGTCTATACCTTTTGGTGACCATTTCATAAGGGGTCAATTTATGTTTTCCAGTGAAAGTAGATCTGATTCCCACTGATACCACACATGTTAAGGCAAACCAGTTACTTTACTTAGTTTTGCCTGGTTCTATTGTATTTGCAAAACTTTACTTAACTCCAACTTGTCCAATGTAATAAGTACTTTTATCTTTGCTTTTTTTTTTTTTGGAGAGGTTTTTGCTATAGGGCGCATGCGCTCGCCAGACAGAGAGAGACAGAGAGACAGAAAACGAGAAATCACCCCTCCCAGGGGGGATGGCCACACTGCAATCCCTCCTCTGTTCTCCTCTCGGGATCTTGGGCACGCACGTACACGTGCCCGGGCGTGAGTTTTATGCCACCGGGTCCAGACCACGAACCCCGGTCGACTACGTGGGAGTCCAGCGATATAGCCATTATGCTAACTGCTGGTCCCGAGTACTTTTATCTTTGGACATTTCTCTAAGCATGTCTCATTAGGGACACCTTTTCTAACAATGTTTTCACTATTGATATGGAATTAACCCTCCTGCAAGAGATAGCTTTTATACAACCATAAACATTCACTAAAAATAGTAATTGGATGAAATCCCTCTATAAATGTTCCTGAACTTTTGACTGCCTTCAAGGATTACGGGTTCGATAGACTAAACATTGGTCAAAAGTCACATTATCTATTTTAAAGCAATCATCACACCATTTTTCCCATAATTTAGATCATATTATCTCTTCGATAATCAGTCGTAGAGTACAGAGGTTTTAATATGGGGAGTTTTAAGGAGAATTAGAGAAGGACAAGGCAGCTATCCAGGGTCCCCATGAGTTCACACTTAACACTGAATCTACATCCTTTAGAGTACCAATTTAACCTCTTCAATTCAGGCGCATAGCACGGCTTATTAAGTAGGATGTCATAGAATATTTGACTTAGATCAATCATTGGGAGTTCATTAAAATTGTATATCTTAACAACTTAAGAGCTGCCTGACTTAGCATGCAATTTTACCCAAACATTTTCTTGCTTTGTGATTAATTTTGGTTCTGCTTGAATTGGTCTTAACAGCTTTATAAAACCAATCAGTTTCACCATAGGAGTACTCGGAAATCTTACCCATCCCCACGGTATGATCTTAAGTTTATCAGTAATCTGCACTTGCCAGAGTCCTTTCTATCCTTTCCATGATTCTCTTTGAAGACATACACTTTAGGTTTATATTAGTTTGCAAAAATCTTTTAGAAAGGCATGAGATAAGTGATTAACTGTGGACAACAAGATTCAACCAATCATGGTTAAAAAAGTTGATGAGAATTCACAATTGAATAAGAAAGATGGTTATATCTGTGACATAAAACAATTTGAAAACTTCTAAATTATTGCTGAAAAATACAGAACGATAAATTTATGGGAATTTCAAATTATTTTGGAATCCCCTCCACACACAAATATTTATACACATATACACACCATATATCCATGAAAGTATAAGTCATAGAAAATTAAACATCACCCTATTTGACAATGCCTTCTACATAATTTAACATATCAAATTCAGCTTGATTGGGCCCAATCTCTCTCTTTTGGATGTTTGAGGGGCCCTCTGTTAACATTCAAAAACTATCTTGAGGTCAAAAAGCTTAATTTAGAATTGAAATGTCAAACGTCAAAAAGCTTGAAACATTTGATCAAAATAGAATCACAAGTCATCATGACATAATAATTTAGTTAAACAGTGGGATAGTTTAAAAGCTTAAAAAACAAATATAGAAGGTTACATAGCTGTTAACGAAAACAAACAGAAAACATTGTAGGTCTTACAATATTGAGAGGACTTACTCTGATTTAAAACCAAGCTCTTATAAAAGGTGCCACAAAGCACAAGTAGTTTCCTTGACAAAAATACAGAATACTTTAGGCCAATTACTCAAAAGGTAAAAATGCTCTTGCATAATTTTTTCATTAAGAATAAGTTAGTAAGATCTTTTGTAGCAAGGGACTCTTAAGTTATACATATATATATATGTATATATATGTATATAAAATTATATATACATATATATATATAATTTTTTCTTGTTTTAAGGTTTTTTGGGTTTCTTTCCTTCATAGGGTAAGAATACACTCCTTAGAGAGAGACAGAGAGGGAGACAGTGAGAGGCAAAGTGAGAAATCACGCCCAGGGGGATGCCAAAAGCTCAATGCCTTCTCCTCTATTATCTTCCTGGGATTTGGGGCACACAGGTTCAAGCACATGGGTATGGTTTTTCAAGCCACCAGGTTCAAAACTCTAACTGTGGTTGTCCATGTGGGAGTCCAGTGCCTTAACCACCATGCCTTGATTAATATTAATAGTCATTAAAAAAAAACAAACATAATTTTCTTTTAATTTTAGCCAAAATTACAATGCATACATTTTCTGTAAAAGATTTATTTTTCATGATATTAAATCATTAAGACTTGTTCCAATATTTTTTTATTGTCCTGTAGATTAAAAGTGCCAGACAACAGAACAATTGTGGCTAAGCCTTTTGCAGAGGTTTAAGATTTGAAAGACATCGGCACCAGCAGTTAGTGTAATGGCTATGTTGCTGAAATCCCACGTGATCGACCGTGGTTCGAGTCCCAGACCCGGTGGCTTAAACTCACGCCGGGTGCGTGTGTGTGCATGCCCAAGGTCCTGAGAGGAGAACGGAGGAGAATCTATTGTGGCATGGCCATCCCCCCGGGGAGTGATTTCTCGCTTTCTGTTTCTCTGTCTGTCTTTGTCTTTCTGGTGAGCATACGAGCCCTATAGCAAAAACCTCTTAAAAAAAAAAAAAAAAAAAAGATTTGAAAGATGTCAATACACCTAGACAAAGTTTATCAGGAAAAACTGTGTCTCTCAAATCCATCCTGTTTCAATATAGAATTATTTATTCACCATTGTTTGAGTATTAAGCACATTGTTTTCCCCTTTAAACCTTTTTACAATATGAATCCCATGAATTAACTCCCAGAACGATCATGGATCATGAGTCAGCCCCGTCCCCATGTCATAGCTTTAGTCATTCACTACATTACAAGACTCCTTGGTAAAGCTTTTGATTAATGTAAGAATTTAATTACCTCTCTTCCCCACTTGTGTCTTTTTTCTTTTAAAACTACTCAACATTTAATTAAGTAATTAATTGAGCTATTATTTTCAGAGAGATTTTTGCTATAGAGTCACTAGCTGGAGAGAGAGACAGAGAGAGCAAAAGTGAGCCATCATCCCCTCTGCTCCATGTGGGATGGCCACATTGCAATCCCTTCTCCTCTGTTCTCCTCTTGGAATTTTGAGCATGTTTACACATACATCTGGCATGAGTTTCAAGCTACTGGGTCTAGGACTTGAATAAAGGTTGGCCATGTGGGAGTCTAGTGCCCCAACCACTACACCACCTGCTGGCCCCAAAACTATTCAACATTATGTAAGACCTCAGCAAACATCATTTGAAATAATGTGGATATGTCTGGGAGATCTCCTCTTTTTCTCCTAAAGAAATTTATCTTTGCTTATTTCATTTTGTCTCTGTCTTCTTTTCTTTTAACTTTTTTTTTTTTTTTTTTTTTTTTTAGAGAAGGAGATTTGTGCTATAGGGTGTGTGTACTTGCTAGAGAGACAGAAAGCAAGAAATAACCACCAAGGGGGATGGTCATGCTGTAATCCCTTTTCCTCCATTCTCCTCTTGGGATCTTGGGCAAGAACACAAATACACCCAATGAGAAGTTTAAGCCACCATGTCTGAGACTTGAACCATAGTTGATAATGTGGGAGTCCAGCAATGTAACCATTATGCCACCTGCTGGTCCAAGCTGTTCTTTTAACCCTCTCTAATATAGTTGTTATCCAGCTTTCTCTTTGTCTTTGGGGCAGGACAATAAATAAGCAAAAGATTTGGTAGATTCTATTTTCTTATTAATATGCTACTTAAGCTTATTGTTCATCTTTTATAAAATTTTTTAAAAGAGACAACAGCATAATTTTGTAAGCTTCTGCTCTAAATGGGCATCCCTGGGTAAGCCTAACTTTGAAGCCCTCAATTTAAATGCACCTTTTAAACTGTAGTGCTGTTAACATGGAACATTCCTCATAATGGCCATTAAAATTTTAAATTATGTTTAGTAAGTTTTCACCATTTTTATAAATATAAATAGCTCCCAGGAAGGTGGAGTGCTCACATCTTTAGAAATGAGGAATTTCATTTTTTATATTGAGTCTTGAGTGTCTTGAAATTGAGAGGCCTAAGAGGGAAATGTCACATCATATCCTTGGCTCTGGGATCCCTCGACTAACTGAGCCAATGAATTTTTTTTTTCTCTAAATAAGTACACAAAAAAAAAAAGTAAAGAGAACATACCACAAAATACCTGTGAACTTCCAAAAGTAGGAATTTGTGCCCATTACAATAATTGCTGTTTACTGCCAGTTTCTGTCTGACCCAGCCAGACAACTGGATCCAATCCAGTTAATTATCAGATCCAATCTGACCCTGAACTCAGTCCAGTTTCGGTTGTAACCTCTGAACACAGTTCGAGTTAAAACTTGCTCAAATAAACTTAGAGAGCTCTAAACACAAGTCCATGAAGCTTAGAATTAAAAACAGAATTTTCCAACAAACCTCAGTTACTGTGAGAGAGCAATGGACACAAAAGGTCTGGTTGGGCACTTCCCTTGGTCACTTGAAACTCCTGAGGGTTGCTGGAAGCTCTACTTCGGGTCCCACTTATGGTGCCAATCTGTCAAGGGAAATACTTCAGACAGATTGAAATTACTAGTATTTAGCTGAGCAAAGAATGAATGGGCAGTCCCCAAAATTGGTTCTGAGAAAACTTGGATATTTGCCTGGTCAACAGTATCTACGGACAAGAAAGGGAAATGATGTACAGGAAGTAGAAATAAGTCAGAGAAGCAACTGGACTGGTTACAGGTTAGTGTTTGCCTGTTGGAATACAGTTAAACAGAAGGCCATGTATGATTGACTAAAGCATGGTGGCAGTGATTGGCTATGACTCAACTCTTTTGTTAGGAAATAGACTCCCAAGTTAGGTTGCACTGTGTTTACCAGAACTCAAACATTTGCTTATAGAGGCCTACTCAGGGCAATATTCTTTGGTTTAGCAGTTCTCAATATATTGGCTATTTTCCATACAATCTATCCTGCATGGAAATTGTACTTTAAATTGTTCATATATTTGGAACATAGTATGTAAATAAATTAAATGAATCATGTACCATAATCAAGGATAAAGAGACCTAAGTGAAAACAAGAGTTTGAATTTCTCTTTTGCTACAAATACATGAAGAGCTTCCAAGCTTTGTAAGCTTTCTGAGTTTCTTTATCCTAGTTAAGTTCAGCTCAATGTGACCTCTGTATAAGTAAGGGTTTGCAGGTTAGCTCAAATCACATCTATTATATTGGCTTCTCACTTTCTCGCTTCCTCCCACTCCCTCTCTCTCTTTATCTTATTTTTCCCTTTGTATTTTGTACATGCCTTTCAGTAAGCATCACAGCTTGCTTTCCCTGTGAGCCCCAGTGTGGTAGGTTCATTGTTTTGTTCATCTTTGTATTTGCTATATAAACTTGCCATATGAACTAAAGCTAATGGATTATATTATATTACATTTTCACTCCATTTCCTTTCATTCCTGACATTCCATGAAGACCTCCTTAAAGCCAAAGAAGAATACTATATTCCTTATTGCAAAATGATAATGGCTACTTATTATTGAGTTTATATGTAAGCCAGCTATTCAAATGTGCTATTTTATTTAATATACATAATAAGATGGCAAAGTGGACACTATTATTACCATTTTAGTGGTGATAAAGGTAAGTCAAAAACAAATATTTAAATATTTAAGATTAGGGACCAGCAGTTAGTGTAATGGCTGTCACTGGACTACCGTGTAGTCGACTGTGGTTTGAGTCCTGGACCCAGTGGCTTAAACTCATGCAGGACATGTGTGCGTGTGTGCCCAAGATCCCAGGAGGAGAATGGAGGAGAAGAGAATGCGGTGTGGCCATCCCCTCTGGGGGTGATTTCTAGCTTTCTCTCTCTGTCTCTCTGGCGAGCACATGCGCCCTATAGCAAAAATCTCTCCAAAAAAAAAAAAAAATTGTAAGATTAAATGTAAAGTTTAGTGATTAATTCTGGGATTTAAATATAGGGCTCTTGAACTCCAGAGCTATGGTTGTTTTACTGTGATAGATTACACACACACACACACACACACACACATACACACACACACACACACACATGCACTCACATTTAGTAGACAGATAGATATGCATATTTGTGTTGACACATTATATGCATTCATAGTATATATGTCTATGTCATTTGCACAAACATGAATTATATGTATATTCATATACATATACACTAATTTTTGTATGTATATTCAGATAGATGAATGATTGATTAAACAATAAGCAGTCATAGTCCTACATATTAATCTTTGAGTTAGGCTAGAGATTGAATTTCTCTCTCTCCCACTTTTTTTTTTTTTTTTTTTTTTTTTTTTTTAGAGAGAGAGATTTTTGCTATAGGGTACATGTGCTCACCAGCGAGACAGAAAGTGAAAAATCACCCCCAGTAGGAATGGCCAAGTCACAATCCTTTCTTTCCTGTTCTCGTCTCAGGATTTTGGGCACACACGCACACGAGCCTGGTATGAGTTTTAAGCAGCAGGGTCTGGGTCTCTAACCATGGTCAATTATGTGGGGGACCAATGACATAACTATTACACCATCTGCCGGTCCCAAGATTAAATTTCTCTTAATAGTAGACCAGTTTCCAAATGGCAGGGGTTCAGTTGTTGAGGATGTGTTATGAAAGGATAATAAATCTCTCCAAAGCATACCTGCTTTGAAAAGAGCAGATCATCTCACCTCAAAAAAGCTATTCTAGAATTTGTCCTTGATGAACAAATGAATGATGATAAAGTGAGAGGAAATAAAGAAAATAATTACAATTAAAATTAAGCTTTGATTTGATTAAAAACAATTTTCTACTAGAAGATAATCTCCCCTGCACTCATTATGCCCCCCTTTTTCCACTTTTTCTCTTCCTTTTCTTTTTCTCTTCCTTCTCCTCCTCTTTTAACCTCTTCCTCTTTTTCATTTTCATGTGTGTTCTAATCCAATGATCATTGTGGACATATAGGGGAATAACATGTAGAAAACTCTCTTTTTTTTTTTTTTTTTGGAGGGTTTTTGCTATAGGGCACATGCACTCGCCAGACAGACAGAGACAGACATAGAGACAGAAAGTGAGAAATCACCCCCCAGGGGGGATGGCCATGCCGCAATCCCTTCTCCTCCATTCTCCTCTCGGGATCTTGGGCACGCACGCACACGCACCCGGAGTGAGTTTTAAGCCACCAGGTCTGGGACGCGAACCACGGTCGACTATGTGGGAGTCCAGAGACATAGCCATTACGCTAACTGCTGGTTCCCTAGAAAACTCTCTTGACTAGCTATAATCATGCAGAGAAATGTGATTTCTCAACCAAAACCTTGAGAGTAATATGCTCAGAGATCACAAAAATCCTGTAAGATTTTTTTCATAGGATCATGTTTACTGCGTGCAATTATGATAAACAGTTAATATACAATTCAGTTCATTTATTTATGATGGCTAATTTTGTGCATCAACTTGACTGGGCTAAGAGTTCTCCAGATAACTGGTAAAACATTATCTCTATATGTTTTTTGAGGATGTTTCCTAAATAAATAACCTTTGAATCATAGACTTAGTAAAGAGCTTATACTTACCCACGTGAGTAAATGTAATTCATTGAATATACAAATGCCAAAAGTCAGAGAAAGCCAATTTGTTCTCTCTTCTGGAGCTGTGACATCCATCATTTCCTGCCTGTAGATATTTTTGCTCCTAGGTTTTGGGCATTTGAACTCAGACTGAACTTTCACCATAAACTCCTCCAGTTAGTTCTCAGACCTTCAGGCTTGGACTGAAACTACACCACAATTTTTCCTAGACCTTCAGCCACAGGCATTAAGACCGCACAACCTCCATAATTATGTGTAATAATTTATAATATATCTCCTTCTACATATCTATATACAAAATGACTTCAAAATTTTAAGAAAATGTGGAATTAAAACACAACTGTACTTTGGTGCAAAAATTTTTGAAATCCAATCATAGTTTCCTCATAATAGCCACTGTCCATGACCTTTTTGAGGAACCTGTATATATCCTATACATTTCGTTTCAGCAGAGACTGCTGACTGATATTGATCTTGGTACTGAGAAGTGGGTTTGTTTCTGTAACAAGTACATGAGAACATGGAAGGGGCTTTGGAACTGGGTAACAAGGTAAAGACTGAAAAGTTTTTTTTTTTTTTTTTTTGGAGAGGTTTTCATTATAGGGCGCGTGCGCTTGCCAGACAGACAGAGAGAGACAGAGAGATAGAAAGCAAGAAATCACCCCCCAGGGGGTATGGTCACACCGCAATCCCTTCTCCTCCATTCTCCTCTTGGGATCTTGGGCATGCACACACACGCACCCGGTGTGAGTTTTAAGCCACCGGGTTCGGGACGCGAACCGCGGTCGACTACGTGGGAGTCCAGCGACATAGCCATTACGCTAACTGCTGGTTCCCAAGACTGAAAAGTTTTTAAGGTGCCCTCTAGAAAGAATATGTGGCTCTGAATGGACTGTTAGGGCAATTCTGGTGAGGCCTCAGAAGCGGAGAGAGCTACAGAGAACATGTCAATCTTCTTGGACAATACGTAAGTGATCTTGAATAGAATTTGGTAAAAGTATGGATCGTAATGACTACTCTGTTGTGATCTCAGATGAAAATGATAAAGATGTTATTAAACAATGGATCAAAGACCATTCACGTTATGTGGCAAAGAACATGGTTGAATTGTATTTATGTTTTGTGGAAGGTGGAACGTTTGAGTGATTAAATTGGATATTTGATTAAAGGGAATTTTCTGAGTGAAGACTTGAAAGAGCCTTGACTACTTATAGTAAAATACGGAAGGCAGCAATGACTTAAAAACAGACTTGATAGCCGAAAAGGGAAGCAGTACTTAAAGACTTAAAGTATTTTAAAGCTATCCGTATTGAAAAGAATGAGAAAACCTGTTCAAGAGAGAGAGTGCAGCAAAATGACTGTTTAATAAGGAAATTAGTCAGCTTTCTAAACAGAGGCTATTGTCCTACATTATAAAAAAAAATGACCTTTTAGGCAATTCACGGATCATCAGTGTTACCCTTCCCATCAAGGACCCCCCCCAATAATGTCTTTACTTTCTAGGCCAAAGCAAGGAGCCTTAGAGGCAGAGACATGACCCCAAAGGGTCACTTGCATCTATGAGATCTCGGGGTTGCCTTGCATCATCCAGTCCTTGCATCCCAGCAGCATGCTTCTTGAGAAGGGTGCAGGTCTTAGGCCTTTTCCACCATTGGAAGCACATAACTTGTTGGATTTTGGGGGCTCACGGCTAGAGGAGAATTTGCCTCTGAACAAATCACACCTTAAATCTAACCCAAATCTGCTTCAGATGTTATTTTAAAAGGCATTGTATGTCCCCACTTAATATATGTTGAGTGTCCACACTCTATGACTGAAACTAATTGACTAAAGGATATAGAAACACAGTATATAGATATAAATACCAGATATAGTGTGTGTGAAAGAGGAGGGTCTAAGGAAGGACATTTAGAAGAAAAATAGGGAGGCAAAGCATTAGTGGCACAAAGAAATGTGGTATTATCTGTTGAAGATATTTTGTAGTTTTATCAACTGTACTAGGGAGAAATGCTCACCTGTTGAAATATCCATTTTGTAAGACAAATAATAATATGATTGAATGAATAAAAGAAAATGAAATGAAAAAAATAAAAAAAAGAAGAAAAGAAAACCTAGGCAGCATGACATAAAGCGAATATAGGAATTAAATTTTTTCCAGGCTCATAAAATAAGTAAGTAAGTAAGTAAGTAAGTAAATAAATAAATAAATAAATAAAAAGAACAAATATAAATAATGATAAAGTTCTCAGATATTCTTCTTAGATGCCAATGCACATATCCCACTTTGAATCTCCTGTTCTACATTCTTCCAAGTAGTTACTGTGGTCCATTACAAACCCTCCTGGTAACTCATAGTCTTTGAAATGATACTCCAGTCTTTGATATTCTCAGTGTGTTCCTTCATGATCTGGCATTTAGCATCTCTCAGGCCTCATCTTGTGTTATTCTCTCCCATACTTGAGCCTGACAGCTTCGGAAAACATAATTATTTGTGCATTCAAGAGCAAGTAATAGAACAATGCAAGCATTGTATTGTTGGGAGGTCTTCAAAAAAGTTTATGTAAAATGTATATTAGGAAAAAAATTATGCATGAATTTCAAAATGTTTCTGCATCAAAATAAAATCATACATGAATTCCATTTTCCATGAATTTTTGGACCTCCTTTTGTATCTATACATTTGCAAACTATTCTCTGTGCCTTGAGTGTTCTTCCTTCCCCCTGTTTTTTGAAAATCTAATTTCAACATCACATCTTAGAGCATAAGTCACCCTTTGTAGGATACCTTTCTTTAGCAACTTCACTATTTCCTTTTTTTTTTTTTTTTTTTTTGAGAGGTTTTCGCTATAGGGAGTGTGTGCTCGCCAGACAGACAGAGAGAGACATAGAGACAGAAAGCGAGAAATCACCCCCCAGGGGGATGGCCACGCCGCAATCCCTTCTCCTCCATTCTCCTCTAGAGATCTTGGGCACGCAAGCACATGTGCCTGGCGTGAGTTTTAAGCCACCGGGTCCGGGACATGAACTGCGGTTGACTACGTGGGAGTCCAGCGACATAGCCATTACGCTAACTGCTGGTTCCCACTATTTCTTGTTAATGCTTCCCTTTATACCATTGGTCAACAAAGTGCTAGAGATACTAATCAGAGCTACACAAGATAACCTGAGTATAAAATAATAATTGAACTTTGTGTTGACTGTTAGTTTTGTCTTTTTCACTTTTATAATTTATCAATATAGAATTAAATATGTGTACATATATATTGTATATATGTGTGCATATATGCAGGACATCACTTTACATTTATTAAGTATACACTCAAGCTGTATACTTTTAATCTTTTCCTTATTTTATAGAAAAATGTTTATTGATTTATAGCGATATTTGCCCCAGTTTTTATTTAAAATCTCAGTAGGCTTCAATGCCAAAGTACTACTTGGCAGAGTAGAAATGTAATGTATAGTTGTTAAATAAGGAAGCATAATGTAATATATTATGTCTTCTTAGTGTTGTCCATCACTATTTATTATGCCAACAACTTTAGTCTAACAAACAGTGTCTTTGGTGAGTCTATTAAAATGTAATATCAATATGAGACTTTTTTTTTTCTAAAATTACTAGAGAAATGGAGACACAACTATTATAATGTATCCACGTTATTATGGAGTGGACTTGGATACTGAAATAAATACAATCTAATCTCTAAAATGCCAATTACATTTTTCTTTGTTTTCTGACTCTTTCCATACTTTTTATCTGTATAAAGAATCAGATAAAAGTTAGGAATACATATGTACTAAGGAACCCATCAGGCCTATTGGAAATCATGGTATACAAGCAGTTTCACTTAGTGCTTTAAAAATAAATCAATATGATATTACAAAATGCACTAGGAACTCGGTTTTTAAAATAATCATTTCTCACATTATTTCCCATTCCCAAAAGTATTAGAGGAAGAAGACTCATGATTTGAATTTCATCCATAAGAATTGTTACATGGCACTTGAAAATTTGTCAGAATTGGGCCTCTAAACAACTTAGGAATAAATAAGACAATGCTTTTATTCTTGTGAACTCTAAAAGAATCCACTGTAGTATACTGTAATTTAGAATTTGGGTAGCAGGTATCCCTTAACAATTATCTTCCTTTCAAGTTTCTTTGGCTTTGATTTAAGTGTTCCATTCTCCTTTTATTTTACAGTATTAAAGAAGTTCTTTCTCAAGTGAAGAATAAAATGAGCAAGTTAGAGAAATTCAATACTATGGATTCATTCTGTTTCTATTCTTTATAAATGACAGCTTATCCTTGTGTGAATGTGTGGGGTAAAAAGTGATGTCATAATCTATGAATACAATATGAGATAATTAAATCAAGCTAGTTAACCTTTCCATCACCTCCAATATTTCACATTTTTTGTGGTGAGAAGATTAAAATTTACTCTCAGCAATTTTGAATGATACAATACTCAGTTATTCACTACATTCACTATGCTGTGAAATAGAACTAAGATAAATTCCTTCTGTCTGAGATTTTGTATCCTTTGACCATAATCTGTTCTTTCCTCCCACCCACAGCCTCTGTGAAATCAATTGTTTTAGATTCTACATATAAGAAAGAACATGCAGTATTTGTTTTCTAGGGTAGCTTATTTCACTTAGCATGATGTTCTCCAGTTCTGTCTATGTTGTTGTAAATGACAGAATTCTCCTTTTTGAAGGCTAAATAGTATTCCATGGTGTGTGTGTGTGTGTGTGTGTGTGTGTGTGTGTGTATACATACTTATGGCACATTTTCTTTATCATTCATTACTTTTTAAAATTTAATTTAATTTAATTTTGATTTCTCTTATACATCCATTCATTGCTTTTAAATAATGGTTCTTGGAGCCAGCAGGTAGCATGGTGGTTAAGGTGCTAGACTCCCATATGTCTGACTGACATTCAAGTTCCAGCCTGGTGACATGTTTTCTCAGTTTTTCTCTCTCTCTCTCCATCTCTCTGGTGAGTGCTCATGCCCTACAGCAAATTAAATAATAATAATAAAGATAATAAAATAAATAATTCTTAAAAAAATGGTCCTTAATCATCTACAGCCTAGCATTTTACAGTATAAGGGTAAATATAAATTAGGATGTATGCTACACCCTTGGATAGAATCGATATTTTTCAGATGAATGATAGAATACCATCAAATACAGAGGTAAAAGTTAAAAATCTGAAGGATAATTTGGATGTTATCATTCAAAGTGTTAATCAGGTCACTCAAGAATATATATCCTTTCACTGGATATATATATTATAGTTGGTATTATAGAATACAGAATATTAGACGTGGGCAGCTTCAAAATTTATATGCAAAATTTTTGGTACTGAAATTTCATCAGATAAAAATATATATCCTTACACTGGAAATATACATTACAATTGGTATAATAGAATATGGAATATTAGACATGGACTACTTGAAAATTATATGCAAATTTTTGTTTACTGACATTTCATCTAAATGAAGGTATCTGGATTTAGCAAATAAAAATTCAAGACTCCCAGTTAAATTTATTGTCATTAAAAAAAAAACTCCCAATTTTTGTACAAATGTGTCACAAGCAATATTTGGTCCATATTTGTATTTAACACTATTATTTATCATAAGTTTAAATTTAATTGAGCATTTTGTGTTTTTTGTATTTTTTCTCTTACAGAGCTACTCTACATTAACCTAAGTACATAAAACATGTAGCAGACCTGAGGGTGCCATCCTCTCTAATTCCCATAAAGATTCGGAAAGTAACTTGCATTTGCATTTTTGCTCTGTCTGTCACGCAGCTCAGAGTAACTCTGCATTTAGTCATTTCACCACACTTACCCCTTCCTGTATCAGCTGCTTGAATTCAGAGCCAATTTTTAAGTCCATTTCAAGCAGTGTCCAGGAAACTATACATATATTTTAAATAATAATCTTATTCTTGCTTTTCTCCTTTCTCTTATCTTTATTTGCCTTTGCTCTAATATCTACACTTATTTTTCATTCAGTTACTGGTGCAAAGAAATAAATGAAGTAAATATTTAATCATGTATCTAAAAGACCTTCATTAACATGTATTTTCTTTTCTTTTCTGTGGCATAACTTTCCATTTATATTTTATTAACCCAATTAAAGCATAACATCTTATATGTGTCTCAAAATTTTAGGAGAAAGAGGCAGGGTAATTATAATTACCCAACTTTGTTAAACCATGAATATAATGTTCAACATTGAGAAAAAGAGGAAAAATGAATATTCAAAAGTAAGATTTTAAGTAATAATTTCTGACGCAGTTTAAAATCTCATGTCTTCAAATGACCAGGGAAAAATTCTTGCTTGTATTTTGTCTTAACCACTTTCTAGTGCTTTATTAAGCTTAAGCAAAGACATTTTGCATGGCATTAAATTAATGGCGCTTTCTTCTTTTGTTCATTTATCTTCAAACATATTTGAATTTCTTTCACGGGCGAGGATGTATGTTTGGGTATAAAAATAAAACTATTAGACAAGAATGAAACATTTGAAAAACCTAAATTTTAAATGGAAGGATACTATAACACATAATTTAAGTATTCATATTTTCAGGTCTTGCTCTGTAGAGATAACGACTGCCAAATAATTCAGATGTCTCTTTTTATATTTATCTCTATATTTCTAAATAATATACTTACACTGCTTCTTATTGGCTTACTATATTTTCGACATTACCTCTTAGTTTTCTATTAGTTTAGATGAAGAATTAACTCTCTTGTACTCTATATTCCAGTACCAATTATGACCCTCACTCCATCCTAGCAACAAAGTTATATCATAACTTTTGGTTAAGGCAGTAAACATTATTTGTATTATCATGGGTGCATAAATATTTCTATTGTTCATTCAAGTAATAAACTCTGACTTTCTTTTTTAAAAATCATTCTAGGGAAACCATAAAGTGTGGTCAGGATTTGAAAATTCAAGTTGGACTTGAAGTAATCAGGATAAACGATACATTCATGATTACAATAAGAATAACTGGGCATGAATTTCATTGTCTCCATGTTAGAATATGGTAACCAAGGTGAAGTGATCACTGCCTTCCCATAGGAAGGAGCATTGTAGCTCAGAGAGTTCTGGCCATGGCTTATCATGTTTCTGCCTAATCTTTTTACATTTCCAGGAGTTAACGATTTCCTTTTGTTTTTCATTTGCTTAATTTCCTGTGTACCCATTTTTATTTTTTTGCGTGATCTACTAATCGTATGAATTCAATCTAGCATTTTCCCACAATTGAATATTTTAGATACTCTATCAGTTATCATTCTTTTCTCTTTAGCCTCTGTTCTGGACCAAGTTGTACTGAAGGTCTTTTGGCTGTGGCATGTCCTTTGTCCGGCTTTTATTTTACTGCACTCTCAAATGTCCTATTTATTTATTTTGAAAAAATGTGTTGGAGAGCACCTGCACTCACTGGAGGAGAGAGACAGAGGGAGAGGGAAAGTGGAAAGCATTCCTTATGGAGGATGGTCTCACCGCAATCCCTTCTCCATATCTCCCTCCTTTTGGGATTTTAGGCATATACGTGCACTTGGTGTGTGTCTCAAGCTAGCAGGTCAGGGGTTCAATCCACGAAGTTGGCCATGTGGGATCTAGCCCCCTTAATCCCCTGCTACTGTCTGGCTGAAATAGCTCTATTTCGTGGGTCTCAAATTTTATTGTTTGTTTCATTACTTATTTTGCTGGAACATCTACTCTCAGTTCTTCCCAAGTGAAGATGAAAGTTAAATATTTTTACTTTTCCATGTCTCAACATGTCATCAGTTTTATTTAGTCACACTTGTTCAATTATTTAGTTTAATTTGGAAAGATAGATTGAAAGATATTTCTTTTCAGGTTTTTAAAGGTATTTTTAACAGCATTGCCCAAAGTTACTATTATTGACACTGAACGAAACACCTTTTTGGGTCCAGTTTTTTTTCATTATTTATTTATTTATTTTTATTTCTGTTTTTTTTGGTTATTTCTTTCTTGGAATTATCTTATTTTTTTCTCAAATGTCAGATAAGGTGTGTGCTCATAAGAGGAGAAGTGAGGGATAGAAAGAGGAAAAGCACCACCCTTCAATGGGGTCTTGTCATACCACAATCTTTTTTTCTTAAAATTCTTCATTATATCAAGACCCTGGGCCTCTGTGTATGTACCCAGTGTGTTTTTCAAGCCATCAAGACCAGGTCTTGAACCTTGATAAGTCATATGGAATCTTACTCTTTTTGAATGACACTTAACCTCTGTGCTGGGTCCAACCCAATTGGAACAGCTTAAAGAAAATGTCTCATCAACACTTAAATTTGAACATGTGGTGTATAAATCGTTTAGTTATCCATTTGGAGAAGACAATAGAAACTCTGAGAGTATGAAGTGATTAAAACACAAAGTTAAGTACTGATGTTCAGGATCCCCGTAGAAAGGATCAAAGGAATGCAATAAAGGAAAACGAATGAGAGAAGCAGGAGAAAAAGTTGGTTATTGGGCATTGGATTTTTACCACAAAATTTCTGACTGTCCTTGAGCAAATCATAAATCTCTCCTGCTTATCTATTATATAAGCTGAGAAGAGAGGATTTCATAACCTTAAATGTCTTTTTGTCTTTTAATATCGTACAGCTAGTACTTTATACACTTGGTGTGCATTCACATATAGAATTGCCTTTAGGCTTTAAAATAGCAGAGCAGAAATTTTCTTTCTTTCTTATATTCTAGGACTTTCCTTCTTAATCATTTTGTAGAAGAAAAAAAGAAAAAAGTGAATGAGAGTGATTGTTTGAAACAGGGCCAGATTTAGAACTCAAGGGTCTAATCCAAGTAGGTCTTAATTCACACAAAATAATTCATACATAACAAATGAGCTTTCCCATGAAACAAATGTGTCACTATTTCTTCCAAAGTCTAAATCTATATCCATTGCTTCTTTAAGTAATGTTCATGATTTCCTAGGACCAGAAAGAACTTTTTTCTCTTTTTTCCAAGGATTTTGCCATAGGGCTTCTGCACTCACCAGAGAGCCACAGTGAGAGGGAGAGGGAAAGGGACAGTGAGAAGGAAAGTGAGAAATGGATGATGGCCACTCCCCTGGACGACCACACTACTCCCTTCTCCACTCTCTTCTCAGGATTTTGGGTGCACACACACACACACGCACACACACACACACACACACACAGGTGCCCAGCGTGATTTTAAAGCAGCAGGGTCCAGGACTTAAAATGATCAGCCGTGGGAATCGAACACCTTTACCATCCTGCCACCTACTAATCCCCAGGAAATCTTAATGGATCATAAACTGATACGATTTTTAAAGTATGTCTTCTGGTTTTATACTTAAATGAACCAAATGACTGATGGAGTGTTAGACTATAGGCATTATTTTCTCTTGAGTTTCTTAATTTTCTTTTCTTTTTTTTTTTTAGGATTGGCACCATAGGGTGAGTGTACACATCAGAGAGACAGAGAGACAATGAGGCAATGAGAGAGAAAATGAAAAATCACACCCTCTCCCCAAGGTGAAAATGGTCACTCTACAATCCACTTTCCTCTTGAGATCTTGGGCATGCATGCACACACACCCAGCATGATTTTTAAGCCACCAAGTCTAAGACTAGAACCCCTGTTGGCAATGTGGGTTTACCTTAAGTAGTCCGCCACTTGCTGTCTTAGTTTTCAATCGTTGTTACATCTATTTCATTACAAATTACTAGTTTCCCCCAATTGCTATCAGCCTAGCTTGCTGTAGATTTGATTATTAAACACAACAATGCTTAGTACTTCCATTCAAAGTATTTTTTGTCCTTAATTTTCTAATGATTAAATGTTAAGATGTGTGTACCCTGTGTTTCAAATGTTTATTTTTCATAAGATTATTGCCGAAGATCATATACAAAGCATGTTGCCCCATTTATTTATTTATTTATTTTGAGAGATTTCTGCTATAGGGCATGTTTGCTCACCAGGGAGACAGAGAAAGAGAAAGAAACCATCCCCCAGAGAGGGTGGCCATAGGGTGGCCATGCCACAATTCCTTCTCCTCCAGTCTTCTTTGGGATTCTGGGCACATGCCCAGTGAAAGTTTCAAGCCACCAGACATGGAACTTGAACCATAGTCAATCACATGGGAGTCCAGAATCTTAACCACTATGCCACCTACTGGCTCCAACCCCATTTACTTTTAATTATAATAATAGTGTTTTAGATAATAGCTTTACCAATCATTTTCATCAGAGTTATATCCTTCCATACTGCACCTTGAATATTTCCTAGGAGAACGAGAACAAAAAAGAAATTTTAATGCTCTTTTTATGGGCTATAGAACTTTAAAAAACTATAGTTGGCCTTAGCTTTTGGTTATAACTCAATGAACACATATTTTGGGAGATATGGTATCAGACAAAGCTGAGCTATTATAATACTTGGGATAGCAGATTGTTTTCTTTTTCATCTTAGATTAAACCCGTTGTACTAAAAATATTAAAAACCAACCAGTTTTACTGAAAATAATAAAGAATAATAAAACAATAAATGACCATTGTTTTGTATATGACAACTCATTCAAATTGTGTATTTTTGTTTAGAGATTTAATCTACAAGTGTCTAAAGGAAATTTATAAGAAGCACATGGTAGTAGCAGACAATGGAGTGAAATCAGTTATTTTGGGCAGCTCTCTTAATTGTCATATTCCAATGCTTATTACATCTAAATGCAAAATGCCAGCAATTTACCCCTGTATTTGCCCTAATACTCAAATAGACTTTGGCCCAAAGCAAATAACTCTATTTGTTTATAGTCTAAACTTATCTATTTCCAGAATTGTTGTACTGGTAAAGGGCAAAAAGTGAACCTAATAGGGCAATATTAAGAATTATGGGAACTAAACTAAAGCAAAACAAAACAACAGCAATACCATGCACACGCACACACACACACACACACACACACACACACCAACTTGTCTCTTTAGCCTAAAAAGATATAGAAATGTCTTTGTCCTGCATTTGATCCTTGGGCAATAATTAAAACTTATCCTCCCCACCTTATCCTTACATCCAAAATGAAAGGAAAACAGTGATCATCTAGTTTTAGGATAATCCTATTTCACAGGCTAACATGATACATTATGTGTTTATGAGAGAATGAGAGTTTTTCATTTTTCTATAATCAGGCATTTGGGCTATTCTGCTCCAGTAACCAGATTGCAGGCTAGCTTCTGCCATTCTCAGTAGACTCAACAGATATAGAAGAGAGAGGAGTCACATTATCTTGAGGCAATGCAAATCCCAAAGAATCTTCATGTTCATTGACCACCATCCATAACACTGACCACGAGCCAAGACACTGATTTGTAGGTCAGAGAGAAGCTTACTCTGCTGATAAGCTTCAAATCGTATATGCATCATCTTACATACTGAGCAAAGAAAGGATTTATTCATCTTCTCAGAAATAGATAATTTCAAAATTTTTCTGTCTTTTAGTGGGCCCATCTGGAGTAAAGAGGTCTGTATTAATTATTTTTTTGGTTATATTTTATTTTAATTTACCAAGACTGCTGTTTGGATCTTGAAAGCCATGATATCTCATTTCTCTAGTTTAGTTCAAAGAAAGGTGATAGATATTTACTTCTAAGCTTTATAACTTCCGGAAAAAGTCCAATTCTTACATATAATTAAAGCGGTTTCTGTGTAATTGTGCTTGTCATGCAAACTGTAGAGTTATTCCTTCTGATCATTTCCCTGGCTCCATTTAAACACAGCCCCCATCTTCATTTAAAATAGTTAGTAGCATTTATAAATATATATATATAATATATATATATTATATATATATTATACACACAATGTATATACTATATATAAATAGATGATAATAAATTATTAGTAGTATTGATGTTTCATCACTTAAAAGTTTCTACTAACAATATTTATTAAAAAACGCCATTCAGTATACCTACTTTAAAATAATTTAGTTAGGTGCCTATATTGATTAAATGAGAAATGTGTAACACATTTCAACATGAGTTAATATCTTATATTTCTTCAGAGTTTTACAGTTTATACAATATTTTAAGTGAATTAACTCATTGGATTGATGGCTGACATATCTCACACATTTAGTGGATACGTAATTCCTAACAGAAGTTGAAGAAAAGAGGGTGAAACAATTCTGAAATTAAGAAGGAAAAAGCTAGCAGGAGATTCTTCATAATAGGTGCAAAGTAAGCCTCAGGTGAAGATAGATAAACAATAAGACTATGTTTAAGTGGGGATGAACAGGAGAACCAGAATCTAAGGAGTGATTTATTCAGAGCTCATGAGTTTTGAGGCTGGCTCTCCCATTCTTTGGTCACATGACTCTGAAGAACTATTGTCTTAAACTCTTGGAACCTCAGGTTCCTTATCTACAAAATGTCAATGATAATAGTCATACTAATCTCATAGAACTGCTGTGAGTCCTCTTGAGGAGCACAACTTAAAAATATACATGTATTTTAAACACTACTATCAAAGATTTTCTTTTGGAGAGACTTATATTAAAGAAAGTCCATCCAGTCAGCTTTCATGTAGGCTGATAGAGTCCTCAGGGAATGATCTGGAATCAGATGGCCAAACAAGAGAGAGCTATGTGGCTTTGAAAATGCCTTTTAACAGGCTTTGAGACCGAAGGCTAGAGATAAGAAAGAAAAGCAAAGATTAGAGAAGAAATTGAGGGTGAAGGCCATAACAAAGGCAGGATTTGTAGAAAAGGTGGCTCTGAGATACTCCTGCTAGTAGTAAGGGTAAAGGATTTCTCAAAAAATGTAAAATATTAAAGTTTAAATTGCCTAAGTTTCAGTAATTTAAAGGCCTATGCTATTCTGATTTTGGGAACCTGATATAAATATTTGTTTATGGAAGTGTTTCATTTGGGATATAAAGTGGTCAAAAGGCTTTTTGATAGGGATTTAGGTATGAAAACAATAGGATAATGTACTAGAAAAATAATTTTTTAGCTAGATCTGAGTTAGAGGGAAAAATTCTCCTCGAAGAATTTCACGATTATCACAGATGCTGTGTTTCCTACTGGAAACGCGGTAAGTTTTCTTTTTGTTGTTCTTTTGTTTTTTAATGTATTTATTTATTGAGAGAGAGAAACATCTTATTCCTGCCAGCTGTTTTAGTCAGTCAGATTCATGGGTACATGAATTCATGTCTGGTCTGTACAGATCAACCTGGTAACCGAACCCTGATCTTCCTCATGGCTTCCAGAAACACAGAGCAGCAGACAAGCGTGCTACCATTGCTCCAAAGTAGCTGGGACAGGACAAGTTTTGAGGCAATCTTTATTTGTCTCTTCATGTCAGGATGAACTCAGCTAGTATCTTAGTTAAATGACCTAAAGGATATAAAGTGTTTTTCATAATCTCTGGCATATCATAGGCACATAATAAATGATAGAGATTATCATCAACATAATAATAAATAATAATTTAATTATTAAGAAATGATTGTTCTATATCCAAAGTTAATTTTGTAGAAAATTGGGTTTTTAATCATTCTGAAAAGTCAAGTCCTCAAAACTAACATTCAATACTCAGAACACCTTTGCCATACAGGAAGTATGGTGTATGTTTTATAACACAAAGTGATTCTGTAGGATCACACATCTTGAGTAGTAGAGTTGAACTAGAATTGAGGTTCCCAATTTTTCTCTCCTCTTGGAAATTTCTTATGAAATCTTTTATATTGACTAAGAAATTACATGCATCTCCAGAAGTTAAAAAGCTATACAACTATAGAAATTCAGCTAGTTAAGTGATATAGAGACAAGTATTCTGTATATTTGTTTGGTATATACAAAAATATAAAACAGACCTAATGTTTGTCAGTCAGAGCATAGTTTTCACAGTACTAGTTAATCATGGGTTAATAACAATTGTGACGCTACGGTGGAGGCCATGATTGAAACTCACACTGATGTCCTATTTGGTGATGGACTGTGAGAATATATACTTGTGTGATCTTGTATCTTAGGGAAAGAAAAGATGCTCCTTGGTTTAGATCACAAGTTCTTTAAGAAACATTACATTGTCTCAAATTTGTTGAATTTTGCTAGCGGTCTGAAAATTTCAGCACTTAATTATATTAAGGCATTGCAAAAGAGAATGTTGGCCAGAATTTTAGTTACTCATTTTGTGAAAAAGGAAGACATGGATGAATTGAAATTTTATTTTCAAAGAAATTAAATTTAAAAACTTATATTAAGGACAAATTTTTAATCATCTTAATTTAAGAGTTGCATAAAATGCTACTTAAGTGGCTTTAGTTTGCTTAATTTTACTTTGTAAAATTGCCTTTCACTTCAGCCATTATCTTGTTTGGTTGAGTTTATTATTTTTTTTTATTTATAGGACTCATGGGTTTGATTTTTGTCACTACTGTGAGTTAGTGCCTATCTGTTAAACTGATTGTTTCCTTAGTTCGATAATGAAACGACATTCTCATGTTAGTTTATAATCAAGGGTATCATAGGAGTTGGGGTGCATTAAAAAGTGCATAATAGTGTTAAAGTAATAAATAATAATTATGCTGATAATGGTGCATGTGTTAATTCTACTAATGACATGTGCATGTAACATGTAAGCACCACTCACTCTACATGTGCAAAAGGATCAGGAAGTCAAGGGACAAAATCCTTCACAAGCTGTCCAGCTCTGATCGTCAATATGGAGTGTCATTTACGGGGTGTCAACAAGTGTCAGTTGTGGTTTTGTAGGAAGGATGAAAGGGTTTTGCTTCCCTTGTCCAAAGAGTTGCTGATTGACAAAAAACTCATCTCTTAGGATTTAAATACTCAAACACAATTTTGTACCCTTCCCAGAAAACCCAGAATCCCTTCTTCATAGAGGAAAAATATGTAAATAGCTTCCCGTAAAAAAAAATAATAATGTAAATGATTAAGTTGAAGAGAGAAGAAGCACTACTTTGACAAAGAATAGACCAGATGCTTAATTTTTATACGATTTTGCAATAAGCCACATTCACACTATAATTGTGGTTTCCATAGTCTCTGTTCCGAGCTGGATTCTAGTATGTTTAAATGTGGCTGATGCAGACTAATTTCTCTGCAGGGGATTGTGGCTTTGGCTAAATTCCCAATGGGACATACTTTAGCTGATTACACGTATTTCTCTCACATTTAAAGGAAACATGGTATCTTTGACTTCCTGTTTCATTTTACTGTAATACTCTGAGCAGCAATAACATGTCTACTTAGAAATGACTGCTTTCAATGCATGTAAATTAATACCCATAATCACAGGCGCTCTGAGACAATTGAGCATAAAACACAATTATTCAGGTTGGTTTTAAATGAAAATTATGAAAAATATTTTAACACACTGCATAATTTTGTGAGGTTTAAGAATAGAGCTAGTAGGTAAGTTCTAAAGTCTAATGGAAAAAAATAAATAAAGGAGAATATACCTTTTAAATGTTATCCTAAAATAATTATAATAATAATTGCAAAAAATGATAAAACTTCCTCTCTGTGGACTCCCTGGATGTAAAATTGAAAGAAGCCAAATAATCTGGCTATGTTAAGAATTTACACTCTTGTGGACCAAAACAACAATAACAAAAATTCACATTTTGAGATTTTTCTAAAATGTATTATGTATTATTCTAGATATTTGTTCCACATGCTGCCTTTAGCATTGAAATTACAAGGGTGAACCAGGTAACACAGTTTTAGCTTTCACGGTTATACTGTCAAGTAGGGAATCAGGCATTAATCACATATATTTAATAAATATATTTATTTAGTCATCACAGAAACAGCACATGAAAAATAAACAAAAGGTGTTTAAATTTTGAAATATTGGGTTATCTAGAAAGTCATAATGCATTTTTGCATAGCAAAACACAGAAAAACAAATCACAACTTTCCCAACCACTTAATAACTTGCCCATTATTTGTATTTTTCTTTCTGTCTCTCTTGTGTATAATTAATTTCCCCCCCTGCTTTTAAAATCTTGTTCTCTGATATTTAGAAGCTGAAAACAAGACAAAGATGCACAAAGACGAAGACAAAGATTTTGGCATTCAGCAAGAGAAAAAAACACAAAGCTGACAGTGCTAATCTTTTGTGTAACATCACTCAGTGGTTTTCCATCATTCTCAGTATGAAATTCAAAATTATCATTGTCGCTCCTAAGAGCCTTTATGATGGGGACCTGCTTCTTGTTGCAGGTTCAGCTTTTAACATTTCTCACCTTCTGCGCTTCCATTTCAATGAACCTCTGTTGTCACTAATGTGCTCTTTTCTCTCATCACTTAAATGATCTGTGACCACCACCTTCCCTTGTTGGATTGATCCATTATCTGCCCCTGGGCCCTTCCCTAACCTTAGCAGTTCCTTCTCCTTTTTCCTGATCTTTTTCTGTCCTTCAGAGCACAGATTCTTCAGAGCACAATTATGATGTCATAGTTTTCGTAATGCCTTTTGACTCATCCACCACTGTTCAGGTCCAGTTAGTTGGTCCTGAGTGTTCCCTTGAAAATTATTATGAGCTCTCCTACACTTCACTTGGTAGCCTTCCTACTCATCCACAGTATTTTCTCTACTAGAAAGTCACATAAGACCTGTCCACATCTTCCACCCCTTGGCTGTGCACTTAGCCTCTACTGACACTGAATGGCTACTTGTAGAATGCAAACAACAGAGAGTCTCAAGTGTCTTTCGCTCACAAGTATATTCCCCGTCACAATCAGAGAGTGATTCCATTAGCACTGACTGTAGGGGTATGTTTGAATTTGTATAGCATGTATGGATTTATAAGTTGTTTGGGAGTAAAGTTCTTTGAGTTATTTATAAATAAACCTGATTGCCTATTCCTTTGTGGTGGCAGGGACTTGAGTACATTTCTTGTTTGCTTCTAAATTCCTGGCTTTGTTATATATCTGTGAAGAAGGGTTCTAGGGAAAAAAGGTAATTTTGTGAATATTGACTCATGCTATATATTTGATGAATGTCTTTGCAAGTATTTAGAATAGCTCTATGAGATAGGAACTTGGTTTACAGATTAAAGAATTAGAGCCACTTAGATGAAATGATATATCTGGGATTCTCACCCATGTCCTCTGATCAGAAGTATAGAGCTTCTTACACTACATAGAACTGCTGGTTAACTGTTATTTCAAGTCTAGTTTAGTGTAATGTGGTCTTTCAAGAGGCTATAAGGAAGGTTGCTTCTTGATTCAGGGGTAGCACAATTTCAGTACATAGTCCCAATCTACTCTAGAATAATAAAATCATTCAGTTTAGAATTGGAAGATGTATACAATAGTCTCACTTGCACATGTCATGTTAACTTTTATATGTTCTTTTCCATAGTTTCAACAATAGAATTTAAGTGTTTTTATTTTTCCCCATGTGCCTCACCAGATTGTTCATGAGTGTAAGATTTTTTAAAATTCCTTTGTCTGCTAAAAGGTTTTAAATAGTATGATCTACTGCAGAGGCACAGAAACACAGAATGGGCTCATATACTGCCAGCCATCTCTCGTACGTGTTCCACAGGTCTCAAGAGGAATAAAGCCAGAAAACCTTGATTGATATGTACACATGCATCAGCATTATCCAAATGCATGCTCTGCTAAGAGTGTGTGAAGAACACCACCTTGGGAATTGAGAGGGGATGTGTATTCTTTTTTTTTTTTTTTATCTAACTTTTTATTTTGAAATAATTATAGATTTATAGAAGGGTGACAAAAATGCATAGGAGGTCTTGTGGACCCTTCATCCAATCTTCTCAATGTCAACAACTTGCATAACTATAGCCTAATGAAAACCCAGGTGGATCATATGGTGGCACCACGGTAAAATGCAATGCTTTGCAAGGCTACCTCACAGGAGAAGGTTCCTGGTTCAAGTCCTGAGTTCACCAGGCAGGAGGGTGCCCACAATCTGGCGGTGGCTGGAGCCTGGAAGTGTCAGCATTCTGTCAGAGTGCTGCATCTCTGTTTTATTCCTGTCTCACTAGTGGACAAAATAAATGAATAAGTAAATAAATATATCAGTATGCTGGCCTTGGTACAATCCATAGTTTATCTTGATTTCGTTATTTGTACATGTATTCATGTGTACATGTGTGTAGTTGTGGCAGCTTTGTGTCACGTGACAACTTTGTGTAATCCCTCCACAATCCAGACACTGGCCAATGCCCTCACCCCAGGGTCCCTTTGCTGCCCCTTCGTAGAAAGATTCTGAAATGATCTCGTGTGACTTGAATCATAAGATGAATCACTAGTTAAACAAAAAACCTCATTGAAATATCTTTAGCATCTCCACCATGATTTATTTTCCCTCTGTATTGTTGGAAAAAGTGTAAATCTTAAGGCCTACCATGCATACTCCAATAAATTTATTTTTATAATCACACACAAAACTAATCACCAGTTATGACGTATTATACAAAGTGTACACTTTGAAATGTTTGATCTTAACCTATCAGTCTTTCATTATTAATGATCTCGGTGTGTGTGTGTGTGTGTGTGTGTGTGTGTGTGTTTGTGTATTTCCAAAGTGAACTCCTTGCAGGAGAGAAGCTGAAGGTACTCACTGTCTGGCTAGTAGAGAATACCAAATAATTTTTGTTAAACTCTTCTGAATACAATTCCAGAAGTCAATGCTCTTGTCCGAAGTGACACTGTAAGACCCTTATAGAGGCAGGGTTTCTAGTTCCAGTTTTCTGCTGTGGAAGGAGTGAAAACATCAGCGAAGTGAACTCGTTAAGGCCCAGGGTAGCATGGCCGACAGTAAGAAGACCCAGCGTTTCTTCCACCAGGGCAGGCCGTATTCCCTAATACATTTTCCATCTTTTTTCCAGATTTTCCCCACTGTATTTTAAAATGTGATTTGTAAACTGATAAACTAAGGAAATAAATCATTTTTATTTTGACCTGAAATAATAAAAACATAGCTAGTCTGCATTACTTATTACTTTACTTAAGGGTAGGGGTATCTTAAAGATTTTACCAGCTTTCTTTAAAAAACAGAAATCATCACATTTAAAGAAACAACTACAGTCACTTGTCCCACTAAGGCCAGTTTAAAAGTAGAATTATGTATTTCCTTACATCTTTCAACTAGCTAAACATTTAGTCTAATGAGTAAGTACTCTTGGTACATTCATACTCTTCTCTGGGAATTGTGGCAGCAGTAGATCTCAATGAAATTGATACATCCAAATGACCTTTTATATCCAAATCCATTAATATGCTGGAACAAAGAAGGCGATCTTTCTGGATAAAACATGAGGATAGTGCTATCTTTTTTTTTTTTTTTTTTTTTTTTTTTTACCCAGAGCATAGTAAAGGAAAGTAATATAATACTAGAGCATATTAAAATAATTAAGGAATCTCAGCATTATTTTATGACTGCTGAGTGGGGAGGTTAAAATAAGAAAATGATCACTAACTTCGAAACCCAGGAAACCTTTTCCATTAAACATTGTGAAAGCTTGGAATTGAAACTGCCAGGCTTAAGACTATGAAGGGCAAAAAGTGTCACTACATATGTGCAGCTTTCTAAGTTTTTATCATCCGGAGTAGGAAATGAAATGTCAGAAACAAGAGCCTTGTAGATCCTCCAATCTCTTGTTCGATCAGAAAAAGAATATCCTCTGCAAGCATGAAGAGAACATTACCCACTTTGCATGCTAGAGAATGCCGCAGTTGGAGGCTTGCTCATTGGTTCCTGTGTATCCCCAGAGTTTACAAGCTAAAGGAAACTCAGAAAAGTATTTCACTAACTTGTGGCCGGGTTATTACTTGCCTACTTTGATTGCGACCCAAAATAAGGACTTGTAAAACTTTCATGGCTACTAGAACATGGATACTTAAACTTCCCTGCTGTACTCCAGACCTTTCTGTGTCTAAGCTCCCAAAATATGGCAATGGGATTTTGGAAGGCTTCATTTCCTCCCTTCTGCCATCCTCCTGTGAAGATTTTCAGATTCATCCAAGCTGAGATGTTATTTTTGATATCAACCCTCTCTTTCTAAAATAACCTTTCAAACATTTTAAGTGCAAATGAATCACATGGGCTCAAACAAACATACAGATTATATTTTTCTGCAAAATAAATAAGACAAATACGATTAAAGGATAAAAGTGTTTGGTTTATATTTATTCTGGATGAGATGTGGTCCAAAATGCTTAAAACTAATCCCAGCCACCAGCCATCTGACAAACTCTTACAAGTTCTTTCCTTCTAATTTAAAATTTCCCTTTATTGGCACAAAGTGTGGAATGAACTCTCTTTGGAATGAATTTCTATGAATGATTTGCTATATTTTTGAATGGTGTCTATTGAATAAGCAACTATATGCATATAAAATATTGCATCTGTCATGGACTGGTTTAAAAACTACCACCAAGTAATATAAACAGGAAATTTCCTTAGGAGCAATGAACATTGATAAGTAATATTAGTATTTATAATCAAGAAATCTAAATCAAGCAGGTATTAGTATACTAAATGGAGTTAATTCCTACTCTTCTAGCAATAGATCATCTTGGAATGTACTACTTCAGATTAAAAGAAAACTTTACTGGGACCAGCAGTTGGCATAATGGCTATGTCTCTGGACTCCCATGTAGTAGATCACGGTTCAAGTCCTAGACATGGTGGCTTAAACTCATACTGGGCATGTGTTGTGTGTGCCCAAGAAATTGAGAGGAGAATAGAGGAGAAGGGAATATGGCATGGCCATTCCCCCAGGGGATGATTTCTCACTTTCTGTCTCTCTGTCTGTCTCTGTCTTTCTGGCTAGCACATGTGCCCTATAGCAAAAACCTCTCCAAAGATGAAAAAAGAAAGAAAACTTAATCTTGGACCAGAAACCAATTAATGTCCCATAGTTGAATTT
This sequence comes from Tupaia tana, assembly GCA_026018925.1. Lineage (NCBI taxonomy): Eukaryota > Metazoa > Chordata > Mammalia > Scandentia > Tupaiidae > Tupaia > Tupaia tana. The sequence continues at coordinate 250,324,867 of JAKSZU010000001.1, read as the reverse complement.
TTATCTAAAATTGCCAGAAGATTCTGACGAGTTATGCTGGAGAGTGTCTATGAATAAGTGGGAATAGTTAACTTTTTTTTTCATTTAAGGATCAGTGAATTGATGTAATTCTCCAGGAAAAGAATATATTACTGGGATTCTGCCCATAGCTAGGCTACATGGTGTCTTCTACATTTTCTTAAATTAAAAACTTGATGGAGATGCTTTTATTAACAGCCTGAAAGCTTTTTATACAGTATAGCAATTATCTTTTATAGATATAGAAATGTAGATCCAGAAGGAAAATAACTTATGGATAACTTTCTTGTGTCCTAGTTGATTTTACCTTGCAAACATTCTTCCCATAACTACTTTCCATCCTCACTTCCACTATGGTAATACCAGCTTTAAATCTTTTCAAAAGGATGACACCAATAGCTTTGCTCTTCAGGGATGCTGAATTTATCTTTCTAAAATCAAATGATGTCCCTCTCTGTATGAGAGCCTATAACAGTCTTCCATGTCTCAAAAAAAAATATATCTGAAAGTTTTACCCTTTGGGTTTGGGGTCATCCCTATGATAGATACAACGATACCAAAATTATCTACATTTCAATCCCTGAAACCTGTACATATGCTACCGTCATGGCAAAACAGACACTGCTGATATGATTACCTTAAGAATCTTGAGATGAGGTTGCTGGCAGGTGGCGTGGTGGTTAAGGTGCTAGACTCCCACATGGCCAACCATGGTTTGAGTCCTGGACCTAGTGGCTTGCTTGCTTTCTCTCTCTCTCTCTCTCTCTCTCTTTCTCTCTCTGTTCACCTCAAAGATGTACGAGGCATATAACTACACTGTTTGCAGTTAAGAATTGCACCCCCTGAGGTCATTCTGCCTGGATTAAAATTCTGGTTCCATTGCTAATTGGCTCAATGTTCTTACTCAAGGTTTTAAACCAAGAGGTACCTTGGTTTCCTCACCTACTTAATTCATACTTAAGAGGAACTTTGAGGGGATTAAATAAAATAAAATGTATAAAGAACATAAAGGCATGCCTGGTTTATGGCAAATGCTTAATACATTTCAGACTGGCCCCTTAGCATAGCAGTTAAGCCCTGTTCATAGGGAATCAGATCCCACATGACCCCCAAACATTCAAATCCTATGGCCTGTAGCTTGAATAATACACTGGATGTGTGTGTGCCCCGAATCTTAACAATGTGGAGAAATGGAGGAAAAGGGGTTGCAGTCTAACCAATCCCACTGAGGAATTCTCTCTCTCTCTCTCTCTTTCTCTCTCTCATTCATTCTTTCTCTTTAGCAAGTACATGTACCTTCTGGTAATAAAAAGAAAATTTAACCATTATTGTTATTATTATTATATGTTAGGGTTTGTTCTATAGGCCTCTAATCACAAATATAAATACATTAAAACATTTTGATTGTCAAAGATATTAAGAATTCAACTAGATTTATTTGCAAACCTTCCCAGTGGATACATTTCCATCCAACATCCTAATAGTAACCTGTACGTTGGCTATGTTTTGATATTATGCTTTTCAATATTAAAAGTGATATTATTCTGACTTTTATGATTTACCAGTTGCAGACAGTAAAGCAAAAATATTTTCCCAGTTATTTATAGTTTTTGTAGTTTCAGTTATTTGTAGGAGAAAAAGTTGAGTAAATAATACAACCAGGGTTCATATCTAGTCTTCTTATTGGTGACTGGATGTATTGACTTAATGCAAGATTGTTAAATGGGAAACTGACTGTTTAAATTGAAAGTGAGACCCTTGATAGCCACAAAGATTTCAAACAAGAAATTTTCTGCAGACAGCTTTTCTTTTTATGAATACAGCGCGACAATATTTTTATTATTGTTTGACTCACCGTTTATGAGTTTAGGGCTTGGCAGTTTTCCTGGCTATTGTTCTGCTTCTGATTGAAAACCTGGAATTCATCTGCTTTACATGAATTCTTCCATTCAGATATAACCGTTTCTGCAATGTTTGATTTTACTGGCTTAGGTCATTTACACGGCTGCTGGTGGTGCTTTGTATGACGACATAAAATGAACACACGATTAACTTTTACTAAGTTATAGACATTGACAGCAGAATGGAAACCATAATATATACTACTCAGGTTCAGTTAGTTAAAGCAGACTACATAAAAGCAGCTTGAGGTTGTCTGTTCTGTTTTACTTTGTTTTGTTCTTCTTTCGTAAAATAAATACTTTAAGGAAATACTTCATAATCCCTAACATATATATATAGAGAGATGTATGTATGTGTGTGCATTGTGTTCTTGTAAAGAATGTTTATTTTCTTGACCACGCTCTCAAGTAAGAAAATAGCTGTACATAAAGTGTCCATGTTTTCTCGGATAAAGTTTTATTTATTATTTGTTATAAGTTTCATTTATTTGTTTCTTCCCTGAGTGAGAAAGACACACAGAGAGAATTGCAGACAAAGAACACCCTGACAGCGACCTGATACCATGACCCACTCCGAGCTTCAACCAGCCTGGATCATGGGCATGCATGAGCTTTGCTGGGTGTACTCAGAGGGGTCTCCTGAAGCAAATCTCAAACTCTTCCATATAGGTTGGGCTCGAGGAGTTCTCCATTTCACTGCTATACCACCATTTGGCCCCTATTTATTTATTTACTTCTTCCATGAGAGAGTGAGATAGAGAGCGAGAGAAAGAGAGTGAAAGCAAGTGACAGCTATGCAGGGTTTTCACACTGTGACCCTCCCCCCAGCCTCGGTCAGCATGGATCACAGGCAAGCATGAATGCCTGGCTAGCACAGGGACATCTCAAGACTTGAACTCAAGACCTTGCTACATGACCTCAGCATCATGAAGCATTGTGCTACTGCTACCCCACCACAGCTGGCCTTAGAATGACTTTTTAAACCTCCTGTATATAGGACTTAACTAGGTCTAATATTTGATGCAATTTTATCTTTGAAAGAGCAGCTGTTTCTTCATGTCCATCTGTTAGTACTTTATTTTCAAATACTCTTTTATAAACACATTATTTTATTTATAGTCAATTTATTCCTTTACTCAGTCACTTATTTGCTTACTGAATGATTTGAGGGAACTTATTTTATCCATTTTCACCTAGATATCAGACTTAACTGACAGTATTCCATGACCCTGAACTCAAAAGATTAGAATATACTATATTATTCCTTTTATACTGTGTTACCAAAAGAATTGTCATTGCCGTGTTAATTTCACTTTTGCTACATTGGATCAGTGTGATTTAAAAAGAAGGCTTCGGCAAACATTTGAATTAGAATAATTTTACGTTTTCTGATGTGTCATGAACCAACCAAAGGAAGAAAATTAGCTGTAGATGACTTGAACATTGTGAGAGCTTATTCACAAAAGAAAACAAACCAAGATGCTTAAAGAAACAGTGTTCCAGTTACAGTATTAATCAGCTTGAAATATATTTTGTTCGTATTCCTCTTAGCATGAAAATAGTCAGTTTCCTTATCTCTTACAAGGGGAAATCAATTAAATTCAATAAACATTTATGAATATCCACTATGTACAAGGCACTGTATAAACATTACATCTCATAGCTACTACATAGTAACAGAACTTGCAATCTAGATGTAGTTTTTTGAGGAGTGGAATAAGAAAAATAGAAAAAAAATAGGTTTAGAACATACAGTCTAGCTTTTTTGCTTTGTGCTTTCAAAGTATTTTTGGCTGAATCAAGAAATGCATCTTAGGGACCTGTATCTTTCTGGATAATGGGCATTTTGATGGCTGACATAGAAAGGTGAAGTAGATGGTGTTAGAGTGCAGATATTTACAAGTTCTCCTTATTTGGCTGGTGCATGGAGAAGAAATTACACTTCCTAGACCATTTTTGTTAGATTTTTTTTTTCAGATGACTCATTTTTGGTTAATATAATAAAATGTGTACCATTACCAAGAAAAATATCTCAAAGTCATCATATAGTTCTACTATTTTTCTGTTTCTGCAGCCAGAAAATTGTTGCATTCCAGATAAGAGTTGCGGCATTAGTTTGTGCAAGAATAAAAGGAGACATGGAACAAAGCCACAGATAAAGTATACTAAACATGAATACTAGTGGGAAAAACACCTTTGAGCAAACCGTAGTTTAAGCTGACCGATACAGAGACAGAACTATGGGAGGTGATCTGAACATACGAACACATAAGGTTTAGAGGTAGGAAATTAGGCAGCAATTGTGAGCAGTTACAGAAACAATACATTTGATTCATAGACAAAGAGAACAAGGGAAGATGGGCATGGCAATGCAATTTGCGTCCATATTATAGGAGACCTCGTCATCATGGTTGCCAGAACGAGCAGTAGTTAATAGGTAATGTAGGGTGACAGGGAAGGAATTAAGGGGGGAAAAAGAAGCAAAATATATAAGAAACAAGAAATGAAAAATTATTGTTGATGATAACATGTACGGTAATATCCTTGATTAAGCCAATATACAGTGTATTCAGGATGGGAAAATTCATGTGGTCTGCTGCAATGACATACCGTAAAGGAATGCAAAATAATTTTTAAAAATAGCTAATGTAAGTAGCAATAGGTAAATACTAAATGCTTTGACTAGAAAAATGACTTATTAGAATATACCTCATGGAATATTTGACAGCTGAGTTTAGGAGAAACTATAAAGCTATATTTACTGAGCACATCTTCCATGCCAGACAAAGGTTACATGTTAATTGCCAGATACCAAGTGGAAAAAAAGTAACTAAAATGATTTAAGATTGTGCAAGATGCCAATAAAAGAAATAGGATATTATTGCAGTGAATACGAGGGATTCTCTTAGGTGCAGAAGGACAACTATTCAATAGTCCTTTAAGCAGATGAAATAAGAGAAAAGTCTGAATTAGAAGGTGATAATGGAAAGTAGTGGGAATTACAAAGACTGTGAAAAGCATTGAAAGGATAGATTTTGCAGACTGATTTGTTAATTCGCTAAGTCTAAGACAAAGATGAAAAATAAGATGCCGATGTTAGGGCCTGGATTACTGTGGCTTGGTGGACCTTTTAGCAGAAAATATCAAATGGAAGAAGAAAAGGTTTCTAAGAGGAAGAGTGACTACTGTGTGTCAAGTATTGTGGATCTACAATAAAAACAGGATGGAGAGAGGAAAATATCTAGTGTGCAATAGGAAATATAGGTTTGAAATTGGAGCAAGAGTCTTCAACTTGAAAGTTGTGCCTTTGTTAATGTAAGACTTTGGAGATAGATTGAGGCTTGCAGTTAACAATTGGGTGGGTTTGGGTGGGATGGGGAAGAAGTATATCTGAAAAGTTGCTAGAGAAGTAAATGAGAAAACCTGAGCAGTGGAAAACAGAGCCTGCCATTTGGAAAGCCAGGTGGTATACCCTTGAACACGGCTTAGTACCATCTGGGCTCTGAATCTCACTATCTTTGTGATCCTGAACAAGATATTTTATTTCTCATTCAGTCTCATCATCTATAAAATGGAGAAAATGAATTACACCTAGATGGTGCTATGATCTGAAAAGCTGTGTTCCCTACCCCCAGATTATATTTAAACCCTACCCCCTAAGGTGATGGTATTAGGAGATGGAGTATTTTGTAAGGTGATTAAATCATGAGGGCAGAAACCTTATGAATAGGATTAGCACCCCAGAGGGCTGCCTAGCCTCTTCCCCAGGCATGGACATTGACAAGTCAACAGTCTATAATCTGGAAGAGAGCACTCACCAGAATTTAACATGCTGGAACCCTGATGTTGGACTTCCTCATCTCCAGAACTGTGATGAATAAACTTCTGTTGTTTTAAGCCACCCAGTCTATGGCATTTTTAAAAGCAGCCTGGAAAAAAAAAAAAAAAAAAAAAAAAAAAAAAAAAAACAAGATAGTTGGAATATTGGAAGAGAGTTCACTGACATGGCATGTTGACGACTCATCTCTTATTGTGCAGGGCCCGTGAAGGGGCAGCATTAGCTCCTATCTCTGAGGTTATTATCCAGGACTTCGTAGGCCCATCCCACTATTTCAACAGTGAGCTATTCATCTTACAGACACTATCTGAATTTGGTCTAAGTCTCTCTCATATGATCTAGTTCCAATATAGTCGTATCTGGTATAAAGTATTTTCTGACTACTCCTCTACATTGCTGCATTGTGCATTGTCTTTCTTAGTCATGTGGTTCATGATCTAATTTTTGAAAAAGAATTATTTTATTTAACTTTACTAATATTATTTTTAATTGGACCAAAGAGAGACAGAGAAAGAGAGACAGAGTAAATGAGAGAAAGAGAGAAACTGAGAAAGCGAGTTGCCAGGTTCAGGACTTGAACCATGGAGTCTAATACCTTTAACCACCATACCACCTACCATCAACCATGATTTATCTTTTATGTCCTGGTTTCTTTCCAGACTACAAGTCACTTGAGGACAAATATTGTCTCATATATTTTTATTTTCAATGCCTTAAACAGTGCCCTGGTGTTATTGGGTACTTACAAAAAGACAAATATCTTTGTATGGATGATATTTTTAATACAATAGGAATTTTCTCATCTCATTCAAACTGGTTTTGTAGTTATAGATTTAAAAAAAAGTTACAGATGAAACTTATGTACATTATATACCTTAAAAAATGTACACCATATACCTTAAAAACATATGTCGATATTAAATAATACATGTCAAGCTTATCTGGAAGGCAGTTCTTAGCAAATAAACCCTAGCTTGGTTCCTTATTTCCACAGTGAGTGCTGGCTAAGTTTGAACGGTCAGGAATAGAATGTGCAATGACATCTTCTATGTCACTTGGCCTCAAAACTTCTATATGATTGTTGACCATTTCTCTTGACCCTTCGCTATATCTAATTGTCACATACTTCTTTATTTTCCATGTCAGTATCCATCACCCTAATACAGACACTCCAAGACCATCACCATTACAAGATGGCTGGACTCCACACTTCTGTAATAGTATCTCTCTTTTAGATTCGTTTGCCACACTGAAGCATTTCAAATCCATATGATTAGATGTGACCCACCTTGTCAGGTCTTATTATCTTCTCTGAAATAAGAATAGGCCCCATACACAGATATGTTGCTATGGTGTGTCTTCAGTCTCTAAAGCATACTTGGCCATTGGTGTAAGGGTTTACTCTTGACTCAAACTGAGGTCATCAAGTCATCACTCTCAGGTACTTAAAGTTAGACAAGGATGGGGCTGGCAGGTGGTATGGTGTTTATGGGCACTGCTCCCACATGGCCAACCACAGTTCAAGTCCCGGACCTGGCAGCTTGCTTTCTCACTTTCCCTCTCCCTCTCTCTTTCTCTCTCACTCTACCCTTCTCCAGTCAAATTAAAGTAAATAAATAAATAAAGTTAAATAAAATAATTTTAAAAAATTAGAAATTAGACAAGGACATCACAATTGTGAAATACTGATATTTCTCATTCTGTTGTTTTCTGTTTTCTTTTCCTTTTTTTTTTTTTGGCTATAGAGTTTTTGTGCTTGCTGGAGATGGAGAGACAAACAGAGATGAAAAGTGAGAAATCACCCCCCAAGAGGGGATGGCGCTGCCTCAATCCCTTCTCCTCTGTTCTCCTTTAGGGATTTTAGGCACATGTGCCTGGCATGATTTTCAAGTTGCTGTGTTTGAGACTTGAACTATGGTTGACCTCATGGGAGTTCAGTGCCTTAACTACCACACCACCTGTTAGCTTCTCTTTCTCTCTGGTGAGTGCATGTGCCCTATAGCAAAAATCTCTAAAAAAAAAAAAAAAAGGTTTTCAGTGGAGATGACCAAACTTTTCTAACACCTGCCTTTCATAGGCTTACTTTGTCAATTTGTATTTTTCCCCTTAGGTAGTGATAGCCAGTTTCTGTTATTTCAACCCAAAGGATACTAAGCCTTCATTTATACCAAGTAATACATGCGCAGTTACAATTGTACTGTTCTCATCAAAGTGTTAAATAACTTTTGCCATCAATTTAAAAAATGTCTAAGCCATAGCTCTAATATTAAAACCTTCCATCCTCTTCTTGAAAGCTCTGCTGTGACCCTATTCTCTTCACTCTCCTTTACACATTTCCTTTAATCATTACCCTGTGCAGACTTTATAGGGTCTAATATGACCCTACAGTGATGTTGTTAAGAGTATGGGTCTTAGTATCACATTGCCTAAATCTAAATCCTTAGCTGAGTCACCTTAACAAACTACTTACATTTTCTATACATAATGTTCTTAATCCCTCAAATAGAGATAATAATGATGGCACCTACTCACAGTGTCATTATAAAGATCAAAGAGCTAATATTCACAATGAGCTTAGATTAGTTCCTGGTACATGTTCAAGTATAATAAATATTTCCATGATTAGTACTTGTCCCTGAGCTGTACTCCCCATTTCAATCTCTGACTTTCCTTCTGTTATTTCTTCTCCATTTCTACAAAACTTAGTAATATTTATGATCAAACCCATCTCAGGTGACACCTCCTTCAAAGAATCTCCTCGAGCTTCCAAATCTAGGTGACTTCTCCTTCTTTTCTGTACTTTTTCATAGTACATATTTGGTTCACATTGCAAAAAAATTCCCACACTCTTCCTTGTTTTGTTTGTACATATGTTTTTTTAAAATTTTTCATAGTAGTCTCTAAACACAGAGGCCACTATGATTCTTGCATATTCTGTGCATTCTCTGCACTTAGCATAATATAGCTAAAAAATTAATAACGCTCAATAATTCTCAGGCTCAAAACCAAAAAAACAAGTTTGATGAAACAATAGCCAGAATAAAAACTGTACATTATTCCCTCATTTCTCCCTGTGAGAAAGAAAGCACTTTAGACCATCAAATGGTGTAATGCTTATGTTACTGGACTCCCACATGAGTGACTACAGTTTGAGTCCCAGACCCGGAGAATTGAAACTCACTCTTGGTGTGTGCATGCATGCCCAAAATCGCTATAGCAAAAATCTCTCAAAAACAACAACAACAACAATAAAACACTTAAGTAGCATTTCCATTTGGTAAAGGATGGAAATAACTTGCTTTCTCCAATTCCTCTATGTTTTCCACAATCCCCAATTTGTCCCCAGATCTCTTCATGCAATAGCATTGGTTTACATTATTAACACAATGTTATTATGCAAGGGAATTTCTGTGTTGGTGCTATTTTCTGGGCCTCTTGTTCTCTTATGAATCCAGGAAACTGAGCTGAGCAATTGCATAAACAATCAGGAGGTTGAAATCATTTCAGCCATTACTCACTCCTTAAATTATGATTGAACACTGATTTATTCTTTAGCTATCATTGCTATCTCATAGCAGTCTCTGATTGATAGAGCTAAAACCAAGGGCCAGGAGATGACATGATGGTTAAGCTGCTGGACTCCCACAGGATTGACTAGAAGTTTGAGAATCATACCACGTGTGTGTGCCCAGAATTCCAGGAGGATAAAGGGGGATAAGGGATTGTGGCATAATCATTTCCCCTGGAAGGTGATCTCTCACTTTTCCTTTCACTGTCTCTCTCTGTTTCTCTCCAATGAGTGCATGCTCCTTATGGGGGTGGGGGGGGAAGAAACCTTAAAAATATTTGCTCTCAGCTCTTGGGATTGGGAATAGGTTCTTTTTTTTTTTTTTTTTTTTTTTTTTTTCTTTTTTTGGAGAGGTTTTTGCTATAGGGCGTGTGCGCTCGCCAGACAGAGAGAGACAGAGAGACAGAAAGCAGGAAATCACCCCCCAGGGGGCATGGCCACACCGCAATCCTTTCTCCTCCATTCTCCTCTCGGGATCTTGGGCACGCACGCACACGCGCCCGGCGTGAGTTCAAGCCGCCGGGTCCGGGACTCGAACCGCGGTCGACTACGTGGGAGTCCAGCAACATAGCCATTATGCTAACTGCTGGTCCCTAGGTTCTTGATTACAGGAAAGACGGGATGCTCCACAAAAGCAGATACAGAAGAGGAGGAAGTGAAGGAAATTCACGCTCTATTTCTGCTGACCCCATTGCTATTCCACCTCCATTCTCTTTCCTCTGGGCTATTGTAAATTAAAACCTATATCACCTGTATTGCATCAAGCAGGAAAATAAATAGACTCTTCTTTTCTCTTTTTATCTTCAACAGTGCATAATGGAGATAAATACTAAGTGCTGGCTATATTGTAATCTTTAAGCACTTTACACAAGTACATATTGCTACCTCTGGCTTAATAAATACTTTTGTGATTATCAGTTTTAATTCTAACCTTAAAGCCTAAGTATAACATATACAAAAACATGGATTCTTGTAATTTCTGGTATAAATAAATAAAAATCAATCAATCAATCAACCCTTAAGAAGAGCTAAACAGAGAAATAATCAATGAGTTGTTTGGGTCCACTTTAAAACATCAAATTAGTCAATTGAACCAAAAGATAATAAAATAATTTATCAGATAGTAATGAATGAAGGAAGGAAACAAGATCTAATAAAATTCAGTAAATTTCACTTATGCATCCATCAGCAAATTCCATCAAAATATGTGTATGTCATGCCATGACCACATTTACTTCCATTTTCCCTGGAAAATTATTTAGAGCCTAACCCTAACACAGATTTGCATGTAGTTTACAGCAAGATAAAGAAGTAGTGAGATATAAGTAAATATGAATGGAGACAAAGCAGATTTCTCAGGTCAGATGAAATAGTTATTGCCCAAATGAATTTGGAAAACTATTTGCAAGGCCAGATCTATAAGGTTTAAAATTTTGGGATCTCTGAGCTAGGAGATCATTTCATAAAAATCTGTGAAACTTGACAGCATATGCTTTTCAAAGCCTTCTTTCAAAAAAGGCCATTCTATCTATGCTTTTCAGAAACACACACACCCACACACTCAACAAATAGGTCTTGGATTTATTCTGTTAATACTGACAGAAGAATCACATTGCATAAATAAACCAAAGCACCCTGATCCCAAGCAGCCTAAACTAATCACAGGTCTTGCCATATCTGGTATATAAATAAATAAAAACAAACAGAATAGCAAAGCTAATATTCAGTGAGATTTAATCAAACTTTGGAATTAAAGTTTAAAAAATATTACATTGTCCTCAGGCGAATTTCTAAGGAAAAATAGATTTCCTTCAGGCAAATTTGTAAAAGAGAAAAAGAAATGATGTATTAGGACTGTAAAGTGGGAGTTACCACATTTAAGAATTTGTTGCAGTGGTGGTTCCCAAACTATGGGAGCTTTGAGATAAACCAAGATTCTTAGGACACATCCAAGACTAATGTACGCAATCTTGAATGCCAGTTTCCTCTGTAAATAGCTCATTTGGCAGATCTAATAAGCAATTCACTCTTTCAGGGAATCTTTGTACTCTCTTCAAATCCTACCACCAAACATATCTCTCAAAACTATTTCTTACTTAAGGTGCTGATTTTGGCTAAATATAGCAAGCATTTACCCCATTGCTTATACTACTGACCAGGAGTTATCTCCTTTCTTTTTCTCAAAATTCTCATCCAATGAATTATCCAAATTTGCAGATCACCTTTGAGACATACACAAACATGGTTCTCACCGTCTCCACTGCCATCACTCTCATGAAAGGCACCATTTTCTTAGAATGCTGAATTGCTCACTAATTTCCTCCTTCCAGCACACAAGGCCCATGGTGATCTGCTCATCTCTCCAATTTCATTTCCTGCTAATCTGCCCTTCACTCACAGGATTCCAAAGAACCTCCTTGCCCATTTTCTACCACATCAAGCAAAGCCCACTGCAATGGCTGCTCTCTCTTTCTGGAATATCCTTACCAAGAAGTCTACATGGTTTGCTCCTTTACTTTATTAAACTCTTTTAGAAACATCATTCAAAGATGCCTTCTTCTTCGCTAAAGTAGCAATCTGCATCACTGTCAGTCTTCTTGTCCTGATGCCTTTACTGTATACCAATCAACACTGTTGCCAGAGGGCACATGCACTTGTGCTCAGAGAGCAACACAGAGGGAGAACACCCCAATGGGGTACAATCATTCAGCAATCCTTCTTCTTCCATACCTCCCTCCTGCCAGGATTCTGGGCATGTACCAATGGATATCTGGCATGTTTTTCAAATAGCTGGGGCTGGGATTCAAACCACTATCAGTCATGCGGAATCTGGTTCCCTTAATCACTGAGCTATAGAGCCAGCCACTTGAAATTATTTTATACTTACTTCTTTTTTTTTTTTTTTTTCCTCTTTAAAAGGACAACAGCTTGGTTTTATCCATTATTACAAAATTTGGAATAGTGCTTTCTTTACTCATAGTAGAACCATGATAATTACTTATATTTCATAAAAGAAAATAACAAAGTGATTTTGTTTACATTAACATTAAATCATTGATAATGGAGTTATGATTAAGTCAGTGTTTTTTATCCTTGGGAGTGACCTAGAAAGCATAGACTACTATTTGTATGAAATATTAGTCTGAGTACTCTCAAGACTAAGAAGAGGAAGTTAGTTTTTGTTTTATTGGACTCTAAAGTATATATTCATTAAGAGAATAACATTTGAATATTGGTTGTAGGGATAGAGAAACACTGACATGCATATAGTTAGTTGGGCAAACATTTTTCTTTTCAGGTAATTGACAACATAACTCACTTGATTGCTTTAGAGATGCAGGGAGCAGTGAGATAAAGTGGATTCCATGGGTTTAAATTATGAGTTTCCTTCAATCTCTGTCATGTTGTCCTGTCTGATTCTCAGGTTATGCATCTGTGAAGTGGAACTATTAAACTGATGATTTTGTATTTTGCATTATTTTGATTGTCAAAGGGTGCATGTGCTCACCAGAGAAAGAAAGAGATGGAAAAAGGGGAGGGAGAAAGCAGCCCCAGTGGTGCGTTGTCATGCTGCAATCTCTTCTCCATTTCTCCATCCTCTTGAGATTTGGGGCATACATTTACACGTACCCCTATTCAGGGGCCAGAATTTGAACCACAGTTGCCATGTGGGATCTGACTTCCTTAAGGCCATAGGGCCAGCTTCTCAGGATTATTTAGATGCTTTAAAAATATTTGCAAATATACATTTAATTTAATTTACATAGAGGAGCCTTGGACCTTATCCTGACTTCATTTATATACACAAACACATAAATATACATATAACTTCAGTGATATCTTCAAGGCACATTGCATGCCAGCTTCCTCTAAGCCATTTCTTTATTTTTTGTTTAAAAACACTATTTTAAAAGAAGTAGATATTGACCAAGTTTGAATCTTTTTTCCATTCCTCCTTGCTTCCTGTGTTCACCCTCATGTTTCTGCATAGGTCTCTCATTTCCCAGAGCTTTTCAGAACCCTTGGTCAGTGGAACGATGAGTGGTTTTTAGAAGTAGAACTACGTAAATATAAAAGTTACCTTGGAGAGACACATAGTGGACTTCTTGGCAAGAGAAGTCTGTGGTCCTGCATTTCTCTGGGCGATGAGATTGTCTTTTTCCTCATATTTGTCTGGGGCCATTTTATAAAGCCAAACCTCTGATGGGCCTTTGGAATGCAGATTGAGAACTTGCATTGGGCTACTTTTCACAGGTCGCTGGTGCCAAGGTGTTGAGTGAGGAATAAAGAGTCACAGATGTCACCTTCAGAGTGAAGAATGGGATCCGATTTTGTTGTTAACAGGAGTCCAATTATAATAGCTTCATATCTCGGTTGGAGCAGCGAGACCATGCACAATTATGGGATATTTTAGCTAAGCAGATGTGCCTCTTCAACATAGCAATTGCTCAATTCTTTGAAAGCTCAAGAGTAGAAATGACTTTCTCGTAATGTTAGACTTGGGAAATCACGGCTGTACATCAGCATTTTTGCCCTGAAAACTTTGTACCGGCTTGTTAGTCTGCATTGGGAGACATATTCAGAACTCATGATAGCACTATTACTCGCAGAAGAGAAAATGGCCTGGAAAATGGGCAGGGATGATAGGGGAGGTCTCCTCTGTATCGAATATACTTCCAGGGGTTAGTATATGAATATCTACTTATGGTGCAGACATAGCCTGTGGTCCCCAAGCATGGCACTGAAGGAGAAAGCCATTTCTACAAACACAATCAAAGCATCAGGAGAGAGGCATTTCTGTAAAACTGGACTAGAGTCCAGTGCAATGATTCAATGTCTGGACTGGGTCATTGGGTTGGCGTTTGATACAGAAACTTTGCTAAGGTACTTTGTAAATAGCTTAGAATATATTCCTTTCATTGTGAATGATAGAGGAGCTGATTGTGTCTTTCCCAGCATTCAGTAATTAGAACCCAGGGTCAGTGCTTCCTGCCTGTCCCCATATATAAAAGAAATACATTGACAGATTTTTCTCCTAAAATCAGAAGGCTGCTGTAGATGAATGGGCTCTACTTGGTGAGGAATCGTTTTGAAACCGGAACACACAGTTTCCAATCTGTTTCTTAATCTGTGTTTAGGCTCACAGTGATCTTTCCCACACTCTGCTTAGGTATATTTCAAACATTAAATGAAAAATTATTATGGAACTGCAGTGATCTGCTTAGAAATTAGTATTTTTTTTTCATGAGTATAAGGTAAATGTTTTCTAACGAAATTTGTTTATTTTCAATATTTAGGGGAAATGCTTCTTCTTGAGCATTTAGTTTGTTAGTTTAGAATAAATTTGGAATATATTTGGCTCTAAAACTTGACAAAAGTATATTAGTAAAAATTATTTGAAATAAAGGAATGAATTCATAGAAAGTATTTTCTACTTTTATCATTAAAACACTTCTCTCTAATCTGATTCCTGAGGACTTTATCAACTACTGTGACAGTCAAATTTGGGAAAGAGTCATTGGGTCAATACCAGCTACCAAGAGAAGTGTCTGAACCCAGATTTATTTGTTCGGTAGTGTGTTTATTCAAAAACAAAGGCTCTGGTTGTTAAGGAAATAATGGAAAAAACAGTCAAATTTCCCACCCTGCTAGAATTAATATCCTGACAGGTATGTCCAAGAAATGTCTACACTGTGTCTTTTGGTGATACAAGGTTTCATTTTTTTCCAACAGAAAAAAAACAGATTGCATTTTTTTATATTGAAATTGCAGACTAAGAAATTTACAGCTGGAAAGGGATGTTATAGATTAATCATCGAAGCACTTTGGTCACTGTACAGGTAACACAATGAGGCTGTGGAAGGTCAAGGAATTGACTCAAAGTCCAGCTGCTTCTCAGTAGCAGGTATTTTAGTAGGATCCATGGCTCTAGGGCTTACTCTCAGTTTGCCATAGACCCCAGAACAAAATACAACAAAGTGCAGCCACCTTAGAATACATGCCTTCCTTTTGATATGTGTGATAATCTGAATGTGGCTTTTCCAGCATTTACCAGTTAGCA
The DNA here is from genome assembly GCA_026018925.1 of Tupaia tana. Lineage (NCBI taxonomy): Eukaryota > Metazoa > Chordata > Mammalia > Scandentia > Tupaiidae > Tupaia > Tupaia tana. The sequence continues at coordinate 250,309,481 of JAKSZU010000001.1, read as the reverse complement.
CCCATTGCCAGTGCTTCCTGTTTGTCTCCATATGCAGAAGAACACAAGTCACTCGTTTTCTCACAGTTCTGGAGACTAGAAGTCCAAGGTGAAGAAATGCACAGGTTGGTTCCTTCTTAGAGCTCTTGGGGAGAATCTGATACATGCCTTTCCACTGCTGCTGGTGGTAGTGGCTGTTCTTGGTGTTCCTTGTCATGCAGCTGCATCACTCCAATCTGGCTCTGTTGTCACATGATGTTCTTCCTATGGCCTCTCTGTTCCCGTGTCATCACATGGACTTCCCATAAGAACACCAGGTACTAGAATTGAGCCCCACCTTAATCCAGTATGCACTCCTCTTCACTTGATCACACTTACAAAGACTCAATTTCCAGTGAGGTTAATTCACATGTATCAGTGCTTAGAACTTGAACATTTCTTTTTTGGAGGACAAAACCCCCACAAAATATAACTGGTCTTGTGCTATTTAAATAACAGTGGGCTGCTTCTAGCCTGAAATACACACAGTTATTGTTGCAATTTTTGTTAGTGGTTAATTATAGAAGAAAAAAATAATTTTGGAATTAAAGAAAACAATATAGACTTTTTAAATTACCTATCATTTCACTCAAAATAAAAAAAAATGTTGCTAGAGGGTATACATGCTCACTGGAGAGAGACAGCTGGAGGCATGGTGTGGAGATATTGAGAAAGCATCTCCCAGGGTAGATGGCCAGTCACAATCCTTTCTCTTTGATTCTCCTCTTGGGATTTTGGGCATGCATGCACACACATGAGGCCAGAGTTGTTTGCAAGCTGCTGGATTTGGGACTTGTCTAACACAGGTGACTATATGGAATGTAGTTGTCTTAACTACTACCCCACCAGTTGGCCCTCATTTCACTTTTTTTTTTTTTAATTGCTTGAGGGCTCATGTACTCACTAGAGAGAAATAGAGAGAAAGATAGATAAGAAGAGGGAGAAATCACACCCCAAAAGGCCATGGTCACACTGTAATCCCTCCTCCTCCATTTCTCCATCCTGTTGGGATCGTAGGCATGCAGATTAGACATGCCTGGTGTATTTCTCAAGCCACTGAGGCTGGGATTTGAACAGGGATTGGCCATGGAGGATCCAGTTCCTTTTACTTTTTAAAACACATATAACGCTGATTATGATTTTGAGCAGTCTAGGCATATTGTTGAGAAAATTAACAAGTAAAATAATAGCATATTTCTATTGTACTACATTTTCTTTCATCTCATACCTCACCCTGGGTCCACTCAGTTACTTAAACAAAAGCTGCAAACTCAAAATGAAAGAAAGAAACACACACACACACAATGCTAACTAATGGTAGTAGTATTCACCTTGAATATCCCACAGGAAACTAATCTCAGTTGCCACTTTCCTGGTGCTTCCTCACCTCTATAAATTCTAGGCAGGCTTACTTCCTGCCTTGGGAAGATAGAACCTATTCTTGAGGTCATAGCTCATTTGTAAAGTATTTCCAGAGCAACGTAAAAGTTGAGGTAAATGCTGCAAATCATGTATGATCTGTGCCATGAGACCCTCAAAGATTTCAGTTACAAGCACATAACATATCCTGTAATTTGAGCCATAATCAGCAAGGCAAGAATAGTTGTATCATTCACTTAACTGTGCAAGGCAACCCTGGCCTGGGGTTCTCCAGTTTTTCTTTTTCTCCCTGGTTGCATAGGCCAAGACTTTTACTTTTTTTTTCCTTTTTCCTTAGAAAAGCCATTGGAAGTCATTTGCAATGTTCAATCAGGATAACACGACTGACTATATTATTCTCCTCCAATTGCGGTGAAGACTAAGCTGTGAATATATCTGTCGTAATTTACCATAAGTGAGGCGAAAGAACCAAAAATGTTCATGCCGATTGAAGAAAAGTGGAAAGAAATTAGTCATCTTATGGTTGACAATTCTCATTCTTAGGAATTAAGAATCTCATTTTTCTAAAGAGAATACAATGATTTTAATTAAACAAAATAAGTATATAAAAATACAAGGATTTATTCAATAGCTGAGTCAATTTTCTTGGAAAAATTAAACACCATTTCAGGCAAATGTTACATGCCATTTTGCATCTTCTCAGCCTTATCAGTCTTTGCTTCAGCTGCTGGTGAGTTGGCCAGGTCTGTGAGATCTTCAGTCAAGTTCCCCAATGTGCAGCCTAGGGTTGGCTCTGTAGCACAGTGGTGAAGCCCTGTGCATCGGGAGCTGGATCCCAATGGTTGACTGTGATTTGAATCCTAGTCCTTGTGGCTTGCAAAGCAATCCAGATGCATATACATGGATGCCCCAATCAGCTGCAACCTAGACATCATAGTGATCGGATGACAAGTTTGTTCTGGTTTGTCCAGATATCTGTTCTGGCACTGATATCTGATATTTGTGCAGAATCAAGAACTAACATATGGGCCAGCTGGTGTCATGGTGGTTAAGACACTGGACTGCCACATGGCCAACCACGGTTTGAGTCCCAATCCTGATAGTTTGCTGGAAGTGCTGGAAGTCTTTCAGCATAGAAAACCAGTTGTGGTTCTTCAAGATCAGCAATCTAGCTGCTTTGTGGAGGGGAATTATCAGAGCTCTTCTACCTGGGAGAGGGCAGTGATTTGTTAGTACCAGAATCAATATCTACTGTGGACATCATTCATCTCAGTGTCTCTGCATGCATCACCCTCTGAGTGTCTGTAGCAAATATGATGAACTATACCTCATTGGTTTAAAAGAAAGTCCCAGGTTTAGACATTGGAGATGTGACAAGAGTCACTGGGCTTATGTGCCGTTTTAACTAAGACAAGCCTTCTGAATAGAATGGAATAATGTCCTTTCAGAAGTCAGATGAGATACCAGCTCAAGAACTCCTCACATGGTTGTGGCACTGATATCTGATATTTGTACTGAATCAAGAACTAACATATGGTGGGACCAGCAGTTAATGTAATCACTATGTCGCTGAACGCCCATGTAGCCGACTGCGGTTAGAGTCCCAGACCTGGTGGTTTAAACTCACGCCAGGCACATGTGCGTGCATGCTCAAGATCCCGAGAGGAGAATGGAGGAGAAGGGATTGCGGTGTGACCATCCCCCCGGGGGGTGATTTCTCGAAAAAAATAAATAAAAGAACTAACATGTGGGTCAGCAGGTGGCACGGTGATTAAGGCATAGGACTTGACTTCCACATGGTTGACCATGGTTTGAGTCCCAATCCTGATGGCTTGTTTTCTCACTCTTCGCCCCTTGGTCTTCCTCTGTTGAACATATATGCCTTATAGCAATTTTTTAAAAAAATAATAATTATAAATGAAATGAAAGAAATAATTCAAAGAAATAAGAGAAAGAACTAACATATGTTCTGTGGTTCAATTGCTATATCAGCAACTGAGGAAAAGATGAACTTGTCATTCTTACCACCTTCTCTATGACCCACTTAGGAATTCATGCTTTCCATTAAGGTCTGCCAGGATAGAGTTCTGGATTTCAGTGGGCTCATGGATCTCCCAGAGGACTGTAAGACTTCTGCTGAACTGGAAACTGGGAATGCCTTATGGCTACTTGGGATTCTTCATGCCAGTGGCCTCATAGTAGGTCAAAGGTAAAAGCCATAATGGTACTGTCAGTGGTGGTTACTCCTGACGGCCACGTGAGTCCAGGCTTGGTGTTGCACAGTAGGACAGAGAGAAGAAGGAACATGTACAGAGCCCACGGGAACCCTTGGGATATCTCTTGGCTTCTGTGTTCAATGATAAAGGTAAATGGGAAACTGTAACTATCAAATGGAAAAGCAAGGCATTCACAGAATTATAACCTCGGGAAGAAAGACCCAGTCACCTTATCAGAGCAAGTCCGACAAGACAAAGAGCTGGCTGAGAGTGAGACCAATCTAGCATGGGTGGTGGAGAAAGAAGAAATGAAAAGTACTCATTAAAGTCTATGGACTGGCTTCAGAAGTGATGTTGGAGCTGTTTCTGACCTCTCTCACCTAAATCTTTCCAGAGATTGCTCTTGTTCTCCAGCTTGAAGCCATCTCAGTGATAGACTGAACATGTAAGTGGTCTCTTAGAGAAGTGAGGGTATACTGCTTTCACAAAGATGGACGCCATGTTATTATGGGAGAGCTACATCAAAAATATTGGGCAAGCTGGTGGCAGGTGTTTAAAGTAGCTGGATTCACATGACTCACTGAAAGCTCGAGACCTGCATCAGCAGCTTGAAAAAAACACTGGGTACATGTGCATGCATGCTTAAAATCCAAAAAGGAGGGAAAAATGGAGAAGGGATTGTGGCATGGCCGTCTCCCATGAGGGATACTTTTCTCACTTTCTCTCTCTCTCTCTCTCTCTCTCTCTTTCTGTTGCTCTGTTCCTGGTGAGTGCATATATCCTGTGGCAAAATTAAAAAAATAAAAAGGCATGAATGTTGAATTCATGGTGATTTTTTTTCAAAATCCTCTTAAGTACTGGTTCAGCTCCTTTTTGCTTCACCTGTGTCTTGTTCTTGCTGTCACTGTGGCAGCCAGTTCTGCACAACTGTCAACCCTCTTCCACAAGGTGATGGCCCCTAGCTACTATCCACACAGGTACTTTTCACCTTTTTCCTCTGAATTTTCTTGATAATGCTGAGATGGACATTGTGAGACTCCACTCTGGTCCTCATGTGCAATCCAGCAGGGATGGGAAGGACACAGTATCCCTATGTTAGGAACCTTTGGTCAGTGGGATTGGAACCTAAGATTTTTACCTCCCTTTCTCTGAGTAGATGGCAAAGAGATTCAGTTAGTGTAGCTAGCTTCTCAGAGGATGGTTTCATGGGGTAGTGACATTAGTCATCCTTGGTGGTGACCAACTTGATAGCTTATCTCTCTATTTACTGTCCCCATGTCTCCACTCCTGTTACCTGGGATTTACATGAACCCTTCGTCTTTGTTTCTGCTTTCTGGGAAACTCAGTGCAAGATGAGATATTTACAATGTTGTCAGTGTCAATTTAAATAAGGACAAAAATTATACACATTTTTTTCTTGGGTTAAGAGGAGAAAATGGAAAGATCAAAAGAGAGAAACAAGCACAGAAAGATGCTGGCTGGATTGAAAGAAAAGAGAAACTTTAACTTGTGTAATTTGTGTGCTAGTTAGTAGGCTGTCATGCAAAGAACATGCTTAAAAGACCCAGATTTAAATCCTGTTTTCTAATACTCACCAAACAAGCAATCGTGAGTACAAATTCATTGTATACAAATTCATTCCTTGTATACAATAACTATTTATCACCCACCTTCTCTGATGGCAGGGATTGGGCTAGTTCTTTTGAAACTTGAAAGGGGAAAATGTCACAGACTTCTGCCCTCAGTTAACTGCAACTTTAATGAGAGGAGGTTTAGAAGATGACAGTAATATATATATTTTAAATATGCAGAAAGAGCAGTGATAAAGATATATAGAAAGAAGATCTTAAAAGGGAGTGCTAGGGCTCTAGAACTCTTTCTAAGGCAGCAGTGCACAGGTCTGCAAGATATGGGCCACACTGCAGAGCAGATACTGTTGATGTCCCTCCTCCCTCTCATCCTCTGAGCACATCTGAGTTCACCTAATACAGTGGATTCTTCCAGCATGGTGCTAACTTCTCAGCTCCAGGCTGGCTGCTCTCTTCTGTGTTGGAAGATTTGCTCTGACACGGAAAGATCTGTGTACAGATGCCACCTGGGCTAGGGTGGTAGTTTGTACACTAGAGGGTCATTCTACTGATGACCAATGAAGTTAGTAGATAAATTACACACTCTCCATGACTTCTGATGAAATGATTCTGAGGCACGTTTTCCTTGATTTCTCAGAGTGTGTCCAATAAGATTGAGGCCCAGGGCCTGCAGTTATAAATCACTCGTGAAGTCACAATTTATTGGCATTTCTCCTTTCTCTGAATCACGGTGCTTCATTACTTAGTGTTTGCTATTGAAGCAACCCAAACAAAGACACACCAAAGCAGAAAATCTATAATCCCTTCTTTGGGACAATGCAAATAAATCATGTAGAATGTTAGCAGGAGATTTCCTTGACCTGGTTTGGCACCAAAAAAAGCAGAGGGGAGAGGAATTTGCCAAAGTGTCATAAAATCATTTTATGTTTACAGAAAGCATCCTTTTTTTTGATGACAGAGTGTGTATAAATGCTTGTAAAAGAAAGGGAGAAAGAGCACCCTTGACAGGGTCTTGCCATACCGTGATCCTGTCTCCCCAGCCCTCCAGTTCATTAGGATCATGGGACATGCAAGTTTCCAGACTGACAAGGTATCCACACCTGTGGCAGGCTATGTGACTTCCACCGAGGCTGGGCCAGGCAGCATTTCCTGATGATGCAAAGTAGAAGAGTTAGACTTATTATTTAAGTAGCTCTAGCTATCAATTCTGATGAACTGATGAGCTGATGAGCTGAGACAATCCTTATGTAGCAGTCTCTGTAGATACATGACTTGCCTAAACTCTAATCCATAATAGTAGATCCCCTGCTTCTGACAATGATAATGGTTGTTAACATTTATCTAGAGATTTGATTTGTACCCGGAACTGTAGAATACTTTATATGCATTATTCCATGCAATCCTTACACAAGACCTCTGTTAATTTCTATTAAAATTCTGTTTCCAGAAATAAGGAAACTGAAGTTTAGAGAATTTATTTAAATCTTTGCAACTCTCTTAGAAAAAAAAAATAGACGAGGGAAAATAGCTTAAGAAGATCCTCTTCCAATAGTTAGCAAGTTAGCTTATTTTCAGGGTCAGAAGGAAATAGGCATTTATAATCTTATGCATATTGTAAGTGAGAAAACAAACTCAGAAAGTCTCAGTGAATTATGAAAAGGCATCAGAGAAGAATGTATTGAAGGGACCAAGACTGTGGAATCCAAAGCACAAAGTAGTCTCTATTGTTTCAACTACTCACAAGGCCAGCTTCCCTATTACATTTTTTATTGCCTTTTTCATATATTCATATGACAACAAGAAATTCAAAGCACAAAAGGATATAAAACACAAGTCTTACTCTCATCTCATCCTTTCTCAGAGGCCGAAACAGTTAACTTATGCTGGGTCCTTCCCGAAAATGTCCATACACATATGCATGTACAGTCTCACAAGGGCTCCTGCACATCTTTTTTCCTTTTTTAAATTGGCAGTCTTGGAGATCACACTGTTAACAGCAGCTGCGGCTCTCCTGTTTGCCTTTTTTAATGGCTTCATCATACTTTGCTTCATGAAGGTGCTATAATTTAATTAACCGGTTTCCTACTGATGGCCATCGTTACTTTCCAGGCTGCTGCTATTACAAACAGTGCTGAAATCAACATCTTTTAACATATATTTCGGGGCACATATGTAGCATGTCAGTAGGACAATTTTCTGTAAAGTACTATCAGAGGATCAAAGAGTATTTCCTTTTTTTTTTTTGCTATTAATTGCTAGTTGATATATTAAACATACTAAGGTCCAGAGAGCATTGCTGTGACTAATTGGTTGTGACAGCATTTCCCTCTTCAAAGAGGACAGAGGGCATTTTCAGGTGGCAACGGTCTTCGGAGTGTTTGTGGATAAGCACTGTGGCTGTTGGGGATGATTACTCCCTGGCCTGGCTCAGTTCCTGTCTGTCCCCTGCTCATTGTTCCTTTGCTAACCCTCCATGTGCTGTCCCAGGTGCAGGAGGCTGTGGTGTAAACAGACACTGGAAACACCAGAGCATCTCCATGGGGTGCAGGGGCCACTGCCAAGAACGAGATTAGTCCAGGAACTGGACACATTCTTGTTGGCGGAACACATGACCTTAAACCCACAGCTGAGTGCAAGGTTAAAACTTCAAATATCTGTTTCAGGTTGAGAAGGGAATCTAGAAACAGGCTGGGAGAATTTGTTCTCCTTAGATATTCTTTGATTGGAAAGAGAAAAACAAACAAACAAACAAACAACCCTAAAGACCAAAAACAAAACAAAATAATGGCAAGTCTCAGCAGATTTCTTGATCTCTTGGAATGTTCAAACTGAATCGCTGAGAACAAGTATCATCAAGGAGTTTTGACACTTAGAACTACTACAGTTTCATAGCTTTGGCTTTATGCACAGGGCAAGAATCACTGTACTTGGAACCCTCTGTTCTCCCCACGTTCTTTTCTCTGAAATTCAGCTCCCTACTGTGTGTCCACTCCACACTCCTCTACCAGCCCACCTCTTTCTACCCCTTTGTCAGTGGCTGCAGGTGAAACCATTTCCAGGAAAGTGCCACTCTTCCTTTCCTCCGCTGGGGCTACTTGTAAGCACTCTGAAAATGCAAAGTGAACGCTTCTTCCGAGTTCAGAAACTCTCCTGTGTCCTTCTCATTCAGTTGCCAGCTATGTATGCGTTAAGGTATTTCACAACCAGAAGGTCTACATCCAAGCCCAATAATACGCTGCCTGCTGAGTGAATTTAATTGTTCTTTCCCAGTGAAATTTTCTTAATTGCTGCTATGGGGTTTAAGTCTCTTTTGCTGCTGTTGCTGCTGCTGCCTCTCCTTTCAATGCAGGTATTTGATTTCTCAACTACTCACGAATACCTTTCTGCCAGGATCACATGCTTGCTGGACAGCAGGGCAGGTGCTATGCAAGTTTCTCCCACACCGAGCTGCCAGTGCTCCTCCAACACTCCTGCCTCTTTCTTTGGCTGCCTCTGCAATTCTGCCAAAGTGTCTGCCGGCTGATATACAGCCCCAGGCAGGCACTGCCAGTTCTGAGGCAGCTTAGAAATTCAGAGGAACGTCTGTGACATAGACAAAGCTGTATTTCCTTCTACGGGTCTGGACAATTTGAACTTGGCAGAAACATCTGCATGCTGACATGTCTCTGTTAGGATTCCATCCCTCGGCAGACAGACAGTTATAAATGTTTAAATTGGAGTGAAATACTAAAAATGGGCTCTTAGACACCAAAGCATACCCTTATAGAAGCTTACCACTTAGATCAGTTCATTTATCCATTAAGTTAGTTACTCAACAAATATTTCTTATAGTCTTCGAGCTGCTATGTCAGACTTTCAAAACGCAGAGAGATTTGTACCCTTCACCATTTCATGGACCTAACCTAGAGATGAAGAATAAATGTGTTGCTTAAATTTCGTTGGCAAGAAATTTGTTTATGAACTTTGAAAACAGACCAACCACCACAAGAGTGATTATAAATATTAAATCATATTTGGCATGTGCCATCTTAGTCTTCAAGGGGTTTTGTAAACTTGTCATTGGGAAGATATGAGTCATGCATGCATTAGCATAGCTTGTATGTCTTAAAATTGTTTCAGACTGGTTTCACATCATGTCAGTAAACAAGCCACCCCAACTCTCTGTAGTTGTCTCTTTAATTGATCAACCTGTCAAGGTAGAAAATGAAATCGCTCAGGCCAGCCACAGTAGTGCAGTGAAACCTTTGTAAGCTCTCCAGATATGGAGCAATGCTTCATGATGCTGAGGACAAATGCAGAGGTCCTGGGTTTGTGTCCTGAGGCTTCTCTGTGCACACTGGGCATGCACATCTGTGCTGGTGATCCAGGCTGGCTGCAGCGGGGGGGGGGGGGGGGGGGGGGGGGGTGGATTGTACCATAAGAACCCTGCTGGGAGTGCTTGTCTCTTCTCTTCTTCGGGGCGGGGGGAAAGCTAAATCAAAAAACTACGTTTCCTTATGAAAAAGTAAAATAACTAAGAGATGTTGAGTGAAAACTTCTGCAGTTGCTGATCTGGCCACCCACTGAGTAGATGGGGACCTGTTGGTGGGATTTGCAGACAGCAGCTTTCCGGCCTTGGCTCCTTTCCTTGAGGACTACCAGGTCCAGAAGTCACACACAATTTCCACTTCCAAGTTTTTCATTGTCATTCTCCACAAATAAGATTGCCATTTCTAAACAGAGTAAAACATTGGATAAATCAAATAAAACAGAACAAAACAACACAAAACAGAAGCCTTTGCCTGTGTTCTCGAGGGAAAAGAAAGAAACGTATTGTTTTAGCAATCATTGTCTTAAGGGTTTTTCGTCCTTTTCCCACCTCGTCTTCAACAGTCTCCTTTGGTAATCTGTGATACCTTCAATGTGAAGGGGAGAGGGACTGTGACTTCTAAAAATGAAATAAAATAAGTTATTAAAAATAAGGGAGAAAAAGTATAAAATTACAAAAGACAAATAAAACGAAACCCAAAGTACCAACTTAGCCTGATGCCCCAAATTCACAACACATTGAATGGTACTTCAATGTTTGGGGGCTGACTAATTTTTTTCTTAGATTCGAGCAGGCATTTGCCATTGGAGACCTGCTGTCAGCCAATCAGGGTGCGCAATTCAGGCTGCTTTGATGTAACATAAGTTGGAGAGTAGCAGGTGGCCTTCCCTGCTGTTTATAGGGCAGCTTGGGGAGCTCTGTCAGATGTAGCGGCTCCTCTTTATCTGCATGGAATCTGTGTAAATCACAAAAGAACAGATGGAAAAATAGTCACATACTCTGACTACCTCTCAGAAGCAGCTCATAAACCTCCATACGCCACCCGCCCTGTTTGAAAAAACAGCCATCAGTGGGCTGGTCACCCAACTGCTACAGGGTAATCATTTTGTTTACAAAACATCTAAATACAGAATTAGGCAAAGAAAACAAAAGTGGCAAACGTTTAAATGATCACAGCTGTTACATATGTGTGTTTTACCATTATATTTCAGAATTAGGTTAAATAAGTGCAGAAAATAGAGAAACTATCTTTCATCTCCTAGTTCTAAATACCTTGTAGAACTTCTTGGTGATGAGAAATGATGCCAGTGGTTTAGTATGTCCGTTCATTGGATTGTCATTGTTTTTAAAATACAGCTATGAAATTAGCTGTTAATTTCCTCTTGAAAATGCTAAACAATTTTCTGAGGATTCATTTACATAGCGTCCTATTGGAAACCAACAAAAAAATTCTCCCCACCTCCAGATTTATTTAGATGGGATTTTACTTAAATTCTATGTCATTGAAGTGAATATTTCAATTCACAGAAACAGTCTCACTGTTTGTAAGAATGTTCATGTTCTCTTAAAACACGGCGTGTGCTCTACACAGTCTTGGTCACATGCCATCGTCCTTTTCTTAAGATATATACAGTGAGACCACCTATGGAATCAAGTTTGTGACAAAAAAAAAGTTTCATTTTATTTAATTAAAGCTTTGTTCAAAATTTAGCTTGGGAATAAAAAAATAAAAATCATAAAGAACTTATTCCCAAAAAGAATGGCAAGGAGAAAGTCCCAAGGTATAAGCAGAGTAAGGGATGAAGTGTGCCACATCCCAGTGTCTTTAGAGTGTGATTTGTTAGACAAGGTGCTGAAAGAGATGAAGCTATGGGTTAACAAGGTCTTAGCACAGAGGATCTTTAAGGTCTCATGAAAAAACATGGGCTTTGACCTGGTTGTGATCAAAGTTGACTACTGAATGTTGACTTTAATCTATTTATAACTCTAACATCTGTCAAATAACATATTAAAACAATACATAAATTTGTCCAAAAACCTAGAAGGCCACAGAAGTTGCTCATTCCAGGGAAGCATTGTTTTTCAAAAGTAAAACAATTTCAATTTTCTTAGGGATCTCTTTAGTGTGCAGGGATGTTGCTATAGAAAATGACTATTGTGTAATGATGAACTTGTAAAGCAGGGACAATCAATTCTTGAACACAACACGACTTTAAGCTCAGCATGAGCAGAAATGAATATCCTCACAAACGTGTTCCAGGAGTTTCCTTTTCTGTGAATTCCAAGGGAGCAGGAAGCACATAGGAATTGTTTCCAGAGCTTCATAAAAATGAACTCAATAAATCCATGTCCAGAGAGGATAACATATTAGGCCAGTGGTTCCCAGGTAAAGACAATTTTTTCCCTCCAGGAGACACTTGGCAATGTCTGAAGGCATTTTTGTTCACGAGTGGTTTGGGAAAGTGTTATCGGCATCTGGTGGGTAAAGGCCAAGGAAGCTGCTAGAGACAGGATGCCCCCCCAACAAAGAATAATTATCGGGCCCTAAATGTCAATACTTTGGAGGTTGAAAGGCCTGCTTGAGGCACTACAGACATTTAATTACATATTCCATTCTCAGGAGAATGAGACTCCAAAGATTTGCCATGTCTAATCATGGACATTTGGACACAAATGGGAGTGAGGCCTTGGTGTTTTTCTCAAGGTTGTAAAAAACATGACCTTCTCATAGAATGAAGTTTTCTTCCTCCAACACCATCATGCACAATCCTGTTGGTTTCCTTTTTCAGTGTTTATAACCTTTTGGAAAGTTGCTAATGAAAAACAATTGTTGTATTAACTAAATTATTCTAGAAATAAAAAAAGTTGCTCTTAACAAGACTCCAACACAGTGATCTCCATTTTGAATTCTTCCTTTTGCGCTCATGACTGATCAGATAGTTTTATCAGAGCTATTCTAAAACAAACATATTTCCACATACCCACATTAAAAAATACTTTTGTATTAAAAGATTAACACTAATGGGGCCAAAAGTTATGATATATAAAAATCTCAAAGTAATTAACATTTTTTTAGGTAGTCAGACAGGTTATTTGGGAATATTTTGGACCACTAGAAAGGAAACTTTATAGTGAATTTTTTCCCTTTTATCATTCATTCACTTTTTTTTTCTGAGAAGTTTTTTTTTTTTTTTTTTTTTTTTTTTTTTTTTTTTTTTTTTTTTGGCTATAGGGCACATGCGCTTGCGAGAAAGACAGAGAGAAACAGAGAGATAGAAAGCAAGAAATCACTCCCCAGGGGGGAATGGCCATACCACAATCCCTTCTCCTCCATTCTCCTCAGGATCTTGGGCACATCTGCACATGCGCTTGGCGTGAGTTTAAGCCACCAGGTCTGGGACTTGAACCACAGTCGACTACATGGGAGTCCAGCAACATAGCCATTACGCCAACTGCTCGTCCCTCATTCATTCACTTGTTATTTTAAAGTTCACTATTTTAAAATTTATATCATGAGTAAGAGAGACAGAGAGAGCGACAGCACCCCATCAAGGTCTTGATAGCATGATCCCAGTCTTCAGCCAGCCCCATATCCTGGGTAACTGTGTGCCCACTACAGTCAGGGAGGTTTCTGAGCTCAAACAGGGAACCTTCTCCTGTGGAATAGTCTCAAAGAGAGTCACTTTTTACTGTTATGACTCCATCTGGCCCATCATTCATTCACTTTCGATAATCTCTGGTAATTAAAAATCTCCTTTGTCACAACAAAGATTACTATAAGAAAACAAGTAATTCTTTATTTCTATTAGAATACCTTAGACTGCTTTTATTTTTTTTTCTTTGTCATGTCAAAAACTTAAAAAAATAAGAATCTGTGTATTTGAGAAATGCTGTTAAGTAACTGAAACAGTACACAGACTGAACATCAATTATCCCAGGAAAGTACTCAGTATCATTTGAGCTAAGATAATGTAGCCATGACATTTTGGATTTCCTTATTTAGTTTTACTGTGGATAAATGGCTGACGGCGCTTCAAGTCCCAGACCTAGTAACTTGAAAATCACACCAGGGCCATGTGTGTGCATGCCCAAGATCCAGGAGGAGAATGGAGGAGAAGGGATTGTGGTGTGGCCATCCCCCTTGGGGGGTTATTTCTCACTTTCCCTTTCACTGTGTCTACCTCTCTCTCCAGCAAGTGCATGTGCCCTACGGTAAAACCTTGAAACAGAACAAAACAAAACAAAAATTGATGTAATTACTTTATGAAGGTACTTTAAGAACAAATACTATTTAGAAAACCTACCTAATTCACAATTTTCTTGGAGGGTCTGAATGAATGCGCATTACAAAAAGTAATCAAGGGACCAGCATTTAGCGTAATGGCTATGTCGCTTGATTCCCACGTAGTCAACCGCGGTTCTAGTCCCGGACCCAGTGGCTTAAAACTCTTGTCGGGCGCTTGTGCGTGCATGCCCAAGATCCTGAGAGGAGAAAGGAGGAGAAGGGATTGCGGTGTGGCCATCACCCCTGGGGGGTGATTTCTTGCTTTCTGTCTCTCTGTCTCTCTCTGTCTGCCTGGCAAGCACACGCGCCCTAAAGTGAAAACCTCTCCCAAAAACAAACAAACAAAAAAGTAATCAACAAAAATCTGCTTGATATCATTTATTTCAACATGTTTCCTAATAAATCTGAAGTTTCAAGTTACAAATTTTAGCAAAAAGTAGGCTAGACTATTAAGTACCAATCTATTTAATTTTTGTTTTATTGATTTTTTTAAAAAATATTTTGACAGAGAACTTGTTTGAAAGAAAAAGAGAGAAAGCACCCACCAACAGGACCTGATCATGCCTTTTCCTTTCATTTCTCCATCCTGTCAGGATTTTATGCAGACATACATGCACACTATGTGCTTTTCAAAAAACCAGGGCTAAGATTCAAACCACAGTTAAACATGTGGGATCCGGCTCCCTTACCTGCTGAGTTAGAGGGCCAGATCTATATTAATTGGATCTTAAATCTATTTCTTAACTACTAATGACATTATTTTTAGTATTTCCATCAAAGGTGACAGTAGGACAAGAAGTTGAACTTGGATATTTTTTCATTCATTTTCCTTTATAAATTATCTAAGGATAGATTACTATGGATTTTTTCATACTACCCCAGATCCCAGTTCCTAAAACAAAATTAAAAGGAATATGCACAAACAACCAAACAAAAACTAACAACAAATGCTAATTATTTTGATTTTCTTTGTGTGAAAGTCACACATCACATTTAAGGCCTAAGCTGTATTTCTTGAGAAGTTAACACACATTGCCCAACATACAGGAAATATTTGTTGGATATATATATAATATATATATATATATATATATATATATATATATATATTATATATATATATATATAATGAAATATTTGTTGTACATTCTTGTGATCAAATTTAAACCTTACACATAGTCATACCATTGTCCTGGGTGGTGAAATGATGCTTTTTCTTTTTGTTCACACTTGACTGTCAAATGTAGTACTTGATCTATAGCCTTTCCTAAACTTCATTCTGAAGACATTTTAGGACTCTGCTTCTTTGTCTAAAAAAAAAGCTGAGGGTGAGGTCTTATCGAGCAAAGTCAAGAATAGGAATTGTTCTAAATCCAAACCAACCTACACCCTGCCATCCAGTTTTTCTCCACTGGAAATGATGAAGTGTTCAGATCAGAGTGTAAATTGGCATGAACTTTCGTCTGAAATGTAATAAAGTTAGAGAAGACTGGGTGATTTTTAAAAATGTATCATTATTCATATCCAATGCTTCCTCTGCACTTCTGTGTACCATCTGGTCCTGATGGTCGAAGTGCCAAAATACCATAAGGAAAGTTGTTTTTGTGGTATTTCCAGTCCAACCAGAATCAGAAAGTACCAGAAATCTCTTGAGAAAAGCTGTTGTCATAAGACACAAAGCCCGGTTTTTTAAACCAAAGAGTTTAAGAAAAGTAACTAAAATCAAGCTACTGTCTAAATTTAAATCTGAACACAGAGAAGATGTTCTGGCTGTGGGGTTTACCAGATGTCTTGCACAATTAAAAGATAAATAAATAAATAAATATACATACTACAACTTCCTTATACATGTATCTTATTCCTTTATAAACTATAGTTTTCTTTCTACTCCTTGCTTTGTTTATTCCTAATTACTTATGCATTTATTTTTAAGGAGAGTATTTATGAATAAATGAGGTCATGCAATTTTCAGTGATAAATCATTTGAAAAAAGAAACACAATATAGACTCATTTATTATGGGACACCAAACTTCAAAGCCTTAAAGATCATGTGTAATATGTACAAATACTATCTGATAGCATCCTGTTTATGAGTCCCTTGCTGTCCAAAGAATTCTTTTACATGCCTTCTACTTCTGTGCAGGACATCACAGACTGTCAAATACAAGGAATCTTGAATCTTAAAAGATTCAATCTGTGCTGTAAACTCACTGCCCAGAAGGTTTAGAGTGGGCTGTTAAACTTGGCAAGATTTTTACTTCCATTCAATCCCCAAATCTTCTGAGGTTTATTTGATACTGAGTTTTATTCAGTTTCATTTAGATAATTTTTAAAAGAATTATTTTATTTAGCTTTATTTATTTATTTATTTTAATTTTACCAGAGAGGGAGGGAGAGAGAGAGAGAGAGAGAAAGAAAGTGAGAAAGCAAGCTGCCAGATTTCGGACTGGAACTGCAGTTGGCCATGTGGAAGTCTAGTGCCCTGAACTACCACACCACCTGCTGACCCCCATTTAGATATTTTTTTTTTAATTTCTGAGAAAGGAAAAGTTTAAGTGATGAGTACAATTGGATTGTTATCAGTAAGTTAAGGAGAGAAATTTACCATTCATATTTTCTGCTAAAAGAAATGTATTATAATGCAAAGAATGTGTGCTATGGGTTCAGACAGACATAAATTCAAGTCCTGGTTCTATATCTTCTGGTTATGTGATCTAGGGCTAATTACTAACTCTTCTAATCTTACGTTCCCTCATCTAAAACAGAAAACCAGTTATTTTAACAGGGTGACAGATCAATGAGTTATTGAATGTAAAGTCTTGGGGTATACAGCAGGTGCTCAATCTTCTCGTCACTCTAGTTGCACAGAAGATGATGAAATGATAGACAGCTGCAGGGCAGATGCTCAAAAGTTTGGCTATTACAAAAGAATATCATGGTTTTTGCTTAAGCTCTTTTCAATCCATTGAAAAAAGAAAGAATATCTCTGGGGATGTACCTCACATAAGCTTAGGAGGTCATGAAAATATTCTCCATGACAGATGTTACCTACTCAGTTCCCATATGCAATTTTTTAAAGATTTAATTATTTAATTACATTTGTTATTATTATTATTTTAATTTGACCAGAGAGAGAGAAAGCAAAAGTGAGAAAGCAAGCCATCAGGTCCAGGACTTGAACCGTGGTTGGCCAGGTGGGAATCCAGCACCTTTAACCACCACGGCACCTTCTGCCCTACCCCCCAATAGGCAATGTTTTTATTCTTTCATGGAATAAAATTGTAATGCCTAGAGAAGGATATCATATAACTTGAGATGTTTTTTAATTCATGTAAAATATGTCTCTCAAATAAGCGTTATTGGATCTCTGGGTATACACCCTAAGCCCAGTCCCAAAGAGGATCTTTTCTCAAAGAAAATTAAAGAAAGTTGAAACAATTCAGGCTAAAGTTTTAACTAAGAATAAAATCCTTGTCTTTGGGTTTTAGGACTATATCATCTGTGGCTGGCATATGCACTATAATATACTTTACTAGAATATATCTGTTTCTAAAACAAAGTGTCTAACTAGTTATCTGTTTTTAGATCCATTTTCTGTTTTCAAATCACAGACTTCGACAAGAACATCAGAAAAATATGAATGGATGATAGCTTGTTCTGGAAAGGATGGCATTGATATACCCAGGTCTAGTTCTTAAAGCCTTTGGACTGCAAAGTAGCAGCATCTTAATCTCAATGTCATTGTCATTCTCTTTCTCATTATTTTGGTTTGTACAATTTAACTTTTCTGTTTTCATGTATTTTTTTTTTTTTTGAGAAGTTTTTCGCTATAGGGCGCGTGCTCTCGCCAGACAGACAGAGAGAGACAGAGAGACAGAAAGTGAGAAATCACCCCCCAGGGGGGATGGCCACGCCAGAATCCCTTCTCCTCCGTTCTCCTCTCGGGATCTTGGGCACGTACGCACACGTGCCCGGCATGAGTTTTAAGCCACCGGGTCCGGGACGCGAACCGCGGTCGACTACGTGGGAGTCCAGTGACATAGCCATTACGCTAACTGCTGGTTCCCTGTTCTCATACCTTTGAATTACTTGAATTGAATTGAATCATTTAAGGCACACACCTTAGATTTTTTTTTTTTTTTTAATATCCTTCCCACATAACCCACTTAGGAAAGCAATTAAGGTTTCATTCTTTGAAACGCCAAAGGAGTGCAAAAAGTGCCTTTTGGGGAACTTTGCCTGAACTTCCCTCCCGCAACATTTTACAGACCAAGGGAGGATGTGCAGCTGTTGGCTGTTACTTTCTTAACTCCTGTCACCCAGCACTGACTTCATTTCCCAAACAAAACTAAATATGAGTGGGTCTTTTATTCTTTTTTTTTAATTCTAAAACATATATACTGTTCTTCTCCTTTGAGCTTTGAGATACTGTCTTATTAGGAATGCAATCTGTCAGGACAAGCAAAATCTATCCAAAGAGAACTCCATTGTTTCTGTGTTCTGTTACAATACTTTTATTAGATGGTGACATTCCTGAGACAGCACCTGCTGTGTGGCTTTGGGTGCTGGCCAACAATGAAAGGGAAACACAACGTGTGGTTTAAATCTGAGCGACACAGCAGTGCATGACTGTAACAAATACCAGGCATTGAAGAGTTGGGAGGGTTGACAGGATCTCAGTGTGTAGACACTACGGTTCAGTGTATGTGTGAATACCCGGGTCACTGTGACAAATGTATGGATGGCCAGATAGCTAGAAATGTTCTTTTTGTCAGGCCCATATATGAGGAGTCTTCAAAACATTTATGGAAGATACCTACTATGAAAAAAACTATGCATGGACTTTAACTTGTTTTGTTTGTTTGTTTTGTTTTCATTTTTGTTTTTCAGCTAAAGAAACTTTGTCTTAAATTACACAGACTTTTTGAAGTTCCCTTTAATTTGACATAACCACTTACTTTCCTTCCCACAGTTCTTTAGAGATGACTTGTTAGAAATTTGAGGGTTGGGACCAGCAGTTAGTGTAATGGCTATGTCACTGGACTCCCATGTAGTCGACCGCAGTTCACGTCCCGAACCTGGTGGCTTAAAACTCACACTGGGCGCATGTGCGTGCGTGCCCAAGATCTCGAGAGGAGAATGGAGGAGAAGGGATTGTGTCATGGCCATCCCCCTGGGGGGTGATTTCTCGCTTTCTGTCTCTCTGTCTTTCTCTGTCTGTCTGGCGAGCACACGTGCCCTATAGCAAAAACCTCTTCAAAAATAAAAATTAAAAAAAAAAAAAGAAATTTGAAGGTGACCTTGTAGCTTGTGGCTTCAAGTATAGACTTTTTTTCAAGTATAGTATCAAATGAAAAATGAGGACTGAAACAGTGGTACTGGGTCTATGCTCTGATGGAGGTATCTGGATCTCACATGGCTGACTGAGTGGTTTGAGTCCCGGACCCAGGAGCTCGAAAAACACCAACTGTGTTTGTGTACATGCCTAAAGTTCCAAAAAGATAGAGAAATGGAGAAAAAGGGACTGTGAGATGACCATTCTTCATGGGTGGGGGTGTGCTTTCTCTTTTCTCTTTTTCTTTCTCTCACTCTGTCTCTCTCCCTGAGCACATATACCCTCTGGCAAACTAAGAAAAACAAACACCAAATAAAAAACTAGTATTGATGAACCATCACATTGAGTAACAGCAAAAGGAGAGGAACAAAGTATATAAATTATAATGTGTGTATAATATATAATATACAAACAGGATATAATTACATAAAATACAGACACACACATAACATTCCTACTGAAGAGCTAGTGTAAGTTTTTCCTGTAGGGAAATATTTTGATTTTTCTAATCCCTCCTTTCATCAGTTTTTGCTGTAAATGGTGTAGAACGCGCAGACGTGAAACCCCGTTGAATTTATAGCTGTTTTTAAAATGATCAGATGGTCAATTTCCAGAAATTTAACTTACTGTTCCCTTCAGTGGCCACGTGGTTGGGGGAGGGGCTGTTATTGAAAGCCAAACCAGTGATGACGGCAGTGGTTAAAATTGTTAGCAGCTATTTCTTGATAATTAATAAAGCTTCGGAAAAATAGTATCTGTTTAGGATATTAATTGTACTTATTAAAAGAGAGAACTGGGACTCCAATTAAGTAAGGCAATGTTTTTAAAGTGAGAATTCAGAGGAAACTTTTGTTCAGAAGTGAGACCCTAAGTCATTCTTTCTTTCTTTCTTTTTTTTTTAACTCAGTTGATGGTACACTGCTGTTGACTTTCTGGTGAAAGACCTCAGTAAGAAGCCTTCTTGGCCTTTTCTCCATATATCTGATGACCTTCGAAAGTGATGACTTTATAGGATGTGACCCCAAGGCTCACACCACTGAGAAGCAAGTGCAGTGCTCCTAGAAGTCCCTGCGGGGGAATAGAAAGAGCTATTATTCAGAAAGACTGACTGGGTCCCCACTGAACATGGCTCCATCATATTTCTCCTAAGACACATGAAAATTCAACTTGTTTTATGCACGTTATTAAACATGTTCTAGCACCTACACAGTTATTTCTCTGTGCGTGTGTTTATGGAAGAATAGAGACTTTATGTCATTTGAACATGTGAATCTCATTATATTCTGTTTTGGATAACTTACCAATTCCCCTCAATAGATCAGGAATAACGTTAAGAAAAATGCAGGATTTTATGCTCTGAAGGTAGAATTCTGAGTTCAGTAAATGCTGTCTTCCCATTTCTTCTGGGAATTCTTATCAATCTAATGGGCTTGTTTATGGAGCTAAATCAGAGTCTTAAAAGCCTCTATATGTTTTACTGAAATGTGGAGTGCTTCTGAACTTTAAAATCAATTGCATCGACTCAATTATAGAACATAAGTGAAGACTAATGGTTTTTATGTTCATTAACTTCTAATTTACATAAGATAGAAGATGTTAATATGGTCTCAGAGTCTTCATGGAAACCATTTCAGTTGAGCTAGAGAAAAAGGGACTTCCGTTTTCACTTACAATGTATCAGTGTCCCAAATATTAAAATCTATGATCTTCAGCTCAATTTCCACAATTCTTTCTTCTTTTTTGTTATCTAAAAAAATTTATGAAATTTATTCTAGGTTGGATCCCTATAACATCTTTATCAGCTCCTCAGTTGTTTTTATAAGCAACATGAATTTTCTCTTAAGTTTTACCAGAAGTTTTACAAAGAAAAAGTAAAGACATCTCTTTTGATTTGCTGAAGTGTGGAAAAGTCAAACAGTCAAAAAAAAAAAAAAAAAGACTTAAGAAAAAGGCAAATCTTCAATTATTGCCAATTTGAATTATATTCAGATAAATTATAAATATTTTAGGTTTATTTTGCTTACAAATTAATAGTTGCTTTATTTCTTATGTTTGCCCTTTGTTGAATATCTGCAACGATAGTGTAATGGGTAACTAGAAATAAATCTCATGAACACAGATTAGCATGAATATTAGAAGAACCTTAAATTATTATTAATTTTTTACCTTTTTATCTTTTTTATTGCAGCTATTAGGACATCCAGCATAATTTGGAATAAAAGTACTAAGAACAGACATCACTATTTTATTTCTGAATATTTTCTTTGTCTAGCTCTGATACTGGCAGGATAGTTTATATCACACAAAACACACTTGCTGACAACCATTATAAACTCTGAACAACATATTAAAACGATATCCTGTCCCTAGAGAATAATCAAAAGGAGGCAGAAATTAGAGGAATACAACAAAAATTTCTTTGTGCATTTCTACATTTAAATTTCCTGTTAAAAATGTCATTTCTTTTTTTTCATTACTTTTTCTTTATTATTATTATTTTTTAACCAAGTCCTGGATTTGATTTTCATTTAGCTTTTGAATATTCTGTTTTCTTTCTAAAATAAGATTGGAATTATTCCTATTCTCTAAGGCAGTCTTTATTTGGAAACTGCTAGAAGGTTGCCCTGTGATATTTCTTTTTTCATCCCACATTTCCTTTATTTTATTATTGCTAAAGAAAATGGGACTTAAGAGAAAATTCATGTTGCTTATAAACTAATGAATAGGAGTTAATAAAGGATTATGGGTTTGAGGATGTAGGATGGCATCAGACTTCCAAGAGTGAAAAATAAATGGGAAAAAAAAGACAGATCAGAGAAGCTGAATGAACTAAAGGTGTATCGATATATATGACAGTGGTCATGATATGATATGATAGTAGTGGTCTATTATTTAGTGGATCTATCTATCATCTACTGATAGGCAAAGTGATCAAGAGGGTTGCTGGACTATATGACAACCGGAACAGCAATCTGGTAGAGAGAAGCCTTCTTACCGTTGCTTCCCCACAACCTTTGTTATTACTACTGTGGCTTCTGCTGCCACTTTGCCTAACCACAGCTGGTAGCATCACCACCTTTCTTCTCATCAAGAGTATAACCACTTTAATTAAAACACGATGTGGGCCAGCAGAGGGCATTGAGGTCAAGGTGGCTGGATCTCACATGACCAACTACATGATTTAGTCCCAGACGGGGTGGTTTAAAAGAACATGCTGGGGGAACCAGCAGTTAGCGTAATGGCTATGTTGCTGGACTCCCACGTAGTCAACCGCGGTTCGCGTCCCGGACCCAGTGGCTTAAAACTCACGCCGTGCGCGTGTGCGTGTGTGCCCAAGATCCCTAGAGGAGAATGGAGGAGAAGGGATTGAGGCGTGACCATCCCCCCTGGGGGTGATTTCTCGCTTTCTGTCTCTCTGTCTCTCTCTGTCTGTGTGGCGAGCACACGCACCCTATAGCAAAAACCTCTCTGAAAAAAAAAAAAAAAAACATGCTGGGCCCTGTGCTCAAAATCCTGAGAGTCTAAAGGAGAAGGAAATGTGCCCTGCAAGGGAAAGCTGCCTTCTCCCTTTCCCTCTTTCTCTTTCCTTCTCTCTGTGTGTCTCTGTCTCCAGTGAGTATGCAAACCCTATCGCAAAAACAAAAATTAAAACCAAATAAAAACACTATGCTAAACTCTTTTCATGCATTTTACCATTTAGACCTCCAAATAAGACTTCGAGGTGGGTATTAGCATCCCAGTTTTACTGATGTAGTAGAGGTAGAGAGAAGTTTATTATTTGTCCAAAATAATCTGATAATGTCATAATTCTCACACAGGTTTCATTGACCTCAGAAATGGATGTTTTTGAAGACGAAAAAGAAAAAGAGATAAGGAAGTGGGGAAGCTCAGTGAGTAATAAAAAATAAATAGAATTTTAGAATTATATTCAACTTCATGGAGAAACCTTGAGATAACAGTAGTTTAAAAGAAATTATTCCTTCACATAAAGAATTATAGCAATAGGAAGTTCATGATCACTAGACATCCCACTCCATTGTTTTATTAATCTTCTTTGGTATGTAGCTTTGTCTTCATGATGGAATAATGCTCTGAGTTGAGTACTATAAAGCAAATTGTATATCCAGAAAATACCCCAGAAATTTGTATAAGAAAGGAATGAAATATATGACTAGGTTTAGCAGTGAACAATATACTACTACAGATGTTTACTGTTGATTTCTTCCAAAGTTGTGATTTAAATACTGGGAGGTCTGAGAGAAGATGCATGTGTGTGTGTGTGTGTGTGTGTGTGTGTGTGTTTGGATGATATTTTGAAAATAGGTACATCTTCAAATAATGGGGAGAGCTCAATTAAGAACCAGAATCAGTAGAGCAGTGTAAGTTTAATATTCAAGATATGAAAGTAAATATCAGGTGAAATGTTTGTTAGACTTGAAAGTAGAAAGCTCTGAGCTGCAGGCTTGTAGTAAGTTGAAATGAAAGAATGAACTACATTTTTCAATATGTCTTTTTTGATATTTTTAAACTATAAAAGTAGTAATTGTGTTAATAAAAGTATATCCAATAATCTTAAAATTTAAAAAGTCTTTTTTTTTTAAAGCAAATAGCTATAATCTTTCAATTCAGAAATGAGCATTATCTATTTTTTGGGGTATATTTTCCCCCAACTTTAGCCTGTGAATACTTTTTGTATGGCTCATCCATTCATGCAACAAATATTACAAAGCAACTACTATGTGCTTGACACTGAGCTGGACATGACATAAAGATGAGTCAGGCACTCTCACTTCTCAAAGGATCATAGTTTATGTGGGCAATGAGCATCAAAGCAGATCACTCAACAAGGGCAAAACAATGAAAAAGAACAGGAAAAGAACTGAGCAGGGCATTCTTATGTTCACCCCTGCATACGCAAAGGAGGGAGGTGGACAATGGCATTTGGGCAATGTTTAACAACTAGAGGCTGAGAAAAAGTGGGTGTGTGAATACTTATACAGGAGTATTATTACTCTCCCTGATATAAAAGATGTATAGTTCATAATTTATAAAAAATAAAATATATGGTATCTTTCACTATAAACTCTATACAATTGATGAATGAGAGAATTCTGACATAAATATAGCTAACATTTTCATTAAGATGAAAGAGAAACAATACGGAGATATCCTGTTATTTTCTTCATTTGTCAGTGGCATGAGTAATCTCTTTGCTGAATCGGGTAATAATTTTTAAATACTGGAATAATATTTCCTCATTTTTTTGTGCTTTTATAATGCTACAGCTGTAAATGTGAAATGTTTTTAAGTTTAATTTACCTTATCATAATTTTATTCATTGCTTTCTTAAGCCTAAACAATGAATAAAATAACAAATCGAATTTTGATTAGTAGCATTTGCCAATTTGTATGGTGTAAATACTTCCATTCGGTCATGACCCATCTTAAGCTACCAATATGATGTCATTGACAGTGGGGTTAGAAAGAGATGTATTCGTTCTTATATAGTATTACTTTCACAAAAATACAAAAGGTTTAAATAACCTCAAGAAGATAAATGATAATCAAATGCAATATGTGATTTGAAAGTAATGGGTTTACATATACTTTACTTTTGTTTTTTAATATAATTTATTCAATCTTAAATCTATATAAATTAATTTTTATTCATGGTTGTGTTTAATGACTGGCTCATAAACGTCTCAGAAGTTGAATAATTATTTCTCATGATCTCATAAGAGTTGGCGCCAGCACACCACTGGCTGTCTGATGAGTCAGCAGCACTTCCTGGAGAAGGTAAAGCCTCAGGTGAGTCTTAACAGGTAAGTCAGAATCAGCAGCCAAATGCGTGTGCGGATGGAGAGACATACATACAAGAGCAAAATGGACAGACAGTGGGGAGGGTAGTGTAATACGTGGATGGAAATATGAGCAGCTCTGTGCTTGAGCCTAAGATGGAATTTTCAGAAAGCAAGGGCATGAGAGGAAAGATCCTGCAAACTACATCAAGGAGGTTAGAATTTATCCCATAGGCCATGGGGAGTCGTTGAAGGATTTAAAGCAAGAGAGTGAATTATTTAGATTTATGGCTGAAGCATGATCTTCTGACCAATCCTTACAGAAAGCACTTGATAGCGAACAAATCTTGAGACACGCAAAGTAGTTAGGAGACTGTTGCAAGTGGTTCAGGAAAGTGATGATAAGAGCTGATTCAGGACAGTTGTATTTAAGAAGAAAGAAAAGGTGACAGATTCCAGAAATATTTAGGAGGTAAAATCAGCAGGGTCAGTCACTGAAGCAGGCAGGGGTAAAGGAGAAAGAGAAGTCAGTGATGGCTTCCAGGTTTTCAGCTCAGTTTATAAATTACGGGGCCATGGCTAATAAATGGAGTCAAGGAGAAGGATTAGATTTCTGAGGTATGCTGATTAATTCAGAGCCCATGAGTAGAATTTCGGTCACTGTGGGGTATCCATATGGAAATATCTTGCAGGTCTGGCTGAAGACAAATTTAAGGTATGATTAATAGATAGGTGCTAGTAGATGAACTCTAGAGGGAAAAGAGAAGTATGAGACAAAGACCAAAGCAAACCTGGCCACGTCTGCACATAAAGGATTGGCAGCAGAGACAGGGCGACTTGTCAGAGAGGTGAGAAGTGAGTGGAACATCAAGTACACAGACCAGGAAGAAAGAACATTTTAAAAGCCAGGATTTAAAAATAATGGCAATATGTCAAATGGATTATATATGCCCTGTTGAATTTTTATTGCCTTTAATTAAAATATAGTCTTTTCTTGATTTATAAAAGAATTACAAATAAAGAAGAATCATCCTGAGAGGTGTTTTACTTTTATAAAATTTCAGTATACAAATAATATGAATTTATTATAGAATAATGGTAAAAAGAAACAAGTAGGTGCCAATACGTGGGGTGGTGGTTAAGGTGCTAGATTCCCACATGGTTGATCATGGTTTAAGTCCCAGACCTGGCAGCTTGAAAATCCTACTGGATATGTGTGCCTAAGTGCCCAAAGTCTGGAGAGAAGAATGGAGGAGAAGGAACTGTAGCATAATAGTCCCCCTTCCGGGTGGGAGGGTGATTTCTCACTTTCCCTCTCACTCTGTCTCTCTCTCTGGTGAGGGCATGTGACCAATGGCAAAAATAAAACAAAACAAAACAAAAAATACACACACACACACACACACACACACACGATAAAATAGAAGAACCAAAAAAATACATTTTTAAAAATGATAGTGTGGAGACCAGCAGATGGCGAAATGGTTTTGTAGCTAGACTCCCACAGCGGCTTAAACTCATGCTGGGTATGTGTGCATACATGCCCAAAATCTCAAGAGGAGAATGGAGGAGTAGGGATTACAGTGTGGCCATCGCCCCAGGGGAGTGATTTCTCACTTTCTGTCTCTCTGTCTGTCTCTGTCTTTCTGGCAAGTACACATACACTATAGCAAACATCTCTCTTAAAAAAAAAAAAAAAAAAAGATAGTATCTGTGCATGTATATGAGAGAGACAGAGATCTCTCTACACAGTTTCATCCTTAGGCTCTTAGGTGTCCACGTGTGCCTGGTTTGTTTTCAGCAACCCAGGGATCTGGACCCATGGTGGATCACATGACTTCCAGCACTGTGGTATATTACATTACAGACTAAGCCACCTTGATTGGGATACAAAACACTTTTATCCCAATTCTCAGAGTTAATAACTGTTAACACTTAAAATTTATATGATTCTAAGACTTTTCCATATATGTGTGTGTATATATACATGTAAAATAATATTATCATATTGAATTAATAGGAAAATGAACTCTACTACTTATAATGACTATGTATCATACTCAATATATAGTTACACTACACTTCATATAACTAATACCCATTACCGAATTCTTTAAATTATTACCATTATTTTCACCTATCACAGAAATTGCAATGACCATCTCTGTGTATAAAGCTTTTATATGTAATTTGGGTTTTTTCCTTTGGAAGAAATACAGAATTAACTGACTTAAAGGATATAAACACTTTTACAATTCTTGACACATTTTGCCAACATGCTTTCTAGAAATACAGGTCTGCCTAGATTTCCAGCTTCACTATAAAAGGTACTTATTTCCTCAAGACCTCATCAGTGCGGAGTGCTTTTCCTTAACTGTATTTAAAAATAGTCTCCAGAGGGGCTGGCAGGTGGCGTGGTGGTTAAGGGACTTCCACATGGGCAACCATGGTTCAAGTCCCGGACCTGGCAGCTTGCTTTTTCATTTTCTCTCCCTCTCTCATGCTCTGTCCTCTGTCCTTCTCTAGTCAATTTATACATATATGCATATATATATATATATATATGTATTTAAATAAAATACTTCTTTTAAAAAAATAGTCTACAGAGATCTTTCACCCATAATTAA
Organism: Tupaia tana; assembly: GCA_026018925.1. Classification (NCBI taxonomy): domain Eukaryota; kingdom Metazoa; phylum Chordata; class Mammalia; order Scandentia; family Tupaiidae; genus Tupaia; species Tupaia tana. The sequence continues at coordinate 250,281,923 of JAKSZU010000001.1, read as the reverse complement.
AAAAAGAAAAACAGAATTTAAAGCCAAGTTTAATTTTTTGAAGTTTATTTACTTATTATTTATTTTTTCCATGAAAGAATAAGAAACCCAGGGTCTACAATAGAATTTTCAGAATGCCCTGACCTGCAGCCTCAGCCAGCCTGGATCACCGTAACGTGTGCAACTGGCCTGAACAGAGAGGCCTTGGGATGTTAACCTTGGACCTTCTCATATGGGTCCGGCCTCAGAGTGTTGCATTACTGCTGTGCCACTGCCTGACCTTTGGTCAGATTTTTTCAGATCATGTTGTATACTAGATGTAAAACCAGTAGGAACTGAGAGTAGGGCATACCTTACTGGGAGGGGGAGGTTTCTACAGTCTCCATTATGAAGCCTCCACTGGTGAGTTATCCTCTGACTGAGCCTGGTTCTTTCTCCGTAGCTTGTCTTCCATCCGCTCCACATCGTGCTTGTTCGGGCAGCCTCCTCTCACTTCTTATTTAATTTTTTTTTTTTTTTTTTTTGGAGAGGTTTTTGCTATAGGACGCGTGCGCTCGCCAGAAAGACAGAGAGAGACAGAGAGACAGAAAGCGAGAAATCACCCACCAGGGGGGATGGCCATGCCACAATCCCTTCTCTTCCACTCCCCTCTCGGGATCTTGGGCACACACGCACACACGCACACGCGCCCGGCGTGAGTTTTACGCCACCGGGTCCGGGACTTGAACCGCGGTCGACTACATGGGAGTCCAGTGACATAGCCATTACTCCAACTGCTGGTGCCTAGAAGATTTGTTTAAAAAGAATGCCCCACAGCTCCTCTGAGTAAAGTTTAATATACATTGGGGCCAGTAGGTGGTGTGGTGGTTAAAGGCACTGGATTCTCACATGGCCGACGTGGTTTGAGTCCCAGACCTGGTGACTTGTTTTCTTGCTTTCCTTTCCTCTCTCTGTCTCTGTCTGGTCAAATTAAAAAAATAATAGCAAATGGAAGTAAATAAATAAATATTTTTTTAAAAAAAAGCTTAATATACATGTGTGCTTTTTGCAAATGTATTTGTGCATGTAAACTCTTACAAAGAATATTATAAAATTAACAATGCTTTAATGTTAATTTGCTAGATAAAGCAACTCTTCAGTAATTGGTAATAAATTTACAAGCCTGGGAAACTGTTAAATTGTGAAGTGTTGACCCATCTCTATCATCATGCTTATATGGGCTTGTATATATGGGTATGGGATATGTGTTTGTATAAACATGTGTACACATGCACAACATACATTTGTGTGTGTATATGGTGCTATTGGAATGAAAACTTAGAGGAAAGTTTTATGTCTTTATCATCAAGTGGTATGATCCTATAGTTTTTAGAAACACATTAAAAGATCTTGGTTTTCTAACTTTGCCATTCAGGGTAATGCCTTTGCATGCTTAATTTTCTCAGCAATTAAACCTAAAGGGGGGTAAGAACCAACGTCTTCACTTCTGTGCTTCGGTTTTCATGTCCTTATGGGGCACTTGTCCAGCCCTCTGCATTCATAGCAGCATGCATTCATGCACGCTCTGTGGATGCCCTGGAACTGATTAGTGGGTCTATAGCGTTGCGCAGAATCTGGATGTCAAAGATTTTTTAGTCTGACTTCCAACACCAAAGGTTCTCCATGGAGAAACTCACAGCTCCCACCTTCTCCACCTGCCAGTGTGGATCCATTACTATAATGAAGGAGCCCTTGTTATGGGAAGGACTCCAGTTTCAAGCTGGGCTCTGCTTTTTTATATCCCCAGGATGTAATTATCTCATGATAAGCACCTTTGTGTCTAATGACTTAATTAGGTAATCACGTAAGTGCTGTAAATGGTGTTTTGTGTGATGAAAATGTGTGTAATATGTAGTAAATCATCAAAGTTCCTTATGCCGGACAGGAAAGAAAACTATTCAGTCTGTGATTTTAATTTCTCCCCCAGACTGATTTTTTTTTTGCTTTTATTTTTTGTTGTTTTCTTTTTTGTAGGGGAGAGATGGTGTGAAAAATATTTCCTTATACTAAACAGATGGGAGAAGGTATAATGGTGTTTTCCTGAGGCCTGACACTTTTTAATCTGCCCTACACAAATACATGCAGAGTTTAATGTATAATTGCTGCTTTTTCTCAAAATAAGGTCCATTACCTGGAAAGCAGCAACAGCTGTTTGAGAGCTGTGGCTGCATTTTTCCTTTTCCTTTCTTTCTTATGTACTGTATTTATGTGTGTTCTGGGTATGTTTAGCAGGTAAAAAGTGACATTTTTGGAACCATAACATTTTCGTTTTGTTCGCACATTTAAAGGGACATGCTTAAATGAAAATGTCTCAAGATGTTATTTTGCCAAAGGTCATTAAGCAATTTGAAGTGACTTTCTCTACAAGGTAATATGACTTTCAGTGAAACAATAGGTCTATTACTGTCTTGTTGTCTCCCTCAATTGGTTTACGTGTGAAAGGTTTATGTGAACTTTGACAAATAATGTTTTGAAAATGTTTACTCTGACACAATGTGTTAGCCCAAAGACAGAATTAAGAAAAAGTTGCAAATTGTAAAAACAAAAGCAAAAAAAAAAAAACTATCTTTGTAGTTTTCTAACTCTCCATTCAAATCTCCTTACATTCAAATGTTAAGTGTTTTCTATTAATTAAATAAGTGCACTCTACAAAAAATTGTCCAAATTTTAACCAGTTCTACTTCATAATTATTATTATTTTCTTGGAGAGATTTTTTTTTCTCACTATAGAGTGCATGTACTTGCCAGAAAGACAGAGATACAGAGAGACAGAAAGCGAGAGATCAGCCCAGGGAAAATGGCCATGCCACAATCCCTTCTCCTCCATTCTCCTCTTAGGATCTTGGGCACTCATGCACATGTGCCTGGTATAAGTTTAAGCCACTGGGTCCGGGACTCAGACTGCTATTGACCACATGGGAGTCCAGTGACATAGCCATTATGCCAACTGCTGGTCCCATTATTTATTTATTTATTTATTTGCATTCAATCATTTTGTATCATTACAACATACCAAATGAATTTTCCCATCATGAATACACTGTATGCTGGTTCAGTCAAAGATATTGCTATACACATTATCATCAACAAATAATTTTCCATTTTTGTGTTTCTTAAATGTTTTGCTTCTTTCTTTCTCCCCTTGGTTTCCTTCCTCTCACCCTCCCCCATTTCCCACACTCATCCCACACTGTCTTTAGTATCCACAGTTGCTCTCCATGTCTTTTTTTTACTTTGCAATCTTTCAGTTTCTTGCATAAAGTGCTGACATTCAGTATTTATTGAGTGGGGACATACAATGCCTCTCTTTCATAGTCTGGCTTGCTTCATGTACTAGTAAATCTTCTATCATCCACTTTCTACCAAATGTCAGGGTCTCATTGTTTTTAATGGTTAAGTAGTATTCCACAGTGTATGTATGGAACATTTTTTCAATCCTGTTAGTTTGAATAGTTGTAAGATATTTTAACATATCCTCCTCCAAATGTTTTGTATTTTCTCCATTTACTTCTTACCTTTATCAGAAAGTTTTCCGGAATCATATCAGTCTAAAAATATTTTCTTATGTTAAAGCTTCATATCATTATGCATATCATTGTTTTGTCAATTATTCTGTTATTATTCATTCATTCACTTACTCATTTTATTCAAAAGCTTTTAAAAATACATATAATATTTCTGGTGTCAGATCTTCTTTTGCTATATTAAATTATTATTTTTATTTTGATTTGTTTATTGAGTTATTATTTCACACAGTAAGGGTCTAAACTTCTTCAGGATTAAGGCTTTGTATAGAAATGCATATAATTACTGAATTTATTTTAAACTTTATTTTGCCAGAAACCAAATATTCAACACAAAATACTTACTTTTATTGTTGAAATTACTACAAGTAACCAATTTTACATAGAATGTTTGTACATTCTATCTATCTTGCTCTGGAAAGAAGCCTAATAACCAACTGTAGAAATGAACTGCACCAAATCATGCTGTCCAGGAAGAGGGGTATATGGCGTAAGCTCAAGAGGTTGCAGAGAAACCCTTAAAAGGGGGCTTCAAAGAGATTATGAAAAAATACATGAAAAAAATGGATCAAAAAAATTTATACTACCAAAATACTTGAATTTCATTTTCCATGACCTTTTCAAAATCCTGTCATAGTTTCTTATAACATGAAGAGATAAGAATAAAATGTAGACAAGAATTTATGAATTCAAGTACAGGAATAATAAAACTTTCTCATGGCCAACTGAACCAAAGGACAGTGATTTCTGACAGATAATGTTAGAATATCCTGAAGTACTATAATAGAACTTTCTCCACTAGCTTATATTAATTTGGGCTGTTTCTAAACAAACTCATGATCAATGGCCTTAAGCACATGGGCATGCCATTTTTGAGAATCATAACTGCAATTGTCGATTTGCTTTAAACGACTGTAAGACCTGGGAAAGACATTAAAGATAATACAATTCGAATATTTCTAAAATGTGCTGGATATTGCGTTAAGACTAAAAATTCTAAAATTTGGAGTCTTTATAGAGACTTGGGCTAAGTCTGTAAGGAATAAAAGGCTAGAGCTAAGATTCGAAAGAGAGTTGTTAGTAGCTTTTCTTTTTTTTTTCTTTTTCTTTTTTTTTTTTAAGTCCATCTATTTACAGTGAGACTTCAAAAAGTTCAAAGATGGTCCAGGCTTGGTGGAGCTATCAGCAGTATACTGAATTACAGTGCAGGAAGCTATATGGCCATATGTGGATTCAGATCCCATGACCTGTCAATCTGAAATATACTGAGCACATCTGTGTGTGCCCAAGATCCTGATGAGTTGAAGGGTTGGGGAAAGGGGTTCATGGCATGATCAGACTCTGTCAAAGGCGCTTCTCTGTCTCTCTCTCGTGTGCATGTGCATGAGCTCTTTATCAGGAGTAAAATGTTTAAGAACTTTTAAAAGCTTTGTGAAAAATGAAATTAATATATGAGTTTATTTGGGTGAAAAATTAAAATCTATGCATTGTTTTGCGTAACATGCATTTTCCATGAACTTTTGGAAGCCCTGCCTCATATTTTTTCCATGACAGTGAGACAGAGCAAGTAGAGGCACCCCAGAGGGTTCCCACACTGTGCTCCACCCCATCTCAGCCTTAGAGACTGAGTTTGTCACAGGTGCATTCTAGTTCCTTACCAGCTCAGGGAGGTCCAGGGATGCAAACCCAGAACAAATGAGACCTGCTTTATAGATGTGAGAACAAAAGGGAAAAGGAAAAGTGACCCCAAATGAGGCAAGCTGAGAAGGGTAGCAGTGCTTTCAGATATGCTCTGTGGCAAATGCTAGGCAGGCAGACATTATTGGATAATCCCCAGTCCATCAAGCTGTGGGTGATTTGAACAAAGAAATCTCACCATTCTATCCATAATGTGCATAAGGCAGAGCTAGAAAAGAGAGATGGAATGCTTTTTGATAATGATAGATTTAATCAGCATTTCATAAAAAATGAATCGAGATTTCTAAGATGGGCGAACCAGACAAGCAAAGCCTCTTTATATACTAATGGGTGTTCACCACTTTAACTTGCCTCAGTGAGAGGGACCATGACCTGCCTTAGGAGTTCTATTACATAAAGACCATTATGCAGTGGTGCAATCTATCTCATGGCCGATGCTCTTCCAGGTTACTTACAGAGATATTAGGTCATTGGGAAGATCACGACTCTATTTCTTTTATGCAAAATGTCTCATGACTTTCCTGACTACCCAGTAAGTTTTACTGATTTCTGAAATTTTGCTAATAGCAATCTTTCCTTTGTTCTTTTTTTTTTTAAAGTTTTTTTTCTTTTTTTTCCATAAGGCACGTGCACTCCTAGAGAGGAGAGAGACACAGAGATATAGAGAGAGGTAAAATGATAAATCACTCCTTGCGGGCTGGCTATACAGCAATCTCTTCTCCTCTCTTTTCCTTTAGGGATTTTGGACACTCTCACACACATACCTGGAGTGATTCTCAAGTTACCAGGTCCAGGACTCAAACCCTGGCTGGCAGTATGGGGATCTAAGGTGCTAACGACCACACACATGTTGGACCCAGCTCTTTGCAATCTTTATGTGTAATTTGGAAGAAGAAGATGGACACATATCCAGCCTAGTTCTTGGTCTCTGTAATAGATAGATATCAGATTCCATAAGCTCTCAAAACTTTTCTGAATTCACATGAATGGGAGAATAACCCTGAAATGTGAGCACAAAAACAGAGACTTATAGAATATTCCTCTACAAAGGTTGAAAATCTACTCAATTAAGAGCTGAATATAATACAATATTATAATTCAGAATATAATACCCCAAAATATGGTGCCTTGGCATATTGAATATTTTAAGCTGGAAGTATCTGAGAAACAGCAGGTGCTAGAATTCTTTAACCTTTACCTTACCCCCTAAAGCTGATCATAAATCCTTCTTTATATCCAGAGATTAGGAACACCCTTATCTTTGAAGATGGAAAAATGCCAAGGAATCTGAACAAACAGGCCCTGTTAGGTTTTCCCAGTTTGCTCCCTTTAGCTCATACCTCTGTCCTGTTGCCATTTTCCGTGACTATCTTCATCAAATTAAGTGTTAAACACTTAGGCTTAAACGTCTTGGGGAACTTCATTTTTGTTATGAAGTCTCCTATATCATATAAAATTTTAATTAATTTATGTGCTTTTTTGTTAGTCTTTCATCACACTAATTTACAGGGCCCATTGAAAAAAATTAAAAGTGTATAGAAGATAAATACTTTTCCTTCCCCTGCAGACCTAAGTTTACAATAAAAACTTTACTATTTATATAGGATAGGGACCAGCAGATGGCATAATGGTTGGGTCGCTGAACTCCCATGTAGTAGTGGCTTGAAACTCACACCGGGAATGTGTGTGTGCTTGCCTAAAATCCCAAGAGGAAACTTGAGAAGGGATTGCAGCATGATAATCCGCCCTGGGGGGTTATTTCTCACTTTCTGTCTCTCTGTTTCTCTCTGTATCTCCAGTGAGTATACCTTTTCTATAGCAAAAAATTGCTCTCAGAAAAAAAATTACATAGATTAAAAATTAATGATAGAAAAATATTTCAAGTAAAGTAATTGAAGAAGATATCACAACTTAATACAGATTTTTATTACCCCTTATAACACAAATGCATACACCATGTGATTTGGTTGGAGAATATCTCTAAAGCAAATGAATCAATATATAAGTTATAGTATAGCAGGCCAGTTTAAAGTTTAGCAGGACTGTAGCCATTTTGAAACTAAGAAAGCCCTCTAATGAAAACAATCTATCCAAATGCTGAGTCATAGGCAAATCTATTTGAGAAATGGTCAGATGAGAAAGTAGGGATGGATATTTGAAGGAATCAGGATAATTATTCAAGACAAAATGATTGACTCTGATTGACTGCCGTGAGAAATGCTTTGCACTTACTAGAATCTTGTTCTTGGAAATACAAATGTTCTTGGAGTTTTTTTCAGAATAATTTGATGGTGCTTGCTGATGGTCTCTAACAGGCTACAGGATAAATTCCCTTCTCCAGCTTTTGCCTCTTGTTCCATTGACTGTGAGAAGAAGTGGCTGGAGTTAATTTGGCCATTAACAATAGTATAATCCTTTCTTATTAAATTATTATTTTGTGATAAAATACACTATAATATAAGCCCCATGGTAATTGTTATATACAGTTCTTATATCCTTAGCACAAAACCATTTATCTGGGGACCAGCAGTTAGCGTAATGGCTATGTTGCTGGACTCCCACGTAGTTGACCGCGGTTCGAGTCCCGGACCCGGTGGCTTAAACTCACGCCGGGTGCGTGTGCGTGCGTGCCCAAGATCCTGAGAGGAGAATGGAGGAGAAGGGATTGCGGCGTGGCCATCCCCCCTGGGGGGTGATTTCCTGCTTTCTGTCTCTCTGTCTCTCTCTGTCTGTCTGGCGAGCGCACGCTCCCTATAGCAAAAACCTCTCAAAAAAAAAAAAAAAAAAAAAAAAAAAAAACAACATTTATCTGAATGAGAAAAGTAAAATAGCATCAGGAGGAAGATATGGTGAGATGATGGAGAAACTGGAAAAGCCACTGTTGAAAGTCCAGCTGTCCCTGTTTGCTTCAGTCTTTATTTTTATCACCTAAAAAGCAGATGACCTTGAACGTATTGCTGTGAGTTGGATAGGATCTTTCAGTTCAACATTCTTATTCTCCCAAAGGAAATCTAGGATATGAGATTGAATTCATTTTATCCCATATTTTCTGTTTGCATTGAGACTGCTAGGAGCAAATTCTATCAGGAAATTCTTTTTATGCCTAACTCTGATCTTTTGTGCTATAACGGATGCTTCTATCCATGGTTCCTGTCTTCAGTAGAGATTAAAAACAGCTGGTTGCAATTTGCAGCACTGAGATGCTAACAGAGCCCTCAGCATAATTGGAGACCATTATTAACATGTCTCTTAGACTTTACGTTCCCAGGCTAAATAATATCTGTTCTTTAACCTTCCTTATTACCTTCATTCTTTAATCCCTGTGGCTTTGTGAAGGTGCTTGCACTAGGTATGATACAAGGCAGGTGTCAGGGCTATTTTTGTATAAGATCCATGTGTCAAGTGCCTATTGAAGCCAGGAGAGCAAAATAGAGTCCTGGGAGTCTAAGAGAGAGCAGGCATTGGGAATAGAGGGGACCAATAAAATGACTCAAGGTCAAAGGGAAACAATCACACTATTCTCAGGTCACAATCATGCACTCTTGGAAAGTTAGTCATTTGAGGATAATAAAGGCTGGAGAGCAAACTGCAGGATATCAAAGGTAGGCAGATGTCAGAGAGAAGTCTGGATAGCTCAATTAGGACTCAGGAACATAGGTAAGAAACCTGGACAGCAGAGAATATGAATGTCCAGGCCAGGCGATCTAGCCAAACGTAATGCTGTGTTTCGCATAATGGTTTGTTCTCCAAAGTTTCATGTTCAGAAAGTGCAATAACTTTGGGAGGTGGTAAGATTTCTAAGAGGCAAGGCCTAGTAGGAGGGTACCATCTGACTGGTTAGGAGCATTGAAGGGACAAATACAGGAAGCGGGACTAGGGTTTTCTCTTTTTGTACATGCTTACCTCCTTTCTCTATTTCTGTCGGCCATATTGTGACGTAGCAATAAGGGTTAGCAAGATGTTGGTCCCATGCTCATGGACTTCCCATTCATTAGAATCAGGAACCAAATAAGCCTATATTCTTTAGAGATCACCAAGTCTCAAGTATTTCTCATTAGCAAGACAATAACAAACTGTTACTAACAAAAGGTCAGAAAGTATGAAAAGGGCAGATCATGTGTATATAAGGCAAATGCATAACTATATGCAATTAAGTAATTTCTGAACTCTGAACATGTTCAGCACCAAGACAAGAAGGAAATACTTGTAGTAGGCCAAAGTTTTGCTACTAGAGGGAGCTCGTACCTTGTCCTTTTGTTTTTGTTTTTAAAGAATTAATTTGCTTAATTAAATTAATTAATTAATTAAAATTTGACAAGAGAGGGACAGAGAGAGAAAGTAAGATAGAAGGAAATTGAGAAGACAAGCTGCCAGGTCCAGGCCTCAAATCATGGTCAAACATGTGGGAGGCCAATGTCCTTAACCACCATGCCTCCTGCTGGCTCCGTTCCTTGTCCCTTTACAGGAGCCAGTCTTTAGACTTACCACACTACCCCCACCCCTCCTAACTCCACTCACTTTCAAATGCTGAATTAGTTGCATAGCAGCTATAATAAGAACCAATATCTGCTATGTAATGTTAAAACAATTTGATCTAAAGGCCATTAGGCTAAGATGACTACTGTGCCTGGGTTCCTACATAAGCAAATGTAAAATGAAACTTAAACTTAACCAATCAGAAACTGCCAATTAACTTCCAACTAGGGACTTTCCACCAGATCATGCCCAAATATGGCAAATGCTCTGCCGTATCCAATCAAGTAATTTCTTTACTTTGCTTCCATGTTTGGCCTCTAAAAGCCCACTGCTCATGCTGCAGGCCAATGCTCTCTGTACCCCTTCCTCCTTTGAGTCCTGCCTGATTCATGAATATGATTTGTTCAAATAAACTCTGTTAAATTTAATTTGCCTAAAGTTTTTCTTTTAATAGTACCTGCCATGTACGAAACACTAGATCATTATTTCAATTTTAAACTATTTCCCTAAACTATGATTTTTCATTCAATTTTCTGATGAGAGCAATGTACAACACTAAAGAGTATGGCCCTCAACTAGGACACCATTAAATCAGTTCTTTCATGGCAGATCACAGAGGGGAACACAGATGGGTCTTGCTTGAGCAGACAAACAATTTCACTTATCTCACAAATACTATTGATTACTTATGAAAGTTTTACTAAATCAAACTTGATATCAGAACTCGAGATACTTACAAACTGAGTAGAAGCTTGAAATTACAATAAACTAGTAAAATTCTCCAGTAAACAGAGGAATAAAATATAATTTCTAGGTAATTAATGAACTCTCAGTCAACCTCTTTGTAGGCTAAATATACACATGAAGATTTTACAAGGCCTGTGCTTGGGGACGCTTTTTAAAACACCTTTTGGTTTATGTATTTTATACCTTAAAAAAGTAATTTCATATTAACTTCTTACAAAACTTTCTGAGGCCAAGGTTTAGATAAAATAAAAGGAATGAGTTTTAAGAGTAAGAGACACAAGGCAAAGCAAACCTGGATTTTCATAGCTCAAGTATAACCTTCTTTCTACTAGCATTTCTTTAAAGTTTTATAAGATCTTTTTCAGATTAGCTCCACGTTCACATGTAATCTTCATGTATTTGTGGCAATAAAACAAAGTAGTTTATGAATATAATGTTGTAGTATTAAGGCAGTACATGAAGTACTTAACCGAAGTTATTATAGCATAAAATATGGTTGTTCATTTGCACCTATTTTCTCTTCAATAGTGTTTATGGCATTGTGATGTTATAAGGACCTTTTATAAAACTAAGATTTTAAAACTGAGGTGGTAAGCCAGATGAGGAAGAAAATGAGTAAAGTAGAAATGAAAGAAGATAGAAACAGAAGCACAAAATGTGAATAGCAGGCAAAATAGTTTGAAATTTAAAAATTAATTAGAAGACCAGGTTTAGAAGCATTTGGTTTAATTCCACTTGGCTTTGGAAACTTTTCAAATAAATCATCAAAGACATATTAACATATGAATTTTAAATCATCAAAGGTAACCATTCTTTCAAAAAAAGAAAAAAAAAACCCTAGAATTCACAGTAGCGTCTGTATCTGGGAAAACTAGAATTACTGATGTCAAGAGAAAGTTTCCTATTTTTCTTTTGAGTGACAGAATCAGATATCAACATTGTCATATAAACAGGCAGGTCTGGGATTAATTCCTTAGCCAAAATGAACATACACAAAAGACTTTTCAGAAAAGCTTTCCTTGCTACTTTCCCTGCAGTGCTGTTCTTTAAAACAAACAAACCAGCTCCAAATAGGGGGAGGAGGGAAATGTTCTTAAACAGATGAAAACTAAAGCAATAAAAGCCTACAATTATTCATTTTAAAAAGGAAATGGCAAGCTATTCAGTAATATCTGTCGACTCTTTGGCTTACATTTTCTTTGGGCTACAGCTATTGAGTAATCATTCCTTTGCATGAAAGTAAGCAATTGAAGGCTCTTATAGAGCATTGTTTTATTTACTAGGCAAGGTATTAAGTTTAGCTCTAATACTCTAGTCTTTTCTATGAATTGCTGATGTAACAATTGATGCATATCAGTTTATTTACTCAGCATAAGTTGTTCCCAATGTCAAAATGCAAGTTTACAAATGCCTTGAACAAACTTTACTAAGTCACCTGAGAAGCTCTGCTTAACCACATACTCCCAGTCTTTACCCCAAGCCCCAGCCTCAACAGGGCACAGGGTATTCACTGTCTTGGAAGATACCGTTCCTCTTTACTTCATTATTCTAATCTTCCAGGATTTTTTTGTGAATGTATGAATTCATTTTTTTTCCAGTTTTTGCTATAGGGTGTGTGAGCTTGCCAGAGAGAGACAGATGGGGGTGGGGGGGAGTGAGTGAGAAATTACCCCTCCCCCGGAGGGGATGGCCATACCACAATCCTTTCTCTATTCTCATCTTGGTATTTTGGGCACACATGCACAAGTGCCTGGCATGATTTTAAAGCCTTTGGGTCTGAGAATCAAACTGCATAGTTGGCCATGTGCTTTAACTTCTAACCATATCCTAGCCCAGGCTGGTCAATTATTCTTTTTTTGGGGGGGCAATTCTTTAGTTTCAATTTTTCTTTTCTTTTCTTTTTTTCTTTTTTCTTTTTCTTTTTTCTTTTTTTTTTTTTTTTGAGAGAGGTTTTTGCTATAGGGCACATACGCTCGCCAGAAAGAGAGACAGAAAGTGAGAAATCACCTGCCCAAGGGGGATGACCACCCCGCAATCCCTTCTACTCCATTCTCCTCTCAGGATCTTGGGCATGTGTGCACATGTGCCCAGCGTGAGTCTAAGCCACTGGGTCCAGGACTCGAACCATGGCCAGCTACATGGGAGTCCAGCAATGTAGCCATTACACTAACTGCTGATCCCTCTATTATTCTCTAAGAATTATGTGCATGCTGCACACACACACACACACACACACACACACATTTTACTATACAATAATGTAACTAGAGTATGCCTGTCTTGTCCTATATCCTTTCAGAGAAAACATTTGAACCATCCCAGTTGCTGGTCCAATCAATTTAATGTGGAAATTTATTTCCAAGTTCTATCCAGGTCTCTCCTTAAAATCAAAATCAAACATTAAATAACCAATCAGACCAAGGCATACTTAAATAAGAAAGTGGCTAGTTATTGAATGGATAAATGGATGCTACAGCTTAATATTTTACTTAAAAAAAGGAAGAAGATACATTTACTATTTAGTCCCTGTTGAGTGTTACCTAAAAAGCTGTATTTTTAAATTATTATTGGTAATTTAAGGATGAGAAATTGGTTTTTAAAATGGCTCATACTCTTTCTTTGACCTGGGCTTTTATTATTATTATTTTTTTTTGGGGTAGAGATTTTTGCTATAAGGCACATTTTCTCACCAGAGAGACAGAGAAAGTCAGGGAGACAGAAAGTGAGAAATCACCCCTCACATGGGATGGCCATGTCTCAACCCCTTTTCCTCCATTCTCTTCTTGGAATCTTGGGTATGCATGCACACATGCCGAGTGTGAGTGTTAAGCCGTTGGGCTGAGGACTTGAACCACAGTTAACTATGTGGTAGTCCAGCAAAGTCACCATAATGCCATGTGCTAGTCTTTCTCTTTTATTTTGGCAATTTTCTCAATCTTTGTGGTGGATTTTTCTAGGCCAAAGATTCTGTCTTCTACATCTGAGATTCATATTTTTGTATGATCTAGTCTGCTTTTAATACTTTCAAGGGAGGTTTTGATTTCCTGTATTATAGCCTTCATCTCTATCAGATCCATTTGATTCTTTTTTGTAGTGTGTATTTCCTCTTTTAGATTTTGCAAGAATTTTCCTCACCTCCCGGAACTTGTCAGCTCCTTTCTTCTTTCTTTTCTGCAGTTCATTGTCTCTCTTCTCTTCTATCTCTGTTAGCTTTGTTACTATGAATATTCTAAATTCTTTATCGGACATTTCCATGAGTTTCATTGTACTGTCTGAAGATGAAGAAGAGTTATTTTTTTCCTTGGAGGATAAGTATTTCCGTGCTTTCCCATATTTCTTGTGACCCTAAAGTTCAATCTGAGTGTTCAGAGGCATGCAGGAGAAGGTGGTCTATAGTATCTCCTCTGTTCCATTTTTCACTCTTTGTGCATTAGATTTAGTGGGAATTGAGGAATATTCTGACCTCAATCATATTCAGATGTTTGTATCTTGTTCATTTGGACCTGTCTAGATACTCAGTGCATAGAGGCTGGGCAGCTAAGGAATAAAGATAAAGAAATAAGGAAAAGAATTAGAGAAGAGGAAAGAAGAAGAAAAAAATTAAAAAGAAGAAAGAAAAACAGCTAATGAAAACACTTTATATTTTTAAAAGCAAAAAAATGAAAACCATGTGGTGTGCATGCGTGCTGCGTGAAAGCAATATTTCACTGCTCAAGTTCAGGATGAGCCTGGATTTGCACTTTTCCTAAATGGGATGGGGAAAGGCACAACTTAACACAATAAAGGAGTGGATTGAGAGGCCAGAGAATACTTCACCTTAAAAAGCACCGGGAAACACAGAGAGATAGAGAGATAGAGAGGTGGAGAAAAGGAGACAGAGGTAGCCCTCCTCACTAGAAATGAATCTGGAGGGAGACGTCTCAGTAGAAAAATCTTCATTTTTAGTCAATGGAAGCAATATTTCACAGCTCAAGTTCAGCATGCATCTCAGAAGCAATGCATTATATATGCAGGCAGAAATCACAGAGTTTATAGTCAAAATGACCATTGATGTACTCTATCATTTCTAAATGCATCTCTGTCTTGGCTAGGGCTTTGACCAACTCTAACACTGAAGAATTATTCACACTTCTAATTATTAGATAAATTTTAGAATTAGCACATTTTAAAAAGATAATGAAGTCCGTTTAAGATAAAGCATTTAATCCTTCTTTGGAGATAATAGGTCAATAGGGACATGTATTTTTAACTCTGGATTCAGATTATATGAGCACCATACAATATTTCACTTCTCTAGATTTGTCAGGCTTAAGTTATTTGGGTTAAGGTATGCTGTTTTAGCGTGTAGGTATGGCACGGGATTATTGTCAGACGAAACATCCTCAGTTCAGTGTATACTAGGGCAGAAACAGATTAATTAAGTTATACATATACAGAGCATTACAAAAACACTCCTAGGAAATTTGGAAACCATGCAAATGCTGCTTTTCCAAGAAAGACAATTACATTCTGCAGAAAACTGATTATAAATAATTAGGGACAGATGGCTTATTGGGAAAGAGATTAATCACAAGACTTATTGGGGACATGCATTTTAGGTGAAAGATCAATACATTTGGATAAAGGAAAAATAAGGATAAAATGTTGGTCACATGTATTCTTTTAAGTGAGAAGACTATAAAATATTCAGAAGCTACCCTTAGAAAAGGAACAAAATAGCATTCTTTCTCTTTGTAATTCAGCATATGAAACCTGGACGTATCCTGGATAGTGAGAAGCCAGGGAATGGGTGAGTGTGCTCAAATGTGTAAATCCATGTTGTCATTGCTCTTCAAGGAGGGGTTACATTCAGACTTATATCATTTTAATATAATGAGAAGTACAAGGTCACCCAAACCCAGGAAATTCGATCAGGAGTTAAAATCTTCTGAAATTTCTAATGGAGTAATTTTATTGGGATGCTGGCTTCTTTTAACAGCTGCTGGTTCACATAGGTTTGGGGCTACATGCAGGCCAATGAACAGTGGATATGCACTTTGCAATGGAGGGAACTGGTTGTGTATTTATCTTCCTTACACAGCAAACCAAAAAGAAAAGATAAGGAAGGAATGATTATGCCTTAGGAAAGTTTTGTTACAAAAATCCTAGAGAACTGACTTTGAGTTAACATTGTGTACTTTTATTGTTTTGTGAAGGCAAGATGCTTTTTCCCTCTCGATCCACTATTTTTAAGTGTGAGAATAGGTCAAATATGTTATATTTTATATACTTATATATATAAAATACACATACAACAATTATTATAGAATTGTATGTATTAGTTCCAGGCCTATTAATTAGCCCATGATCTTTTCTATATTCACTGTCATTTGATGCTCTTGAGAGACCAGAAGGGGCATGTTACATAACCCAACTCTCTTAATAGTTCTTAATTTATTTTAGAAGCAAATGAATCATTTTTCAGACATACATAACCAATTGACAGAAAAGGATAAAGTTCATTTCTTTGGAAAAGACTATTCTCAGTCTTTGGCAAATGGAGAACCCGAGCCAGTCTTAAAAATTAATAAAACATGGGGGACCAGCAGTTGGCGTAATGGCTATGTCGCTGGACTCTCATGTAGCCAACCATGGTTCAAGTCCCAGACCTGGTGACTTAAACTCACACTGGGCATGTGTGTGTGCATGCCCAAGATCCCAAGAGGAGAATGGAGCAAAAGGGATTGCAGTATGGCCATTACCCCTGGGGGGGTGGGTTGATTTCTTGCTTTCTGTATCTCTCTGTCTGTCTCTCTCTATCTTTCTGGCAAGCACATGTGCCCTATAGCAAAAACTTCTTCAAAAAAAAGAGAAAGAATTAATAATAGAACATGGACTAGTTCTAATGACTATATAAAAGAGCACCAGCAGAAAAGGAGTCAGGAGACCAGATGTTCAGACTTGGGCTTAATACCACTAGGTGTGACTATCCCTTCCTTAGCTTCCCTACATTAATTTAGAAAATAAAATAACCCAGAAAGGTGTCAGGCTAGACAGTCCTGGCAATTAGATGCAGGAGTGGTAGTTTATTCTTTGTCATGAGGGGACAGTCCTGTGCATTGTAGGATGTTAGGAGCATCCCCGGACTCCACCACTACATGCTAGTATCACTTTCACTAAATATGACTTCCCCACATGTGTCCAGACTCCAGCCATTCCTGCTCTCTGGGCAAGGGCTGCAAAATCACTCCTGGCTGAGAACGTATAGGCTAACGTTCTCTAAAGTACCTTTCAGTTCAAAGTTCCTATAATTCTGAATATCTGGACCCTAGCGTGAAAGCATGTAAAATACTCATTTAGAATCTAGTCTTCTCTTGGAAAATATGTCAAGAAAGTTAACAATATGTTCAGATGTAAAAATATCATTAGGGCTAAAGGGAAATGGACTTTCCATAAGAATCTGCAGAGAGAAAGGGGAAAAAAAAGTGTTCCCAGTTGACGTGTTTTCAGTTTCTGCAGAAGAATTGGAAAAGCGAGCATAATATAACAGGCATCTTTGTATCTCTTGACCTTCTCTGATACTCATCAATCCCAGCAATGCCTGAGCAGTACGAACGCCTTTCTTAGCACCATGGAACCCACCAGAAGTTCATTAAGACCCCAGCCACCAGCCCCTGCTTAGACTCTCTTTCAAACTAAGTGCTTTGCATTCAGCACCCAATCACATTTGCATACTTTTGGCTTCCTCTTCGACAATTTCCCTGCTGTGTCTGAGGAGAAAAATCATCCTATTCTAGTTTTCCCCTCTTGTATTTACATCTAAGAGCTACCTGTGCATTTTCCCTGACTGTGAACATTGTTTTCCTCTCCCCGGTGCTCTGATTACTTGATATATTCATGACATTGATACATAGACTTTGCCCCCCTCTGGAATAAGGTTGGGAGGAAAGAACGCACTGGCTAGCGCCTCGGTAGACTGAGCACACCACGGTTTCTGCTTCCAGCCTTGTCTATAAGAAGCTATTTTGCTCATTTCTATTTTTTTTTTCATTTAAAAAATTATGTGTTTGGACTGAAAGATCTTAGTCTGAAATCACCCTATGTCTGGAATTTTCCTGCAGAGCCCCTTATTTTCATATTCTAATTGTGAACTCATATCTGACGAACCATCTATCCTGATTTTGAGCTAGTAAAGCTTGGTCAATATATCATCAATCTGTCTTCCCAGCCAGGCCCAAAGCGTGTGTGATTCTTGGAAGGCTGGGAAGGTTGGGACATTATTTTTGTCTCATTTTGAAACAAAGAGAAGTTATGCTGTTCTTTGGGAGGAGGGAGAAGCAGAGTAGCTCTTTGTCCTGGTCATTTAATCATTTCCTTTGGGTTCATTGACAGCTCTTGTATTCATAAAAATGTTTTAGGATCTATGAAGAAGAATTTGGGTAGTGTTGCTGTGCCGCTCAAGCTAATGGCATGGTGGTTATTACTAGCCAATACTTGTCTGCAAATCCTCCTCAATTCAAAGGTGGAGTGTTGAGGTCTGGAATGCATCCATGCAGAATCCACGCTGAGGAAACTCCCTTCTTTTGGACAAAGCCTCATTCTGTTGGTATTAATTGTAAAATCCATGCAGTTAATCTATCTGTCTCCTACTTCAGATCGGTGGATTAATCTGTTTAGTAGTAAGTGAATATGTTTCTGGGAGCCAAGAGGTTTAGCCAATGGGCTTGTTTTCTAGTTTTAATGATGAAATATGCATATAGTGATTGAAGGCATCTAGTGGCATTTTGGGAGCCAAAATCGCTTTTTGCAAATGAAAGAAATACCTATGCGACTGCTGCATTGCCCACCCCCGCCTCTTACTTGTTGAATGTTTTATTCGTTTATCGTGCTAGTCAATATATCTGTATAGCCTGTAGATAAAAGTAGGAACATCAATCTATGTAGCTAATCCTTTCTTTCTTTTTAGTGGAAAAAAGGTATATTTTATTCTGTTTTATCACAACACAACTCTGCCTCTCAACCACATCCCATCACTTCTTTCTCTCCACCCTCCTTCTTAATAAATAGACTCAGTGTTGAACACACAGCTTTTACACCTCTATTAATCTTGGCAGACTGTAGGGATGCTGAAACATGTTGGCTAGTAGGAAAGAAGATGCCTTTTCATGTGGCCTTGCAGTACAAACATTTTGGTAGTGTGCAATTCCTCCGTCGGATTGAACTTACACAGTTTATTGGAATCCCAATGGCTTTATTTCCATGGTGAAACTGGTGCTTGTGTGCAGGGCTTTGTTAAACGGTAAAAACATATTTTGAGAGATCTTGTCAGTAGTGAGAGAGTTTTGTTTTGTTGTTTGATTTGTTCTGTTTTGTTTTTAATGGGAGAAAATGCTACCTTAGAACTTGATTAAAATTACCTTCAAATCTATTCGACAGAAGGCAATTGTTTAGAAAGTTGACTTTAACATATCAGTGGTAACTTAAATGAGAAATGTGTACTGTAAAATAGAATAGTGTGATTGAGAGAAAGCATAAATTGGAGAGAAAAACATAATGTTTAAGAGAACTTTCATTAGTTAAGGTGATGATCTAATTTTTATACATACTAATATTCTTTTTGAATGGGAGAGAGCATTATGAATGAATTTGCTGATAAAAGAGGTATAATCCACTATAGCCTCGGGCTACCTCACTTGGTGCATAGGCATAGGGCATAGACGATTCGCTGAAAGGCGATTATAAGGTGTGAGTGAACTCTTCAAGGTGTAACGTACATAAGTTTTTCCAGCATGCTTTTGTGTTCTAGTGAGAATCTTTCTCTAACTAGTATCAAATATCCCATAAAATAAACCCCTAAAGCATAACAAAACTTTAATTGTACAGAATGTGTTTCAACGGAAAGGATCTCAAAGGATGTGACAAACTATATAAATCAAAAGACATATTTCTTACAACTAACGACTGATGAAATCTCTCTAAAATCAGTAACGTTAGTTTCTATAGAAGAATGGCCTGTACTCATAAAATTCTACTTTCTTATATATGTTTTATTGAGTGAAATGGACTCTGTATTTAATAGTTACACAAGCATTAAAAATAGATTAGGAAAGTAATCAGAGAAAGGAAGTTGAGATAGTCAATGTCTCTTCTGAAAACTGATTATGAGTAAGTAGCCTGATGCCAATTTCAGTTTGACTTAGTTGGCTAGGGGAATGAATTATTTCATATGAGACAATTTCCCCCTTAAAGCATGTTTACACATTTAGACATTCTATTAAGCAATATAGTTTTATTCTTTTTATTTTCTACTTTATAAAAGAAAGACTGGGACCAGCAGATGGCATAATGGTTATGTCACTGGTGGCTTAAAACTCATGCTGGGTGCATGAGCATGCGTGCCCAAAATCCCAAGAGAGAATGGAGGGGAAGGGATTGTAGCATGACCATTCTCCCGGGGGATGATTTCTTTCTTTCTGTCTCTCTGGTGAGTGTACGCACCCTATAGCAAAATATCTCTCTTAAAAGATTAAAAGGTATAAAAGGGAGGACCAGTAGATGGTGTAATGGTTATGTCGCTGGCC
Source organism: Tupaia tana (assembly GCA_026018925.1). Taxonomy (NCBI): domain Eukaryota; kingdom Metazoa; phylum Chordata; class Mammalia; order Scandentia; family Tupaiidae; genus Tupaia; species Tupaia tana. Next base: position 250,261,900 of record JAKSZU010000001.1, on the reverse strand, counting down.
TCTCACCTAGTTGATGGTGGTTTGAGTCTTAAAACCAGTAGTTTAAAACATACTGGGGATGTGTCTGTGCATGCCCAATATCCTAAGAGGAGAATGGAGGAGAAGGGATTGCAGTGTGGCCATCTTCCATGGGGAGTGATTTCTCAATGTCTCTCTCTCCAGCAAGAGCACATACCCTATAGCAAAAAATCTCAAAAAGAAAGAAAGAAAGGAGGAGAAAAAGAAAGAAAGGAAAAGGAAAAAGAAAAAGAAAGAAAGGTCATTACTTGCTCACTCACTTCTCACTTACTCATCCTACCAATTATCATTTCCAGAAATTGTTAATAAATACCTATAATACACCTGGAGCTTACGAATATAATAGATTATCTTACCACATTTTCCAGGATCCAAAAAGTTCCAAACACCAAAAGGTTTTTTAGGCTAGGTATGTGAAGAAAAGACCTGATCTGATCTGAACCAATTTTGTGGCAAATTCAATCATAATTATAAAAGTAGTTTTGATCTTTGTTTAACCTCCTCAGTATGAACAATCATGTACTGTACTACAGACTTTGTAATATGTTTTGCTATGGTCCTGCCTTGCTCTCTCTGGGGTATGTTATTAAATAACGTACAGAATATGCAATCTGACTAATTCTGAATACCAAATTATCTCTGACATCAGGAGTTTTGGATAAGAAACTATAGCTCTATAGTTTCTATATTATTAGAATGAGTTTCTAGAACTCACATAAAATAATATCTTCCATTCTTCCCAGAAGAAAATCGCTGGAAAAAGTTCATTCAAAAGTTCTCACCCAGACATGTATTCTTATGAGGTGTCTGCATGTGTGTGGCTGACATTTTTCTAAGAGTCAAAAGAATCCAATTCTTTTTCTTTGAAGAGTAGGGGACCCCTACCAAGAAGACACAGCAACATCCTGTCAAACAGTGGTGAGCAGTCTGTGCCCATGTGGTCTAAAATAAAAATAATTGAAACACGGTGTTACTGAAGTTTCCAGCTTCCCCTCACAGTCAAAGAAAGGAACAGGACAGAGTGAACTGGGTAGGGTTTCAGATTTCAGGCTTCCTGTCCCTTAGACATGAACCACATACACAGCCAACAATTCAGAAGAGAAAAGCAAAAAGACACAAGTGTTATCAGGTTGAGAAGAATGTGGTAGTTGATGGTTAATAAATTTATCATGAATTGATGCTTCATTCATACTCTGTCCTCTCACTAGGATTCTCCCACTTTTTGCAGCTGTTGGAGGGTCTCAGGTTGCGGAATTAATACACTAAAACTCACCATTTGAATCAAAAATGAACTGCTCTATTAAATACATCCATCATGGCAGGAAATATCTATAGAGTTCACAAGTTACAAAAACACCCCAAGTCTCAAACCATCATACCACACATGAATCATCTTGTGTAATCTTGTCCAATTTTTGCTTGAGTAGTTTTTAACTCAATCGGCAGAACAAAGAAAGGCAATACGTTTCAACAACTGTGTACAGAGAACCACATGAAAGCCCCAAATGACATACATAATGGTGCTATTCCAAATACAGGACCAAAGCTGATTCACTGGGACAACCTCTTGGGTTCCAAAGGTAACAGCTGTGTGTGGACTTAAAAAACCACATCAGGGTGAGGTGGGTAACTCTGAAATGCTCTTTATTACAAACAAATTCTTTTGAATTTAGATTGAAGTGGCTTCAAATTAAAGATGAGCCTTCTAAAACACTACACCATGTGGAAGTGATTAGATACCTTCATGTTGTGTCTTCAGCGAATAGTCACTGTAGCTCATTCTCTTTTCTTAGCCTATCCCTGTCATTCCTGGGGAGACCTTTATGCTGTGACGTCATATGTTGCACATTGGTAAAATGCTTAAACCAGTTAGGAATTGCATTGGCTCCTGGAACTCGGAAATACCATTGATTTAAACAAGATAGACTTTCACTATCCTTCTATTGTACATAACACAAGTCCAAAGTAATAGGCAAGAGCAAATATGTTCCCTCTATATCCAGGTGGCTTATCTCTTCTATTGTACTTCACATCTAGCTTCAGTCCTTATCATTTCCTTCTGGCTCTTGATACTCATCTAGCACAATAGAGTTCCAGACAGAGAAACAGGAAGAGGATGGTGAGGGGGACAAAAATGGACAGATCACCTGTCCATTCTTGTCTGAGTCTTCCTGCATAGTCTCTTCCAACAATTTCTGCTTTTAATTTTTTTTTTTACCTGCCACTATAAGACAGGTTAGGAAAGGTAGATTTTTATTTGAGCACATGGAGAAGTAGCATAAAATCAGGGTTCCATTATTAATGACAAAAAACAAAATAGATTTTAAGTCCTTTCCATGAAGCACTAAATTGGAATTAGCCTAACTCAGCATCAAAGTCAAGGACTACTGTCCCAGTGACGATAGGCTTAAAGAAAAGTTCCCTTCCTCCCATAATACCTCCCCAGCTGCCTTACAAATAGCCCAAATTTACAACTTTTAGTTTAGAGATTTAGTTTTTGTTTTGTTTTAATCTAATCCAAGTATTCCGGGCAGGATAATATTGAGAATTTTATTATTATTATTATACCTTTGGGTGAATTAGTCAGTTTTTCTCCCCCAGAAGCAGAATTAAGAAATCAAAAGCACCTTGGGACCAGCAGTTAGCATAATGGCTATGTCGCTGGACTCCCACGTAGTTGACCGTGGCTCAAGTCTTGGACCCGGTGGCTTAAACTCACGCCGGGCACGTGTGCGTGCGTGCCCAAGATCCCAAGAGGAGAATGGAGGTGAAGGGATTGCGGCGTGGCCATCCCCCCTGGGGGGTGATTTCTCGCTTTCTATCTCTCTGTCTCTCTCTGTCTTTCTGGCCAGAGCACGCACCCTCTAGCGAAAACCTCTCAAAAAAAAAAGAAAGAAAAAGAAATCAAAAGCACCTTGATAGATAAAGCAAGGGAAGGCCAAAAAGAAAGAAAGGTAATAATGGGCACTTTGTCTTATGTATAAGTTTTCAAAGAATGTCTCTACTCCTTGCAGTAGCAAAACTATAGGTTGAAGAAATTTTTGTGAGATGGCATGTGTTTTTTCTCCAATTCATCTACTGGATTTCATGTATGTTAACTTATAGCACATACCTTTCTTTTTCTCTGTCAAGAATATACTATTAATATTTAGCTTTTAAAACATGGACAATGTCAGTAACAACCAGGCTGTGGGATGAGTTGAGGGCTTCCGAGATTAGCATCTGTGTTAACCATTTATATACACTCTTTTATTTAAATCTCACAACAGTGTATGAGACAGGGACTGACGCCAAAATGGGCTAAAGACAATTTATAGTAGGTAAGGGTGAATGTTCTCTAAGCATGCTGGGCCCAGGGAATGGACCTGTGATCTAAACCAGCTGACATTAGGGGTAGAAAGTGATATAAGGACCCATTGAGGATGCCATATCTCTTTTTCTCTCTCTCAGAAAATAAATAAACTTTAAAAAAAACACACAAGGGACTTGCAGGTAGTGTGGCGGTCAGGAGCACTGGACTCCCACGTAGCCAACCACAGTTTGAATCCTGGACCTGGGGGCTTGATTTCTCACTTTCCCTCTCTCTCTCTCTCTCTGTCCCTTTCTGATCAAATTAAAATAAATAAATAAATAAATTTTAATAAAATATTATTTAAAAAGAAATCACAAAAATACTGTTCATAATACGATCAGAAATGGGATTGGTTGGTTTTGAGTCCTGGGTCTCTCTGCTTCTACAATAGAATATATTTGCTTAGTCACTAGACATAGTCAAACAGCAAATATAAGACAAATAGGATAGGCTGTTAAAAAATAATGTTTGAGGTGCAGTATAATGATGGAAGCTGGCAATGACTGAGTCCTAGAACTTCAAGCATGCTACCTTGTTTCTCATAAAACTCTATGAGATTGGTTCTATTATGATCATCTCTGTTTATTTTACTGATAATCCAGCTCAGAGAGGATAATCACATATTCAAGGACACACAGTAATTGAAGGGAGCCAGGAACTGAACCTAGGAAGTCTCCACCAAGAGCCTAAGTACCTACAAATTAACCTCATCGCTATCAGACTGAAGAGGAGACCCCCAGGTAAACTGGCATTTTAAGAAAAAAAAAAAAGATGAAAGAATGGAAGTACTTCTCCCTTGCCTACAAATCTCAGAGCTTCACCAAGATAAAACTTGTTAAAACTGAACAAGCTAGGGGCCAACAGATGGCATAGTGGTTATGTCGCTGGACTCCCATGTGGCTAATTGTGGTTTAAGTTCTAGATCTGGTGGCATGAAAATCACACTGTGTGCATGCGTGCCCAAGATCTCAGGCAGAGAATTGAGGAGAAGGGGTTGCTGCATGGCCATCCCCCCTGGGCGGTGATTTCTCACTTTCCCTCTCACTGTCTCTGTCTCTCTTTGGAGAGCACTCGTGTCCTATGGCAAAACTTTTAAAAAGACTATATAAGCTAAACACGAATATATTGTATATATGCATACATAAACTTTCTGTCATAGGGCACGTGCAGTTGCCGGAGAGGGACAGACAGTGAGAAGGAAAGTGAGATATCATCTCCTGAGAGTATGGCCACACTGCAATTCCTTCCTAATTAAAAGATTTTCCAAAAGTCTTTCACTTGAAAATATTTTCGAGTTCATGTACACACCATCACACAATATGGTTGTACTTCATTAAAATATTTAATAATCTACAATTTGTAGTAGTTTATACAGATCTCTGTATCAACATGATAGTTTCTTTTAGGGAGCTTAGTCTTTGCTTTAAACTTTCTACAGACTCACAGGAAGTTGACAAATGAAGACTATAAAGTCCCCACAAACACCTACATATTAGTGGGAATACGAACATGAAATAGTGATGATTTTACTTACTACAAAGTTATCAAGGTGCTAAAAATATTTAAAGCACTAAAGTTTATGTAGTTTCTGCAATAAGGTCAATTTTAAACTACTTAGTTATTATGAAAGATCACATATTATTGCTTCATTTACTGCTAACTTTACAAAAGCATCAGAAATACTGTTAATCAGGGGAAATATTAAGGATAGAAAAGTATTATTGCTAGGAAATATGATATGCGTAAGGAGTATCTAAAACTGTGTTGGCACTCCAGCCTGGTGGTTAAGGGAGCTGGATCCTGTTGGTTAATGGTGGAATTTTAATCTGGTGCTGGGGGATTGAAAACCAGGCTGGGCACATTTGCATGTGTGCCCCAAATCCCAATAGAATGGAGAAATGGAGGTAAAGGAATTGTGGCATGACCACGTCCATCAAGGGGTACATTCTCCCTCTTTGTCTCTCTCTGCTGAATTCATGTTTCCTCTGGAAAATAAATTTAAAAAAATCTAAAAGTAAAAATTTATAGATAAAATTCTCATTTGGTAGCTACAATATTTGTAGATTAGTAGAGACTAGTATATTTTTATATATCTTGTCCCAATATTTCAAATGATCACTTATAGTAATTTCTAAAGACAAGTCAATAAACTTAAAGAAGCTGTTATTCCCAATTTTTAAAATGAAGCAGAGGCTCAGAGATGTTGGGTGATTCATCTTTGTTTATAAAGCTCGTTCTTTGCCCAGTTTGTATTATACCCTACAGTACTATGTATGCTTATTTTTATTTTAATGTGGTACATGATACATAAGAAATTTGTTAAGTCAGGTAGATGATATTAGTGACTTTTTAACTTATTATTACTAGATTTGAGAGTTACTTTTGATAGACAACTTTAACTAATAGAAAATCTTGTCAAGTATGTTAATTAGTGTTTTAAAATTGGCCTTGATGAATACTTCTATCCCCATATGCTAATCTTTTCTTAAAAGAGTAACTCAACAAGCATTGATAACTATCAGATCACAAAAAAAGTCTATTCCAAAATAAATTATAATTAAATTCAAATGGAGTTAGACTGACTCTTTAAATATTCTCACTGTGGATGATTATTTCTGCTACTTTGCCAGATTCAGTTGGCAAAAATGGTAATAAAGACCAGTGTGATTTCTTTTTCTTTTTTCTGGTACAGTAGAAATCTAATTGTGGTACTTATGCTTATTTTTTCCAATGCATGCTCTAGGCTATAGGAAATCAATTTCAAGCAATTGCTTACAAATTATAATAAAAAAAGCATTTTGGGAAAGATTCAAATTTGTCCTCCTTTGTGATTTCATTGTCTTTTTTTATTTTTAAGAGAGATTTTACTTAGAAGAGCGCTTTCACATCAATGTTTATTATAGCATTATTCATGATAGCTAAGACATGGAGTCAACCCAAATGTCCACAAACACATGAATGTATAGAAAAAGAGTGGCACATGTACTCTATGGAATACTTACTACTTATCCACAAAAAACAAGACGCTGGCATTTGATAGAAAGTGGTCGGATATGGAGGATCTATTGCTGAGTGAAGCAAGCCAAGATATGAAAGATATTGTATCTATCCACTTAATAAATACCAATTATCCACACTTTATGGTAGAGATAGAAATATTAGAAGGCCTAAAAGCAGTGGAAATATTTAGGGATGCTGAAGACAGTGTGTAACGGGGTGGGAGAAGGGAAGAGTATAGAGGGTAGCAAGAGAACAAATAGAGGGGCATGACATTAGTAGGACACAGATATGGTTTATCACCTGTTGATGATAACATGTATAGTATTCTCAACTGGACTGGTCTGAGGAGCATTTCATGTTGGGTAAATTCTTTTTACAAGCACAATGATATATAGTAATTGAATGTTTAAGAAAATAATGAGAATTAAAATAGTAATACTAATCTGGAAAAAAATGATGAAAAGCTATTTGATGATGTTGATGTGGATAGTAATGTCTTTGTCTTGACTGATATCCAAGGTATTCCTTCTGGAAAAAGAAATGTAATACACTGCAAAGATATATGTGATTCAATGTAATATAAACAAGATCATGATAATAATGAATAAAATAAAATAATAAAATAAAATAAAATAAAATAAAATAAAATAAAATAAAGAGAAGAAAAAGGGAGAGAGATTTTTACTATATGGAGCATGTGCTCTCCAGAGAAACAGAAAGACAAAAAGTCATTTGCTGGTCTCAGTCCTTTTTCTAATCAAGCAAATTGGGAAAAGAAACTAAGCTTCCTGTGTTTTGAAATGGGTTTATCACATTTTTCTCTTTCTTCTTTCTTTTTCTTTCTCTTCTTTCCTTCTTTCTTCTCTCTCTCTCTTCCTCTCTCTCTCTTTTCTTCTTTCTTTCTCTCTCCTTTCTTTCTTTTTCTTTTTCTTTATCTCTCTCTCTCTCTCTCTCTCTCTCTCTTTCTTTCTTTCTTTCTTCCCTTCCTTCCTTCCTTCCTTCCTTCCTTCCTTCCTTCCTTCCTTCCTCCCTCCCTCCCTCCCTCCCTCCCTCCCTCCCTCCCTTCCTTCCTTCCTTCCTTCCTTCCTTTCTGTTTTAAGACAAGGTCTGACCATATCACAATCCTCCTGCCTTAGTTTCCAGCTGAGACAACAGGCCACACCACCAGCACTGGCTCTTGTTTAGACTATCTAGCTTGCTATGTTGCCCAGGCTGACCATAATCCATGATCCTCATGCTTCAGTCTCCTCTAGTCACTGGGATTATAGGTTAATGTCACCAAATCTGACCTTCACTTTGGACTAGGACTTGAACCTGGGACTCCCCTGAGGTCCCAGCCTGTAGAGCATATCCTGTCTTGGTAGTGTGCACCACCATGGCCGAGTCATACTACAGTTTTGGGGATTAATGTAAGAATTACCCATTTTCCCCAAAGGCTAACCTTAAAAATTCAATTGGCCATTTGAGGACTTACATTAAGGAGTCCTATCAGGAGGCTGATGTAAATCCTTTGTTAAGATGCATAAATGCACATTGGTAAGAACAGATCAGGAAAGATCGTTAAATCATCCAGTTTCCTGATTCTCATAGTCCTCTAGCTGATGGCTCGTGTCTGAATAAAAAGTGTAACTCCAGTGCTTTAAATCAGTCCATTTGGAGAGGAAAAGCAGTCGTTTTTCTCAAGTACAGAGCATTCAGATCTCTGTTACCCAACTCAACAAAGGGGTGAAGGATGGACTCTAGGGTGATCAAATTTTGATGGTAAAGGGAAAAAAGACAGTTAAAATTTTGTTCCCCAAATCATCAGTGAATACATATTTCCTATGGTCTTAAAGCTGATACCTTCTGCTCCCCAAACTGACCTATACAATGTGAACAAAGATATTTCCCTCGACTATTCAGATCATTCAGTGAGGATGCCGGACCCCTCCTTACAGCAAAACACAGTGAGGCATACAGAGAAACACGGTACACGCTCTCCAGTGTCCAAACATTTAGGTCAATGTTTATGCAAAATTGGTGGCCCTCTTTAACCCTGTTCCAAAGAAGCATAACAAACAAATAGGACTGCCTCACAGGAGAGAGGAATGCCACACGGACATAATTTATAAGTTAATTAGCACAGTCTACTGGGCCAAGTAGTGACAGATGTGGCACCTGCTTTCAAGGAAAGAATAAAGAAGAGGACAGAACAGCAGAGGCGAGCTCCTTCTCTGGGGAGGCTATGGTCACGCACAGGTCACATTGGCTGGCATATAAAACAGAATTTTAATAGACCAGAGTATCTTTGAAAGGCAAACTATAAATATGAATGTAATTAAAAAAAAATGCTCCAACTGAAAGAATAGTATGTACTAGCGGGAGGCATTTGCACACCAAGAATTGTTTAGAATGTTACATTTTGTTAAGATTCCAATTCTTTCACTCCCTGTGTTTGCCTAACATATTATTTAAAAGTTTATATAAATTTTATTTTAAAACCAAATAAAAACATTTTAACTGGCCAAATCTTTATACAATATAAAGGTAGCAGTGGAAGAGAGTAGTTTAAAGTAGCATGCTAAATTTATTTTGTTTGCTCAGGAAATATGAGTGAAAATAATGCCACCATCTAGATTTCTGATTGAGTCTGTTTCAAATAAATTTAGGCTTATCTGTGAACATGATGTTATCCAATGTTTTGCTAAAAAAATTGTTGCCTCTCTGAATTGCAAGAATTCAGCGTCCATTCAAAGTTAAAAACAAACCAATATTTACACATAAATTTGTCCCCACCAATTCAAATGTTGATCATGTCTTATTCTCTAGTTAACAGGCAGACATGGGCATTAGCATACAAGTTTATTGGGGATACTCTCAGGAATAATAACTTTAGAGAAGGGAAATAAGATTGAGTAGAGGGAGAAGTTGAAAAGCAAAGCAGTGGCAACATAGACTCTATGTAATTCCACAGTGAACTCAGATACAGGGTCAGGCCTAAGGACTGGCCTAAACTGAGCCTAAACTGGTGTGTTTTATCCTCATCCCTCATCTCTGCTTCCTAATATCATCCACGGATGGATGGATATATATATATACACACACACACACACACACACACACACATATATATATCTCAAATATATAATTTATGAAACTTAAGTTCATTGAAATATCAAAATCAAGAGGTTCCCCCCCAAAAAAAAAGACTTAAAGCCGCATGATTTGGGCAAGAGAGTGGTTATCAAAAGTTAGTCCTTGGGAACCAGAAGTTAGCGTAATGGCTATGTTGCTGGACTCCCACATAGTCGACCGCGGTTTGCGTCTCGGACCCGGTGGCTTACAACTCACGCCGGGCGCGTGTGCGTGCATGCCCAAGATCCCGAGAGGAGAATGGAGGAGAAGGGATTGCGGCGTGACCATCCCTCCTGGGGGGTGATTTCTCGCTTTCTGTCTCTCTGTCTCTCTCTGTCTGTCTGGCAAGCGAACGCACCCTATAGCGAAAAACCTCTCCAAAAAAAAAAAAAAAACAAAGTGGAGCCCAGCAATCTGCTATAACAAATCCTACAGGAGGTTCCAATGCACTCTAGTTTGAGAGCCATTGATGTAGTTGTTTAAACACATGATTCAATAGTTGGGAAAAGAAGAGCTATTCAAAATATTAGGTCATTGGGAAAGTCATGATACATTTTTTCTGTTTTTCTATGAAAAAAGGAATCACAACTTTCCCGACAACCCAATATTTCACAACTAAAAGACTGGATTGGGGGGCCAGCAGGTGGTAGAGTACTTAATGTACTGGACTCCCATGTGGCCAATGGTGAGTCAAGTCCCTGACCTGGTGGCTTGAAACTCATGTGGGGCACATGTGAATGCATGCCCAAAACCTTGAGAGGAGAATGGAGAAGGGATTGAGACATGTCCACCCTCCTTCCCAGGATGATTTCTCACTTTCTATCTCTGTGTCTCCCCAGTGAGTGAATTTAACCTCTAGCAAAAATCTCTAAAAAATAAAAGAGAGTGAGAAAACTGGATTGGTACTAAGAAAGAAGGGATAGAAAAACATTTATAATTAGATTATGTGAATTTCACTCAGTTCATTCTTGACTGATCTGGTTTTTATGATGCATGAAGATGATATCTGACAGTATCACAGCTGTGGCAATGACCATATGTGTGGTTCATTCAACTGCATCCCAAGAAAATGATGAGCAGGAATAACATACTGTTTGACCTGGATCAATAAGAAGTAATAGGGTTTGATGGTGGTAATGCAGTCAAGATCTTACCTAGATTTAAGATCATCCAAAGAGTAGTTCAGGATGGGAATTTTGTCTGTAGGTTTGCACCCAACTCTTCCCTTGTTGAACTTCTTGCCTGTTTGCCTCTGAAATAAAATTTATTTTAGCATAACTAGCTAGAAGAATGTGAATTGGACCTAGTCATTCACTTCCACAGAACAGAGTATGGTTAGGATGAAAATAGACACTTTACCATGTAGAAACCTGGCAAATACTCTGTAACTAGGTGATCAAGGTACCATCAGCAGTGATAAGTCACAGTGACTGCATTACCAAAGTCCATCATCCACATGACTGCCTTCTTGTCATTCAGGATCTGGTTAACTGTGACCGCCTCAGGGAATACTCTGACCTTATCCAAACTTTGACCTTATCCAAACTTATCACCTTCTTAGCTCTAGCACCTTTTGTTCCAATATCTGTTTCATTTTCTCCATAGAGTTATCAGTATCTAAAATCATTCCATTATGTGTCCATGTGTGTGTGTGTGTGTGTGTGTGTGTGTGTGTGCACATTTTATTATACGCTATTTTTTTCCCACTGGATCAGAAATAACATGAGGGTAAGCAACTTATTTATGTCATTCTTCACTATCTACCTAAGATTTAGAATAGTACTGATCACTTATTAGGCACTCAATCAACACCCTAAAAGCAAAATAAAACAAACCAAAAACTTATCCTAATCTCTTAGAGGTCAATATCAGAGACCAAATGTCAACACTCAAGTTTACTCCAAAACCCATTATTTTTCACTGACCTGCCACCTACATGACAAAAATTGTAATCATCACAATAAAATTACTGACTCGCCATGAACTCGAGTGGTTTACATAGAGTGGAATCCTAATAATTTTAGTAGGAATTTAGGTATTATTATTATTCCGGTCTTAGAAATGGAGAAACTGAGTTTTTGAGAAAGTAAGTAATTTTTCTAAATTTACAAAAACAAGCAAGCTATAGAACTGTCTGAATTGAGCACATAGATTCTTAGCTACTTTGTCAGCTGTAGTTAAAAGTTAGTGTACCAGGACCACCTGGAATATCTTTCCCAATTCTGGATTCTCTGGTCCTAACTCCAAAGGCAGCTACTGTGGATAGAGGCTAAGACTCAGTCATCAACTTTCCAACTCATCCCACATTCCTCAGGCAGGTGGTCTGAACATTGTGTTTTGCTGTAGATTCCCTAGAGCAGAATGTACTAATACCATGTGGTGACAATGGTTGAGGAAAAATGGAGTAGTTAGGAAAAAAACCCTGCTGAAGTTTCAATTGCATACTAGGAAAAGTACAGGTCATGGAATGAGTCATAGGCTACAATCAGTCTTCCCTATGGCCTCTTGGTCAAGTTTGTATTAAGTCTGGTTCTGATTAGCCTGTGAGGACTGATGAAGTTAGAGCCCCAGTGTGTCTGGCTCAGGGATATGAGTGCACATCTCTGATGGAATGAATGGTTCTTCACTCAGAAAGGTGATAGGAGAGCAAGTTTCCTGATGGGTGACTCTGGGCTATAGGAACAGAGGCCACGTTTTAATCTAAGTAGGGGAAGACTCGCCACGCCTGACTTTTGACAGGAATACTGCAGCTGCTTGTACTCAGGCCTTAAATTGGAGTGAGGGGAAGGCAGGGTCTGTCATTGGCTGATGATGGATTTTCATCAGCTCATAACAAAACTGAGTAGCTCAGGCAGCCTGTTGAAATAAATTTAATGCTATTTTGGGGAAAAGAAGAAAAAGAAAGAAAGAAATAGTAGATTCATTTTTGGCAGCTGAATTCAATCCTGTGTGAAAGTAAAGCTAACATAATTTGAAGTGCAAGAGAACCTTAAATCTCCCTGAGGATTTCTTTCCTTGCCCTTCCTCTCTCCCATGCTTCTGTCTCTCTTCCTTCAGAGAGCCTTGTTTCCGATTTCATGTGACTTTGGGCCCTCTCTAGAGTGTTTCCTCTTCCTCTGGACATTCATGTAAGCTCCTCCTGGTGACATTATCTGGTAATGATTGTATCTCTGACATTCTCCCCTGAGGTTTTATCCTGCTGCCTGAATAAAAGGTCAATTAAACTCAAGGAAGGAGTTCCTTGTTGGCTCAGATCTTTCTGTGTCCCTAAAGTGACAGATAAAGAGCACAGCTGCATAGTTACCATTTCAGGGCAATATTTGGTCAATCAAAATGCCGATTTGAGCCAGCATCATAGTGCAGTAGCTAAAGCCCTATACAGAGAGAGCGAGATCCCACACAACCAACCACCATTCAGAGAAAGGCATGTTGGGGTATATGTGTGTCTGCCAAGTTCCTGACTGTAGAAAAAAGGATCGTGACACAACCAAATCCCACTGAAGGAGTGCTTTCTCTCTTTCTCTCTTTTTCTTGTATGCACATATGTACTCTCTGGGGAAAAAAACTCTTACTCTTTTTAAAATTTTTTTCCTGATGAACTGGTGATTATGGTATGAAATGTTTCTTTTTAACCCACCTACCTTCTAAAAGATGTTATCAATCCAAATATATAACACTGATCAATATTAAAATCACTTCACAGCCCCACATTAGTTATCATTTCCAGTGAACCTTTGAAGGTTCACCGGAAATCACTGACGACTGGTAGGTAAAGAAGAGAAAGGCATAAAAACTTCATTAAACACACACACACACATTACATATATATATATATACATATATATGTATATATACATATATATGTATATATATATATATATATACATATGTGTGTGTGTGTGTGTGTATGTATATATATAACATACACACACATGAGGGGCCAGTAGATGATGTGGTGGTTAAGGCATTGGATTCTCACATGGCCGACTGTGGTTCAAGTCCTGGAGGCTTGCTTTCTCACTTTTCCTCTCTCTTTCTCTCTCTCTTTTTCTCTCTCTCTTTCTGGTGAGTGCACATGCAACATATCAATTTGAAAAAAAAATAAACAAAAATTCTTAAGAAAATATGCATATTAATATGAGAGACTTAGAAAATATGAACTCAAAAAGGGGTCAGAAGGTTGACATGTAAATGCCTTTTTATAGAAAGAAGAAAATAATGATTGCAGGCAATTTTATTTTACTTAAAAGATTATTGTATTCAACTTTATTTATTTAATTGATTTATTTTCATTTGACCAGAGAGGGACAGAGTGAGAGAAAGGTAGAAAGTGAGAACGCAAGCTGCCAGATACAGGACTTAAGCCGGGGTTAGCCATGTGAGAGTCCAGCGCCCTACCTACCACACCACCTGCTGTCCCCTGGAGTGCGGGCAGTTTTAGAGTACCTGATTTTTAGGAAGGAAGACTGAGTCAAATTCTCAAAAATTGGTGAAAAAATGATCCTTTTTGGAAGATGGATGGGCCTGGAAATGGACAATAGCTTGTGTAAAGAATCTGTCCAGGGGACCAGCAGTTAGCGTAATGGCTATGTTGCTGGACTCCCACGTAGTCAACCGCGGTTCATGTCCGGGACTGGGTGGCTTAAAACTCACACCGGGCGTATGTGCGTGCGTGCCCAAGATTCCGAGAGGAGAATGGAGAAGAAGGGATTGCGGCATGGCCATCCCCCCTAGGGGGTGATTTCTCGCTTTCTGTCTCTCTGTCTCTGTCTGTCCAGCGAGCGCACGTGCCCTATAGCGAAAACCTCTCCAAAAAAAAAAAAAAAAAAAAAAAAAAAATCTGTCCAGGAATGTTGGCACTCCTTCACCTCCTCGATCTTCCTTTCTGGTATGAGAGTTTAGTTTATAAAACTTGAGGGAGGGGCTGAAGGCAACTGCCTTTCTCTTTGGCAGGTGCAGACTAAGCAGGTAAAGGAATATCAGAGTCAAGCCCCTCCTCGCACTTTGGGAGAAAAAGAATCAAAGATAATCCAATGACAGGGTGTAGGAGGAGGATCAAAGAGAAAGTTTGTTTCTGAGCTGTTCCTTTTATTCAGCATGTCAAAGTGCCTGTCATCGGGGTATCATTTCTGAGTCCCAACATCAATCATAGCCACATAACTCTTTTAATAAGAAATTTAAAAATATTTTTATCTAAATATCTAAAAATATTTTAGCATCTCATTATTTTGTTCTAACTTGTGAAGACTATCCTTCTAACACATGCTCACTTGTTTGTTAATATATATGTGTGTGTGTGTGTGTAAACATACATATATTTAAATGTATAGCTTCCTAATTTTGTTCATTAGTGGTTCTCAAAGTTTGGTCCCCCAGAGTAGCATCATCAACACCATCCAAGCATTTGTTAATAAAGCAAATTCTCAGACTTCCATCCCAGATCTACCAAATCAGAAATCCTGGAGGTGGGGCCCAACAACCCGTGTGTAACAACCCATGCAGGTGATCCTGATAGCTGTGCTGAGTGACAATCGGCGGTCGGAGGCATTTAGTGGTTGGGGACAATTCCAGTCTAGCAGTCTCACCTTATATTTGTAGGTTCTGAGATAATATTGGGATTTGAACATGAGAATATACATTTTCCAGAAAATCCAACTGTTTGTCTCATGTTGCAGTTTTGTTTTGGCTAACTCTGGGAATAACAGTTCTTTTATCAAGGCTTTTGGGCAGTCTTATATTTCCTATATATATAGAATGTCTGCCCTTTATTATCTTCATCTGAATAACCACCCTCATCTCCCGACTTTCCTCTGTTTGATTTCCCCAACCTACAAGCCTTTCTTCATTAGTTCTCGAATTTTATTTTTGTCCCCAAAGATGACATGAAATACAACTGATTACCCCTACTTAAAAATTTAAGCTCATTTATGTGTTATTTAAGATCTTCCACAGGAAATATAGTTTTGTCTCTACCCTTCATCGTTCTTGGTTGAATAGAGCTATGTAACCAAAAAAAAAAAAAAAACCAACATAGATTAGTAAAAGAAAAACACAGAGACAATTACAAACATGTATATCTCATGTACACATGTCTACATACCAGAAAAATGAATAAATTTCAGAGCGGTGCCTATGAATTCAGGCTCAATTATCATTGTCTGCTGAAACAAAGATGGATATTGAGAGAGCCATAATGAGCAGGTGACCAAGAAAAGAGTGAAAATACAGGATCAAATTTGTATGTAGATTTAAAACTATCTTCTCCATTGATGAGTGTCTACTGATGTAGTTATTCTTCTTTCCTGGTACAGAGAAAGAGACAGCCTCACAAATTGAGAGTTCCTTTATGAATGTAAGTTTGTTTGACAAAAGGGTAACTTCTCTATTTTCAGAGCTTCCCCTGTGCCTGCAGTTTCTCAAAATAACCAGCTCAAAATAATCCTAACGCCAAATAGGCATATTTCTGGTGGCATAGTCTGGTCTCCTGCAGTCATATTTTAGGGCGGTATATTCTGGTCTCCTACAGATCTCATCTGCCACTACCCACTCATTCAGGCTCCATTTTTAGCCTTCTTAACTACTTTTGCTTCTTCATATAAGTCATTTTCTTTCAGGAATCCATGTTTTAATACTGTTGATCTGACATATTTTTTCTGAACTCTTAGGAAGTAGAAAAATCCTATTCTTCTTCAGTTCAAATATCACCCAATTTATGAAGGTTTCCTTATTCCTTTGGTATAATTATTTGAATGTTACTTTGTTTATACATCAATATGAATTTCTCCTACTGTCTTGCAGATGATTGAGTACCTTCTTTCTACCACTTGATGTGAACATAAGGGGCAGGTATTCACTTTTGAAAATAGCAAGCAATTTGTAGGTATTCTTTAAGTGGCAAATACTTAAATGAATCATAAAAATTCAAAATTCTCGGGATGTATAGGAGATTATATAGACCTTTAACATTTAGATTTTGGACAAATTTAGAATTACTGAAAATAAGGAAGAGAATAAACTATTAATCCAGTAAGAAATAGAATTGACACGGTAAACACATTCGGGAATAAGATAGCTTATGTAAAACAATTTATACTAAAATTCTTCTAAAAATTGCTAAAAAAATAATTTGACAACTCAATGTAAACTTAATGATTTATTTTGTTTTGTTTGTTGTTCTTATGTCCTTGGAAACAAACCAAAAATATAAAAATTTTTGGCCTTGCTTTACTGGCTAAAAAGCTAAGTTGGGATAAGTAACCTGGTCATAAAATAGAGATGATTATAGAGAATCTTCCAGTGGCATAGTGGTTAAGGCGCTCTCATATGTCTGACTACAGTTCAAGTCCCAGACCTGGCGGCTTTCCTTCTCTTTCTCTCTCTCTCTCTCTCTTTCCCTCTCTTTCTCTCTCTCACTCTCTCTGGTAAAATTGAAAATAAATGAATAAAAAAGTAAAATTAAATTAATAATTCTTTTAAAAAATAGAGATGATTATAATGGAAAAGTATTGTACTGTTGGAAACGGGTTATTATAAGTTTTGTTGGTTTTTACAACCCTCTATTTTCTAAAAGAGACCTGATTAGTTGTACAATGTTTTAAATAAAGGAATGATTTTGGTATTCTACCTAAACTAATCCTATTACCTTCCCGTTGTTTTGTGTATTCAGCTTTTATAACTTCACTATGTAATTTAAGGGAGATTAGTTATGCTTTACCATGAAAAAAAAATATCTATTTCATTACTCCCCGCCACCACATTATGTAAATTACTAATCCCTAAGGGCTCATTAAATCTTGGTCTTTCATCGAAGACCATAAAATCTGCCTCCTGTATTACCCAGCTATCTTGGACAATGGTAGCCTTACACTAGAACTTGAAGCAGTTTAATACTGAGGAAGTTTTGCCCCATCAAGCAATCCTTGAAATGCCTCTTAGACAATATCTTCACAGGAAATACCTGCACTGAACTCAAGACAGAGAGATTTCATCAGTTGAAATACCTGACAGATTTCAACTGTACACCTTCCACTATGAACTGAATTGTGTCCCACTCAAATTCCTGCGTAGGATCCCCAAACCTTGTATTGTATTTGGTGATAGGGCTTATAAGCAGGTAATTATAAGGTTAAGTTACGTAACAAGGTAGATCTCTGATTCGATAGGATTAGCATCCTGCTACAAAGAGATGCCAGAGAGTTTACTTGCTCTTTTTTCATGAGAACACACTGAGGAATGGCCCTGTGAGGATAAAATGAGAATGTGGCCGTCTGTAAGCCAGGAAGAGAGCCCTTACCAGAAACCAAACTTGCAAGACCTCATCTTGGGATTTCTAGCTTCCAGAATAACAAAAATATATTTCTCTTGTTAAAACCATTCAGTCCCAGGACTAGGAGTTAGAGTAATGGCTATGTCGCTGAACTCCCATGTAGTCCACCGTGATTTGAGTCCCAGACCCAGTGACTTAAACTCACGCTGGGTGTGTGTGTATGCATGCCCAAGATCCTAAGAGGAGAATGGAGGAGAAACGAATGCGGCGTGGCCGTCCCACCTGGTGGGGGAAGGGGATTTCTCGCTTTTTATCTCTCTGTCTCTCTCTGTCTTTCTGGTGAGCGCACGTGCCCTATAGCAAAAAACCTTCTAAAGGAAAAAAAAAAAAAGCCATCCAGTCTTTGATATGCAATGGGGGGTTAAGCAGACTAGTAAATCTTTCCCCTGAGCACTATTCAAAGAGAATTAACCCAATAATTAATATTTTAATGTCAAACAAGACCCTCATATCTCAGACTTACAAAAGTTAAGCAGTTTTGAAGAGCATAGGGGCTACTGTTCATTTTCTTTTAGAAAAAGGAAAGAACTATGCAAATCCCATTCCTTCAATGATTACACAAACTTGTACAAGAATGAAATCTAGTACCTTTTAAGAAGTACAAATATGAATTTACATAATGTATTTGTTCATTCAATATATTAGTATTCATTAGTTATTTATTTAAATTATTCACTGAGGGTCTTCTATGTGTCCAAGATATATATGTGATCAGCAAGAATACATTTTCTGTAAAAGGTCATTCAGGCCAAGAAATGTTACATATTGGATGATGTAGAAAAATTCTCTGGGTATCTAAGTTTTGTACTTGTTTCTCTTACCAAAAATAACTTAGACATGTGGATCATCCCCAACATTACAGAAAAAAAATTAATTTGTTTGGACTATCATCTCTGTCTGAGACATCAATTCCTTTCCTTTGACTATCATCTCTACCTGAAACATCAAAACCAAAATATAGTTATTTTGAGGTTATTAGATACTGATATCAAGTACTTGTGCAAAAATATTGCAGTTTTAGAACCTTCACCTTCCTTGACTAATTCATTTTAGTTTAGGTTTTGTGTTTTTTTTTTTTTTTTTTTCTTTTTCCCAAATTGCTTTAAGTATTCACAATGTATACAAGTAGAAAACTTAAGAGGTACAGATTGTGGAAAACTTAAGAAACACAGATAAAATGAGAAGAAAGTTAAAAATCTTCTGTGAATTTTTCAAATTGAAGTTTAATCAGCTATTCCAAAAACCGTTAATTCAATGGCCAATGAATACCTTTCCCCCAAAATACTTTTCTAGTTCCTTAGCACAGACCTTTACAATCTTATGTCTGTCTTGATGCTTTTGATTACTGCCCTAGTCTCTGTGAAGTATTTGTAATTCCAGGACTATGTCAGGATACTTCCTATTCTGAGCCTTGAACACCAGCAGTCTCCCTGCCTCTTTCTTTGAGAAATTATTATTATGAGCCTTTTTGTACAAGACAGAACGTAGAAAGGAGAAGTGAATAGCAGCCATTACACAGCAGAGCTGAGCTCAATCTCACATTGACGTCTTTCTATGAAGAGTTATTGAACCATTCTTTCCACTGTTCTTCCTTCCCCTGGTAAAGACATCTCTAGCCTCCCCACATGGGCTAAGACGATTTTCTTTGTGTTCCAGTAAGCTTTTTGCACACAAACTTAACACCTTCACTTGCTTTCTTGGAATGTTATGACCATTTGATTTTAACCTACTTGAGGGTAAGCTCTATCTTCTTCATTGTGAGATCTAGAATAGCTCCAAGAAAGGCATTCGTTATGTCATCTTCTGTTTTTATTTTCCATATTTTAGTTACTCTCTGAAAATTATGCCATTTTGTGTTCATTTACTTATTTATTGTCTGTCCCACCCCTCTAGGTTATACAGGCACTGTGACCCCTGAAGTCTTGCTCACTTGCATACCATCATTTCCCCAGCACTCACAAGCATCTTGGACAAAAGAAGACACTCAGTGAATAATTTAAATGAATATCTAATGAGCACTAGTATATTAAGTAAACAAATGTACTACACAAATTTATATTTGTAGTTCTTACTAAGACACCAGATTTCATTCTCCTGTTACATTCAGGTAAATTGATGAAGACATGGGATTTGCATGGTGGTGCAAAAACAATGCACACTCGGAAGAAACTGTGCATCACATTGTGATTTTTTATCTTTCCTGGGCCAACCATATGCTGTATAATGCTCTCTTACAGTGATGGAATGCGACAGTGTGCCACAGCTCCCAGTCAGCCACGTGATCACATGGCAACCAACCAATTCTATGGCCAGTGGGCACCTGCTCTTGCCAGAGAGACAGAGAGACAGGGAGAGGAGAATCCAATCCCTTCTCCTCACTCTCTCTTTTTTGTGTGTGATTTTGGGCATGCTTGCACACGCATCTGATGTGTTTTACAAGCCACCAGGTCTTGAACTGGAACCTGAAATTGGCATGTGAGATCTGGCTACCTTAACCACTATGCCACAGAGCTGATCTCAGTCAATTCCTTTTAAACAATAAATCTCCTTATGTGTGTAAAGGATGTATACATATCCTATTTTCCTGAAGAACCCTAACAGAGAGGATTTCCAGGGTGCTGCTATAGTTAATTATTCTGAATTCAGAGAGTTGCACACTCAACTATAGCAAAATATTCAGACAAACTTAGGGTAGATTCAAATAATAGGAATCATTTTTATCAGCCTTTCAGGAATTTCCAATTCAGGGCAAATGGCTTCTCACTGATGTTAATAAGCATCTAAATTTTTAAAATCATTAAAAAGAGCATGGAACATCCCACCATCATTGTCCAATTACAAATGTCATTTCAGGGGTTATCTATTGTCTGTTTGCCCAAAGTAAGTTTACCACAGGTCAGAAAGGCAAGCAGAAGCTAACCCATTCCCTCAATCCCCCCACCTTCCTGAGACTATGTGTCAAGCTTATCTTCACATGCATTCTAGTAGAATGGAACCCTAGAATAAATGAAACTGTATTTGGTAGTTGTAATATAGAGCATGTCCTGATCTGGACAAAAGCTATAGCTCCAGAAACTTCCAAGTTATCGTATAACAAAAAAAGTGAAGTCTTATGTAACTGGGATTAGATCTGTGCAATATACTAAGGGACAAATCATTTATAGAGTTTTGTGTATGACTCTCTTTGAAAAGTGTTTTAAAGTCATTTTTAGAGCCTCACACTTAGGAAAAAGTGAAGCACTGAAACTCCTGTGGGAACCTTCCAGCTCCTGGAAGATATTGAATTTACTGCTTTAAAAAATAGAATTGCATGACAATATTGCTTATATAGAATTCTAGAAGATCATCATGTACATCCTAAAATAGCAGTGTGATACCTTTCCACCCAAATCACAAATTGCAACATATAATTTTGGCCTTTTCAAAAGGATAAAATACTAATTACTGGATTTTGTTTTTAAGATGGTAAACTAACAAATAATGATGCTTAATCTGCATGGGCATTATACTCACCCATCCCACTCTCATCCAACTCCTGTTTCCAACTATCTTGAGAATATAAATATACTAATGAGAAGCAATAATAAGAATTGAAGAAGGTTTATATATTTATCTATTGCCAAATATAAAGATAATATTTTAATGCATTAACAGTTTCTTATATTAGGAACTGGATCCAAAGACAGTAAACAAATTATGCTTCTGGTATAACTGGCTTTTTATATTCAAAAAACTTCCTGCCTTTTGCTGACACTATTATCAATAATAAAAGTAAAGCAATCCACCCCCATTCCATATGCCTATTATTTCTTTGATACCTTTAGAACTATTAACACATTTGGTAGTTCTCTGGTATTTCTGAAATGTAAACTCTGCTGCTATTCATCTAAAACTAACTGGAACTTTCTTCACAAAAAGTCCCTTTAACAGTTGGTTCAATAAGTAGTCAGTCAAAACCTACCATGCTGAATATTTTTCACAACCACTTTGTCCCTCTCTCAACCTGGTCATTTACCAGAAAACCTGGGACAGCTAAATCAAGCTTTCGAGTACTGGGTCATTTCCAATTCTATCTACTAAACATCAGTCAAAGCTTTAAACACTTACAAATAGTGCCATGTCCTGATTAATCATTTGTGAATTTGAAGGCAAAGTGTTACATTTCATGGTGGAGGAAACCAAAATAATCAGATGGTTTGCATACTTTGTTTTAGTTTAGTTTTGTTTTGTTTTGTTTTTTCTTTTATTCTGGCCCAGAGTAGGTGGATATAAACAAGACAGGCACTCACAGTTCTAGAGAGATGCTCTTACTCTTAAGCCTATATGCAGCACATACATGATGCACAGAGAAGTAGAATCTTGAAAGCAGTTTTAAAGGAGCTGAGATAAAATAAAAGCGGGAATTCACCCTCTGAAATGTTTTAGACACGCATTAAATGTGATTGGCAATGACCAGCATTTGGTATACAACAGAAAACTCATTCTGTTGGGTATTACATCAAAGTTATTTGAAATCAAATGCTAATAGCACTTCTGAGCTATTATGGCTTTCTTACAAGAAACTTACTATTTGCAATTTCTTAAAAACATATTTTTTTTTAGAATTATTTTATTTACCTTTATTCATTACCATTATTTTTTAACTTGACTAGTAAGTGACAGAGAGAGGGAAAGTGAGAAAGTAAACCACCAGGTTAAGAAGCTCGAACCATGGTCAGCCATGTGGGAGTTCAATACCTTAACCACCATGCCACCTCCCAGTCAAGAGCAATCATTTTCCAAACTTTTTCAGTTCAATATGAAAATATTACTCTGAATTCTCTTTATTGGTTTATGTTGTTTTCGCCCACCTGGCATCCTCTTCCGGAGAGTCATGTTCCTGGGAGTCTCAATTACAGCCTCATTCCTCCCTCCTCAGCACAGGTAAGGCCCAGTCTTTGCATTTCAGACTATCCCACTCATCTGACAACGGCAACTCATTGCAGAAGTAAGCTCAAGAACCAAGCAGGGCCTGGGGGCTTTACCTGGACAGAAATGTGGACACAGAGAAAAAAGAAACTTTCTCTCTGTTGGATTGTTATGTCTGGGCTTGCAGCAATTAAGTTCTGAACCACCTGGAGAGGTAGGATCTAGGGAAAATGAGAGAGAAGCACAGGCAAGCAGAAACAAGCGCTGGTCAGAAGCCCTGTCAGACTAAAGTACAGTCTGAACTTACACGCACGGACCTTTGAAAAGTAGTCTTTCTTTGTGGACTGAAAACGTTAGTGATGACAAGTTTATTTTCAGAGCCAATGCACTACTCCTTTTAACAAGCTCTTATTGTTCTTCCATATTAGCAATTAAATATCACCTTCCTATAGCTTGCACCTTTCACCCACATCTTGAGCAGCTCTCCAGATTCATGGAATGAGCCTCTTCTATCTCCTGTATGACAGCCTTTTACATATTTAAAGATATCCTGTATTCCCTGAGCCTCGTTTTTCCCAAGATAAAACATCACTTAGTTTCGCTAAGAGAGACAAAGCTGGCTGGGATTGAACATGAATCTGATCCAGCCTGACAAATCTCTTGTTCCTAGGAGGATTCCTTGCCAGGTCGAGGGTAATAACTAAGTAGCTTGCGTGATCTCAGAGGCAGCCTGAGTATGCAAGTGTGGCATGAGAAAAGTAGCACACTTCAAACAAAGAACATTATCTTATAGAGATAAAATCATCCAAAATGGCCTCAGGAGCAGGATTATCTTAACTTTTTTCTTTACAGAGTAGGTAGAATAAAATAACTAAGCAAAGATTTAAAAGTTCAACAAAGTTCTTTCAGTGCCTAGGAAAGGTTGGAAGGAATCGGTGAGAAAAAATTATGCAGCAGCAAACTGGAAACGGAAACATGAAGCACAAATTTGAGAAACAGTGGGATTTTAGAATTTTTAAGTTAATCAACCAGTTGGCAGAAAAATTCAGCTTGTTCTACAGAGTGAGGATACAAAAAAGAAATGAGAACAAATCAAGAATATCAATATCTGAAGATCAGTTGAAATGAGAAAATGCCATTTCTACTGGAATTTTTTTTTTTTTTTTTTGGAGAGGTTTTTGCTATAGGGCGCATGTGCTCGCCAGACAGACAGAGAGACAGAGAGACAGAAAGCGAGAAATCACCCCCAGGAGGGGATGGCCACACTGCAATCCCTTCTCCTCCATTCTCCTCTCAGGATCTTGGGCATGCATGCACATGCACCCGGCATGAGTTTTAAGCCACCGGGTTCAGGAAGCGAACCGCGGTTGACTACGTGGGAGTCCAGCGACATAGCCATTACGCTAACTGCTGGTCCCATTTCTACTGGAATTTTTAAAAATACTATTTATTTCATTTTATTTATTATTATGATTATTTATTTATTTATTTATTTTTGGAGAGATTTTTGCTATAGGGCGTGTGCACTCTCCAGAAAGACAGAGAGACAGAAAGCGAGAAATCATCCCCCAGGGGGTATGGCCACACCACAATGCCTTCTCCTCTATTCTCCTTTCAGGATCTTGGTCATGCACACGTGCCCAGCGTGAGTTCAAACCACCAGGTTCGGGACTCGAACCACTGTCGACCACATGGGAATCCAGTGACATAGCCATTATACTAACTGCTGGTCCCATGATGATTATTTTTTAATTGGCTGTAGGAGACATCTACTAACCAGAGAGAGAAGGAAAGTGAGAAACCACACTCCCAGGTCCAGGTCTAGAACCACACGTGTATATGGAGTCCAGTACCTTAAATACCATGCCACCTGCTGGGCCCTCTACTGGATTGAGATAAAGAACAAGTGTACTTGGTTATGGGTAGAAAGTGGGGATACGTTCTATTTGTAGGACACAGTTCTAAATGTCAATTACATGTACCAGTTCTGAATGATACAAGGACAATTCTGTGATTTCTCACAGTCAAAAACAGTGTTTTTTTGATTTTTAAAAAATTTTGTCACAGAATGCTTGTGCTCACAGGAGAGAAATAGACAGAGGGAAAGAGAGAGAGAAAGTAACAAAGCACTCCCCATGGAAAATGGTCACACCACAATCCCTTCTCCTCCGTCTTCCCCTCCTTTGGGGATCTGGGCACACATGCACACACAGTTGGCACATTTCTCTAGCCGCCAGGTCTGGGACTTGAGCCAGTCCAGTCAGTCATGTGGGATGCAGCTGCCAAACTACCATGTGGGCAGCTGGTCTGAAATAATGTCTTTTCAAACATAAGAGGGCCAGCTGTGGCCTGGTGGTTAAAGTGGCTAGATCCCATAATGGTCGACAGCATCATTTGAGTCCTGGACCCAGCAGCTCGAGAAACACACAAGGCACATGTGTGTGCCTGCCCAGAATCCCAAAAGGAGGGAGAGAGGGAGAAGTGGTTATGGAATGATTGTTCCCCATGGGAGTACTTTCTCCCTCTTTCTCTCTCTCTCTGATGATTATATACGCCCTCTGGCAAAAATTAATAATTCAATAAATATGATAGTTAATAAGAATTTCTAAGATGAGTTTTAGAGAGAATATAATTAAGTTCACTTTAATAATTAGGCTTAAGTTCAAAAGAGGCACATTAAAAAAAATTCGTAGAAATTCTTGCTAAACATCTGAAAAGTAATGGCTGCAGTTTAGCTCCGTAAAGAAAAGTCTGTGTGGTAAATATCAAGATAAACTTGATTCAGTGCTATTGCAGCATTTTTCTTGGAGCCAGGTAGGTGATAATTTCTACACTGTCCCAAAGGACATCTGGATAATCTTTGTCTCTGATTTATGCATGCTCACATTCCAAGGTTTTCTCTAGATTTCAAGGCAGGCATGTCCTCTTTGGCCTGGTTTATACAGTGAACCCCTAACAGTCATTTGCTCAGCAGTAAAAATTTTTTTTCGATGTGGTGGAAGAGTGTACAACAGAGGAGTTACAGCCCCTGCTTTGAAGTCAGAAAAATACCGGTTCAACTCTGAGCTCCCTGACTCACTCGACCTTCTGAGCCTGTTTCCATATGTACAAAACCAAAGTTATAATGTCTGCCTTATATTAATAGGTTTGTTATGAGGCTTTGATTATTTTTCCAAAACTCTAAGTTATGTTGTAAGTACTAAACTAGTAGAAACTTCTTTTATAAGTGTAAGTACTGAAGATGAAAGCTATTTGCAGAGAAATAAATTATAATTACTAAAGTTAAGTGGAGACAGATGATAAATGGAACATAAAGTATACTAGCATTCTAAATAATGGGCCAACGTCAGGGTACCTTTTGCTTTGGTAGCAATTTAAAAATATTTTTCCTGGCAACATGGTTTTCCTTGGGAATACATAGTTGAATAGTATCAAGTGTCTTTCTCTTGAAAAGCTTATGGTTATGCAGATGGGCAAAAAATTGTTCAGTCAACTATTTCACTGCTAGATCTAAGCACAAGGTATTTCAGATCTGATGTATCTATGAAGAGTTTCTGAAGGACAAGAAGCAGAATGTAGTCTCAAGGAAGTACAGAAATTCACCAAAGAAGGCGGTGAAATGTGGGTGAGGAACTGTAAGGCCTTAGATAGTACTAACTTAATACACAGTTTTAGAGACAGTTTCCTTCAAACTGCAGAAGTACATGACATTCCCATTTTACCAGGTTTTCAGGGCAGAGAAAAAGAAAGCATTTCAATACAATTACTAAAATCAATATATGAGATTATTTATAATCAAATATATTGTAACAATTCCACTATAATAAAGAATGCCCACTGTTACTTCATTTTCTTTTGTTTTGTTTTTAGCCAGTCTAGTAATACAATAATCCAGAAAACTGAAATAATATCTATGGCTAATAGCAAGGAAAATTAAAACTATTGAGTCATTGGGAAAATCATGGCATATTTTTGCATAGAAAACCATAGAAAAACATGTCATGACTTTTCCAACAACCTAATACAATTACTTGTATATGACAATAATTGTTTCCTGGAAAAGTCCAAGAGGATCAAACTATTGGGACAAAGATGTAAATTTGGTATTAACTACATAAATGGGAAAGGTACAAAGCTTACTAGGTGTCCTCCACTATGAACAATTGATCAGTTAATGTAATATGGGGGGAAATCAATTCATCAGGAGCAACCACAGAAATGTTTAGAAGAACTCTTCTGAACTGAACTAATCTGAATATTTTTGCAGAGAGATGCAAAAGATGACTTAAAACTGGAGAGACATATCAAGTCACAGATGGAAAAATTGAATATGATAAACCAACTTTTCTCATTTTAGATTTTATGCAAATGTAGTAAAAATCATAGTTGACTTTTTTGAAGTTGACAATATGAATTTATGACTCAGATAGGAAAGTAATTATTGAGAATCATAAAGAAACATTTCAGTATAACAACTAGTGTGTACTCAACTATCATCAATATATACATTTATAATACAACTAAAAATTTAAACACTTCAATATTGAAATAAAAATTCACAAATCTACCAAATAAAATATTATCAAAATAGACAACACATGAACTTATTGTATAACAAATCAAGAGGCAGATTTAGGAGGAAAACAAAGTATTATTTAAAAATGATATGCTCAAGTGTTGCTAACTCCTTTGATTAAAAGTGCTATCAACCATATACAAAATAAATGATAGACAAAATGTAATAAATGACACCAAACAAATTAGAACAAAACATGGAACCAGCCAGTGGCATGGTGGCTAATGTGACTGGATCCCACATGACTATGCAGTTCGAATCCCTGACCTGGTAGCTTGAAAATTACATCAGGTGTGTGTGTATGTGCATGTGTGTGTGTGGATGCCTAAAACTGAAAAGGAGAAATAGAGGACAAAGGATTGTGATGTGATCATCCTCCATGGCAAATGCTTTCTTACTTTCACTCTATCTTTTTCAGGTAAGCACATATGTATTCTAGCAAAATTAAAAACAAACAAACAACAAACAAAAATAAAACAGAAGAATAAAGAAAAGAAAAATATGTAGAAATTTACCCAGTTTTAGGATGGATATGGTTATGTAAGGATATCAGAAGTCACAAAAGTTTTATACTTTACTCTATAAACAAAGTTAAGAGTATTGTACTTCAAAAAAGTATCATAAATGTAATTAGTTAAATATGGAATATTTTTAAAGAAATAAGGTAGGGGGTTAATAGCCTCAATATGAGTCAGTATGCTTGGAGAGATTACAAAATAAATCCAGAGGAATAGAAAAGAAATAATAGTTTATAGATTATGAAATTCAAATGTATGAGAAGTAATTCTGTGAATTGTTATCCTGATTCATAAAACATCTTACATAATATGAGAAATCATTTCTTTTGCCAACAAAAGAGAGAAAGGTAATTTTTTGTTTTTATTTCCAAAGAAAATAATAAAGACATTCATTCAACTCTACAAGTCTAGGAAGTACAAACTTCTGGGGAAAAAAACAAACAAACTCGTCAATATATACTGAAAGATGTAAAATATTTCAAGTTCTGGACCAAGTAATATTCTTTTTAGCAATTTTGATTAAGCTAATGAAAGTCTCGAGAAATATTGTTTGAAAACCATCATATCATTTAATAAATCAGCTTATTATTTAGACTTAGAAAACTATTGCAAAGATAGTACAGAGTTCTCATGTATTCTATATCCAATTTCATTATTATTAACATTGTAAATTGGCATCGTACCTTTGTCACAACAAATGAGTGAGTACCAATACATCATTATAATTATTATTATCATTAGGTTTTTGCCATAGTGTGTGTGTGCTCAACAGAGAGAGACAGCGAAAGGGAAAGGGAGAAATGTCCTCCCGGGGATATGGCCACAAAGCAATCTCTCCTTCTTCAGGCTCCAGCTGAGGTTCTGGGCATGCACACCCATGCACCCAGTGTGATTTTTAAGCTTCCTGGGTTCAGGACTCAAACTGTAGTAGGCCATGTGGGAGTCCAGCACCTTAACCACCACGCCACTTGCTGGCCCAAGGACAATACTTTTGAAAACAGAAATGTAGTAGCCTTAATTCTAGAAATTTAAAATTTGTCAATTCTGATATTATGTAAGAGAATTCACTATATAATAATTACAAGTAATTGAAAAAAATCAATTTCATGTCAGGAAAAAATAATCATGATTGAATAAGTGAAAAAAAATACTGTGTATACAACATGAAACTCATTTTTAGAAAGGAATATGCATCTATACAACAAAATATTATAGATGATGGTGTTTATAAGGTCAATTTAAATATCTCCCTTTTATGTTTCTGATTTTCCAAATTCTCTACAACAGGCACTTATTGCTTCTGAAAAATATAATTTTTTTTTTTTCTTTTTTTTTGGAGAGGTTTTTGCTATAGGGCGCGTGCGCTCGCCAGACAGACAGAGAGAGACAGAGAGATAGAAAGCAGGAAATCACCCCCCAGGGGGGATGGCCACGCCGCAATCCCTTCTCCTCCATTCTTCTCTCGGGATCTTGGGCACGCACGCACACGCGCCAGGCGTGAGTTTAAGCCGCCGGGTCCGGGACTCGAACCGCGGTCGACTACGTGGGAGTCCAGCGACATAGCCATTATGCTAACTGCTGGTCCCTGAAAAATATAATTTTAAGAAGCTAAATTAAGACAGTTTTTCCACTAAAGGAATATGTTTGCCAGGTGGCCGCAACATATTTGTGTTGGCTGGACAATTTATTCACTCATCAGGGTAGGCCGAAAGTCCCAAAGCATAGTTTTTTTTTTGTTTCCTTTACACTCCCTTAATAAATGACCCCTTGACACACACATACCCAGCTGCACACACAGACAAACATATTCTTCCTTTAGATTTGTTAATAGCATAGAAATACAACTTTAGAAATATTAATGTGTAAATATTTCTTGAGTCTTGATTGGGTTATACAGCATTTTTTAAAAAAGGTTTTTACCATATGGTGTGTTCACTTGTAGGAGAGATACAGAGAGAAGAGAGACAGTGACAGTGATAGGGAAAGTGAGAAATCGCCCCCTCTCTTTCATTTTCCTAGGATTTGGGGCACATACACACACGCACCTGGTGTGATTTTCAAGCCACCATGTCCAGGACTTGAACTGTGGTTGACCATGTGGGAATCTAGTGCCTTCATCACTAACCCACCTGCTGACCTCCGATTATACAGCTTTTGTTAATCACTCCCATTTATAGACCTATTAAATAAGAGATCTTGTCTATTAAAAACTTAAAAATAAAAAACTCACGAAATTAGTATATTGTCACATTCTAGAACACCCTTTGCTATCAAAGTTCAATGAAACTTTCTAGTTTGAGAGAGCTGTCCATCTCCATCTTTGTATACTGGTATCTGTAATCCAGTATTATTTCCCTAACACTAATATCTTGCTAGATTACAGCATGATATCACAAATAGGATGTCAATTTTGATACAATCACTGAACTTATTCAGATTTCCTACTGCGCTAGTTCACCGGTGTGTGTGAGTGTGTGTGTATGTGCCTAGTTCAAATGCCATTTTATCACATGTGTAGGTTCATTATCTTTCACCAGCATCAAGACACAAACAATCCCATCACCAAAAGGACTCCTCATGTGGCCCTTTTATCGTCAGAATCACCTGCCTTTTGACCTCCATGCCACATCTCTAACTCCTGGAAACCGCTAATCAGTTCTCCATTTCTGTCATTCTGTCATTTCATGACAATTGAATAGATTCATATAGTCTGTGGCCTTTAGCTTCTCCCTTATTCCACATATCTAAATTGGTCTTTCTTGTTGCTTAGTAGTCCATGGATGGATGAAACACTGTTGTTTAAATAGTCACCCACTGAAAAATATCTGGGCTGCTTCTGTGGTTCTCAGTTTTTAGCTATGACAAGTAATGATGCTAAAAACATTTCACACAGGTTTTACTGTGAACATCATTTTCTCTCTCTCTCTCTCTTTTTTTTTTTTAATTTCTCCGGGATACATGCCCAAGAATTTTTGTTGCATGTTTAGTTTATAAGGATCTGCCAGAATGTTTTCCTTTAACTGATCCTATCTTCCTACATGTCCTATTGAGAAAGACAGAAAAATAATAACAGTAGTGAAAATACTTGCCACAGATTGCCAGAATAAATAGAGAAATATAGATAAATATCTTCAATGTAAATTTTATTGAAGCATACTATACAATTTGAAATGTATGTGATCACAAGTATAGTTTAATGGTTATTCACACAGGGAACATATCCCATATGATCAGCACTAGAGTAGGCAACAGAACATTATGGGGCCCACAGGGGACTGCTCAGGCACCTGCTGGGTCTACCCATTCCCTGCATGCATGGGGCACCCTCACTTCTGGAGTCTAATGCCATAGAGGGTTTTTTATTTTTGGCTATTTTTTGAACTTTATATATATGGATCCATAATAGTATGTACTCTTACATCTGTATTTTGTTTGTTTGTTTAACACTGTGGTTATGTGGCATAGCTCTTTCACTCTCTCAGTTTGTAGTGCTCCATTGGATGAATCTTCTACAATTACGCCCTTCTACTGTTAATTACATGTATGGTTTTCAGTTTTCATCGATTACAAATAGTACTGCTCTTATGATTAATTATGCTTGCGTGCATCATTTTGTGAACGGATACCCTCGTTTCTTCTGAGTATACCCCTATGAGAATTGCTGGTTCAGGTAGCAGGCACAGATGCCACTTTAGAAGATGTAGCCCAATAGTTTTCCAAAGCCGTTCTGCCAATTTACGCTCACACTGACAGTGTATGAGACCCCTATAGTCAAATACGTGTCTCCCTTCTTTTTATAACAAGGAAACAGATTAAAAGTGCTAAAGAGAAGAGTTCTTAATCTGAACCTAGGTTATCTAACTTATGTGCTATTCTTTTTCTATTACACCATAGTGCCAGGCACTTGATTTCAATAAATATATCCAACTCATCTCCCACTTTTTTAATAAATGGAAATCTTATACATTCTGTTTGCAAAAATTCGAACCTGTACTTTAAGTTAATTTAAATCTGACATGTATTTTTCTCTTAAAACTATGAAAATAAGCAATAAAAGTTTATATCTTTTGTACTCTAGATCTACATATAATTGTATCACTGTTCATAAATTTTCCTTATATCTACTATTACATTATACATTTTTGTTGTTTTTATTATACACTTTTATTTATATATTTATACCTATATCTATAGGTAACAATTGCCTGCTTAAAATAAACTCAGACTGAGAATCAGAATGAGATTACTTGACCAGGATTTAATTAAACTACTTACAAGGTGTGGTTCTCCCACACGTATTTGGCAACAAGAAATATGTGGATAAGAAAGAGAACCAAGGGGTGAATAGATAATGGGACATCGTTAGTCTTAATTAGGTGCCTTTGCTGTTTCTGCTTTTCTAAAGGGGAGCACAGATGGAAAAGTAATTAATGCCTAAACTAATTTTTGACCCTATTTGCCAGTGGTACCTGATAAATAAAACAGATTGTAGGAAATAGTCAGCAGGTTAAAGCCAGGTGAGGCTGATAGGGTGAGATGAAGAACTCCTTGTGGTTAGATTGGCAGAGAATCAGGACACAACTTTTGCATTTCCTGGCATATCAGTTTAGCAAGGGTGTGACAAAAAGGAAGGTAAAACTTAGGGTTTTTACATTTTTATTTCTTTATTTTTTTCTTTGATTAAAAAATGTAACCAAGGACATTCTATACTACATCAGGAGGTATTTTGGCAACAGATTTGATTTGGCGCAATTATTTGTGCCAACATTTAATTTTTAAAATAACTGATGTAAACTACTAACTTAAAAGCAGCTGCTGAATTTTTACAGGATAGCAAATATTCTACATAAAAGTCAATTTAAAAAAAAAAAACTAAAAAAATTATTTATGTGTTTACTTTATGGCCAGAATGTGTATCCTCATGTACACACAAGGAAATATCTGTCCACAGAGGTATGGTCATGCTACAATTCTTCTTCCTCTATTTCTCCATTATGACAAGATCTGGGGCACATACACAAATGTGTTCAACATTTTTCAAGCCATCAGAGCCAAGATTTGAATGATCACCCATGTAGGATCTAGCTCCCTGAATTGCTGCACTAGGGAATCAGATCTAAAATGGTCTTTTTTTTTTTTTTTTTTTTTGAGAGAGATTTTTGCTTTAGGGTGCATGGGCATGCTGGAGAGACAGAGAAAGGCACAGAGACAGGAACCAAGAAATCACCCTCCTCCAGAGGGAATGGCCATGCTGCAATCCCTTCTCCTCCATTCTCCTCTCAGGATTTTGAGCATGCATGCTCATATGCTCAGTATGAGTGTCAAGCCACCAGGTCCAGGACTTGAAGTGCTGTCGACCACGAGGGAGTCCGGCAACTTAACCATTATGCCACCTGCTGGCCCTAAAATGAAATTTTAATGCTATACCTTCCCTTTGGAAACGTTTAGTCTCAATACATTTCAATCAGAAAAAGATATTTGTTACATGGCTACTCCATACTAAGCAGTGTACAAAAGCTGTGAATGGGGCTCACACACTTCACTAAGTAAAGCTGAAGATCAGGAAAGAGGAAAGATGTAAAAGTCCAGGGGTGGGGCCAATGTCATCTATCCCAGACTGCCTTCCTCTCACGTTGAATGCAGAGAGTTGTGTTGCTGGGCCTTTCCTCAGGTTTACATGAGACAAGTTTAGAAATAGAGTGGAAAATGACAAGGTAACACACTGAACGATACAGGTTTTTAAGAGATGAGTTCAAGTAAATAAAAGTGTTAGTGACAGCAGGATTATAGACATTTTTCAATCAGTCTTCCACCTCATTTCTCATTTTAGAGATTCCTAGCAATATTAAATTAGTTTACTGCGTATTTAATACATGGAAGCACATCGATGTCCAGGCCAATTGCTGTTCCACTGACAAAAGGTATCACTAGTAGGGTGAATGAGTTTATAAAGGGTAAATAAAGATATTCTCTCACCGAAAAGGATGTGGAAATCATTTCCCCTTCTCTTCCATGTTTAATGTAGTCCAACCCATTTCTCCCTCCATCCCTCTATTCTTTTTCTCTTCCACATGCTTCCTTTTCTCTCTTTCTCCCTCTCTCTCTTCTGTTCGTTCGTCCCTCTCCTCTCTCTCTCTTTCGCTCCCTTTCTTCTTCTCCTCCCTCCTTCCTTCTCCTTATTGCCAGCGCCCTGGCCAAAATCCTGAGAGAAGAATGAAGGAGAAGAGACTGTGTTGTGGTCATCCCCTCTGCAGCGTGATTTATCTCTCTCTCTCTCTCTGTCTCTCCAGCAAGTGTATGTGCCCTGTAGCAAACAAACAAACCAAAAAGAGTAATATCAGAAGCAAAAGACATAGGACAAAGAGGACAAAGGACATGCTGTGATATTTTTAGCTTTATGCAGAGCTGACTTCTATAAATCTCCTAAAGCTGCTTGGTGACATATTTTGAGAAAAACCTATAGAATATAGTAATGTGGTGAAGTTACTTTTTCACCGTGACTGTAAGGCATTTTTGCACATTTTTTAGAAAAAGAAAATATTTGTTACACCAGATTCTTTGGTTCATTGTAGGACTCCTTGCATCCCTGACCCTTGTCCCTAAATGCCAACGACACCCTCAACCCTTGTGACAACAGGAGAAAGCTCTACCAATTTCCAAACATCATTTAGCAGGGTGACAGTACACCTTACTGAGAATCACTGGTGCTTTAGAAATAAATATTTGTGTTCAGGTTTTAGCACCTAATGACAAGGCATTTTACAAAACAGTTTTTCTTCAACCGTAAGAACAAGGAGCATCTTCTTCATACAATTCTTACGGAGTTAAATGTGACAATATATACAAAAGAATTTTTTGGTGTTGTTTTCAGAGTTATTACAACTCTAATTTTCATTTACCTAAACTTTGGATATAACCTTACATTGTTATTATCTGTTTTTTTCATAAATTAAATGATACTGAACAAAGAGTGATATTCAATTTTTTTCTGGAGACTTTTCTTAAAGAATTATTTTATTTATTATTATTATTATTTTTTTTTAATAATTTGACTAGAGAGAGACACAGAGAGAGAAAAAGAGAGGGAAAGTGACAAAGCAAGCCACCATGTCCAGGACTCAAACTGCAGTCAGCCACATGGGAGTTCAATGCCTTAACTATCATGCCACTTGCTGGCCCCTCTTCTGGAGAACTTCTATGCAAGGAATCTCTAATGTTATCTAGAATCAACTGAGTTAAATGGTTCTGCCTGTGTCCCTCAGAGATGAGCTCAGAGTTCCCCCAAAATGGAATAGACCAACTTGAACCAGAGATGTACACCTCCATCTTCCTCAGCTCTGCTTTTAACAGTCCTAGGCCAGACCTGTGTCCTGATAGTGAGGAGCACTGGATCCCACAGGGCTGATCACGTAGTTTGAGTCCCAACCCCAGTGATTTCAGAAATATGCCGGTGTATGTGCATGTATGCCCCAAATCTCAGCTGGAAGGATAAATGGAGGAGAAGGAATTGGGGCGTGACCACACCCATTGGAGGGTGCTTTGTCTCTTGCTCTCTCTGTTTCTGTCTCTCTTTGGTGAGAGCATGTGCCTTCTGGCAAATAAAGAAGCAAGAAAGGAACATAGTAGTCCTGCTCCTACGTTTTCACATTGTGGATTCAACTTTGAATAAAAGTTTTCATAGTTAAGTTCTGACAAATATATTATGGAGAATATTTTGATACAGATATTTGCTGATTATGGTACAGGCTAATTAAAAAATTAAATCCCAGTATAATTTTGTTTTCTTCTGTATAGCCAAGTCCCCTGTAATCTCAAGACTAAAAGCAATCATACTGAAATTTGGCCTATTTTTGAACGTGGGAATATGCTTCTATAAAAGAGCATACACTCGTATACCTTACTACATAGGTATTGTGTCTTGCTACATTTGTGTTTACCCTATTTCATCCATTTTGATAATTATTTAGTATATAATTTTCCAGATTTCTTTTGTTGTAGCTATTTTATCTGCCTTAGCTACTTCATTGCACATGACATTTCCATGACACAATTCTTCATTTCATATGCTAATTGATAAATTAAAGGGATGTAAATTGAAGGAATAAAAAGACCAGCCAAAGAAGCACTTCTTGAATCATCTAATTATTGGATAAAGAAAAATGTTTACATATAATAAATTAAAATTATAGCTATTTACCAGTTAATTTATATTACTAATAGAAACCTATATGTGTTAGACATTTTATATTTTTACAGTAACTTTACCTATATGATTTATTTCAATCTTCAAAACTGCTCCAAGTGATTTGTAGAGTAATCATTGCTACATTCATCTTGCAAATGAAGAAAGTGAAATTATGAAAAAAAGTTGAAGTGATAGATCTAGAAACATAACTCAAATGCTTAAACTACTTCTTTGAATTTCTAACATCATGCAGATATAATCACTGGAATATGCCCAGTGGAGAAAAAATATTAGCCTCTGTTTTGTTTTGATACAGAAGATTGACTAAAAAAAAAAAAAAAAAACAAAAAAAACCCCAAAAAAACATAAATTAAAGATTTTAAGTTCTAGGGCTTGGCAGTGACTCAGTGATCACACAACACACAATACTCTATGAGGCTGATTTACACGGCAAGATTCCAGATTTGCATCTGGAAGTCCCCTGAATGTGCTGACTGCACGCACGCCCGGGATTCTGGGCTGGCTAAAGCTGGGGATCACAGCATGAAGACATGTTTGGGGTGCCTGTCTTTCTTTCTCTCTGTTGCTCTTTCTTTCATGGAAGAAAGAAAAAAAAAATTAAAAACTGCTTAAAATGCGGGGGCCAAAGGTGATGTGGAGGTTAAGGTGGCTGGATCCTAGATGGCCTACTCTGCAGTTCAAGTCCCTGACCGGTCTAGTTCAGTACGCTCATGAACTAAGAGGATGGTATTTGTGTTGTAAGACTTCTGAAGCTATTCGTGTTGGTGAAGGGTTGTGCTATTTCAGTTAGCAATTATAATACATACACTAATTATTCTACTTTTTGTTCTTTGATAATGAAAAACATTCCTCTTGAATCCAATTTTTGGTTTTTATGTTTATTTCTTCAATACTTCACTCCACTTCCTTTATTTTTTTTCTATATCCTTCTATGCATTTTGCTGTTAGTAAGTTTAGACTTACATGAACTTCTCTTTTTAATAGAGGTCAGAAAAAAAAAAAAAGACATTTTGCTCTAGTTTTCCACGAGTGGGCCACAGGATCTTCTGGGGAATATCTCTTGAAATGCCAAACCAGATGTAGTAAAATGTCTTCTACTCAGTACTAAAACCTTTCTCCTAAAACCTCTTAAAATTTAATAGCAGAACTATATCATGTTAACACCCAGACTACTATATTAAAGTAACATTACCGTTCTTGACTTACACCCTCTGCAATCTACAATCTAGTAAATTCTGAGAAGGAACTTCCACTCTTAGTTTGAGAGCCAACATGTAGTATTTAGGATTTTCTAAGGTGGACACAGCAAAGGAAATAATTTATATTCGCCAATAAGCACTGACAGATTGGGTCTGAGAAGGTTATGCATTATATATTTCAACAATTGTCAGAAATATTTATTGTGAACCCACAGTGTGCAATTTTGCAAACTTCATGCTCTGTGGGGGCACACAAAATAAGATGGATGATGGGGACCTTTACCCTCAACAAACTTAAAAGTTTTTAGAAAGGCTTCATAAATCACATTGAAGATTATATGAGATGATTTCTAATGTTTTACTAACTCTACATTTCAAATAGTCTTCTAAAGTTTTCTCCTTTTCACATTTTAATTAAAAATGTCTCCCCTTTGCTCAATAAAAAAGATTTGAGTTGGTTTATCATTAGGACTTGCAATAGCTCAGAAGACGAAAAAAGTGAGCAATCATAACAGGAAGCTGAAACAAGATAGTTGCCTTAATTGAGTATTAAATTATACTTACTTGTAGGGGACCAGCAGTTGGCGTAATGGCTATGTCGCTGTACTCCCATGTAGTCAACCGTGATTTGAATCCTGGACTCGGTGGCTTAAACTCACACTGGGCACGTGTGTGTGTGTGCCCAAGATCCTAAGAAGAGAATGGAGGAGAAGGGATTGTGGTGTGGGCATCCCCTCGGAGGGGGGGGTGATTTCTCTCTTACTGTCTCTCTGTCACTCTGTCTTTCTCTGTCTTCCTGGCTTGTGCATGTGCCCTATAGCAAAAATCTCTCTCTCAAAAAAAAAATCATACTTAATTGTATTTAGGGCAGTGATACCTGAAAGTCTTAACATTCTACCATGGGGGCAGGAGGACAAAATGAAAGAAAGCAATTTTTTGAGACTTTCCCACCAAAGTCCATCTTGATTAGTATTTTTAGAAAGAAAGCTCTGAAAATCTTCTGGTTCTGTGCAATTGGATTTTTACTTAGATAAGAAAAAAATAAATATTCTATAGTTTAAAAAATCCTGCAATCTTTCTAATAGTAGAGGAAAGAATAAACACAGGGACCAGCAGTTAGCATAATGGCTATGTCGCTGGACTCCCACATAGTCGACCGTGGTTCGAGTCCTGGACCTGGTGGCTTAAACTCACGCTGGGCGCATGTGTGTGCATGCCCAAGATCCCGAGAGGAGAATGGAGGAGAAGGGATTGCGGTGTGGCCATCCCCCCTGGGGGGTGATTTCCTGCTTTCTGTCTCTCTGTCTCTCTCTGTCTGTCTGGCGAGCGCACGCGCCCTATAGCAAAAACCTCTCCAAAAAAAAAAAAGAATAAACACATGATTTGAATCCACTTATACCCTAGAATTTTGTCTTTTGTGGCACAAGAGTCAGGGCTATAGTCTTGTTGGCAAGTAAGGGCAAGGCTGGGGAGTGTCACCTGAAATGCCAAACCAGATACAGTAAAATAGTTTCTGCCAAATGTTAAAGCATTTTCTGAGGAATCGTATTTACCACAAAGATACGCCGCATTATCTCAGCTGTTTGCTGCAGATCAATACACTGAATAAGATTTATTAAGACACTTTTTAGCCTTTAAATGATGCTGATAAAATAAACATTTTCCATACCAGGAACTATCATCCGGATTAGTTTTAGAGGGCTGGTTTTATAAGGGGCAGAAAGAAATTCTGGAGGTGGGGGCAAAAGGTGGAGGTACACCAGAGTAGAGTTTCCTGGCATCAAATTTTATATACAATTTATTGATGGACATTAATTTAAAGCGCTCTGAGGGACATTATAGAAAATGTCTTCGGCAGGGATTTTGCAGAAGATATAAATGCATTTTGCATATGGTTTGAGTTTTTGTTTTTTGTTTCCAGTGAGTCTCAAAAAGTGCTAAGGGTAAGATAGCAAATTGTTGCTCACCTAAAGAATATATTAAGCACTGTTTTTAAGTTTGGAAGAGAGTGAAGAAGATCTAGAAGAAGAAATTCTTAGTGAGTTTTATGATTGGCAAGTATTTATTGGGTCAACTTTTGTTTCTAAATTAGAGGAGAAAGGACAAAACAAATTTTTGTTTTTGTGTACTGCTATGTGTGCCATGTGAAGAGTAAGATATTTCCAGTTCTTCCCCTCACTTGTTCTTATTTTATCAACACATCAATCTTAGAGGAAAGTTTGACACTTTTCCTCTTTTAGACTCAAAGATGAAAGGTTCAGAGAGAGTGAGTGACTCACCCAAGATCACATTGAATAATAGCTATGTCAAGGTTGAACCCAAAGCCATACATATTAAAATCCAGATCATTTCTGCTCCAAGTAGTTGATTTTTGTGATGACAAAAGGTCTTCTGATTATAGTTATCCTATGACATTTGTCTCTCAGTATAATACTGCTTATATTTACTTCAATCTCTTATGGTATATTGTAAAATCTTTAGAGAATAAACTTTGTTATTCTCATGTTTGTTTCTTTCTTTTCCAATTTCTACCCTAGTGTTGTGTGTGTATGTGTGTGTGTGTGTGTGTGTGTATATATATATATATATAGATAGATAGATAGATAGATAGATATAGATATATATGTGTATTGTAGTAAACCACTTTTCACTCAGAGTGTTCCCTTTTTGCCAAATTAAGAAAATCCAGACATGCTTTTTCTAGGGGAGACTTATTAACATTTATTCAGTGAAAACAATTTTGCACAGGAAAATTGTACAGGAGCAATTATAAATCAGTATGTCAACCAGTTTAAATTTAATGTAGTTGGAATTAGTCACTTTAATGCTGAAGGAAGGACTTTGTGAAATTAATAGGGTACATGCAATGTTTTGAATAAATAGATGAAAATACATTGCTGAGGGATGTGGGAATTCATTCTGATGACTTCAGATTCAGTCCTGAAATTTTTGCAGGGCTGATTCTTGTTTTTTGAAAAAGCAGAGACCATCTACGAAACTCACTCTGACAAGCAGAGAAATGTGCTATAGTAACAGTAGCTTCCGTTTAGTGACTACCCCTTGTGTGCCAGGCAATATAGGAAGCCAATCTCCTCTCATCCCTCAAAACAACTCAAGAAGTTGATAATTGTATCTATGTTTCACAGACAAAAAATTCAGACTTAGAAGCTACCTTTTTCTGTCGAACATTTAATAATTAATTAATGGTTGGGGTCAGCAGATAGCATAACACTTACGTCACTGGACTCCCACAAGACCAACCATGGTTTGAGTCCAGAACCAGTGGCTTGAAAATCACAACCATCGCATGTGAATGCATGTCTGAGAATCCTAGGAGGAGAATAGAATAGGGAATGCAGTGTGGACATCCCCTCTGGAGGGGTGATTTCTCACTCTTTCACTGTTTTTGTCTCTCTCCAGCCAGCATGTGCGCCGTAAGACATAAACCTCTTAAAAAATAATAAATAAATCAAATGGCTGAAAACTAGCTCTGTCTGATTTCACACTCCAAACACAACATGGAAGGCAAGACCATGCTGTGATTGAGAATCCTGGCTCTGCACTAAATTGCCTGGACTTAGATCACAAGAGATGTGATCTGGTCAAGCCACTCCAGCTCTTCAAGAGTCAGCTTTTTCATGTATACAGTGGGGCACGTGGGGAAGATGAAAGTGATTTATATTATTTTTTACATGCTGCTCAACACAAAGTAGTCGATAAATACCATCTTTTGTGATGATGAAGATGTTAATGGAACTGATAATGATGATGATGAATTTAAAACTATATGTTCACATTTATATCTCTAATGGCTTCAAAAAAGTTTGGACTACTTTTTATTACTTAGCAAGGCTAAGCATACAGTAGATGTTTGCTCAGTAGATGTTTGCTAAATGGCACTGAGAGGGTATACTATAGTTAAGAGTTTTATTTTCTTCTCATTTCTCTAGACAATCATATCATAACTTAGGAACCTGCCTATAACTCATTTTAGGTAGAATTCCTTCATTTTAGGTAGAAGTCCCTCATTTCAGGTAGAAGTTTTGAAGAAAACATTTCCAGATATTTTAAAATTTAAATAATCTCGAATCTTGAATATAGTATTTTGTGTTGACTAGGAGCACAAAATTTCCACAAGGAAAAAATAGAAATGTGATTTATTAAGTTTTATGGAGAAATGTTCTTCAGGAATTGACCTAGTAATGAAATAGGGGTGTTGAGGGGATTAGACATAGAGGAAAGAGTAATTGTTCACTATATCCTTTCAGAAAGTTCATTTAGTGCATTCATTAAAAAAAAAAAAAAAAGAAAACCTTGCTTCTTTTTTGAGCATTGTTAACTTTTCTTATCTTTATTTAATTTTATTAAAAACACTTGTTTTATAATTCCTCTCAGAAGACCTCTGTTTTGAGGATAAAAGCAACACAAAATGTTTAAGGTAAAATCGGAGTGTTATTGCCAAGTAAACTTAGAAGTTTGAGGTTAAACACTCCCCATTCGAAGTGTTGAAGGGATTTTGAAAGGACCCTATAAACTGACCCTTGACTAATTGCAGTGTTAACAGGGAGCTCTTATAAAGTAGATAACAAATGGCCATTGGCTGGAAATTAGGACCGTTTTTCAGTATGTGTGTTGTTCTCATTGTCATTCCCTGTTTCCCTGAAGAATTCTCCAGATGTCTAAATGCTATACAACCTGGCATAATGCCAATTTTAGCAGACAAATATACTGTTTTTTCTCTCTTTATTTATTTATTTATTTCTCTCTCTCTCTGTCTCATTTTATCCCTCCTTCATCTCTCTCCTGTCCTCTTTATTTTTTTTCAATAATAAACACCAATGTGCCCTTAACTTTATCCAAGACACCAGGATAGGTTCTGGGTAAACAGAAATTGTGACATAGTCCTATTCTCAATAGTCTTAAGACTGACAGGAAGATAGACAATTAAGCAAGTAGAAAAGAAATATCAGAATACAATTTCTTAAAAACGTGATTCTAGATGTAAATGTCATTCTAGGGAGAGGCAAGAGACAAGAGAAATCAGCTCATATATTGAAAGAAATACAACACAGTTTATCATAAGACTGTCCAAAGATCTGAAAAGTTAAGCAAAAATGACTCTTTCTTTACATTCTATTTTATATTTTATCTTTTTTTCTGGGGTCATGAAGTGACTCAAGTATAAAATATGATTGTACATTATCTGTTTGACCTAAGTACTATGTGTATTTGAACTCCTCATGATTTTTGACACACGTGATCACTATCTCTTCCTTTACAAACTTTTTCTTATTGACTTCCAAGACACTAGACTCTCCTGTTTTCACCCTACTTACTGTGTTTGTCAAGGTTCTCCAGAGAGACAAAATCAATATATTCATTATAGGAATTGGCTCGCACAGTTATGGAGGCCAAGAAGTCTATGATCTATCTGAAAGCTGGAGTGCCAGGAATGCCAGAGATATAATTCACCTCAAGTTAAAAGGCTTATGAAACCTTTGTTAGTTATGATGTAAGTCCTGGTCCCAACCCAGAATCCAAAGGCTTGAGAACCACAGAGGCTGATATTTGAGATCAGGGGAAGATGAATGTCCCAGTTCAAACAGGGTAGGTGAGTCCTTCCTACAGTTTTGGTTCTATCTGGGCTTTGAAATAATTGTATGATGCTCACCCACATGGGTTGAAAGTGATCAACAGTTTCTTCCTGAGACATTCTCATATTTGCATCCAAAAATAATGTTTTCTAGATATTTGGACACCCCTTATCCCAGTTAAGTTGACATATAAAATTAAATATTACTCCTACACTTTCCAAATCTTTTCTGCTAGATCTTTTTACATTTACTTTATATCTTACATTTTTTTTAAATCCTGGGAGCTCATTTTTCATATCTTTTCTTTTCATCTTCAATAGTTTCTGCACCATCTTGGTAGTTTTATCACTTCAAAATTAAAGATATTCTGATTGACATATACAGTCCAGACTTCTTTTCTAAAATGTTTTATTCTATTTTATTTCTTTCCCCATATCTTCTAATATATTATAGAGCAATTATGTTTTTTTATTTTCAATTTCCTTCCATTTAAATGCGAGCTTTACAAGAATAAAGTTGCCCCCTACCCCTGGTTTTTTTTTTTTTTTTTTTTTTGGTTTGTTTGGTTTTTGTTTTGTTTTGTTTTTATTTGCATTGGTTACTGTGGATCTTGGAATAATGTTTATATTTAATAACAACTTTGTTTTTTCTTAGCCAGCATGGGTAGAGTGAGGATTCTCTAAGACACACAGATATCATTCCTTCTTATTTTTATTCGTCCATGAGTTGGATAAGATCAACCATATCTCAAGTGGAATCACGTAATTTACATTCACAGCTGTCACTGAGTACATAATAACTTGAACTTTCTTTCTTAGATTTTTAAAAATGACTTTATTGTCTATTTCGAAGTTGCTCTGGGTGGGGGGAGAAGGGGCTCCCTGTGCTTTTACTAGCATCTGCTAAAATCAAGAAACCAGTCCTTCATTTCCTTTTCTGCACATTTATTTATTCACATTTAGGAGTTACCATATGTTTAATTCACGATCACATTCTAGAATACGAACCAAGACAGCAGATGTGCGTGCACCTCACAGTGGCAAAGCTTTCTTTTTTTTTTTAATCCTTTATGTTGCTCAGCTACTGTCACTGTACATGCTATGAAGGTGGCAGCTCATATACGGATTTAGGATAGTATGTGTGAACATGAGTAATGCCCTCTCCAGTGGGTCCAGAATCCTGTCACCTCACATTTGCTTGAAGGAGTGCTGCCAAGCAGGATGTCACACTTTG
Organism: Tupaia tana; assembly: GCA_026018925.1. NCBI lineage: Eukaryota > Metazoa > Chordata > Mammalia > Scandentia > Tupaiidae > Tupaia > Tupaia tana. Next base: position 250,217,856 of record JAKSZU010000001.1, on the reverse strand, counting down.
TGTCCTCGGGGAATAGAGCAGCCCCACCTCTACATGTTCATAGTTTAGCCACCAGGACCCCAGATTGGTTCTCAACTGGCTACAGAACAGAGCAGAATAACTCTGTAGGGCCAGATGTGAAAGCTGTGTTTGTTTTCCTGCTTGTTTTTCTTTCTTCCTTCCTTGCTTCCTAATAAATATTATCATCAGGAGGCGTCCACTTGAGGTCTACTAAGGACTAGCAGTGGGTCCTTGTACTTAGTAATAAAAAAGAAACAAGACCTAATGAAGTGGCTCAAGTAATCAGAAAGAATGCCTAGGTGTAAACTACCACCTAAGTATCCCTGCCTCTTCTCTACCAACAGAAAATGTAAAGCAAATGGGCACACAAACAAAAATACTTGAATGAGTAATGATAACTAAAGAGACACTATCCTCTTGTGATGCTTTCCTTTCTTGCTTTTTTAATAGCAAGTCTATAAGCCCTCAGAATTTTCTATACCCTTTACTTAGAAGGAAATTATTTTTTAATGCTGCGTATTAAAAATAATCGTAAATGTACTCCACTGTTGCTAAGTTTTAGAATCACATTTCATATGAACTACCGCAGAGGTATTTATTTGTAAATAATGGTTAAAAAAGCAAATCCTTAAATAATCCTCACTGGAAAACTGGAAATTAATTGCCACACTATAGCTAGTTAAGTGGAAACGAAGTAAATAAGGATAGAGGAATAATTGCTGCCTTTGGGCTATTTATTTCATGCCTGCAACCCACCTGAGACTGAAAATTTCCTCTCAAAATGCCTTTTAAAGTTTTATCATATTGTGAAGTTCGTAATAATGTAACTTAATATGCAAAATCATCATGCAAAATATTTAATCACATCCCTTCTATGTATTTATATAAATGGATCCTAAGGTTCTGTTCTACCAGGTATAATTACTTATGAGTGTGATTTGTTTTTTTACTGCTATTTTATACTTTTTTCAGGCACTCAAAATTTTGAGACAAATGCTTCATCCCTAAAAAAAGAGAGCTTGAATGCCTTTGGTTCACTGTTGAAGTGATCTTTAAGGGCTATGTTATTCAATACTTGCTCAACATCCTGTTACTTTGATGATCTGACTTCAATTCCCTTGTAAGAAATCCAACACCAACTGGGAGTAACAGTTGGAATTCTCTCGATTATAACCCTGAAGGAAACAAACAAAGAACTTTCAAGAAGAAAATATCTTCTATCCAGCCTCCTACTCAGTGAGGAATTTCTTCAACAGTCATTCTGCTTTTGGTATTGGTTCTCACTAGAGATTCTCTCTCTTTCTCTCCTTTTTTTTTTGTTTCAGGTTTTTACAATAGGGTGTGTGCATTCATGGGAGAGAGACAGAGAGAGACAGAGAGAGGGAAAGTCACCCTCTGGGGGAGATGGCCACACCACAGTATCTTTTCCTCCATTCTCTTCTTGAGATTTTGGGTATACATGCACACGTGCATAGTGTGATTTTTAAGCCACTATATCCAGGACTTGAACTGTGGTTGGCCATGCAGGAGTCCAGCACCTTAATCACCATGCCGCCTGCTGGCCCCATCCACTAGAGATTCTTTACCCAGTTTTCTCCATCAACCAGGATGGACTTATCCCACTTACTTCCTTGTTAAATATTTCTTTCCTTAATAGAGAGAGACAAGAGAGAAAGAGAGAGAGAGGTAAAGTGAGACAGCAAGCCACTAGGTCTAGCACATGAATTGCAATTGGCCATCTGGGAGTCCAGTACCTTAACCAGCATACCAAGACATTTCTCCTGACCCTGAGACATGGTCTTTTAGATACCTTCCAATCAATAAGTCTTTCAAAAAAGAATTCACCTTTGATATATTGAAAGAACACATTGATTTGAAATGTATCCTGAAATTTAAACTTAAAATAAATCTGCTTTTAAAAATAAAGGAATACATCAGTTATCCATAACCTCGATCATTTACGTATTAATGACTTATGGAGAGCTGATGAACTATTTCTTTTTATTGTTCTACTTTTCCCTTCTTTATTCCCTTACTCCATTAATTATGTCTTCCTGCATTATAACTGAAGTTCTGAAAACTGAAGAAGGGGAAAGAGAGTTGAGAGAGATTTAGAAAGCAAAGATTGGATAGAATTCACTCTCCATAATGTTTCTGTTTTGGAGAAAAAGTGAGAATTTAAAGATTTGTTGCTCTCTGTCAAATACAATTCTCAGACACTAAGAAATCATTTATGACTAAAAATAAAAGAAAGAAGATAAAATAAACTTTGAGAATTTGAGGTGAAGGCTATCCACCTTGGAATTTACAGACTGGAGCATACCTTTAGAAGAAACACTTTTATGGCCTTTGAGATTTATGATCTTCTGGTACATTGGAAATAATTGGCCTTGAGAATTCACAGGAAGATACTTGCACAGCACCCACTAGGTGAGTTCATTTTATTCAAGCCATAAATTTCATTGAAAAAAAAAATCACCGAAAACTGATGAAAAGTTTCATGTTCTCAAAGAAAAGCAAAATCAAATTGAATCAAATTCTCCTGGAAAATCCAGTGACCCCGAGAAAGGTAACGTAATTTTTCAAATCACATAGATGGATACCTTGAAGACAGCATCCAGAAATGGATGTCAAAGACATATTCTTGCTGTTCAAAGCCATATATTCAAGCCTAGGAAATTGAAACAAAAGAAAACAAAAAAACACAAAAATTCCCAGGAGACACAGGTGAATATGTAGTTTAGTTTCTTAGAGTAAAGTTTGAAGTTTCCTGAAATAAATGGTGTAACTTCTGGGAAAATACAGGTGTACCTGTGCAGAGTATACTGGCTGTTATTAACTATCTCATGTTTTTGTTCAGAAAATGATAGCCCGACTTGAAGGCTGCAGAAGATAAGTTTCTATCTGAACTTCTCCTGCTGTCCCTTATTCTTCCAAGGCAAGCCATAGAAACAGGAATTCTTCCCCAAAGGTGGCAGTAGAAACTAGCACTACTATTTCCCAAAGCCAGACATAAAGCCAAAAATATTGCTCTAACCTTCCCCTGTCTTTCTGTGTAAGAGTTGGCCATAAAAAATTTCTCTGACCTATCCTTATCAGACAGTAAATCATTAAGACTTTCATTCTAGGGGTTCCTCTTCCATACTTGGGGAGGAGACATGCAACAGCTGAGGGGCCAAGTAAAAAACTACAGGCCTCATGAGGTTCTCCATTCATTTTGTTCTTAGTTCGTTCCCAATTGTCCAATCACACTTCCACACAGCAGTCCCTGATTCATCACCTTAGCATAAAATAAGGTAGCTTCTCCTGTACTTTGGAGTCTCCCATCGGAAGTCTATCATGTCATGTAAACTTTGATCTATTACATTTACTATGCTTTTCCCTTGTCAATCTGTGTTTGGTTAGTGTGTCATAATCCTTATGATGGATAAGGAGAGGTATCACCTTTTTCCTCCCATCCAATATTTTGTATGTATTCTATTAACCTAGGATTGATAATTACTTGACTTGACTTTACAATAGGTGTGTTTCTAAGAACAGGTGTAGATGTAGAAGCATATATAAAGATAAAGCTACAGAAACTGAGCCGTAAGCCTTTCTTTGACCCACTGTATCACAACATATCCAAATTTCCCATGTTGTAAGGCTAAATAGTGCCCCAGGGATACTTTAACTATGAATTAAATATGAATCTTTTAAAACCTTGGCAATGAATGACAATATATTGAATTTAGCACAAAAAATGTTTATGCCATAGTTAATAACTCTTATATGTGAATTAATTTTTTTTTTAAAGACTAGCTTTACCTTACCCTTGTCAAGATCTAAATCTGGTGTTTCTAAAGATTCAGTCTGCAAAGATTGTTGACTCTTAGGCATGGGTATTCTTCCTGTGTAGTGATTAGGCTTCCTCTGCAGCAGCAATCTGGATCTATTCTAATTAAGGAAAAGTTGCAATAACTTTTCTCAAAGAGAAAAAACATATATGCATGTGTATTATTCTGCTTGCAAAGCAGTCTCTTAAGTCTGCCAAATGGTCTGTCCTTGTGAGAGGGAGCAAGCACTCAAAATAGGAATTTAGTCAGAAAGAAATAGAAGTACAAATCACATCAAAGGACAGTTAAACTGATAAAACCTTTAGGCAGGAACATTGAAGAAGAACATGAACTATATATGCAGATATTGTTGCAAGGCCTTGTGTGCTTCAGATGCAAATCCTCATCCTTAGAAATAACTTTCGGAGTTTAAGGAGCATCAAAAATGGGACTGATGTTTACAGATAGTATATCACTCTAGTTTCTTCACTTTCTGTATAGGCCAGATGACAGATTGATATTCTGTTGATGATCAGATAAAGTGTCTACTTGAGGTAAAACCATAAAGCACTAATTTATTTTTTAATACTGAAAGTTTCACCAGAAAGTATGCATTCAAATAGGAGCTCTGCTTTAAAGTAGTTGACTTGTAAAATTTCAACTTACTCAAGTAATCAAGCTATATTTGTAGCTTCTCATATAGGTTATGGTCACTGCTAAGTGCCACCCTTGATTCTGAAATTATGCTACAATTAAAAGGGCAGCCAGAGCCAGTTGGTGGGGTAGTGGTTGATCAGTTGCTCGATTCTAGTCCTAGATCTGGAGATATGAAAACACTCTAGGCACGAGGGCATACCCGCCTAAAATCCTGAAAGGAGAGATGAAAGTGAGGGAATTGAGTCATGGCATTCTCCACTGAGGAGGGGGCACTGCTTTCTCACTTTCTGTCTGCCTCTGGCAAAATTTAAAAAAAAAAAAAAGAGTGGAGACAAAAGTGTATTTCCTAAATGTTTATATATTTTTATAAATTTTTATATATTAAAGATGTTTAGATAATCACATGTGTAAAAACATATATTGAGATAGCTTTTTTTTTTAATGAAAGAAGTATCTGGATTTAGAGTTAGAAGTTTGGGGGAAAATGTTATAGACATAGCAAGAACAAAGAGATCTCACTGATAAGTTGTCTGAGACTCTTGACATGGTTGGTGTTAGCATGTGAGGTGGGAGAAGCATGTTGCTTCCGCATTGTAAAAGGACTTGTTATGTAGTATTTTCTCACCTATAAAATGAAAATATAACTTTTCTGTCTGTATGTTGGCTTATTCTGAGAATGTAGATGAGAAAACGTATGGGTAAGTGCTATATAAAATGAGAGTTATACAAATATAAGATATAATACATCAAAAATGTAAAAGCAGTGTACACACTGTACAATTGTAATTGTGGAATGAATGGTCTGTATAGATTCAGCATAGTGACAGTTAAAGGCTTCATGAACGTGGGGTAACTTGAATTGAGAGCTGAAAGACAAGGGGACAGTGTTGTAGAAGGGGAATACAGTGAATGGATTGACTGGGATAGCTGTGTGAAAGGAGGCTCCAGACCACTGTACTTGTTTATTTCATTTCATGTCTATCAGCAGCTTGTGCAGCATGGTACAGATCTGTTCTAGCAATTTCTCTCCCAGACAGACATAACCTTTGAAATGCTAATTTCTACCCTAGTTTATACTGTAGAATGTAATTTCTTGTAACCTTGTAACCATTTGACTCTCAGTAGGGAAGTGTGAACCCCTTGTACTTACTAATGGGTCATAAAAGGCCATAGAAGCACCATTTCTCCTTCACTGACAGCTGTGTTTTGGTCTTTGTTATCATTATTTACATATCTGTCACTTAAAATGAGTAAAACTTGACTTATCCTTTAAAGAATATGTATGCTATTCTGATTCTGCTATTTACTAGCTATTAAACTAAGGACAAATTGAAGTCTCTGCCTAAATTTGTTTTGTTTTTCTAAATAAACATAATAATGTCTTCCTTTCAGATTGCTCTTAGAATTAATTGAGGTAATTCTGTTAAAATTTTTAGTACAATCTCTTGATGACAGCAATCACTCAGAAAATATTACTTGTTATTATATATAAGAGTCATTCTAATATCACTTGCTTTAGATCTACTGTGGGTAATAATATTTTGCATACTCTTTCATGTGGAACTGGTTCTTGTGAATGTGGTAACAATGAATGCAATTTCCCTAAAGTGATGCCTTATCAAAGATATTCTTAATATTCTGTCAGACAGAAGGTAGATTCTTGCTGGAATGAACAACTGGGAAGTTGTGAAAGTGTACAAAAATGTTTTACAGAAAGATGGCACAGTATCTTTCTGAGTTCAATTGACTGGCAAGTATCTAAATTTGCTGGTATTTAAATATGGGCTTTCTAATGTCTACTCACTGCCTGTGATAAAATGAGTAATAGATTCTGAGGACATGGAAAGGAAACCAGAGAGGCTGAGAAACTTTGTATGGCTTGTCATAACTTTCTTACTTTATTCATTATGCCTTTAAAATACAGATATATAAGAAGATAATATACACAAATTGTATCCATAATGTAGGGAATTAGGAAAGTCTTTCTGACCAGTGCAGGCAAAACAGAAACATCAAAGAAGGCATCAACAGGTTCATATACCTGAAAATGAAAACTTTAAGTGATGACTCAGAAAAACAAAAACCAAATGACAGTCTGAATGAAAATTTATGTATATTTCAAAGAGAGTGTTATTATATAACTATTTAAATAGTTCCAATCAATCGGTTAAAATGCAAAAATGGTCTATAGGTAATTCATAGAAGAAATTTGGAATGATTAATCACTATAAGGAATAATATTTAATTGCACTGATAACAAACTTTTAAACTAAAGTATTATGAGATATACTGCTTATTAAACTAGCAAGAATTGAAAGAAATAATAAAACTTAGTCCTATAAAAATGATCTTTAATGATTTTGTTAATTATCTTCCCTTCATTTCCAAGTTAAAGATTTTATATTTGCTACAGTATGCCAGTACAGTAGGAATGGGGCAATGTAGAATATATTGGGTTGCTGAAAAAATCACGATGTATGTTTTTTATGCAAAAATGCATCACGACCTTTTTGACTATCCTATATAAATTGTATTTTTTTAAAAAACTAATGTCTTATTTGAGATTTTTAAAAGTCTCACAAAGATGTTACTTCATGATGATCTGAAGTCATAGCATGAGCAGGGAAAAGATAATAAAAGGTTTTTTTTTTAAGAGAAATTTTTTGCTATATTGCATGTGCACTTCTCAGAGTGACAGAGAGACAAAAAGCAAGAAATCACCCCCCCAGGGGTATGGCCACACTGCAATCCCTTTCTCCTCTAGTCTCCTCTTGAGATTTTGGGGATGTATGCACCTTGTGTGAGTTTTAAGCCACTGGGTCTGGGATTTGAACTGTTGTTGACTACATGGAAATAACCATTACACCATCTGCTGGTCCCTGATAATGAAAGTGTTCTAAAAAATTATAATTAAAATAAGCAATAACTTATAATCTCTTTTTACAAAATAAATACTATTTCTTATTGAAAAACTAGAATAGAAATTATCAATTTTCTTAAGGTATTTGCCACAGGGTGTTCACGCTTGCTGGAGAGAGACAGAGACAGCGAGAAGGAAAGAGAGAAATCACCCCCCACCACCACCACCAGGGAGAATGGCCATGGTGCAATCCCTTCTCCTCCATTCTCACCCTGGGATTTGGGGTAGGAATGTACATATGCCCAGCGTGATTTGTCAAGCCAAAAGGTCCAAGACTTAAACCACAGTTGGCCATACACCTTAACCACAATCTACCTGCTAGCCTTTATCAATATGTTAACAATAAGGAAAAATCATACACTACAGAAAAATTTGAAAAAAAGAAAAATTACCTTTAATTCTAGTGTCTAAATATTACTTTAATCTTTCTCCCTTTTATCCTTTAAAATTGTATGATGCTAAAAAATAAAATTAATTTATAGTTTATTATTTCATATCTGTCACTCATTCAATAATTCATAATGAGTATTTTATGTCAATTACTATAGGTCTTCATAGTTTTAGCAGTTTATACTATCACATTACATGAATATAGCTCAAATTATTGGGAACCAGCAGTTAGCGTAATGGCTATGTCGCTGGACTCCCACCTCCTAGTCGACCGCGGTTCGCGTCCTGGACCCAGTGGCTAAAAACTCACGCCAGGCGCGTGTGTGTGCGTGTCCAAGATCCTGAGAGAACAGAGGAGAAGAGATTGTGGTGTGACCATCCCCCCTGGGGGGTGATTTCTCGCTTTCTGTCTCTATGTCTCTCTCTGTTTGTCTGGCGAGCGCATGCGCCCTGTAGTGAAAACCTCTCCAAAAAAAAAAAAAAAATGAATATAGCTCAAATTATTTAAACTTCTACTGAATATTTGGATTCAGTATCTAAAATTTAGAGCTGACAGCATTCAAGAAAGTGAGTATCTCTTCGATTACAGATAAAGAAGAAAGAATGGGCAAAAGTAATGATAAGATAGCAGCAATACGTTGATCAACTTGGAGATTATTTTGACCCCAAGATTCTATTATTCTAGGTATAGTGGATTGAAATAGTGCTCTTCCAACCAGCAAAACAAAATAAAACAAAAACATGCCCTGGAACCTGAGCTTGAGATCGCATTTTGGAATTTGGGTCTTTGAAAATATAGTTAAGTTAGGGTCATTCTGGAGTGTGGTGACTTCCCAATGCTGTGTGACTGGTGTCCTTATAAGAAGATAATACACACAGAAACACAGACACATGACAGGACAAAAGCATGTGAACACAAGGTAACAATTGGAGCAATTTGTCTACAATCCAAAGAAGACCAGGGGTTGCCAGAACACCAGAAATTAGGAGAGATTAATAGAACAAACTCTTCCCCAGAGCCGAGGGAGGAAGCATGACCTTGCCGATACTTTGATTTGAGACTTTTAGCCTCCAGAACTATGAATGACTAAATCCCTCATCTTTTAATCCACCCTCTTTGTGGTAATTTGTTATGTCAGTCTTTGGAAACCAATACATTAGTTAAATTTCTGTGGATTGGCTATTAGATGGGTGTGGATAGATCTCTGCCAGAATGGTATGTTCAAAGAATTTGTGCCCAGGTGAGGTAAGCAGTGGGAATTGAATTTGAAAAAGAAAGAGATTCATAGGGTTTTAGCTATAAATTGCTATTTGTCTGTGGGCATTGAGAACCTGGAGGAGAATGGGTAATAAGAGGAGTGCAAAAATCTGGGGTAAGAGCTACAGAAAAGTTACTTTATGGGCATTCCTCAGAGGCATTTTGAGAGGTATTTTATAATTCTTCAAGCAGAACCCCAAGACTTCACACTATGAAAACAAGGCAGAGCTAGGGATTAGTCTAAATTTGAGAACAAAATTACATTCCAACTTTTATAAATGGATTGGCTTAGACCTTTAGTAGGGCATCATTCTAGTCCCTACTGTCATGGAGTTGCTTGCTTTAGAGGTATGTCACTCTATAGCCAATAAGCCGTACTTTAGTCAAGGGAAGATTGAGCCAACTAGTGGAATCAATCAGAGCAACTCTTTCAAAGAATAAAAGATAAAATATCACCTTTATTGAAGTATGATTATCAGATAAAAAGCTATAGATATTTAATATCTTCAACATGATGTTACTGGGTTTAAGTATAACTCTGTGAAGTCACCATGATCATCAAGGCCATAACCATTCCCATAACCCTCTAATGTTTCATCCTTCTTGCTTTCTGTATGATGTAATGGGCCATGTTTGTTCTTTCGCATGTGGGTATCCAGATTTCCCAGCCCCACTAATTGTAAGAAATATATGTCTCCATTTTGTATTCTTGGAGTCTTTGTTGAAGGTTAGTTGATTGTATAGGTGTAGGCTTATTTTATGACAGGATATTCCATTAATTGGCAAATTATTTTTATGCCAGTAGCATACTGTTTTAATTACTATAGCTTTCTGATGTAATTTGAAATCAGAAAGTGTAATACCTCTAGCCTTGTGCCTCTCTTGCAAGATTCCTTTGATTATTTGGCATCTTTTGTGGTTTCTTACGGATTTTAGAATTGCCTTTTTTGAATTTCTAATAAAAATGCCACTGGAATTTCAACAAAGATAGTACTGATTCTGTAGGTCACTTTGATTACTATGAATATTTAACAATATTATTTTGATCTATGAATGTGGATTATCTTTCATTACTTGTATCTTTTTTGTTTGTTTTCTGCTAGAGGACACTTGTATCTGCTTGAGCGAGACAGAAAGAAAAGAAGAGTGACAAAATACCCCTCATGAGGAATGGCCATGCTTCAATCCTCTTTTCTCTATTTCTCTTTTTGTGGTTTTGAGCACACATGCACAAATGCCCACCATGGTTTTCAAGCTGTTGTGTACAGAATTTGAACTGTAGAGTCAGCCACGTGTGATCTAGCTGCTCCAACCACCACACCATGGGTCAGTCCCCATTTGTATCCTCTTTAATTTAGTTGATTAATGCCTTCTTCCTTACAGTGTACAGATATAGAACCTCTTGTATTAAATTTATTCCTAAGCATTTTATTCTTTCTTATGTTATTGTAAATATAATTTCTGTCTTACTATCTTTTTCAGGAGTTTATCATTAGTATATATAAAAAATATAATGAACTTTTTTGACCTTCATGTGTCAATTTTATATCCTACAACTTTACTGAATTCATTTATCAGTTCTCATGTGTTTGTGTGTGTGTGTGTGTGTGTGTGTAAAGTCTTTAGCATTTTCTATATGTATATATAAGATGATTCCACCTGCAAACAGAAATAATTTTACTTCTTTGTTTCTGATTTGAAAGTCTTTTGTTTCTGTCAAACAAACTTTGTTTCTGCTCTGGTTAAGTCTTCTAGTACTTCCATGAAATGGCTGGTGTGGACATCCTTATTTTGTTTCTTAACTCAGAGTAAAACCTTTCTGCTTTCCATATTGAGTGTGCTAACTGTTGGCTTGTTGGGTTTGTTTTTAAATTTTTAAATTCTTTTTTAATGTTGAAGTACATTTCCTCTATACTTAAATTGCCAAGAATTTGTATCATAAATGGATGCTGAATGTTGTCAAATACTTTTTATTCTACCTATTGAGATGATCATATGATTTTTAGTCTTTATTCTGTTAATGTGGTGTCTGAGCTTTTAATTTGCATAATGTTGAACATCGTTGTAGCTCTGGGACAAATCTTGCTGATGGTGATGTGTGAACTGTCCTTGCCTGGTTTGTTGTTAGGATAATGTTGGACACACAAAATGAGTTCTTAACTACTCCTTTTTTAATATTTTGAAATAATCTGAGAAGTATTGGAATTCATTCTTCTTTAAATATTTGGTAAAATTTACCAATAAATCTAGCTCTGGGATTTTCTTTGTTTCGAGTTTTTTTTTTAATTAATTAATTTATTTCTTGAAAGACAGAGAGAGAGAGAGAGAGAGAGAGGAGGGGTACTCTTGAAAGAATCTTCACACCGCAGCCCTGAAGCCTGTCAAGAAAATGCATGCACCTGTAGATCCACAGACACGTACGGGTATACCCAGGACTCAAACCCACACCTTTCTCATATGGTACCAGCATCATACAATAGTACCTCTACTGCCCATGCCACGGTGCTGGACTAAGGGAGGTTTAGTAATTGATTCACTCTCCTAACTCAATGTTTTGTTTGGATTTTCTATTTCTTCAGGATTTGGTCTTGGTAATTTGTATGTTTCCATACTTTATTCTTTTTTTTTCACTAGGCTACCCATTTTATTGACATACTATTGTTCACAGTTGTCTGTCTCTTATGACCCTTTGTTCTTCTATGGTGTTGTTTGTAATGTTTCCTCTTTCATTTATTCTTTCATTTATTTGAGTTTTCTTGTTGTTTATTAACTGAGTACCTTAAACTGAGGATTTATAAGAGTAGTCTTTTACTCACTTAGAGCTTAGAGGTTTAAAGTCCCAAGGCTATATCTGGTAAGAGGTTTTTGCCAGTGTTAATGCTTTGCAGAATTCTGAGATGATCAGAGCATCTCGTGGCAAAACACAGTAATAGTGTGAAAGATTGTGTCCATGTCTCTGTGTCTCCTTATACTCCTTGGAGTATTAATCACGGGGCCCCTACCCTGATCCTCATCTCCTCCCAAATGCCCCACCTCTTAACACCCTAGTCCAAATATATTTCTACCTCCTTAATCCCATTACAATGACTCACCAAATCTCAACATATAAATTTTGGGAGGGACAAGTTCTAACTATAGTATCTTCTCCCTCTTTCTTAACAGATCTACAAAGGATTTATTTATATTATCTTTTCTAAGAAACAATTCTCAGTTTCATTGATTTTTTTCTAATGTGTTTTATAGATTTTACTGCATTTATTTCTGCCCTAATTTTTATAATTTACTTACTTTTGCTAACTTTCGGTTTACTTTATCTTTTGTTTTCTAGCTCCTTAGTACATAAAGTTAGTTTGTTTATTTGAGCTTCTTCTTCTTTTTTTTTTTTTTTTTTTTTTTTTGTTTTTGTTTTTGCAGTGTAGGGATTGATTTTTATAAACTTCCCTCTTAGAACCCTTTCCAAGTTTCCTTTTTGATTTCTTCTTTGAATTATTGCTATTCAAAAGCATCTTGCTTAATTTCTACACATTTGCAAATTTTCTAATTTTCTTCCTGTTATTATTTTCTGATCTTATACTATTGTGGTCCAAAATAGTATTTGCTATGATTTCCATCTTCTTAAATTTGTTAAAGCTTGTTTTGCAGCCCAACATATGACCTATTGTGGAGAATGTTCAATGTATATTGATAATTATTTGTATTTGGATATTGTTGACTAGAATGTTCTATATATGTCTACTAGACTCACTTGGTATATACTTTTGTACAAGTTTATGATTTTCTTGTTGCTTTTATTCCTGATTGATATATTAATTGTTGAAAGTGGGACATTCAAGTCTCCTGCTGTTACTGTATTCCAACAGTCTTATTGCCTGTATGTAATGAGGTGCTTTTCTCTTTTCCTTTCAAAATTTGCTCCTTGTCCTTGACTTTTGACAATTTGACTTTAATGTGTTTCAATGAAGATGTCTTTATGTTCCATCTACATAGGGATGTTTGCAATCATTTCTCTCCTCAGGCTTAATAAATTTTCTGCCATTATTTAAGTAATTTTTTTTGGGGGCATTTCTTAGTCTGCTCTTTCTGGGATCTGCATAATGCATATATTGGATCACTTGGTGATATAAGTCCTGAAGGATTTTTTCACTCTCTTTACTTTTTTTATTCCTCGAACTGGAAAATTTTGAATGACCTTTCTTCAAGTTCAGTGATTCTTCCTTTTTACTCGGTAGCATCTGCTATTAAAGCTCTTTTGAATTTTTCAGTTCGCTCATTGTGTTCATTGACTCCAGAATATTTCTGTTATTATTTTTTCTGTTTGATTTAGTTGTCTATCAATGTTTTTTTGTTTGTTTGTAGCTTCCCAATGTCTTTAAGAAAATTACTTTAAAAGCATTTCCAGACAGTTTATAGGGGTCTCTGTTTCTTTAGACTAGATTGGTGATGTTTTACTTTGTTATATTCGTTGTCATTATTTTTGATGATGTCATGCTTTTTTCATCCCTTGTGATCATTGTAGCCCTGTATTGATGTCTGCATATTTTACAAAAGTAGCCACCTCTTCTACCTTCACAGATTGACTTTGGTAGAAAAATATCCTCATTGGCCAGTAGCATAATCAAAATGGTTGACTTCCTACTATTGCAACAAAGTGTTTCTTTTCTTTCTTTTTTAAAAAAAGATTTTTTATTTAACTTTATTTATTTATACACTTACTAATTTTTAACTTTTCCAGAGAGGGACAGAATGAGAGAGACAGAGAGTGAGAAAGCAAGCTGCCAGGTTCAGAATTCAAACCACAGTCAGCCATGTGGAAGTCCAGTGCCCTTAACCACCATACCACCTGCTGGCTGCAACTAAAATGTTTCTAATTCATATAGACTAGAACACTTTTCATTGTAACTTTGGATGAGCTAGTAGGTGGTGATCTTGACCATACCTGATGCTGGGTCTCCTAGATAGGCTAGTCTTGTCTGGGTTGGCAGGCGATGGCTTGTTGCTAGGATTCACAGAGGTGTGATTAGAATCTGGGTCCACAGGGACCAGAGTGACACTGAGTAACTGGTGTGGCCCTCAAACCCCAGAATACGCTGAATATAATGACATCCGAATTCATTGATTGGACCTTGATCCTACATTTGCAGTGAATTCAGATGCTCAATTCAATTTCTTTTCCCCATAAAAGAATTCCCAGGCAGAGGAGATTTCTTTTTACTCTCTGCTGCACAGGCTTGGGAAGGGTGAACAGAGTAATTTTTTTTTTTTTTTTTTTTTTTACTCTGTTCAGTACATATTTTCTCATTTCTGTGCTTCGTTAACATGCTATAATCATTTCCTGAAATTCTAGAGTCCAAGTGAAGGCATTTTTGTATGTGGATGGTTGTTATCTCCATGTGACTATGAAGGAAAATGGCCTACAAGCTCTTATTATGCCATCTTGATGATGTCAATACCAGAAGAAGAAACTGTGAATGACAAAGAGAAAGGGAGTGGGGGCTGAGGCATATTACTAGTATACCCCTGAAGAGAATGTTCATTGACTTTACTGCTCCAATTCTGATTATAGCTTTACTATTTCCCTAGACCTAGTTCTCTTACCCTCCCTCAGAGTCTATGAGCTACTTTCTCATTGTTCCATTAAACATCTTGGTTTTCATTTGTTTGTAAAGCTGCCCTGAATTGGTGTATTTATTATCTACTGTTGCAATAATAAATGAGTAGGATGTCTAAGGAGCAAACAATAATCAGCATTTGTTTACTCAGGAGCATGCAGGTTACCCAAGGCTGAACTAATCCAGTCTGGGCTTGGCTGGAGGTGGCTCATGCTTCCTCATGTTTCTCAACCTCTTTATGGGATAAACAGGCTCCCTTGGACAGACTGTTCTCATGGAAAGAGCAGAAGTACAAGAGTTCAAATGGAAATAGCAAGGTTCCCTGAGGTTTAGGGTGTGAGTTAGCATGTTGGGACTCCCTCATTGTATTGGACAAAGCAAGTCCCAAGGACCACTGAAGAGGTAAGAAAGTATATCTCACACCCCTAAGAGGGTGCTACATCATTATGTGGCAAAGAGAACTGATACAAGAAAAAATGAATATGTGGAGCCAATAGCACAATCAAAATAGCTGACTTCCTGTCGATGCAACAAAAGACTTTCTAATTCAAATAGACTTAGATGGCTTTCCATTGTAACTTTGATCTCCTTTAGAGTTCTATCCAAACAATATCTAAAGATATTTTTAAAAAATTAAGAAAAAGTATGTATATTATGTATTCTGGGATGGGTGATGGTTTGCCTCTTTCCTTTCCCCACTGAAATGAGGAGATGAAATTTGCTTTTCTTCAACATGTTTATTTTATAAGTAAAAGATCTCTATTGCCAGTTTTTCTTAGTTTTTTCCACAATTTAGCATTTCAAACATTTGGAATTGGTTTGACAAAAAGGAAAGAAAAAAGGTTTTAAAATGTTAGTTGGCCATGTTCTGATATATTGTAAAACACAAACAAACAAACAAACAAACCCCAGTCTATGGTCACTCATGCTGGGAGTTGCTTCTTGGTCCATACAAGTAGCTAAAACCCTCTTGCAGGAACTGCATGTTTTACTTTAGAAAATCTGAGTAGAAGACAGCAAAGGTACTAACTGTTGACATCTGGATTTAGCTACTTTCTTTAGGATTATTTCTGTACCTATGCTTTAAATTTAGGATACTTATTAATATGATTTTAACCAACATTGAATATTAATGGGAAAGACTAAGCACTTTTGTTTAAAAATCAGATAATCTCCTCTCTGGTGGGTGATTTCTTGCTTTCTGTCTCTCTGTCTCTCTCTGTCTCTCCAGCGAGTGCATGTGCCCAATAGCAAAAATCTTGCTCAAAAACAAAAACAAAATAAGCAAACAAAAAAAACCAAAACCAGATAATCTATGTTTTAATTTTGGCTGTACTATTTTGTAGTTGTATATCTTTAGACAACATGATGTGTACTTATGTTCAATGAAAATATTATTTATCATACCTATTTCATAGAATTGTAAAGTTCAAGAAAATAATGTTTTTCTAAATTTGTAGCACATAGGAATCAGTCACGAAATGGAAGTATTGTTAGTAAGGTTAATGCAGTCTATTAGTCAACTTTTGCTGATAATTATAAAGGTTTATTTCTCATTCATATTTCACATTGTTCACAGGTGAACTTGAAATTTGTCCCATATTTTCTTTATGCTGGCATCTGGGAGAAAGGAGGAACACTTATCTTGCACATTGGCATTCCTGTGGCAAAGGAAAAATGAGAGATGGTGAAACCACAACATAATCCTTAAAGCCTGTGCTTCCATTTACATTATGTTGCCCAAAGCAACATGATCCTGCCACCAATTAAATGAGAAGAAGATAAAAATCCATCAGAGAAATTAGAATGTGGATATTTTACAACTATGCAACATAACTCTAGTGGATTTGCCTATTTGTGAGATATTCAACGTTGGTATGTGAGTGGGAAACTACATAAGAAATGGAAATTGGAGACCTGACTTCTGAATGTGCCACTGAACTAGTATTGAAGTCTTTGGAACTGGGCTGCTCAGTGGCCTGGTATATATGGCAGCCAGATTACAATGGTTATTCCCATGGTTCAAGTCCCACACCCAGTGGCTTGAAAACATACTAGGCACTTGTGTATATGTAACTAAAATCCTGAGGGGAGAAATGGAGAAGGAGGGATTGAGACATGACCATGCCTCTGTGAGGGATACTTTCTCCCTCTCCCTCTCTCCTGTCTGTCTCTCTTTCTGCTGTGTACAAGCACACTTTGGCAAAAACAAAAACAAAAACAAAATCTGGAAATTAGCTTCTTTATGTCAAATAACAAGAAACCTAAATGTTCAAGTAAATGTATTTAGTTTTCGTGGATAGAGGAAATTTCATATATATATATATATATATATATATATATATATATATACATACACACACACACACACACACGTATATATTTATATATATATATACATATATATAAATTATATATATAAATACATGTATATGTAAATTATATACATATAATAAATGTCATCTTAAAAATCAAATCGTGTTATGACAAGGGACTGTCACTGAGTCAATTTTTTTCACAAGGAGCAGATGAGAAGAATGGTTGTGATTGTTCATTTACTGAGCATCAAACATGTGCTGTGAACTATTCTACATTCCTTGAGCTATTGAACAGTAAAAGAAGCTATAATTCCTGCCTTCCTGGAGCTTACGGTCTAGAGAAAAATATAGACAATAACTTCTAATAAGTAAAGATAGAGAGTAATAAGCTTAGAGATCTGGAGGAAAGCATTAGAGCAAGAAGAGGGATCTTGGGAGTAAGAGTGGAGAGGCAAAGATCAAGAGCTTTGTGTTTTACTAGTATAATCAGGCAGAGTAAGCTTCAATGGAAATGAAAATTTTGAGCAAAGATTTTAAGGAGATGAGGAGAAAGAAAGTGGGATCAACATAACAGGAAATGGGGATGGAAAGTGGTACAATGGTAATGTAGTACTCTGTGAGACTGACCCACAGTGGACAGTGACAAGTTTGTTTTGGAAGCTTCCCGAACATCCTGGGTATTCCTGGTTAGAGCTGGCTGAAGCTGGGGGTGGAACAGGGCATGAAGACTTTGTTGGGGGTGTTTGTATCTTTGCTTTTCTCCCTGTCTTTTTCACTTTTGGAAGGAAAAAGTGAATAAACAAAACAAATGAACAAATAGAAACAATAAGAGAAATTGACAGGGGAATGAATACATGTTTGTGTTTGATGAACAACAAGAAGGTCAATGAGTATTAAACTTTGTGAATAGGGCAAGTAGGAGATGTGTTCTGATAGATTAGAGGAGCAGGCAGGTTAAACAAAAGGCCCTATGATCATTGAAAGGCATTCAGTTTTCACTCTCAGTGAAATGATAAAATATGGAGAATTTTGAGTAGACCAGTGATGTGATTTCACTTACATCTTAGATTGTCAGTCTGAATACAGTGATAGAAACATATTTTAAGAATGACAGATGGAAATAAGAAATATTATTTATGATGCTATGGTGTGCTTCATACAATGAATTGTGGAGGCTTGGACAAGGGTATTAGCAGTGAAGATGGTGAGAAGTGAATGGAAGGTAGCTGGGGGGATTTTAATAGTAGAGTCAATAGCATTTATTTATAGTTGGGATGACTTAAATAAGACTTGGAAGACCAGGTTTGGGGAGGAACATGAATTAAATTATGGTAATCCAGTGTTTGAGCTCCATATTGATCATGCAACCGAAAGTGCTGTGTAGGTAGCTGGATTGGAGAAGAGAGTTCTGTCCTGGAGATACACATTTAGGAGGCATAGGAATATAGCTGGTATTTAAAATTATAAGACTGCCTATGATACCAATTAAGTGACTAATAGAAAATAGAAACAGATTTAAATCCTGGGCTCTGCACTAGTTTTTTAGGAATGCCGTAACTAACTGCCACTAATTGGGTGGCTTAAAATAACAGAAATTTGTTGTCTCATAGTTGTGGAGGCTGGAAGTTGGAAATCAGGTGATGGCAGGGCCTCACTCTCTCTATGAAACCTGTAAGGTTTCCCATGGCATTCTGTTCTTGCATGTCTCTTTCAGTTTCTTCTTATCTTAAAAAGATACCAGCTGGGGCCGGCAGGTAGCACGGTGGTTAAGGCATTGGACTCCCACATGGCCAACTGTGGTTTGAGTTCCAGACCTGGTGGCTTGCTTTCTCACTTTCCCTTTCTCTCCCTGTCAAGTTAATATTAATAATAAATAATCCTTTTTTAAAAAAAGGATGACAGTTATATTAGATTAAGGGATCTCCCTATTCTAGTAAGACCTCATGCTAAGTAATTAGCATGGCAATGAGACTGTTCTCAAATGAGGTCAAATTCTGAGGTACTTAAGACTTCACAATATCTTTTTAAAGAACAAAATTCCCTCATAACAGGACCTTTAAATTTAAAGAGAAACCAAGTGCAAACTATCTTAACATTATACAAGCGTGGGCATTTTACACTGTTATTTCCCTACATTTAGTTTCTTTATTCTTTTGACCAACATTAGAATTATATTGTGCTATCCATGACATCTGTATGCATGGTCAATCTCAATGCATATTTATCATGTAATCTTGTGACATTTGTTTCTTTTTCTAAAATATTCCTTAACTAGACTTTTGAGTAAAGAGGGAAAGCTAAGAAAGTCCAACTTTGAAATACTTGCAACATCATATAAATAAGTCAATAAAACATACATTAGAAAAACTGTTAGTTACCCCATGATTAGAAAACCATTGAACTCCCTAATTAGTCTTTAAACTCTGACGAGATAGAGAAATGTCATCCTGACAATGGATGAGCAGTTTAAGGATATTAAGCACAACACAGCTCCAGAGCTCGGCCAGCAAGATAAAAGAAGCAGTTGCTCAAGTTGCCTCGGATGACTTCTTTGCATGTAATGAGTTTCCATCCTTCTCTTTATTCGGTCTAGTGAGCTGGCTTGGATTAAGGTCCCTGGCCGGTGAGCACTAGGCTTAGGAGCTCCACTCAGTTTGAACACTACATATAGACCTGGCCTACTCCACCTTTTGACTGGAAGACCAACACATGGTCACTCTAACACTCATGTCTTGAGTACCTCTTGTCACTTCGCTCTGTCTGGAGGAAAGGAAGAAGCCATTGTTAATATTATATTAATGGAGAAAGGGCAATTTCCTAAAGCATGGGGATTTCTGGTTCAAGGCCATTTTTAACACGTTTTACCTGTGATCAGTATTTTGTTTCCTTTTCTGCTTATCTTACAGGTGGCTTTTGGTTAAAAAGAGGGACTATCTGTGGCGTTGTGAACGTATCGGAGGTACTCGGCAAAAGAAGCGTGGACGGCTCCTTTTCCCTCTGGATTGGGGTTTGTTGCCCTTTTTTTCTTTCCTTCCTCTGTGTGTTCATGTGTGTGTGTGTATGTGTGTGCACAGCTTAATGAGGTTATGTCACCAAGGGAGGCATGTGACGTTTCCGTTCTGCAACGCTGGCAGTTCTAATATCTGGAGTCTCTCATTTAGAACTCTTAATAAGTTATTTCAATTACCCTGTCAGGCTTAAGTCAGCAGCAAATAGGGAGAATTTTTTTTTTCTCTCTTAAAGGTGAGATTACATTTAAATGATAATAATAAGTGCCAAAGTAATGTGAATGCACATGCCAAAAGGGGTGATGCCCTTCCTGCCTGACTGAGTTTCCACTGGCTGCTTGTCATAATTTATCAGCTGTAATCCCTGTACGGTGAAATGCAAACGGACCCCCAAGTTGATAAGAGAACTTGGGAATCCTTCCTTCAGCAGGACCTGGGTAATGAGGCTGCCCTCTGTGTGCAGTGTGGGAGCTTTCTGTTAGTTACTGCTGAGGTCTCACTCGGGCTCCTCAGGTTCTGGCCAGTAGCATAGATGCTTGTCTCTTTCCACTCCTCTATTCTTCTATGACCTCCCTTGTTTTCATTGTTCAAAGACTATTACCTCGTCAGGGCCGTTCCAAAGAAGCTGAGATTCCTTTCTCTAAAAATAGGACGTCTGTTTTATATAAAAATCTCTTTCTACAGAGCCTCACCCACACTTGCTTGTTTTCTTTAGCAAAGGCCAGATCTCAAAATAATTAGTTTAGGATGAGGGAAAAGGGAGGAGCAGGAAAGACAGAGAGGTATTTTGTAAGGGAAACAAAAACCCAAAGAACCTAATGAGTGTGTTAATATTTCATATGTTTTAAAATTATAAAGGGAGCTAAAAGAGCAGGGTGCTGTACCCATGATTCACCTCATTCTTATCTGCCTGCCAATTACAAATGCAGATATGTTTTTGAAATTTTTAGATTATTTCATGTATATGCACGTACTGAGATATACATCTCAATGTTTAAAAAGATCTAGGTGGAACCACTGCTGTGAGTACATTTTTTTCCTATTCTTGAGTGTTGAAAAGAAACATTGAGTCTCAGGTTTGTGGCCCTTTGAAGAATTTCAAAGTAGTATAGTAAGTATTTTATATGACCAATATATTTACATTTTATTTGTAAAACATCCAATTTATATTTTTGTAAGCTTAACCCTTTATTTATTTTTAATTGATCACCCTTTAGAGTGAGTTCTAAACTCAGTGCTCCTGGCTGTGAAGATGGACAATGAGAACTGTCTACCAATTCCCAGTTCAACCTAAAGGCTGGATGCAGTGGGGTGTATCTGTAATCTCAGCAACTCTGGGAAGCTGAGGCATGAGGATCATGAGCTCAAACTGGCCTGGGAAAGAGCGAACCCCATCTTAAAAAGACCCAAGCGTACTGACATTCTTACAGTCTTTGCTGAGAGGCTGATGCAGGAGGATCACAACATGGTGGAACCCTATCTTTTTATTTTTTTCGACTGTATTTATTTCTTCTGTAGTGAGAGGACATGCACTCTCGATAGGGTCTTGACACCATAATCCATCCCTTGCTACCACCAGCCCTAGATCATGGACGTGCACTTGCCTGGCATAGTCATGAAATGTCTGGGTATGAACCTGGAACCCTTTCTATGTGGTTCAGCTCCACAGAGCATTGCATATGACTACCATATCATCTGGCCCTCAGGAAACCCTCTCTTAAGAAAAATACCCAACTCAAAACAAATTGGCTGTCATCCATAGTAGTCCAGTAGCTTCAAACTTCTTTGTAGTAGATCCATTTATATCTTGTGCCTTAGAGGCGAGAGAAAAAAAATAATAACTTTATGAAATTAATCAAAACCTCATGAAGAACCTCATCAAAGTTCAAGGTATCTTTGGGTGTAATTTTGGGTTATGTTATTTGAATTCGGCAAGCAAGATGAATCAGTCCACATGGGGAGAGTTTGCTTTCACTTTACTCCTAAGTAAACTCAACTCATAGAGCTAATGTATCCAATACTGTTTTCATGGAATATTGGATTAATGATAAGCAAGCATTAAAACTGTTTGCATTTTGAACTTGCTTCAGATGGTCTCACATATTTCAAGACCTCTTCTGGAACAAGCAAGCACATTTATCCTTTAAAATCAAATAACCTCTGGAAGATTTTTTTTTTTTTTTTTTTTTTTTTTTTTTTTTTTTTTTTTTCCCTAAGGCTAGTGGTACTTCTCAGTCAGGTAAGCACTTTTTTTTTTTTTTTCCTGTGACACTTGATCTCTGTGGTTTTGCCTTCAGAGCCAAATGAAAACCAGAAACTTTATAGATAGTTCCAAATCTTCATAGTTTGCTGACTAGACTGGCCAGAAAGTAGACACTAAGCTAGATTTTGTATTCAGAAGATTTACTGGAAATCACTCTTAGTAGCAGAAACTGTGAAAGGAAGAGAAAGGAATAGGGCTGGACATGGGATATGAGCTTATCCCTCAGTGTTGTCTGGAATTGAGGCACAAAGGAGATCCCCAGCCATTGAATACTGGTTAGCCTCAGGGAAGATTTCTGAAGGTTGAGACAATTTCCAGGGAAGGAGGAAGGGCTCAACTGTTGCTCATCAGCAGCCTGAGAAGTAAATGACTCAGTTCCAGTGGTTGATCTAATTGACTCGTGTCTTCATTCATTTTGATCTATTTTTGCAAAATAACAATAATGTCTCTGGAGATACCAACTATTTAGTTTAGCAAAATCTAACCTTAGAAATTAAAGTGAAGGGAAGTCCGATACAAGGGAAGCTTTTAGGAGGTATTGAATTCTACTTTAGTATCTTGGAAATCATTTCTTCATGCAAAAGCAGGAATCATACTTTGCTAGAACGAGGACTCACAGATAAGGCAAGTCCTAGCCTAATGAATATAGAGCAAGAAATTCTAAAATGAATCCAAAACAGATTCAAATAAGCTATGTTCTCCCATCCAATTGGCATGAATAGGAGAAAAATACATTGAGTTTATGAGAAAGAGAGAAATAGTGGACATCCAGCGTAAGAGGAGGATAAGACAGCTGGAAATTGTATGTGGAGGGAATCTCCAAAGGCACAAGAGATAACAATAAATAACAATGATATTAAACATGATGATGATATGGGGATGGTATTAGTTGTGACTATGGCTTACCAGGTACAGGGAGCTGAGGACTAATCATGTCATATAATGGAGAGGATTTAATTTTTGCCTGGCCCCTTGTGAGTCTTTGTATTTCGTGAAGTTAGAGATATGACAAAGATGCTAAAGTTATTCAGATATTAAATTTCTCCATTTCTCCTTCATTCTTTTCCTTCTTTCTTTCTTTTTCTTTCTCTTCTTCCTTTCTCTCTCTTTTTTTATTTTTTTAATTTTTTTTTTTTTTTTTTTTTTAGTTTTCTTTTTCTTAGGGTGAGACAGACATAATGAGAGGGGAAGTGAGAAACACCCGCCTCCAGGGGGGATGGCCACAGCGCAATCTCCTCTTCTTTCCTCCTGAGATCTTGGGCATGCATGCACACATGCCCTGTGTGAGTTTCAAGTCACCGGGTCCTGAACTTGAACAGCAGTCTGCTGTGTGGGAGTCCTGTGATGTAACTGCTACACCATTTGCTGGTCCCTTATTTCTTTTCATTTTTCTTCATCTTCTCTTATTTTTATTTCTTAAAGATTTTTGTTTGTTTGCTTTTTAAATTTTTTCTCTTCTCTTTTTAAATTAAGAGATAAGATAAGATGGAAATTCAGGGTTTCTGATGATTACTGAGATTGCTCACTCTGCATAAACTGGGATCAAATCAAGAGTTGAAGGAGAGGGACCAGCAGTTAGCATAATGGCTATGTCGCTGAACTCCCACATAGCCGACTGCGGTTCGCATCCTGGACCCGGTGACTTAAAACTCACGCCGGGCGCGTGTGTGTGCGTGCCCAAGATCCCAAGAGGAGAATGGAGGAGAAGGGATTGCGGCGTGGCCATCCCCCCTGGGGGGTGATTTCTCGCTTTCTGTCTCTCTGTCTCTCTCTGTCTGTCTGGCGAGCGCACACGCCCTATAGCAAAAACCTCTCCAAAAAAAAAAAAAAAAAAAAAAAAAGAGTTGCAGGAAGATATTTCTTACAATCATTAGTTGTCACTTACACCTTAAAATCAGTTCACGAATGTAGAAGAGTTGAGCTAAAGAAAAGTTAAGAAATAATCTAATTTAATTATATCCTTTTCAGCTGAAGAAATTAAAACCCAGGTTTCTGTAAATCATCCAAATTTGAAGAGTTGTGTAGAGAAAGACCAGATTGAATTGATAAAGGTATAGTGAACTGTCCACTATAGAAATTCCTATACCAGAGCTTATGCCAGTTACTAATTCTGTAACTACACAACTTGCAGAAAGTATCTGACCCTCCATGAGAAGTGAATACTGTAATAATAGAGTCCATGTGAAGATTCACTGAGTTAATGCAACTAATGCACAGTGGAATGGCCAGAGTGAGAAACCACATAATAAATGTGTTTTTTACCCCTACCCAGTGTCTATCTTTTAATTCTGATACCTGGACTTTCTCTCCAAAGATGAGAAAGTGTGCTCTGATCCTTTTCTGATCACTTTTATAAGTTAAAAGCAACTTATTGATTACCTCATTCTCTCAGAGCTTTTTAAGAAAGTAACTTTCTTCTCTATCAAATAAAAATTTCATGTTGGTGGCTACCACCTCTCCCCTCTCCTTATATCTTCATTTCTTACACAGCGTTGTCTGTTGAATCCTTCAAACTTAACATACTTATTCTTACATTCACCTGCTAACATTATTTCAGCGACATCTCTGTTACCTACAGACAAAATCCACACTCTCAGTTATCATTTAGAACTTCTTACAATTTGACTAAATCTGTCTTTCCAATCTTATTACTCACTTACCCTACATTCTTTCATTAAATAAATGATTGATAACATACCATAGAGCTAGGTACCAAAGATACACTGATAACAGGAGTCTGTTCTAGAACTTCCAAGCCAGTGGGTGAGCTAATCCTCCCCCAGACATGTGCTGTAATTGCCTACTACCTGATTTAAATTCTATGACTCCCTCCATCTGGAATGCCTTACCTTCAAATACACACATGACTGAACCTCATTGCCCACATTACCTCTTTCAATTAGAATTTCATGATTCTTTCCAACTAGTAAACTCCCTTTTTATTTTGTTTGCAGGATTTGTGAAATAATTCCTTATATTATAGTTAACTATGTGCATTTATTAATCCTTGCTAGACAAACTGTGTCCTTGAAGATAACTTGTTTTTGAAACATTTATTTGTTCCAGACCTGCCATATAGTTCTGTGAATAGAAAAACAAAAACCAAAAATTTTTTAAAAAGGTTGTTAAAAAGATATTTGTATGAATTGCCTCTATTAATGGTATCAGCCTCCAAAATAACTTACCAAAGGATGAATTTAATGGAATAAAGGATGGATGGGGATGAGGAATACAGTGGGACTTCTGAGTGTTTGGTAATAAGCCTTAGAGTTACTCTGTCTCTTAGTAATTTTTCAATTACTATTTTTTTAACCCAATTCTTTGGCTTTCTCACTTGTCCTTGCTATATTTGGAGTTGAGCCTGACCTCTCTCCCCTACTCTAAAACCACATTTTAGTAACCCATGTTAAATAAAATCTTCCTACCATCCTTAACCAGTGTCATGAATAATTTTTTTACTAACAGTAAATATGTTAGTATTTGATATGATAAAAATTCTATCCCAGAAATTTGAATAAAATTTGATGTCATTATTAGCATACCAAATTTATTATATACAGTTTTTGAAAAATACTATTTGATGTTGTAATGGTATTTTGAAAAATACTATGTAATGTTGTAATGTTTCTTAAAATTTTTCTATAGGGCAGATATACTCACTAGAGAGAGAACAAAGAGGGAAAGTGAGAAAGCACCCTCAGGGGTATGATCATGTTCCAATCTCTTCTCTTCAATTCTTCTCTTGAGATTTTGGGCATGCACACACACCCACCTAGTGTGTTTTTCTTTTTCTTTTTTTTTTTTTTTTTTTTTTGGAGAGGTTTTTCGCTATAGGGCGCGTGCGCTCGCTGGACAGACAGAGAGAGACAGAGAGACAGAAAGCAAGAAATCACCCCCCAGGGGGGATGGTCACGCCGCAATCCCTTCTCCTCCATTCTCCTCTCGGGATCTTGGGCACGCACGCACACGCGCCCGGCGTGAGTTGTAAGTCCACCGGGTCCGAGACACGAACCGCGGTCGACTACGTGGGAGTCCAGCGACATAGCCATTACGCTAACTGCTGGTTCCCGTCCTAGTGTGTTTTTCAAGCCACTGGGTTGGGAACGTGAACCACGCAGTAGGTCTCATGGGGTCCAGGCCCCTTAACCAGCATGCCACTGGCTGAACCAATGTTCTGAGTTTTATCTCATTGACATCTCAGAGACGGCTTTCTTTGCCTTTGCATTAGGATAATAGCTAAGAAGTGTGACCTGATCACTAGTCAAGGAAGGAAAGTATCCTGCAGAAGTACAGATAAGTCAATATACCTTAAAAATAAAAATTAGATGAAAATTTGAAAAAAACCCAAGTGATAAAAACCTCAAAGCAACTGAAAATTCAACTTTATTGACTTCCCTTATGAGATTATTAACGACCACATGCAATAAATAAAGCCTTTAGTTGGCAAATAGTTAAAAAAAAAAAACACTTTTCAATTTGATAGTAATCAGGAGGATAGACTTAGAAAAATTAAAGACCATGTTTATCTGACTTCATTGTAAATTGAGTGCTATAAAATGGACTTTAGCAAAAAAAATGTGTGACTGCAACTTCAGGTGATAACTATTGATATCTAAGAGCAGGAGGCTTTTTGTTTTTGTTTGTTTGTTTTTAATTGTTGTTGTTATATAGACTTTAATTATTTTGAAGTCATTTTCCTTATATCACTTCAAATATGTTTTTAAAATTCTTTAACCATTCTATAATATTGAACTGGTTTTAACTTGGATAGTTTCTGTGAACCCTATGAGTCTTAGCAACTAAATGGGAAAAAAATCTGAGTTCCTTGAGTCCTTATTGTTTCTTTTTTCTTATCACTACTCAAGAATGCAGTAAGCACTTTTGCTTATCTCTAAAGTCAGAGAGACTTGCTGGTACGATTACACTGGGGCAAGGCAAACACTATCATATACTTGTCAAAGCATTTCAATCTTAAATGCAGTAAGGAAATTGTAAAGGGAAGCCATTCTAAACACTTAAAAATGAAACTCTTCCATTAAAGAGTTTAAGAGTGAGAAAATAAGCAACTTTATAATGTTTATAATTAGATTGACTGATTACATAAAAGGCAATGGGATTTTTATACTTTAAGAAATGGTTTAAACTCCCTCAATGTGCCACTTCACTATATGAAATTTTTTAAAAAAATCAAAAAGTTGGCCTTAATTCCAAGAACCATGTGGGCTTGTGCACAGAGAAACTTGGACATTTTTTTCAAAGCCATGTGGTAATGACATTAAAGTTCGCAATGGTAATGTTTGGCATGGTGGAAGAAAAAGAAAACATTTGCTGTGACAGGAGAGGAAACCACGTTGTCTGCTGTGGACAGAATGAGGCTAAGGGTCAAAAGGTTTCTTCAGGATTGTTTGACCTCTGGAGAGTCAGTAAACTACTCAGAGTACACGGTGTTCACAAACATGGGCCCCACTATATGGCTTCCAATTCTTAATGTTTTATAACGCAAAAGGTTTCTGTGAAAAGTGGACAAAGGCTCTCTGAATTTTCAAGACCCTGGAGATTCGGGTGTATGTATTTCCAGAGCTTTCAATGTTGTTTGAAAATTGGGTCTGACTAGACCAAAGGAGTCCATGAAAACATAAAGATCTCCCTTAGTCCATTTTTGTATTATGTAGATCTCATTCATATGTATTTTTTGACCCTTTAAACTTGAGGAACTATAGTTTAATACCACAACTGTATAAGTCAATTTTAAAAACGTAATAATTCAGAAATTGAAGAGAATCAAGTGACATTATTTGAACATCAATTTTCTTCCTACACCATGGGAGTACTTAATCCATTTCAGAGAAGATGAATTGGAGGTCACTTAGGGAAACCACTAATAAATGGAGGTAGCAGAACTTAAGCTTAATTCACTTGACTCTGAAGAGCATTCTCTTTAAATAATATGCTGGAGAGTAGACTGAAGAAATTATACCTTACTATAGATAAACAGCTATCTGTGGTAGTTAGAAAAAAAATGTCTGAGGTTTCAGAAATTCAGTTCACACAGTGGAAAAATAGGACTGAGTAGGAAGTTTTGGGTGACTGTGGCTTTAGGGAAAGCTGAGTCCAGGAGTTCTTATGGTATTATTAACACATCACCTCTGTGTCTTTTTCACAGTGTGTGTGTGTGTGTGTGTGTTGCAGTGGTTCTTGCCTTATGGCACACATGGTTGCTGGACAGAGAGACAGAGACAGTGAGAGGGAAAGTGAGGAATCACCTCCCTACCCCCACCCCCACAGACCATGCAATCATCCCTTCTCCTCTGTTCTACTCCTGGGATTTTGGGCATGTATGCACATGCTTCTGGCATGAGTTTCAAGCCACTGGATCTGGGACTCAAATCACAGTTAGCCACGTGGGAGTTCAGTGATATAATCATTATGCCATCTACTGGCTTCCTTTTTTTAAACAGGGCTGTCATTTTTCAGGCAGGCTTGCACTCTCTCTCTCTCTCTCTCTTTTAAATTGTTAAAGGTCACATGTGCTCACCAGAAAGACAGAGAGAAACAGAGAGGAGAGAGAGAAGGAGAAAGCAACTCCAAGTGAAGTATGTTCATGGTAGAATTTCTCCTCCATTTCTTCATCTGTCAGAGTTTTGTTAATGCGGAACCAGCAGTTGGTATAATGGCTATGTCGCTGGACTCCCATGTAGTTGACAGTGGTTCAAGTCCCAGACCTGGTGGCTTAAATTCACATTGGGTGTGTGGGCATACATGCCCAAGATCCTGAGAGGAGAATGGAGGAGAAAAGATTGCGACATGGCCATCCCCCCTGGGGGGTAATTTCTCACTTTCTGTATCTCTGTTTCTCTCTGTCTTTCTGGCAAGCACATGCACCCTTTAGCAAAAATCTCTCAAAAAAAAAAAAAAAAGAAGAATTTTGCCAATGCACACATATGTGCCCAGTGTGCTTTTCAAACCACTGAGGCCAGGATTCAAACCACTGTTAAGTATGTGAGATTTGGCTCTAACCAATTGGCCATGGGGTTGGTCCATGCTCTTTCTCTCTGGAAAGTAATACTACCTTTGATGGTCCTAGATTCATATCTCTAGTTATAAAACTACAAAGGAAAAGAAAAAGAAAGGAATTTCTCTTGCCTATATAGTTCATGGTTTTCCAGATTCCAAATACTCACCTCTGTGGCTCAAGGAGGAATGTGCAAGAAATGTCATTGACAACTGGGCCCCTTATGAATTTATCCAAATTCAATGTACTTTATAGCCTTCCCTTTCAAAATAGAGCTGGGCCCCTTAAATATATTCCCTTTGTCAGTTCTCACAGTGTGAAGCTTTGTCAGTAGAAAACATGAATCATGGAGGAGGTGGGGGCTGTTGTACTAACTCAGCAGACTTCTGTGACATGCATCTTTTCCAGCCCCAAGATCTTGTAGCCTATGCAATGTCCCCTATGCCCAGATATAATTTCCAGCACCTGGTTTCTGCAATGTTCAGCAGTCTGCAGTATTCAGTGATTGGGAGATTTTTCCAGCATTCCTCTTTGAAAGTTTCCCTTAACTTCTCAAGGCCCCCACTGTAGTCTATTAAATTGGCATAAAACTATGACTTGTGTAAAAACTTTGTGAGGATTAATTTAATGTGAAAGTCTAGTAGAACAGAAAGACTTGCACTGAAGTGAGGATCAAAGTAATATTAATACTATTTTTAGCAGAGATCTGTTTTTTGATGTCACTGAAATTGGTATAGTGAAATATATCAACTACCCATGTTTAAAAAGATTTATCTGTGACATTGACCCATACAGAGCACCTCCATTTCACTAAGAAAGCATAGCTTAGAATTAAAAAACAAGCCAGAGGCAGTGTGGAATAAGTAAAGAATGGAGTGGACAAGCAGTGGTGATGTAACAACTCAATTGGACCCACTGGGAAAGGTTCCAGGTTCATGCACCAGGACCTCCCTGAGTATGGCAAGCATGTGTGTACATGCCTATGATCTGGGCTGACTAAGATTGCATTGTGCCATGAAGACTTTGTTGAGGGTGCCTATTTCCTCTCTGTCTCTTTTATAGGAGAAGTAAATAAATGAACTTAAAGCAAAAGGCTGAAGAAAGGTGTCAGTTTCCTTTCGTTCTGCCCATTGTGTCTAAAATAGTATTTCCTGTTTGTCTTTTTATATGAAAAAGGAGTTCCAATATTTAAAATGAAAAGTCAATCAATATTTCATCATGTGTTCTATCAGAGAATATCCTTCTATAAGCATGTTTTGAATTTTGTCAGTGTTTGGTGTTTAGTTCATCTGGGAAGCAAATTTGTCACTTAACTTGTCATCTCAGAAAAATGTAGCTCATTTATTTTCCATAGCTTAATTTAAGTTTTTTTAATTATAAAAGATTATTGCTGCCTAAAGATAAGAATGACAGACAAAACAGATGAAAACTTAACATTCTTCAAAAGTAATGACTTCTATTTTAAAGAAGACAGAGGTAAGTTTTCTTCCATAGTTTTGGATGGTGAAAGTATCAGAAAATTTCATCAGTCTTTATGAATGTGAAACGAGCCTTACTAGATACATAGCTGTACAGTAATGTAACTTCATACCTCATAAATCATAATCTAACACATCCACTATTTTTAATTGCCCCATTAAATAATTAAATTTGACTTAAGAAGCAAGACACACCTCATCTTGCAGAAATTCCAGCATAGACAGGGTGAATGTTTACCTAACGAATACCTATCTTCACAGAGTTAACTGCTTTCAATGGTTAAGACTGTGTGCTCGTGGGTATTTTTATTCTCCTGAGATAGTTTACACAATGAGTGAAATTAGATTAATGAGGGGTTTATAATTTCTTGCCAAAAATTATAAGTTAAGAAAAAAGCACTTTTTTACATAATTACAAATTCATAAAAAGATTGGTCAAAAGATTCTACTGCTTCTGTTTTCTAGCTCATCATTAAAATTGTACTCACAGGCTATGATGAATAGAAATCATCTAGAATTAAGGATTTCTGGTTTTTTAAGCTGCATAAATACTTGTTTTTGCCAATGAAATCTTACTCAGAGTCTCAAATATGTACAAAGGATATTTATGCCTGACCTAAGGCTATGACTCTGCTGTAGACCTCTGAGAAATCTGTCTTGGAAACCATTTATATGCACTGCCTTTCTTGTGTTTAGCTGTGGACATGGAAGCTTATACTAGTTTCAGAGATTTTCCTGTTAGCTTTCTTAAAAATTTCCTTTCCTTTCATCCATCTTAACTCCTGACGTTGGAACAAGTGACTGCTTGTTCACTGAGCTCCTGAAGAGCTAACAAAAGCCACCTGAGAATTGGCTCCCCTTATTATTGCTGTTTAGCATTGGTGTTGACAGCAAACGTGGGAGTCCACCCTGAATCCCAAGATGTGTAACCACTCTTGAACTTTCTCCGTCAACTCTTACATCACCCTTATAGGAAGGGCCCAGATTTACCTTGGATGAACATCTATGAGAATCATTACACCAAGACTGATGTCACCAAACGAAGTAACCACTTCAAATGAAGGAGAGCTTAATGTCTCCCTCTCAAATCCAACATTAGGGGGAGGAAGACATTCCAGAGGGAGTGGTAAAAATGACAAAATTTTATACTCTTGCAATATACTAATTAGTATTTGTTTTATCATTTAGTTTCCATTGATCCAGCAGGCATTTATAATATATTTTATTCAGTAGAAGATATTGAGTTAGCAGTTCTATAGACAAACTCTATGAAAAAAGAGACCAGATCTGTTTCTAACAACTCTCTTTTCCAAGTAAAAGCCATAGGACAGGGACCAGCAGTTGGCACAACGGCTATGTTGCTAGACTCCCATGTAGTCAACCACAGTTTGAGTCCCGGACTCGGTGGCTTAAACTCAGGCCTGGCTCATGTGCGAGTGTACCCAAGATCCTGAGAAGAGAATAGAGGAGAAAGGATTGTGGCATGACCATCCCTCTGGGGGGTGATTTTTCACTTTCTGTCTCTGCTTCTCTCTCTTTTTCTGGCGAGTGCATGCACCCTATAGCATAAACCTCTCCAAAACAAAACAAAACAACATAAGACATGGAATATGATAAATGTTCAATAACCATTTGTAGAGGAAAGAAATATGTATGTATGAGGGAGGAAGGGTGTAAAGGAGCAATAGTTGACACAAAATAAATCTGTGCTTTGGACCAAAGGAAATCTTGTGCATACAAATTATACTTAAACTGCAACCAGCAAATGGTGTGTTGGTTAAGTCACTGGAATCCCATTTGTCTCACCACAATTTGATTTCCCAATCTGGTAGCTTGAAAATTCCTCTGGGCACATGTGCATGCATGCCCAAAATACTGAGAGAAAATGGAAGAAAACATATTGTGGTATGGCCATGCCCCTGAAGGATGATTTTTTTCCTCTCACTATCTATTTGTCTGTCTTCAACAAGTGTATGCAAAACCCTTAAAAATAAAATCGTGCATAATCCGTCAACAACCCTGTTAATTTGGGATCATTACAACTTTGCCTAATGAGTTTATGTGACTCACCCACATTTACACACTAGGACTAGAACCCACATAGGTGTGAACAGAGAAACACAGTCCTTCTTCCTTTAGTATCATTGGTCCTCAAACATTTTGAGGGAAAAAGTACCATTGTATATTTAAACCAACAAGTATTTAATATGATGCAAATTAATTCATCACTTTTAGGATGAAGACTTTAAATATATTACATATACATTGGTTTCCTTAAAGCTATATTCATAAATCTCTGCTTTCAATTTTCCTTCTGGGGACAATTTGAGGAACACTGTCAATACTGTTATACTATTTTCTCTCATTAGATAAAAAGTGAAAGCATGCTCTCAAGGATAATTCCATGGTACTGAGATCATGAGGCTGAAGTGCTGAATACGTGCTATTTGCACTCTCAAATATTTGTAGCTCTTAGGCATTTGTTTTAGGAAGACTGGGGAAGACAAGACAGAGATGATGGGATGTGTTTCCTACTCTTCAAGGTAGCATATGTTCAGGTTACGCCATGAGGGAGAGATACTGAAATTAGATTACCCCATTTCTTCCTCTGAACCTACTTTGGTGCCTGTGGTTCCTGTTTTGTTGGGTGCTTCTGAAACATTTTGTTTAGCAGTGTTCAGGGACTGGAGGTAGAACACGTGAACAGAAACAAAAGGGCATTGATATAAATTATACTTAATGGTACGCAATTTACACCTAGGTGTACCTAAAACTACAATGATGGATAGAGACAATCTCAGAGTGCTGTCCCATAACAAATCATTGTTCTGTGAGGAAATCAGCAACACAGTGAGAAAATCCATGACCAATGCTTTCATTTATGAGCCTCCGTATACTCCACAGACTATATTATTTATAATAGTTACTTGGAAGGAATCTAAACCTGATTAATTTGTAAATATGGTGGTTCTTAGGTTCTTTTAAATGTTTAAACTTGCATATAAAATTCTCATGATAACTTCAAACCTGAATTAATTTTCAACTAAAATCACAAGGCTGCCTTTTAACTCTCACAGGCAAAATTCTCTTGAATATTATGCATATTTAAATAATTAAATATGCAAATGCATTACACTTTTTTCATCATCTTAGCAATTTGTATACTTATTTCTAAATCTTCCCGGGTTTGAAAAATACTTAGTATTAAGGAAATGATTATGCCCTATGAAGTACTAGGGGAATACCTGTTCAAACAGATTCCATAATGACAAATATCGGCTCTCATGGTGCCTCGTGTTTTGCTCACAACAGTACTAGAACCCTTTGACCTTACTGAGAGTGCCTTGGGTGAAATGTTCTCTGTCAAAGTGTATTAATATTACTGTCTACACAGCACTGTAGTTGACCCCCATGGATACTGTTTACAAAACTTGTGGGACCTCTACAAATTGAAAATGCAGGACCCTTTTCTAAATTTAAAAGAATTTTAAGGACGTGGCAGCAGAACTTCAAAGCAAGTGTGATGTCCCGCTAAGCATGAGCTCATGAACTCCATGGAAAACCACTGGTTGCACTTGTCCACATCCTTGTTTACGGTTAGATGTAAACTTCCTCCTCAGCTGCTTGATTGCATTTCATATTTAATTGGCTCCTACATGATTCAAATGTATGTTCGCTAATCACTAAAAACATCTGATCATTAAATACTATTAATTTAATTTTGTTTTGGTAACATTTTGGCTGTCTGGTAGAGCACACATCTTGTCTAGATATAGAAATATCCGAGTTTTACATATTTTTTATGATGTTATTTCTCACTACATGGTCACAGTTTTAATGGCATTCTTTTCAGAGGATGAATATCTATAATTGTTTCTATCATTTGCTGTTACTGTAGCAAAATCTCTAAAAAGAGTCAGAGAAATGGTTGACCTAGCCCTGGCTTTAACAGCCTCTTCATTCCACCTAACTCTCTCATTGTCTTTATTCTTTTCTTGCTCTTCTTCATACCTTTCTGCTAGTGTGTATTTCATAGATACCACTTTGTAGGTGCCAAAGTGAGGTGCTAAAGGCAAATTTTTACTTTTGAGAGCTGATTCAAATACTTAACATATATAATTTTGTGCCTTTTTTTGACATTTCAGGTATAATATTTCTGAAAGTTCTCGAAATAAATAAAAACCTTTTACATTTTCAAAAATGGGGCTGACTCTAGTGGTTAAGGTAACCAGATCCAACATGAGTGACCTTGTGGTTTGAGTCTTGATCCTGGCAACTTGAGAAACACACTGGATGCATGTGAATGATGTGAATGTATGTCCAACATCCTATCAGGATGGAGAAATAGAGAAGAAGGGATTGTAGCAGAACTATTCTCCATGGGAAAGAGAGTGCTTTCTCTAGTCCCCTTTCTCTATCTCTCTCTGTTTTTGGTGAGAGCATGCCTTCTAGGGAAAAAAAAAATCCCAAAATGGAATTTAGAGTATCTTCTATTCTCCTTAGCAGAGTCAAAGTTAATACAAAAATTAAGGCCTATGAATTCTTTTAAAACATAAGTTAATTTTTTTGAGAGGTTTTTGCTATAGGGTGCGTGCACTCACCAGAAAGACAGAGAGAGACAGAGAGATAGAAAGTGAGAAATCATCCCCCCCCCCCCCGGGGGGGGGGGATGGCCACGCCGCAATCCCTTCTCCTTCATTCTCCTCTCAGAATCTTGGGCACACACTCACACGCGCCCGGTGTGAGTTTAAGCCACCAGGTCCAGGACTCGAACCGCTGTCGGCTACATGGAAGTTCAGCAACATAGCCATTACGCTAACTGCTGGTTCCCTAACTTAATGTATTAATACTAACTTCTACATTTGCAAGACTAATTTGGGGAAAAATGGACTAATCCTTCAAGCCATAGAAGGGTGTTTAGTTTTCTTTTCTTTCTTTCTTTCTTTCTTTCTTTCTTTCTTTCTTTCTTTCTTTCTTTCTTTCTTTCTTTCTCCCTTCCTTCCTTCCTTCCTTCCTTCCTTCCTTCCTTCCTTCCTTTCTTTCTTTTTCTCTTTCTTTCTTTCTTTAAGTCTACACAGGGGATATCAACCTCATTTCTGGAAAGAAAAGCATGTTTAGAGGGAATTATTAGTTTTTGACAAGTAGTTTGAAGCATTTTGTGGAACCCTGCACCAGCCTCATCATGTAAAGAGATGAACAGTCATGCCACCAACACCAACACAAAATTAGAGTCACATAAAATTGTCTAGAACATAAATCTTTAGACCTCATCCCACAGGGTTAGTTGAGTGCTATTTGATCCAACAGCAGGTTGTCTGCATAAATATTTCAAGATGTGCTCAGAAAATGGGCTGGCCTTCCTAGGCAAAAGTTATTCGTAACTGGCCAGCCATGGCCGTGCAGTGGTAACACAATGCTCTCTGATGCTGAAGCTACATGGGAAGGTCCCGGGGTTCCAGTCCTCAGATTTTCCTTGCATGTTGGGCATGAACTTCCATGTGGACAATCCTGGTGGGAGAAGGCTGCAAGTGGATTGCAGCATGAAGATTCTGTTGCAGCAGAGAGTCTCTCTCTCTCTCTCTCTTTCGGTCTCTACATCTCTTTGTCTCTTATTCTTATGA
This sequence comes from Tupaia tana, assembly GCA_026018925.1. NCBI lineage: Eukaryota > Metazoa > Chordata > Mammalia > Scandentia > Tupaiidae > Tupaia > Tupaia tana. The sequence continues at coordinate 250,181,507 of JAKSZU010000001.1, read as the reverse complement.
AAGAAATAAATGAACATAAAACAATTATAGTACACAGATGTAAGCCAATCACATTCTTCTATTTCAAATATAGTATTGGGACCTACATTCAAATTGTGATATCATCAACGATTAATGTCACCTGGCTTTTTCTGTAAGACGTTAATTCTAATTGATCATAGAAAGAAATTCTCATTTCAATATGAGATTTGTCAAGAAAGCCCTGTGCCCTATGCAAAGTGAATTTCTCAGGCATCCCTCCAAAGAACCTTTATTTTCCAAATACCTCACAAGTTTGTAAATTATATGATTTGAAAACAGAAGTTACTCATGTAATGGAATTAAATTTGTTTGTTGTTTTATGATATTTATTATCATAGATGAACTATAAGTATTTATTTACTTACTATTACTTTATTTATTTACTATTTTAATTTGCAAAGGGTATGTATACTAACTGAAAAGAGAGAGAAAAAGAGAGAGAGAGAACAAGAAAGTATCCTCTATGAGATATGATCACACCACAATCCCTTCTCTATTTCTCCCTCTTTTTGAGATTTTAGTCATGCATACACATGCACATGCTTGGCATGTTTCTCAAGTCACCTGGTCAAGGACTCGAACCATACAGTCAGCCATGTAGCATCCAGCTCCCTTAATCATTAGACTATAGGGTGACGGTGGTATTGATTTTTCTTAACTTTCAAATTCTACTACAATAAGATACATTCAGGCTAGTTTATACAATCTATCTAGGCTAATTCCTAATTTATTTTTAGTAATTGGTGACTGATTATTTTCACATGCATAATTACATGAAATAAAAGGCTTGCCACACTGTTCAAAGCTATGCATTAAGTTGACAGTCTCTGTTCTCTATTTTAAACCTTATTCTTTATTTGATTCTTTATTTTTGGCTGTTGAACTAAGAATATGCATTATATTACCTAAAACAGAGCTACTACAATTAAAAATAAAAGTAATAAAATAGGATTGCTTCTTAAAAGTCAATTTCAAAAATTGGACTCAAGTCTCTCTAATTCTTTATAGCCCACATTTAACTCAAAACAGAATTACTATCAACTGACGTATGGTATCAGACGTTTTCTCTCTTAAACTCACATAGAACAATTGGTATTGAAAAGTTGGCCTGAGGTGATTCAAAGGATGGAATGAAAATTGATCTTTAAGTTTATTTTAGTAACTCCATCACTTGGAAGTGTGTACGCATTTACAGGCAAAGAGTTGGTGGGAAATGTAATCAAAGGCTATTGTATTTATGTGTGCTTGGTAAGACTTTTCCCATGTAGTCCTACTTAACTGCTCCGATGTTTTAAATACTTGGAAGAATTTATATTATTCACTGTTTAGTCTAATTAATCATAGTGTTCTGAATCATCCTTCGAGATTGGTTGCATAACATATGTATTTTTCATTACTTCTAGAAATGTATTTTTTTCTTTATTTATGTTTACCTTAAATATTGGGAAGACATTGTGGTTTTTGAATATGTCATCAGGTCAGAGCACAGTAAGTTGAGTTCAACTATCACAGCTCATCTGGAATATAATTGAGTGTGCTCTTGTAGCAAAAATTAAATTCTTTCTGTCGCTACTGGAGAAGTTTATCAGTCTCCATTTGTTTCACTATATTCTAGTTTGATCAAATTCATTTGAATCTAAAATTTTCTAATTCCAAGGACTGACACAATGACAGGAAACAGCTGTTAAAAGGCCCCAGGACACCTTATGCCTTTTATGTAATTATAGGCAGTTTTCTAAGAACATTCAAAAGGATTACTTACAATGATAGTTTATTATGATATCATAGATTTCCCCCTCTAGAATAGTCAAAATCTATAACATTCTTTTTGTAAAAATGTTAATACCAAATTTCTTTGCGAGAACAAACTATAAAAAATATTTGAGCCAGCATAAGTCAAACTCTATTAGACTTAATCTTTTCTTGTATTCGGAATGAAGCTAGAATTATATGTATGCAAATTGAAAACTGCAGGGCCTGCCATTATAACGCACACCCAATCAATCAAAAGCATTTTTCTCTTCCACAAATGACATTACACGTTATACATTATTGCATGTGATTTTTTTTTTTTTTTGAGAGGTTTTTGCTATAGGGCGCGTGCGCTCGCCAGACAGACAGAGAGAGACAGAGAGATAGAAAGCAGGAAATCACCCCCCAGGGGGGATGGCCACGCCTCAATCCCTTCTCCTCCATTCTCCTCTTGGGATCTTGGGCACGTACGCACACGCGCCCGGCGTGAGTTTAAGCCGCCGGGTCCGGGACTCGAACCACGGTCGACTACGTGGGAGTCCAGCGACATAGCCATTATGCTAACTGCTGGTCCCTTGCATGTGATTTTTTTAAACCAACTTCATAAGGTGACAATAGCTGCATTTAATTGATAAAATTTAGTGTTAGCATTTTAGTTTTTTTGTATATGGTAATATATATGGTCCGTAGAAGTAGGCCCAGTTTTCTAACTCTAAACTGAACATTTTGTCTTTAATAAAAAATAGGAAAATAACCTTTTTTTAATCATTTTTATAGCAGTAGAATGCCTTTAGGGCTCCCCATTACTAGTGTTCCTAGTGATGGGATTTTATAAATAGTTTTCTAACGATCAACCCTCATTTTTTATCTTTATTAGACCATGGCTAATTTATATAAAGCCTACTAAGGTATAAAAAACAAAGTATCTTATTTTAATAAAGTTTTATCTCAAACTAGACATAGATGGATCAAATAGAACAGGACTTTACTTACTTGGTGTTAAATATTTTATACTCTAATAAAGGTGTAGAAATGTTCTCTTAAGGCAATGCTATATCTTTCAGTGATATACGAGCAGTCTTTCTAGTACCATAAACTTGCTAAGCACTGTCTGTTGGTAAATGAATGTATGTAGCATCTATGGAAAAGATAAAAATATATTATACCTGCCTAATTAAGAAATAGATATTCATATGAAAAACAACTGGTGGGATTTTATAATGTTTAAGTTATATAAATCTCATTAGAAGAAAACATTTTGGTAATATGAGAACTATCTCTAAGAAGTATTTATAAATAAACTGAATTGGTAGTTAATGCCACAAAAAAGGAGAAAATATTAGAATGCCTTTTTGCTTTGCACAATTTTTAAAAATCGTTTTCTTAATTGTCAGAGGCTATATTCACTCTCCAGAGAGAGAAAGAGACATAGAGAGAGACAGAGAGAGAGAGCGCACTTCATCTTCAATGGGGTGTGATAATACTGAGATCTTTTTCCCTACAATTCCTTATTCTCTGAGGATTTTAGGCATACACATACATGCATCCAGCTTTCCTTTCTTTCAACTTTCTTTCGTTTTCTTTCTTTTGTTTTCTTTCTTTTTTCTTTCTTTCTTTCTTTCTTTCTTTCTTTCTTTCTTTCTTTCTTTCTTTCTTTCTTTCTTTCTTTCTCTCTCTCTCTCTCTCTCTCTCTCTCTCTTTCTTCTTTCTTCCTTTCTTTTCTTTTTAAAGGTTTGTACCATAAGGCGTGTACACTCGCTGGAGAGAGACAGAGAGGGAAATGAGAAATCACCCCCAGGGGGTTGGCTATCCGTCAATCCCTTCTCCTCCATTTCTCTCAGGATTTTGCACATACATGCACGTGTACCCATCATGATCCTCAAGTCGCCGGGTCTGGGACTCAAACCGTGGGCAGCAATGCGGGAATCCACATGCCTTAACCACCACACCACTTCCTAGCCCCCAAGCATGATTTTTAAGCTGCCAAGGAGGGATTCAAACTGTGGTTGACCTTATGGCATCTGGCTCCTCATGAATAATGCCAAACTGCTGCACTATGGATCCAACTTATTTTACAAAACCTTAGGGTAGAAATGTAAATTGTCAAATTGGAGGCAAAACTCACATCTCTTAGCATCATTTGAAATGTTTTTCCGTTTTCTTATTTGATGGCCATTTTTCATTTCTCTGTTAAAGTGGCTATGGAAGAGCCACTGATATCAAGCAACCTGAAAAGCTTAACTAGCATGGATGATTCCTACATGAAAAATACTTGCAGAAAGAGTACAATTGGCCAAACTTAATTTCCTCCTTTATTTACGAGAAGACTTCAGAATTCCATACTAAAATCATGACTGGCCTTGCTCCTATAGTGCAGAGTAAGAAAAAACTTTCCACAGATATTTGCACAATAGGCATACTTCACCAAAGTGTCCATTTACGTAGTATTCTACCAGTTACAAAATTACTTTTGTTTATCTGTCTCTGCTACTCGCAAGAAAAATATCTTTTTACTCTAATTTAATGCCATCAGAAAGGGGAAATGTTTGATCTCTGTTTTACATTTTGTTTAATAGTTTTCTTTCATTTTACATTTCCCTTGAGAATACAAATTTATACCATATTTTTACAACTGTAACAGTCAATCAGCATTTGAGTCATCTAGTAAAATGTAATTTTTGTTTTTAAATTTTGCTGGAGGGCATGTGTGTTCTTCACAGAGAGACGGAGAGAGAGAGAAAATGAGAAAGCATCTTCCAGCAAGGAAGATCACACAACAATTTCTTCTCTATTTCTTTTTTTTTTTTTTTGAATTTTGGGCATGCAGGCACACATGCCCAGCATATTATTCAAGTTGCTGGGTCCAGGACTTGAACTGTGTAGTTGACCATGTGTGATCCAGCTTCTTTAACCACTATGCCACTCTCTGGCCCATGCAATGCAATATTTTGAGAAATATGAAGGTACAAATGCTAGAACTTTAGGGAATATAAAAATAAATCAGTCATGGACACTTTACTCTTAAAAAGTTAGTTCTAAGTGAAGCTGTTCATCTTATAAAAATATGAAATGTGATCAGTTCAACATTCAGTGTTGTCATTTTTAATTATCTACACAACACCCTAGGAGTGATAAGTCACCTATACCAGAGACGCCTTTTATCTACTCAATATTCAGTCCCATTTTTATCTTCAGCAGCAGACTTACATTGTTGGAGGTCTCAAGAAGCCAAACTAGAACACCATTTTCTGTGCCTCCATTGGCATCAGGGATGGCCAATGATATGTGATGACAAACTGTAGGTAGTATTTCTGCAGGAAATTTTTTTTTTTTTTTTTTTGGAGAGGTTTTTTTCGCTATAGGGCGCGTGCGCTCGCCAGACAGACAGAGAGAGACATAGAGACAGAAAGCGAGAAATCACCCCCCAGGGGGGATGGTCACGCCGCAATCCCTTCTCCTCCATTCTCCTCTCGGGATCTTGGGCACGCACGCACTCGCGCCCGGCGTGAGTTGTAAGCCACCGGGTCTGAGACGCGAACCGCGGTCGACTACGTGGGAGTCCAGCAACATAGCCATTATGCTAACTGCTGGTTCCCCCTGCAGGAAAATTTTTTAAAAGAGGTCTCACTGATGCTTTTGTGACGGCCATGGTTGAGTAGCTGATTCTGGACATTTTGTCTTTCCACCTCAAACTATAAAACTCACTTCTCCAAACTGGTACCCACCACAAAAATAAAATAAAATAAAGTAAAATAAAATAAAATTGCACTGAACAGTAGGCAAAGTGGATCTGTCATCTTGGAGAGAAAGAAAACATAAATGATGGTTGGTGTATTTCCCCAGGATCTCTGAATGGGGTACTTTCTTGTCTTTGAGCAGAGAGGGAACTCAAGTAGGATGGAGTCTGCTTGAACTGTAGCAATGGAGACTGGAATTTCAATTTACCATAGTGCTAACTCCTGGGGGCCATGATATCAGAAGGGAGTGAGCTACAGAAAGGACTGGGCCTAGAAGTCTTCATGGCAGTCGATGTCGGGCTATGACTATCATCTTGACTACACATGTAGGTGAGATTATGCAAAGTGTAGCAAAGAATAGGCTCTGTGGAGCTGTGAACAGATTAGAAAGAGATACCACAGGCTGCATAGAACTGAGAGGCATTAGAATTCTGATCCAGCCAGAGTGGAGAGACCTTCCTAGAAACCTTGGGCATTCTGCTTGTTACCAGAAAACTAAATCCAGCTGCTTCTCAACAGTCAATGAAAGGAGAGGAAGAGGCTGAAGAATGGAATTTATTTATGTAACTGGTTACAGGGAGACAGGCAACAAACACCATCAAATTGTCTCCAAAAGCTCAACATGTTCTCAGTATCTATAGATACAAGATACAAGCACATGCAAATCATTCCTCACTACAATCAATCTGAGTCAGTTGATTTCCTCTGAGTAATTACCTTGATTCCTGTTTTTCTTCAAATACCCATTTTGGTTTCTCATCTGACCATTCCTCAAACAGATCTCCCAATAACTTGGCAGTTGGTCAGATTGTTCTCATTAGAGGTCTCAATTAATTTAAAAATGGCTGCCATCCTGCTAAATCTTAAACTGGTCTGCTTTAAGCTGATACCCTGAAAGATCAATCATTTGGAATAATCAAAATTCTTTAGAATAAAAGCCATGGCTTGTGACTAAGGACAAAATTATGACACACTGGCCCAACCCATAACAAAGAGTAAAGCCAGACCTGACAGTGTTGAAGGGGTACCAAAGTAACTTAACTATTATAAAAATCAAACAAAATTTAAAAAAATCTATTAAAGATTATTTTGGGGGGAGCAGCAGATGGCATAGTGGTTATGCTGCTGGACTCCCTCATGGACTACCATAGTCTGAGTCCTGGATCCAGTGGCTTGAGAATCACTCCAGGATCATGTGTGTGGGGGTGTGTGTGTGTGGGGGGGGAGAGGGCAAGATAACTGGGAAGAAAATGGAGGAGAAGGGAGGAGAAAGGATTTTGGTCTGGCCATCCCTCTGAGAGTGATTTTTCTCACTTTTCCTCTCACTATTTCTGTCTCCTCTCTCTAGCAAGCACACGCACTCAAAAGCAAAAACCTCTTAGAAAAAAAAAAAAGATTTGGGACCAGCAGTTGGTATAATGGCTATGTCACTGGACTCCCACATAGTTGACCATGGTTTGAGTCCTGGACCTGGTGGCTTAGACTCACACTAGGCATGTGTGCATGCGTGCCCGAGATCCCAAGAGGAGAATGAAGGAGAAGGGATTGCAGCATGGCTATCTCCCCTGGGGGGTGATTTCTCACTTTTCCTCTCACCATGTCTGTCTCCCTCTCTTCAGCATGCACACACACCCTAACGCAAAAACCTCTTAAAAAAAAAAAGAGATTAGTTATTTTGGAAACATTTGATAAAATTATTATACCATGGCAAGACAGTAAATGAGAGGAAAAGAAAAAGAGAGAGCGAAAACAAATTACCAATATCAATGACAAAAGATTTACTGTAATGCTCACATTGTAAGCTAAACAATGTGATTGAATGCATATACAAAAAAAGAAATAAAAGTAAAAAAAATAAAGTCAAAATGAAAAAAAAGATTTACTGTAAAACAAAATGACAATAAGAAAATATTATGTACAATTTATGGCAATAAATGCAACAACATAGGTAAAATGAACAAATTCTTGAAAATTAAAATCCACTCAAGTTGGTAAAGATGAATATAGAAAATTTTACTAACTATATATTTATTAAATAAATTGAATTTGTAATTTAAAACTTCCCAGCAAAAGCGTCCAGACTCCAATGGCCTCAATGGTCAATTCTACTCAACATTTAAAGTAAAACAATACCAATCTTACATAAACTCTTTATAAAATAGAGGTAAAAAAATTTTTCAGTATTTCAAGAAAACTATTAGACCAATATCCCTCATGAATATTAAATCATTGGACTATATATATATATATATATATATATATATATATATATATATATATATATATACACACACACACACACACACACACATGTTTTTCATAAACTGACTACAACTATTACTGAGAGAAATTTTAAATGATTTAAAAAAATGGAGCCTCACTATATTTGTAGAATGGAAATTTCAATGTTAAGAGCTCAATACCCTCCAAACTGATATCCAGATTGAACCAAATAGCAATAAAATCCCCAAAGGTTTGTTAGTTTTTATAGCAGTTAAATTAATTTTAAAAAAGAAAAATGCAGCAAATGTAGAACTTTCAACAGAAAACCTAGGAAAATATTTTTATAACTTTGTGGTACAAAAGATTGTTTACAAAAACAAACACACTATTCTTAAAAAATAACTCGAACTTTATCAAAATTAAAACTCATCATTAAAAATTTAAAAAGCCAGGATCATCAGTTAGCATAATGGCTATGTCACTAGACTCCCATGTAGTCGACCACAGTTGGAGTCCTGGACCGGTTGGCTTAAACTCACGCCAGGCGTGTGTGTATGTGTGTGTGTGTGTGTGTCCAAGATCCCAAGAGGAGAAAGGAGGAGAAGGGATTGTGGCATGGCCATCCCCCCTGGGGGGTGATTTCTCGCTTTCTGTCTCTCTGTCTTTCTCGGTCTTTCTGGCAAGTGCACGCACCTTATAGCAAAAACCTCTCAATAAATAAATAAATAAATAAATAAATAAATAAATAAATAGAAATTTTAAAAAAAATAAAAAGCGAAGGATTTGAGAAAATATATGTAGATAATTACCAAAGGTCTTTATTTTAAAAGAATTATTTTAGTTAACTTATTTATTTATTTATTTTAATTTAACCAGAGAGAGAGAGAGAATGAGAGAGAGAAGGAAAGTGAGAAGGCAAACTGCCAGGTTTGGAACGCGAAACACAGTCGGCCATGAGAGTCTAGCACCCTTAACCAACATGCCACCTGCCGGCCCCACTCTCAAAGGACTTTAAACCAAGATACCTAACAGTTAAAAAATCATATATAAATATACAAATTGGGTGGCCCTATAGTTCAGTGGTTGTGTCTGTATATGGAGCTAGATCTCATATGGCTGGTTAGAGTTCAAATCCCAATCCCTGAGGCTTGAAAAACACACTGAGTGCAAGTGTGTGTGTGCATGTCCAGATCATGATAGCATGGAGAAACGGAGGAAACAGAACTGTGGTATGACCATGCTTCATTGGGAGGTGCTATTTCTCTTTCACTCTGAGTATAGTGTGTTTGTGTGTGTGTGTTTGTGTGTGTGTATATATACACACACACAAACACACACACACACACACACACACACACATATATATATATATATATATATATATATATATATGCACACATACATACACACAAATTACCCAGTTGAAGAAAAGGGGCAAAAGACTGAACAGCACTTCACAAAATGTATAGATACAGTTAATAATCAAATGAAAAGATGTTTGGGAACCAGCAGTTAGCGTAATGGCTATGTCGCTGGACTCCCACGTAGTCGACCGCGGTTCGTGTCCCGGACCCGGTGGCTTTAAACTCACGCCGGGCGTGTGTGCGTGGGTGCCCAAGATCCCGAGAGGAGAATGGAGGAGAAGGGATTGCGGCGTGACCATCCCCCCTGGGGGGTGATTTCTCGCTTTCTGTCTCTATGTCTCTCTCTGTCTGTCTGGCGAGCGCACGCGCCCTATAGCAAAAAACCTCTCCAAAAAAAAAAAAAAAAAAAGATGTTTGATATCACTCATTATCAGGGAAATGAAAATTAACATCACAATGACATAGACTAGAAAGTGTAAAATTTTAAAACCTGTCAAACGGAGGGTTAGTGAGGACGTGGAGTAACTGGAATATTGTTGCTGGGAGTATAAAATGGTATTATCACTTTGAAAAAATCTGATGGTTATATAAATTTGAATATATTCTGACTAGCAATTACAATCTTAGATAAGAAATAATTTATTTCTTAGTTTGTGGGGTCATTGTTTTAGTGTATGCATGTTTCAAAACTCAACAAGTTATATATTTCATTTCAAGTAAATTTTACCCCAAATTAAAAATAAATTCAGAGGTAGGCATCTTCTTTCCTCTCTTCTTTTTTCCTACAATTCAGACTTGACCGGAGCTCCAGCAACTGCATTTGACGTTGAAGTAATGATGACTATGTAAGTACTAAGGATGATTTAGGAGAAAAAGACAGAGCTTAGGTCCTTAATAACCATGCTGTGATATTTTGGACAAAGTAATTGTATCAAACATTTTTTTGAAAATACAAAATCTTATTTACTATTAGGATTTTTCATGAATTGTAGCTGAGCCTATTTTTAATTAATATTAGATAGAAAAAATATATATTCTATACTTTAAAATATCAACATCATCACCATACATTTACTCACAGATTGGATAGAAGTATATATAATTTTATCTAATCTAGCCACCTCTCTTTGAGCAAGACTTACCAAATGTTCCTGAATGGAAATCTTCTTAAAAATTTTAATGAAAAGGAAACACGATCAACTGTGTGTTTCAATGTCTTCTATTTGAATGAGTATCTCACCTATAGCAATTTAAGTTATAGGGGAGAGATGGAGCATACAGTTCTTGGTGGGAATGTAAAACTCATCTGGGTTCATATTTAGTATGAAATATTCACGTGGTATGTCTGCTCTGCAGGAAAACTACAGAGAAAAACCCAGACTATGCTTACTAAATCTTTCCTTCCTTTCCTCTTTCCTTCCCTTCCCATTCTTCATTATTTCCCCTGCTCATTTTCTCTTTCCTCCACCTCACTTCTTCCCCCCTCTTCCTATTTTTTTCCACTTGCTCTTAATTCCATTAATTCTTGTGTTACTGTAGTACATATTTTACTGTAATGCCAAGTGGCCTTTTCTAAACAGGTGACCTACTGTAAACACTATTAGAACAGTGAGTCAACTAACTACTCTGTGGGTTGGTTGCAGAATGGGTCTTGATCATACAAGCAGGCTGACCCTTGTATGCAAGATTCCATTGTCACAGAGCCATCATCTGGTATGTGGGTTCACATATATTAGGACACAGGCTTATGAAATATTTCTTAAAGTTTAACTCCACCTAATGCTGCCTGATATTATCTATGTGAATTCCCTTCCTTTAAATCATGGAAGTAAACACTCTGGAGATGTCCCTGTTTACATGCAGGATTCATGATGAATTTCATGGAAGAACTGTTGTTGCCATTTTACATAAGCTTTAATATTGCATAAAAATTGCTTACAAAAGAAAAACTGCCCATAAACATTTCACCTTTCATGTTTAGCATTGTTTTTCATGAATTTACTTATGTGATTATTTTATCCATATTCATTGCACACCTAATACGTGCCAAGACCTAAGCTTGTGGCAGAAAAGGTCTAGGAACCTTTGGAAATCTCTTCTTGTGACCAGGCCTGACAGAGTAGAAGAAAAATGGATGTAGTAAATGCATGACTTTCCCCTGGGGTAATGAAAATCTGTGATAATAAACAGGGAACAGTTGTCCACCATGTTCACCTATAGTGTAAGGAATAAAGCAAAAGTCTTGCAATGTGCTTATGCTAAATATTGAAAAAATTGCAGAATTAAAACTTATTTTTAATAAATGACTCATTTGATCCAGTCAGTAATTTCTTTTTACTGAGTTCTTCATTCTGTTTGAATATTTCATTTTAAGATTTTAAATAAAGTTAAACTTAGCAGTCAAAAAGAACTTGTTCAAAAGATTTCATAATATATATTGTGCTAAAGTTATCTCCATTTTGTAATATCAGTAGCTGCAATAGATCATTAAAGAAAAGAGAGAGAAAAAAAAATCCTTAACAATTATAAATAAAGAATAGGGATGTTTCAAATGGTAGCACTAAAATTCTCATTAATACTTTAGTTTTTTTTTCCATCAGTTTAACAACAAATATCACATCCATATTTGAGAGATTCCTAATAGAAGACTTAAACTAGTTAATGTAATGAGTTTACACACTCATTTTCTACATGTGTTTGGAGTCCGACTATTATGCTAATGTAACTATAAGGGAAAATAGATTAAAATAGAATGTGTATGAAGAAATTACTAGCAAGGATCTAAATGCTCTAAGCAAATTCAAGTCACTGAGTAGGTTCAGGTGACAATCCATAGGATGTGAAGATTTTGCAAGATAATCTAGTATCATTATTGATTTCATCATGAAAAATCAGAGCAGCATTAGAAAGCAAAAACATGCAAATGTATTAGAGATATTTGTGAGACAGAAATTATTTAGATGTGAAACTATGTGACAGAACCCATAATTTAGGCTTTTTAAAGGGATTAGACAAGTTTATTTTTCAGACTATTTGTAAACATCTAATAAGTAAAGCTATGGATGCTAGGAACCAGTAGAAGTGTGCTAGGCATAAAACAGCCCAAGACAAATGAATATCTTTTTTTTTTTTTTTTCCTAATTTGTTAGTGGGTGTGTGTGCTCTCTGGATAAGGATACAGAGGGAGAGGAAAAGTGAGAAAGCATCCTCTATGGGGAATGGTCATGCTTCAGTTCCTCCTCCTCCATTTCATCTTTTGGGATTTGGGACATGCATCTGATGTTTCTTTCTAGCTGCTGGGTATAGGACTCAAATCATACAGTCAGCCATGTGGGATCCAGCTGCCTTAACCACCATGCCACCATCTGGCTCTATATTCTTTTAAAAAGTCTGTTTGAACAGTAAAGCAAGGAAATTGTATAGTCGTAAAATATCCATTTTTAAAAGTAAGATTATTTATTATTTTTAACAGAATAATATTATGGATATACAAGAGAACAGCTGGAGAACATGTGAACATGTGTTCATGTGACAGAATAGCTACAGAAATGTGTGAGTTTAAATAGACATTCCAAATAGTGCTGATTAAGGAGGCAATATAAATTTGAAGACAAAATTCATTCTGTCATATGTCTATTTGATTAGCCCTGTCCCAGCCCTACTTACAGACGTTTACTTTGATGGGGGGGTACATAAAACTGTTTTGATGTCCTGAACTTTAAGATGAAAGGTCAGTATATTATGCAACATACTTGGCAATAGTTACACAATAAATAAATTGCAATACTATATATATTATATTGGATCATCAGAAAAGTCATGTTATATTTTTCTATGCAAAAATGTATCATTACTCTTCTGATGACATATATATCACACACACACACATATACAATAATAGTATTGCAGGTTATAAGACAGAATCGAATATAATAAAAAAGAAATTTTATAAAGCATTGCATGAGTCTTCCAAGATAACTTGCTAGGTGCAGAATAGCCTGATGTCTGAAGAAGATGTGTTGTTTTCCTTTGATTGCGAACTCAATTTCAACCTTTGATAAGTGTTAACAGGAATCTTGAGTGAACTAATGTAATGGCTTATGGAAGAAGATAGTGGAAAACCCTACTATCTTTGTTGGTCTGTGCATCCTGTAAATATTCAGCATAATTTGATATCCCAACTTAACAACATATTTAAAAAATTCAAGAAATATCATCAAGCAATGTCATCAAGAAATGACAGAAGTAGATAAAATACTGTTATGCAAAGAAAATTGGAAAAAAAGTTGAGCATATTTGCCAAAGAAAATGAAAAATTAGAGGGAAGGTGAATGATAAGTCTTCATCAGTTTAAGTGCTGTAATAGAAAATAGTTAGAATATACTACAAACACATTAGTATAAAGGGGAAAATTAATGGAAATTTAAAAGGTAGTCACTGGATTCAACAATAACAACAAAAACAGGAATTTAAAGACAAACAGAGCCAGACAATAATCAGCCCTATATTGTCTCACATGTGAAAAACTTTCTTGGTCTTTCATGGGTCCATCAACTTATTTACTCAAACATATATTTATGTATTTGCTAACTCCTTCTATTTTTAGCAGTCTTTCTACAAGGTATTTTGCTGAATTGTGAAGATACACAAATTCACCTAATGTTAACATGGATATCTTCCCTTAAATATAGATATATTTATTTATCGCCATTGCACAAATTACTCTAGCCTTAGTAACTTAAAACAGCAATGATCATTTATAATCTTTCCTGGTTCATGTGGGTCAGGAATTCAGACAGAACACTGCAGGGATGGTTAACTAAGCTCCACACCATCTCGGGGTTTCAGCTGGAGAACACAAAGGCTAATGGCTAGACTCAACTGAAAGCTTATTTAAACCCACATGTTTGGCTGTCAACTGAGATTTTAGTTGGAGTAGTTTTCTGGATTATTCACACGTATCCTGCCACTGTGTTCTGGGCTTCCTCACAGTATTGTGGCTGGTGGCTAAGGGAAATAACACAAGAGGAAGGGGAGAACCTCAAACTGTACCTTTCTAATGATGTAGCACCAAAAGAAGTCACATGATAGCACTGTTGGTTGGAGCAGTTTTAAACACGAGCTGAAATACTTCTTGGGTGGTTAGTGAAATTGTAAGAAAAGTATGTGAAGTGGTGTACATACTATATGCTATGCCACAGTCAATTTAAGAGTAGGATATTTTTCTATCTTCATTTCATTAAAAAGAAAGAAAAAAAAAAGGAGAAGAACTGGGCTGGTTCCATGATGTAGAAGTAATGTGCTGTTTTAGAAAACCCAAGACTCACATTGAGACGGCAGTTCAAATCTCTGATCAGGTCATCCAGAAACACTCTGGGCACATGTACACGTGCCCAGGATCTGATGGGCTGAAGGACTGGAGGAAGGTGAATGTGGTATGACCAGACCCTTTGGAAGGTTCTCATCTCTCTCTCTCTCTCACTGCCATGCATGCTATCCCTGTCATCAATAAAGAAAAAAGCTAATTAATCATCACTCATTATAGATATATTTATAAGGTTAGTAGTCATGTGACATTCTCCAAGGAATAAACATAAGAAAATAAGCCAACTCTGGTCCTAATTATTGGGGACTTCATTTTGTAGAAAAAGAAATATATAAAGGGAAAATTAATGATTTCATCACTGACATTTCAGATAAAACAAAAATATACAGACAAAATAAAGAGACATATAAGGGCTTACTAAAGAGAACTTTGAAACACGTTTTACTAACTCATTAACTTTTTTTTTCTTCCCTGAAAATTACCCCCATTTCTAAAATGAATCCAGAGTGTGTTTGTGTAATATCTTATACTTATTCTTGTAGGTGGAGCACTTGATACTCTGTGTTATAAGACTCTGCTTCTTTAGTGAAAGCTAACTGGAGTAGAATGAGACACTTAAATAAAGAAAAATCAATTGGTTGGTTGCTTGTCAATCATATTATCTCTGACTTATGACAATTTACACACAGAAACAGGAGGAACTGCAAGGTCAGGTAAGATCCTAAAGAAAATTTCCACAAATTTTGCTTGTGGATATACTCAGAGCTTCCATGATTTTAATCTTTTTCTGAAATCTATATTCACATTTTCCTTAAGATGCCTCAATTTTGTGTGTATGTGGTATGAATGACTGTGTCTGTATCTATGTGTGTGTGTCGTGTGTATATGTAGTTGTCAGATTTGTGTTTCTTATAAGAAATTCTTGTCTTTGATGTTAACAAAACTTATCCCAGCTCTTTCAACAAATCTATCTTAAACTCTTGGTATTTAAATTTAGGCCAAATAATATTAAAATTTTTAAATGTATTGATACAAATTTCTTTAATTACTATTTTTAATGCTATTACTATCTGCTTTAATATGCTTTTAAATATTTCTTCTCCCAATTAAATGTTTAAATAAAAAGGGTTTGCTTTAGATACAGACTTCCAGGTTCACACAATGAAATAGTTTTGACTTTGACACAGAAATAATTCGATAATAGAGATCCATTTTATGTAGATAAAATTTTATGCAATCTAGTGGCTTTCTTCGGAATAAATTTTACTTATGACTTCTTAAATTGAAGATAAGAAAAGATAAGCAGATAAGGAAGAAAATATGGTGGCTCTTTTAATATTTTTAGTTTTTACTTAGTTGGAACTTTTATGCTTTCATTCCTTTAAAACTTAGAATTTTGAGTGTCAAATACTGGCTGTTCCAAATCACAAGTTTTTCCTTATGAATAATATCCCAGCACTGAGTATTTTGGGAAATAGAACTAAAAATATTATTGATTTTTTTTTGATCCTCTTTAACGAAATTTCAAAGATGACATTAAGATGAGCATGACAGAGAATAGGCAATAAGGAAGTACCAAGGGAAAACCAGGGTAGTACCAACTTTTTTTTTTGCTACAAAAATACATATCCAGGCATGTTATTTTGGAAATCTTTTTATTCCTCTGAGTTCATGAAATTAATTAACAATGATTTATTCTAACTGACAAATTTATTCAGATTTTGTCTTTAGAATGATGAATGAGATCCACTGATATGCATGATACTAATTTTTTTGAACCTTACAACTAGAAAATATTAAATCAGATCAATTAAGGGGCCAGAAAGTGGTGCAATAGTAAAAATGCAATGCCCTTCAAGATACTTCCACATGGGAATGTGCCAGATTCAACTCTGTTCAACTCTGAAGATATCCCCGAGTACACTGGAGAAACGTTTGTCCAGGACAGGCTGAGGATGGATCACAGTGTCAAGACCCTGTTGGGGGTGCTGTCACTCTCATTTTCTCTTGCTCTCTATCACTCATTGAAGAAGTAAATGTATAGGGGCTGGCATGTGGCATGGTGGTTAGGGGCACTGGACTCCCACGTGGCTGACTGTAGTTTGAACCCTGGACCTGGTGGCAGCTCTCTCTCTCTCCCTCTCTCTCTGTCCCTCTCTGGTCAAATGAAAATAAATAAATAAATAAATAAAGTTAAATAATTCTAAAAAAAAGAAAGTAAACAAGTAAACATATAAACATAAAAAGACCAATTAAACTTGCTAAGTTACTGTTTCTTATTCCTAATAAATATGGTCCTAAAAGTCCAAGACCTCTAGTAGTTTACAACTGAGGTATTGCACAGATTTGAATTCAGCATTATGAAAGGTTGGTGACTAATGCAGATAATGGAAGAACCTGGCTGATTACTTTGCAACTACACCTCCAGAAGATATTGCTATTTCCTGACTATTATACTTATGTCTTAGCTTGTATAAAGTAAGAAAGTAAAGTGGTATTTTTGTTGAAAGTATCTTTAAGAAGAAAGTTTTTGTTAGTGCCTTTATATATTAAAAAAAGAATGAAGTCAAAGAAAATGGTTCTTAGGAAAAAAAATGGCATTAAGAATATTTCTCCTCTATCCTCAGTATTTCTTGTGTATTGGTTACTGAATCTAGAGGCTTAATTATATTGAGGTTTGATTGTTTAGTAACTGTTTTTTAGCAAAAATATTTCCTAAATGGTGGTGTGTCTTTCATCAAGTGGCATGTAATGTTTGATCTTGTGGGATATCAGAGCTATTAATGCTCAAAACAAGGGATCACAAATGGAACTATTTCTTTTTACCATTTGTGAAATACTTTCAGAAATAGAAATGTCCCCACATTTCATATATATATGAATTATATAATTTGTATAGGAAAGACAAAATAGTTGATTCCATAGCATCTTCCAAGATTCCACCACCTACAACTTGCAAGGTATAGACCCAGGAAAGCCAGCAGTGGGGTCCAAGGAACTGAAAGCAAGAAAGTCAGTGATGTAGATGACAGTACAGGTCTGAAGACTTGAGAAACTGGAGCACCACAGCAGAAGACCACTGTGCCAGCTCAAAGGATCAGGTGGAGAGTGTATTCAACCTTGCTCTACCTTTGCTTCCATACAGATCCTCAACAGATATTATGCTCACTCACACTGAGGAAGGCAGTATTGCTTTACTCAATGTACTGATGCAAAGGCCATTCTCTTCCTGAAACACTCGCACAGACACACTCGAATATAATGTTTAATTAGACATGTGGGCATCCCATGGTTCAAGTTGACCCATAAAGTTACCTATCGCACTGTGAAGTTTTTGTTGCTATGAAAAATTTAATGATATAAACAAAAGATTTTAAAAGTGAAGAATGAGTCAGATAAAACAAAACTGGAAAACTATTGATACTGACATTAGTATAAAGGGTAATTATATTATACCAAACTACATTTGTTATATACTTGAAAAAATCCAAAAGAAGTTGAAAATAATAACAACTTAGAGAAAATAAATATGAGATAATTTTAAAAATTAATATCTTGATATTGTTTATAATGTAGGCTTACAAACTGGTTAGTTTTACTGTATAGCATATACAGAACTAAGGGAAACATTTAGGAAATAGTTTTCTGCTATTGGGAAAAAAATCACAATTACAGAAAAATTAGATAATAAATAACAGTTCACTTCATACAATTTAGATATCTAGTTTTTCTCTACTTGGCTTATTGTTTTGAATTAACAGTTTTTACCCTAAGAACATATACCTTTTTAGAAAATCTGAAGAATGCAGTATGTACTCTTGTTATTTCTTTACAATTTCTACTCAACTCTGATTTCTTTTTTCTTAAAGGAAATATTCAAGGTGGATCTTTTTACTTTTTTATTTCTTGTTAATTCTTTCTCCAGCTGATTCTTCCATTTGATGTCATAGCTTAGTAATATGGTCAAGATTTTATTTAACAGGAATTATAAAACTAAATATTCTCTTCATGAAGGGAATTATGTTTATACACAAAGTCTAGACAAATTTTCAGAATCAAATTTAGAATTTTTCAGATTTGATTGTTTTCTTTTTGGGCAATTCCAATTCCTATTATGATCAGTTCTTTAATTTTAGTCTTTGTGTTACCAGAAGGATGAGCACCTTTTTCACTATGTGATGTTTTATTTTTATAGATATATTTTATTTATAAGACTTTTGCAAAATGCACTTCTTTACCATGTTTTTTGTCCAAATCCTCACTATTAAAACTGGATGTTGAGGCCAGAAGGTGGTGTAATGGTGATGATGCTGGACTCCCACATGGCCAACTGCAGTTTGGATCTCTGACTCAGTGGCTTGAAAATCATGCCATGGACACATATGTTCATGCCCCAAATCCCAGGAGAACAGAGGGGAAAAGAATTCAGCATAGCTATTCCCCCTGGGGGTGATTTCTTACTATCCCTTTCATTGTCTTTCTCTGTCCAATGCACATGCCCTATGGCAAAAAATAAATAAATAAATAAATAAATAAATAAATAAAACTGGATCTTCTGCCTTTTTTAACCTGACTCTCAAGACTTGGCTTAATTCTGTAATATTATTCCCCTTGAGATAATATGAACCTAATTTTCAAATGCTACAATCACAGCTCTCCAGAGCAGCCTAGCATATATATATGTAGCACATCTATATGGCATGTCTATATAGTATGATTTTTCAAGTGTTTCTGTTATGTGATATTCCACTAGCATTATCTTACCAAGTGACTGTGTGAAATTACCATGTAATTAATGCACTGCAAAATTGTATTCAGTCAGCAACAATTCCAATAATTAGAACCAATGCATTTCTTATTTTTTCAACTGTTACTGCATCATATTTTAGATTTTAATGTTCTTTTTCAAGATTTGGGAAATAATTAGAAGAATTTTTTTTTCTTGTTTTTAGTGCTTTTATTTGAAGTATTTAATATTTTTTTCTTCTGGGTCCTAAAAAATACACTTCTCCAGATTCTTATTAAATGTACAAGATAAAATTCACTCATAACTGAAATGATAATCCAAATGTTTGTAAAGTGGACTTACTTCTAGATATATATTTGATAAACATGGTAAACTAAAAATTAGCATCTATCTCAATGTAGGTCTTCTTAATTTGATCCACACTAAAACATAGCCTGTAATTGCATTTTGGTACATGTAATGCTTTAGAAGACTTATTATAAAGGTTCATTAGGTAAATATTATTACAGAATGATTCTGTTCTATGATTTGTGTGATAACCCATTTATCAGTGAAAGAATAAGTTTAGATAATACTGGCATTCTGCATTTTTCTGTGATTACTATAAAATCATTTCTCACTTATCCTGAGTCAACACACTTAGTTTTTTCTTTATCCGTGATAGACACATGCACACACATGAGGGAGAGAGAGAAAGAAAGAGAGTTGAGCACACACCACAGGGTCTGGTGATCTGTGATCGCCTTCTTCCATTTTCCAGCCCTCCAGCCCTATCGAATTTGTACACTCTGGCCATGCTAGGTACATTTCAGGCTGACTGAGTCAGGGATTCAAACACAGTAGCCGTATGGGACCCAGATTCTCTTGAGTTGAACTTTATCACTGTGCCATGGAACCAACCTGAGAATCACTATACTAAATTTTTATAAAAATGGCCCTAGCAGTAATGTTCGCACCCTGAAGTGCTAAAAGCCATATGGTATCCATGGTTTGGATATCAGTTCAACCTGAAAAACACACCTGGTTTTTGCACATGGGTGTTCAGAAGGAGCCTGGAGGGCTGGAAAGGGGATTGTGACATAAGATCCTGGCTAGGGTGCTGTACCTCTACCTCTCTGTTTCTCTCTCTCTCGTATGTACACATACTTTCTATCATACAAAGGGGGGGGGGAGGAGGAAATGAAAAATTTGAATCTATAATTAATGGAAAAATTAAATTGGTTTTACTCTTTCAGAATTGCCTCTAGATGCTATGGGTACCCCCATACGCTCAGTGTATCCTGCAAGAAGACTGAGGAGAGTTTCCAAACTTGTCTATGGGTTCCTGTGTCTCTCTACTTGAGAACATTTTTTGGCATCTCCAGCCTATAAAGATGGTACAAAAGAAAGTTAGAATTGCCAGAGAGCTGACACCCAGAAGTTATCCTTTTCTAATGAGAGAGAGAAGAATAATATCTCCATTTTCTTGCCTCTTAGGGAATAACTTATGCATTAAACCAACTTTTTTTTTATGATTTCCTCCTTTCCCTGTGAGTACTAGAACAATCACTGCATTGATTACATAAAACCAGTGCTGATCACAGTCTTGAAAGACACAGTCACACTGCCATCATCCTGAATATTGAAATCCTAAAAGATCAAAATCCATAACATCTAAAATTTTTAATGTCCAAATTTTCCCAAAAGCATGATCCTGAAAGATATAAATTCTGATTACTGAAATCCTAAAAGCCAAAAATCATGAAACTTGTAATTTCCATTGGGAAAGAAAGTATGTAAGAGAGATAGAAAGCCACACTCAGCCAAAAGATTTTTTTCTTCTATTTTTAGAATTACCCCTCCATTATTTTCAATTGTTGGCATTATTTCCAGTGGTTGTCTATGCAATATATATTTCATCTTCACATCATTTCCAATAATGGGGCATAATTGTACAAAGACTTTTAGAGAGCTCTAATTTGTCTTCTGCATTTTTTTTCTTTCTTTTTTTTTTCTGCAAATTTGATCCTGCAAAAGTGCATTAGCACAACGTTGGCTTTGTGTATAAACATTGTGTATTTATGTAAAAATGCTGAAACTGCCTCAGGAAATAAAAAGATAAATAAAAAAATGTATTTTGTATAGCTGCATTTGTGGAAGATAAAATGTTTTCAGAATCTCAACTCTTTGGGGACTGTACATGCAGTGGTGACCCTTTGTGGTTGTTGATTGACCTCATCAACAGACTTGGGTTATCTGTTCCAGTATTTCAGATGGTTATACGCATAAAGTTGGGTAGACACAATTACTGAGGATGGATTTTTACATTCTGTTATTTGACCAATTTCTCTGACAATTCATTTGCTCATAATTCTTATACTCACATAACCATCATTAGTATACCTAAGGGTTTATGCTTGCAAAAATCTTTATGTTATGATTATCTATTTTATTGTGTAAAGTGGTCTATGTGGTGTTCCATTATCTTTTTTAGATGTTTCTTCAATAAATCCCTTTTTAACATGTAAACAAACATCTTTCAAATAATTTTTTGTATTATTTCTTTCAGAATTATATTTTTGTGATTCTGATCTTTCAGGATTGTAGATTGAAGGGTTTTGATTTTTCAAGATTTTAATATTAAATATTATGGCATTTGGAACTGTCTTTCAGGCTTATGGTCCAAACCCATGCAAGAATGAGGATTTGAAAATCACCCTTATCAGTTATGCAATTAAACCACAGAATGTCTCGTAACTTGAATACACATTCTTCTTTGCTTAGATCTTTACTATCTTGTGCCAGGCTTTTGTGTTAAGAAACCAACCAATACCAAGTCTTCTGATATCCCACATTGAAATCCTAGTCCCACTCATAAAAAAAAAATGGTCTATTCTCATTTTCCTAATGATAACACCATTTTGAAATTGTGTCTATGTAGTGTTTTCCTTTGGTGCTGTAAGTAAATAAAATTCTGTTTGTTTATACTAGAACTGGTTTCTTCATTAGAGGAGATGATGCCTTATGTGTTTGTATTAATTCTTCATCCATATTCTTGCTTCCAAATTCTTTCCTTGGTATCTGCTTTGAGGGGAACTGAAACTAAGGCAAGTGCATTGAAAAATATGTTAATTAAAGATTATATTTCTTTTAGAATTACATACATTGTCATCACAGAATGGAAAAGCAAAAATGAAAAAAATGTGACCTACCAGCATTAGCTTAAGTCATTTACTTTATTCAGTGAATAATTTGAAACTCATAGAGTTTGAGTATTTTGCATGAGATTGCAAAGACAAACATTGACAGCCAAGTAAGGTATCTAGCTCTCCACAATGATGTATCATTGATCTTTTTAATTGGTGGCAGGATATACTTTTGACTGTACCTGTGATAACATAAATTTTTATAGAAGCTTGTTAGAATTAGCCATACAATCTGGGACTGAATAATGAGTACCATTTTTATTGACTATAAAGAATATTGATGTTTATCACTTGTT
The DNA here is from genome assembly GCA_026018925.1 of Tupaia tana. NCBI lineage: Eukaryota > Metazoa > Chordata > Mammalia > Scandentia > Tupaiidae > Tupaia > Tupaia tana. Next base: position 250,158,856 of record JAKSZU010000001.1, on the reverse strand, counting down.
ATGGACTGAATTATGGATTCCCTAAATTAACATATTGAAACCCTCACTTCCGAAGTAACTCTGTCTATAAAGATAGGTAAGTCAAGTTAGATAAGGTCATATGGGAAGGTGGACCCTCATCTGATAGGATTGTAGCATTATAAAAAGGGGAAAAGGCCTCTCTCTTTCTCCACCACGTGAAGACTTGGTGAGAAGGTAACCATCTACAAACAGATGAGAGCCTTAGCCAGACATTGTGCTGGCACCCTGATAAATTTCTGTTATTTAAGAGACCTAGTTTATGATATTTTATTATTGAAGCCTGAGCTGACTAATTTACAAATTCTATACCTAGTTTTTTAAAACATTCCATGCACAATTCTCCATGTTCTTTCCATGGGAACAACATATGGAAATTAATGAAATTCTGGAGTATCAAATATTGAGTTTAAATAACAGTTTTATAATTTATGAGGTAGATTAACTTCTGTTTAATAAGCCATTTAGATTTTGGGGTTTATCTACTATAGTATTCAGGGTTACCTTATAAACAGAAAAGCTATTATCACTAAGTAGTGGGGTACTACCATACTAACACCTGAAATATGTCTATGACTTAGTGTTAAGTGTCAGACAGTGAAGACACTGATGTCAGAGGCTGGAAAGAGGTACAGCACTGTGAAAAACCTTAAGACACTTACTTTTATTTATTTATTGTTTTAAGAGAGATTTTTGCTATAGATCTCATGTGCTCATTGGAGAGACAGAAAGAGAGAACGTGAGAAATCACCCTCCAGGGGAGATGGCCATACTACAATCCCTTCTCCTCCATTCTCCTCTTGGAATTTTGGGGATGCATGCACATGCACCCAGCCTGATTTTAAAGCTGGCAGGTCCAGGACTTGAACCATAGTCAACCATGCAAGAGTTCAGAAATGTAACTATTATGCCATCTACTGGTCCCTGGGAGACTGATATATTTAAGTAAGATAGTCTATGTTCCTAGACATGGGACTGGAATGCATCTGTGTGTTTTTTTATTACTTTTGCTTACAGCAAGGTATTATAAGAAAATGCTAAACCAGGAAGGAATTGTCCAGATAGCAAGCAGAGGTAAAGGGTATAAAGCAAGTCTAGAAATTCATGGCCATAAAGGGTTGGAAAGTCTAATTTCCTGTGGATCTCAAACAGTAGGATATAAAATTGCAAAAAAGGCCTTGACAAGAACCTTCTTAATGCTTCTCAGATATTTTTTGTTCTATAGGAAAACTCAATTTAAATGTGTAACCTTCTTACCTACTACTTCAGGTTGTCTCCAGCTACCTACATTAATCTAAAAAAAGAGGTTCAGGGAGGTGAGAAAGCAAAGATATAAAATAGCCTTTAGAATATTATATAGGAAACATTTGGGTGTAGTTACTGGTATAAGGTATCACAAGGAAACAAATGGATGAAAAATCTGCTTTTGAACAATGTTTTTAAAAGCTCCATGAACCTGAATTAAAGAAACTATGGAATATTTTACTGTTAAAACTTTTCAATCTCTCAACTAAGAGAATCAGAAAGTACTTGTGAAAGGTATGGGTCATCTAAAGAGACTTATTAACAAATAGCTACCTTAGGTATGAGCACGTGAAATAATAAAGAAAAAAGAACCTTCTGGATAGTTTCCTTGAGGTGGTTATTTACTTTATCACATCTGACACAAATGCTGTCCCATAAAGCAGACTCCTTTGGCTCCTTGCCTCAGCACACTTGAGGTTACAGATTCATCCAAGGGCCACTTTGTAGTCCAAATATCTGAATCCCAACCCATATCCTCAAATCTTCCTTTCCATTTCAAATTTGAAACTAGTTCCTTTTACACTTTCATTAAGAAAACTCTCTGTTTTTCTTATTTTTTTTTTTTCCTTTTATCTCGGAAACAGCTTCAGGATTCCTTAGAAGAAATTCTAACACTACAAAACGAATGCACCCTTCTTCAACGAAAGACTGAAGAATATTTTGCTGATGCAACATCTTCAACAACACCCATCCAGCAAACATGGAATTCTCATATCCTGCTGCCTAAAACCTCTACTCTTCATCTTACCAACCCTTCTCCCTGGGTTGGTTAGTTTCCTCTCACCTTTTCTGATGTTCAATAGGGCTGCCTTCTCTCTCCATACTGGTGATGGCTATAGGTTGTGGGGAAGATGGGTAGAAGGAGAGGGCAGAGGAGAGTGGAGAGTTTTGTGTGAGGGTTTACTGTTTCTTCCATGCAGGGAGACTCTGCTCCCCGCCTGTGAGGTAACTCACAGGGAACTGCTCCCACCGACACAGTATTTCTGAGAAAAACAAGAAAATGAGAGATGTCAGTATGTAGCTTATAGCATAGATGTGGACATGAAAGGAGAGATGAAAGAAAGGTACAGACAGACCTGGGAATCAGTGAAATCCTGAGAGGGCATGAGAATTTATAGAAATTCTCTGTATTTAATAAAGAAGATAGCTGAGGGCAGAGGCCAATAAAGCAACCTTTTTAGAGGGCAAGAAGGATAATAAAATTCAAATGAAAACTGACATTTATTGCCCTCCTCTTACATACTAGATAGTATAAAGGTAATAGGAGCTAACACCTTCAATGGTGACTAGATGTCATGCACTATTCCAAGTACTTTTAAAATACTATCTGACATCTAAGAAACGGTGTTTAGGCAAGTAGTATTATATCCCCATTTCTCTGATGAAGAAAGCGAGGGTCTGAGAGGTTGCCCACTAGGAAGCAGAAGGCAGGTGTGTGAACTCGGATCCTCTGCCTCCAGAACCTGAGCTGTTGGTGGCCACAGAACATTGCTGTGAGTAGCCATCTATGAGCTATAACCAACAACAGGTTAGGTACATTTGCATTTACATATAGGATCTCCCATGATCCTCAGAAACACTCTCTGAGGTAGGTGCTGATAAATTAGTTTTGTTTTGCAAAACCCAGACTTCGAAAGGTTACAGAAGTTGTCCATAGGTACGAGGATGGAAAATAGCAGTATTTGGACTGCATGTAAAAACTGGCACAGTTCAAATGAGATTGTGGACTTGTTATTAGGATTGTACCCAAGTCAGTATCTTGGTTTGGGGTATTATATTACATTTTTATCAGATGTTTCCATCACTGGGGAAAACTGGAGAAAGACTACATAAGATAAAGGATATACAGGATCTCTTTGTACTGTTTTTTTGCAACTACTTGGGAGTCTTAAATTATTTCAAATAAAAAGGCTAATACATGTACATATATATATGAACATTTTCAAAAGCTGTGCTTGATTACAGCCACATTCTGTCTGGTTCTGAAGTATACACACTTGTTCTGGATGACATTTATTTTTTTAAGAGGCTCAGGAGCAAGCAATAATCAGATCATTAAGTAGAATGATCAAAAGATTAGGGAAAGAGGAAAAGACAGAGAAAAAAGAGGGGGGGTAAATAAAAAAAGAAAACATGGGCAAACCTATAAACGGTGTGTGATACTCACTGTGTACTTAGGCATTTTCAGTGCATTCTCAGTGTTTCTGTAGCGCCCCTCTGAGGGCGTGACGGGTACCACAATGCTTCCCACTAAGGCAAATTAGACTTAGAGAGGCTAGGGCACAAAGGTCAGTAGTGTCAGTGCCAGGAATAACCCTAGACCTCCAAAAACCCTGATTCTACAGTTTTTACCATTTCTTTATGCAAAACAACCTGGCAGAACCTAAAGAAATACTGTCTTTTCCTCAGAACTTTGGGGATTAGTCTAGTCACTCAGTTGAACCAGGCAAATGAGATCTTTGGCTGGGAAAGTTAACAGCTCTCAGAGGCAAAACAGTGTCATAGCATGACAGAAGCAAGAACGCAGTTTGCGGTTCGAAAGGTGTGGGAAGGCTTGGGGACATTCACTGCAATTATTTTCTCAAGAAATGTTAAGGGCTAAAAGTAGACAATGGATAGACTCGTAGGAAGAGTCAAAGAAAGATTGGTCAAGGTGGGAGATGGCAGGAAAGCCTCAGGCATGTGTATGTTCTAGATCAAAGGAGTTTATGGATACTAGAGATGGAACATTCTGGACTCTAAGCTGCTCACAGGCATGCCTGCTTCACAACTCTTTTACAATCCATAGAAGGCCTACCCCAGTGCCAAGTATATAGATATACCAGTATTAAATATATGTATTTGGACTGGTTCTCCTAACAGTCCTAAATGTTGTCTTTGAGGTCCCAGTTAATAGAGCCTCACCATAATTTGAAACCCTGCACAAAATGAGCTCTGCCTTGAAGAAGCCTGTACAAATTCAGCAGGGAGGGCTTCAATTTGAGTGCGGATCAGACTCAGCTTTGCCAGCTCTGGCAGGACCTGAGGAGATAGCAGCACACAGCCGCTCAAGTTTTAGGTTGCCTGCTGTTTCTTCTAGACAGCTGTCAAGGCTGATAAAACCTGTCATGCTTTCTAAGGCTGTGCAGTCATTTAATAGCTAAAAAGATCACTGTGGGAATCTCAGTTGAGAGGCATAACATTTTGAGGGATGGATGGGTGGATGCTTTGTGTGTATCTCCCTTCAACAACTTAAATGTTGATCTACTCCCTGGAGGTATTCTCATCTACCCCCAGGAGTTGGTTGGACACTCACTGCCTAGGGTAAGACCAGGGTGTTTGATAGGTATTATGCCACTTAGCAGATGGAAAGATAAAAAAGCCAGGAGGTCAAATGTGGAAATGTAAGGCAGTGCATTAGGTAAGATTTAACAGCAGGATAGTTCAGAATGCTCAAATATACGTATGCTTCTAGACCTGTGACAAAAGGATTGTATTTCCTTTCAAATGTCAAAAATAATAGGTTTTTTTTTTTCTTTTTGCCATTGTATATGGACTCACGAGAGAGAGAGGGGGAAACATGAAAGCATTCCCTCATGGACAATGGTCACCCCACAAAAATAGTGACACCACATCCCTTCTCTTCCAATTTTCCCTCTTTTGGGGATTTTTGGGCATCATGCAATTGTCAAGTGTGTCTCTTAAGTTACCAGTTCAAGACACAAACTATGTAGTTGGTCATGTGGAATCCAGCTGACTTAACTACTATGTCACCGATTGGCCCTAAAAAACTATTACTTAAAAATAAAAATAAAAATAAAAAAAGCCTTGAACGTCAAAGCCAATGGCTGGCTTAATTCAGGTGCCTGAAACAGGATGGGATCTGTTTCATTTTTCTACAGAATGAGAAAAATTTCCAACCATTTCATTTTTCTGTAAAATGAGAAAAATTTTGTTCATCAAAAGAATTATGTGGGGAACCAGCAGTTAGCGTAATGGCTATGTCGCTGGACTCCCACGTAGTCGACCGCGGTTCGCGTCTCGGACCCGGTGGCTTACAACTCACGCCGGGCGCGTGTGCGTGCGTGCCCAAGATCCCGAGAGGAGAATGGAGGAGAAGGGATTGCGGCGTAACCATCCCCCCTGGGGGGTGATTTCTTGCTTTCTGTCTCTATGTCTCTCTCTGTCTGTCTGGCGAGAGCACGCGCCCTATAGCAAAAATCCTCTCCAAAAAAAAAAAGAATTATGTGAGTGTATGTTTTTTTAAATCATTATTCAAGGAGGACAAAGCCCCACAAATGAATTCAAGGAGTGCTCATAGAGGATATCTAATCTGAAAGAACATGTTCTATATATGGGTAGGCTCAAATATAATGGAAGTTTTCAAGGTCATGAAATAGATACATGGAAAAACAGTTGTGAAGCAAATACCTATTTTCAGACTGCTGTACTAATATTCACTGTGTTTTCTCACTCTAGTGTTATCGCTGTCTCTGTCTTTACCTCTTTCTCTCTCTTCCATTTTGCTCTCAATTTACATCTTTCTGTGCATTTCTATGTCTCTTCAAGTCTCTAATGTTTCTTCAGCTTTACCGTTTTATGAATAGATATTACTTTTTAATTACATTGCTCAGAATTTATCATGCTTTCCAAATATAAAGATGTATGGCTTTTGTTAATCTTAAGATATTATCAATGATTATGCCCTTAAATTTTCTTTTATTTATTTATTTATGTATTTATTTATTTTTGAGAGGTTTTGCTAAAGGGCGTGTGTGGATGCCAGAAAAACAGAGAGAAACAGAGAGACAGAAAGTGAGAAATCACCCCCAGGGAGATGGCCATGTCGCAATCCCTTCTCCTCCATTCTCCTCTTAGGATCTTGGGCACACACGCACACATGCCCAGCGTGAGTTTAAGCCACCAGGTTTGGTACTCGAACTGGGGTTGACTACATGGGAGTCCAGCAACATAGCCATTACGCCAACTGCTAGTTCCTAAATTTTCTACTTTTTAACCTTCTCTCTCATCTCTCCATGTGAAACTGTGATTAGATATGTTAACAGTTTTTTATATCACCTACATTTTCATATTTTTTATTTCCCTGAAGCTTACAATATTATTTCTTTCCAGCTTCATCTCACAATTCATTCTTTTTCTTTCACTCTATGTAGCAAACTAGTTTTTCTATCTGTTTTGCAATTTGTAAAGTGACTGATGTCTGGCAGGGTTTAACCTGAGGATCCTGTGATAGTCTGTTTCTCTAAGAGTATTGGCTTTTGCTTCTCTCAGGCAAAAAGTTTGTTTGTCATCTTGAGATTTTTAAGTATTTAGAAAGATTCTTCTTTTTTTCCCTCACCCAGATCACTAGCCGAGGCAGAAATACTGGTTTTCCTTAATGGCTTATTTTGCTCATAGAATGTTTCCTAGTTCATTTTTTTCTCATGGTACTTAGAGGAACTCAGCTTTTCATATATTTTTGGTGGAGAAATGGAAAGTACTAGCTCCAATTCTATGTTTTGTTTGGACTCAAGGTTTTTGTTTGTCCCTATAAATAGATCTTACAGCCCAATCCCATTTCCTAAAATTGACAAATATCGGCAGAAAACCCATAACTTTAATCACTGCACATATGTATATTTAGTTTTCATTTTTGCTAAACTGAGGATTTACTTTATTTTATTAAGAGCTTATGTGATTTAAAAAAGATGCTTCCTTGTTATAAATCACAAATTGCTCTAAAAAATAAAGTCTATTAAGTGTGTTTACTATGTTTTACCCAGAATACTTGGATTACTTATGTGTTGTATATTTAGGTATATGTAATAAAATTTATTATAGAATAGTATTTCTCAGGATAACTAGTTGGAGACATTACTAGAAATAGAAGTCTTCCAAATGTCTTGAAGAAAAGTCAAATATAACATTCCAAATAAGATGTAAAAGAAACAGTTCATTCAAAACTATAATGAATAAAAAGTCCATTAATTTGCCTTCATCAAAACTGACAAATTCTGGAGTAGGTTTTGCACAAAAAATGCACAGCTAATATAATTATTAGAAGACTTGTTCATATCCAAATTGATCTGAATAATTACTGACACTTTTTCAGATGAAAAAATAATTGCCTAAATTAATTATTAACATTATTACACGTCTCTTGCTTTTTAATTTTGATGTTAAAATAGTCTTCTGGGAGACAGCAGTTAGTGTAATGGCTATGTTGCTGAACTCCCATGTAGTCTACCGCAGTTTGCGTTCTGGACCCAGTGGCTTAAAACTCACGCCGGGCGCGTGTGCGTACGTGCCCAAGATCCCGAGAGGAGAATGGAGGAGAAGGGATTGCGGTGTGGCCATTCCCTCCTGGGGGGTGATATCTCACTTTCTGTCTCTCTCTCTCTCTCTCTCTCTCTCTGTCTGACAAGCACGTAGGCCCTATAGCAAAATTCTCTCAAAAAAAAAAAAAAAAATTCTGTTGGATGAGTGAATTACCATTCAAAATCCTAGTGTTCATAGTAGGACCCTGTCCTAGTTTTCATCTTTGCTTTGCCTATAACAACTGGTTTGATTTCAGGAAAGTATTGTCTTTTATAACTCACACTCATACACTCATACCAATAAGAATTTGGGGTGGGGGGTAGAACACACAATCTTTTTAAAGTTTTAAACATACCTTTCTTTGTTAAGAAATAGAAAAGTAATAACGATAATTCTCTGTCCAATACTCATTTTATGAAGCGTGAATAAACTGAGATGAACTATGTAGTAAGAGAGTATGAGAAACATTTTCCTTGCAGTATTGAATAATTAAATAATTCATTGGCTGAGTGTGATGCCTATCAGTTCAGAAAAGACTTTTGAATAGAGGCCCTGTTAAGAATTGTTATGTTTTCATTTTCTTTTACCAGATTATAAAATCTGTGTTAAGTACTTTAAATAGTGGAATGAAAAGTCTTTTGTAAGTTATTGTCTTCTAAATCTGTGTAATATTCCTGGAGCTTATTTGATCTTAAAAGAAATGAGCGAGGATTTTTAGGGTAGACAACATTACCAATCATACTTAATACTTCTTGTTCCTTTTTATGTATTCATTCATTTAAAATCTTTTTAATACTTTCTATATAATCAGAAAATTTTCAAAACATAGAGGGACAGTGTAATAAATTCACTTATGGGAGTGAATGCATTTTGAATTCACAATGGAATGTTTCATACAACTTACAGGAGTGCACATATATTTATATATATATATATATATATATATATATATACATGGGATTGGGATGGTGTTTTACTGGGATGGTGGGACGGTGCTTTACTCAATTACCTATAAGATTAAGCTCAGAATAGTCTTTTATTTTCCCCCATTCATAAGAAGATGTTAGTTTTTGTGACTTAGTCAAATTAGTACATATTGAGAAGTCACTTGGAGAACCAGCCAATGAGTGCACACTTAACTTGTCATTTGATCACTAATTATAGCTTACTACAATAAATCAGTGAATTTGGGGGGCTGTTAGGAAGGCCCTGAGTTAGATTTGCAGTAACCCATAGGCCCTACTTTACTCTCCTACTCCACAGTGTTTTTTACACCAGTGCTTAACACATGCAACCAGGCCAAGGGGTTCAAATTCTGCCTATTTCACTTCAACAAATTATTTAATTTCTTTGTGCTTCAGTTTTACAATGAAACACAAATATTTTCTAGCACACGGAGTTGGTATAAAGCTAACGGGGTTAATAATTCCAATGTCTGGAATGCAATAAAAGTCAAACAAATATCTACTACTATTATAACACCACCCTGTTCCATTTTACTTTCAGGGTTTTCTAGCCCATGTGGCATCTGAACTTGGGATTCCAATCTTTAGGACTATAAAATTTAAGGAAATACATGGAAACGGTGAACATGGAGATGGTATACACTGAAATGACAATAAAAGTAAATAAAATATTACAACATAAATACACAGAAAGAGGATCTTTTGCTTCCTGTCTTAGAAATTGCAGTGCATTTGGTTAAAAAAAGTGACTTGAGAACACATATTAAAGTGTGGGGAGGAGCTCAGCAGTTGGCACAATGGCTGTTTCACAGGACTCCCATGTAGTCGATCACAGTTCGAGTCCTGGACCCGGTGGCTTTAACTCACACCGGTTGGGTGTTAGTACATTCCCAAGATCCTGAGAGAAGAATAGAGGAGAAGGGATTGTGCCATGGCCATTCCCCCTGTGGGGTGATTCCTCGCTTTCTGTCTCACTGTCTCTTTCTGTCTTTCTGGCAAGCGCATGCACCCTATAGCAAAAATCTCTCCAAAAAAAAGAAAAAAAAAGAAAAAGGAAAAAGTGTGGGGAGAATATTCTAGGTCCAGAAAACAATGAAAACTAGAAAATGACCTAGTAAGTCTTCTTTTCTTTTCTTCTTTAAGAAGACAGTCCTTCAGTATCTTTCAAATGCTGTACTTTGAGGATACAAAGCTCAATTAGGAAGAATGTCTACCATCCAGGAGCTAATGGCGTATGTATTATTCTTCATATTGTGTAACTTGTGAAAGAGAGCAAAAGAGGCAATACTCAAGTTTGGGTGGAAGTTGGGATTGAAGTACCCAAAGTGGAGGTGGTAGGGGGGGATGAATTTTTGCAGGTTAGTAAGAATTATGTAAGTGAAAAACATGGTGAAATGTTGACTAAGGATAATCCAGACAAAGTAATATTTTTAAAAGTTTTAGAATTACAAAAACTATGTAAATTCTGGAATAACTATATATATGCAATATATATATATGTCTCTGTGTGTGTGTGTGTGTGTGTGTGTATATATATATATATATATACACACACACAAATTATATGAATCAGAGTTAGTTCTTTAAACTTGTATATAGCAAATATAGGCATTATAAGTCATTTTATATACTTTAATGATAAAACAAACACATTTATAGCAGCCTAATGTGGTAGTAATAAGGAGAGTCCCATTGGTCAGAAGAGCACAATGAGATACCCACAGTTACACAAAATACATTATTTATTTATTTTTTTTTAGAGAGAGATTTTTGCTATAGCGCATGTGAACTCACCAGAGACACAGAGAGAGATACAGAAACACACAGAGAGAGAAAGTGAGAAGCCACCTTCTGGGCAGATGACTATGCCTTAATTCTTTCTTCTGCATTCTCCTCTGAGAATTTTGGACACACACACTTACGTGCCCTGTATGAGTTTCAAGTTGCCAAGTCTAGGACTTGAACTGCAATCTGTCATGTGGAAGTCCAACACCTTAAATATTATGTCACCTGCTGGCCCTGAACACTTTACATTATTAAGAAGTGGTAAAAATATTCAGATATTTATAGAAAATACAAGGATAGATAAGAGACAAAGAATTTAATTTGGCCCAGATTAAGTGTCATGTTAAGAAAGCTGGAATATAAACATGAAAGCAGTTTACCATGGATGAAATCTAGGTCAATGAAATAGGAAGGGATGCATCTGTTTAAGGTATAAGAAATGATCTGAACAACTAGTCAGTTTCACTACCTTGGGTAACTTCTGGACCCATTGTTTCCAATCTGTAGATCTTGATAAATTGGTCATTTCCCCCAAGTCCCAGACTCAGTGTTAAAGTAGAAGAGATCCAGTTTATTACAAATGCATATTATTTTATAAATTATCTCTAGTGAGAATCAACAGAAGTCCACATTACCTTAAGAAGGCTGACTAAACTCTTTTATTTCAATCATCTCTATTCTCTATATCTAAATACAAATATTTATTTTAATTTTCACTTGAGGTGAAAAATATGTTACAAGTTAAAAGTTAAAAGCATTATTTATTATCTAAAAGTTATCTACTCCAACTTATTTGAAGACAGTTTTCAAAGCAGATTAAACATAATTTATACAATTGAGTTATGATATATTAAAAACATTTTTAAACATTTAGAAAATTAGTTGGCTTTCAATACACTTCCTCCACCTCCACCTCAACCCCATATCAAGTAAAACAGGACTGTCTTAATTCTTTTTCTCACATATCATTGTATGTACTTAGAGGAAATCTCTGTTAACTTAAATGAATTTGACAAATGGATTTAACAGATGAACAGATGAATTTAAAATATAACAGATGGGCCTCCATTTTCTTAGGTGAGGTGATCTATATCCATTTTATCAAGTTACAATGAAGCTAGAAAACGAAGCTCAAATGCTAGAAAATGAGGCTCCAGTGATACACAAAGAATTTTAAAAATTGATGGCATCATGTCATAGATTAAATGGACCTTAACGTTTTATTAAAGTTGAAATACGTATTTGAGATATTTGAAAATATTTCTCTTATTGGTAAAAGTAGTATTAAATATGAAAGGATAAGCAAGCATTCCAAAGCACTTGATATTTCCAAAATATTCCTTAAATTGCGAGCAGATAATTTCAGATTCTGCAAATGTCTTTAAGAATGTGTGACCTCTGTGGGGTTAAGGACAGAATTATTTAGAAACATAAAATCAAAGGGTTTTACATTAGAAAATTGAGTTCAAAAATTATTAGATGACTTGACAAAAAAAGAAAGAAATGTCAATGAGGAATGTAACCAAAGTCATGTGAATTATTTTCAAGTGTTAACTTCTTTTGTTTTTAGAGAGATTTTTGCTACAGGGCATGTGCCCTTGCTGGAGAGAGACAGAGAGATGGAGAGACAGAAAGCAAGAAATCACGCCCCTGGGGGGATGACCATGCCACAGTCGCTTCTCCTCCATTATCCTCTTGGGATTTGGGGCACACATGCACATATGCCCAGCGTGAGTATTAAGCCACCAGGTCTGGGACTCAAACCATGGTCGACTACATGAGTGTTCAGCAACATATCCATTAGGCTATGTGCTGGACCAAAGTATTAACTCTTTCCTTATTTCGTCCTTCCTGTCAGATTGGTTAGTGCTAATATAAAGGCTATCAAGAGCTGGTGTAATAATGAATAAGTCACCTATGGAACTTTACCTACAGTATCTATAATACTGGAATGCTTGTTCTCTGCACACCCTTCTTCCCCCTACATTGCTTACTAAAGCATGAAATTATAACTTTCCTCCCCATTATATCTCCCCAAGCTTATTTCCCATTTTATCAATTATTTGGAGAGGCTTTCATTCCATAAAGTAGTCATGCAGTGCTTAGCAATGTCTCAGTCAACCACAGACCACATATACATCAGCGGCCCCATAAGAATTGTATATGTTATACCACATAGCCTAGGTATGCTGTAGGCTATCCCATCTGGGTTCATATAAGTACACTCTGTGATGTTCACATAACAATGAAATTGCCTGACAACACATTTCTTAGAACATATTCCTATCATTAAGTGATATCTGACAGCAATAATAATGTCACTAAAATACAGTACCAATGTGAGTACTTAAAAGTCAATTCTGGGAACCAGCAGTTAGCGTAATGGCTATGTCGCTGGACTCCCACGTAGTCGACCGCGGTTTGCGTCCGGACCTGGTGGCTTAAAACTCACACCGGGCGCGTGTGCGTGTGTACCCAAGATCCCGAGAGGAGAATGGAGGAGAAGGGATTGCGGCGTGACCATCCCCCCTGGGGGGTGATTTCTCGCTTTCTGTCTCTTTGTCTCTCTCTGTCTGTCTGGCGAGCGCATGCACCCTATAGCAAAAAAACCTCTCAAAAAAAAAAAAAAAAAAAAAAAAAAAAACTCAATTCTGAATGAGTACCAAGCACTAATAAATACAATGGACTTGAAGATCTGGTATGATAACATTTTTCATCATTTATATTTCATTTAAAACCAAGATATTTGAAGTATCTGGGGACAATGATTAGTATAGTTTTGCCAGCACCATAAGAAAAATATTTAAAACTCATAAAAAATGTGTATATTACTGTTTACATTACCTAACTATCTTATCTATATCAAAGCATCAATTTGGGGACCAGCAGTTAGCGTAATGGCTATGTCGCTGGACTCCCACGTAGTCGACCGCGGTTCGAGTCCCGGACCCGGCGGCTTAAACTCACGCCGGGCGCGTGTGCGTGCGTGCCCAAGATCCCGAGAGGAGAATGGAGGAGAAGGGATTGCGGCGTGGCCATCCCCCCTGGGGGGTGATTTCCTGCTTTCTATCTCTCTGTCTCTCTCTGTCTGTCTGGCGAGCGCACGCGCCCTATAGCAAAAACCTCTCCAAAAAAAAAAAAAAAAAAAAAAGCATCAATTTGGAAGATTTATTGACTGACCTTTGCATGAGTTGAGGTAATGACAGACATTGCAACAAATCACTAGTCTCAGATGCTTAACAAATAAAAATATTTTGGCTATCTATTACAGTGTTATAAAAACAACTCAATAAGTGTGTCACTTAAGACAACAACCGTTGAATTGTCCACTATTCTTTGGGTCAAAAATGAAAAACAGGTCTCCAGTGGTCAGCCTCATCTCTGCACTATGTGGTATTGCCTGGAGCAGCATGGTCAGAGCTAAGGGATCTAGAATGATGGTTTAGTCCATTTGAGCTGGTATCACAAAATACCATAGACTAGATGGCTTAAACATCAGAAAATTATCTTTCACAGTTCTGGAGGCTGGGAAATTCAGAAGGTTTGGTGGCTAGTGTTTCCTGGTTTCATATGTGGCTGTCCTAGAGTTATGTCTTCACACAGCAGAAGGGCCAAGGGAACTCTCTGGACTCTCTTTCATAAAAAAATCTAATTCCATTTAATTCTGTGTTCATGCCCTAATTATCTCCAGTAGGCTTTGCCTACCGGTACCATCACATTGGGGGTTAGGTTTCATTATATGAATTTGAGAGAGAATAAAACAGATGGTCTGCCTGTATTTTGTAGCTTTCATTTCAGCTACCAGTGGGGTACTCTATTTGTCTTTCTTGTGTATTCCCTTTCCACAAGGTCACTCATTATTCAGTGGTCTAGATGATACTTCTGTACATAATATCTGGCTTCTATGAGAACAAAACACAGAGCTGTTAGTCTTCCTAAGCTGTAGTTTCAAAAGTATTACAGGGCAGTCTTTCTATTGCCAAAGAAAGTCACAGAATTTGTTCAAAGTCACATGGAGAGGAATAAGACTCTGATTCTTGAGTACAGAAGTGACAAAGTCACATTACAAAGAGATATAATGGGCCATTAAAATTGAGGAACGATCTGAACTCAATAGTCTGGTTCTACAATAAGAAACTAGAAAAAAGAAGAGCACAGTACATGCAAAAGAAAGGATATAATAAAGATCAGAGAAGAAAAGAATGAAATTGAAAGTACAAAAACAGCAGAGAGGGGATGCCATGTGGTTTGGTGGTTAAGGTACTGGACTCCCCACATGGCTGGCTACAGTTTGAGTCCCAGACTTTGTGGCTTGCTTTCTTACTTTTCCTTTCTCTTTCTCTCTATCTCTCTCTGGACAAATTTAAATAATGATAATAATAATAAATAAAATAAGTAAATAATTCTTAAAAATAATAAAAAGCAATGAAACAAGAAGATTCCTTGAAAACAATATAATTGACAAACTTCTAGAAAGACTGAAAAAAAAAAAGAGAAGGCACAACTCATCGCTGTTAGGAATAAAAAAGAGGAAACAGTACATATTCCACAGACATTAAACATAGCAAGGGAAATTCCAAATAACTTTATACTCATAAATTTGACAACATAGAAGAAATGGATCAATGAATTGAAATCCACAGAGTATCCAAATTCAATCAAGATGAATCAGATATTTTAAATAGCCCTAGAATCACTTAAAAACTAGATACAATTAAACAGATTTCAAAAAGTTCAATTCCAAGTCTAAGCCAAAATATTTTCATGGGAAAAATTTTACCAAACATTTACAGAATTATCACAAATTTTGCAAAAATCTCTTCTAGAAACCATAAGAGTAGGGAGTACATCATAATTCATTCTGTGAGGCCAATGTTACCCTAATACAAAACAACAATAAGTACAAAAATGAAAACTATACATCAATATTTCACATGAATTTAGACACAAAGCCCTATTAAAAGTCACCACTCTACATCTAACAATGTATACAAATATTTGCACAGCATGACTAAGTGGGACTTATTCCAGACATATACTGTCAATATTCCCAAACCAATCATTGTAAACCATCTCATCTACATGCTTTTAAATAAGAGCACTTACATGCCTTATCCAGACAGTATCCAGCACTTAACATGATAAAAATACTCAGCAACAGAAATGAAGAGAGTATCAATTTGATGAAGAATATGTCTGAAAAATCTGGAGCTAATGTAATTTTTTTTTTTTTTTTATGATAAGGCACAAAGCAGGGATGTCTACTCTTACCAATCTCTTCATCAACATAGTACTAAAAATTCTAACTGATTTAACAAGGTTAAAAGAAAGAAAAAAATGATGAACAAATTAGAAAGAAAAAAATTAAAATCTATTTGCAAATGAGATGATTTTGTTCATAGAAATTTCTAGGGAATCCATAAAAATACCTCTCAGAACTAATTAATATGTTCAGCAAGGTTTCAGTATACAAGACCCATATGCAATATCAATGACATTTATTAATATAAAAATGAGTGGTCTTCAAACTAATCACAGAAAATATTTTTTAATGCCATGCATGGATTTCAAAATTATTTTGCACCAAAATAAATTTATACTTTTTGAAGTCTTTTTATATTAACAATGTATATGAGGAAACTAAAATGAAAAACAATGCCATAAATAATCTCTCCTAAGAAAATAAAATACCCAGGTGTGCAGTTAGTAAATCATGTATAAAGTTAGTATGCTTAAAATTATAAAATTATTGTTGAAAGACATAAAAGAAGACTAATTAAATGGAGAAATATGCTTGTTTATTAATTGGAAGACTTAACATTGTAAAAATGTCAACCCTTCCCTTATGTATCTGTAGGTTAAATAGAATTCCTATTAAAATTTCTGTATGAGTTTTTGTAGACATAAACTGATTCTAAAATACATATGGGAAGGCGTGGATCTCAGAATAGCAAAAAATGTTTTGGCAAAAAATAAAGTGATAGAATCACTACCTGATAGTAAGTCTTACTACTAAGCTACGGTAAATAAGGTAACGGGATATTGTTGGAGAGTTAGACACATAGGTGAACAGAACAGAATAGAAAACTCAAAAGAAGCTCCACACAATTTTGCTCATATGATTTTTGATAAAGGTGGCAATTTTTTTTTTTTGAAGAGGTTTTTGCTATAGGGTATGTGTGCTCCCAGAAAGAGACAGAGACAGAAAGCGAGAAATCACTCCCCAGGGGTGATGGCCACACCACAATCCCTTCTCCTCCATCCTCCTCTCAGGATCTTGGGCACACACGCACATGCGTCCAGAGTGAGTTTAAGCCACCTTAAGTCTGGGACTCGAACCGTGGTCGACTACATGGAAGTCCAGAGACATAGCCATTATGCTAACTGCTGGTCCCCCAAAGGTGACAAATTAATTCAGTGTATGGACAGCTGAAGTTACTGAATATCTGAAAGTTCAGAAATTAACCTTGATGTGAATGAAGCATGAAACCAATCTAGATCTCATACCTTATACAAAAAGTAACTCAAAGTGGATCATGTTCTTAAATATAAAAAATAAAGGTACAAAACATTTAGGGAGAAAAAAAGTAGGAAATAATCTTTGCTACCAAAAGTGAGGGGAAAAAAATGCTTAGTCCTGAGGATAAAAGTATTTTTTGTTTGTTTGTTTTGTTTGTTTAGTTTTTTTTTCTTTCTTTCATTTATTTATTTTTACATTTTTCCGCAAACATTTACTTTACATAGCAAAAAATTTTAGCTCATACTCCATAATTCTTGACAGTTTATAAACAACTTTCAAAATTTCAAAATACTGAATTTTAAAGATAATGTTCAAAATATGTCTTATAATTTTGTATCTGTTTAGATTTTTGCCATAGGGTATGTATGCTCCCTGGAGAGACACAGAGAAAGGGAAGGAAATATCATGGCCCAGGGGAGATGGCCTCTCTATAATCCCTTCTCCATTTTCCTTTTGGGATTTTGGGCACTAATGCACATGCTCCCAGTACGATTTTCTTTTTTTTTATGGAGGTGGAAGAGAGATTTTTGCTATAGGGTGCATGCACTCACTGGAGAGACAGAGAAAGAGAGAACGTGAGAAACAAACCCCTCAGGGGTGACGGCCATGCTGCAATCCCTTCTCCTTCATTCTCCTCTTGGGATCTTGGCACACATGCAGGTATGCCCAGCAAGAGTTTTAAGTGATTGGGTCCAGAACTCGAACCGTGGCCAACTCCAGAGTACAGAAACATAACCATTACAACATCTGCTGGTCCCCCAGTATGATTCTCAAACTACCAGGTTTGGAACTTGAACCAGACTGGCTGGTCATGTTGGAGTCCGGTGCCTTAACCATCATGCAACCTGCTGGGCCAGCATGATCTATATTTAAGTAAATATTAAACTGGTTCATCAAAATTAGAAATACTTGCTTTTTAACACTTGAAGAAGATGAAAAGACCATCTACAGACTTGGAGAAAACTGGCAAGTCATATATCCAATAAGGTTTAGAATTTTAAATAACTCTTAAAACTCAATAGTAAGAGAATTTTTTTGTTTTTGTTTTTGTTTTGTTTTTTATTTGCCAGAGGGTGTGTGCATTTGCCAGAGTAAGACAGAGAGACAGACAGGGAGGACGAGAGAGAGAAAGAGAAAGTACTCCCCAAGGGGACATGGTCATGCCATAATCCCTTTGCCTTCATTTCTCCATCTTATTAAGAGACATATTGTTAACGAGGATATACAGATGGTAAGTAAACATTTGAAAAGCATTCAATATCACTAGCCATCAGGGAAATACAAACTAAGGCCACAAGGAGGTATTCACTACATACCTAACAAAGTGATAAAAATGAACACTAGCAACAATTAGAAATTCTGATGAGCATTCAGAGAAACTGCCTTTCGCATAATTTGCTGGTGGGAAAATAAAGCAGTACTGCCTTTCTGAAAAAGATGTGTGTTTCCTTTAGAAAAGCTAACCATGCAATTGCACTCCAGTGCATGTCTTTCAAAGAAATGAAAGCTTGCACTCACACACAAATCTACATAGAATAGTCATTGAATCTTCATTAGAATAGCCAACATATTGGAAACATCTCTATTGCTCCTTAGTAGGTGATAATGGTAGGACTGTGGTACATGCAACCCATAGACTATTACTCAATAACTAAAAGGAAGGGCATATTGAATACTTATGTCCTCACTCACTAATGGAAGTTAAAGTTTCAAGCACATAGAAGTAGAGGGGATAGAGTATTGTACACTAGAAGCTGGAAAGGGGAAGATGTAAGAGGACAGAGAGAACTTCATTAACAAATAAGAGTGCACATAAGGGGGCCAGCAGGCAGCATGGTGGTTAAGGCACTGGATGCTCCCATACAGCTGACCATGTTTCAAGTCCTGGACCTGGTGGCTTGCTTTCTCTTTCCCCTCTCTCTCTCTCTCGCTGTGTCTATCTCTGGCCAAATTAAAATATGTGAATAAATAAAATTAAAATTAAATAAATAATTATTAAAAAATAAGAAGAGTGCAAATAAGGTAAGAGTGCATGGAGAGGGGCCAGCAGGTAGCATAGTAGTTAAGGTGCTGGACTCCCACATGGCCAACTACAGTGAATCCTGGACCCAGCAACTTGAAAGTCACACCGAGCATGTGTTCATGCATGCCTAAAATCCTCAGAGGAGGATAAAGGAGAAGGGATTGCAGTTCATCCATATCCCCTGGGATCCACCTCTCTCTGCCTCTCTGGTGAGCACAAGTGCCCTATAGCAAAAATTTATAAAAAAAAATAAAAGAGTACATATCACATTCAATGACTGCAGTTAAGATATATAGACCCAGCTAGGTGCTACTTTATAGGATGACTAAAGTTACTCTTGTGTTGATGGAAATGTATATATCACCTGTATTTGCTATGAAAATATTTATATTAATTAAGATCTTTAGTAATTCAATAAAAAATGGGGGGAAAACAGTATAGAAAGTAAACATAGATTCCAGAGACAGTGTGGGAAGAGAGTGGGAGATGGCTGAGGGTAAGAGATAGGACATCAAGGATGGGGGGGAAGCAAAACATACAGGAAACAAGAAATGGAAAATTATTTGTTGACAATAACATGTATGTTGATGTGCTTGATAGAGACAATATACAGTGTACTCTGGATGGAAAATCTCATTTTGTATGCTGTAATGATGTACAATGAATGAATGCAAACAAATAAATTTAAATAAAAAAAATTGAAAAAAAGAAAAAAAAAAGATTGGAAGGATTTCACCAGAGGAGAAATGTGGATAAAAATGTCTATGCTATTGTTATTAGATGTAAAATATAATTTCCCATTGTGTAACTGCAATTGTATAAAAAGAGTAGGTGAGATATAGGCAGAGAAAGTAAAAGGTGAAATATGTAGCTGGAAATAGAGGTTAGAGACAGATAAAATTCCCAATGAAATAAAATTAAGAACGAAATTAATAAACACAAAACTATGGACTAGTTTTCCAAGTAAAAAATAAAAAAAAGAGTACATATCACATTAAAGAGAACTGGTGACAGTTCAACATATCTTTCAAAATAAGCAGAAGAGTGGATTTTAAAATTGTATAATGTGAAGTAATTTCTATTGCCCTGATTTGATCAATATACATTGTATGCATATTTTGAAAAACCACACTGGACCCCACACATATTCACAACTACTATACATAAATTAGAAATTCAAATTAAAAGGAAGGGGAATGGTCTATGATACCTGCAACAGCTTAGATATCTCACCAGGGAATGATACAGAGTGAAAAAAAGCTACTACTAAAATGAAACATACTATATGATTTTATTATAAACTATTCTTAAATTAACACACTACAAGGAGGGAACAGTTTAGTAGTGGCCAGAGATTAAAAAGAGAAGTGAAAAGTGGGTGTATCAAGAGAGGGCAACACAGGATTCCCTGCAGTGATGGAAATGCTCTGAATGGCAACTCTGATGGTCACATAAATCCATTCCAAGCAAAATTGTGTACAACTAAATTCACATTCAAATACACAGGATTAGAAGTAAAACAGTGAAATCTGAATAATATAGTGGATTATATCATTGTCAATATCCAACTTGTGAAATGTTGCCATTAGGAATCTCCTTGTATCATTTCTTTCAACAGCATGTATAAGTGCACATGGGAGATGGAAAATAAGAAGGGATTACCTTGGGAAACAATCTAACACCAAAAGTTATATTCTGATTTTGGAGGAGTCCACAATTATATAGACAAACATGACTGGAAGAGACTCTTCTCCAACGGTGGTTGGAACTTCTTATTTGAGATGTCATCATTTTCAACATGTAGCTTCAAGATGAGTCAGCAGAAACAAGCTGTATGTGTGATTGTATAATGTGTATCATAGTGCTGGGCCAGGCCAAGAAGTGCTCAAATTTGCTTTCTATTTTTCCTATTATTGTCAGAAAACTTCATTCTGTATCCAAGATAATGTTGTCTCATGAGTCATTATTTTAACATCCCAAACTCAATTCCAAATGTGTGCTAAGATTTGTCAAAATGTGACACATTTCTCACCATCTATTTTGTTTTAGAACGTGCCTACAGTGATCTCCTCTCCTCCCGCCTCAGCCTCCCAGTTGGAACTGTCAGCACACATCGTGTCTCGCTCATATTTAGACAGGGTCTTACTATGTTGTCCTGGCCAGCCTGAAGCTTGTTATTCTTGTCTCATCCTCCCAGGTTGCTGGGATGACATGTGAACACCACTGTGCCTGGATTTTAGGTTGGACCATGAAGTGAACCCAGGCCTCCCATGTGGTCACAGCTAGCAGAGCACAATTGCTAGGCTAGCCAATGCATATTGAATGTATATTGAAACAGGTATTAAAACATTTCATTTGAAAAGGTATAGGTTTCACCATTCCATTGGAACCTACATTCCATGGAATTCCATCATTTTGACAATTCTTAATTCAAAAGAAAACAGGGTCTTGTCACCTTGCTGTGTCAGGGACACTGCACGTGTCAGAAGTTGTCGATGTCAGAAGTTGGAGAGAGAAGTAAATAGTCTTCTTACAATAGTTTTAGACACAGATTATGGAGAGGAGTGAATAAATGTTTTGAATCTTCTGCTTTTTTTTAAGAAAAGTTTTTTTGGTAGTTAAAGTGTAGACTCTATAATTGTATGGGTAGCCTAGTTTTTACTAGGAATTACCTATCACTTGACAGGCATATGGTAAAACTCAAAAATTCCGAATGCCCACAAAATGCCCCAAGGTACTGCTGCTGGACACAAGAGCTACCCACTACATGAAAAAGGCCATCGGCACATCCTCTCCAAATATCCGCACAACAAATAAACCTAGAAATGTGAGTTATTAAACTTTAATATAGTACTGCATTGAGGTATTGGAAACAAAGGCTACAAACTTGCTAGCAAGAAAGATGAACTTGATTTTCCAAAGTAAGGGAAATAATTAACTCATTTCATCATCATTGACTGCTATTAATATTTGCCTACATCAAATTCAAGAGCAGTGTTCTATTTATAAAACACATAGTCAGGGCCAGCAGATGGTGTAGGGGTTATATCGCTAGACTCCTACATGGCTAGCCATGGTTTCAGTACCAGACCCGATGACTTGAAACTCATGCTGGGTGCATATGTGTGCATGCCCAAGATCCTGGGAGGAGAATGGAGAACAGATTATGGAGCGCCCATCCCCCTACAACCCTGGGTGTGGGTGTGGGTGTGATTTCTCACTTTCCCTCTCACTGTGACTCTCTTTCTGGCAACACATCTACCCTAAGACGAAAACCTCTCTCGAAAAAAAATTAATTAATTAAAAAAAAGATATAATCAAATTTGTAGTCACATATTGGGCCTTAGTAATATAATATCTGTTTGTTCGGTGCTCTGATATAATTACATAAGTGAGTACTTTAACAGTCCTTTTTTATAATGAATAAATACTATGTAAGATGTTTACAGAATCTGAAACAAAAATAAATTCCAAGCAAAATGCTACTAGGTGAAAACTGTGGTAATTATATGATATTTTAATAAATATTATTTATGTAGACAGTCTTAACATCTCTGAAGATTGTACCTATTATCAGTTGAGGACTCAGGGAACATTTTGAGACCTCAAACTGAGACTTTCGGTTAAACACTAGTGCCAGCAGGAAAAAAATAATTACTATGTACCTAGCTTAAATGTATGACAATTTGCACTACATCGCTAAGACAAAGATCTAAAGAAAAAATTCCACTTAGGAAAATGAGTTAGTCACATTGGTTTGGGTTTTTATTCTATGGCAGCATATTGCTGATTTGTAATGTCACAGTGCAATATATACAAAGCAAAAATAGGTGGACACATGATCAAACAATCTTCATTCTCTTAATGCTCACATTTTCAATATGTAGTTCACAGAAGTGAATTTTTGTTTTTATCTAGTAAATGAGTTTCTTCTTCCAAACCGTTGCCATTTCGCATATGTCTCTACACTTCATTATCAGGACTGTCCCAAAAGATAAACCAAGTGGTCACATATTTAATATAATTTGAGATCGGATACTCAAAGACGCTATCCTCACAATAAATTTTCCATATGCCTTCCTGGAAAAAACTTGCATTATTTCGTATCCTTTACTTATAGTCATCTTGCTTCAAAAATCACTATTAAAATACAGCTAATAATGAAGAGGATTTCAGATAATTTTACTGCATCTTTTTAAGTCTTTTTAGGTTAGTGCCTACAACCTCCTGAATTAGAACTGGACAAAAGCTTTAACACAACTTGAAAAGATTTTATTTGGACCTAAAAATACATAAAGCAAAAACCATTAGAAATGTGAGGTGTATTTAAAAGAATCTTAATTTATTTATTTTTCTTCTTTTTTGGAAGAGGGTGTCTGTGCTTTCCAGAAAGAGAGAAAGAGAGAGCTAGAGAGAGAGGCCACTTCCCAATTGGATGTGGTCACATTTCAATTCTTTTTCCTCCATTTTTCCTTCCTGTCAGAACTTTAAGAATGCATGTACATGGGAACCAGCACTTGGCGTAATGGCTATGTCGCTGAACTCCCACGTAGTTGACCGCGGTTCGCATCCCGGACCCGGTGGCTTAAAACTCACGCCGGGCGCGTGTGCGTGCGTGCCCAAGATCCCAAGAGGAGAATGGAGGAGAAGGGATTGCGGCGTGACCATCCCCCCTGGGGGGTGATTTCTCGCTTTCTGTCTCTATGTCTCTCTCTGTCTGGCGAGCACACGCACCCTATAGCGAAAATCTCTCAAAAAAAAAAAAAAAAAAAAAAAGAATGCATGTACATTCACCTAGTATGTTTTTCAAGCCACTTGGATTGGGATTTGAACTGAGGTTGGCTCATATGGAATCCAGATCCTAACATGCAGTGCTGTTAAGCACGGTGCTATGGGATCATTCCAAAAGTTTCTATTTTATTTTATTTATTTTTAAAATTTGGGCTAGAGTGTGTGCCCTTGCTGAGAGAGAGAGGGGAGAGAGACTATGTGAGGAAATAGCACACATCCCTTCTCTTCCATTGTCCTCTCAGGATTTGGGGAATACGCATGCATTTATCTGGGATGTTTTTCAAGTCACCAGGTCTGAGACAGTTGGCCATATGGGATCAGATGCCTTAGCCACCATACCATACACTAACTCAAAATCTTAACTTTATTAGAGACTTATTTTTAGTCCTTACAGATGAAATAGGTGAAGATAATTTAGACAATTTAAATATCATATTAATGTATTTTACTTACATATGTATAAAAGTTCATACCCCACAAAGAGAGTGTTACAACACTGAATTTATCAGCTATTGTTACCTAATGACCAGAACAAAATTTCAATGTCATTCACAATGAAATGTCTATTTCTTCAATATTTTCTGACTACTTGGGGTCACAGTGCTAATCTCTGCTGTCCTCATTTCATGCATCTGTAGGGTGGCTAAAGGTCTGCAAAGTTAGACTGAGTTTTGCTGAGTTGACAACTTGACACAGGTTTCAAACTGTCAGGTTCGTTTCAGTTTTCTCTCATGTGCTAGCTATCATACCAGCTTCTCATGATATGGTAGCAGCACAGGAGACAAGTGGAAGTGCATGTTGATTGTTGAGGCTTAATAATGGGCTTGACTTGCTGCTTTTTCCACTTGTTTTCCATTGACCAAATCAAATAAGGCTGAGCCTAAATTCAATAGGGCTGACCTACATAGTTTACCCACTTTGGCTGAAGCAAATCATATGACCAAGCTCAACGTCAGTGGAGTAGGGAATTAAACCTCTCTAATTGGACTATGGATTAGAAGTAGAAGAAATGAAATGAATATTTGTCAGTATGAATATACTAAGCACCTTTATACTAAGCACCTGTGGACTGTTCGCCACCAAACAAAAGAAGAAGAAGAAGGAGGAGGAGGAGGAGGAAGAAGAAGAGGAAGAGGAGGAGGAGGAGGAGGAAGAGGAAGAGGAAGAGGAAGAAGAAGAAGAAGAAGAAGAAGAAGAAGAAGAAGAAGAAGAAGAAGAAGAAGAAGAAGAAGAAGAAGAAGAGAAGAAGAAGAAGAAGAAGAAGAAGAAGAGCCATAAACTGAAGCACAAAATGAACCTTGACAAATACATTAAAGAAGTTTTCTTTTGGAACCAGCAGATGACATAATGGTTATGTCTCTGGACTTCCATGTAGTTGATTGTGGTTCAAGTCCTGGACCACGTGGCTTGAAACTCATGCCATGTGTGTACATATGTGTGTGTATGCCCAAAATTCCTAGAGAAGAACGTATTGCAGTGTGGCCATCCTCCTGGGGTGATATTTCACTTTCTATGTCTCTGTCTCTCTCTCTCTCCAGTGAGCTTATGTGCCATTATAGCAAAAATCTTTTTTTTTTTTTTTTTTTTTTCATTTTTTCCATAGAGTATGTATACATGCTGGAGAGAGACAGAGCAAGACAGTGAGACGGAAAGTGAAAAAAGTCACTCCCCAGGGGGGATGGCCATGCTGCAGTCCCTCTCCTCAATTCTATTCCTGGGATTTTGGGCATGCACATCCATGCATCCAGAGTAATTTTCAAGCCAACGGGTCTTCAACTTGAACTGTGGTCAGCCACGTGCAGTCCAGCACCTTAATCATTATGCACCTACTGGCCCCAAAGAAGAGTCTTTATAGGTCACCCTTCTGATCACAAAGCAATACTCTGGATATGATTCACAAAAACCTCTACCAAAACCAGGAAGGTGTATAGAACTCTGTAACCAATTGCCTGTGCTAAGTTAAGGAAAGGAATCATCTCAGAGGATCACTAAGTTACTAGCAACTTGCCAAAACCTATGATTTGTTCAGCCCCAAACTGCTTTTCACCTAGAGTTAAACTCCATCAGGTAACTATATAGGAAAACATAACTGAACTGTCTAAAAATACAATGGGCTTCTGGGAAGATTATGTTTTACTTTTCATAAGAGAAGCTCTATTATGTTGGTCCTGATGGTGAGTTGTGGCACTCAAATTCAGAACTGAAGATCAAGGTCTATACTCAAATGTCATTGATCAACAAAGACCTGAGCAATAGTTTTCCTATCAAGTAAAATATGCTCAATTTTAAGGACTGCACTTACTATGAGAGTCTATTCTTCTTATATACTTAATTATGAAAATGTCCCCTCTTGAACTGCTGCCATAGCCTACTGATTAAGGAAGCCAGAGCTCACATAGCCAGCCAGGGTTTAAATCTCAGCCCTGGTCTCTTGAAAAACATGCTGGGCATATGCACGTACTTTCATGCCCCCAATCCCAATGGGATAGAGGATGGAGAAAGAGAGATTGTGTCATGACCATGTTCCATTGGGGAGGTGCTTTCCTCCTCTATTTCTCTCTTTCTGTCTCTCCCTGGTGAGTGTAGATGCCCTCTAGCAATTCAAAAATATACCCTCTGCATTCTGTGAACCAGCAGTTAGCGTAATGGCTATGTCGCTGGACTCCCACGTAGTCGACTGCAGTTCACATCCCGGACCCGGTGGCTTAAATCTCACGCCGGGTGCGTGTGCGTGCGTGCCCAAGATCCCGAGAGGAGAATGGAGGAGAAGGGATTGTGGCATGACCATCCCCCCTGGGGTGTGATTTCTCGCTTTCTGTCTCTATGTCTCTCTCTGTCTGTCTGGCGAGCACACGCGCCCTATAGCGAAAAACCTCTCAAAAAAAAAAATATACCCTCTGCATTTTAATAAAATATGTGTGAACCCAGGAAGAACTAATGCTTTTGAATACTGTCAAATGTTCTAAAAATTTACTTGTTCCTGAAATCCAAAAGTCTGAGAGCATTTGTGTAGGTAGGGTTACATCTTTTTTTTTTTTTTTTTTGAGTTTTCTGGCAAGAAAACAACTGAATAGTTTTTCTCAGTATTGGATCTTTGGCATCAGCAGCCAGTACTAGACACCCAGTAATTATTTTGAATAAAGGAAATGACAGAACACTATGAAGACAGAGACCAGCTGAAAGCTCACCCAATCTGTTTTCCCTTCTTATTTAGGGAAAAACTGTTCTTTGAGTCCATTCTCCTTGACAATTAGTTCTGGCTATAGACAGTGTTAGTGGTGGAACGGGAATGAAACGTGTTTCATTTGATACATCCAGAACTGTTTTTTTGTTTGTCTGTTTTTTTTGTTGTTGTTGTTGTTGAGAGATTTTAGCTATAGGGCGCGTGCGCTGGCCAGACAGACAGAGAGAGACATAGAGACAGAAAGTGAGAAATCACCCCCCAGGGGGGATGGTCACGCCGCAATCCCTTCTCCTCCATTCTCCTCTCGGGATCTTGGGCACGCACGCACACGCGCCCGGCATGAGTTGTAAGCCACCGGGTTACAACTGGTTACACTTTCCCTCTCTTTATCTCTGTGTCTCTCTCTGGTTAATTTAAAATAAATGAATGAATAAATAAAAATTAAATAAATAGCTCTTAAAAATAAAATAAAATATAATATAATAAAATAAAATAAGATACCAGGTCTAGTTCTCTAAAGGTGGTCAGTGAAAAAATCACTACAATAACTGTTGACCCTTCATTGTTTTTCAAGCTTCTGGTCCATGATTCAAACTACAGCAGCTGGCAAAGAGGGATCCAGCCCCCTTAATCACCACACCACTGGATGGTCTGCAGTTATTCTAAAGCAAGCAAACAAAAACCAAAAACCTAACTTTTAAAATTCTTATGCTATTTTTATTTTATTTATTGACAAATAAGGCAAAAGATGAATTTCTCTTCTGCCAATATGTTAGGGGCAGTAGTAAAGAAATTTACAAATCACTTTTTTTTCTTTTTGAGAGGCTTTTGCTATAGGGCGCATGCGCTCGCCAGAAAGACAGAGAGAGACAGAGAGACAGAAAGCGAGAAATCATCCCCTAGGGGGGATGGCAACGCTGCAATCCCTTCTCCTCCATTCTCCTCTCGGGATCTTGGGCACGCACGCACACGTCCCCAGCGTGAGTTTAAGCCACCAGGTCCGGGACGCGAACCGCAGTTGACTAAATGGGAGTCCAGTGACATAGCCATTACACCATCTGCTGGTTCTACAAATCACTTTTAATTAACTATTATGGGTGATATTTCTACATAACTGAAAATTCTGACTAAAAAAATGGCAGCTTAATGATTTTTTATATACAAAGATTTCAACTCAATTAATTGTGTACTCCACTGAGACAGTGTTGAATAAAGACAGAATCTCCCCTCAATTATTTCCCTCTAAGCTTATATAATTGTCACAAGCTTCAAATGTAGAGATTAATATGAAATATCATAGAAGTATAGATCTTAATTGATATTACATATCTCTCTCCCTTTTTTTTCTTCAGGGCATGGAAGATCATTCTCCCTTTTTATAGTCTACCAAAGCCAACACAAAAGAAATATCCAGAAAACTCAAAGTTGTTAAAATATCGAATGTCATTTACCTAATATTATCTGTTCTTGCCCTTAATACTGTTGGATATGTATCATTGAACAGAAATTTAGCCAATTTTTTTTTTTAAGAGAGATTTTTGCTATAGGGACATAGAGATGTGCTTGTTAAAGAGACAAAGAGAGACAGAGAGACAGAAAGTGAGAAATCACCCCCAGGGAGTATGGCCACATTGCAATCCCTCCTCCTCTATTCTCCTCTTGGGATTTTGGGTCGCATGCACACACACCCTGTGTGAGTTTTAAGCAGGCGGGTCTGGGACTTGAACTGCAGTTTACTACATGGGTGTCCAGCGATGTAACCATCATGCCATCTGCTGGTCCCTTAGCCAACTTGTGAAACCTACTTGCTGTGGTTTGAAATTCGTGTCCTGAAATTTAGTAGCACTGTGAAAGTATTAAAAAGAGACTTAATCTAATTATAATATTGAAAGGTGGGCCTTAGGGGAAAAAATTAGTCACGGGATGAGGGCAAGATTAAGTCCTAGTGAATTTATAAGGACAGAGCATGTGACAGAAACACAGGTACACAGACATGCGACATTTGCTCTCTGCTGAATTACCAATCAGCAAGAAGACTCACCAGGTGCAAGTCCTGGACCTTATATCTTCCAAAGGTGAACTGAATAAACCTGGTTTGTTTGTTTGTTTTTAATTACCCAGACTCAAGTATTTTCTATTATTTTCAGTAGAATGGACTAGAATACCACTCTTCTCCTGACTAACTTGAGAGAGCAAAATTTCAATTATCTTACAGTTGAAAGTTTTCTTTCATTTTCTTCAGTCTTCAACATCACTTGCACATAGAACAAAATCTAGTTAAAAATAATAAATAATAAGCTGCTTAGTAAAAAAAAAAAACTTCTGGATGATATTTAAGTTCAGCATTCTGAAGTAAAAGATGTGCAAAATAATTTATCTAGTGGTTGGGCTTTAATGATGCCGAAGAGAATTATCCTGATAAGCTGAGTAGTCTGGGATGACATCTTTATAGCCCTAAGGAATAAAGTTGTGACATGGTTCTGTGACTAAATCAATGGCTACCTGCAATTTATTTCTGGCCATATCTGAGACTTAGAGTAATAATAATTGCTGTCATTTATGGAGGGTTTGCTATTTCTAAGTAATCTCTATCTGTAAGTACTATCTCTTTCCACAAGGCATCTGATATAACTTGATTTATATATAAAGATATGAAAGGAAAAGAGACATTCTCAAGGTCATTGAGACTACATTTTTCAATAAGGATTCAAACTCAGTGTCTGTTCTTTTTTTCCCATCATACTATTGAGAATATCCAACAAAACCATGAGATGACAAGATGGCCAGGAGGCTTAGTTGAAGTAGTGCTGATGTTTATTTGACTGTGTATAGACTTCTTTCATAGAACCACGTGCATCGTATATTTTTCTTTAAAAAAAAAAAAAAAACTCCAATTACCATATATTGTGGATTTAAGTCAAACTGGCATATAAAGTGACCTGCATTTTTTCTATGTAAACACTTAAGATTTTGATTTAATGTGTAGGTGTACTCTTCCAGCTGCTACTCTAAGCAGTTGCAGGCCTGGGGCAGAGATTATGAGACCCTAGTTCTCTCTCAGTAAATTGCTCGCTCATTAGCCATTAGCAGGAACCAGAGAAGTGGGCAGAAGAGGGGGTTGGGGGAACCAGCAGTTAGCGTAATGGCTATGTCGCTGGACTCCAACATAGTCGACCGCGGTTCGCGTCTCGGACCCGGTGGCTTACAACTCACGCTGGGCGCATGTGCATGTGTGCCCAAGATCCCGAGAGGAGAATGGAGGAGAAGGGATTGCGGCGTGACCATCCCCCCTGGGGGGTGATTTCTCGCTTTCTATCTCTCTGTCTCTCTCTGTCTGTCTGGCGAGCGCACGCGCCCTATAGCGAAAACCTCTTCAAAAAAAAAAAAAAAAAAAGAAAAGGGGGTTGGAAGCATAAGCAGCTTGAAGTTGTTTTTTTTTTTTAATACTATAGAATGTTAGACTTATAAAAAATGTTAAAGATCACTTTATTCAATTCCATTATTTAAGGGAGAAAATTCAGGCATTAAAGGGTAATGTCTTCAAGACCACTACATAAATTAGAATTAAAGCTTGGACTGCTAGATTCCTATTGAAATGCTTTTTCTATTCTCTGTTCTTTTTTCTTTTCCTTTTCCTTTCTTTCTCTTTCTTTTTCTTCCTTCTTTTCTCTTTCTTTTTTTCTTTTTCTTTCTTTTTTAAATGATTAAGAAAAAATTTTTAGAGTGATACTTGTTATAAGGCATGTGACTCACCAGAGAGAGACAGAAAGCAAGAAATCACTCCCTGGGGGACGACCATGCCGCGATTCCCTCTCCTTTATTCTCTTCTTGGGATTCTGGGCATCCACTCCTGGCATGAGTTCCAAGCTGTAGGTCTGGGACTTGAACTGTGCTTGGCCACATGAGAGTCCAGTGACACTACCACTATACCATCTGCTGGTCCCTTTAAATTATTTATTTTTCTATGTACAAGAAAAATATACATAGACAATATACATAGACGCAGCACAGAGAGACAGCATCCCCAACAGAGTCTTGACACCAAGGTTCACTTCTAATTTTAGCTAGCCCAGATCAGGCCCTGTGTACTCAGGGGGGACTTGAGCTGTGAACCCTGAATCTTCCCAGGTGGGTCAGCCTTTGCAGACCATCATGCTTTACCGCTGTGCCACCAGCACCACCACGCAGCTCTTTCCATTTTTCAATTGAGATATGTGCTCTCTCATTACTAAGAAGGAGATTTGTTATTTTTATGTAAAATGATTCAGTTTTCTAAATGCATTTATAATTGGTGACATTGTAACCAAGATACTGCAACCAAGTGTGTAATAAGCAGTTTAATCTGAGTATATGTGTTTTATTATTTTTAAACACAATTCTTGTCATCTTTATCTTCATAAATGAATTACGGATATTTTTGTCAATGGCATTTTAGTGACCAGTTCTAGGAAAATCTTGAGATAGCATCATTCAGACCCTTGTGTAGGAACTAGATTCTTGGTAGTCACCCTCATAGCTTAGTGGTTACGAACTGTGGATAGAAAGCTGAATTCTTTGTGACTGACTGTGGTTTAAATCCTAACCCTGGTGGTTTGAAATACATGGCAAGTGCGTGTTTGTGCGTGCCTAAAATCCTGATGAGAGGGACAAATGGTGGAGAAGCAATTGTAGCATGACCATGCCTACTTGGGAGTGGCTTTTTCCCCTCTACCTTTTCTCTCTGGTGAGTGTTTATGCCCTGTTGCAAACCAACAGGCAAATAAATAAATAAATAAATAAGAATATTAAAGTAAGATTTTTTTTGGAGAGGTTTTTGCGATAGGGCGCGTGCGCTCGCCATACAGACAGAGAGAGACAGACAGAAAGCGAGAAATCACCCCCCAGGGAAGATGGCCATGCCACAATCCCTTCCCCTTCATTCTCCTCTTGGGATCTTGGACATGCATGCACACGCGCCCAGCGTAAGTTTTAAGCCACCAGGTCCGGGGCTCGAACCGTGGTCGACTACACGGGAGTCCAGCAACATAGCCATTATGCTAACTCCTGGTCCCAAGAAAGATTTTTTTAAAAGTAAGATTCTCACAGGATGTCTGCTTTGTGATATGGCAACAATGAAGGTGGTTTTAGTGCAGAGACTTGCAGTTTGAACCCTGAGTGTGTTATTACATTTATTATATATTATATCTTTAGCAACAGAATTCTTGAGGTCTAAGTGACTTTATGTTGCTGAATTTATCAAATAAACCAAAAGAAATGCTTTCTAGTTTTGGTTTATTCCTCAAATAGAACTGTGTTAACATTAATATATTCCTTCTTTCTGTTTTCCCCAAAACACAAACACATGCACGTACCCAGACACACTCACATGCATTTCAGACTTAATCACAAAACACATTAAAAACCACAAAGTTCAGAATTTGAAATAAAAATGTCAGCAGGACCATGTTGGCCCAGAAGGCCCTATAAGTATTGGGAAAAAACAAAAAAAAAAAAACTTTGCGTATTATTTTCAATGCTTTTTGCCATGTACAAATCTTTCCTCTATCCAACCCCTTATTCCTATAAAAGGAAGATTTTTTTTTTTTACTCTTGCTTCATATTCACTAACAAAGCAGTTGTCATAAAGCTAATTTTTTATACTACTGCTTTGCATTCATAAGAAACAAAAAGCCTGGAAAACTCGCAGAAAGAAACGAAAAAGAGAGGAGTGAGTGCCATCTTTAAAGTATGTTTTAGTAGAATTCACTGATGACACTGATTGTTTTTCGCTTCCTGTGAAACCCAAGGGGGAAAAAACCGAAGGTTGCACTGCAGCCGGCAGTCTCTCACGGAACTCTTCGTCAGTGTCAGCACTTGCTACTGACAGAAGCATCTGGATGAGGGATGGAGTCATTATTTTTCTGTGTTAATGGTCCTTTATTTGTGGTTTTTATGCCTATGTTTGTTAACAGTAATTGCCTCTTCTCGACTGTTTATTTTTAATGAGTCTTTGAAAAAATAGAACATTAAGTACTGTGGGATTTATTCTTGTTTTTGTTTTACCATAGAAAAAACGGTGGACAATCTAGGACTCCATTTTCTTAAAGAGAAAGCTAAAACTGCAATAATGAATATAAGAAAAAAGGAAAATAATAAATTAATACATTTGGAAAGATATGCAAAAGATTTTGAAAACGGAAAATTAATCTTGCAATGCACTGTTTGTGTGTAGGGTCTCACTAGGACACAGAGATTTAGCCCCATATATCTATTTTCTTTTTTGCTGTGTCATAACTAACATCTTAGTTTTGGGGTGTCCATGGCAGAATACAAAATAGATCGTCTTTGGTTCTAAACAGACTGCATTTCTCCGTGTACTGGAATATTCAGAATCTTCCCTACCCACCTACACTCTGTTATGCTAAACTTCCTGAGGTTGGTAATCATCATCTCTTAGTCACCTTCATATCATTAGTACTTGGTACACATGTATTTTGTGGAACATTATACTCAATATTAGCTCATTGAATAAGTAATTATAGTTATTAACTTCTGGACTGAGCAAGTAGCATGATTGCTGTCACCAAGAAAACCATATTTGACAAAACATGTCTAAAATGTAATCAATTAAATGTATTCTGAGTACTCTTTGTAATATGACAAATGATTTTTTTTTTGACAAGCATATATATTAGTTTCCTGGAGTTGTTGCAACAAATTGTCCTAAACTGATTGACTTAAAACAACAAGATTTTAATCTGTCAAAGTTGAGAACCTGAAATAAAAATGTCAGCAGGGCCATGTTTGCCCAGAAGGCCCTAAGGAAGATTCTTCCTCAACTCCCTCTAGTTTCAGGTCTTGCCAATGACCCTGGGCATTTTTTGACATAGCTGCATTGCTTCAACTTCTATTTCTGTCCTCACATGGCTAACTTTCCTCTGTGTGTGTCCCTGTGTCTCTGTTTTCTCTTTGTATGAAGACCGGTCATTGGATAAAGAGCATCTGTAATCCTGTGTGACAACATCTTAACTAATTGTATCTGCAAACACCTCATTCCCAAACGATGTCATATTCTGAAGTTCCCAGAGAATATAAATCTGAGGGTGACACTATTTAAACTAGTATGCTGGCTGGTTGCGTTTACATCCTAGCCACATCACTTATTAGTTGTGAGACCTTGGGCAAGCTCCTTTACATGTTCAAGCATCAATTCCTTTAAGTGTAAAAGGAGGACAATGATATTACCACCTACCTCAGGTTTGAGGACTACTTGAACTAATGTGTATAAAGCTTTTTAGCTTGGCACTTGACGTATGAATGAACTCAAACATTTCTCAAATGAATGTAGTAGAGAGCCCCATAGGCTTTTCTTATGATAATGTCCTTCAGTGTAAAACTGTGACAAAATGCTAAAACAAAAATTGCTACAGATGGTTTTATAAAGTACACACACACAAAATGTAGAACAGTTATGAAGATCTCTAGAAAAATCTAAAAGTATAACAGAATATGTTCAAGCAGTTGTTCTCTGACGTTTTCTTTGGGTAATGCATTATTTTAAAAGAATCATAGCAAACGTCTTATTATATAAATTTAAAATAACAACATAAAAGGAGACTACTTGACGTGGAGCACTGTAGTGAGGGGCTGTGTCAGGAGCAATCACTTCAGTATTCCAGAGTACATAGTTTGGAAAGAACAAGCTCAGAAGAAGAAGGGGCTGCATCTCTTCAGGGAGCTCTTTCAGTCTCTCGCCATCAGGTTAGTGATAAGAATCGCCAGTGTACATTGAAGGTCAAGGCAGAAACTTTCACCCAGCAGGTGAGGAAGCACAGAACCTTAACTTCCTCAAAAAGCAAAGCAACAACAGTAGTAGTAGCAACAATAGCACCAGCACTCTTGTGAAGGATTGCCTTGTGCATTGTGCCAGCAGGACAGTGTATTTATCTTGGCCATTGTAAGAGAGAGTGAGGGGAGTGGGGGTGAGAGACACAGATTTTTTTTTTTTTTTTTTTTTTTGCTATGAGGCACGTGTGCTCACCAGAAAGACAAAGAGAGACAGAAAGTGAGAAATCACTGTCACCCCCTCCAGGGGGGATGGGCACGCTGCAATCCCTTCTCCATTCTCCTCTTGGGATCTTGGGCACACAGGCACATGTGCCTGGCATAAGTTTAAGCTACCAGGTCCGGGACTTGAATCATGGTCGACTAAATGGGAGCCCAGTGACATTGCCAGTATGCCAACTGCTGGTCCCCAGATAGATATTTTTGATAAGGTCTTACTTTATTGTGATTCTTTTGCTCTAGCGCCCCGATTAGCTAGCATTACAGACAGATGTGTTCAGATTGGTGCAGGAATAGAACCTGGGTTCCCAATATGACCTCCAGACTCCCAAATAGTGGAGTTATCTGTTTGTTACCAGCATGACTGGACCATTTTCTAAGCATTTCATTTAATTTTCACAGCTGACTGAAGGACAATACTATTTATTTATTAGTGGTTTTTTGAAGATAAAATGGAGGCAATGAGAAATAAAATAAATGGATGAAGTGCCAATTTGTTAGTGGCAGAACCTTATGTTATTCTTAATACTCTAGAAAAATAACAATATTTTGGTATTTTTCTGGATTGCAGGGGACCATCAGTGAGTGATGTAGCTTCAAGAACAAGAATGGGGCTCAATCAGAAGTGAATATGAGGGCTCTAGATGATTAGAGAAATTTCAATTTCATCACCAGCATCATTTATGTAATATTTAGTTTCTGCCCATTTTGTAGTAGGCACTTAGTAAACGGGGTTTTTCTGAACTTATATTTCAAAGTAGCCTGGTCAGTGGTTCAGGGAACTACCATGTCTGCCCACAACTGAAAAAAAGAGAAGTTATTTCCCACTTAGAGACATGCTTAAAGCTAGAAGACATGCAGAGTCATTGACATGATGAAAATACTATAACGTTATTATAATTATATATAGATATTAAAATTTAAATAGCAAATCTAATAACCTTTCTTATTTTGGGCATACAAATTAAAGATTTGATGGATCACTTCACTCTTATGGGCTGGGTTAAAAAATGGGTGTGAGTGTCAGGATTTTTTTTCTTTAAAAATTGTTATGTTCCCTTCTCACTTCACTTCTTGTCAAAAAATATGAGTTCAAAAAAATAAGATCTAACTAATGGTAAATATTCAGATAGTTAATATTCTTTGACTCAATTTATCATGAATCGATGTTTAACTGTTACAAATGACTCATCTAGAATAATGGGATTTAATAAATGCCTCCCCATATAAGTTAACATATTTGAGCCTAAATTAGTAGCAGATTTTGTTCTCTTACTACATCTTAGAATGGAAGAAATCACCGAAGAGAGAATATTCTTTTGTCTGATTTCATTGCTTTTGGGGAGATGGACCAAGGTAAAGCTACCTTACTTTGTAGGAAAGAGCACAGCCATAAGAGTGAAGTACCAAACACAGAAGGGAATTAATACTGACACTGAAAACAAATTGAGTCCCAAGGATATTTGAAATACATTTTCACCCCTTGTACTTTTACCTTAAGAACAAACTAAGCAACTAAAAATAGCTAACCACTCATCATGTTCTTAATATTAATAAGTTCATTAACATCATCATCTCCATTGCCAGCAACAACCTTTTCTTAGCATACTATGCCTAGATTATGAGGATATTGTCTGACATTGAGGGAAGAAGGGAAAATTAATACTGTCTGTTTTCCTTTCTTTGCATCCAATAAACAGGGTTGCATGTGTTTGTGTAAATGCATGTGTGCATGCACCCTTATTTACTTTAACAATTTAGCAGGAAAATAAGTGTTCAAGAAGGTGTCTGCAAATTTAATCAACCAGAGCAATTGTCTAACTTGTCTCATCACTTCAATAGCACAAGAAAATTAACAAAAAAAAAAACATTCAATTGAAAAATACTCGTTGAGTGCCTTCCATGAGTCACTGCTATATACAATGCTTAGGATACCCAAGGATAAGGAAGATGTGGTCTTCGTCCTCAAGAAACTCAGTAACAACAGGAACTATAGGTACCAGAAAACATTTAGAATAAGCCTGCTTCACATTAAGTAGCCAGGATACACAAGAACATGGGATATGGGAGTATGAGAGGTTGGAAAACCTATACAGGAGCCCATTCCAAGAATGATTTCATTCTAAGACTGAGAAAGTAATGATCTTTGTATCCTCTTTTATCTATAACCAATAGTTTTTCTATAAAACAATCTACCCTAGAATATTGATTTTTATTTTATTTCATTTGCATGTATTTCATCTATAAAGGAGAAGAGAGCAGAGAAATTTTAGGAAGATTGTGAAACATATTCATTACTCACACATGGATTTAGACTTTGTTTCATTTTAATGGAAATGGTACATTTTAAATTGTGTTTTGCTTTTCTGACTCGATGTTTCACAGCTTGCTATTTTCTATTCTCTAACTTTATCTCGGTGTTTGCGCGAGCTAGTTCTGCACTGCGAGTGATAATGAGCGCTTGGTCTATGCAGAAGCGCTCTGTGGGGATTCTGAGTCTCAGAGACTTAACGGATGTCTAATTGGTGGTGAGACAGAGGCTGTAAAGTGGTCTTGAAACCAGGGCACATGTTGATAGCAAGTAGCCAGCTCCGGGAGTTTTCTTTCCACAGTGCTATTGAGATGTGTGAAAGTATCACACAAACCCTGCGCAATAATCACAGCCCTGCTTACCTTGATTTTCCTGGTCCTCTTTTAATTTTCAGATGAAGTCCCAAGTTAAACAAGGTGTGTCAGTGGTGGGCACACTCTTCAGGAATAGAGACAGGACAAGGGCACTGCTGTTTTATTTTCAGCGTGCAATTCGGGAATTCGTTTCCTGTTTTTCTAAAATTATGAAACAATAACCATGACTGCTTTTTTGTTTTGGTGGTTATCACAATCAAAGCTTTGTTTCAAAAATTGGTTCCAGAGGCTGGCCCAGCCTTTGGCCTGGGACTTAAAAGGGTTGGATCCCACATGGCTGACTGTCCAGTCCAAGTCTTGGACCCAGCTCCTTAAGAAATGTGCCAGGTGCATGTGCTTGCATGCCCATAATCCTGAAGGAGGGAGAAGTGGAGTAGTAGGATTTGCTTGTGATCTTGCTGGGGGTGGGGGTATGCTTTCTTTTCTGTCCTCTCTTTTTTTTCCCTCTCTCTGGCCAACTTACATGCTTTCTGACACATTAAAAAATAAAGATCTATAGGGAAAAAAAAAATGCAAGGTGGGTAGGGAGGGCCTACATCTGTGCTTCTTTAACTAATGGAGGCAAACAGGTTCATTTTTCCTCTAAAATTTCTAATACATTGAGTTAATATATTATTTTTGTAAAATATAGTAAAAGTGCCCAGAAAAAGTAAAAACACACATGGACTATATTCCTAATTTTTATTAGTACGGTCAACAGTCAAGTTGCTATCAAGGTTTCTAAATGCTTGCTTATGAGTTCTCTGCTTCTTCCCACATTTCAGAGAAAGGCCCCAGTCTGTGAACCACACTTGGCCTAACACTGGTTTAGAGCATTCTGAAAGCAGTCAGGAAATCGCAGAGCAAATGATACAGTGAAAATAGGAAAAAAAAATTGCTATACATAACACCTTGCTTAGTCAGGGCTACCATTGTTTGTGTGCATTAACCTAAGTTGCTTTGTGATTTATATAAAAGTAGAGATATTGTCCTGTAGGTACTAAAGGCATAGCTGTTGGTGGAATTCGGAATGTAAAAAGCTATTTGTATGTGTGCATGCACGCAGAGTTCAATTGAACCATAGCCCATAATCTTGGGGAAATTGGGATCCTCATGAAATTTTCAAAAGTAACATAAAAAGAAGCAAATACTTTGAAAGGCTGGCAATATAATTTAGTTGTTTCCAAATTCATCTTTGTAAAACTTACAAATATAGGGCCAGGCAGTGGAGCAGTGGTAATGCAACCGGACACACGTGGAAAAGGTCCTGGGTTTGTATCCTGAAATCTTCCTGAACATGCCTGGTACGTACATATGCCTATGACCCAAGCCAGCCGAAACTGGAAATAAACGGTGGTTTGAGACCCTCCTGGGGTGTCCTTCTCTCTCTCTCTCTCAAGGAATAAATAAAGAAATCTTAAAAAAAACTTAAAACTTAAAAATACAAAATAAAAGCCATCCTAGGGAGTTTCAATAACTAATATTGTTTTATCTTGAAAGCTTTTATTATTTTTTTCTTATTTTTTTGGGGGGGGAGAAGTTTTTCGCTATAGGGCACGTGCGCTCGCCAGACAGACAGAGAGAGACATAGAGACAGAAAGCGAGAAATCATCCCCCAGGGGGGATGGCCATGCCACAATCCCTTCTCCTCCATTCTCCTCTCGGGATCTTGGGCATGCATGCACACGCGCCCGGCGTGAGTTTTAAGCCACCGGGTCCAGGACGCGATCCGCGGTCGACTACGTGGGAGTCCAGCGACATAGCCATTACGCTAACTGCTGGTTCCCGAAAGCTTTTATTATTACTATCATTTATTTTTCTCTTTTGCCTCTTTCACCAGCCAGCTTTTCTTCCTCTAAGTCCACTGTTCTGCCCCTTTTTAAGTGTATATTTCTCTTTATTAGGTGATAAAGAAAGGGCTAGTGGTCACTTCGGCCTCCATTCCCCTTTTTTTCCATAGCAATAGAAACTCTTGATTATAAACTTTTTTCTTTGGTGCAGGAATTTACATTGAACAATGTTCTCTAGAGGCTCAGAACCAAGGTTATTTCTCACGGTAACCACATAGATATTAAGATTATTCATTTATTTATTTTTGAAACAGCTTACATAATTGAGTTATTCAGATAAACTTTTTTTTGAAAAAAATAAAAGATATGTAGCAAATTTAGAAATGCTTAAATGTTTGAAAGAGATTAAAAGAGAAAACCTCGATTTTTCATGGCACAGACGGGAGCACATTTAAGCCAGGCCCTGAAATAATCCTGAGCTCTTCCATCTCCACAATTTTCACACTGAATGCTTCAAGGGAAAGTAGATCATCAAGGATTTTCCTAAAGGGAGAAGAAGGAAGTGAGAGAGACTTGAAATATAAAGAGTAAAATATATCACTTGCTCAAATCTTGCTTGTTAAAATAAAATTGTGATAGGCAGCTGAATTCACCTATATTTGGAATAGTGAAAGATGTAAGAATTTATTTTATTAATAGTAATCTTATTTCCCTTATGTTTCTTTTTCATTTTCTTTTTAAATTCCCTTTTCTTTTTTTTTTTAAATTTGAAAAAATAAGCTTTATTTTGTATACAGTCCTTGGAGCACCTGCATATTACAAGCTAGGAACTTCAGAAGTTTTGACTATGGCACATTTTCCATTCACAAACTGTAAGACATTCTAACGAAAAAAATATAATAACAACATGCTAAGCAATTTCAAAAATTATTTTGATACATTCAATCACTGTATATCATTACAGCTTTCAAAATAAATTTTCCTACATGAATATACTGTTTATTAGTCTAGTTAAAGATATTATCATACATGTTGTCATCAATGTATAATTTTCCATTTTTGTGTTTCTTAAATGTTTTGTTTCTTCCTTTTCCTCCTGGATTCCATTCCTCACCCCTCACCCATTTCCCACCCTATTTGACACTGTCTCCAGAATCTGCAATTGTTCTCCATGTTTATATCTTCCGGTCTTTCAGTTTCTGCCATGGAGTGTGGACCTTCCATGTATATTAAGTAGTGACGTACAATATCTCTCTTTCACTTAGCAGTTATTTATTTAAAAAAAAAAAGACATCAGCATGCTACCTTTTTTTCCCCCCAGAGAAGATATCTGAGCTACGGCTCCTTTTTTCATATTGAGTAGTAGATATTCTATTCTTAAATATGCAAGCATATTATTTTCCAGGAGGCCTGAGTTAAAAAAAAATTCAAACCATTAGAATTTATTTTATTATATAATGTGATTTTGAAAATTGAAGACGTGTTTACTTGGTGAACTAATTTCTTCCCACTCTTTTCTTGTTATTGCAAGGGCAATCACGCCAAACCTCATTCATATGGAAATGGATTGGAAACACATTAAAATGTTATTAGCCATACAGTGGAATTCAGTATGCAGAAAATTCTTACCAAGGCATGTATTTGTGATTAAAGAGTTCACAATATAATTTTTTATGTCCTTTTTCTGAGCAGGGGGTAATGCTTTAATTAGCTGTGCATACGTTCTATTTTTAACACCTCAGCACTAGGCTACACTATGCCATGCCTTTCAGCCCAGAAAGCCAATGTCGATGTGATGAAAATTGCACAGAATTGGGAATATTTGAATTCCTCACTGGTTCTTATTAAGAGTGAGACATAGTTAAGTGGATTAGCCTTCTAGAGACTCAACAAAATGAAATCTGGATTATTTATCTCCTAGTGACATTGTGAAGAGAAAGTGAAATATCTATGGACTATCTGATACACAGAAAGCTCAAACATAAAAAGAAACAAATTGTCATGCAGAAATAGGTAGACACTAAAAAAAGGAAAACAGTTATTATCAAAGACATGTATTTGAGAATTTTCCTCATGGTGTGAACATCTAGCCCTAAATTCCCTGGAGAGTGTTTTGAGAAACAGAAGTCCTGGAAGAGTCTGGGAAGAAAAAAAGGAGTGTTTCCAACAATATTTTAGAGATTATGCATGAAACAGAGAAGTTTAAATGTATTATTTTGACCCATTTCACATGTATTTGATTGAGTGATCTTAATACATTAAATAAGATAAGAGCTTATTATTAAGAATTTTATGAGATACGGTTTGGGATATACTTCTATTTACCAGATTCTTATAAATGAAGTCTTTTCATTCATTCAAAAGTCTTTGAAATTGGAAATTAAAAAAGGAGATAATTTGTTGATTCTTGAGAAAACTCCTGAGAATAACGGTTTGGCAAGACTATCTCATACATACATTAGGGATATATGAAATTAAAGAAGAGGCAATTTGTTAATTCAATGAGCACTTTTACCATAATTGATCTTGAGGAAAGACTTAAGAATAAAGGCTTGGTAATTATACCTCATATCTATACACGGGATATATAAATACACATATACATATATTCTACCTCATATATGTGTATATATATATATATATATATATATATATATATGTATATATATATGGGATATTTTAATATGTATATATACTCTTCATACATATTTACATAAAATGAATATATATACACGAAAACATACCATATATATATATATATATATATATATATATATATACACATGCACAGAGTCTCTATTAATTTATTATGTCTGTCTTTCCTATTTTCTAAATAATTAAAGGTAGCTCAAATTTGGTTTACACAATGGTCATTTATCCTCTGCACAATATACCCTCTGAAATTAATAGCTAACACATTCTAGGAATATATTGTCATTGTGCTAAGTGCTCTACAAATATGAGGATACTTCAAAAAGTTTGTGCAAAAATGAAATAAAGTATGAGTTTATTTTAGTGCAAAAAATCGGGTACCCATCCACAGGTTTTCCATAATACACATTTTTCATGAATTGTTTGAAACCCTTTGCATGCATTCATTAAATCATCAAAGTAATTCTAGGAAGCACCTTCACCTGTTGTTGTAATTTTGCAGATTTGGAAATAGAAGCTTCAGAGAAGTTAGAGAGCTCACTCAAAGTTGAGTATCTAGGGAGTGAGTGGTGCAGACATACCAAAAGGTGACCCCTGAATTAGTTATGTCTTTGTACAATACCCTCTTCTTGAGTGTAAGGAAAACCTGTAACTTGCTTCAAACCAATGGGCTATGACACTAGCAAAAGAGTTTTGCCAATTTAATTCAGGCCTTTAAAAAATGATTTTGAAGGGCTAGCAGATGGCTTGGTGATTAACCTTCTGGACTTCCAAATGGCTAACTATTGTTCGAGTGCCAGATCTGGTAGCTTGAAACTCATGCTAGGAGAGTTGCATGCATGCCCAAAATGCCAAGAGAATAATCAAGAGGAGAATAAAGAAGAAGGGATTGTGGTGTTGCCATCTACCCTGGAAGTGATTTCTCATTTTTCTTCTCTCTGGTAAACACATGCACCTATGGCAAAAACTTAAAAAGTAATAATAATAATAATAATAATAATAATAATAAAATTGAGAAAATTTAAAAGGGTGATTATCTTGAAAAAGGACAGCTTAATCAGGAAAAAAAACTCTTAAAAGGAAGAATGGGGGACCAGCAGATGGCATAATGGTTTTGTCGCTGGACTCCCATGAAGTCGACGATAGTTTGAGTCTTGGATCTGGTGGCTTAAAACTCATGTCAGGCACATGTATGTTTCCAAATCCCAAGGAAACTGTAGGGACACAGTGGCTTAAAAGTCATGCCAGGCACATGTGCACATGTGCCCAAAATCCCAAGGAAAATGGAGGACAAAGGACTTTGGCATGGCCATACCCCATGGAGGTGATTTCTTTCTTCTGTCTCTCTGTCTCTCCGGTGAGCATGATTACTCTATAGCAGAAATATCTCTCTAAAAAAACAAAATAAAACAAAACCAAAACAAGGACTGAGGCTCT
This sequence comes from Tupaia tana, assembly GCA_026018925.1. Lineage (NCBI taxonomy): Eukaryota > Metazoa > Chordata > Mammalia > Scandentia > Tupaiidae > Tupaia > Tupaia tana. Next base: position 250,115,382 of record JAKSZU010000001.1, on the reverse strand, counting down.
CCCTAGAACAAGCAGTTTTGCCTACTGACTTTGAGGAAGCAAGCCTCTTCTACAGTCACCAAGAATTGAATTCTACCAATGACCTAAATGATCTTGGAAGAGGACACTGGACTCTAGATGACAGCATAGACCAGCCAAGTGCTTAATTGTTGTACTGAGAGGGGATATATTCAGCTATTCTGTGCCTGAATTACTAAACAACAGAGGCTAACAGACAACAACTGTGTGATATTTCTACCACTAAGTGAATGCTATTCATTACCTAACAGTAAATGGTTAATACAGTGATGAAGATGAGCATTGAACTCTGCTTTCCAAGTTTGCATTCCTGACCCTTTATATTCAGCCTCTCAGAAATGCAGGTAGATGTCTGGTATCCTGTAGATGGAAAAAGCTATTTATTTTGTGATCTAGATGTTTATGGAGTTCGGGAACGACAACACAGCTAGTCACAAATGTAGCTTCTATCTTAGTCCATCGTTGCTGCTATCACAGATTATCTGCGACTAAATCATCGATAAGAAACACACATTTAGGGACCAGCAGTTAAAATAATGGCTATGTCATTGAACTCCCATGTAGCTGATCAGGGTTCAAGTCCCAGACCTGGTAGCTTAAATTCACACCAGGTGCGTGTGCGTGCGTGCCCAGATCCTGAGAGGAGAATGGAGGAGAAGGGATTACGGCGTGGCCATCCCCCCTGGGGGGGTGATTTCTTGCTTTCTATCTCTCTGTCTCTCTGGCAAGAGCACGTGCCCTATAGCAAAAACCTCTCCAAAAAAGAAAAAAAAAAAAAAAAAAAAAAGAAACACAAATTCATTTTCTCAGAGTTTTGGAGTCTGGTAAGATCAAGATCAAGGCACCAGAAAGTTCTCTGCTTTTAATATGGGGCCTTGTTGTTGTATCCTCTGGAGAGGAGAAATTCTGTGTCCTCATGTCACAGAAAGGATGGAAGGGGAAAAGGGACAAACTCCCTCCTATAAATCCTAGGGGGTGTCTAACCTCATTCATGACAGTGATCTTTTCATGATTCAATCACCTCCTAAAGGCCACACCTCATAACACTGTTGCAATGAGTTTTGAGGGTCTTCTTTCTTTCTTTCTTTCTTTCTTTCTTTCTTTCTTTCTTTCTTTCTTTCTTTCTTTCTTTCTTTCTCTCTATGCTGTAGGGTGCATGCACTCACCAGAGAGACAGAGATAAAAAAGAAAATGAGAAATCTCCCCCCCCCTCCCCGAGGGGATGGCCACACCACAATCCCTTTTCCTCTCAGGATTTTGGGCATGTATATATACATGCCTGTTGTAAGTTTTAAGCTTCTTGGTTTGGGACTCGTACTGTGGGCAACTATGTGTGAGTCCAGCAACCTAACCATTACACAGTCTGTTGGTTCTGAGGATTGAGTTTCAACATGAATTTTGAGGGGGGCAAAAACATTCAAAACATAGCAATATTTTATATGTGTGCTTTTTTGTTTTTGTTTTTCTGTACTTCGAGATGTTTACGGGAACTACTGGATAGGATCAGATGTAGAACAAAAGTAATAATATTTATTTTTTTGACCCTTAATTACTTGAATGTCCTTGGAAAATTTATGTTTTCCCCTGCCTTAGTTTTCTTGTGACATTGGGAGTCTTTTATTCATTTTCCAGCTTGAAGCGAAAGCTATTGATTGTGCTAAACTATCATGATTGCAAAAAAAAGACTTTTCTCAAATGACAGGCGGTTATGAAATATTACCTCACAGATCTAAAATCCATTGTAGGACTTATTTAAGGAGTGCCTACCGTATCGAGTGCTATTAATCGTCAGAAATTCCTTAGATAGATGATTCCTCTTCTTAACAAGCTGTAAGAGAAGCTAGTGAGTTGCCTCACTTGCCTCATGACCATAAGACAAGAACTCAAAAGTTTTGATTTATTGGGCTGTTAGATAAAATCTGGCTTCTTCTGGGTCTTTCAATCCATATTCATGGGCCGCACGTCTTCAATATGTTAAGGAACAAGGAAAAATGTTCAATAATTTCAATCCTTTGTTTCTGTATTTTACCAGATGATGCCATATAAAATATAACTACCAGAAAAACAAGGCAGTGAGTCTCTGTGTTTATTCGTGGCTCCTCTTTAGGGAGCTTAATTTTTAAAAGAAACAGAAGTTTAAATTTATCTTCAGCCCACCACCCCATATAAATGTATCACTGTATATCCCAAGAATTTAAGAGCATTAATCGTCTCTTGTCAGCCTTCCTCTCTAAACATACTTTACAGAGAACTGCTAATTTCATTTTCTTTCTGTTTAGTTTCATTTCTTCCTTCCTGAGATTTCTGTTTAAAAGAGCTTTTAACAGTCCTCACACGCATATGGTGCATCTGCGTGTAGAGTAGGCAAACCAGCTTGAGTACAACAAGAATAAAAATAAACCACACGGAACCAAACTCCCAACTTTTTGGGAGGTCCACAATAGTGCATGGTGCTGCTTTTCTGTCTGTCTTTCTTTTTTATTTATTTTTTTGTACATCTCAGTGATTCCTGTTTGAAACCAGGAATGGAATCCTCCCAAACACCCAAATACATTAAGAATGATGGCATTGTTCTCCAAATCAAAGTATCCAATGAGACCTACGAGTTTTAGAAAGTACTTTATCTCATGAGATTTGCAGGCTCTTTGCCTAAACAAAAACCTGCAGCAAAAGATGAAAATTACTGGTTATGCTTTTCTACAGGATGAACTTGACTATTTTTTTAACATTAAATTATAAAAAAGACAGACACTAAACACAGCAGGCCACAGAGTAAAGAGCAAAGCCCCCAAACCCAAATATTTAAGTCTTAGCTACTCAAGAAGCCATGGAAATAAAATGGAGTTTCCTAGTGAAATCCCTTCGGCATTATCTTCTTGCTGAATGTTTTCAAAACACACCTTGAGCAGTCTTTATCCCCAAGGACTGCTTTTCTCTAGTTGATTTATATGTTTACACATGTTCAACTACTCATTGTATTGTCTGTTATGAGAGGAAATTCATACCATGCGTAGGGTTTGGGTGCAGGTGATCTGCCAGACCGATTCAAGATGTGGTACAGGATGCTTTCACGTCTGGATGATATTTCAGTTTGTGTAGGAAGAGTGAAGAAAAAGTACAAGGAAAGAAAGAAAGAATTTATGCAGGGTAATTTTCCTGCTCTGAACTTGCAAACACAGCTTTCAAGTCCTGACAATATCTCTGCTCTTCAATGCCTGGATAATAATCATTCAGAAAACTAATAAAGAATATTAGGTATGCACAAAGCAAGTAGGAAACCCAGAGCAGCAGGAGCTTGTTCTTGGGGGTTTATAATGTTGATGGTGTGATAGGGACCAGCTCCATGACTTAGTGGTTAAGGGAGTCAGATCCCACATGGGTGACCACAATTCAAATCCCAGTCCTGGCATTCTGAAAATCATGTTAGGCACATGTGTGTTTTTGCACAAAGTCCTGAGAGGATAAAGAAATGGAAGAGGAGACCAGTAGTTAGCGTAATGACTATGTCGCTGGACTCCCATGTAGTCAACTGCAGTTCGAGTCTCGGACCCAGTGGCTTAAACTCACGCATGTGTGTGCGTGCTCAAGATGCTGAGAGGAGAAGGGATTGTGGTGTGGCCATGCCCCCTGGAGGGTGATTTCTCGCTTTCTGTTTCTCTGTCTCTCTCTGGCTTTCTGGTGAGCGCATGTGCCCTATAGCAAAAAATCTCTCCAAAAATAATAATTAATTTAAAAAAGAAAGAAAGAAAAGGAAGAGAAAGGACTGGGTGTGACCACATCTCATTGCAAAGTGCTTTCTCCTTCCCACTGTCTCACTGTCTCTCTGTGTTTGTTAAGCATATGTACCCTCTGGCAATAATAAATAAATGAATGAATAAATAACATATTAAGTCACCTTAATGAGAGAATCATCACATTCTTTCCATCAATCATAGATGTGACAGAAGCTTCAAAGAACAGATGGGACTTTATGAAAGGAAGAGACTTTTGATTTCAAGAGAATAAAGGGAGTGAGAAGGCCATTCCAAGGATTAGGAATTAGGTGGATAAAGTGAAAAACAAAAAAATACAGGTTGACAAGAAGACAACTCTCACTTAAGTTCCGGCTGAACTAGGATAGAGATTGCAAACTCAGATTCCTTATGTGGTGACAGAGTTAATTTAAATAAAAAGAACAAGCTTGGAATGTAGTTCCTAAAGGCACTCACCTTGACAAAAATTACTTATTGTAGTAGAAATATGGGTTACCTCCACAGAAAGACAACTCCTGGGGCCAGTGGGTGGCATGATAGTTAAGGTGCTGGACTTCCACAAGTGTGTTTGTGGTTTGAGTCCTAGACCTGGCAGTTTGAAAATCGTGCCAGGCGTGTGTGCATATATGCCCCAAATCCGGAAAGCAGAATAGAGGAGAAGGGATTATGATGTGGCCATCTCCCTATGGGAGATTTTCCCTCTCTCTACCACTCTGTGTCTCTCTCCAGCAAGCGCATGTGGCCTATGGCAAAGCAAATAAACAAAAATAAACAAATAAGAAAAGCTCCTTCCCTTTTATACTTTCACTCCTCCCTCTCTTTTCTGTACAAAGACTCAGATTAATATTTGCCCTTTGAAAAAAAAACAATTGTCTAGACATGTGGATAAACCACCTAGACATTAGACCTCTCATCAGGAGACACTATGGCCCAGGGAGCCAGCCTGACTGGGCTCCTCTCTGTCCACTCTGCCCATGGGTGCAGGTGGTATTGTTGGGTCAGTCTTTCTAACAGCTCTCTGCGGGCCAAATGATGCACACGTATAAGCACAAATGCCCTCCTCCCCCACCAGGCTGCAGCTTCTGATGCTAAAGAGAAGGGTGCTGTAGGACTGTAAAGAGAACTCTGTGAACGTTAATGGAATTAGTCTTCAGGGTTCAGTATAACATTTCAGATCCAGGCTCCTACACAGAACCCAGATTTGATTCATTTGGTAAATGCTAAATTCATTCTATTTGCATAGCATGTTCTCTAAAGCATTTTCAATTGGAACTGATTTTGTATTTGAGAGGGAATAAAGAATGTATTCTGGCAAGCTGATATTTCCGTCTGTGAAGAGCTGCCTTTCCAGGGGGTTGACAAACACCCATCTTGGCCCTTCAGCATTTTTCTATGTGCTGAATGGGCTTCAGGAGCATAGATCACTTTTATTGCAGCATGCAATATGTTTGATAATAAACTTTTAAGCTCTATTTATTGGGCTACACATACAAAACCATTACTTTCTTGGCTAACACCAATACCTTATCTAATGGGAAAGATAAAGAGTGATTTCAGTACGAAACTTTAAAGAGTATTTGCTACTTGGAAGAAAAGAGTAATCAAATCACCCAATATTTATTTTCTCCTGTGTGCCTGGCATTGTAATATTGATTGATGCTGCCTTCTACCCACCTCATACATAAGCATGTTGTCTCTGTGTGTGTGTGGTGAGCTTTAAATAATTGTTTCCTTGGCATTAGAGAAATAGATTTTACTGCCTGAGCAAAAAAATATCTGATAATTGCAGGAGATTTCAGAAGGACAGTGAAAGGAGAAAAAAAATTTCTCTTGATGCTACAATATTTAAAGCTGACTGATTACTTGATAATTTATGAGCAGTTGGCCTCATTTAAATATAGACCTGACAAATGGGGAGTATATTTTAATGCTAGATGGGAAGTAAAATGCATATAATGCTTCATTATTCCCAATATATTTTTACTTTCACTATATCATTTGATATATAAAATGGCACCGTGAACCCTGGTAGGAAAATGGTGTGTGTGTGTGTGTGTGTGTGTGTGTGTATAGAGGCGTTCAGTAATCATTATTCCCATCTCGCAATGTGGTCATTTAGCAGAGTTTGAAGGATGTACTTCCAGGACCATGGATAGTTAGTAGCAGAATTGAGCCTCTTGATTTCCTTGGATCATCAATTCATATTATAATAACAAATCCCGTTGCCTCTCCAGTATTCATGAGATGCATGTCCTGTTGTGCCATTATGTGTCTGCTAATGTTTTACCTGGAATTCTACCCATTCCCTGACTGATCTAAGATCATCTTTAGAAACTATCACCCTTGTCAAAAAGATCAGTTCAAGGTGGATTCAGAGAAGTGAGGGAAAGCTCAAGTTTGCACCTCGCGATGGCAGGGGCATACAAGCTCTGCTCCATTCACAAAATAGAAATGAGAAGATGAGAGAGTATCTGGCCTGGGAGCTGTTTCTGTGGCCCTATTGAAGCCATAAATGATCTGCCTTGAGTTGAAACTGAGTCTTTGCAGGCTAAGAGGGATTACCGTTGGGAGTAATGGGATAAGTGCATATTCACACTGTTGGTTCCAAGTCTTGCCTTTCCTATCTACTTATTATTTATATTTTCTTTTATTTTAAGTTAAAAGAGCAAATTAGGGGGACAATAGGTGGCATAGAAGTTAAGGTGCTGGACACCATGTAGTTGACCTTGATTCGAGTCCTGGACACAGGAGCTTGAAAGTCATGCCAGGTACATGTTTGTGTTGCTCAAAATCCTGAGAGAAGAATGGAGAAAAAGAGACTGAGAAGTGGTCATCACCCTGGGGTATCATTTATCGATTTCTGACTCTGTCTCTCTAGAGAGCACACAAGCCCTATAGCAGAAATCTCTCTTTCAAAAAGAAAACAAACAAACAAAAAAAACCCCCAAAACCAACAAATTAAAGACCAGCAGATGGCCTGGAGGTTAAGGTGGCTGGATCCTGCATTACTGAAGTTTGAGTCCCAGAAATGATAGCTTCAGACATGCAGTGGGCGTACGTGCATGTATGCCTAAAATACTGAAAGGAAGAAGTGGAGAAGGGATTGTAACATGGCCATCCCCCATGCCTGGTGCTTTCTCATTTTCTTTCTCTCTCTTTCCCTCCATCTCTCACTGGTGAATTTGTGTACCTCCTAGCAATTTTTTTTTTTTTTTTTGAAGAATGATCAACTCTTCTTGTAACTTAAGCCATTTTTGGTTATAGTTTTTATTATTCATAACTGAAAGAACCCTGAATAATGCACAGAAATTACACCCACAGAAATCAAATGTTAATGCTCACTTTTTTTATAGAAAAAAATGTAGAAGGAAGAGAGATTTACAAGCATCATGGGGAAACTTTACTCAGGTTATCCCCAAAACACTTTAAATATGTTGATGCAGAGAAGAGAAACACATACTTCTGGACGTCTGGGAAATTCTAGGTGAAAGAAGTAGGTTTGTATTGATGTGTCAAATTTGTGTAGAACATGGAATTGGAGAGGGAGATACTTTCCCAGCTACTTCTCACAGTCCAGCACTGCTCTTACTATAAGTACTAATAAGAGACAGTGCTGACACAGACACTGGCTCACCATGGGAGCATTCTCAGCCCGGGCAAAGTTGAGAGTTCTGCGAAGGACTTTGAGAGCAGCTGCCACCAACCCAGGAGGTTGAGGGCTGGCAGCTTAACAGAAAGACGTTAAAGCTATGACATGAGAGTGTCGCAGATATCTTCTTTTGTGAGGATTTTTCTCCCCTTTGGTAAGTTTTTTGTGGATGGTCGTCAAGAACTGTGAAAGACCTGAGATGTTTTTCTTGCTTGCAAGCTAACCAATTAGCATGGCACACTTCTTCAAATGCTTGCAGAACATTAAACTCCAAAGTCATAAATGACAAAGGAGTTGGTTAGAACAAAACAATTGGTATAAGAGACAAGTAACTTTGTCCCCAAGTCTCACAGGGGCAATACGGAGAGGCTCAGATAAATGCTATACCGCCAGTAAGTTTCCAGAACACCTGAGACATTCTAACCTTATGAATCTGTTAGGTTTGAATAATGATTTGTCCTTAAAATGTCCTGTTTTAGAATTTGATTTAAGCGGGCAGTGGATGAATGCCCCCCAAAACTTTATGTGTTGGGACACGACTATATTGTAAAAGTGTTAAGTGAAAAGTTAACCCTGCAAGGTGTCCCAAGGTTGGGCCTCTGGCTCTGATAAAGTCATTAGGGTTCTGCCATGACTGAGTTACAGTGTGTATACACAGAGAGGTCGTGAGGCAGGCAGAGCCCACAGGGACACAGACCAGGACAAGAAAAGAATTTTGGACAGTTAGACTGCTTTGCACAATGTTGTAACCTCAACAGAAGCTGGTCCTTGTATCATGGGCCTCCAAATAATGAGTTGCAAACAAACAAACAAACAAACAAAACCTCAATTTCTTTATAAATCACTTAGCTTCAGGTATTTCTGTTAGTAAAATATGAATGAACCAAGACAGGAGCCCAAATATTTTACATAGGGTGGTAGACAAATCTGCCTCTCCTCTAGATAGAGAGGCTGTATCTTCTAAGGCCATTTACTATCCAGGCTTTCCTGAAAACATAATCCAAAGTGAAATGGAGATCGTGTCTATCACAGTTAATTTTGGATGCCAAGTTGACTGCATTAAGGGATACCCAGATAGCTGGTAAACTATTATTTCTGGATGTGTCTATGAGAGAGTTTCTGAAGGAAATTTGCATGTGAGTCAGTGAAGTGAGTGAGGAAGCCATTCTCCATGTGGGTAGATACCATCCAATTGGCTAGAGAGCAGAATAGAACAAAAAGACTAAGAAAGGTGAATTTGTTTCCTCTCTACTGAAGCTGGGATACCATTCTTTTTCCTGCCTTTGAATATCAGAACTCCAGGGTCTCTAGCTCAAGTCTTGTATCAGTGGTCTCTTGGGATCATGAGCCTTTGGCTTCAGACTAAAGTGTTGCATCAGTGTTCTTGGTTCTGAGGCTTTGGCCTTGGGCTGAGTTGCATCACTGGCTTTCCTGGCTCTCTAGCTTGCAGAAGGCCTGTGGTGGGATGTCTTAGCCTCCATAATCATGTTAGCCAAGTCCTCTAATGAAAAGGCTTTCATTAATTCATCAATGTATCTATGCATCTATCTTTCAGTGGATCTATTGGTCTCTCTCTGAAGAACCCTTAACACAGTATCTCTGCTCAAAAGATACATAGCACTATAAATGATTCATAGAGTATTGCTCCCCACCTTATTTCACAATATTGTTAGAGAATCTTACATCAAGCTAGAGGATGTTAAATGATGTAGGTTTACACACTTTTAAAAATATCAATTATAATTCAAAGTAAAGTTGGTCCTCTCTATCTGGGGTTCTGTATCCCTGGAATCAACCAATTGAGAATCAAAAATGTTATGCTCTTGCAGATATGTACTATGTAGTTTGTTTGTTTATTTATTTATTAGAAAGATTTTTGCTATAGGGCATGTGCACTCACCAGAGAGACAGAGAGATAGAAAGCAAGAAATTACTCCCCAAGGGTAATGGTCACACTGCAATCCCTTCTTCTCCCATGACCTTGGGCACGCATGCACATGCATCCAGCATGAGTTTTAAGCCACTGGGTCTGGTACTCGAACTGCCGTTGACTTTGTGGGAGTCCAGCGATGTAACCATTACACCATCTGCTGGTTCCATGTACTATGTAGTTTAGCTCACAATGGTTGTATCTATACTGAACATATATAGACATTTTCTTGTCATTTTTTTCTAAGCAATTCAATGAAAGTACTATTTACACAGTATTTGCATTATGTTAGAACATATAGGTAATCTCTAGAAGTTTAGAGTATATAGGAAGATGTGCATAGGTAATATGAAAATATTATGCCTTTTAATATAAGGCACTTGAGCATCCAAGGATTTTAGTATCTGTGGAAGAGTCCTGGAACCTCTGAGGATGACTATATAAAATAAATATCCATGTGTTTGTACAGATATAAATAAATTATTGCATACATTAATATATGGGGGAGAAGAAACAAATTTTTCTTTTAGAAGTATTCAAAATAATTTATTATATATTCTAATGTCAGGGAGGGGAGAGCATAATTCTGTACTCCTTAGGTTGGAATAAATGTTGCAAATTCCATTCAAAGTTTAAAGAAAGGCGAATGGAAGAGGAAATTTACAGGGGAGAAAACAGATCACCTCTTCTGGGTGATAAATGCCAACAAGAGTCATTTAACTATGTTTGAATGTCTGTTTCAAAACATGTTGAAATTTAGTGGAAATGTAACAGAATTGGAAAGTGGGGTCTTTAAGAGGTGATTAGGCTCTGAGGGCTCTCATCGGTCACTGCAGGAATTAGTTAAAGGAAGTTCCTAACAGAAGGATGATTTCCTCTGTCTTGAGCATGCTCTTGTGCCCTCATCTGATGCTGGTACTATGATCTTGCACTTCCTAGCTTCAAAATCATGAGCTAAAGAAGTTCATGTTACATATAAATTATCCTTTCTGAAGTATCGTGTTATAGCTGCAGAATACAGAATCAGACATACCATGTTGTTAATATGATGAAAACTGCATTTCACTTCTGAGGTTTTCTTCCACTAATACATGACCCCAATCATCTCATGAGAAAAAAAACATGAGAAAAATTCCAGTGAGGATTACCACACAAAATACCCTGTCAGTACTCTTCAGTACTCTCAAAGTTACTGAAAATTTGAAAAGTCTATAAAACTGCTTTAACCAAGAAAAAATTAAGTAGACATGACAACTTAATATAATGTAATGTGGTCTGGCTGGGATCCTGAATCAGAAAACAGAAATTAAGTTAAAACTAAGGAAATTGAATAAATGATGGATTTTTGTTAATAATAATGGATCAATATCATTTCATTAATCATAACACATGTATCATAATAACGTAAGATGTTCACAATAGGGGAAACTGGATATGAGGGTATATATAAATTATCTGTACTGGCTTCTCAACTTTTCTGTACATCTTAAACTGTTTTGTAACATAACATTTATTAAAAAGTAATGAGTCCTCTTATGTCCCAACAATTTTATTTTTAAGTTTATAGCCAACAGAAATTTCTACATATATTTATGTAATACATGTGCAGTAATGTTTACAGCATTACTAACACTTAAAAGTGCCAAGCTAAAAATAACCCCCAAATCTTCCAATCTTATAATGAGAACATATACTGTAAGATATTTACAAGGAAAATATGCATCAATAAAAGTAAATAAACTATGTAACATAATAGGTAAACCTCACAAAATGTGTAAAGTAAATCACTTTAAAAGGTGCATACTCTAAGACTCAATTTATATCAAATCAAAACAAATAAGACTGATTTGTAGGATTGTAAGTCAGGAGAGTGTGGTCACTCTTGGGGTTGGGTGGAAGAATGACTGGGTTGGGTGCATAGATCTTGAGCCTACAGGTGCTGCTAATATTCTTTTTCTTGATTGGGATGCTGATTCCAAGAATGTTCAGAACGTAAAATGTAAGCAGTTAGTACTCAAAATGTGTGCATTTTTTCATATGTGTGTTATATGTCAATTAAAATGTTTCTTAAATTTTAATATCATATTCACAAGTGGTTGAGAGATGGTTACACCTGGGGCATAATGATTATTGGATTATTCCCCGATACCTTGGTTTGAGAAGCTTTTAGACAATTAAGTTCTGTAATGATGGGTAATAGTAATAGGAAAAGAGAACAGATTGAAAACAAACAAAACAAAACCAAGGAAAACAAGCAAACAAAGAAGGAAAAGGAGAATCTTGGGAATAACATGGGAGTGTCGACCTATCTTTTGAATTGAAATTCTATTTTTAGCTTTAATTCCCTGAAATGAGGGATGGGAATGACAGCAAATAGAAGACAAATGACAAATGGCTGTGCTCATGGATGCAGGGTTGAACAAGCGTAGGGAGAGTGACTGAATGCATCCCTTGTTTCTACAAAGGGATAATAGCTTCAGAGAGGCACTTCCCTCATAAATGTAAGGAGCAGCAATCAGCTGGCATGCCACCATTATCCAGTCCATAGGCCTTCAGTAACATTCATGTGATAAGCAAACAAGCACTACTTATTGAGAGGCAGTGTAAAACGTGAACTCTAGAACCAAATTCCAAGTTCTCATCCTGGCTCCACTACTTAGTAGTTCAATGCCCTTGTATATATAATACGATAATACTGTAGTGTGTTTTTTTCTTGAAGAATTGAAGAACTACCAATACCTTTGTAATTGTGAGCTTATGAGTAGTAATTCTAAACTCTTTTTGTGCTAGCTATGATCATACACTGAGCCCTGCAAATTAATTTGTTAAATCATAGAACAACCATATTAACATGTAAATTTTATCTTTATTTTTTATAACACAAGAAATGGGGATAGGATCATTAAAAAATTTACCTAAGGTCACACAGCGTATAAGTGGTGCAACAAAATTTCAATTTCAAATGTATGCCACTCTCCTTCTCCAATGCCCTCCCATTGTCCCCAATACCCTAAAAATGCATTTAAGTACCAAATTATGTTCATTTAGGATAGATCCAGCCTGTCGTATTTTAAAGATCTCTGTAACCACTATTAGGTTGTGCTTTTCAGAACATATTTGCTATTATTTTGGGGAAGTTATAAATGCTAGCTCATGCAATCTCTTATTCCAATAAATAGGCGCTATCTTTTTTTTTTTTTTTTTTTTTTTTGCATCCTCTCCCTTTGTGGTAATGGAAATCAATGCTCATTATCTAAGTATAAAAGGCTTTTGTTATATGAAAAGCAGCTATTAATTTTAGAAATGATACAACACTAAATCTAAAATTTTACATAGCCGAGAGCAAATTGAGGGGCCTTTGGCCACGCAATCTCATTCTCTATGGATAATATCTGATTTCTCTACATCTCATTTAACAATTCTTTCCTTATTATATGAAGCCATGCAAAATCTGGAAAGGTCATCAATTACTTATTTATAAAATGTTTTCTGACTACCAGGTGAATTTGCTTTGAGAGTGCAGTGAGTCTTTTTCTGTACCTTTTCATTCTAGTTGCTATGAGGACATAACATTTTTAAGAAGCAGACAGAAATTTGGATTTTATTTTTACTTGGTAGTTTTGACAAAAACAAAAATGAACAAACAAGCAATAAATCCTTGCGTCTGTCATCCAAGAAAAAAAAAATTTGAAATCACAAAATGTCAAGTTAATATCTAAATTTCCACAAATGTAGATTTTTTTGTTTTTAATTTTGCTAGAGGGCATGTGTGCGCCCCAGAGGGAGACAGAGGAGGCAGGATGTGGGGAAAGAGGAATGACCATGGAAATGCCTTCTTCTCTATTTGTCCTTTGGGATTTGGGGCATGCACGCACATGTACCCAGTATATATATATTTTTTATTTTTGTATATACTTTCAATCATATTGTTTGGCTTACAATGAGACCATTTCGATATGTGAACATTTCTCCCCAGACCCGTTGATCTAAATATCTTCAACAGATAACACCACACCTCCCCATCCCGTCAATGCTCTACCTCTGTATCCCTTCTCTAAATGTCTTTCGTTGGGCCCCACTCCTCCACATACACCTCATCTGACATTCACACCCATCTCTTGTGTTTGTTCAACTGTTAGTCAATCAGTTTCAGACATAGAATGCAGACAAACGGTATATGTTAAGTGGGGACATACAATGTCTCTCCTTCATAGTCTGGCTTGCCTCACTCAGCAGTACATCTTCCATATTCTTCCACTTTCTGTCAAAAGCCAGGGCTCTGTTGGTTTTTATGGCTGAGTAGTATTCCATAGAGTATATGTGCCACAGTTTTTCAATCCATTCCTCCATACGGGGACATCTGGGTTGGTTCCAAGACTTAGCAATTGTGAATAGTGCCGCAATAAACATCGATGTGCAAGCACTTTTCCAATGAAGGATTCTTCTGTCCTTTGGGTAGATACCGAGGAGTGGGATCTCTGGATCATATGGCAGATCTATCTGTAGATTTTTGAGGAATCTCCAAATTATTCTCCACAGTGGTTGGACCAATCTACATTCCCACCAGCAGTGTAAAAGAGTTCCCCTTTCACCACACCCCCGCCAACACTTATCATTTTTTGTTTTTTTAATATTAGACAATCTGACTGGGGTTAGGTGGTACCTCATTGTTGTTTTTATCTGCATTTCCCTTACGATGAGGGAGGTTGAACATTTTTTCATATGCCTTTTGGCCATTCGTATGTCATCTTTAGAGAGTGTTTTCTTCATCTCCTTCTCCCATCTTTTAATAGGGTTGATCATCTTTTTTCCAAACACCTTTTTTAGTTCCTTGTGTATTCTGGTTATCAGTCCCTTATCTGATGCAACATTTACAAAAATATTTTCCCATTCTGAGGGCTGTCGATTCACACTAACTACTGTGTCTTTGGCCATGCAGAAACTTCTTAGTCTGATGTAATCCCACTTGTCTATTTTGTGGACGATGGACTCTGCTTTGAGTGTCTTCTTTAGGAAGTCTTTCCCTACACCAATGTCTCCCAGAGTTTCCCCAGCATTCTCCAGGAGCAGCTTTATAGTTTGAGGTCTTAGATTTAGATCCTTGATCCACCTTGACTTGATTCTTGTCAGAGGAGAGAGGTAGGGGTTCAGATTCATCTTTCTGCAAGTGGAAGTCCAGTTTCTCCAGCACCACTTGCTGAAGAGGCTTTCATTTTCCCACTGGATTGACTGGTACCCCTTGTCAAAGATCAGTTGACTGTATGTTTGGGCACTTATTTCTGGGGACTCTATTCTGTTCCATTGGTCCACATGTCTGTTTCTGTGCCAATACCATGCTGTCTTTATTACCACAGCTTTGTAATACATTTTTGGATCGGGGATTGAGATGCCACCCACTCCATTCTTCTTGTGTAGAAGTGCTTTGGCAATACGGGGTCTTTTATGATTCCAGACAAATTTTAAGATTGTCTTTTCTAGATCTGTGAAGAATGTGTCTGGTACTTTGATTGGCATTGCATTAAATAGGTAGATTAATTTGGGTAGAATTGCCATTTTGATTATATTAACTCTTCCAATCCATGAACATGGGATGTCCTTCCATTTTTTTGTGTCGTTTTCAATTTCTTTTTTTACCTTCTCATAGTTTTCCTTGTGGAGGTCTTTAACTTCTTTGGTTAGATTTATTCCTAAATATCTTATACTTTTAGTGGCTATGGTAAACGGAATAAGTTTTTTCAGTTCTATCTCAGTCTGCCTGTTATTCGTATACAGAAATGCTATCGATTTCTGTATATTGATTTTATATCCTGCAACTTTACTGAATTCATGTATTACTTCCAGTAGTTTTTCCATGGAGACCATTGGGTCTTCTATGTATACAATCATGTCATCTGCAAATAAGGAGAGTTTCACCTCTTCTTTTCCTATTCGAATGCCCTTTATTTTTTCCTCTTTTCTGATTGCGTTGGCGAGGACTTCCAGAACTATGTTGAAAAGGAGAGGAGAAAGTGGGCATCCTTGTCTTGTTCCTGTGTTTAGTGGGAAAGCTTTCAGCTTTTCTCCATTCAGGATGATGTTCGCTATGGGTTTTTCATAGATGGCTTTTATTGTATTGAGAAATGGCCCTTCTATGCCAATTTTGCTAAGAGTCTTGATCATGAAGGGATGTTGTATCTTATCAAATGCTTTTTCTGCGTCAATCGATATGACCATATGGTTTTTGTCTTTCTTCCTATTAATATGGTGTATTATGTTTATGGTTTTGCGTATGTTGAACTAACCTTGCATTCCTGGAATAAAGCCTACCTGATCATGGTGTATGATCTTCTGTATAAGTTGTTGAATACGATTTGCTAGTATCTTGTTGAGAATCTTTGAGTCTATGTTCATCAGAGATATTGGTCTATAGTTTTCCTTCCTTGTCCTGTCCTTATCTGTTTTGAGGATGAGGGTGACAGAGGCTTCATAGAATGAATTAGGGAGAGATTCACCCTTTTGGATCTTTAGAAATAATTTGAGCAGAATGGGAGTTAACTCTTCTTTGAAAGTTTTGTAGAATTCAGAGGTGAATCCATCGGGGCCAGGGCTTTTCTTTGTTGGGAGGTTACTTATTACTGATTCAATTTCCTGGCTTGTTATGGGCCTATTCAGACTTTCTATTTCTTCCTGGCTCATTCTTGGTAGATTATATTTGTCCAGGAATTTGTCCATCTCATCCAGATTATCTTGTTTCTTAGCGTATAGATGTTCAAAGTATCCTCTAATGATGTTTTGAATTTCTACTATGTCTGTTGTTATGTTACCAGCCTCATTGCAGATTTGATTCACCTGGTTCCTTTCTCTCTTCTTCTTAATAAGTCTCGCTAGTGGGGTATCAATTTTGTTTATCCTTTCAAAGAACCAGCTTTTGCTTTCACTTACTTTCTGTATAGTACGTTTATTTTCTATTTCATTTATTTCTGCTCGGATCTTTATTATTTCCTTTCTCCTGTAATTTTTTGGATTTTTTTGCTGTTGCTTTTCCAATTCTCTAAGGCTTGATGTTAGGTGATCCATTAGCCTTTTCTCTGTCTTCCTCTTATGTGCACTAATTGCTATGAACTTCCCTCTTATGACTGCTTTGGCAGTGTCCCAAAGATTATGGAAACTTGTATCTTCATTGTCATTGGCTTCCATGAATCTTTTGATTTCGGACTTTATTTCTTCGGTAATAGTGGAGTCATTCAGGAGTAGGTTATTTAGTTTCCATGTTTTTAGGTATTTTTGAGGATTTCTCTTGAAATTAAACTCGAGTTTGATTCCATCATGGTCAGAGAAGATGCTGGAAATAGTTTCTATGCCTCTGAATCTGCAGAGGCTTGCTTTGTGTCCTATGATGTGGTCAATCTTCGAGAAAGTTCCATGTCGGGGTGAGAAAAAACTATATCTTGTGGTTTTTGGGTGGAAAGTTCTATAGATGTCTGTTAAGTCCAATTGATTTATGGTATCATTTAGATCCTTGATCTCTCTACCTATTTTTTGCCTAGATGATCTGTCCAGAGGGGATAATGCGGTGTTGAGATCTCCAACAATTAGTGTGTTGCAGTCTATCTCCCCTTTCAGATCTAACAATCTTTCCTTCACATATTTGGGTGCTCCTGTGTTAGGAGCATAGATATTAATAAGCGTTATATCTTCTCGATCTATAGAACCTTTTACTATGATGTAGTGCCCTTCTTTGTCTCTTCGGACACTTTTTGTTTTAAAGCCTATTTTGTCAGAAATTAGTATCGCAACTCCAGCTCTTTTTTGGTTCCCAACTGCATGGAAAACCTTTTTCCAACCCTTCACTTTCAGTCTATGTATGTCTTTTTCCATGAGGTGGGTTTCTTGTAGGCAACAGATAGAGGGTTTCTGTTTTTTTATCCATTCAGCCAGTCTGTGTCTCTAGATTGGAGAATTTAACCCATTAACATTCAATGTTATTATCGATGTTACAGGATCTGTACCAACATTTAAGTTAGCCATTGTCTTAGTTGCCTGTTATTTCTTTGTTTCTGGCTGTTGCGTCTTTAGTTTTCCTGGAACAGTACTTTCTTCAGGATTTCTTGAAGAGCTGGTCTGGTGTTGGCAAATTCTTTCAGGTTTTGTTTGTCTGAGAAGATTTTAATCTTTTTTTCCCAAATGAAGGATAATCTTGCAGGGTATAATAGTCTTGGCTGAAATTGTTTCTCTCTTAACACTTTCAGTATGTCTTCCCATTCTTTTCTTGCTTGCATTGTTTCTGATGAGAGGTCTGGTGTTAGTCTTATGGGATGGCCTTTGTAAGTTACTTCTCGTTTCTCTCTTGCCAGTTTTAGTATCATGTCTTTTTCTGTGACATTAGACAGCCTGGCTAAGATGTGCCTTGGGGAAGATCTTCTGGGGTTGATTCTATTTGGGGTCCTTTGTATTTCTTGGGTCCGGATGGTTCGGTGCCTCTCTAGGCTTGGGAAATTTTCTTCCAAGATGTCATGGAATAGATTTTCCATTCCGCTATTAGTTTCTTCACCTTCTGGGATGCCGATTATTCTGATGTTTGGGCGTCTAATAGAGTCTAGTATTTCCCGTATATTATCCTCATGTTTTTTAGTTATTTTCTCGATCTTTTTGTAGTTTTTTTCTAGATCAGAGGTTTTATCTTCTACATCAGAGATTCGATCTTCAGCATGGTCTAATCGGCTCTTAATACTTTCCAGAGAGTTTTTGATTTCTTGTATTATAGACTTTATCTCTAATAGTTCCACCTGATTCTTTCTCAGAGTATCCATTTCTTCTTTCATATCCTGGAAGGACTTCCTAATTTCCTGTAGTTCGTTGTCTCTTTTTTTTTCCAATTCACAGAATTTGGTCACCATGAATTTTCGAAATTCTGTGTCTGTCATTTTGGTAACGTCCTCCATATTTACGAGACATGGAGGGGCATTTTCCTTTGTTGGAGACATATTTTCTTGTTTATTCAGACCTGGGGCTCTTTTTCTACTTTTAGCCATTGGAAGATTACTTCCCTTTTAAAGACCTCTTGGGAGAACTTTTGTCCCACGAGAAGTAAGAGTCTTTCCTTTTTGATGGGAATAGCTGTTTGTTGAAGTCTCTCTTCTGTTGTTTTTACCAATGTGTTTTCAGGAGCGGAACTCTACAGAAGGGTCTAACAAGCAGTATCTCCTTTTTCAAAGGGGATCAGTACTAGGGAGGATCCCAGAGACACTTACCTTCCTAGGAAATTTCAGATATATGATTCTGGACCTGTCTAGTCTGTCTGGCACGTTAAAAAATAAGGAGGAGAGGACAATATGCAACTAAAGGAAAGACAACACAGAAAAATAAAGAAAAAGTCATGCGCCGCGCATTAGCGCGGCGCGCAATTTCGCCAGAGGTTTGCAGGAGAGCCTATTGCCTTCTGGCAGTCCTGGATAGTCTGGGGGGAGAAGGAGAGCTAGGTGTTAACAAGGGAATGCAGGGGTTTCAAGAGAGAAAAAAAACCACCTCAAGGAAATCCTGGCTACCTACCTAGAAGGTGGAGTCTGGGGCCTGGGGGTCTGGAAGTGAGGTGGGGGTCAGAGGTGACCCTCCCTCAGTGTCCCTTGCCGGCCAGAGGCTTGCAGGAAAGCCTATTGCCTTCTGGCAGTCCTGGATAGTCTAGAAGGTGGAGTCTGGGGCCTGGGGGTCTGGAAGTGAGGTGGGGGTCAGAGGTGACCCTCCCTCAGTGTCCCTTGCCGGCCAGAGGCTTGCAGGAGAGCCTATTCTACCCAGTATATTTTTCAAGTTACCAGGTCCCGGACTAAACCACCCAGTCAGACATCTGGATCTGGCCTCCATGTGCCACTGTCTGGCTCAAAGCTCGGATTTTTTTTTTAACTGAAGAATTTTACAGAAAATCAGCTCAGTTGGGACCAGCAATTAGCGTAATGACTAGGTCACTGGACTCCCATGTAGTCGACTGTGGTTCGAGTCCCGGTCCCGGCGGCTTAAATTTACGCTGGGTGCTTGTGCATGCATGCCTAAGATCCGGAGAGGAGAATGAAGGAGAAGAGACTGTAGTGTGGCCATCCCCTGTGGGGGGGTGATTTCTCTCTGTCTCTCTGTCTTTCTGGAGAGCGCACGCGCAGTATAGCAAAAACCTCTCCAAAGAAAGAAAAGAAAAAGAAAATCAGTTCGGTCTAGTGGCGCAGTTAGTGGCAAACTGAACTGTAGTAGTCAGAGCCCCAGGTTGGCCTGAAAGTGTGCCAGGTACATAAGCATATGCCCATATCCTGAAATATTGAATGGCTGGATTAAGGGGATTATGGCATGATGATATCCGGTCAAGGATTCTTTTCTCTCTCTTACATGCATGCGTACATGTTTTATATCATTAGTAAAATAAGTAAAGATATTTCAAAGAGAATTTGCGAGAAGGCAATAGGCGCTCCTGCAAGCCTCTGGCCGGCAAGGGACACTGAGGGAGGGTCACCTCTGACCCCCACCTCACTTCCAGACCCCCAGGCCCCAGACTCCACCTTCTAGACCATCCGGGACTGCCAGAAGGCAATAGGCGCTCCTGCAAGCCTCTGGCCGGCAAGGGACACTGAGGGAGGGTCACCTCTGACCCCCACCTCACTTCCAGACCCCCAGGCCCCAGACTCCACCTTCTAGACCATCCGGGACTGCCAGAAGGCAATAGGCGCTCCTGCAAGCCTCTGGCCGGCAAGGGACACTGAGGGAGGGTCACCTCTGACCCCCACCTCACTTCCAGACCCCCAGGCCCCAGACTCCACCTTCTAGGTAGGTAGCCAGGATTTCCTTGAGGCGGTTTTTTTTCTCTCTTGAAACCCCTGCATTCCCTTGTTAACACCTAGCTCTCCTTCTGCCCCCAGACCATCCGGGACTGCCAGAAGGCAATAGGCGCTCCTGCAAGCCTCTGGCCGGCAAGGGACACTGAGGGAGGGTCACCTCTGACCCCCACCTCACTTCCAGACCCCCAGGCCCCAGACTCCACCTTCTAGGTAGGTAGCCAGGATTTCCTTGAGGCGGTTTTTTTTCTCTCTTGAAACCCCTGCATTCCCTTGTTAACACCTAGCTCTCCTTCTGCCCCCAGACCATCCGGGACTGCCAGAAGGCAATAGGCGCTCCTGCAAGCCTCTGGCCGGCAAGGGACACTGAGGGAGGGTCACCTCTGACCCCCACCTCACTTCCAGACGCGCGGCGCGCGACTTTTTCTTTATTTTTCTGTGTTGTCTTTCCTTTAGTTGCATATTGTCCTCTCCTCCTTATTTTTTAATGTGCCAGACAGACTAGACAGGTCCAGAATCATATATCTGAAATTTCCTAGGAAGGTAAGTGTCTCTGGGATCCTCCCTAGTACTGATCCCCTTTGAAAAAGGAGATACTGCTTGTTAGACCCTTCTGTAGAGTTCCGCTCCTGAAAACACATTGGTAAAAACAACAGAAGAGAGACTTCAACAAACAGCTATTCCCATCAAAAAGGAAAGACTCTTACTTCTCGTGGGACAAAAGTTCTCCCAAGAGGTCTTTAAAAGGGAAGTAATCTTCCAATGGCTAAAAGTAGAAAAAGAGCCCCAGGTCTGAATAAACAAGAAAATATGTCTCCAACAAAGGAAAATGCCCCTCCATGTCTCGTAAATATGGAGGACGTTACCAAAATGACAGACACAGAATTTCGAAAATTCATGGTGACCAAATTCTGTGAATTGGAAAAAAAAAGAGACAACGAACTACAGGAAATTAGGAAGTCCTTCCAGGATATGAAAGAAGAAATGGATACTCTGAGAAAGAATCAGGTGGAACTATTAGAGATAAAGTCTATAATACAAGAAATCAAAAACTCTCTGGAAAGTATTAAGAGCCGATTAGACCATGCTGAAGATCGAATCTCTGATGTAGAAGATAAAACCTCTGATCTAGAAAAAAACTACAAAAAGATCGAGAAAATAACTAAAAAACATGAGGATAATATACGGGAAATACTAGACTCTATTAGACGCCCAAACATCAGAATAATCGGCATCCCAGAAGGTGAAGAAACTAATAGCGGAATGGAAAATCTATTCCATGACATCTTGGAAGAAAATTTCCCAAGCCTAGAGAGGCACCGAACCATCCGGACCCAAGAAATACAAAGGACCCCAAATAGAATCAACCCCAGAAGATCTTCCCCAAGGCACATCTTAGCCAGGCTGTCTAATGTCACAGAAAAAGACATGATACTAAAACTGGCAAGAGAGAAACGAGAAGTAACTTACAAAGGCCATCCCATAAGACTAACACCAGACCTCTCATCAGAAACAATGCAAGCAAGAAAAGAATGGGAAGACATACTGAAAGTGTTAAGAGAGAAACAATTTCAGCCAAGACTATTATACCCTGCAAGATTATCCTTCATTTGGGAAAAAAAGATTAAAATCTTCTCAGACAAACAAAACCTGAAAGAATTTGCCAACACCAGACCAGCTCTTCAAGAAATCCTGAAGAAAGTACTGTTCCAGGAAAACTAAAGACGCAACAGCCAGAAACAAAGAAATAACAGGCAACTAAGACAATGGCTAACTTAAATGTTGGTACAGATCCTGTAACATCGATAATAACATTGAATGTTAATGGGTTAAATTCTCCAATCTAGAGACACAGACTGGCTGAATGGATAAAAAAACAGAAACCCTCTATCTGTTGCCTACAAGAAACCCACCTCATGGAAAAAGACATACATAGACTGAAAGTGAAGGGTTGGAAAAAGGTTTTCCATGCAGTTGGGAACCAAAAAAGAGCTGGAGTTGCGATACTAATTTCTGACAAAATAGGCTTTAAAACAAAAAGTGTCCGAAGAGACAAAGAAGGGCACTACATCATAGTAAAAGGTTCTATAGATCGAGAAGATATAACGCTTATTAATATCTATGCTCCTAACACAGGAGCACCCAAATATGTGAAGGAAAGATTGTTAGATCTGAAAGGGGAGATAGACTGCAACACACTAATTGTTGGAGATCTCAACACCGCATTATCCCCTCTGGACAGATCATCTAGGCAAAAAATAGGTAGAGAGATCAAGGATCTAAATGATACCATAAATCAATTGGACTTAACAGACATCTATAGAACTTTCCACCCAAAAACCACAAGATATAGTTTTTTCTCACCCCGACATGGAACTTTCTCGAAGATTGACCACATCATAGGACACAAAGCAAGCCTCTGCAGATTCAGAGGCATAGAAACTATTTCCAGCATCTTCTCTGACCATGATGGAATCAAACTCGAGTTTAATTTCAAGAGAAATCCTCAAAAATACCTAAAAACATGGAAACTAAATAACCTACTCCTGAATGACTCCACTATTACCGAAGAAATAAAGTCCGAAATCAAAAGATTCATGGAAGCCAATGACAATGAAGATACAAGTTTCCATAATCTTTGGGACACTGCCAAAGCAGTCATAAGAGGGAAGTTCATAGCAATTAGTGCACATAAGAGGAAGACAGAGAAAAGGCTAATGGATCACCTAACATCAAGCCTTAGAGAATTGGAAAAGCAACAGCAAAAAAATCCAAAAAATTACAGGAGAAAGGAAATAATAAAGATCCGAGCAGAAATAAATGAAATAGAAAATAAACGTACTATACAGAAAGTAAGTGAAAGCAAAAGCTGGTTCTTTGAAAGGATAAACAAAATTGATACCCCACTAGCGAGACTTATTAAGAAGAAGAGAGAAAGGAACCAGGTGAATCAAATCTGCAATGAGGCTGGTAACATAACAACAGACATAGTAGAAATTCAAAACATCATTAGAGGATACTTTGAACATCTATACGCTAAGAAACAAGATAATCTGGATGAGATGGACAAATTCCTGGACAAATATAATCTACCAAGAATGAGCCAGGAAGAAATAGAGAGTCTGAATAGGCCCATAACAAGCCAGGAAATTGAATCAGTAATAAGTAACCTCCCAACAAAGAAAAGCCCTGGCCCCGATGGATTCACCTCTGAATTCTACAAAACTTTCAAAGAAGAGTTAACTCCCATTCTGCTCAAATTATTTCTAAAGATCCAAAAGGGTGAATCTCTCCCTAATTCATTCTATGACGCCTCTGTCACCCTCATCCTCAAAACAGATAAGGACAGGACAAGGAAGGAAAACTATAGACCAATATCTCTGATGAACATAGACTCAAAGATTCTCAACAAGATACTAGCAAATCGTATTCAACAACTTATACAGAAGATCATACACCATGATCAGGTAGGCTTTATTCCAGGAATGCAAGGTTGGTTCAACATACGCAAAACCATAAACATAATACACCATATTAATAGGAAGAAAGACAAAAACCATATGGTCATATCGATTGACGCAGAAAAAGCATTTGATAAGATACAACATCCCTTCATGATCAAGACTCTTAGCAAAATTGGCATAGAAGGGCCATTTCTCAATACAATAAAAGCCATCTATGAAAAACCCATAGCGAACATCATCCTGAATGGAGAAAAGCTGAAAGCTTTCCCACTAAACACAGGAACAAGACAAGGATGCCCACTTTCTCCTCTCCTTTTCAACATAGTTCTGGAAGTCCTCGCCAACGCAATCAGAAAAGAGGAAAAAATAAAGGGCATTCGAATAGGAAAAGAAGAGGTGAAACTCTCTCTATTTGCAGATGACATGATTGTATACATAGAAGACCCAATGGTCTCCATGGAAAAACTACTGGAAGTAATACATGAATTCAGTAAAGTTGCAGGATATAAAATCAATATACAGAAATCGATAGCATTTCTGTATACGAATAACAGGCAGACTGAGATAGAACTGAAAAAACTTATTCCGTTTACCATAGCCACTAAAAGTATAAGATATTTAGGAATAAATCTAACCAAAGAAGTTAAAGACCTCCACAAGGAAAACTACGAGAAGGTAAAAAAAGAAATTGAAAATGACACAAAAAAATGGAAGGACATCCCATGTTCATGGATTGGAAGAGTTAATATAATCAAAATGGCAATTCTACCCAAATTAATCTACCTATTTAATGCAATGCCAATCAAAGTACCAGACACATTCTTCACAGATCTAGAAAAGACAATCTTAAAATTTGTCTGGAATCATAAAAGACCCCGTATTGCCAAAGCACTTCTACACAAGAAGAATGGAGTGGGTGGCATCTCAATCCCCGATCCAAAAATGTATTACAAAGCTGTGGTAATAAAGACAGCATGGTATTGGCACAGAAACAGACATGTGGACCAATGGAACAGAATAGAGTCCCCAGAAATAAGTGCCCAAACATACAGTCAACTGATCTTTGACAAGGGGTACCAGTCAATCCAGTGGGAAAATGAAAGCCTCTTCAGCAAGTGGTGCTGGAGAAACTGGACTTCCACTTGCAGACAGATGAATCTGAACCCCTACCTCTCTCCTTTGACAAGAATCAAGTCAAGGTGGATCAAGGATCTAAATCTAAGACCTCAAACTATAAAGCTGCTCCTGGAGAATGCTGGGGAAACTCTGGGAGACATTGGTGTAGGGAAAGACTTCCTAAAGAAGACACTCAAAGCAGAGTCCATCGTCCACAAAATAGACAAGTGGGATTACATCAGACTAAGAAGTTTCTGCATGGCCAAAGACACAGTAGTTAGTGTGAATCGACAGCCCTCAGAATGGGAAAATATTTTTGTAAATGTTGCATCAGATAAGGGACTGATAACCAGAATACATAAGGAACTAAAAAAGGTGTTTGGAAAAAAGATGATCAACCCTATTAAAAGATGGGAGAAGGAGATGAAGAAAACACTCTCTAAAGATGACATACGAATGGCCAAAAGGCATATGAAAAAATGTTCAACCTCCCTCATCGTAAGGGAAATGCAGATAAAAACAACAATGAGGTACCACCTAACCCCAGTCAGATTGTCTAATATTAAAAAAACAAAAAATGATAAGTGTTGGCGGGGGTGTGGTGAAAGGGGAACTCTTTTACACTGCTGGTGGGAATGTAGATTGGTCCAACCACTGTGGAGAATAATTTGGAGATTCCTCAAAAATCTACAGATAGATCTGCCATATGATCCAGAGATCCCACTCCTCGGTATCTACCCAAAGGACAGAAGAATTCTTCATTGGAAAAGTGCTTGCACATCGATGTTTATTGCGGCACTATTCACAATTGCTAAGTCTTGGAACCAACCCAGATGTCCCCGTATGGAGGAATGGATTGAAAAACTGTGGCTCATATACTCTATGGAATACTACTCAGCCATAAAAACCAACAGAGCCCTGGCTTTTGACAGAAAGTGGAAGAATATGGAAGATGTACTGCTGAGTGAGGCAAGCCAGACTATGAAGGAGAGACATTGTATGTCCCCACTTAACATATACCGTTTGTCTGCTTTCTATGTCTGAAACTGATTGACTAACAGTTGAACAAACACAAGAGATGGGTGTGAATGTCAGATGAGGTGTATGTGGAGGAGTGGGGCCCAACGAAAGACATTTAGAGAAGGGATACAGAGGTAGAGCATTGACGGGATGGGGAGGTGTGGTGTTATCTGCTGAAGATATTTCGATCAACGGGTCTGGGGAGAAATGTTCACATACCAAAATGGTCTCATTGTAAGACAAACAATATGATTGAAAGTATATACAAAAATAAAAAAAAAAAAAAAAAAAAAAAAAAAAAAAGAGAATTTGCTTGAGTGCATGAGTTTTTATTGCTATACTTTTGCCAAAATCAGGAAAAATTATTTATTTATTTATTTATTTATAATTTATGTAAGTAAGTCCTATAATTTAGTACCAATACAGTAGAATCATATTTTGCCTAATGCGCCTCATACGATCATTCACATTTCTATTGTTACCTTTATAATGCAATGTGGAACTAGCCTTACCTGGTGCCTCACTGCTTCAAAGTGCTTATACTGCTATTATGTATTTATATATATCAGCCTAGAATTGTTAATAAGTCCTGAATGTCTCCAGTCAGGAAGGGTACTTGTTAATGCTACAGGAGAAGTAATTCAGGACACAGACTATTAAAAACCCAGGCTCTCATCTGAGATCCAGAAAAAATTGTATTTTAGAAGCTATGGAGTGTTTGAAATAGATGTAATCATAGAAAAACTGCAAAACAGCTTACAGCCAGCTCTGACCCTGACTACATTAAAGTCTTCCCACATGTCACAAAATAAGACAAACTTTCTCTGGAAGGAGATAACAGCACTCTGAGTGTGTACAATTTCTCACATGAAATTTTTAGCATTCAATCAAAAATTACTAGGCATTCAAAAAATAAGACCAAAAACAACAACAACAAAAAGAAGAAGACAGACAACTAAGTTAAGTTTCTGAAAGTATCATGGAGTGCTTTAAAATAACTGTAATTTATATGTTCAAGAAAACAGGGGACACACATTAGTATTTTTTTTAATAACTGAAACCAGTGAAACATAATCAAAAGGAATTTCTAAACCAAAAAATATAGTAATTGAAAATCAAAATTCAGTAGAAGCGTTGAATAATAATTTGCAGGTATGGTTACGCAATTAGAAGACAATGTTCTAAAGTTAACATTTCTCCATTAACTGAATCGTGGAGTCACTACTATAACAATTGAAAACTTTCAGCAGGTTTTGAATTTCTGTGTATGTGCATTCTGTATGTGTGTGTATGTATAAGTTGATAAGCTGATTTTAAAATATAAATGGAGAGCCAGCAGATGGCATGACGATTAAGGCAGCTCAATCTCAGGTGGCCGACTATTTGGTTTGAATCCTGCACCCAGCAGTTGGAGAAATATGCTGGGCATGTATATTTACAGGTCCACAATCCTGAGAGTAGAACAGAGATGAGGGACTGTGACATGGCTATCCCCCTGGGGAGTACTTTCTCTTTCTCTCTCTCTGTTGCTGTCTGTCTCCGGTGAGTATGCATGCTCTATAACATTTTTTTTTAATTGTACATGGAAATAAAAATAGAAAACACCAACACAATATTAAAGAATAATAAAATCAATAATAAAATCTCTCAGGGAATGGCCATGCCGCAATCCCTTCTCCTCCATTTTTCTGCAGGGATCTTAGGCATGCACACATGTGCCAGCTTGAAGATCAAGCCACTAAGTCCCAAACTGGCACTGCTGTCAACCATGTGCGAATCCAGCCATGTAACTGCTAGGACATTGCTGGTCCCAGTGATACTAAGATTTAAGCAGTTTTCTATGCTAAGTGTCAATCAAATGTTTATTAAAAAGTCATATTCAATTATTTGCCACTAATCCATTACAGTGTACTTTATATGTCTGCTGAAAATATTCAGTAATCATGGAGGGAAAGTATGTTTCTTGAGACTAAATAATAGTAGAAAGGTTTAGGAAAGAGATGTCTGCAACTGAATCCATTTGAGGCAGTGAACAGCATGAATTGCTCCTTAGAGCCTTGGAAACCATGAAGGCTTTTAAAAGGCTGCAGCTGGAATAGGTGGACAGTTAGATCCCACATGGCCAACTGCACAGAGTCCTAGTCTGGGACTAGGTGGCTTGAAGAACACCCAGGTGCATATAGTACATGCCCCAAATCCCAAATGGAGAAGAGACCACGGCGTCATGGTTTCACGTGGCAGGTGCTTTCTCACTTTTCCTTTCTCTCTCTCTCTGTCTTTCTCTGGCAAGTTCACAAGACCACTAGCAAATTAAAAAAAAAAAAAAAAAGTTACCATTAGCATAACACGGCAAGAGTCTCACTGGGTATGCTTACATGCAGTGAGGAGGCTTAGAGATAGCACTCCTGCTCGCTTCAAGATGCCTGTTTCCCTAGACAGAGGAAGCAGAAGACAGTGAGAAGACATTTTCTCTGACAAGAACATCTCTGTGGGAATCTCAGCACAGGGATTTGCATCCCCTTGATCGGTAACAATAAATGTGCTTGTCCTAACATGCATGCTTGGCCACCTGGAAGTGTGCCCCAAGCGTTCTCTTGAGTGACAGACTCAGATGGAAGGCTGGGAACAGGTCACTTCAACAGCCGTAAATGAGCTGCCACTTTAATTGGAAAGTGGGGACAATGTATTGGATACACAGAAACAAAAATCTAATTACCACTGTTGGAATTTGTCTTAACACAGTTTAACAATCTCATTCTTGAGCAAAATGACAGAGCAAGTGTCTTATTCCAGATAGAAGAGGAAAACTGGTTGATGTTTTAGAAACTTAGAATGCATAAGCGTTATCACTGAGGTTGGCAGATTCAAAGATGAATTTGTTCACTGTATTTTGCTTTCATTCTCCTGCTCACAGATAGGCCTTGTTTTCATTCGTTTATTTGTTTTTTCACTTTGAGGGAAAGCAGTAGGATGAATTGATGAATGCAAATAAATTAATAGATTAAAACAAAATGAAATGTAAACCGGAATCAACCCCTTACTGACACCCTGATCTGAGAAACAAAACAAAAATCCATGATTGTTTTTTTTAGGAGAGAGTTTTGCTATAGGGCATGTGTGCTTGCCAGAGAGAAAGAGATAGAGAGACAGAAAGCAAGAAATCACCCCCCTAAAGGGAAAGGTCACACCACAATCCATTCTCCTCTTGGGATCTTGGGCACGCATGCACACACGCAATGTGAGTTTTAAGTCACCAGTCCAGGATTCCACCCTTCAGACATGTAACCATTTCACCAGCTGCTGGGCCCCCTGAATTTTTAATCTACAAAATGGCCAAAATTATTATTAGGGAACAAACTCGTTTTATAATGCTAATGCTATGAGTACAAATAAGGTAGCACATATGGAAACATCTTCAAAGTGGAAACAACTATTGAAACATTATAACAGCATGTACAACCAGATCTTTTGTTGTTGTTTTGTTTTGGTTTGTTTTTCATTTTGTTTTTGTGTTTTTTGTTTTGTTTTGTTTTGATGTTTTTTGTTTTGTTTTGTTTTGTTTTTATCTACAGGACACACGTGTGTCTGGAGAGACAGAGAGAGACAAAGAGACAGAAAGTGAGAAATCACTCTTCGGTGGGGAGGGGTATGGCCACACCACAATCCCTTCTTTTTCATGAGCATACACACTGTGAGTTTCAAGCCACCCATGTCAGGGACTCAAACCCTAACTGACTACATGGTAGTCCAGTATACCACCTGCTGGTCTCATAATCAGATTTCTTAATTTATATCTATTTAAATTCCAATTGCTTATTTTGTCTTGATATCTAAATAAGTCAGATAACTATATAACTGCCCTATATTCCAAAGGAAAAAATTCTAATAAATTTATGATACTACTTGAAGACACACTTTTTAAAATTCCTCACACTGCTTTTCATGGTGTCTAGTACACAAGCAATACTCAGTAGATATTACATGTCAGTATTTGTTGAATAGAGGTCTAAATTAAATTTTGAAACAATCTTTGTTTATTAGACAGTATTTAGTTGGGCTGTGATATTGAAAATATTAAAAAATTGAAATTAAGTATCTACTTTGAAATAAAGTGTTGTGAGAAATTAATTCATGGAAAAAAATTGGCTCCTTTAAAGGCTTGAATTCATTGATTGAGTTGTTACAAAGATTCTCTATATTTCTTTCAAACTGTGGTGTTTCACAATAGAAAAGTATTCTTTTCTGAAAATTATTGCACAATTGTAAGGTAATTTTTAAATATTTAACACTTAAGGGAAATTTGATGACTCTTAAAATTACAGTAATATTGTTTCAATGTTCATTAAGATTATTATTGCAATGAATCTATCTTCTTTTTTGTTTTTTGTGTTTTTTTTTTTTTTTGAGAGATTTTGCTGTAGGGGTGCATGTGCTCTCCACAAAGACAGAGAGATAGAGAGACAGAAAGAGAGAAATCACCCTCCTCAGTGGGGATGGCCACACTGCAAGCTCTTCTCCTCCATTCTCCTCTCAGAATCTTGGGAATGCACACATACATGCCCCATGTGAGTTTAAGCCACAAGGTCTGGTATTTGAACCGCAGTTGACCACATGTGAGTCCAGCAACGTAGCCACAACCTACTTTTTCCTCATCATTGAGAGACAAATGCTAGCTACCTAGATACCAAGTAGAAATGAAGCCCAGGGACAAGTTCTGTGTCATTTGAAAAGGTGAATCATAATCCTTCCCAAATTTTCCAGTACCATAAACTTCATTAAGCCTGAGAATTTTGTTCAGAAGAGGTAAGGGGGGCCTACCAGATGGCATAATGGTTAGGTTGCTGGACTCCTATGTAGTTGACCACTGTTCAAGTCCCAGATCCCGAAACTTCAAACTCACACAGGGTGCATGTACGTGCGTGCCCAGGATCTCAAGAGGATAATAGAGGAGAAGTGATTGTGGCATGGCCATCCCTCGAGGGTGGGGGTAATTTCTCACTTTCTCTCTCTCTACCTCTCTGTCTCTCTGGTAAGTGCACATGCCTTACAGCAAAAATCTTTCTGAAAAACAAACAAAAAAGAGTTAAGTGAACCCGACTTTGGGTTATAGTCCAAGTCTTACACCCAACACTTAAATTATTTTTTTCTTTTCTTTCCTTCCTCCTCCTTTCCTTCTTCGGGTTCCCTCCCTCTCCTTCTCTCTTTCTCTCTCCCTGCCTCCTCCTTTTCTTTCCTTTTTTTTTTTTAACAATCCAATACATGTTTATTGATTATATTAGATACTCTTATTTGCCCTTCCAGATTCACTCTTCACCCTTGTCTGTCCTGTGCACTATTCCTGCAAGCTGATCTTTACAGACTGAATCAACTAGGTTCCTTTGGCATCTACTGATAATGGTCGATGGGAAGCACTGGCAGGAAGCTGGGAAGTGGAAAGAAGAGTGAAGTAATAAACTTGGGAATATTCCCATGATCACAACCTGCAGGGTTATAGGCTGGCATGGACTGGGTTTCCTTCCAATGACCAGAGAACCTGTGAAGTTCCTGTCCTATAGCTCAATCACTTTATGTTCCAGTGGTCACTCCTTCACTTTCTTCCAAGCTGTTGTCGATCTGTTGCACAGTCATTTGTAATGAGTTCTTTAATTGTATTTTTCTTAATTATACCAAATGAGAACATGATCACATTCCTGTGAGGTTTCTGACCTATCAGTGTGATGTACTAGGCATCATTTTTATAATGTATTATATGTCACATATGATATACTATTATAATTATAATTATAAACATTGGTATCTGCTAGCTTGCATGCCTTTCTCTGTTCTACCATTAAATAACCAGGCCATCAGGGATCAGCAGTTGGCGTAATGGCTATGTCACTGGGCTACCATATAGTTGAACACGGTTCTAGTTCTGGATTTGGTGGCTTAAACTCACGCTGGGCACGTGTACATGCGTGCCCAAGATCCCTAGAGGAGAATGGAGGAGAAGGGGTTGTGGTGTGGCCATCCTCCCTGGGGGGTGATTTGTCGTTTTTTGTCTCTCTGTTTCTCTCTGTCTTTCTGGCAAGCGCAGGCACCCTATAGCAAAAAAAGTCTTTAAAATAAATAAATAAATAAATAAATAAATAAATAAATAAATAAGTAAATAAATAAATAACAAGGTCATCTTGAGCTTTTTTCATTTTCAATTTCCTTATCTGTTGAATTGGACTTTATAAATAATACTTCAGGCACCAGACAGTAACACAGTGGTAAAACATAAGGCTCTGTGAAGCAATCTCACATGAGAAAGTTCTGGCTTCCAGCCTGGGGACCTCCCTGAATACCCAGGCATGTGTGGCTAAGATCTATGGTTGGCTGAAGGCTAAAAGTGAATCATTGCATCAGACCCTATTGGGAATGCTTGTCTATCTCTCTATCTCCCTTTCTCCCTCTGTCTGTCTGTCTTTCTCTCTCATGGAAGACATAAATAAATAAACTTAGAAAATAACATTTCAAAGGATTGCTTTATGTTAAACTGAGTAAAATTGCTTAGGCAGAATCCATCACATATGCATGTAATAAACATTAACAGTACGGATATTGATGTATATTAATTACAGTCAGATAAATCCGTTGATAGAGTGAGATAAAGAGGAGTAAGAGTCAGAAATGGAGCACATTAAAATGTTTTTCACAGTGTGTGATGAAACAATGCACTGGTTTAGAGAAACACTCCAGGAAGCAGTGTCTTCGGATCAATACATGGAGGAAGCATCCTTTCTGAATGCCTATTTGCATATCAATGTCTTTGAGAATTTCTGCAAATTCTTTCCAAACTTCTCCCACTCCTTCCGAAACATGCTAAATATAGATCTCACGCAATATCGATTATATTCTATAGAACTTCCGTTAAACACCTTGGGACATGTTGGTCACACACCATCACTTCCCTGAATGGGTCATAGGGAAAAATAGACAAGTTAATAGTCGAGGGAGATTAGAAATAGAAAATACAAATATTGTACAAGCAGAAGGACCATCCTGAGGTTGCAGGCATTACATCCGTGTTACTTTTCTTTGATTTAAGCAGCAATGACGTTTGAAACAGTGTAAAAACTAAAGAGAAGTTTTATGAGCAATGCCATGTGTCTGATACAGTGGGAAATAATAGTGTCAGCACATTCCACATTGGTCACTGGTTGTCATTGTGCATATTCCCAGCAGATTGGGCCTTTTGCTCCTAATTGAAACGCCCATTTTTTTTGCCTAAATATGCTGTGTATTTACATTTCACATTATCTTTGTTAACACGTGGAAATCCAGCTGGAGACCTAGCAGGAAGTCCCTTGAAGCCATAACTCTTACTTTCCCTGGAACCAAAGTGGTTTGAATTGAGTGGTAGTCAAAAAAAGGATTATAAGAAGGGGGCTGCAGAAACACTGATGTGCAAGTACTGGTATTTTTGATCTATAAGTCCTTGTGCAGTATTTTACAGTAGTTGGTAGCACAGGCTTTAGACTCAGATAAAGAGGATTGAAATATAAATTCTACTGTTTATTAGTTTTCTGACTTTGACAAGTTACTTGAACTCTTTGATCTTCATTGTCTTTCTATATTAGTGGAGAAATAATATAAATAGAGAAGTCATAATGATTAGAAGGAAAGAAAAACATGGAGCTTATGATATTTAGGGCATTGTGAGGAAAAAAAAAAGAGAATTCTATTTGGTGAGAATGTAAATTGATACAACCATTATGGAAAATAGTATGGAAGTCTCTCAAAAAAATTAACTAGAACCACCAAATGATCTAGCAATCCCACTAATCCCACTACTGGGCTGATTATTATTTAAACAAAATAGTTATTTAAACAAAATTAAATCAGCATATTTAAGAGATATCTGGACTCTTATTTCATTGCAGGATTACTCAAAATAGCCAAGATATGGAATCAACCTAAGCGCCCATCACTGAATGAATAAAGAAATGGGGTATATATACACAATGGAATATTATTCAGCCTTTAAGAAAAAGGAAATTCTGTCATTTGAAATAATATCAATACACCTGGAGTACATTATGTACATGAAATAGGCTCAAAGATAAGTACTACAGAATCTCACTCATGTGTAGAATCTAAAACAATTGAACTTGGAAACAGAGTAGAATAGTGGTTTAGACACTGAGAGGATTGAAGAATGTTGGTCAAAAGGTACAAAGTTTCAGTTAGACTTGAGGAATATGCTTTTTGAGATCTATCACACAGCATAGTGACTATATTTAATAGTAATGTATTAGATATTTCAAAATTGCTAAGAAAGTAAATGTTCTAGTGGTCTCCCCACAAAGAATAATAAATACAAGGTCATTGGAAAAGTCAACATGTATTTTCCTATGTGTTTCTATGGAAAAATGTGTCTTGACTTTTCTGATGACTCAGTATTTTAAGAGATGAATATGTTAGCTTGATTTAATCATCTCACCTTATATATGTGTATCATAACATTTCATCATACCCCATAAATACATACAATTATAATTTGTCAATTACCCCAAACAAATATACATTCATCAATCAGTATGAGTCAGGTGAATACCTTTCAAAGTTTCTTGGACATTTTTATAATGCCCTAAAAAATGCAGTAACAAACGGCCAAAATGCAGTCTTAAACACTCAGTATTAGTAACTACTTTCGCATTAAGGCCTTTTAAAGCAATTTAAATTGATTATCACTGCAGATTATTAAATAAGTAGGCCAATGCAGCAGAATTTCCTAACCAGGTCATCAATTGTGATAACAACAGAGGTATGCTCACACCATTTAAAACCCTGATTTTGGAGATGATAATCCTATCCTGGTGGCATACATGAGCATGTACATGAATAAGAGCCTGGAAATGGGCCTGGTGCAAGATCAATAGACAAACAGTTACATTTTCTTTGAGCCACTGAAAATAAGATATCAACAATGAAACTAGGAAACTAATAACCTTGGTGCACTATTGGAACATTAGCTTTTAGTATTTTGATTTTTGAAGAGCATCTTTTCTAGATTGGAACTAATAATAAACTGTGAATGTTGACAAGTAGATATAGAAAGTTTCCTAATATGTTGGCTTCAAATGCTATTTTTCTAACAGGTCCCAATCCTGACCACCTCTTCAAAAACCTCAAATGGATGCTGTTTGGTATGTAAATCCATCATTTTATTTTTTAAGTTGCCAAAAGCACAAGCAATGTGCAGTGGCCAGAGTTCACATTTTCCCCAAAGGTGGATGTTACGATTCCCCATACTATCTTAGAAGGTCCACCAACTGCCAGAATATTTCATGGGGTGCTCTTAAACATCATCCAACATGAGCTAATATTTCATTTTAACTGCTGTTCTGGGAAACACAAATGGAGATGTTGGGTTGGAAATATACGAGGTGTATTAGACAGGGGGTGTTTTGACTTTGAATGCAGAGGATCTCAAGAAAATATGTACTCCTCTGAAACTGTTTCCGTATGTTTCCTGATCCATAGCTTTCACAACGGGAGACATGGTGTTCTCTTGATTAATGCCTTCATCGTAAATACATGATGAATGGGCCCTTACGTCCATTCTGGCCCTTTCTCACTGTATCACGATCAAAGTAGATATATTTCACTCTGCTATGGATGTATTTTTTGTCATGTTGTGTAATGCAAAAAGGTGACCCACTTACACAGCAGTTCTACTTTAAAAAAATGCCCTGAAAGAAAAGGATATTTTCTCAGGTTAAGCTCTCTTTTATTCTGTAAGAGATAGTACGAATATATATGCATATTTTTCATTTTCAATCAATGTGAAATGTACTCCAGGTGTATTGATGCTCTGGAAGTAACATTCCTGTCTATTTTATTATTTGTTCATGTCATATTTGGAAAATAAAAGAAAGATGACAGTTATCAGTCTTGTCAAACAAAATTGTATCAAAATTATTATTTTATGTTACTTGAAATTTTCATCCTATACTTATGATAAAAATTTTCCATAATTTTCTATTAGAAGCAGTTGTTTAGTTAATATCCTATGTACCTGTTCACCTGCAGATTTAATTTTTGGTAGTAGAGGTGCTAGACTGAAAGAAATGGGTGTTTTTTATTTTTTTATATCATTGTCTTTAACTAACTCTTGAGAAGTTACACCAATCTGTAGGTTAAGTGCTTTTATTAGTTTTTTAAATGTGAGAGGGGAGTGAGTATCTAATTTACTTATTAAATTTTGGAGTTTTTTTGCCTTTTCTCTTTTTTAAAAAATTATTTCCAAACTATATTTTAAAAATATTTTTCTTGGATTTCTCATTTTATTGATTTAAATTATCTTTTGTATATTAAGAAAATTATACTCTCATGCTTCAAATGCAACCAGGTTTTTTTAAAGAATTATTTCATTTAATTTTATTTATTTATTTACTTATTTAATTTAACCAGAGAGGGATAGAGTGAAAGAGACGAGAAAGAGAGAGAGAGAGAGAGAGAGAGAGAGAGAGAGAGAGTAAACAAGCCCTTAATCACCATGTCACCTGCCGGCCCTGCAACCTGATTTTTAAATTACTTAATTTATTTTTATGTCAATTGCTTTTGATATTTTGAAGAAAAATATTTATAAGCATACATAAACTATAAAGATTTCTATAATTTAATTAGTTATATTCCAACAGGCAATGTATCATTTGTTGTTGCTTAGAAAGATGTACCTTAACTAATAACTATTTTTAAAAATATCTCCTCTTTCCCATATATATATATATATATATATATATATATATATATATCCCATATATATATATATATATATATATATATATATATATATTTTTTTTTTTTTTTTTTTTTTTTTTTTTTTTTCTGTAGAATGCATCATGTACTCTCTGGAGAGAGCCAGAAGGTGGCATAGCAGTTAAGGCACTGGTTGACTCATATGTTTGACTATGGGTCAAGTCCCAAACCTGGTGGCCTAAAAATCACAGCAGGAACGTGTGCATGTGTACTCAAAATCCCAGGAGGAGAATAAAGGAGAAGAGACTATAATGTGGCCATCCCTCTTGGGGGATGATTTCTTTTTACCTCTCATTGTCTCTTTATCCCTGTCTTCCCAGTGAATGTATATGCCCTATGGCAAAAACCTTTAAAAAAAAGAAAAATTGAAAAAGAAAGAAAGAAAGTGAGAAATCACTCCCTGTGGGAATGGCTATGCCCAAATTGGCTCTCCTCCATTTTCCTCTTGAGATTTTGGGCACTCACACACATGCATCCAGTGTGTTTTTCAAGCCACTGGGTGTGAAGACTCAGACCACAAAGTTGGCCAAGGAAAATCCAGCCACCTTGATTACCACACCACCTGACTAACGCTCTATGCAAAATTTTAATTCAAAGAAATTTGATTTCTGCATAGGAAAGGTAGAATTAGAAATAAGGTTAGTTTTTAACTGGTTTAGCCTGTCCTTCCCAATACTATTTATATCATTCTCTAGAGAGAATGTATTAAATTGAAAAAAAGCTGTTCAAGCACCCTGAGCATCACCTTTGTTTTATTTTTTAGTAAAACTATTATGATGGCTTTTCACTGGGTAACACTAACTATCTAACAAAGTAATCGATGTGAAAAAATCCAATACCAAACAACAATTTAATATTTTTAAATTTAGATCTTCTTTTTCAACTTTTAAAATCTTTAGTATCATGTGTACAAATTAAATTTCTAAGACTGGGACCAGCAGATGGCATAATGGTTGTGGTGCTGGACTCTCACATAGTTGACCACGGTTCGAGTCCTGAACTGGGCAGCTTAAACTCATGCTGAGTACATGTGTATGCATGCCCAAGATCCTGAGAGGAGAATGGATTGTGACATGGCCATCCCTCCTGGGGACGGAGTTGATTTCTCACTTTCTGTCTCTATCTCTCTGATGAGTGGACATGCCCTATAGCAAAACCTCTCTTAAAAAAAAAAAAAAAAAATTCCCAAGAGTAACATTTTTTAAGCATTAGCTACTTTTTTCCTGAAAGCAAAAATTTTACAGACCCAAATATTTACCATGATCTAGAGAAAGATGCTGTGAAAGAAGCATTGACTCACAACACTGACAGTTATAGAACAAAAACACCATGATGATGTTGTTGACCCATCATTTGTTGGGCAGGCTTGGCTTTATTTCTATGTGATGGACAAGATTGTCTTTAAGTCATTCTCTTGTATAACCCATGCATTGCAGTTGAAAGACAGAACAATAGATGTTCAAGGCATCTTAGTTGATTGAAATTACATGGCTAGGTTTGATGATTTAGTCACTGATTATCACAGAGAAAAATGTTAAATAATCCTCACAGTCCAACATCCTATCTGTTGCCAGGGCTCAACTTTATTAAAACTACACTTTAACTAACAATATCTAGCCTGCAATAGTCAGAAATTTTATTTACAATTTTAGTATAGTAGTGTATTTAAATAAAAACGTTGAAATATAGTCCATACAGGCAACTAATCCTGAATGTGAAAAAGAATCAGTCTTTGTGATGTGTTAAGGAGAGAAATTCTACAATAGTAAATAGGCAGATTGTCCTGTAAGGACACGAGTTGTCCACAGTGGGTATTGTGCCAGCACACAGTATAGAAGGGCATAAATAAACTCTGATGAAAATAGAGAGAAAAGAGAAATACTCTATTTCCATAGGGACATATAAACTGTGGTGTTAATATGACCCCACCTTGAGTTGGTTAGTACTGCCAAGATCCTGTTTGCAAGTAAGCTCACATTCCCTGGTACTCAGGTACTGGGACTAGGACTTCAACATGTATCTTCTTGGAGGCCACAAGATAGGCCTTTATAGATAGAATCTTCTTTGGCATCCATGATGCTTACATCAGTCATTTATAGCCAAAATAGTGTTTTGTAACAAATAACCACAACTTCATTAAAAATACAATAATTAACACTTCTCTTTGTTCTTGAATCTAGGAGTTGGCTGGCCAATTTTGTTGGCTCGAATTGGGCTCTGTGGTCTTGCTGTCACTTCTACTCCAGCAAGCAGCTGCAGGTGAACTTGGTGCCTTGGCTGATCTTGGTTGGAATCTCACGTGTCTGCATCGTGACCAGCATAGGTGAGCTGCTTGCTACTGAGTCACATGTCTGAGCTGTGAGCAGGCTGGGCCGCAAAGCAAAGGAAGAACTGGAAACGCATAAGTGCTTGTTCAAGCCTCTGTTTGTGTGAAACTTATCGTCTAGTGGCCTAAGCAAGATACATGGCCAAGTTCAGAGTCAGAGTGAGAGGGCAATATCAAAAGCCACAGAGAAATACAAAGACAAGAAAACACTGTGCCAGTAGGTCAACTAGTATTCTATACTGTGCAAGACCTGTGATATTTTTGTATCCTTCGAATCCTTTGATGGGAAAATTTTTCTTTTAATTTTTAGTCTTCACCTCTAAGTGTTCCCAACACCATGCCTCTATTCTCCACTCTTTTCTCTCAGGCCTTTTACTTGTACTCTCTTCTTTTTAGAAATATGTAATGTACTTTGGTTGTCGGACACCAAACATAGCATCCTGAATGTTCAAAAATGAATTTATTTTCTCTCCTCCGCTCTTCCCACATTGAATTCCCTCAATAACTATTCATTTGCTGCCAGTTAGATTGCCTCACTTATCTACAAGGGAACATTAAGAGATGTATTTAGATATGGGTAATGTTCTTTCTTTAAAATAGGCTTTAGATTTATCTCTTCTCCTCCATTCTTATCATATCAAAGAGGGTCATATCATAACACTTGAACCATATATTCCTTATGGTCTACTGCATGCGCTTTCATTAGAATACCATACCTGGAACACTACTTTCACTCTGACAACTCTTTTTCAAAGCAGTTGTAACCAAACGACTCCCCATTTCTCACTTTCATCCTTAGTCCCCAGTGACTCCTTCCAAGTCTGGGCCCACCTTACATTTTCAGTATAATTTATGAATGTTCCCCTAGAAAAAAGTAAAGGCTCGTGGGGGCAGAACTTTGTCTCTACTATACTGAAAGTAAGCAGCACTATTTCTTGCCAAATGAGACGTAAAGTTTAATATGCATTTTGAAGGAAATCAGGATCACGCCATTCCTTGTTTTCTCTTCCCTCTCATACACGTCTCTGGCTTTTGATAACACCAGCCTAGAAGACCACCTCCTTCTAAGTGTAAAATATCCCTCAATGTGATACAGAGCGGAATGAGAAAGTTCCTTTCGTCAGCGTGTTCACAGTTTACGGGGAGAAAGCCATGTAACAAGTGACGGTAATAAACATGACAATTGCCCAAACAGAAATAATCATTAAAAATGATGAGCATAGGGACCCAGCAGTTAGCGTAATGGCTATGTTCATTACGTAAAATGATGAGCATATAGAAAGAGACACGTAATCCAGTGTGGAACAAGTCAGGCTTCGTGAAGAATGAGGGAGAGGAGAATTTTTCAAGCAGAGAATGAAGAGAGCAAAGGGAAAGGCATGGGTCTAGTTGGCTGTGAAACAGTGGTCAACTCCTGAAGAGTTTAAGTCACTGCTGAGGAGATGGAGACACAGTGGGCAGAAAGCAAATCTGGGAGAATCTTTATGTCATGTAAAAGAACTTGAATGTAATAACTTTTGTGATGTGTGAATGAAGTTTGTGGAAGGAGAATAATATATCCAAAGTTTACCTTTTCAATTCAGGAGCAAAGCATTAAGTCTTAATCCCCAGTAATTACACGCCCATTCCCATTTCTAAACACGGAGTCTCGTTTGTCTTATAATCACTTCGAAATATAGCAGCTAATCTGAGGAACTTTTGTTAGTGTATTAATGATTTGCTGGTTGTCCCCTATGTTTCATTTTTTTTCCTTTCTTTCTTTCTTTCTTTCTTTCTTTCTTTCTTTCTTTTTTTTTCTTTCTTTCTTTCTTTTTCTTCTTTTTGGATTTTACTGTAAGACATGTGAGCTCCTTGGAGAGAAACAGAGAGATGGAAAGTGAGAAATCACCTGCCATGGGGAACGGCCACACCGCAACCCCTACTCCATTTCTTTTTTGGGATTTTGGGCATATATACACATGCACCTGGTATGATTTTCAGGTCACCAGGTCTGACCCTAATTGCAGTTAGGCCATGTGGAAATCCAGAGCCTAAACCACCACATCACCAGCTGGCACCGTGTTCTCTTTTTCCTAGATGTTTTCAAGCGATGTTCTGCAGATATAATGTTAGTGAAAAGGATGAAATATGAGCATGCCTCTTGGTGATGTGGCAACATTGAGAAAGACTTTTTATTTATTTATTTTTTTGGAGAGGTTTTTGCTACAGGGCGCGTGTGCTCACCAGAGACACACAGAGAGAGAGACAGAGAGATAGAAAGCAAGAAATCACCCCCAGGCAGGATGGCCATGCCGCAATACCTTCTCCTCCACTGTCCTCTCGGGATCTTGGGCACACACGCACACATGCCTGGCATGAGTTTAAGCCACTGGGTCCAGGACTTGAACCGCAGTCAACTACACAGAAGTTCAGCTACATAGCCATTATGCTAACTGCTGGTCCCAAGAAAGACTTTTTTGGTTTTGGCAAATGCTAACTTTTGGCATCCTTCAAACCCTAATGATGCAGTTATTGCAGACTAAATGAATAAAAATTAATAAACCAATGGCTCAGGGGCACAGTGGTGATGGACCTTGTGGAAGATTGTATGATTCCTGGATTGACCTGTACACACTGGGCCTTAGCACCCACGACTCTGTACACACTGGTCTTAGCACCCATGTCTCTGGCAGTCTGGAAAGTGGGATCGTGTCATGGAACTCTGTTGAGACAACTTGTCATTCTCTGTTTCTTTGTCTTGCATTCTCATGAAATAAATAATTAAAAGAAAATAGGTAAGCCCATTTTGGGGTACTTAGACAATATGATTTAAGAAAAAAAATGTAGATAAATGAATATGCTATTTCCTAAGAATAGTCCAATAGGTAAAATACATTTTTCTACTTTTGAAGAAGTAGACTAATTTAGAATTTTATTTGAGTTTGTAAAAATATTGGAAGAAGGAATTCGAAGCCAACATGAAGTACAGGCCTGGGAATTAGAAAGCGGAAGCAGAATTTATAGAACTGCATAGGTTTATTTGAAAGGCTAGATTAATT
This sequence comes from Tupaia tana, assembly GCA_026018925.1. Taxonomy (NCBI): domain Eukaryota; kingdom Metazoa; phylum Chordata; class Mammalia; order Scandentia; family Tupaiidae; genus Tupaia; species Tupaia tana. The sequence goes on along the minus strand of JAKSZU010000001.1, from coordinate 250,073,491 downwards.
TCCACATGCGTATGCATGAAATGTTATTGCCTGTCTAACGATTCCATTATGTGTTAATAATAAAATATCCCATATGTGCAAAATGGATGTGTCACACCAAGAGAAAATGTTTAAAATGCCAAGTAAATACCACAACAAATGTAGGAGAAATGCTTTACTGACGGTTTCACTTTGCAAAATCTTTTGATTCCCCCCCCACCCCCCAGTCTTCTGGAACACAGAAAGCAACGGATCTGTTCTTTATAGAAGAAGCTTATTTTGGTACAATTTTATATTCATTCAGTTTATATTTAACCAGAAACTGAAGACATTATGCTTTGTAATTTTTAAAAATGAGTATGTAAAAACATGTGGGGCTGTGAAGCTGATTCTCAGAGCAGCATGGCTTAGAGAAAAGCTTAGAGATGATGCCAAGGCTTCTTTCTTTTTTATGGTTTAAACTTTCCCTGTTTCAATTTTCATTGTTTAGAATAAAGTTTCAGAAGATTCAATATCACTTCTCTTCTTTGATCCAATGCTTTTCTTTTGGCAAATATTCATTTATCAATTCCCCCCTCTTGTATCTCAGAAGGATTTCAATTTGCATGAATTCAATAACATATCCTGCAGCAATACATGCCACCTTTGGACTCAACCTTTCTTCTTCTGTTTCTGTAAAACCAGTGGCATCCTTTAGCATCTTCTGAGAGAAAGAGAGAGAGAGAGAGAGAGGTGAGAGAAAGAGAGAGAGAGAGAGAGAGAGGAGAGAGAGAGAGACATCTTTTCCACAGGGGTCTGTCCACAAGAATTCCTACTGTGCCACTACCTGACATTCTGAGTGTTTTTTTCTTCAAACTTTTATCATTTCTACCCATGACAGTGCATAAAAGAGAAGGATGAAGGCACCATCAATAGGGTCTTGTCACAATCCTTTCCCACAAGTTTTCAGCTCCTTAGGACCTTGGACATATGTGTACCTAACCAACATATTTGGGACCTTCAGTAAGTTGATAGAAAATGAAATTAAAATGTAGGTTAATTTTGGTACAGAATAATTTTGAAATGTATGCATAGTTCTTTCATTATACATATTTTCTATGAACTTTTTTGAAGGCCCCATACATGATTTATTGGCACCCTACTTTGAACAAGGCATTGTGATAGATACCAAGAAGGAAGGAGCAAATAAGCACCAGAATACACTTACCTAGTGAAGGCCATTTTCCTTCTTCTTCTTTTTTTTTCTTTTTTTTTTAAGATTTTTGCTACAGGGCATATGCACATGCCAGAGATACAGAACGAGCCAGAGAGAGAGAGAAAGAAAGTGAGAAATCCCCCCCCCCCCCAAGGGATGACCATGCCACAATTCCTTCCTCTCCCTTCTTCTCTCGGGATATTGGGCACACACACACACGTGCCCAGCGTGAGTTTCAAGCACCCAGGTCCAGGACTTGAACCATTGTCAGTTATGTGGGAATCCAGGGCCTGCTGTCCCTGAGGGCCACTTTTCAAAGGATATTAGAGTGTACAGAAGTTAGCTACAAATTGATTCTCCCAGAAATGGAAGAACGGCAGCAATCCTATTGAGCTTCAAAGCCTCACCTCAGGGTGTGACAGATCTCTGAGCTTAGTTTTGGGGTTCAGCACTGGCATTCCAAGCCCTCTGAAATCTTATTTTATATTTTATTTTATTTTATTTTATTTTATTTGTGAATATTATATTATCTCAATCCTGGAAAGAAAAGTAACTGAACAAAACTTAACCATTTGAAAAACTTATAAACCCTTTGACCAATTAGAGATAGATACTGACTACCTATTATTATTAACTAATAGATACTACAACACTGTGTGGCATCATCTAGAAATATCTGTGGGAATTTACTAAAAATGAATAGCCAGACACTTTATTTACTATGACTATTGTAGGAAATGTCTGTATGGAGAAAGGAGCTTTGCTTTGATTAGCACCTACTCGCCTTTCCTTGGGATTTTTAGTTTGTTTTCATCAGATTATTCTGAAATCCTGGTTAAAAATATTTCTGCAATGATGATATTCAATGAATCTTTCTGAAAGGGAGATAAAATGCATATATATCGATAGCCAGCTGAGAGGTAAGTATTGCTTTACATTCTACTTATGAAATAGTTTGCTTATTAATACTTTGATTGTTATTATCATTATAACAAATATTATTTGAGTATTTGCTAAGTGTTTTATATACATTGTCTTAATTATGACTGGAATGATTAAAGGTAAGCAGTATTTTTTCATCCCTATAGATGGAGAAACTGAGATTCAGGAGAGATTAAGCATCCCGCAGAAGACACATACCCAAAATAGAGGAGTACTTGGGTTCAACCCAAGGAGGCACCAGTCCCCGAGTTACTCTCATTGTGTGTGTGTGTGTGTGTGTGTGTGTGTGTATGTGCACGCACGCATGTGCAAGGACTAAATGTTTTGGATTCAAATCCCGGCATATAAAGATTATTAGTAGGGTAACTTTGGTGTATTACTCTAAGATTTCTGATTCAGCTTCTTTGTATATAAAGTAGAGGTATTAATATCCCCCACCTTATGGGGTTGTTGTGAAGAACAACATATGGAAACCCTTAGAATGAAATCTGGTAAGTGCTAAAAAATAGTTGGCATCATGATTTTTTAGTCAGACGATTAGAATGCAAGTATTATAAGCACTCAGAGGTTCTCTCTCAGTGTTTTCCTTTTTAAAAATAATTATTTAATTTGATTTATCATTATTTTTTTAAAATTTGCTACAGGCATGTGCACTCACAGAGAAAGGGGGAGAGAGAGAGAAAGTGAGAAAGCAAGTCATTAAGTCTGGAAGTCCAACTGCAGTTGGCCTTATGAGAGTCCAGTGCCTTAACCACCATACCACCTGCTGGCCCTCCTAGTGTTTTCTTTACACCTTCTTCCCAACTATACCCTTTCTACCATCTTGATGGGCACATAGATGGGTACTAATTGTCTTTCATTCCTCTGCTGAGTGGAAACCAAGATAAACAGGAATAGAATTCATATTATTATGAGACCATAATATGCAAAATTATGAATGCTCAGCATATTTGAAAACTATATGTGAATATACAGAAGTCCCATTTTTTTTTTTTCTGTGAGCCATGTGGACACACCTCCCTTGGTTAACATGCAGTATCTTGGGGGAATATAGCTACTGTCAAGGCAGCAGCTACAGGCTCAAACACCTGCAGATATCCACATCAAGAAAGTAACAAGAATGAGTCAAGTGAGTGAGTACTGAGGAACACATGTTCCATGGAAGCTTCTGAGACCCTCTACTTAGCTCTATGGAACATGGACTCCAGGTTTTTCTTCAGAAATTGGATCAATACTCATATATTTACTTAATTTTTGCTTTATCGTTTTAATTGCTAGAGGGCATATGTGCTTGTCAGAGAGAGATACAGACAGAGATAAAACCTCCCCCAATGAGGCATGGTCATATTACAATTCCTTCTCCTCCATTTCTCCATCCTGTCAGGATTTGGGGCTTCCCTGGGCACATACACATAATATATTTTTCAAGCTGGCAGGGCTGAGACTCAAACCATGGTTTCTATGTAAGATTGAACTCCTTTAAACCCCGGCCGTGGGCCAACCTGAAATACTCATATTTACTTAAGAAGCACTTACCCAGGAACTACCAAAGTACTTCATATATACTAATTTAAACTTTGGACTAACCTTACTGCAATTATTTCCATCTTATAAATGAGAAAATGGAGGCACTGAGAGGTACAAGATCGTTCACTAAGGGTTCTACCATAGGCTACATACCTGTCATAGTAGCCATGTTCTTAACTTTAGTGAATAGAGTAGTACAGATATACCTTGACCTGAGCTGATTGTTTTAAACCCATAAAACAGCCTGTCTTAAAAAATGATTCCTAAAATTCAACAGAGAACAATGGTTTTTCATTTCTGCAGATAGAGTCACTGGAGTTCAGAGAGATTAAGTATCTACCTCAAGTCTTAAACTCTGTTAGTTTTTAAAGGGCCTCCCCAGCCCTTTACTACATTTAATACCCTCACTGCTTTGTTGAAGGGTAGTATGGCTTACTTCAGCATCATGAGAAAATGAAAGGGTCTCATTATGGAAATAAGTAAAGTTTTATTGTATTTATTTTAAGAAACAAATCTAATGCCAGGATCAACTTCCTTTCAGTTTCATGTGAAATTATTTAATGTTCCTATTGTTTTCGGAAAGCAACTAGTACTCTGTGAATTCCCTAGATTCTTACTCAGCGATCACTTGCCATTAAGAGATATCTCTGGATTCAATGATATATGTTTCTAGATAATCTATATCCCAGATAAAATGTTGGCTGGAGTTCTAAAGACAAAAGAGCAAGTAATACAATAAGTATTATAAGTGCTTTAGGCTATGTCTGTGATATCATATTTGTATGATGAGACCCCTCCATAGTGTCCTCTGTGGTCTTGTGTTTTTATTTTCTGGCAGATGAGGCTGACTCACTGTGACAGACACTTTAGAGCCATCTGAGGCTCTGTGATCTTTCACACTTCTCCTATTGACTTCCCCAAAGAAGCTTTGCCTATTAACATGTCTGGCAGGGTTCTGCCTTAAGCACTTAGCTGGACTGTAAAAGACACTCACACAGGGCGACAAGCATGGGAATGACTGGTTCCGCCACTTTGCTAAGACAACTCAGGTTGCCTGTAGAGTAAAGTGGCTCTGGGGAGTGATAAAGGTGTTTCTTTGAATCAAGGCTAGAAATTTTTAGGGAATTTACAATTTTTTTTATAGCAGTGTCTCCCAAATTTACAAAGACAATCACACCCTTATGTGTCATCCTTTTCAGAATATGTTCACCTGATGTCATGAAAACATTGGAGCAAGTAAGATGATATCTTGTCCCTATTGCATGTCAGCTGTGTGGTCTTGGATGTATTATTATAAGTACCTACGTCTTATTTTCATTTAGTATAAGAAGGAAAAGTATAGATGTAGAGCGGGATACTATAGAGAAAGAGATCTCTTTCAATGAGTGATAGTTCTGTGTTTGGATTTAGACGAGCTTAAGTTTCAATCCTGACTCTACTGTGCGATCTTGGACAATAAAAAAATTTTGGCTACAGTTTCTACATCTATCTGGAAGTTATTGTGGGACTTAAAAGAGATACTGCATATAAAATACTTAGCAAACTGCCAGGCACATAGTAAATCACTCAATAAATGATTGTTGTTTATTAGGTTACTAATAAACCACCTCTACTCTCCATCTCTTTCTACTAATACTACAGTTTTGTTCAGCGAAAAGTTCTTTCCAGGGATAAAATATATCATTAAATAGTTTTTTGGTACTTTGGACTTTACTGTCAAACCAGAATAATTTAACAGAAAATGATGAGAAGTCACATGGTAAGAAGAGAGATGAAAACGAAAGTAAAGCACAATGGTAACATATGAAATGCTGAGAAGAAAAAAAATGCAAAGAGAGAAACACTAAGGTATGCAAGAACACACAAAATGAAGAAAAAGAATGAAAATTCCCTTAACATAATGTTGGGATCACAGTCTGATGTTAACCAGGTGGTATTGTTTGTTTGCTGTAGGGAAAATGACTTTAAGGTTCTCTCTTGAATTGTAAAGGCTAAATTCAAAGTGTTGGTGCATTGTTTAATGTTTAAGAACAAAAGAATATTAAAGTTGTAAAATCGGATTTGTGTACAGATGGTGAGTGAGGGTCCTGAGCTTCGAAAGGCCAGTCTACAGGACATCAGGTGAGATTAACAGGAAAATAAATTACAAAATCTAGAAGAAAGGGAACCCCAGTGTTTAAGTTCTCTAGAAGATACACTCAGAGAGAGCTATCACGAACAGTCAGAGTGAATTTAGAAATCTCAGGTTGCTTTATTATTAAGTCCTCTTCTTGTGACCTCTCATTTCAGAGCTGTAGCCTGAAAATGTTATGCTAACATAAAGAGGTGAAATTGATGGACTGTAAAGAGAACTGTAGGCTGGCCACGCAACCATAATTTTCTCTTGCTGTCATTTTTTCCCTTGAATTAAGTGATTTTGACCTTGGACAAATTGCTTAGCCCTTTGAATATAAGTGTCTTTATCCATAAAACTGAGTATATTTTCTATATAAGGTCTTTGTGAGCATTGAATGAAATGACATTTTTGGTTCACTTCACCCAGGACTTATGTGCATATTATAAGCTTAATAAATCAATATTTATCCTTAAGAAAAACATAGTTTGATACGACCAAATTGAGGTAGGTACTGGAAGGCTATTTCTTTATGTAATATGCCTATCTGTTGCTACTATGCATCAATTCTGTTTATTCAGCCACCTGTGCTTTGAGCAATGCTGAATGGCACAATGAACTGTAATAATTGGCAAATTGAGAAAAAGTCAATCAAATAACACATTTATTGCACATAAATATGAGCCTGCTTAATATGGGAACTGCTACAAAGCAAACCGGGTAAATTCTTGCTACTGAAAGTACTGGAAATGCAATGGAAACAGACAAAAGCTACACACACACGCACACACAGAGAATCTTTCAGTGTGGTAGCTTTTGGCATGTGGAAGTCAAAGTCATTATTTGAACATTTTCTCCCAGGAGATTATTTTCTTCTCCTCCTCTTCCTCTTCCTCCAACTCTTCTTCCTCTTCCTCCTCTTTCTCCTCTTCCTCCTCTTCCTTCTTCTTCTTTAATCTCTTGGTGTTATTAAATCTTGGAGTCACATTATGAAAGAGTGCCAGTTACTGGATGAAACTTTCTTAACTGTTAGAATTTTATAAGCATTTTATATCCCAGTCAGTTTTAGCTTCCAAGTGTCATAAAGTAACATTTATCAAAGCTTAAATGTCCTTTCTTGTCATTTTAAAGGAAGAAAAATTTTGTCTTAAGCACATTATTTAACTATAATGAAAGTTTTAAAATATCAGTGAATGACCAAAAATAATTTTATGAGGTAACAGCTCCTACATGCAAAAGATAGATATAGCTACTAGCAGAGTTTCAAGATTTCAATGAGTGTTTATAAATCGGATAGTTATAGTTAGTCAGCTACTGTATATTTAAAATGCTGCCCCAGAACTCTTGTTAAACCTTGTTTTTGAGCGTTAATTATGATTCAGTAAGATACTCAACAAAATTAAATTCTGCTAAATCAAAGGGAAATTGTTCCTTAGAATAGTCCTGTTGGCTCCATCAGTAATCAAATGTGGTATTATTGTTATTATTTCTTGTTATTTTTATTTCTTTTTTTTCCCAAGTGTAATTTAGCAAGTAACCAATGTTCTTGGTAAATAACCTAAGAACAGAGTCCTAGGGAATGTGAAATTTTCTTAGATACATCTGCCTATGTAGATGGATTCCAAAGGCTCTGGAATACCAACTATAATCCAGTAGGAGACTCATATCAAAAGGAAATATCATTTTTTCAATTGTGTGAAATGATAGTGCTGAAATGGAAAGTACCTTGGCTTCTATCCTTGGTGACATTATGGGAATGTCAGTTTGTTTCTGGGGCTCTATTTCTACCTTTTATAAAAGGTAATAATCATATCCACAGGGCTTTTGCGTGGAATCAACATATGTGAATCTCTAAAGGTAATAGCACAAGTAGATCTTGGCTCCATCACCATGGCTACCTCCAAATCTAGTCTCCACTGTGGTTGTGGTAACTTTGCGATCAAACTCTTAGAATGGGTCTTGTTCTTTGGCTTAAGTTATTTGGTTTCTTGAATATGCCCCACCTGGGGACTGTGTGGCAATAATCTATGTTCTTGATGAGCACGTGGAGACCCTAATGTGGGCAATACTTTGTAAGGCCGATAAACACCTCCACAGGTCCAAGTTGATCTTCGAAGTAAATAGGGTGAATGAAGCTTTACAAACCCCTCAAATTTCCTAATGGCCGTGTGTGGTGAGGGTAACTCTGGGTCATATGTGTATGTCTGATTGTTGCACTTCGAAAAGGAAATAACGGCTCTAGAAATAGCCCAGAGAAGAGAACAATGGAACTACTGACTCTAAAATATTTGTGTATTTCAGAAGGCAGATTCATGGAGCTCTCTATCAGATAGTCTAACTCAGTGAGAAGTAGCTTGGAAATCAGCCATTTTCACAAGCATCTGAGATCATTTTGTACAAGGGAAATACTATGCAATGCTGGTGAAACAATTTTGGACAAGCAGCTGCACCAACCAAGAACTTTTATAAAGGGGAGATGGTACCGATGTACATAAACTGATGGCAGAGTAGTGGAGATGAGGAAGGTTAAAGTCTTCACAGCTCATTAGGTGGCTTTTAGTGACACTCTGGCATTGGCTTTCATCCAGCTTTTGGAAAAATTTTTACAAAGTCTTGGTCTTTAATATCTTCCATTCTACATTTTCTCCTCAGCCTTATTTGATCTCATCTACCTTTACCTACGTACATTGAAAATTAAAGTAATCCTTCTAGACTGATTGGATCAACTTCTCAAGCACCAATGCCAGCATTTTCTCCCCAAGATTGAGTTCACTTCTCCACTCTTTATGTTCTAGATGACATCACCTCTACCTTGCCTAGTTTGACCTGTGAACCAGGAAAGAGTTTGTAGGGATCGAATTATGTTCTTTTTTATATATAATTATTTTTATTTTTATTTTATTTATTCATTCATTGATTTTTTTTTATTTGACCAGAGAGAGACAGAGGGTAAGAGTGAGAGAGAGAGGAAGTGAGAAAGCAAGCCACCATATTCAGGATTCAAACCCTGGTTGGCCATGTGGGAGTGTCCAGCACCTTAACCACCACGCCACCTGCTGGTCCCCTGAATTATGTTCTTAATATAAAGTTTCCTCTGTTTCTCTCAGTGAGAAACATATAAATATGTCATAATACAAAACCAACTTTATTTCCAATGGACATAATCTAATTTATACTTAACGATTCCTAAAATATTTGCTCTTAAACAGGAATTTCTCAGTCCCAATCATTCCATAATTGGTAACACCTACTAGAACTGTTTTACCTGCTTTGCCTGCCCCATCTAAGTACAAAGAACAACAGGAACCAATATAAGATTTTGTTTCACTGAATTTTGTTTCACCCATGTGACATAATGGACATAGGGCTATGAGCTAAACACATGGTAAAAATAAAGGATTAAACTTGAGTCAAAATAATAATAAATATAGAAAAAAGTAAGAGAAGTATATATGGGATTTGGAGTCAAAAGAATCTTATTTAAATTATGTATCAAGGCATACTAATTTTGTGTATATAAGCATATTCTTGATCTTCCAAAGCATCAGTTTCCAAATATTGGGTTGTCAGAGAAGTCATGATGTATTTTTCCATGCAAAATACATCATGACTTCTCTGACAATACAATAGTATAAAATAAAATAGTATATGCTTAGAAGCTTTATTGCAATTTCATATATGGTAAATCACATAACTGAGTGATTGGCATATTAGATATTTAATCAAGATTCATTTATTCTTTCCCTTCTTATTTAATTTTGTATGTGGTAAGATTATATAACTTATTACATTAAGAATAGCAAAGGCTAATATTAGAATAAACCTTGATAAAAATAGTTCTTAAAAATGGTCAATTCCTATGTGCTTTCTTACTTTAAAAAAAGTTACTTTATACAGCTTAACAAGGAACTCAAAAGCAGCTTATTTTTCTCCACTTCTTTGACTTTCTAGTCACCTAATCTCTAGCATATCAAGTACAGCTTTCTCTCTAGACAGACTAACAGAGCCAATGTCTCAACATTATCCTGATTCTCTCCTGAATCCTTGCAAGGGCGTCCATGGACCAGTAGACAGCAGCCACCCCTGAAAGTCTCAGGTGAGTAATGAGATTCAGTGTTACAGATCAGAGGCTGTGCTGTCGGGAGGAACAGGCCTTTCCTGGCACCCCAGGAGCAGTCTGCAATCAGTTCTAGAAATGCCATGGGTACTATTTTCTTATGTTAAGGACTACTAACTTTTATTTCAAATTCCAGTAGTAATAAAATGCATTTTAAAGTTAAGAGTAGCCCTGAAATAAGTGATTTTTTTTTTAAGTTGTACTTTAGATCACCTGTAGTTAGTCACTCTTTAAGCCCTGCAAACCCCTAAAAAATAAGTCCATTGCTCATATCCTTTCTCTATGGCTGTGGGCACACAATACACTGCAAGCGTACAGGAAAAGACACACGTGGATGCATCCTTTGTGTTCTGTGAAAAACACTGGGATCAGCTCCAACTTCACACCTGAAAAATGAGGACGATGAGTATAACCAAGAATTACAATGCAAGATGTTTGGTGCTATGTTTGAAATGTGAAGTGTCAGGAAAACTCTATTCACTACACAACTTTAGAGGGCTGTCTTAAAGAGTGATCTGGGGTTTTCCATCTTAAGAACAGAGGTGGCATACAGCAAAAGAAAAAGCCAGTGTACAGAGGAATGAAAGAAAAGTAAATGGAAGATTTTGAGAAGTAGAATAAATCAGTTGTCGCTAGAATAGCGAATGAAAATACATAAAGTGATAGAGAGGGGAGTTACAAAATAGGACAAGGAAGAGGATTCTTGGTGAAGAACAATTAATAGCCTGATAAAATTTGTGTATGTATTTCATGTAGAAAAAAATAAAGTATGGGAGTAGTAAGTTCATATTTGTAACACACTGGATAACTTTTTTTTGGTGGGGGGAAGAGTTTTTTGCTATAGGGCATGTGTGCTCGCCAGACAGACAGAGAGAGACAGAGAGATAGAAAGCGAGAAATCACCCCCCAGGGGGATGGCCACGACACAATCCCTTCTCCTCCATTCTCCTCTCGGGATCTTGGGCACGCATGCACACGCGCCCGGTGTGAGTTTTAAGCCACCGGGTCCGGGACGCGAACTGCAGTCGACTACATGGGAGTCCAGTGACATAGCCATTATGCTAACTGCTGGTCCCATACAATGCATAACTTTAACAGCAATGTGGGGGATTGATGATGTTAGAAGCAGGGAGATCAGGCATGAGTGTTTGCTGAAGTCTCAGAACAATATGGTGGAGGTTTAAACCAGTAGTTCTCAACACGGGGAGATCCTTACATTTACCCACACTGAGACAATACCTGGCAATGTCTCAAGATATTTTTGCTTGCCACCAATGGGGATCTGACACCAATATCTGATGGATAAAGTCCAGGGATGCTTTTAAATATCCTACATGGCACAAGAAAGCCTCTAGCAACAAACATTTCTTAGTCTAAAATATCAATAGTGCCAATGTGAGAATCACTGGTCTAAAAAAAGGCTATGACCCTAGAAAGAAGGCTGACATCAAGGAACAGTTTTGAAGGAATTTCAGGATTTCTATAGAATTAAGAATAAAGGAATAATTAGGGACCTCTAAGAATTCATTAACCTAGGTAATGTGTTCTTAAAAATAAAAATATGATGTCATTATATTATCTGGGTAGGGTTTGCAGAAGGGTTTGCAGTTATTTGTTATCCAAATGAGATCAAAAGATAGAAATAGACTTCTGAGTCATTAGCAGTTAAGATATAGTCAAGTGTATAGAATGAATAAGATAATTACAGAAGAATATGGAGACTGTAATCAGAGGTATGCATCAGAGTCATCTGGTCTCACTCGGAGACATTTTAATGCAGTACGTTGGAAGCAATTTCTAAGGATCTTTCCCTTTATAAAGGCTCTCGAAGGAGGTGAGTAACTTTTTTTTTTTTAATTCTTCCCCATGTGGACGGAAGAAATAGTGTAGCATGAACAAGGATAGAAACTAAGCTGTGATGATAGTGAGTTTTATGGAATTCAATTTGGGTTCATGCAAATATTTTCTTGTAATTAGAAAACAAAATTGGGGTGACCAGCAGGCATGATGGTTAAGGCACTGGACACTACCACGTGGCTGAGCACGTTTTGAGTTCTGAACCTGGTGGCTTCCTTTCAAATTCTCTCTCTTTCTCTTTCTGTGTGTGTGTGTGTGTGTGTGACTCTCTGGTCAAATTAAAATAAATTAAAACAAACAAACAAAATTGGGACCAACAGGTGGCATGGTGGTTAAAGTGCTAGATTATCACATGGCTGACCTCAGCTAGAGTCTCAGATCCAGCAACTTGTTTTCTCACTTTCTCTCTCTTTCTCTGTCTGTATCTAGTGGGTGCACAGGCCCTGTGGCAAATTAAAAAATAATAACGATAAATAAATTAAATAATTCATTATAATAAAGAAAGAAAACAAAATTTAAAAAATAAAATTTTCTAAAAATCTAAAGCAAAATGAAATAATATGCCTATTTTATATTTTGAATTGGTGGTATGACAGAGAATTCATTCCAAGTGACTTTTTCATGTAGGAATAGAACCACGTGTATCCAAAAGGGTCCTGTTCTCAGCGATCATGTTGGTGTTGGTAGTGCTGACAGTGCTGCTCTGAGATTGTTGTATATGCACTGTGTGCTAATGAAAATGCATGGAACCAGCAGTTAGCGTAATGGCTATGTCACTGGACTCCCACGTAGTCGGCTGCGGTTCGTGTCCCGGACCCGGTGGCTTAAACTCACACCGGGCGCGTGTCCGTGCGTGCCCAAGATCCCGAGAGGAGAATGGAGGAGAAGGGATTGCGGTGTGGCCATCCCCCCTGGGGGGTGATTTCTCGCTTTCTATCTCTCTGTCTCTCTCTGCCTGTCTGGCGAGCGCACGCACCCTATAGCAAAAACCTCTCCAGAAAAAGAACAACAAAAAAAAAAGAAAATGCATACTTCCTTATATCTTTGAGAATGGGGCTTTGAGGAATGTGAAAAAAAATGAGATACAGATTCATAGTTTGTTGGTTGAGTAAAACCACTGCTTCTGTGATTATATATATATATATATATATATATATATATTTAATTTAAATTTATTTATTTGCATTCATTCACTGTGTATCATTACAGCATACAAAATGAGATTTTCCCTCCAGAGTACACTGTATATTGTCTCAATCAAGCCCATAAACAAACATGTTATTGTCAGCAATAACATTTTATTGAATTACCAAAGACCTTAATTAATCTAAATATTTTCATAGCAAACACAGCTGATATATACATTTCCATGAACACAAGTCTAACTTTAGGCATCCTATAAAGTGTCACCTAGCTGGGGCTATATATCTTACTGCAGTCATTGAATAGATTTTTTTTTTCTGAAACTTTTTTTTGTAACTTAATTTACATTCTTTCCCTAAGCATCATCACAGCATACAAAATGTGATTTCCCATCCAGTATATACCGCATAGTGACTTAATCATGCATATTATTATAAAAAATTTCCATGTCTAGTTTCTAGAATTATTTTTACCCCTCTTTCTGACCCTCTGTCCTTTCCCACTCTCTTCTCACACTATCTCTGGTGTCTACAGTTATCTTCTATTCCTTTCCCACCCACATTGTATTGATCACACAATTTCTTACATAATCTAACTACTTTCAATGGTGAGTTTACTTGTTACTATTAAGAAAACCAGTTTTGACTTAAATCAAAGAAATGCCAAGGAACTTTGCTTAAAGCCAGGAAACAGGTTAGGATTCTGTTCAAATGGTAGGTGCATGAACCTATCAATCTCACGTACTTTTATCTCCTGTTCTAGTTCAATTTTCCTGATTAAATTCTGGGATATAATATTCAATTCCAGACTTGTCCCTACGATTAAGTTGGCCACTTTCTTAGTTTTTGAACTCTTATTTCCGTGTGTCTGTATTTAATTTTCCTGATACAGCACTCCCTTGAGAACTTCTTGGAGATCTAGTCTGGTGCTGGTAAATTCTTTCAGGTTTTGTTTATCTGAGAATGTTCTTGTCTTTTCTTCCCCTATGAAGGATAATCTTGCTGGGTACAGTATTCTTAGCTGAAATTGCTTCTCTCTTAACACTTTGAATATATTTTCCCATTCTTTCCTCACTCGCATTGTTTCCAATGAGAGATCTGCTGTTAGCCTGATGGGATGTCTTTTAAATAATTACATATTGTCTAACTGTTGAAAATGCATTGAAAACCCAGCAGCAATTAACATTACCAGTACCAAATTGTAGTTATCTCAATACCATTTTCTACAAAAGGAAAAGAGACCTTCTAGAGAAATGGCTGAACCCATATATGTTTTATTTTATTCCTCTTTTATAAAATAAACACAAAACAAAATAAAAATAACACCTTACTTATCATTTTGGAAAGATCATAGAACACCATACTATTATTTTGGAAATAGCCACTAAAGGGAAAAGGATCCAAATCACAAATTTAACCGTATCTTTCCTGTATGTGTTGTACTCCAGTGTAGTGTGTTAGCTGGACAAAGATGTTTCTTTAAAAAAATATTCCATCTTATAGATAAATAAGAGATTGTAGAATTAAACTACTATAATTTTGCAACTCCTACTGACATGATTAAGCAATAATGCTTACATCACAGAGAGAACATCAAATATAACATAGCTATTCTTTGAAACTCAAAACTGGAGCATCTAGATTTAGTTTCAGAAAATACAGAAGAGAGAGTAATTTATTAAATGGAATCTTGGGAAGAAAATCAACAAAATACAGATGTGAGAAGTAGGAGAAACAATCCAGCTTCTTCAACAAAATAAATAGGAAGGAGGAGAGAAAGACAGAAAGAGACACCAAACCAAGACAGAGAGACAGAGACCAAGAGAGAGGAAAGGGAGAGAGATTTTTTAAAAGGCATAAAAGATATCAACTACCAAATGAGATACTTGGCTCTTATTCTGACGCTGATTCACCAAATAAGTTATAAAATAACAGTTTATGAAACAGTGTGATTAATTTTGAAACTTACTAAATAATTGATGATATCACAAATTAGTGCCAAATTTCTTTATTTTTCATGTATGTTTTGTATTTTTCTTAATTTTTAAAAAATAATTATTTATTGATTCATTCATTTTAATTTGACAGGAAGCACATACAGAGACATAGGGAAAGTGAGAAAGCAAGACCCCAGGTCTGGGATGCAAACCATGGTCAGTCATGTGGGAGTGCCCAGAGCCTTATCCACCACTCCACCTGCTGCTCAATTTTTTTTACATTCAATAACTGTGTGTCATTATAACATACCAAATGAATTTTCCCATCATGAATATGCTGTATATTGGTTTGGTCAAAGATATTACCATACACGTTATCATCAACAGGTAATATTTCATTTTTGCGTCTCTTAAGTGTTTTGCTTCTTTCTTTTTCTTGATTCCTCACTCTTCATTCTCTCCCATTTTCCACTCTCCTTCTACACTGTCTGTAGTATCACACTTGCTCTCCATGCTTTTATACCTTCCAATCTTTCAGTTTCTTCCATAGAGTGCCAACATTTGGTATATACCAAGTGGGGACATACAATGCCTCTCTTTCATGGAAGCTTGCTTTGCTTAGCAATAAAGCTTCCATATTTGTACACTTTCTACCATATGCCAGGGTCTCATTGTGCTTTACGGCTAAGTAGTATTCCATAGTGTATGTATGCCAAATTTTTTCTTTGTTTTTCTTTTTTTTTGAGAGATTTTTCTTTTTTTCTTTCTTTTTGCTATAGGGTGTGTGCACTCGCCAGAGAGATAGACAGAGACAGAGAAACAGAAAACAGAAACTACCCCTGGAGGTGGGGGATGGCCATGCCACAATCCCTTCTCCTCCATTCTCCTCTTGGGATCTTGGACACACATGCACACGCACCAAGCGTGAGTTTAAGCCACCAGGTCTGAGACTTGAACCGCGATCGACGATATAGGAGTCTGGACATTATGCTAACTGCTGGTCCCATGCCACACTTTTTCAATCCACTCATCTGTTTGCGAACATTTGGTTTGATTCCATGTCTTAGCATTTGTGAATAATTCTACAATAAACATGGATGTGCAAGAATTTTTCTGACTGAAAGTTTTTCCTATCCTAGCCAGGAGTGGAATTGCAAGGTTATATGGTAGTTCTATTTGTAGGTCTTTAAAGAGCCTCCATATTGTTTTCCACATTAGCCATACTAATTTACATCCCCACCAACAGTATAAGAGAGTTCCCTTTTCTCCATAGCCTTGTCAGCACTTATCATTCTCTATTTTTATTTAAATCTTATCCATTCCGAATGGAGTTAGGTGGTATCTGACTGTGGTTTTGATTTGTATCTTCTTACAATTATTGCTAAATTTAGGTGTGATAACAGTATGCTGTTATGTTTCAAAATATTTCTTTTCTAAAATATTTGCTGATAGTCTTTTAGATAAAAGGATGAAATATCTGACATTTAATTCAAAGGTATGTGGGAGATTAGAAAGTGATGGGTTTAGAAGCATCAAATTTGGCCATTCATTAAGATTTATTGAAACAGAGAAACAGGGTGATAATTTTACTACTAATAATTTTACAGCTTTGCCATTGGCCAGTCATGGTGATGCAGTGGTATTGAAATGCTCTGCAATGCTGACATCATATAGAAAAATCTCATATGTGTCCCAAGGTCTTTCTGTCCATGTAACTGACTGGTTGAGGGGATGAGTCATGGCTTAAAGTATTTATGGGCTGTTTTTTGTCTTCCTGTCTCTTTGCCATTCTCAAAAAAAGAAAGAAAGAAACTTTTTTTTTTTTTTTTTTTTTTTTTTTTGGAGAGGTTTTCGCTATAGGGCGCATGTGCTCGCCAGACAGACAGAGAGAGACATAGAGACAGAAAGCGAGAAATCACCCCCCAGGGGGGATGGTCACGCCACAATCCCTTCTCCTCCATTCTCCTCTCGGGATCTTGGGCACGCAGGCACATGCGCCCAGCGTGAGTTTTAAGCCACAGGGTCCGGGACGTGAACCGTGGTCGACTACGTGGGAGTCCAGCGACATAGCCATTACGCTAACTGCTGGTTCCCAGAAACTTTATTTTTTTATAAAAAGAGGATTCATCTAGATGATTTTGTTACCTATTGATCTGGTCATCAAAGAAATTAGTGTGTGGGGACCAGCAGATGGTGTAATGGTTACGTCACTAAACTCCCACATCACAGTCCTGGACCCAGCAGCTTGAAACTCATGCTGGGCATGTGTGAGTGTGTGCCCAAAATGCCAAAAGGAGAATAAAGGAAAAGGAATTGTGGTATGGCCATCTTCCCTGAGGGTGATTTCTCATTTCCTGTCTTTCTGGTGAGCCCACATACTCTATAGCAAAAGTCTCTAGGAAAAAAAATAAATTAGTGTGCTTGTACACACTTGCATGTGTACAAACACAGACATATGTATACACACATAGACACAAACTGTGGTAACTAATTCTTTTTCTTTTTCTTTTTTAATGCCAAAGGGGCATATGGGCTCTCTTGAAAGAAAGAAAAGAAAGAGAGAGAGAGTGGAAGAAAGCACTCTCTAAATGGGCATAATGGTACTACAATAATTTTTCCTCCAGTTCTCCATCCCATCAAGATGCTGGTTTTGTGTGCATATCTCTAATGTATTTTTCAAGCCACTGAGCTGGAACTCAAACCCTGGCCAGCCACATGGAATTCAGCCTTAACTGCATATCACCTGATCACTGCACTACAGAGATGCTCACATTTATTTTTTGAATTTTTATATCTCCCCTCGTTGCCCTCCCCACATCTCACCAACTTACAGAGTACTAAACTTAACTGCTTGGAAGATATTTGGTGAATTCAATTGAATTAGAATAGACTGGAATTAAATGAGGACATATCTGAATGGAAAGACTATAGACCCTAGATCTGGGACTATATGAAAGACAGAAAGATCAAGCTGGAATTCAGGAACTTGAATGGGATGTAGCACTTGATATAATTTTTAACCTCCTTTTTCCGTAACTCTTAAAGCCACTAAAAACATTTCATATAAATGTTAAAGTTATCTGAAGTTTAGCCTTAATAGGAAAACAATTCTTTTTTTTTTTAAAGAATTATTTTATTTTAACTTTATTTATTATTATTATCATTATTATTTTCCAGTTTGATCAGAGAGAGACAGAGAGCGAGAGAGAGAGAGGAAGTGAGAAAGCAAGCCACCAGGTCCGAGACTTCAACCGTGGTCAGCCATGTGGGAGTCCAGCGCCTTTAACCACCATGCCACTTGCCGGCCCCAGGAAAACAATTCTTAACAAAGACTCTATCATTCTTGTAGGGAAGGAAAAAGGTGTTTATAGAAAATATTGCCAGGTTTTAGGCCCTAAAAATATGTGTATATTTCCTTAGTCTCTACTTAGTACCAGTGATACTCCCAACTCACCTCACCTCATTCCCAACCATGGCATATCTGATGCCTCTTTATCATCTAGGTCAAAAGATCATCAAAAGACCTATCAAAGCAATGCCCATTAGAAATATATTTTTTTAATTTCCAAGTTGCAATGCTCTCCAGACATATAAAGAATTTTCTTCTGATTTGACTCACCATGATGATAGCAATGGGGAAACTGATATGGACATATGAGGTATTTGTAAATAGGAGATTATAGGTATTTTAGAAAAGAGATCATTACTGAGATAATGTCTGGACATTTCAAATGGCTTCTTTATGATCAGATCCTGTTTCTGAGTTGGGCCTCTGAGGTAGTCCCAGGGAATCCCTGTGAAATGTGTCTGACCCTCCAGTTTCTGGGGACAGTGTGGGCATTAACTCATTTGGTAAACTAGCCCAAGGGCAGAAATAGCCAGTGACCTAACAAGCTCACTTCAGCCTACTTTAACAAGTCAGTTTCATATCTGAATCTTAGTTTTCTAATTAGTCATATATAAATGGAACTTCTGATCAAACTGGCATGAGAGATTTGATGTAGTGGTTTAGTGATATGGATTGGGAGCTGGATTCTACGTGGCTGACTACAGTTTGAATCCAGCCCATACTTGAAAACCATGCCAGGTATCTGCATGTGCATGCTCACAGAGCTAATGAGATGAAAACGTGGAGAAAGAGAAATTGCAGCATAACTATACCCCTTTGGGGGTAGTTTTATCTTGGCTAGGTGAGCCCTTATGCCTTCTGGCAACTAAAAAGAAGAAAAAAAATAAAGAATCATCTTAAAGAACTATACATTTAACAACATGGCAGAACTAACCAGAAAAGAAAAGCAGAAAATGTTAACATTGCCACTCGATTCTTCGTGCCTATTTCAGTTTCTTAGTGCAGGCCTCTCTGAATCCCACTGCATAATACATATTTACAGAATTGAGCTCCATTCTGTACATTGTCCTAAGTGTCTCCCCAAATTACAATTTTAAATCAGAAAGTATGTTCTACCCACTCTCAAACAGATGACAACCTATACGTGCATAAGTGTGTGCTTTTCAGAACCCAAGAGTCTATTTAAACATTCATTGACTATTGGATGCCTCAATAGAGAAGTCTTGAATTACCTCCAAATAATTGAGCCATTCAGAGAACTAGATTGTTCCACATGGCATTGAAGCCTGTGCTGTAACAGTCACCTCATGTGATGGGGACATCACATGATCAGGAACAAACGGTTTATAAAACCCAGAAAGGTTAAGGGTTGACAGAGCCTCAATGTGCCTATTGTGTTTCAGTAATTGCCACTTAGTATTTGATTTAATGAAAGCTTAGGAATAAAGAATGTTTCTATAGACATGGCTGTTATGCTAATTTTTACTATACCCTTCTCTGTCTTCCCAAACTACATTTGGAAATCTCTGTTTTCTATTACAGAACGACTTTCACTTGCCCTGCTTTCTGTGTGCATTCCCCAATCTCCCAGCAGTCTCATTAAAGACAACTAGTGTAAATTATAGGGTCGCTGATTAACCAGCTCGTCCTGTTCTATCCAAAGATACAAATTCTATTGTATATACTGGGGAAAATACATGCCTGTCTTGGTTACATGTGAGTCTGTCCTGAAATCTTTAAAAGACCGTTCTTGAGGAAATTCATAACCTTTTTTCACTTGTGTCTTGGAGAGAGCATATTTGTATGCACATTTGAAAACACCTTGTTTTTTTTTTTTGTTTTTTTTTTTTTTTTTTTTTTTTTTTTTGGGAGAGGTTTTTTGCCATAGGGCGCGTGTGCTCGCCAGACAGACAGAGAGAGACAGAGAGACAGAAAGCGAGAAATCACCCCCCAGGGGGGATGGTCACGCCGCAATCCCTTCTCCTCCATTCTCCTCTCGGGATCTTGGGCACGCACGCACACGCGCCCGGCGTGAGTTGTAAGCCACCGGGTCCGAGACGCGAACTGCGGTCGACTACGTGGGAGTCCAGCGACATAGCCATTACGCCAACTGCTGGTTCCCAAAAAAAAACACCTTGTTTTTAAACTCAGATTTGAGTTGCTCTCTGATTTGAGCTAGGAAAAGGTACGTATTGCTTCTATAAAACACCCATTGATAATAATAAAGTGAGAGGGTCTGGAAGGAGCTAGTTTCATCACATTTAGCCCTTCAAGTTATACAAGCCTCTGCAGGTAAGGCTAGTGGAGAATAATCATTAGAAACATCCTATGGGAACTGAAATTCCAAAGCAGAGGCTAATTAGCCATCATTAGAGTATTACCTATTGTTCTGTTGCTAACTCATTCTTGGACAAATTCCAAAACTTGAAGATCCAGGATCCAAATTGATTCTCTTATTAATATTTACAGTGATTTTCAGTCTATACAACAGTCAGGCATTAACTACTTTATTTCCTGATGATAAAAAGCCACTGTAGAGAGAGAGAAAGTGTGTGTGTGTATGTGTGTGTGATAGAGAGAGAGAGAGTGAGTGTGTTTGTGTGTTATTGAACAAAGGCAAAGAAAAAAATAAAATAAAACACAAAAAAGCAACCTGTCTGTATAATCCATACCAGGTGATTTTTGAAGTTTTAAACACAATTAAATATTCTATTCCTTGTTTTCTTAGTTTATCAGGGACCAATAGCCAAAGGTGATGAAAATATCTACAAGATAAAAATTTCTGATTTTTAATATGATGGGTACTACAAAAATGACAAGAGAGACAGGCTAAGTAGACCACAAGTTCTGAAGAACATCAGGGCATTAAGGCTTTTCTAGAAAATTGTCATGACCCCAGATCATCATTTTAACTCCTATGGAATCATTTGAAATAATTGAAAAGGTAGTTTTAAAGAAAGTTGATAATTAACAATGTAGTAAGTAACTTCAATTGGAACTGTATAAGAATTTAAAAAAAGGTTTTCGCAATATACAACATTCGCAATAGAGAAAAGTTAGATGCTGAAGAAAAAACGACAGACAACATTTTTTTGAAGGGGGTTAGAGTAATCAGAATGGACTTCAAGAATAATGAAAATAGGGACCAGCAGTTAGCATAATGGCTATGTCGTTGGACTCCCATGTAGTCCACCAAGGTTCGAGTCCCGGACCTGGTGACTTAAACTCATGCCGGGTGCGTGTGCATGCGTGCCCAAGATCCTGAGAGGAGAATGGAGGAGCAAAGGATGGCCGTGTGACCATCCCCACTGGGGGGTGATTTCTCACTTTCTGTCTCTATGTCTCTCTCTGTCTTTCTGGCGAGCACATGCGCCCTAAAGCAAAAACCTCTCCAAAAAAAAAAAAAAAAAAAAAAAAAAAAAACAGAGGAATGAAAATAGATGGCTGGCTTCAAGTATAATTTGAGGAGAACTTGGACTGCAACAGAGCTCCACAATGGTTCTACTATGGACTTAACGCTTAAGACAAAATCTGAAGTTAGAGAGAAGAAATCACTATACATAAAACACTCCTAAATAGTCTGTGACATTTCTTCCAGATAAAGTAATTTATCAAATTCTATTCATGGCAAATTAGTTTGAAATGAGTGAAGGTATTCTGAACACCTAAACAGTAATTTAAAAGAGAGACAGAAAAATCAAGAAGATGTGATTGACAGCTAATATGAACAGACTTGATTAGGACATTTTTAGAAGTCATTAAAACTGAAGAGATTGGGGCAGGTCCATGGCGGGGTGGTTATTGACAGCTGGATCCCCACATAGTCAATTGTGCTGTTTGAGTCCCAGGCCTGGTGGATTGAGAAACACACTGGATACTTGTGTGTGTGCATATGTGCCCAAAATTGTAAAAGGAGGGAAAGATGGAGAAGAGATTATGGTGTGACCATTTCTCAGGGAGGGTGCTTTCTCCTCTTCTTTTGCTCTGTCTTTCTACAAGTACATATACTCCTAAAGAAGAAAAAAAAAGATCATGGCACTTTCATCATATAGAATTAACAACAAAATAATGTTACCATTAAATAGATCTGGGCAATTTCTAAGGCCAATCATGTTGTGTGGCCTGTCTTGAAGTTTATAACTCACTGATCCTGCTATATTGTGTTCTTAGCACATGCTTTGCCTGCCTATCAGGGGTTCCACAACAGGTTAAAGAAGGTTTTGATAGATAAACTGTAGTGAAAGGGTCATAGACTAATCCAAAATGTTTCCTACTTTGCAATTTTAGCAACTGACGGTTTTTAGATAAAATAGAGAATACTCTTATGGCTTCTGTCTTCTAGTGAAAGAGAGACAGAAGGCTTATGAAACCACTATAGAATAAACAAAAGAAAGAAAGGAAGGAGAAAGGAGGGGAATGGAAGGGAAGGGAAGGTTAGATTATAGCCTCTATCTCCTAGTGGAAGAGAGAGAGAAGGTTTGAAAAGCCACTGTAGAAGAAAGGAAGGAGAAAGGGAGGGAAGGAGGGAGGGAGAGGGAGGGAGGAAGAGAAAGGAAACAAAAGGAAGGGAAGGGAAGGAAAAGGAAGGATAAGGGCAAAACACAGGGAAAGAAAGGAAGGGAAGGGAAATGAAAAGAAAAGAAAAAGAAAAGAAGAAACTAGCTCCAGCAGGAGGCCTTGCCTCTGTGCCTGAAGTTAGAGGATTCAGTTAAGTCCCACACCTTAATCATGCCATCATTCTACACTAAGTGTTTGCCATTCCTCACTCCCTTGCATATGGAAATATTCGAAAAAAATGGATGGATATTGGTAGTGGTAGGAAGAGTTTGAAAAGAGAGCAAAACCGGTAAGCTATGGCATAACCTTTTCTCTCTTTTGGACCAATAATTCCAAAAGGTGCTAAGTCACAAGAAACACTCAGGGAATCCCACTCTGGGTCTGTGAAGTCAGAATCCCCTCCATAGAACTTCTAGTTGTGTTCTTTTTCTTTAATATTAAGAATAATTTAATTTTATTTATTTATTCACTTATTTTAATTTGACCAGAGAAAAACACACACACACACACACACATACACACACACACATATATGTATATACGCAGACATATATATATATATAGATAGATAGATAGATAGATACAGATATACACAGACAGAGAGAAGAGAAAAAGAGAGAGAGAGAGAGAGAATAATGGGAAAGAACAAAAGCAAGCCACCAGGTCCGGGACTTGAACTGTGGTCGGCCATGTGGGAGTGTCCAGCACCTTAACCATCATGCTACTGCTGGTACCATAATTGTGTTCTTTTTAATCCATTCTTCTGAGGATTTCTCTGTTTTTAGTCTGCTACTTTCTGTAACCTGACAGTTGGGAACCACTGTTCTTTATGCTGTTTGTTATGGACCTTTTATGCTTCTTGTCATAAATCATATTCCCAAGAGCACTTTCAGCAACTTTTAGAATCTATTCTTCCATTTCTTTTAAAGTCTCACTTACTCAATGCCCTTTGCCTGTCATAGGAATCTTATTCCCAGTCCACATACATTTTCCAGTGCTTTCAAATATATTTTATTAAAAAGTACTTGGTGTGTGTTAGCTGACAGAAGGCACTGGATCTCCCCACAGCCCCACAAATGCCTCCCTGGTTAAGGAATTCAGCCCATGGGGTTTCTGGTACCAAGTTTTAAACAGAAGGTCAAATATCATGTCAGAAACTCATAAGCAAGTTATGCCTGTTCATGAGATTCATGGCAGAACAGTAAAAATAAAGTATTGAGTAAGGAAATCTAGGTTCCAATTTAGGCTTCTACATTGATTTGTTGAACAACTTGAGCAAGTCATTTAATCTTTCTGAGCTGAAATTTCTTCATTTGTCACTTGAGAGTTTTATCACGTGCTTTATCTCCATCTCTTTTTGCCTTGAGGGTCAAAGTAGTAGAAAGTACTATACAATTGTAAAGTGTTATTATTAATGGAAGAAACAATATCTACTATCCACTTTCTTAACCTCTAGGAAAATTATCTTCCTTATTGCGCTACCACCTTCTAATTCTTAGCTCTCCTTCTCAAATAGAGAGATTGAGAAAGAACTGACTTGTTGAAAAACTAAGTCTATCTTGGAATCTGAAATAGAAATCTTGGAAAGAAAAGAAATCACAATTTCTACTTTATTCTTGTTGTGTTGATTTCTTAGTATTGTGTTGATTTATTAGTTGTTTTAACAGCTGTCCACAACTAGATAACCTAAAACAACAGAAACATAGTCTCTTGGTGTTTTGGAGACCGAAAGTCTGAAATCTAGATGTGGATTCTACCATTGTCCCTCCAAAGGCACAAGGGTAGGATAGGTAGGATTTTCCCTTCACTCTTCAATTTTGTGGTGGTGGTCGACAATCCTTGGTTTTGTTTTTTGGCAGCTTAACTCCAATTTCTGCCTTTTTCTCCTCATGAGTGTCTTCCTTCTTTGTATTTGTATCCAATATCTCTCCTCTTACAGGGACACCAGACATTGGATTAGTACTCACTTTAATCCAGTGTGACTTTATCTTAACTTGATAACATCACCAAAGACCCTATTTCCAAAGTAGGTTATATTCATTGATTTTGGATGGACATGCTTTTGGGGAGACACTATTCAACCTTGCATTCATCTATAGATTATTTGTGTTCCCTTTTCTTTAGTTTCTTTTATGTCTATTTTTTTACAAGGCAAAACTTTTACTTTTTTATTAGAAAGTATAAAAATTAGAAAGTGTCCCACATCTTTGAAATGTCTTATTATAAAAGCAAATTGAATCATGGAAGAGATTGGGATTAGAAGGTTTACATCTTAATAAAGAACAGATCTGGCCCAGCCTCTATGATACACCCTGGATACGGCCACTTAGTAGGTTGAGGCAATATGGGAAGTCCAAGTTTGAATCTGGCTCACCTTGCAGAGATGGACATGGTAATGCACACTTGCAATCTCAGCAATTGGGAGACCAAACCAGTAGGGATGTGACACAGGAAGACATTGTCTAAAACATTTTGCACAAGCACATACACCCACACATATACACAATGTAAAAAAAGAAAAAAAAAAAAGATCAGTTTTTGTTGGAGAGAGTGGAAGAAAGAGTCCTCAAGACTATTGAGAGGAAAGTCAACAACCTAATTTTTGATAAACATAGGGCGTCATGGACCTGAGTATATTTTCTAGCTACATTTTAGTACTTAATTAAAGATCACAGGACAAAGTGAAATTCTCGTCGATGGCACCCACATGGACAGTTCAGTTTTTTGCTTAGATGTAGAACCAAAGTCTCAATTGCTGAGGAAAACACAATAAAAAAGGAGAGGCTATGAATACATGAACTTAATATGTAAACATCAAAACATATCATAAAAATTATTAATTGGGTGAAATACGAGCATTTATGATCACAAAAATTAGTCTCACGATTTTTTTCTTATTCTAGTTATTAGAAATTTCAGAACTAAATTTAATTGTGCTAAGACCCTAAGACTGTATCTATCTTAATGACAATATTATAGAGGATTCTGTTGGTACATTGGAGTTTATCTCCTTATTACATTTTTTTGCTTTCTATTCCTAGAATTTTAACAAATGTGTGAAATATTTTTCTCTATTCTATTGTAAAATATACTGTAACAGGTCAATGAAGTTGGTGATGTAAAGTATTAGGTTGAACAATATGAAATTGATTACATTCAACAATTTTTATCTACAACAAAGAAAATTTCATATGGTTCAAATCAATGTAAATAAATACATACACTAAAACAGGAAAATGATACCCATCAGGAAACTCACTACAAACAGATTTGTCATGTATGCTTTTCTAATGGGGCTGCTTATGTTTTACATTTGGAAAAATGCAATCAGCATTAGTTTATTCATTACGTAGTATCTACCCCGGACATTTTAAAAGTACGGAACACTATAAGATATGCCCATGGAGCATGTAAAATAAATATTTAACATTCAAATACTATGTATTGAACACTTAGGATCCTTCAAGAACCTATGAGGTTCTAACAGGTAATAGTGAGCAGAACGCAAAAGATGCTCCCTGTCTTTGCATTCTGGAAAATTTAATCACATATGAAGAGTTTTTTTTAAAGTTCACAGAAGCATGTATCACGAAAAACTGTGCATGGATTTCAAAACTTTTTGCACCAAAATAAACTCCTACTTGAACCCCAATTTATTCCATGAACTTTTAAATGTCCTCTCGCATACTCAACTTTCAGGGGAAAGGCAATGCAATGTTAAAGGAACTTATAATATGGGTGATCTGACCTCAGTTTTTGAACTTCTACAAATGGAAAGTTGGGTAAAAATGAACTAGATTAAGATATGTGAGTACGTCATTGTGATTAAGGGGATTTTGTTCTATCCAGGGAAAACATTTTCTCCAGGACTTGTAAGAAAGAGAATGTGGCTGAAGTGAGAGACTGGAGATGAAGTGGGGATCAGCAAACCCAGGCAAAGGATTGTCTTAAAGGTTTCTCCCAAGGATTTTGGTCTGTCTCTTAAAAGCCCTGGGAAGTAATTAAAGACTCATGCAGAAAGCTTTGGGAATCTAATTTGCATTTATTTCACTTTTATTTTTTAAACCCAATTTGCATTTTAAAGATGTCTCTGATTGTAGCCTGGAAGCAAGAATGGATTGGAGGGAAGCCAGAGTGAAGGGAAAGTATAGGCTAGATAAAGGCTATTGCAAGATGCTCTGTAAGAGGTAGTTGCAGTGGGACAAAGGTAATCCACGATGTATTGGGAGTATGCGTAGGACGTTGCTAAACCACAGAGAAGAATCGTATTACCCAGAGTACCTGTGTGTGGATGAGGCCCAAAGATCATGACCAAGAAGAGTTTCAAAATGAAAATGACAGTCACTGCATCTGTGAATTCCTGCTACCCTATCATATTATATCATCTCCTGAGATTTGGAGGTAAAGTGGAGCCTGGGCAAGTATTCGTGTCTCTCCCCAACTGTGTGTGTTCACGACTTATTCTTGGCCTCAGTTTCCTCATTTGAAATACGAGGATGTAATGTATTCTCCAATTCAGAGGAAGAATGTTTAATTCTGTAACGGAATGTAAAAGAAATTTAATAAAGGAGAGAAATCTGTGAAAATGTAAGTTAAGATTTTTACATAATATGACAGCCTATCTTCCCAAAATATGGGAGAAAATAGGTCTGAATATTGCTCCTATGCTCAGAGGAAAAGAGATTATTGTCTCCCTTCCCATTATGTAACTTTAGAGGCTTTAGTTCTGAGTGGTTTGTATAGAGCTTTATGCCCTGCCAGTGCTAAATAATTACTTGTCAACTGACCTGTTATTAAATGTTACTTTTAATCACCTTGCAGAGAGAATTTAAAGTAGGCTACAGAAGGACAGGCTTGATAACCTAATGGATCTTAAAATGTCTCTGAGTCTGCTGTATTGCATTTGAATTTGTAAGCTATAAGAGCTTAATT
Organism: Tupaia tana; assembly: GCA_026018925.1. Taxonomy (NCBI): domain Eukaryota; kingdom Metazoa; phylum Chordata; class Mammalia; order Scandentia; family Tupaiidae; genus Tupaia; species Tupaia tana. The sequence goes on along the minus strand of JAKSZU010000001.1, from coordinate 250,045,844 downwards.
TCTATAGAGAGGAGCTTGTACTCAATGAGCTTTTTCTACAGTAAAGAAATTTGACAAAAAAAAGTCTTCTGAGGGAGTAATTATTTCTTTCACAAGATGACCTTTCTTTCAAACACCTCTGGATGGTAAAACTTGATGTTTTAGGGGAAAAATGAATCCTGTGGAACAGTATTTGGATCACTTTTTTTTCAAATAATAAAAGGAAAAAACTAATTTGAAAAAGTTTTATAAGAAAAAAAACAAATTTCAAGGGGAGATCCTATAGTTGCTGTCTGTACAACCTATTGGATGGTCACATTTTTTCAATGTTTTTTTTTATGCAAAAATGCATCATGACTTCTCTGATGACCCAATAGAACATTTTGTTTGACAAAACCCATGGTAAGCATCCATTCTTTTTCATGGTGAATCTATGAACCTCAAAGTCACCAGATAATATCGCTGTTCCCAAGACTATTTGGATGAGCTGAGGTAAGTGAGGTGGTATAATCTTCTTTCTGGATACACTTAAACTTCCTCCTCAAAAGCAGAACAATGATATGTAATCTTTGGCCAACTAAGTATCTTGTCATTGACTTTCAAAAAGCCCATGATCAAATAAAATCTGGGGCAACTCATCAACTCTTCAAATATTTGTTTTGCTTAATACCTAACTCTGAGTGGCTCGTTAACATCTAGTAGTTCTCAAATATCAAACACAGATATCTGCGGTTTTCAAGTATCTTGTTATTAAGATTACGACCTTTAGAGATGGATACGATAGGAAGATAACCACCTATCAGAAATGACGCTTTGATTCTCCAAGACTCACTTATCTCATCTGAGAAGTGGGGATATTTGGGCCAGCAGGTGGTGTGGCAGTGAAGGCATTGGACTCCCACACGGTCAACCAGAGTTTGAGTCCAGGACCTGTTGGCCTAAACAGCAGGTGTGTTTGTGTGTGTGTGTGTGTGTGTGTGTGTGTGTGTATGTGTGTACCTAAAATCCCAGGAGGAGAATAGAAGAGGAGGAACTGCAGCATGGCTATTCCCCTGGGGGATGATTTTCACTTTCTCTATCACTGTCTTTGTCTCTCTCTGGTGACCAAAAGCACCCTACGGAAAAACAAAACAAAACAAAACAAAACAAAACAAACAAACTTAAAAGAAAGTGGGAATATTAATGATGTTAATCCAATATGTTTATTGGCAGGATAAAAAAAGAAAGCTATCAGCAAATCATTTGACACATTGAAGGACTCAAAACACATTGTCTGTGGTTCTGGGTCTTCTCCCTTTAACCTGTGGATGGCCACCTTTTTCTGATGTGCTCGCATGATCTTCCTCTGTGTATGCCTGTGTTCTAATATCTTCCTATAAGGGCACTGGTCGTGGTGGATTAGTGCCCATCCATAGACCCTCATTTTACAGAATACAGTCTTATTCTGAAGTTTTGAGTTAAGACTTTCAACACAGAAGTTTTAAGGGGACATAGAAAGATTTTATAGACCAAAATCAAGGTCTTAGTTGTCTCATCTGAAAATTGTGTCTTCTTTGCAGATCATTGATTTTTGTCAGATTCATTTTCGATCGGGTTATTTAAAAATATGTTATATATACTCACATTCATATAGAATATACATGTATAGGACAGGACTCCGTAAAGTTCATGGAAAATGCATATTATAAAGAACTTATGCATGGGTTTCAAATTTTTTGGAACTGAAACAAACTCATTCTTTAACTCCAGTTTCCATGAACTTTTAAGTTTCCTCATACATGTATGTAAAATATATCTACCTTCTGAAATCAAGTTTCTAAGAATCATTATTTCTTATTAGGAAACAACTGGGATTTATCAGATACTTATTCATAAATGTGTCAAGTTTCAGAGGCCAGAATTCAAACATCAGTCTGCTATGAGGGATCCATTTTTTTTGCTCACTAGGGCAGCAGGCCAGCCCCACTATTTCAGTCTTGCTGAATGAAGTTTATGGAAGTTATTGCTGTGGACTATCCTCCTGCTCTAAGCACTGGTAGATCAGATCAAAGCAGAATAAAATCATTTCTGCTAATTACCACAATCAGACTGAGTTTTGAAGGAAGCTCAAAAGTCATGAGATGCCAGTCAACCAGTCAACCTGGGTCAGCATAAGAAGGAAGTCCCTATGAGGAAAGTAAGTCTGAAATGACCAATCTGTTTTTTGTTCTCTTTCTTCCGTCTTCCACTCATTTTTGCCTGTAAAGCTAAACTGCTCTGCTCAGCTTCTTGGAATACTCACTCTATTTTATAGAACGAGATGTCGCACAATTCTAGAATCACACACACACACACACATACACATTAAAAAAATAGATCTTTAAGCTCACTCTGTGGAAATATTGTCTTTTGATAATCTTTGTAACTAGTTAGTCTTATAAAATATAATGTATTTAAGTTGACATTTTAGGATTTTGAGAAGTAACTAGACCTTATTCCAACTTGTAAGTTGGCATATACTCTCTCTAGTAAATGTTAAGTCATGTGCTGTAACTTCATATTTCACTGCTACACACTCTTTGTATCTGGTCCCAATTTAAAAAATACTGTATAAGAAAACTGAAACTAGTGATATGCAAAACTAAATGCATCACTTGTATTAGAATCACTTGAGTTGATTTTTTTTTTACTTTAAGTTTAATTATTTTAAATCAGATATATGTGATTCGACCCTGACACACTGAATCAGAATTTCTGTGGGAGAAACCTACCGTTTTTATTTTTGTTAAATTTATTATTTATTTATATATTTATTTACTTTCAGGTTTCTGTCATAGGGCACATATGCTCACTGGAAAGACAGACAGAGAGAAACAGAGAGAGGGAAAGTGAAAATCCACTCCACCCCCTCACCCTCGCCAAGAGGTGATGGCCATACTGCAATCCCTTCTTCATTCTTTTAGGAGATTTGGTGCATCCACACATGCACACGTATCTGATGTGATTTTCAAGCCACCTGGGTTTGGGCTTCAAACCATGTGAGTCTAGAACCTTAACTCCCAACTGTTGGTCCCAACCTACAGTATTTTTAACAATTTTATTAAATCTCTCAACCAACATCTTAATTTCTGTACCAGAGATTGTTCTGGGTGTGAATGATATACAACAAACTACATTTTATTTAATGGAAGACAGGCAAAGTACAAATTATTTTGAAAATAGTTACAATGTCTGATGTGATAAGTACTATTAATAAAAATAAAGCACTTCAACTTGTTTGGGACTCTTAGTAGGAAGGAAAGGAGTTAAAGGTGAAGCAGTCTGAATGCTGCAGAAACTGTCGCTAGCTCAGAAAGAGAATGAATTATAGGGGGAGAATGCTTGGTGCCAATCATTCACTTAGTAGGAAGCTCTGGCATGGTGCCTCATTTTCTTCATCTATAAAATGAGAATAATAATTATACCTACCTGACTGGTTGTTGTGAATGCTTAATAGGTCAATATTTATCACTGCTTGACACTTACAAAAAGAGAGAATAACAAAAGGTGAGATCAAAAAGGTAAATGGTAGACAATTTGTAGAATGTTTAATTTTACTCTGATTGAGTTGGGAAACCACTAAATTTTAGAATGGAGAAATCATGAAGCCTAACATACATTCTAAAATAGGACAAACATTTGTATTTTGTTTTATTCATAAATAAAAATTTCTTTAGAATACATCTTAAAGATCAAATTTGTCATTTATTTCATTTTACTTCAAGTTTTTAATTTATTTCATTTATTTTCATTACATCCGTTAACATCAGGATGGCAAAAATCTCTTATTTTTAAAAATCCTCAGGTATTCGTGAGGGTTAATTGATTCTTTACCATTTGTTATCCCAGGAATAAATAATAGAGTACCAACACAGTTGCTACAACATAATGCAAAGCTATTATTTCCCAAGTTATTGAATTGTACTTTCTCATCCATATTACAGGGTACACATGTCTGTCAAACTTATTTCACTATATTGCTTGAGCATCAGCTGATACAAGCCCACTGAAATTCATAAAACTCTATAGGAAAAATATTTCATAACCCATGGTATTGTTCTGGATTTTTTAAATTTTTAACTGCTGTGCCACTTAATTTTTTACTGTTCTTTTTAATTTGACAAAGCTCATTTGTTCAAAAAGTTTTACTTATCATTTCTCAAACATCTATCTAGCTGAGTTACCACTACATACGGCATTAGTAGAGATTGTCTCTTCTTTCGGGAATAAGGAGTCAGATTTCTCCAATCACCAGGAGTCCAAGTACTGCTTTATCTTTTCAAGCTGTCTCTCTGTTCTCCCAATATTGTGATTTATCAAACTGTGCATTCCTACTCTTTCCTAATTTCATCCTTTCCCTTTTTGTTTTCAGGGAAGAATGACATTAGTAAATCATCTATTCTTTTTACTTTGAAAGCCCTCTATCCTCTCAAGTGTTGTACCAAATCAAGTTCTAGTTTGTTTGTTTGTTTTGTTTTCTCCTTCATTTTGTGAGTTACTAGTTCATCTTGGATCTTAAGTACCTACGTACAGCTGTACTTTAACCACTAAGCAACCAAATACCTAGACAATAGAACTGAACTTCACCTAAAACACAAACATAGCACTGGGGACTGCACATGGGAAGATATGCAGGTTCAGGCTGCCCTGAATGAAGCTATTTGACCAAGGGCTCATATTCATGAGCAGAAGTTTGTGAGTTTGTAAGTGAGTATCAAAGTGGGACTAGAGACAAGTCAAGTGTTGGGTCATAATTAGATAATACAGAATTACGTTGGGCCCTCTTAGTCTTGGGAATGAAGACAAGGATCTAAACTCATGTCAATGTTTAGCATAGGGGAATACGATGTGATTATATATTTTTAACTAAGAATTCTGTGACCTTTTCACCTCAACTACTCATTAGGAACCATGCTACGTTCTTTCACCAAAAAGGATGTCTCTTCTATTCAGTTGCTAGTTTCCTTTATGTCATTATTTTTAAATATTTTTATATTAAATATTCTTTCATATTTGTATTTATTTAATGTTTTATCAAAGAACAATAGAACTTATGTAATAAGAAGCCAAAGCTAAAAATTGCCAACTGGATGCTCTAGTTTGAGGCAATGACAATAAGAAGAGGCTGGTAAACAAGAGTTCATAATGTGGTGAAAAGTATTAGGGAAGCAAGGAAGGACCAGTGCTTCACTTGAGACAGGCAAGAACACACACACACACACACACACACACACACACACACACTCACCAGACCAGACTTTACAATGCTGCTCTCTTTTCTTCTTTTCAGGGGCCTAAACATGCCAGATTTCTGACAAATCTAATTGAATTTTCCACAGATTAATCTCATCATTCTGAAAATATCCAAGCCTAAAATAATGATGATGTCAAACAGAGATGTTGCTGAGCCCTAGGGATAGTAGACCATTATGGTCATAGAGCTTCAAGACAGCCTCTTGTCTGAAAGGATGGAGCTGGGAGACAGTGTCTGTGGAAATTCCCTTCCATCCCATGGTGCTTCCTTATGAACTCATATATGAACAGCACAGAAAATATATTTGAATTCACAGTCATTGTGTTGCTACCAGAGTTATCAAAATTGCACATCCAAAGTCCAATGTCTCAAAATTATTCAGGATCCCATGCTCCATGAATTTAGGATTTCTTTCCAGAATCCCTCAACTCAGGTATCTTCAAGTTTTTCTAAGTAAACAGTGATTTTTATACTTTTATTATTTATTTATATTATTTATTTAGTATTACTTTTTATTTATTGTATGAGAGATGGAAAGAGAGAAGTAAGGGCCAGCAGATGGAGTATTAGCAAAGGTGCTGAACTCCAACATGGCCCACATGACCGACTGCAATTCAAGCCCTGAACCAATGGCTCGAAAATCACTCCTATCACATGAGCATGCATGACCAAAGAGTTGAGAGGAGAATAGAGGAAAAGGGATTTTGGCATGGCTGAGCCCCCTGGAGATGATCTCTCACTTTGCCTTTCTCTGGTGAGCAAACACACCCTAAGGCAAAAACCTAAAAAAAGAAGAGAAAAGAAAAAGGAAGAGAGAGATACAGAGACACAGAGTGAGAGAGACAAGGATCCCCTCAATAGGGGCTCCACCCTGCTATTTTCCCCAGTCTTAGTCCCCAGTATCAAGAGCACACGCATGCATGACTGGTGTACACAGGGCATGCCTGTGATGCGAATCAAACACTTTCCCTTTTTTAGCTTTGCCCTGGGGGAACACTGAATTGCCAGCCTTTGCACCACTGTGCCTGGCCTAACATTTTTTTATAGCTTCCCTTACGTGAAAAATAATGATGCTTTCACTTACTGTCTGCACCTGTAAAAGCCTTGGAGTTTAATATGTTAGTGTCAGCAATTAAGATGGTAGGAAATATAAGGCTTCGACTACAAGATCTGGAGTCAGTGGCCTGGGTTTAAATCCCAACTCTGTGGTCTACAGAATATGACTTAGCCAAGCTACCTGACTTTGCTAAGCTTCAGTTTGCTCAACTATAAAAAAAAAGATAAATATAATTTCTAAGTAAGAAGTTTCTTCCTAGAAATTAGTGAGAAGGATAAAGTACATAAAACAACTGGTATATAGTAAACACTCAGAAAAATTCTGTGTTATAAAAATTCTTAAACTAAAGCATTCTAAAGCAATACAATAAAATGGATTTCATGAATTTCAATAGAATCTTTATTTAATACATTATCAACAAGTTAAAAGCACAAACAAGTAAAAACTAGGCTGAACTTTTGTCTACACGTTGGATGTTATATTTTACTTTATAATTAAAGCATTGCTCAAGACTAATTATATCCTTGATGTTAACTCCAGCTTTGTTAATGAAGAAAGATAAAGAAAAGAATTTTAGCACCCAGGATGGAGAGGACACAATGGAAGAAATAGTGAGAACATTACACATAGTCTTCAACCAATAGTGACATGATTTTGAGTCAGAAAGTATGAAATAGCAATTTTTGAGACCTAATAAACAGAATAGAAAAACCCAAATTGTTTTGACCATGCTGAATCTATCTTTATTGCAATCATTGACTCATTTTGTCAAGAGTCTGTGTGTGCCTTTATCCTACTGGTTTAGAAATGACTCTAATACCCATTATTTACCAGACACAGTTAATATCTGAAACCTACTGGAAAAGTATCGTCACTGAAGGATTTGTAGAGTGAAACAGCTTACAACAGTAGGGATGCTAAGTCATTTCAAAGCCACAGTTTCTACTACAATGTAGATGTCAACATTATGCCAAATACACCCATGAACTGAAACCCTGCTTTTAAATCAGCCTGTTCATGCTTGTGGCTTCGTCTGCATATGTGAATGTATTTGTGTTCACTGCCAAGTATGCTTTGAGTTGATGAACACAGATGCCATAACGTAGGCTGAAAAGACTAGGTTTTGGGAAAAAAAAAAGTTACATCCTGAATTCCTGCCTGTACCCCCCAGTGTGTTTTATTCTCAATTGAAATGTTCATATGAAAGGACAGAAAATGATGTGATTCATTTACTGGCTGCAGCTAAAGAATGTGTGAGTTCATAGAGCTATTGCACACCTTTGTTGGGATTTGCATTCCTTTTTCCTGGACTTACATACTTCAAACAGGAGACACCAACATGATTGTTTTCTTAGCTGTTGCCAAAAGAAAACACAGGAAAAAACAGGACTGCTCATTTCTGACTTTGCTTATCCCAGTCATATTACTGCAGATGGATCCCAAAAGGACCTTTGAAAGTGAGCTACTCCTGGAAGTGAGTGAGCTGACCCCCTACTTGCCCCCACCCACACAAACCCTATCTTAAAAACAAATTAATTCACATGAAAACATATGAATGCCCTTTTCTAAGACTGTGTAAATAAAAGCGGTATCTTTCATAACTCAAAAATTTCCCTGGACCAGCACTGTCAGAGCTTAAGTTTAAGACAGAGCTTGTAGGGATCATTCATTTCTTGAAGAAATCCATCAGAAGTAACCATAAAACTTAATTGCCATCTACATTTATGGAAATGAGAATAAGCTTGCAGCTAATTTCTCCCAGCTCCAGTAATCTATTTTGAGAAAAGCTACAGTTATTCATTGCTGTTTTACAAATGATCCCTGGACTTAATGGTTGAAGCATTGGTTATTTTATTTTGTCATAACCCTGGGACACAGGGATGGATGGAAAATCCAAAATGGCTCATTCCCACACTAAGCTGATGGCTCGAGAACTAGCTGGCAGTTCAGGCTGATCTGGTATTCTCTTTTGCCTGGTTCTTTCTGTTTGGCTATTTGGGCTTCTTCACAGCATGGTGGGGTATTCCATGAAGAATGAGAATGAGAATGAGCAGTCATGAAAGAGCCAAAGAGCCCATGGTACCATAAGGTAAGATACTTAAGATACGAATTCCAGGACTTAAAGTAAAATATTTTCCTTGCCTAATTAAAAAAAAAAAAAAGAAAGAAAAAGAAAAGTAAAAAAGAAAGAAGAAATGAAAAGGCTTGTTTCAATGAAAGGATTCCATTATTTGTTTGTTTTTTTTTTTTTTAAATCCTTTACATCACCATATGCACACATTTTACCTCTGAAGTAGACATTGCGGATGAGCTCATGAACATCAGACTTAGAATGGTGCCATCTTTCTGGAACAGAGAGAGTAAACAGTGGAGCTAAAAGAATGTTGGGTGTGGTGGGAAATTGTCTGGCTAAGGATATGGCATGATGCCTTAAAAAGAAGAAAAAATCCTCTTTGATCTTGTCTGGCAATTGGGTACCGGTGCACCTGAGTCTAGGTGCAATCAGATGAACTTGAGTATTTTGCTTAGTACAGGTTTGACAAGCCAAGACACTGTTAAGATTCTCAGTGTTGATTCTACTGTTAAATCCAAAGAGCATGACTAAACGTAGCAGAATCTAAGACATACTTTAAAGATTCCCAGCTCCCCCTCCCTTTCTCCCCTCAAAAATATGCGCATTCCATCTGTCTTATTTTCAAAGACCAAAGGCATCCCTAGAAGGTTATAAAGTCTCTTTTATTACTTCTATTTAACTGGTGTAGAAATAAGTTGGTGTTAAGTGATTTGCTCAGATATGACACTTAGAGATGGAACTTAGTTAAAGCTCTCATCTCCTGACTATGAAGTGATTTTGTCCCTGCCTCCCACCCACAAGCACATATTCACTGGAGTTGTTATATGCAATTAACTAAATTCCCAAGAGAATAAAACCTTACCTCTAATTAATTGATGATGCCAAGTTCAAGAGATGTTAATGATGTTAATTACTAACCATGTAGCAGTGTTACTTAAGTCAAGGGTAAGGGGCTCTTGGTCTTGATAATAATTATAATAGAGACCATTAGGACTAAAAATACTGATTTTAAAAGCAATTTATAGTCCTCCACTTACTGTTTTCTGTTTCCACAATCTTTAGTCTCATGCGAGATGTGAATTGCAAGACATATTTGCTAAACTACAAAGTTCCTGCTCCAATTTAAGATCCCTCATCTTCAGTGAATGGTCATGTGGCCAAATGATCCCAGTTATTCCAAATCGTTTGATATTTCAAGAAAAGCCAGGAATCCAGATTTTTTCATGCACTTTTCATATTTTTTTAAATGTTAAAAATAATACAGGTTTTAAACTGTGTGTGGGCCAGTTCTCTGGGGAATAAAAAAAAAGATCATAACAACCTGCACACATTCATTTGCTGGGGCATATCAAACTCCATGCAAGAAGTTTAGTTTGAGTGTTTTATTAATGACTGTTGTTTCTTCTGTACAATTTAAGACAAGATATTAGAAATATTTGGGAACCAGCAGTTAGCATAATGGCTATGTCGCTGGACTCCCATGTAGTCGACCGCGGTTCGCATCCCGGACCTGGTGGCTTAAATCTCACGCCGGGCGCGTATGCATGCATGCCCAAGATCCCGAGAGGAGAATGGAGGAGAAGGGATTGCGGCGTGACCATCCCCCCTGGGGGGTGATTTCTCGCTTTCTGTCTCTATGTCTCTCTCTGTCTGGCGAGCGCACGTGCCCTATAGCGAAAACCTCTCCAAAAAAAAAAAAAAAAAAGAAATATTTTCCTTGCTTCCTTTCATTGCTTCCTATGCCTCAAAACAAAACACAAATAGACACATAATATGTAAACATGAATGTACAATATCCATAAATATACATAAATAGCATGTGTGGGTTCTGTGATGTAGATTTTATGGTTTGATAGATTTTAAAATTGCCCATAAATTTCTCCAACTATATTAGAACTTCTATATTCATTTGCCACTTCTCCCATCATGAGATAATGTCTACTTCTCTGCCTTGAAACTGGACTTGATCATGTAACTTGGTTATTGAGACATTATCCTAATCGGAATGAAGCAGAGCCTTAGAAGCACTTGTGCCTTGGGGCCTTCCTCCCTAATTGTTTCAGAGAACAGCCTCCATTGAAATAAACTAAGGTTGGACTTCTGGAGGAAGAAGAAGCACTTAACAGGAAGGTCTAGGTATTCCAGCTGGTCTGGTATGCTAGCTGAGCCAGGTAAGCCCCAGCCATATGAGGGTGGAGCCCTCCCAGGCTGGAAGAGTCACCAGGTTGACTCACAGAATCACAAGGAAAAGTAAAAGCACCTTTGAAGCTACTTTCTGATGTACATTACTATTTGGGAAAGATATTAGGCTTCAGTAGCTGCTACGGCGTAGGTACAATTTATCCCTCTGATGTTCATGTGCTGAAAGCTGGTCCCAGTGTAATAGTGTTGGGAGGTGGTAAGTCATTTAGGAAGTAGGGCAGAGTGGTTGGTGTTTGAATCATAGAGGCACTACCCTCATGAATAGATTAATGCAATCTCAAAGGAGAGCGGACTCATGAGGTTGTTCTCAGGAGAATGAGTTAATGCCCATGAAAGTGAGTTGTTATAAAAGTACCAAAAAAAAAAAAAATTGCTGCCTGCATGTTGCTCGTTTTGTGCGTGTGCCCACTAACTACTCCACCGCTCTTCACCATCTATTATGTTCATCCATCTACCCATTCATCTACCTATGTAGAGTCATTGATCGATCTATTTGTCTATTCATTCAGCTATCCCTCCAACTATTCATCAGTCTAACCTATCATTTAAGACACCATCTATTTAGATGTTTATCTCTCTATCTGTACATCCAGTTAGACAAACAACTATCTATCACTTAACCTAGTTCTTGGCATGCAATACTGTAGAGAGTATCAAGCAAATATCAATGACACTTTTCTTTCCTAGTCATAAAGTACTTCATAGGTAATGTTAGTAATGCAACAAGTTTTTGATTGCATAGATTTTTTTTTAAAAAAAATTACCTTTGCAAAAAAACTTGCCTTGGTGTATAAGGTATTCTTTAAGTGAGATGAAAAAAAAGTATCAAAACTGAAATGAATAGTTATGGCAGTTGGTTTAGGGAACAAAGCTAATGATTCTGGAAGCATGTGAAATCAAGCATGCTGACTTGTTCTCCTTGAAAAGTGGTATTTTTCCTCTGGTTCCCAAGTAAAATAATGCAGTAATTTTTGGTGAGTGGTTATCAGTTTCCTTGTCTTTAAAACAATGTTATACTTTTAGAAATAGTTTTAAGTTATAATTTTTGAGTCTGTCAAAGGGTACATTCTCATAAATGTTTTTATATGCATACAAGGAATAAGACTATGAAAAACAAAAATTAAGATCTAAGGATCTGATGCTAATCAAAATCATAATATCTTTCAGGAATACTTTTTGCAGCACATTTTCTTCTTCTTTGAGTTATATTGATGATTAACTAGGTAAGGATACAGTGAATATTTTTAAGAAGGGGAACAAAAACATGATTAGGGTTTTAGAAAACAGATCTTCTTTTGTCTCCACCTTAAAACTATCGTGGTTATACATCAAAACTGTTGCTATTGCCCTGATCCTGTATGGGGTTTGACACACCCCGACTTCCAAACTCTACTTCCATTGTGTCTCCTACCTATCTGCTTCTTTGTAATTTTATTACTTTTTTTTTTTACTTTTTCCTTTTGAAAGAGATTTTTGCCATAGAGTATGTGCACTCACCAGAGACAGAGAGAGAGACAGAGAGACAGAAAGTGAAAAGCATCTCCCAAGGGCGATGGCCATGCTACAATCCCTTCTCCATTCTCCTATCAGGATTTCAGTAGCTCATGCACATGTGACAAGTGTGAGTTTCAAGCCCCAGGCCCAGGACTCGATCTTAGTCATGTAGGAATCCACCACTATGCCACCTGCTGGACCCTGCAACATCATTACTTTAAAATCTGTCCTTTTTTTTCTCTCTTCCTCTTCCTAGCTTTTTTCATGCTTCTCTGTAAATATGGGAAATAAGAAAACTTATCCTAACAAATCCTTTTTCCTCCTTTTTTACTTAAAATACACACACACACACACACACACACACACACACACACAAACCAATAGATAAAACCTTATCTCTGTCTTATTTTAGGCAGAAATCCAAAGCCAACCTCACTGAAATCATGCTTACCTGCCCAAATTATGGCCTATATTCTCTTATCATTTTTATCTATGACTCTGGCTATGGATTTTTTGGAACCGAAATTTAATTTTTAAATTATTATTTGTTATGTGACTTTGTCATATTCATGATCCTGTAATATTGTGGTTTATGGTCTTCTTAAATAAATATGTGTTTGGTTGGTAAAGTACCTCCTTTCCCTTTCTTCATTCTCTTTTTCTAGTACATGTGGGAGGTTCTTATTATCACTAACATCTGGTCTTCAAGACCTAAAATTCAAACTATAAACTTGCTTTAAAAAACACATATACCAAAACACAGCTGTCTAGAGACTTCTTTTGATCCTGCTGTAAAAGAAGCTACATGTCATTTTCTTGATTTGAGGCTTTTCAAAGCAAGGGAACTAGCAGGTCTTGGACTTCTCACCATTGCACTTTTCATCTTTCTTCAGAGCACAGCATGTGTAGGAATTGCAGGCAAAAGGACCTACTTTTATGTATTAGAGATTATGTTGCATTTTGTTGAAAAAATGATTTGGACAAATGGAGGCATCTATTAAGTTTTTGAGATGTATTCCTCTAAAACATATGCACACACACACATACCAGAGCATGTGTGCTCACCAGAGTCAGAGAAACAGAGAGAAAAAGGGGAGGGAAAAGCACCCCTTCAGCCCTGTTGGGGTGTGGTCATACTGAAATCCCTTCTCCTTCATTTACCCATCCTGTCAAGATCTGGGGCATGCATGTACCCATACCTGGTGTGTTTTTCAAGCTACCCAGCCAGGACTCAAACTGCAGTCAGCCACATGGTATTCATCTCCCTTAATGACGAGGCTATAGGACCAGCCCAAAGCATTTTAAAGATGCCAAACATTGAGTCTATTTCAAATTTGCTTTTCTTGCTGTATTGTATTGTGAGAAAGGGAGGGAAGCATTATGTGATCTAACTATTTTCAGCCTCGTTTTAGTGGCAGATGAAGGGCCTACATTTCCATCAATGAATCTCTAAAATTTTTTCAAGATTTTTAGTAAATCCATACAAACAGTATTTTTTTTCCCTCTTATTAATCAGATTAGAGTAAAAAAATGGAGTTATCAACATCAAACTTCATACGGAAGAAATTATACAAGCAAAATTAAATCTATTATACTTCACTAACACAATGCAGGAAAAGAAGAAAAAAACCCATTAGTGTTCACATTTTGTGTGAACAATAAATATACTACTGTTTTCATGGACATTTTTTCCTAGAGATACAAAAAAGTGGTAAAGTTGGAGTCCATCTTAAAAACTGGCCTTAGAATGATTTTTTAAGGCAAGTGTGTTGATTTATTTTTTAAAAAATTATTTTCTTTAAATGAAAATTAAATCACTACAGACCACACACATTTCAGTGAAATAACTGGACAAAGTACAAAACAGATTTTGTAAATTAATAGGGACCGCTAAATTTTCACTTTGTAATTCTTGTTCCACCAAATGGAATAAATCTGTTCTAAATAAGTTTATTTTTATAATTTAGAAAGTGGTGTGGGATAGTTAGTTTAATCAAAACTGAAAAAGCCTTGCAAATCTTGAAGGAAAAAGTACTAACATGAGGGAGAAAGTACTCATTTTAGACCTGATGTAGAAAAAGCAGATTTTTATTTTTTCAAATTCATCTATAAAATGAAAACCATGTAAATATATGTTTTATTCAAGTTATATTTTTCCCAAAATTAGTTGTTATAAATTTCATGTATCATTCATAGGCTACAACCAAAAGATCTTATTTCACCTATTTTCAGAGCACAGTTATTGCTGGTAGCTGAAATTTTGGAAAATGGGAAGGGGAAACTAGTGTGTATATGCAAAATAGATGGTGATTGCTCACTTAGATATTCACTGAGGGCTTCTAAGAATGAGTATGTAAGAATGACCTATAAATAGAACACAGAAAGTATGTTAAAGGGGTCTTCAAAAAATTTATAGAAAAAAAGGAATTAAAGTATGAATTTATTTCAGAGCAAAATATTTTGAAATCCATGCAGAGATTCTTCATAATATGCATTTCCATGAACATTTTAAGACACTTCATTCTTTCATATTGTTAAGTGTTAGGATGTGAGAAGAGACATTTTCAGCAGTGAGAATAAAACACTTGTGTACTCAATATGGGTGAAGGCTGGTTGTGTTTGGACTGCTGCAACTGTCAGTCACTAGAATGAACATTTTACTAATTTGAACTGAGCAGTGAGTGAACATTCCACATTAGCTCTGCCTCCAAAGGTCCACTGCTTAGTGACAGCCCCATACTTGTAACAGTCAACCTACTAGCAATGGTCAAGTCCAGGAACTGCATCTTTGCTTCTGAAGGATCATGGAGCTTTCTATTCAATACTACTCTGTATGTTCTTTACTTCATTTTGAGAAACTGTATACAAGCCCAGATCTTCCTTAGATATCAAATAATACATGTCAGCTTTTCCATTCAGATATTCTATTAATCAATAATGAAATCGATTACCGTAACAATAAAATGTAAGCTTTTAAATCTACCTACTTTCTCAGTAGGTATATTCTCCATTTAAGAATATCTTACTTGTTACTGGGAAAGGAAAGGACAGTCTGTGTTTTCAAAATCTCAGACTCAACGAAGCTGAAAAGTCTGTGTGTTACATATAGTGATAGCAATGCACTTGGCCTTGTGGAACTGTAAGAGAGAGACTTTTAAACAAAATCTAAGGTAAAGAAATTCAGGGAGCAAATGGGGGAGATGACCATTTAATGAAGAGAAACTGAACCAAACAGCTGTTCATGGGACTGAATCCAATTCAATGTTGATGAAGTATAAATGGGTGAGAAGCAGAAAACTGTAAAAAGTAAAATGAAAGAGGTGGGCTAGATTGTTTGAGGTCTGTTCCCTCTAAAGACACTTAAGAAGCAGAAAATCATACAAATGCTTTAAGAATGACCTTTTAAAGTGTTTTCTTTATCTAAACTCTGATAGTCCTGTGGTGGGGGGGGGGGGGGGGAACAAGACAGAATTTTTTAAACTATGCCTCACATAAGGGACTAATAACCAGAATACACAGAGAACTCAAGTGGCTTACCCAAAAAAAAAAAAAAAAAAAAAAAATGATCAACCCAATTAAAAGATAAGAAAATGAGTTGAACAAAAAACTCTCTAAGGAAGACATGCAAACAGTCAAAAACCATATGAAAAAATGATCAACATCCCTCATCATAAGGGAGATGCAGATCAAAACCACAATGAGTTACCATTAAACCTAGTCAGAATGTCAAAGATAAAAAATAAAAATAAATAAATTAAAAAAAAAAAAAGTCAATGCTGCTGGGGTTGTAGTGAAAGTGAAATTCTCCTACATTGTTGATGGGAAAGTAAACTGATCCAGCCACTGTGGAGAATAACATGGAGGTTTCTCAAAGATCTATAAATAGAACTACCACATGATCGAGCAATTCCACTCCTGGGTATCTACCCAAAGGATAGAAGAAGACTCAGTCAGAAAAGTGCTTGCACATCTGTGTTTATTGTGACATTATTCACAATTACTAAGACATGGAACCAACCTAAATAGTCACAAATATATGAATGGATTGAAAAAGTGTAGCAAATATACTCTATGGACCACTAGTTCATCATAAAAAAAAAGATGCTGGCATTTGATAGAAAGTGGACAAATATGGAAGATTTACTGGTGAGTGAAAGCAAGCCAGGCTATGAAAGAGAGACACTGTATGCCTCCACTTAACATATACTGATTTTCTGTACACCCTATGGCAGAAACTGAAAGATTAAAACTTCCTAAGAATGATTAGGAAGAATTAGTCTTTATATGGTGCAGTTTATGCTTCAGGTCTGGAAGTGTCATTTCATGAAGGGAATTGAAAGGCTTTTTTCATCTCCCAGTAATTGGAAATTTTTTTCTTAACGATGTCATATTAAGGTATAGTTTAAAAGGAAAAATCTTTGGACTTGATCTTACTGAAATGCAGTTACTGCATTAATAGGACATAGAGCCCAGAAAAATCAAGATCTTAAGAACACTGTTTACCATTTAGCTGTTCTTTATAACTAAATATTCTTTAAGACTAAATATTTTATTGTAATACCCTCAGTGGATATGAGAAACATTTCAAACTTGAGTGAGTGTATTTATTTGAAGATATTTGAGAAAAGAGAAAATGGCTAAAAATTGGACCCAGGTTCATGCTGAATGATGCATGTCAAGAATAACCTGCTACTGAGTAACAAGCCTGGACAGTGGCAGGAGAGCAGATAGGAGTAAATCAAACTGAAAATTGAGGAAATGACAAAGGGGGAGTTGTATCATGAATAAATACATAATATTAAAAGGAAAAGAAGGGAAAAATCCCACAAAGTAAAAAGTTTTGCTTCTAAAAAAAAAAAAAAGAAACATGGAAAATGGTTATAGATACTGGAAACAGTGTGGAAAGAGGGTGAGAGAAGGGGGAGTATTTAAAGAGAAAATTGGAGGAGAAATCCATGGGACACTGAAATGGACTGTTTACCTGTTGATACTAATGTGTATAGTATCCTCAACTGGACTAGTGTAAAGTGTATTCATGTTGGGTAAATTCACTTTAAAAGCTAAGTGATATATTGTGATTGAATGTATAAAATTAAAAAAAATAAATAAAATTTAAAAAATAAGACAAGGCAGGAGAAAAGGAGGGCAAAAGTTTATGCTGCGGTAAGACCAGAGAGGCATGAAGAGGAACGGAATTAGAGTAGTGAGCAGAATGGAGGTGATAGAGGATTTATCTTTAAGTAATATAACGAGTCAGAGGATTGCTGTAAATGGAAGGAAAGGAAGGGAAGCAGTCCCTGTTTAACAGGGACAAATGATGTAATTGAGATTAGAGGTCATAAGTCATGATAAATTTTACTATATAAATCTTAAAATTATAAATTAGCATTTAATGTGCATTTCAAAATTTGCCTCATTGCTTAATTCTTTTTTTTTTTTTTTTTTTTTTATCCCTGGTGTCTGTTTCCAAGTCTTTCAACAATTGCCCTAGGTCCTATGGAAAAGAGATACTCTCCTCTGCCATGAAATGTGAGCGTACGGGGGCTGGATGGTGGTGCATGATAAAATGCGATGGTCTGGGGAACCAGCAGTTAGCGTAATGGCTATGTCGCTGGACTCCCACATAGTCGACCGCGGTTCGCTTCCCGGACCCGGTGGCTTAAACTCACGCTGGGCGCGTTTGCGTGCGTGTCCAAGATCCCGAGAGGAGAATGGAGGAGAAGGGATTGAGGCGTGACCATCCCTCCTGGGGGGTGATTTCTCACTTTCTGTCTCTCTGTCTGTCTGGTGAGCGCACGCGCCCTATAGCGAAAATCTCTCTCTCAAAAAAAAAAAAAAAAAAATGCGATGGTCTGCGTGGCTGACCCACATGAAAAGATTCCAAATTCACATGCAGAGATCTTTCTGAGTAAGCTGAACCCATACGTGACTATGATCCGGGGCTGGCTGAAGTTGGGGGTGGATCTTGATGCCAAGACCCTGTAAAGGGTTCTGTCACTCTCTCTGTGTCACTGAAGAAATTAATAAAAACTTTAAAGAGAGAGAGAGTAATGGTCACTCAAAGCATCTGATTTATTTACAAATGAGACAGACGATAGAATACATCTAAAAAATCAGTAAATATATGAATTGTAAAGTGTTGCAAGTATATATCCACTAAACCTGGTTTGGAACAACATGATTCCAATGTTTCAATGTCTGCTTGGCCTTTGATATGTAGGTGCCATCTTTGATATTCTTTTATACCATTGATCCTGTTGATGAAGTAGCTATTTTCTTGCCACAAGCAGAAGTCTTTTAGTAAATGATTTCATGGATGGTATTTTTACAGATTTAAAAGAAATCCAGCTGGAGATTATACTCAATTAAAGTTTGTTTGGCATCAAGGACAATAGGTCAGACAGCGTCAATGCAGGTACGCACAGGTGTCTGTATGGAAGAGAAGAATTTATTTCTCATTTAGCGACTGTGACAAATGTTTCATGGTCATATTTTCTTGAGGGAAAAATATCACATTTTATAGGGTCTGTGTTAATGTTGACAAATTTTCATCTTTTGCCTATTTCTTCACTGACAAATATAATGAAAATTGCAAGGCATAGATGCTAGGGTGATAAAATTTTATTACGGAAAACAGCATTGCTTTCTATTAATAGAACAATAAACAACCAAGTGCGTGAGTGAGCACATCATTGTTAATTACATAACTGAACTTGAAAAACAAAGAAAATACAAACATTTATTGGCCCAGCCTCGGTGGTGCATGCTGACACGTGCTCGTAGATACTGCTACTCGCCAGCCCGAAGCTATGTGGAGAGCACAGATTGGATTCCTCACCCACCCTGAAAGCCAGGAATGGTGGCATGCACCTGTAGTCCCAGCTCTTTGGGAAGTTGAGCCAAGACTACAGTGACATAGCAAGACCCTGTCTATCCTAGTTTCTAAAAAATAATCCTATTTGCCTGAAGTTTAGGATGTTAAAATTATGTTTTAAGACATTCAGGGAACATGAATTCTTCATTACATGTATGTAAGCAAATCAATGTTTGGTAAATGCATTCACATGTATACATATACACATAGACATGTGAATACATGAATATAGACCTCTGTGCATGTATTTTTAGTTTATGATTTATCACTGAAGTAAAGGAACGTTAACATCAGTTTTGATATAAGAGGCCTGAAAGGTTGAGAGAAATATGGCATTCCTTTCCTTAACCTTACGAGAAATTGTTTCCACATTTGGACAAAAAAATAAAAAGCAGACTTCCTCCTAATGACTAGAAAACCCACATTTTTCTAAATTTTCGATTGTCCCAATCTGTGTTCACACAAACTATAACAGAGGTACCAACAATATTAGATTGTTGAGATAAAAATGCAGAACACTTAGGCTGTAACTGGGAGTCTGATACCATGAGTGAAAGCCTCAGCTGCCGAGATCATTTATGGTCTCACAGTGATTTTCATTCTCTCGTGTAGTCTTTTACAGGAGCTTTTAAATGAAAACATCCTTTAATTTATTATGTGTTACCTTTCCATTCCCCAAAACTAATTCTATCAGTATTTGTAATGGAATATGCTCTCAGCAGGGACACATATTGGTTAGATGAATGGGTGAGTAGATGGGGGTGGGAGGGAGAGAGGAAGAAAAGAGTGGAAATGTTCTACTGGGAATTCCATATATTGTCCCATCTCATCAGCTTTAGGGAAAGTGATTAGCAGGGAGTGTAAAGAAAGAGAGCGCCTTTATGTAACGGAAGGGTAAAATCAATCACAACATTTGGGATCTTGTAAAATCTATTTGGTATGAATCGTTTGACTACCAGTGCGCATTTCCTTCGAATTGCTAAGTACCACCCACTCGACTGATTTAGAACAGTTGCCTATACATGAGATGGGCATATGCAAATGAAAATATCAATGACTAAAGCGACATATGGCTTAATCTTTGCTTTAAGTAAAATCTTATCAGGCGTGAAAATCTTTAACTGGAGAGAGAATGCATTCTGACAGCATGAACTTTAGTTTCGCTTTTTTCTTTTCCTAACAGCAGTTATTGGTTTATCGCTAGTTTGATCAGAGACAGACTCAAATGTGTTTGCTTTGCACCCTCCCTGTAGCCCATGTGCTATAACTGGAAGAGCTTATTGGAAACATAATATACAGTAACATTCTGAGATTGATGTCTAATTTTGTCCACCTGTTACCAGGTAAGTACATCCAGGGAGCTTCTCGAGTTCTTCGAAAAGCCTTTTCAAGTACAGAAAAGATTAAAGGAGCTGTTAAAATATACATATGCTAGAAATCCATTCTTCTCCTCTTCTAGAAAGTCTGTCTTTGACCTTTGTCTATCACTCCTTTGACAACAGAGACCCCTCTTTTCTAATTCCTTTTTATCCATATTCTCAACATCTTATTTCAAAAGGTAAAAAGTGAAAATCACTTTCTGGTTTTCACTCATTTTCTTATACCGACTCTCTATGTCTACTTTCTCTTTTACAAGGGTTTTCATTATCATTGCTTCTCTCATTTCTACAGCTACCATTTTTAGTGACTAAATAGAGAAAAGGCACATGACATACCTTACGTACGTGCCTATGAGTTTCTAACAATTGAGCCATGAAGGTGAGGAAAGTAAACAAAATGTTAAAATATTGTTACGGAGCCTTTTACCTGGACGTACTATTATATTTGCCTCTGACCTTGTGACATGTCACTCTGAGTCAACACTCATGGGTAGTTCACATCTCCTACCTAGGTTTAAAATATTGTTAAGATAACCGCAATCAATTTGTGTCATGCCATTGCTAGTTGTGGTGAATACACTTATTTAACCATAGTATCAATATATCTTTTGTTATACAAAAAGAAATTGTCCTGTGATTCACCAAATATATATGGTTGAATTATTCATGGAGTCTGATTTATTCTTCTTTTTTTTAAATTAACAATATTTGTCCTAGAAACTGTAGAAGCTTGCTCTAAGTTTTACTTATCCAACTTTTGAGTTAAGGAGTGGATGGAAGAGAAAAGAAAGGCTTCATGTGAGTGAAGAATTATAACCAAAGTTTCATCATGAACCAAGAAAATTAAGTTATAGACCCAGTTTATGAATTATAAACTTAATTTATAATAATGAATTTAGAAGAAAGGAAGTATAAACTTAGTTGTATAATTTTGCTTACTCTTTTTCAGATAAATAACACTTAGGTTGAGTTGATTAATTTCAATAAAATTTTATCACCTGCCTTCTCTCTAAAATATATTACATATATATAATTATCATGTTTTTCTTTGCTATGTGGTTAAGTTAATGGACAATTTGGAAATAAAAGGAGAATAAATAAATATACATATATATTTTTTAGAGGTTTTTGCTATAGGGCACGTGTGCTCGCCAGACAGAGACAGAGAGACAGAAAGTGAGAAATCACCCTCCAGCAGGGATGGCCATGCTGCAATCCCTTCTCCTCCATTCTCCTCTCAGGATCTTGGGCATGCACACACGTGCACCTGGTGTGGTTTAAGCCACCGGGTCTGGGACTCAAACCACAGTCGACTACATGGGAGTCCAGAGACATAGCCATTACGCTAACTGCTGGTCCCCATAAAATATTTTAATAGCCTTATTTTATTTTTAACATAAACGTACAATATGTTCATTGTATTTGTTTTCTAAAATAAAACAAAACAAATAGAAAATTTAAATATTTCTCTAAGCTCACAAGCCAGAGGTAATCACTGTTAAAAATTTGATTGATGACAACATGTATAGTAATATCCTTGAGTGAGCCAATAGAGTGTATTCTGGATGGAAACCTCGTTTTGTATGATGGAATGCTATATAGTGAATGAACATAAAATAAATAAATTTAAAATTAAAAAAATTTTGATTGACTCCTTTTAGATTTTTTTAAGTGAATCAGTTTTTTTCCCCCAAATTTGCAACAATGTTTTAAAGTAAATTTATTCACATTTTCCAGGGATGATTAATTTTAGAATACATTTGTTTTCATAAACTTATTTTTTAAGTTTTTTGCCACAGGATGCGTATGCTCACTGGAGAGAAGTGGGTATATCCAAGTGGAGATAGCCACGCCACAATCCTTTCTGCTCTATTCTCCTCCTGAGCATGCATCCAGATGTTCCTGGCATGAATTTCAAGCCACTGGGTCTGGAACTTAAATCAGAGTGAGCCATGTTGGGATTCTAATACCTTAATCACCATGCCACCTGACGACCCACATGAAATATTTTTAGCTCATCATTTACTACATTACATTTCATTATGTGGATGTGAACTAATTAATTTTAATTTTAATTGCCTTGAACATTTAGATTTTTGCATACTTTTCCTTATAATGAACTTGAATCCCATATTGCTATATGATTTTATATATCTGTATTAAATAGTTCTTTTAAGAAAATTTCTTATGAGAAAAATAATTTAATGAGGACTATAACATTTGCAATTTATTGTTGATCTATACTAATGAATTGCTTTCTAGTAGAATTTTACCGATTTAATATTTATAAAAGTGGTTATTTACATAACCTTAGGTAACAGTAAATGCCATTGTTAGTGTTTTGAAAAATATAATAGTCACTTTGATTTGATTTGCATTTATTTGACTTACTACTACTTCAATGATACTTGCATGTATGCTTAGTTTATTTTTTCTCTTAATACTTTTCAGTTATGTCCTCAGTTATAAGCATTTATTTGTTTTCTTCTATTCATGGAATTAAAGATTATATGACATTAGAGATTTTAAAATTGTCCTACTATACATAATGCTATGAAATCATACATGGCATTTGTTGTAAATTTATTTGGAAAATTCTGTTGAATGAGTATGTTTCTGAATCTACTTTATTTTAAAGATATGCCTAAACAGCAAATGATGACTTTTGAGGTAGAGTTTCTCAATTTCTTAATACTTCCCTTTGCCAGTAGGTCTATGAACAATTTTTAAAATCTACCCAAGGAGTTTAGAGTCATCTAGGTGTTAGTCATTTCTAAGCAAAGTGAGGGTCATTGCAATGGGTCATCAACCAGTAGACACCTGAAAATAAATAGAATTCCTCTTTCTTAACTTACATCAGATTCATCCTAAGTTACTGAAGTTGAAAGGTTAATGTTAACGCAATTGCTATGTCATAGTATCTCCTGATTTAGCCTATTAAGATTTGAACATTTCGGTTATACTGACACACTTGACATTAACTTATGAGAGCTCTTTACTTTCCTCTGCTCAAAGTAGCTGTTTATCCTCCAAAGAGATCAGGACCTCAAAATAACAGCCCGAGTTTCTTCCAAGATTTGAGTCTCTTTCCTCATCAGTGATAAGATGAGCTGAGGAAGAGCTTTTTAAAGGGGATAGGCAGAATTAATTCATTCAGTTTATAAAATGATGGCTAATATAAGGAATCAATTCTTGGATAAATGAACATTAATGCAAATATTTCAGCCAAATTTATTTATGGTTTCTTTTAAGAAGAGTTTTATCAAATTATGTCTGGCAACGTACTACCCTTTTAACTCATTACAAAATAGGCTATGCACCTTAATGAATGTATTTGTATGACCAATCGACAGAAAGATCAATTCCAGTCTAGGATTTAAGAATATTTTATTTCTTAACCTGTCAAGGGTTTTGATATTTAGTATATGTCGAATAGAGTTGCTGAGAATATTAAATTAACTATTGGATTTAAGGCAATAGCTGGTACATAGTAAGGATGTAATAATAAATATGAATAGTAAATTTGTCAATAATGTTTATAATTTATCAGACAGATGCCTCTGAAACTTCATACATATCAAATGCTTCTTATATCTATTTGTAATTAACTAAATAAACAGAATTATAGGGATGTGAAAGTAATTCCATGTTTAAGAATCTTAGGATTAGTACCAGCAGGTGGCTTAGTAGTTAAGGTACTGGGCTTCCACATGGTTGACCACAGTTCAAGTCCCAGACCTGGCGACTTGAAAATCACATCAGATGTTGTGCATACATGCCCAAATCCCAGGATAATGAAGGAGAAGGAATTGCAGTGCAGCCATCCCCACTGGTGGGTGATTTGTCACTTTCCTTCTCACTGTATCTGCTACTCTCTGACAAGTGCACACACTTGGCAAAAACCTTAAAAGAATAAAAAAATAATTGTAGGGCCTTTCTTTCCTTCCTTTTAAATCATGTTTCACTTTGCAGTGCTTAGTAGATAGAGTATTATTTCAAATAGCAAATAATTCAATTTAATATCCAAAATATGTGTGTCTGTGTGATTTTGGTACCAGGAAGTAAGATTTTCATTTCTTTTTGTTTGCATTTTTTCAAAAGAATTGGAAAATGACCAATAACTGAAT
Source organism: Tupaia tana (assembly GCA_026018925.1). NCBI lineage: Eukaryota > Metazoa > Chordata > Mammalia > Scandentia > Tupaiidae > Tupaia > Tupaia tana. The sequence goes on along the minus strand of JAKSZU010000001.1, from coordinate 250,021,386 downwards.
GGCCGAAAGCCATCTAATTCCCTGACCTCTCTTTGCACCAGGTATAATCTACATGAGACCAAGTATACTAGATTTCCTGTTGTCAGCTTGGCACCACTAACACTCCTCCAAGGGATGGAAAGTCTGTTTTCCAAAGTCCTCCTCTCTGTGTGTTCCTGGCTTGCAAATTGCCAATGAGAGGCACTCGTATTTAACTTGGAAAGTAGAAGTAAAACAGAAGCCATTCATTTTCTGAAGGGGTTCACAGCCAGGCCTGCAGGTAAAGAATCACAGAGATCCCAGCAAACTCTTGAAGTCATACAATTTGGTGCTTTAGACTGAAGTTATTAGTGTCAACTTCTATGATCATTGAGAGTAATTCTCCCATTAGCTTTAGCAGCAGCTCCCTTGGACTCTAGTCTCTCAGCAATTCAAAGATTTGTGTAATAATTAATTAACATCAGAATCTTTAAACCTAAAATACAATGATGACTTCTTTTACTGATAACATTCTGAGTAAATAAAATGGACACTTCTGAAGCACAACTTTAAAATACTTCTGAGTTCACCGCATGTGAAAACCATTGTGGATAATTCTACATTTTTGAAATTACAATAAGTTGAAGAAAACCTGCCAATTCTGTTGCGTTATTCTGTAATTAATTACCTGATCTGCTAGTATAATAAACATGGGTGGTAGAAATTGACTATGTTGATCCTTTGTGATTTTTTTTAAGGTTTTTGCCATAGGACATGTGTGCTCGCCAGAGAAAGGGAAGGTGAGCAATCACCTCCCCCCATTCTACTTCTGACGTTTGGACATACACACATATACCTGGCATGATTTTCAAGCTGCCAGGTCTAGGACTCGAACCATGACCAATAATATGGGAGTCCAGCACCTTAACCACCATGCCATATGCTCGCCTCAATATTTTGTAATTTTATACTTTTTAATGATTTAAATATATATAAATATATATATATATATATATATATATATATATATGGATTAAAAGATACCAGATGTTATGGACCATAAAGTGGATTGAATAGTGCCCCTCACCCCAAACACTTATGTCCACTGGGAACCTTAGAATGTAACTTTATTGAGAAATAGCGCCATTGCAAATATAATTAGTTAGGATGAGGTGACTCTGGGTTAGGTTAGGCCTTAAGTTCATGACCTTGTTTATTTGACAAGGTCGTGCAAAGATGGAGACAGAAACAGGTGTGACTCGACTGCTAGGGTTGCTGGACCACCAGAAAAGAGAAAGAACCATGAAAAGCTTCTTCCCTGCAGCTTTGAGGGAGAATGTGGTTCTGCCTATTGATTTCATTCCATCTTCAAGTCTTCAGAATTATGAGAGAACAACTTGCTATTGTTTTAAACTACTCTGTTTGTGATAATTGCTACAATAATGCTAGGAAATTCATTCAGACTATTTCTAATAATATTTCATGGGAAATATACCCTGATCTCATGAAATAATGTTAAATGTTTCAGAAAAAGGTAACCAGCCTTTCAGTCAGCTCATCTTAAAAATAAATCTAGTAATTCAAATAATAAAGTAAACAAAGAGGATAAATATACTATCAACTATTGCTAATATTGAATGAATACTAATTTATTAAATTTAGTGGATATCAAAATTAACACTTTAAATGTTAATCAACATAGCCAAGTAGAATTTATTCCAGAAGTTTGAGAGTATTTTCCAATTACAAATATTTTCCAATATTTGTAAAATATATTGATCGCACTCATTGTAGGAATCATGAAAATATATCGTATCAGATATCTAAAAAGATTCTTGATATTGAATTCAAAAATCACATTTTATTTAAAATCTTAATTTATAAATCTATGAATGAAAGGAAATGTCTTTTAAATTATAGAGATTATCCATCTGAACAAGTAGCCATAATTGGCTAAGCAATAGAACACTATACTCAGCCACTAGGGACATGAACAGAGCATGCGGGTCTGTTGTCACCAGTTTCTTCAGCACTGTAGTAGAAATTCTAATCAATATAATAAAACAATAAATGAGATGTGAAAAAAATTATTTATCATTACTTATAAATTACATGCTCTACCTTGAAAAAAATAAACTATTCAACTAAAAGGTGCTCTAATTGGAGCTCTGAATGGTAGCAAATTATAAAAATTAGCTTATTTATTTATTTATTTCATATGAGAGAAAGAGAAGACTTCCTGATATAGTCTTGTCATGCTGAGTCTTTCTCCCACCCCTCTCACCAACCAAGATCTCAAGCAAGCCAAGGGTGTGACTGGTATGTTCAGGTCAACCTGGGATCTGAACTCCAGCCCTTTCTACTTGGCTCCAGCATTGTATAACAGAGTCTTACCACCTGTGTCACCACAGCTGGTCCCAAATCATCAGATTTATAAACAAAATAAACCCCTTTGCTACAAACCAGCCAAAATAGGTTCAAAAAGTAAAATAAGTTGTTCATAGTAATAATCCAAAGTATATATCACTAGGAATAGTCTAAATAAAAATAGTTGTATATAAACTTATAATATACTACTGTACTCCATAATAAAAGAATTGGATGAATTAGAATCGGGAAGCAAGATTGGGGTCAGAGTCACAAGTGAAAATAGGATCAATATTTATGCAGCAAATACTTCTTGAACGATTGCAACATGTAGCATACACACAATGCACCAATCAGTCCAAAGTTCTGCCCTCATGGAACTTTTATTCTAGTCAGAAGATACAGGTTATATGCAAAATAAATAGTAAGTACATTAAATGGTGATAATTGCCAAGGAAAAAAATAGTGTCCCAGGAAAGTGGAAAGTGTTGGGGTGTGGAGACCAGCAGTTAGAGTAATGGTTATGTCACTGGACTCCCATGTAGTTGGCCGCGGTTTGAGACCTGGACTCAGTGGCTTAAACTCACGCCCGGCGCATATGCATGCGTGCCCAAGATCTTGAGAGGAGAATGGAGGAGAAGGGATTGAGGCGTGGCCATCCCCCCTGGGGGGGGGGTGATTTCTAGCTTTCTGGCGAGCACAAGCACCCTATAGCAAAAACCTCTCCAAAAAAAAAAAAAGAAAGAAAGTGTTGGGTGTGTGCTAACAGCCTCATTAGAAAAGGTCTCACTGAAAAGTGAGATCAATACCTATTTAAATATCCTTCTAAGTATGAGGTACTATACTAGTGACACTAGTGGTGCTAGAGGAATGAGTATAAAAAAGAATAAATACACAGAGATCTATGAAATCTAAGGGAGAAACACTATAGTAGTTCACATTAGATGGCTTTGATTTTTATCAACATATAGGACATGCTCATAACAAGGAAAAGGAAGAGTTGGCAACTGACAACTATTTGGAGCCCCCAAGGTAGGGTCAATTCGATGTGGGCTCCTCCTCATCATGAACTGTGTGCCTTTCTCTGTGCTCTCTGCTCACTTGTTTCCTAATCTTGCATTTAGACAAGTAAACTAAAATATTTGAGGTCCCATTAAACTATGAGCAACTTGGGGCTACAGTTAATGACAGTCCCACCACTAAATCTTCATGTTGTGATTCAGGTTCTAGCATAAACAAGATGATTAGTAAAGATCTGATAGAAGATCCAAAAGTGTATAGGTGGAGAAATGAGGAAAAGAAACAGAAAAATAGTGGTGTTTCTTCGGGATTAGAAACTGTAGCACTGGATTTACCCCCTGGACACTGAGAATGCAGGATGCTGGAGGGAACAGTGTTAAAATGACCAAGCTTGGAGGACCAATGGTCTGAAGGTGTGGTCTCAAAAATGGACTGATGAATTTAACTTGTAGCACTGGAAAAGAGCATGTGAACTGAAACCACGCAGAGGCAGAAGAGTGAACTCATTCAGGTCAAAGAAGAGGGGTAGGTAGAAATATAGAAGCTGAGGTCAAGAAGAAGAGCAGCAGAGTGCCATTATATTTCTCTATTATATGTTTATGCTAATGGCCTAAGTGCACTTTGGCTGTTGGCCATTCACAGCCTAAATAAGCATACAGTCTCTGACGGAAAAAGTCACTTGTAAATTCTGCTAAAATTAGATTCTCATGTAAGACACTTCTGAGAAAACAACTTTTAATGTGGGACTCCATTGGTTCATATTCTCTGGAACAACTCCATTGGTTCATATTCTCTGGAACAGCATGAGAAGAAAAATGATGTGGGCATTTTCCCCGTGATGTCAAGAACTGCACTTTGCTGAGTACAGTTATTAGAGGCCACATGAGTGCGTCACCAGCCATCTCCACTCACACCATAGGATCCAACTTACCTGCAGGCCCAGCTTAGATCAGACCACCTGACTGAGAACAGTCACCAAATGAATATTTTAAAACAGAATGAGAACTTCCTGAGTGGATCTGTCCAACAGTATTTCCAAATGGCTTATGAGCATGTATATAAATGCCTCAGCCATTCAATTCATTGACTATTCTACTTTTTTTTAAGAAAGATTTTTGCTAAGGGTGCATGTGATTGTTGGAAAGAGAGAGAAATCAACCCAAGGGAGATGGCCAGAGAGACAGAGAGTGAGAAATCACCCCCAGGGGAGATGGCCATGCCACAGTCTCTTCTTTATTCTCCTTTCGGGATTTTGGACACTCACACACATGTGCCTGCTGTGAGTTTCAAGCCACTGGGTCTGGGACTCGAATTGTGGTTGGCCATGTGGTAGCCCAGCAACATAATCATTACATCCTTTACTGGTTCCTACTATGCTTTTAAAAAAATGTTTTTAATTACCAGAGAGCACATGCACTGCCCCATATGAGAGGGAAAGAGACAGAGGGAAAAAGCACCTCCCGGTAAGGTCTGGCCACTCCACAATTCCTTCTCTCCATTTCTCCATCCTTCAGGATTTTGAGAAGGTGCCTGATGTGGTTTTCAAGTCACTGGGGCAAGGATTTGAACTGCTATCAGTCATGTGGGATACAACTGCCTAATCACTAAACTGCAAGGCCTGCCTGACTAGTACACTTTGTAACTCACTCGGATGTCGCCCTTAGGCACCAACTCTGATCTCTCAATCAACTCCGATTCCTTCCTCAGTCATACTTCACTATTTAACATGCAACATGGCTTTTTACATTTCTTAAAATTTTATTTATTTATTTATTTCTAATGTTGGCAGCACGTCTAACAAATACACTGGCCAATTTTTAATTTCTTTTCCTCTTAGTGATAAACTTGGATGAGAATTAGGACTGATTACAATAAAGCAGTTGAGTGAGTAGGAATTTCTTACGAAATGGTGATTTTCGTGGTAAGAACAGAAACAATATGTTCTCCTGATTGGTTCTTCTTGACTGCCTGGGAGCCGAGGCCAGCACTATTGAGTTATGGTTCCTGGTCTGTCAAGAACAGAGCGTGTAACCTTGTCCAGGTTATGTTATCTCTTAACATTTCACTTGTAAAATGGGTGTAATCAGCCTTTCCTGACAGGAATGTGGTAAGGGTTAATTAATTGCTATTTGTGAAGTGTGCTGAGATTGTCAGATTAAAGCATTAGGGAAGTGTCAAGTTGGTGTTATTATGGTATTATTTTTCTTTGTTTGGTAGGAAATGCCATTTCTGTATAATTTACTTTAACAGCAAAGCCATTTTAAAATAAGCCATTTTAATCAATGCACAATCAAGTCCTTATTCATGGAGTACAAGGGTGGATACAGTTAGCAAGAGGACTAGTGTCAGCTGACACAAGGGCGGGAATCTGAAAATTAGGCAGTGACCACAAAGAAAGCCTAGAAAATGAAACTTGGGGCAATCCAGTTCCGAGTGCCCAGGAGAATCAAGTTACAAACCCATGTAGTTTGTTATTTGCAAAGGAACAAAAAAGTATGTAACCTTAGCAACTAATCCTGAACAACAAAATTATCTCTGTCGCCATAAAATATTTGAAGCGATTATGTACATGGCTTAGAAACTAAATATTGCAAATATTTCATTAGAATCCAAAGGGGACTTTAAAAATGAAGTAGTGTTATATCTGAAAATGTTATTTAACAAAATATATTAAACAAGTAATTTTTAAGTTTTTTTCCTAATGACATTGTCTTAAATATAATAAAAACAGACCAGTAAGTATGTTTATTAAAATATAATCATTCATCACAATATTTAAACTGAGGAAATTAAAGTGTTTGATACTTAATTAACTACAGATAGGTATTTTCTAAACAATGTCCTGTATATGATGACTATAATGACTTATAGCTAATGATATTCAATATCTTGTGATATTCAAGAAGCATGTCCAGTTACTCAAAATTTCAGAAGTTTTATGACTTATTTTGGTCACAAGAGTTTAATTTAATTATCATTTTACCCGACCACAGAAAGGTCTATATTCTTAAAACTGCAGGAATAAATTTTCCATTTATCTAGTTTGTCAATGTAAATTATTGAAGAAAATTCCTTACATTCCATTTGTACAATTGCAAAGGATCCCTAAGGTCTTGCTGCTTACCCTGTTGCAAATCTATATCTACTTACAGCACAGAAGCCAGATAAATCCCATTAAAATGTAAGTCAGATCATATCACAATCCTGTTAAAACCCATTGGCAATTTCCCAACTGCTCTAGTTCTTTCTATGACTAATCATGGAAAATACATGAGTCTGAGTAATTTACAAGAATAGAACTTCATTCAGGCCATGGTTTGGAGATTTGGATTGGAGAGGCCACATCTCATAGGCTTTCCCTGTTGTAGGTAGGGTTCCAGGGCCAGGCTGGGAGTCACATAGTGAGAGAACAGAACAAGTGGTCTCTGTGCTATCTGTCATTTCCTATCCTGTAAACCCACCAGGGGTCAATCATAGGATCTCACTCCCCAAAGCTCCAACTTGCCACATCGTAAAGGTATTAAAGCTTCTCCTTAATAGAATCATCAGAAAGCACCATGGGAGCATCCACAACCACTTCTCTGTTCTCGTTTCCTGTCACCTCTCTCCTTACTTACACCGTCCTACACTCATTGCTTTTCTTGGTGTATATCAAAAGCACTGTGCTTGCTCTTCTCCTTGATGTTGGTACTTTCTGTTACGTCTGCCTGACTTCTTCCCTCCATACATTCAGTTTTATGTTCAAATATTAACTGAGAGTGCTTCTCTAGGCACCCTATGTACAATAATGGTCACTAGGACATGTTGCTATACTGAATTCTAGTTTGAACTTTCTCTATAACACTATTTTTAAAAAATAGAAATATCTGCTCTATTGTATATTCATCTTTCTTATAGGGCAAAAACTTTTTTTTCTTCACTTTATCAGTGCTTTAAAAGGTGCCTTGTATGAGACCAGCAGATGGTACAATGGTTATGCCACTGGACTCCTACATATCTGACTGTGGTTCGAGTCCCAGACTGGATGGCTTCAAACTCACACCAAGAATATGTGTGTGTGTGCCCAAAATCCTAGAGGAGAATGGAGGAAAAGAGATTGAGGCATGACCTCACTCCCCCCTCCCTGGGGGGGGGGGGGTGATATCTTGTTTTCTGTCTCTCTGGCAGGGGTACGAATCCTCTAGCAAAAATCTCTCTTTAAAAAATTGCCTAATATATAATAGTTTAATAAATATTTGTTTGTTTGTTTTTTAATTGCCAGAAGGTGTATTTGCCAGAGAGAAACAGAGAAATAGAGAGAACGAGAGACAGAGAGAGAAGGAGAAAGAAAGCACTCCCTAGTTGGGCGAGCACATGCTACAATGTCGTCTTCTCCATTTTTCAATCTTGTTGGGATTTGGGCACATACGCACACTTATCCAGAATGTTTTCAAGCCCTTGAGGATGGGATTCAAATTACATTTGGCCATGTGGGATCCGACTCCCTTAATTACTAGACCATGGAGCTGGTCCCATGAATATTTGCTGAATACTTGAATAAATAAGGATCTCCTTGTATATAATGGTATTTTTCAAAAAATTCCATAAAATTATCCTTATTACCAACAATGGTATTATTTATTTAAATGTTCCTCAAGTCAACAAAAGTTCATAAACAGAGTAAAAATTGATACTAAAGAAAAGAAAGGTATTCCCAAACACACACATCTTCACATCTGACAAAATTTTTTTCAAAAGCTTTTAAGTTTTACATAAAAGATGGCAGTCTATGCCTTGTAACAACCACCACAGAATTACTATTTTTAATTATTTTAATTTATTTTATACAATCACTGTACATCACAAAATTATTTAATTACATCCATCAAATCATAAAATATATGAATTTCCCACAAGTATATTTGACTACTAAGGGGCCCCAAAATGAAATTTAGCTGCTGATGAAATCTGAAGATATTGCTTCAATAAGAAAGTAATCACCCATTGAAAATATGCACTCTTATATATAACCTTACACAACTAAAATGTGTATCAGCAGTCTTCGAAAGTCTTTGGATAAATAGAATTAAAATATGAGATTCCTTTAGTGCAAAGCCAATCTTTTGGAATTCATGCATACTTTTCTTCCTAATACACATTGTCTACGAATCATTTGAAGACCCTATAAGAGAGATCATGGAAATATCTTCGAATCATGACTTGTATAAAAATAAAGGGAATTGATCGATATCATATAATTCAATCTGTGTATCTTTCAAGGCAAGGAACCAAGGCTAGCTCTATGATGATATGCCTGTGACCAAACACCTCCTATCTACGGGCACCAGGACTAGAACTTGGCTTTGTATGCTCCTTCCCTGTGCTTTTTAGTTGCATAACCATTCTCATCTTCAAATATTTCCTCTGTGTGTGCACTTGAAAAAGTAAATTACCTTCTGTATAAATGTATACATATATTCATATGTATTCTCTTGTGTAGAGTGGTTAAGAGGATTTACATTTTTATTCCACACATTCTAACAGATTCAATCAAAATAGAAAATATGTGCACTGTCCTTTAACACTTATAGATATTGAGACCAGGAGGTGGCATAGTGCCATAGATGGATTCCCACATGGCCTGCCACAGTTCAAAGTCCTTGACCTGATGGTTTAAAATCATGCCAAGCATGTGTCCATGCATGCCCAAGATCCCAGGAGAAGGATGGAGAAGAAGAGATTGAGGCATGGCCATCCTCCCTGGGGTGTGATTCTCATTTTCTCTCTCACTGTCTCTGTCTCTCTCTCTCTTCAATGAGCACACATGCTTTATGGCGAAAACCTCTAAAAAAGAAAAAAATATATAGATATTTCTATATATGTGTATGAATACTTATGCAGAAAAGTGGTCTTCAAAAAGTTCATAGAAAATGCATATCATGCTAATGATAATAATGACAACACTACTTATGGATTTCAAATTTTTTGCATGAAAATAAATTCATACTTTAATTCTATTTTCTGCAAACGTTTTGGTGTCCACATATATATGTATGTGTATGAATGTGTTTATTCTTTCCATATAGCTTTTAAAATAAAATAGTCCATGCAATTAAATTCACAATTTCATAAAATATGAAACTACTTGTCTTATCTATGTTGTAGTATTTATTAATAAAACTTGAGGCATACATTTTTTGAGCATATTAATATAAATTCTATAGCAGCATCAAATTTTTATTCATGACAAAATTTTTCACAATTGATTCAATCCAAAGTAATATATATATATATATAAAGTCAACATCTCTACATCTTTAAGAACAAAATTTCAATGGATTGTTTTTTATTTATTTCGATCAAAATAAATGTTGAAATGTATCTTATTTAATGGAATATATGTACTTTGGATTCAATGTTGTAAAATTTAAAAGATAACTAACAATTTTGAAAAAGAGGGATATTTGGAGAAGTTTCTGAGAATTATGTATTGTATTTGTTTGCTTGTTTTGGTTTTTGCTATAGGGTGCGTGCACTTTTCAGAGAGAGACAGATAGCGAGAGGGAAAATGAGAAATCACTCCCTGGAGGATGCCCACATTGCAGTCCTTTCTCCTCCATTCTCCTCATGGGATTTTGGGCATGCACACACGTGTGCTTGCTATGATTTTCAAGTCTGGAGCTTGAACTACAGTCAGCCATATGGGAGTCCAGCGCCTTAACCACCACACGAGCTGCTGGCCCCAGATTTTCTTTCTTTTCTTTCCCTCTTTCTTTTTCTTTTCTTTTCTTTTCTTTTCTTTTCTTTTCTTTTCTTTTCTTTTCTTTTCTTTTCTTTTCTTTTCTTTTCTTTTCTTTTCTTTTCTTTTCTTTTCTTTTCTTTCTTTCTTTCTTTCTTTCTTTCTTTCTTTCTTTCTTTTCTCTCTCTCTCTCTCTTTCTTTCCCTCCCTCCCTCCCTCCCTCCCTCTCTCTCTCTCTTTTTCTTTCTTTCTTTCTTTCTTTCTTTCTTTCTTTCTTTCTTTTCTTTCTTTCTTTCTTTCTTTCTCTCTCTCTCTCTCTTTCTTTCCCTCCCTCCCTCCCTCCCTCCCTCCCTCTCTCTCTCTTTCTCTTTCTTTCTTTCTTTCTTTCTTTCTTTCTTTCTTTCTTTCTTTCTTTCTTTCTTTCTTTCTTTTCTTATGTCAGAGGGTAAGTCAAGGATGAGGAAAAAAAAGAAAGAAATGGAAAGTTATTTGTTGATGATAACATGTATGTTGATGTGCTTGATTGAGCCAATATACGTTGTACTCTGGATGGAAAATCTCACTTTGTATGCTGTAATGATGTACAGTGAATGAATGTAAATTAATAAATTTAATTAAAAAAGAGAGAAAAATTACAAATGCAAAGCTTGCCTCGTTGCCCAGTGGTTAAGAAAGCTGGATCCCACATGGTTGACCATGGTTCCAATTCTCTTTCTGGCACCTTGAATAACATGTACATGTGTGCCCCAAATCCTGACATGATGGAGAAAAGAGGGATGATCACACCTCATTGGTGGGTGCTTTCTCCCTCCTCACATTCCCATCTCTCCATCTCTGAATGGTGAGCACCCTCTCTCTCTGACAATTAAACATAAACAACAACAAATGCAAAGGTAATCTTAAATAATTTATCATGTAGAAAACATATACCCATACACAGGATATAACACTTAGGATATATTGCAACTAAGTAGATTCATAAAGTGTAATTCAAAGCAGGAAACATGACTGAAAGAGTAAACAATAGTCTATATACCCCTAGGTTAGCCTATGAGACTCTTCAAATTACAAGAGCTGGTTCTGAACAGTCATTTTTACAGCAGAAATATAAGGCCTGCCTTACATTGTTCTGATGATTATATGGATAACACATTATAAAATTTCACTTCTGTGGGTCATGGAATCATTGCTGACATTGTAGACAGATACTATTGAGGATGCTTTGGCTGTAATTCTAGTAATACACCATAATCCTGGTCCCTTATGCCTCTTATTTGTGGTCAGGCAGTTGGGAGAAACCTTGCAATAAGAGAATTCTGAGATGCGCAGCTTAGATTAATGCTGTCTGTGAATGGTTCTAATAGATAGCCATCAATAGCGCCAAAGAGAAGGATTTATAGAATTTGAAATCCCCAGGAATTTCTGTAAAAAACATAGATTTTTTTTTACCTTAACTAAGCGATCATTTTTTGGCCTGTCTAAATTCAGATTATCACAAATTTAATATTCCTAAATTAAAGTGCCTAGTTTTGATGTCGTTTAGCAGTTTTTGTAAATAAGTCAACATTCTATTAAGAGGCATCTGTTTGGAGATTCTCCAGAGTAAAAGCTTATATTTTATCTGACAGCAAGTTGTAGATGTAAGGGCTTTATATCATCCTTAAAGCATTTGCTTAGAAGACACCCACACACTCAGTTCCAGAGCTCAAAACTGCTCACTGGGGAAAGCAATCCTTCGGCCTGCTTGTGGGGTGTGCTGTTGTTTACCTCCAATCCTGTGTTTTTAAATGCAGAAGAAAAATCAGGGGGAACATACAATCTTCGGCATATATATTTCTTAGACGCTAATTTTGCTAGATATTATCTGATGGCATTTTATGATTCCTGAGCAAATAAATAAAAGACTATTAACACTCATTTGAATATTTGAAACCTTCCAAGTTACACTTCAAAATTAATCTCAAATGTTACTTTCACTGCTGATGCTACCTGATTACCCCATCCAGCATAAGGTGCTTTCTCCTTTATTTATTTTCTTTTTTTCATGCACATAAGGACACAGGATACATGGAAATTTTTATATCTCAGCTTTGCCAGCCATCTGTGAGTTAATTCCGGGAAGATTCCATGCCCTATTTATCCTGTATCACCAGCATCAAGCTCAACATCTAGCCTGGAGTAGCTACTTAATGAGTGTTTGTGGAAGGTTTACATGAGCAGACATTCTAATTGGTTGGTTTTGTACTCTTCTATCGTCAATGTATATATGCTCACATTACCTCATAAAGCAGTTAGTAATTAAGGGCAGTTTTTAGAGCCTTCAGGAGAGTGTTGTGATATAACATCATTATGGTTGTCATCAACAATATGTATATTAATTAAACACCTACTCTGTCTAACTCTGGGTGGTATGTACATAGTTAAAATGCTCTGTATATACCCAATCTGAGTTATCAAATAATAGTCTAAGTCTGGTATTATAGATACAAGGATAGATATGTTAAGAGGAACCATTTGGTTCATTTTTTTTTAACATGAGAAGAATCATGTAAGATTATAAAGAGAAGTGGCATATTTTAGTTACAGTAACAGGGACCTAGAGTTTGGGGTTATAGTCTTAATGTTTTACTATTTATATGACTTTGAACTAATATACATTTTTTTAATATGTCTTAGTTGCCATTTATATAACAAGAGCTTGGGATAGATGATGGTCTCCATTTTTTTGGCACCTGTGAATATGTTACTCATGTGGGAAATGGACTGGCAGAGAAAATTAAAGTTAAGGACCTTGAGTTGAGGATATTATGCTGGATTATCCTTTTGGGCCCAAACTAACCCATGATTTCTTAAAAGCTGAACATCTTTTCTGGCTATTGTCCCATAGAGAGATATGGCTATGGAAGAATTGTCAGAGAGACTTAAACTTTGTTAGTAAAGGAGGAAGGCCATAGACAAAGAAGCGGGACAGTTTCTAAGACTGGACAAGGCAAGAAAACCAATTGTGCTGTAACCTTTCTAGGAAGAGATTCAGTCTTTCCACCATCTTGATTTTAGTGCAGTGAGCTCTGCATTTACATCTCACCTACAGACATGTGAGGTACTGGGGGACCAGATGGTGGTGCCAATGGAACACAGTGTTCTACCAGGCTCCCCAACTGGAGGGCTCCCCATTGGCATCCACAGACCTCCCTGTGTAGGTGAGCACATGTGTGGTCATGAGCCAGGTGCCAGGACCCCAATGGAGGTGCCTGCTTCTCTACATCTCCTTCACTCTCTGTCTCTCTTGCTCATCAAAGAAACAAACCAATAAGCTTAGAAAAATGTAAAAATAATAAATGTGTGTAGTTTTAAGCCACTAAGTTTACATTATTTGTTACAACAACAATAGAAAACTAATATATCTCATTGTCTTTGGTCTTGAAAATCCTCTGATTCCACATTTTGATAGACTTTATATTTAAATCCCATTTATTATCGTGTCTTGGGATTGTTTAAAAGTAAGATGATTTCCTATCAGGGATTTCTGTCTTCCAAATTTATGTATTTGATATACTTCAGAAAACCTCTCAATTCACCACTTGAACAAAAGATTTTGTAACTAACTCCTATCGTCCTTTAACACAATAGAAATCAAAGCCTGCAAGAGCTCGTGCCATTTACTTTAGTCAAAATCTGAATGATGCATTGCATAAGTAACAACATAATAGAGCCCTCACATTGTAATCTGGATAGATGTCTGCTGTGCTTTGAAAATCAAATATTGTTCCCTTTGACGTTTTGACAAGTAATTTCGACAACAATATACATTTGGCTAACTCATGAATGTGGTACTTCTCGTCCTCTGGATTGTGCGGGGTTTGCACTATGCTAAGAATGACAACAATTATAGAACTGACTTGCATCTGCCAAGTGAACAGATGGTCTCGTAGTTTAGGGGAACAATGGCGAAGAAAGGAAAGGGGAAGGGGTAGGGGTGGGGGAACTGGGAGGGTGGGATAAAAATCTTGCCATCTAAAATCGCTCGAATAAAACCAAAGGAAGATGCAGACAAAGGCAGGTTATAATTTATTATTAAAAGGTATGAAAAAGAAGGAGAAAGGTCTTGTTTATTCCCCTCTGCTCACATGTTGGTATTGAATCTAATTCTAGTGTACTTGAGTCCGGTAAGCGATGAAATTATAACGTTAACATTCTTATTTATGGAAAGAGTTGTTTAACGTATTGTCGATGTGAATTTGATATGAGATGACATTTTGCCTTTAATAGTCTACATAGTTCTTTTTGTTTGTTTGTTTTATTTAACTGCATCGAAAACCTAACGTAAATTACAGGAATTAAAATTTCCACCCTTTTAAATCTCAAACACTTTATACAGATTCCCTTGTAGGAGTGAGGTAATTGATTTATTTTTATCTCTTTGGAATTATTTAACTTCATGGAGTAAAGATAGTTGGCAGAATGTAGATGCCTTCTTGGAAAGATCTTAAAGAGGTTGTGTGTAAATGTGTTTTGTGTGTGTGTGTGTGTGTTGTGAATTAAGGAACCCATAAAGATGTCCTACTTTCTTGCTTTGAGGAAACCTGGTGACAATTTGGCCCTGAATCTTGGAGTATATAAATATTTAAATTCAACAACCTCTCAGGATCTCCTAGCTTATGCAGCTTGCTGGCATAGAAAACGTAATTGTTATTTGAATTATAGTGAGGGAACTGTCTGTATTTATAGGCTTAAGAAAATGGTTTTTGAAAGCTATTCAGTGCTTTCTTTTCTTCCTCTCCAATAGTAAACATTTTTGTATCAGAATATTTAATTAGGTACTTTATACCAAACTGATTATAATAGTTCTCATTTACTTAATATTTTGTGAGGCACTATGGTAAATGTTCGATTTTATATTTGCATTTAAAACCTGTAGTGACACGCAGAGGTGAGCATATGGTACCATTTCCCCCATTTAAAAGATAAAGCAATATAGGCCTTCATAGTTTGAAAAACGTTCATACAGCCACACGCTTCACAAGTTGGAGGTTAGAGACTGAAAGCCAGGTGTATCTAGTACCAAACTCTGTACCTAACTGCTTGCATTAGTTGGGTAAGCTAGGCATTAGTAACACACAGATACCACCATGTCAGGTGAGTCACCCTAGATTTTGGTTCACTCATATAAGAGTTATGGGCTACGGTTATGGTCTGCGGAGCTACTCCTGTTCAGAGTCACACACAGACCTAGTCACCCTTGGTCTTGAAGCTCAATTTTCCCCAAATAAGAACTTCTCATGGTCTCTGTTTCCAGAGGAAGGAAAGGGCCACAGGGGAGCTTCCCTGGGGGGCTTTCCCTGCCAGGCCTGGGTCTGATAGAAGCAATGCTATTTGCAATGCTATAGAGAAAAATACAAATATGTGGATCAAGGAGTCTGGAAATACAATCTAACAGACCAAAGACCCAGAACAGTTTTAGGTGACTTCTAGTCATCTTTTTTTTTTTTTTTTAAATTAATTTATTTTTTTCAATTTTTTAAATTTTAATTTTATCTATTTATTTATTTACATTTTTTATACATTTGATCACATTATTTAGCTTACAAAGTGAACATTTCAGCCATCTTTTTAACATCCCTTGTACACTGTGTTTCATAAGTGGCTTTGTGAATGATAGTGATTTTCACATTAGACATTCAGTGATTTGTAGATAGGTATTTGCTTCAGCTATGACTAGCCCACAGAAAGTCGACATATAGTAGCCTTTTGTCTTGTTCTTCCGTGCCATGATTGCTTGATTGACTCAAATAATTCAAAGGACAGCTTAGGAGCCCTGATTTTTTTTTTTTTTCACATCAGATGATGAAAAAAAATTAGAGAAATGGTAAAATGCAAATTCCTTTGCCCTCAGAATTATCGCTTCGCTTTACTCTTTTTATTTTGAAGGTCTTTATTTATAGACAGTATACTTATAATTCTTTATCACCATTTAATTTCAATTAACTTTTTGTTTGAGTTAAATAAAATTTTTTAAAGACTTTTAAAATTTAAGCATTTTGAAATCATAATTTGTGGTACCTATTTGTCTTTCAATGAATGCCTGAGCTAATATCTATTATCAAAACTGGGAAAAGCAGAAAGAGATTAGAAACAGCTTAGTTACTTTTGACTACTTGAAATGTGAAAAAAATAAAAAAAGGTGATTCACAATCTTACCATAATTACAATGGTACTAAGAAATACAATGATACCTCATTTTTCCATCATTGTGTTCAGAAGGAATGTTTCAAACAGGTAAATTTTCTACATAGACAATACAAAACTTCCTAATGAAAAACAGAACTCTTTCTTGAATACGTATTTTTTTATAATTTGAATTTTCATGAAGTTATAAGTCTGAGTATACTTACATATAAATATTCAACATTGTGTTATTACATAAAATAATATGATATTGCTTATCTTATGGAGCTGAGAGGTTAGCAGTTCAATATCCCTGGTATAACCAACCTCAACTGCAATATGTCTTCTTGAATTTTTGTTTTTCTCTTTTATAGATTTTTCTGTTTCCCACAAATTAATTTGTCACATATTTGCCTTTATATATTTTATATTTGTATGCTCAATATATCATAATATAAATAATTTTATATATTATGCATTGAATGTACATATCATACACATTATTTTTATATATTTCTAACAGCCTGTACTATAGTTTCCCAATAAGCTACCTCTCAGGAAATAAAAAAGACAGTATACCAATCTGAGCTGTGTCAATTACAAAAATCTAAAATTAAAGCAATTTGTTCTCTGAGAGGCCTTTTTAGGTGTAATAAAGACAAATTTAGGACATGGGCATGCTGAGAACTCTTTTGGACTTTTTACGTGAGAGCGAGGGGCTCAGTCTTATTTCTTATCTTCAGATGTGTAATGAGGATGGTAGAAAAGAAACAAATACATGACACATTATTTTATGTCTATAGAACCCATGTTAGCAAAGATAGCCTAGTCAACTGCAAAAGCCCAAGTTTACCTTTTGCATAATTTCACTATTATCATTCCCTTTTTATTATTTTTTCTGGGCTTTATTTGTATATCTCTACATTTTAAAGTAAAAACTGAGCATAAATTTCTTGCTCTTTACATGAGAAACTATTTGCCTTTTTCTATAGTACACCAACAGATTAATGGCCTTTTACAAAATTACACCTATATTTCACATTTTCAGTGGCAATACTCCCTCTTCTTTCTCCACCCACACACACAGAGTTACAGCTCGGTGTTTTCCTCTTATTTTCCGTCTTTCCTTACAAGTTTCTGCGGGTGCCATTTTAACAGAGGCTATTTTCTTTGAAATCATTTAAAAAAACTTATGACTTTTCTTTTCTTTTCTATCTTTTTTGCAGAAAATTCAGATGACTGTCAAACTGGGTCTTGAGCATTCTTTATCAATATCCAGGTTTCTTAAAGTAAAAGAAAAAAGAAAAAAAAAAAAACAGCAACAACAACAACAAAAACTCACTATTTTCTAAAAAAAAAAAAAAAATGACATGGCAGTTGTGTGACATTTTCCCTTGTGTAAAGGCTCAGATATACATATTACGGGGAAGAGATTTCAATGGCCAGGCCTAGTCCTGATTTCCTTGAACTTTTTTCACATCTGCAGCATCCCACTTTACCTCCTGGTAAATCTCACCTTGCCTGCTATTATAAATTTCCCTCCAGAGAGATCTTGATGTCAAATATAAATTATTGAGGTTTAAAAACCATAATTTATTAAACATTGTCTGAGTACAAGGAACTTTTCTCATCATTACACAAATATTAACTTAGTTTTACCAGTATAATAATCTTAGGATAATAGTCCTCTTATGTCCTCTGTTCACAAATGAGAAAACCAGGGTACACAGAGACCTATGTATTTACCAAACGAGTACATTGGTGAGCTGATCCTAAATTCAGGCAGACTGGATCTGAATTATATTCCATAAAGGGCAGAAATTAACTTTGATGACATTGACCTCTAATTCCACATTGCATTATGAATTAGCGATTGGGATAGTAATTAGTTTAATTTCTTCTTTAATATTTTAACAAAGCCTTTAAAGAATTAAAGAATTACATGCACCTAGGTGATCACAGGTAGATATCTGTGGCAATAGCTCTTCTAATTCTTTCATATGTGTCCCCCTTGTGGCTATGTCTCCAATGTAAGGCTTAGGTATATTTCCTACTAATTTTTCACTGCAGCTGATCCCTGAGACGGGAAATCAAGTTTGACTATCCCTCCTACACTCATCTATGCACTGACACATTCATTATTATTTCTCTATTCAGCAAATATGTGCTGAATTTCACCTTGTCCTTAACGCTATGGTTGTTTCTAGCTTGATGGTTCAAGAGGGACCAATGGGATAATCCTTGCTCTAAGTGACCTTGCAGTACTGTATCTGGGAAGTCTAGACACACTAATAGCTTGTTAGATTACAATGGGAGAAGTATCACATAGACACCAACAGATTACAATAGGAACAGAAAGGAAGGAGACAACATACTCGTTGTCTTGGTGATCTAATAAGGCTTTGCAGAGAGAAAAATCGAACCTTGTAAGCATCATTGGATTTTATCACAAAGGAAGGGACCCATATATCGAGCATGCTGAAAAGCATGAAAAGGTCATCTATGTTTGGGAACTGTTAAAAAATTTTAGAATGGCTGAGATACAGGACGTATAGTGTCACATTCAGGATAATGGATATGAGATTTGAGAAAATCCAGAGACCAACTCTAAATGGTCTTTTGGCAACCTAAGATGTTAGAGAGGGCCAGATGGGGGTTCAGCAGTAAAGCACAATGCTCTGTGAGTCTGGCCCACATGGAAAGGTCCCCGGTTCACATCTGGAGACTTCCCTGAGTATACCAGGCACACACATGCCCATGATCTTGAGATAACTGAGGCTGAATGTGGACTGTTGGATCAGAACCCTGTCAGGGGCGCTATTTCTCTCTCTCTCTTTTTCTTTGTCTCTTTTGCTCTTGGGAGGAACAAATGGATAGACCTACAAAGAAGAAGATGATGAAGAATGTAGAATACTCCTTCTATTGCAGACATGATACAATTGCCCCAGCATCAATCTGGGTAAAGAAATGGAGTTGGTGCTCAACTCTGATAGCCCAGGTGGTGATCCACCAGTCTGCAGTGATGAAGCCAGTAACGACTGAGGTACAAATCTAGGGTCAATCTAAAAACACTGGATACACACACCTGTGATCCTGGCTGACTAAAAGGCTGGGAGTGGGATGGATGTCAGCCCTGTTGAGATCCTGTCAGGGTTGCCGGTCTCTCTCAAAACAAGATAAATGAAATTAAAAAAAAAAAAAAAAAGGAAATGGAATTATGTAGAAAATGCGAAGGAAATTCAAGTATTCACGTATCAGATAGGAGTCAAGGAGTGGTGGAAATGAAGAATAGAGAAACAATCTGAAAGTAATTAAGTTCTATAATTAACCAGACACAGTGAATTGATGTGAAGCATAAGGCAATGGTAGAAGTTTACAGAAAAGGAATATTTAAATGGAGTTGATAATGTGCTCCATTGTTTAAAATTTTGTTTTGAGTACCAGAGGGCATGTGTGCTTACCAGAGAGAGACAGTAAAAGGGAAAGGAACCCCCAATGGGATGAGGTCATGCCTCAATCCCTTCTCCTCCATTTCTCCATATTGTTTAGATTTGGGACATAAGTGTGCACACTCAGTGGGTTTTTATTAAGCCACTGGAACCAGTATTCACATTTCAATCAGCCTTGTGGGATCTGGCTACCTTAACCACTAGGATACAAGTCCAGCCCCACAATGTAGTCAATTTTTATCACAAGCAACTTAAAGCAACTTAGATGTTTATAGGTATTCTATGAAAAAAAAATCAATACATTTCAGTCTAGAACAAAAGGTAACAAAATGGGAGATGAAAATATACGTGTGAAGAGTTGTAATCAAATTGGGATACCTGAAATCAATAGAAATTGTTAAGACTTTGTAGAACAGAGTCTGGAGAAGGAAAGAAGAGCATTGAGGAATCTGCTAGCACAGCGGCAGCAAATAGAATTCATTTCACAAGTGGCAAGTTTAGGAATATTTAATAAAATGTCTGATGGATTTGA
Source organism: Tupaia tana (assembly GCA_026018925.1). Taxonomy (NCBI): domain Eukaryota; kingdom Metazoa; phylum Chordata; class Mammalia; order Scandentia; family Tupaiidae; genus Tupaia; species Tupaia tana. The sequence goes on along the minus strand of JAKSZU010000001.1, from coordinate 250,001,177 downwards.
AGAATAGGGTTTCTTTTATTCACATATCTTGAAATTTCTTTGTCTTTACCATACTATTAGTACCAAAATATCACATTGGTTATATAATAGCTTGAACATTTATTTGCTTTTATGTAAGCATTTCTTCCTCTGAATATTGTTCTTTGAAGCAGGGGTTCTATGAGTGCAATTTGTATTTGATTTAAAACCGCTTATTTCTCAAGTTATATTAGGCAAGGGAACTTATTCTGTAATCAGTTTCAGGCGTAGAAGGATACATTTTCATTTAAAGCAAGAGCAGAGATGTTTAAAAGACTCTAGTACAGGAGAGAATTTTGAAAAAAGAATGAAAAGACTCGGGGTTTCTTTCTGCCTTTGTCAATAATGCACTTTGTGAAACTAAGTTGTATAGAATGCCTCTCAATCATTACATGGACTATCCAATGATGTGAGCAACCACAGTGATCTTTCAGGTTTCTTATTACTCTACATTTCAATGAAAATCTTTCTCCTCTTTGGAAATTTTGCTGTGTATCAATTTCTCTTTCCTGTAAACATAACCATTATGAATCTAACTTAACATTGAGACTCTAAAAAGAATAATTTATCTTTGCCTCCTGCAGTGGAGTTTTCAGGCTCTGATTGGCTGAGCTTGTGTAATTTGTGTGCAGAATAAAGTTCAATGTGGGATATATCTCTGTTTGGGGAAAAGAATCCTTCATTTTTTTTTGTTATAGGGCACATGCACTCACCAGAAAGACAGAGAGACAGAAAGCGAGAAATCACCCCCCAGGCAGGATGGCCATGCCACAGTCCCTTCTCCTCCATTCTGCTGTCGGGATCTCCGGGACTTGAACCACGGTCGACTGCATGGAAATCCAGTGACATAGCCATTACACCAACTGCTGGTCCCAAGAATTTTAACACTCTGACATTTTGGCTTCATTATCTACTTATCCCGTGTTAGTAACTTATGCCCTGAAAGGAAATTTAGAATGTAGCAAGTCTCTAGCTCTCACTAACAGATAAACTTACAGTGTCCAAAATAGATAGGTATTCCACTAAATGATACAGAGACAGGAAGCCTAGCCGTGTATCAATTTGGATCATTCAGTTTGGACACAGGCTCAAAATAAACCTCAAATTGATCTGGTTTGATTTGCTTTGCTTTTGGAATTTTAATTTCTTACATTGTTCTTTATGTCAATTGTCTTATAATAAGACCAAAATCCCTTCTCAATAATCCAGGAACTTTTACTAGAAGTATCATTTCAACTCATTTTGGTATAATCTGTTTTATATTTATATATTTTTATTCAAATTATTTCTAATATTTTAGTGGTGAAAATTTTTTTTAATAAAAGGTGCTAAAGAAAATACACATGAAAACCTTTGAGACTTTTGATTCAGCAAAGTTTTGTTGCATATTATAATAAATCAGAGTCTATAAAAGTGGGAAAATATGCACTTCGCCAAAATAAAAATTAAAAAAAAAAACCTGTTCTTCAACAAACATTGTAAAGAAATTGAAAAGACATATACTGGGAGAAAATATTTGCAACTCACATATATTATATAGAACTTGTATAATGAATACCTTATGAGTTCCCAAAGTTTTATAAGAAAACAAACAGCTTAATTTTTAAGAATAGATAAAAGATCTAAACAGACATCAGACATTCTACTAAAGAAGATATATGGGTAAAAAATATGCATTTGATAAGAAGTTCAAAATTATTTGCTATATAAACAAGCAAATGAAACCCATAATGTGCTATCACCATAAATGTGACACTAGAATAACTAAAATGAAAAGGACTGACCATACAAACTATTGGTGAGAGTACTCTTATAAGTTACTCTTATACATTGTTGATGGGAATGTAAAATAATATACAATTGAAAATATTTGGCAGTTTCTTAAAAATTTATGCAAACACCTAAATATGACCCATACCCATCCATTTTATTCCTAGACATTTACCCAAGAAAAAAGAAAGCATACGGGCAAACAATGATTACACACCAATGTTCACACAAATGTGGTTTTCTTTGTAACAGCCTCAAAGTGAAATTCCCAAATGTCAGTGAACTCTTAATGGATAAGCAAAACTGTGATTTATTCATATAACAGAAGACCATGCATGTTAAATGGAATAAGCTATCGATTCATCCTACAACATATGAATCTCAAGATAATTATGTTGAATGGAAGAAAACAGGAACCAGGAGTACTTTAACTTAGATTGCAGTCAAGAAAAGTAAACACATTGACAGAAAGTAAATAAGCAGTGGACTGAAACAGACAATGTGAAGAGAGAGATTATGAAAAGGGAGAGGATTACAAATAAATTCATTCTATTTAGTGATTGTGGGGATTTTGTTTTATTTTTATTTTTTTCCTGAGAGATTTTTACTACTGGTCATGTGTGCTCGCAGAAGAGACAGAGAGAGTGTGAGAAATCACCCCTAGGGGGAAAGGTCACACTGTATGTCCTCCATTCTCCTCTTGGGATTTTGGGCACATACACACACATCCAGCAAGAGTTTCAAGCCTCCAGGTCTGGGTCTCGAACTGCAGTCGGCCATGTGGGAGTCCAGGGTCTTAGCCACTACGCCACCTGCTGTTCTATGGTTGAGGTTTCAAACTGATTAAGTTGTATAATCAACATATGCCATTTATAAATGCTAATTTTACTACAACAGAATTAAAACATTTTCTTACCAAGAATCTCACAACCTGGAATTCCTTTTCCAGGCTTCTAAACATCTAGATTTTTAGAAATGGCTTAATTTTTTTGTTTATTATTTTTAAATTTTCAGATTGATTTCTGAAATTAATTTCTGAAATAATTCATTTTAAGACATGCATTCCTCAATTCCATGCTATATAGTTATTCATATAAACACTTCTAGTTATTCATATAAACACTTCTCACACCCCTGAGATATAGATATTTGTGTGTATGTGCACACATTTAAGTATTTGTGTGTAGACATATAATTTATAGATTCTGTCTGTGCAAATAAAGCAACTGGTTATGATTAGCTACTAATTATTGATCTAGATTTGTAAAAATTCTAATCTATTGTGTGACTACTTTTTATTTCTGACTTGGTTTTAAAAAATTAAAAAAAAAAACAGGAAAAAATATCATAACTGAGACTGCTAATCATCTGTGGGCTTTTTCTCTCTTTCCCTTCTTTCTCAGGTACATAAGTACAATTTTAATACCACCAAGATCAGAGAACCTTAGGATCCACTCTATTCTGTGCAATTGTTAGTTTATTAAGCTATTAGTACTACATTGGGTAGAGAACATAGTGAAATGGAACCCAGAATTTTTCAGCCCTTCATAGTTCAGGAGCTGGTATCACTATCCTCCTTCTTCTCTGATTCTAGTGCTAGGATTTCCTTTTCCTGATCTTTGATGATTAATCAAAAGTAAAGTGATGGTGATGTAATAAAATTTGAAAATTAAATATTTTTTAATGTATACAATATGAAATTATTGTGAAGGAGACTGAGTGAAACTGTGACTGAGATTTTCCTTTTAAACAATAGTTTACAAGAATTGGGTCAGTTTGGTTTTATAAGTGGCTCTTAATCAGGGTGCACATCAAATTTACATGCAGAGCACTTCAAAATGTACATGTTAGACCCCCATTTCATATACTTAGATTTGGAAGAAGGAAGGCAAAACCTGGGAACCCTGCAAAAGGGATTTCCATATAAGCTGTCAATAAACAAACACAGATTTAGAAGAAAGAAATGGAAAGGAAATGTATGTTCTTACCTAGATGATGAAAGGACCACAATGATCTCATCACTCCCATTCTGATATTAGAATACAAAGCAAAACATTGGCCATGAGACATACAATGCTCCAATGAATTTAAAAACAAATGTCCTGACTGCGTATCATCTCAACCAGGTAGGATGGAGAATGTAAACTATAAAAATACTTTTGATGTCAGACATTTTCACCACAACCTACTATACAGTCTCAGAATCCTGATGTGGCTGATTCAAATATTTGAGAAATTCATGTTGATGTTAAGGGAATTTCAACTCTTACTTACTCACATAATCATTGGGTCAGGTTATATTGAATTTTTGAAACTTCATTTATTTATTTGTTTTAAGAGAGATTTTAGTTATAGGGTGTGTGTGTTTTCCAGCAAGACAGAAAAAAAGAAAGTGAGAAATCACCCCCCAGGGAGATGACCATGCCACAGTCCCTTTTCCTCCACTCTCTCAGGATCTTGGGCATGCAGACACATGCGCCCGGTGTGAGCTTTAAGCCACTGGGTCTAGGATTTGAACTTCAGTCAGTTACATGGGAGTCCAGTTAGGTAACCATATGTAATCTCCTGGTCCCAAAAATGTATTTTATTTTTAGGAGAAAGAGAGAAACACCCCAAACAGAGTCTCATGCCATGATGCCCCCACCCCATCCTTTCCAGTCAGCCAGGATCACCAGTGTATGTAACTGGCACATACGAGTCAACCAGCGAACTGAAGCTGCAGTCTTCCAAGTAGATGCAGCATCACTACACCGGAGGAACAGCTTATGACTCGGCCACCAACTGGCCCCATTGGAATCTACGGCACTCCGCTCTATTTGCAAGCTTCAGTAGCTCGGATTCGTGCGTCTAAGCAATGCATAGGGAAAGTATAGACATCTTTAGAGCTTGGGGGTCTTGTATAAGTTTTATCTGTACCAGCGTTTATGTTCTATAAGGCTTCTAGCTTGATTAATCATCGGTCCCTCAGGTTCGATGAAAAACACTTTTTTTTAATAAATATGTTTTCTTGGGGTCAGCAGGTAGTGTGGTGGTTAGGGCACTGACTCCCACATAGGAGACCATGTTTTGAGCCCTGGATCTGCTGGCTTGAAAATCATGCTAGGGGCATGTGAGTGCATGGCCAAAACCCTGAGAAGAAATGCAGTAGAGGAGATTGCAACATGATCTCTGTCAAGTACACAGGCCCTATGGCAAACCACACCCCATGTATATTTTTATATATATCCCATGTATATTTATATATACATATACATGTGTGTGTGTGTGTGTGTGTGTATATATATATATATAAAACATACATCCATATATATTTTTTTCTAATTGACAATCACAACAATCTTTTATGGTAGATATTATTAATCTCAATTTATACTTGAGTCATCGAAGCATGGAGAAGACAAGAAAGTTGCCAAAGAAAACACCAGAAAAGAACAGGGTAAGGGTTTAGTTGATAATGTGATCAGCCTCGAATCTCTACTGCCTTTGTTTTCACTTTGAGGGCTACTTGGCAACAAGCCTGAGATTACAGCTCAGGTCCCTTGATTCTAAAATTTAGGAACCTGATTAGAGGTAAAAGGCTTTATCCCTCAGATTGGCTCTGGTCTATTTTCCTTTGCTGTCATAAGGCTCTTTGAAATCTATATATTTACTCAGCAGAAGGATCAGCAGGACTTCCAACATTTGAGACTCTAAATCTTTCTTCCAAGAATTCATAGTGTATAGCAGGGCTGGAAGGGTTTATAAGATAAAACTTGGGAGATGCAAAGAAGAGCCAAGAATGGCTCTATTCTAATATTTGAAGAGATTTTGGGTAAAAGCAAATGTCACAGGGTGGCCCTATTCTCATTCTTCATGAGACTTACTTTCATAAAAGATATTTTGTTTGTTTTTTTAATAGAAATTTATGCTATAGGGCTTGTAGTCTCACCACAGAGACAGAGAGACATAAAGTGAGAAGTCACCCCCTGGGGGGATGGCCTCGAAACAATCCTTTCTCCTCCATCCTTCTCTAGGGATTTTGGGCATGGATGCACATTCTCTTGGTGTGAGTTTTAAGACACTGCATCTGGGACTTGAACTGCAGTCAACTACCTGGAAGTCCAACAACATAACCATTATGCCCTCTGCTGGTCCCCTTAAAAGTTTAACTAATGGGATAATAATAAAAATAAAAGTTTCCTGGATTTTTGAACATCTGGTTAGGCAGTTGTATTTATAATGTTATTACTTCTTACCTTGTGATTACAAAAGCATTTCCTGACTTCTTGGAGGAAAATATGTCTGACTCTGAAGGTCAAGTGTTGAATGACTGGTGGTGCAGATCCATGGTAGATAGTCACTTTGTTTCTGGTGTGAGAACTCCGAGGACAAACTCAGTCTCACAACTATAATAAGATGAAGTCTAAAAAAGTGAACATTCTCCTTGATACACAGTAGTTTGTTTCTTGTTTCAATTTATAAATTACTATATATAAAAACAATCTAAGGACTTGCCACAGGGGCAAGGGAGTGAGACCCTATCTCCCTCCGCTAATAAATTGCTCACTTGCATAGGTGATTACTACATTGCCCAAAATATTAACCAGTAGCCGGTTAAACAATATCTCTGATTTGGTTTAGTAGTACGTGGCCAAAAATGAGAAAAACATGCGTCAAACACTCTCTGGTAACCAGTCCTCCATGATCACTGCTAAAAACTCATCAGAGATTGTTTTGAGATCCCAAAACTCAGGTTTTTAAAGTTTAAGAAAATCAAATTATTTAATTTTTGGAAGTTCTGTGTTTTGTGTATGTTGTGAGCTTCAATTCTGTATTCTGTGACAAAGGGAATCCTCTTGCAGACCCAAGGTTATGACTAGAAACAGGATTTTTATGAGAACACTCAGAAAATACAAATGAAGAGCATACATACGAATTTCTCTAGCTTTTTCTATGAGAGCAAAATTCCCCTAGGCAGACCATGCTTTGCCTTCTACCTGAGTGTTATATTTCTCTATATAAAAACAGTTCAAGGGAACCAGCAGTTAGCGTAATGGCTATGTCGCTGGACTCCCACGTAGTCGACAGCGGTTCGCGTCTCGGACCCGGTGGCTTACAACTCACGCCGGGCGCGTGTGCGTGCGTGCCCAAGATCCCGAGAGGAGAATGGAGGAGAAGGGATTGCGGCGTGACCATCCCCCCTGGGGGGTGATTTCTCGCTTTCTGTCTCTATGTCTCTCTCTGTCTGTCTGGCGAGCGCACGCGCCCTATAGCGAAAAACCTCTCCCAAAAAAAAAAAAAAAAAAAAAAAAAACAGTTCAAGTCCCGTCACAGGGACAATACAGCAAGAACCTGTTTAAAAAAGAGCTAGACATGGCAATATGTATCTGTAGTCCCAGTCGGGACACTGAAGCAGGAAGATCCTGACATAGGGAGATCCTGTTTCAAAAAAAATAAATTCAAAGTGTACTGACATAAGGTAGCACTTGTTATTTCTCTCAAGACCCTCGGCTGGATTGGCAGTTCTTTTGCTGGCTTCCTCCGAGGTCACTTACGTATCCACCTTCAGTTAGGAGGTCTATTGGGAGCTGACCTTAGCTGAGGCATCAGAATGGCTTGATATCTCTCTCATTGTGCATTCCCACATGTTCATTTATCATCAGAAGCCTCAACCAGGTATTACTATGGCAAGTTTCCAAAAGGAGGTATTCTCTAAAGACTGAAACTCTAGGTACTCAGCTTATATCACACATTATCTCATAGACCAACACAAGTCACATGGTCAAGGTGAGAGTCAATATAGGAGAAGGCTATGCAGGTTATGAATATTAGGAAGCATGTCTCGTTATAGACCACTATGTCTAGTTACCTTCTGAGAGGTAGTGTCAAACTATATCATTGTGTTAGGAGTGGGAAATCAAGAGGTGATTGAAAAGGAGAAATGAAGAAAGCAGAAGTGGAAGTGGAAGATAAGGTTTAAAAATTAAAAATCAATATAGTTGTTTCCCAAGACTATAGTTTCAACAGAATGTGTATCACAGAACCAATAATACTATCCAAATCATTTTGTAAGATTGTCCATTATTGTATACGTATTCCAGATGTGTACAATGATTTTTCATTTTAAATATTTATCATATATCTATTGAATTCCAGTAGAACATAGTGGTGAGAGGAGCAGTTTCTGGATTATATTGTATGGGTTTGAATCTCGAGTCTGCTATTTTCAGGCTCTAGACTTTGAGCTGGTTACTAAATCTTTCTGACAGTTTTCTCCTGTGTAACATTAGCTTGAACATAGTGTCTATTTCATGCAGTTGTGCTGGGAGATTAAATGGGTTAGTAGATGTAAAGTGTTTGGAATAGTGCCTGATACATAGTAAAGGCTTTCTAATTTGTCATTACTGTCATTCTTATCATCATCATCATCGTTATTATCATCAATTATTATTACTGTTTCTATTTTATTGCACAATTTTTTTTCTTGCTATACTGTTTTGTCATGCATTGATTTATTTATGGTGTTTTCCCGACTCCTAAGAATGACTCTATCTTGAAGGAAATGAGTGTCTAGAGACAATGGCACAGAGAAGTGCAAGATACCTCAGTACACGCGCTTTAAGGAGGGGTGGGAAATGTGCATTAGGAAGGAACAAAGGGGGCTGGCCCCATGGTACAATAGTTGGGCGCTCCACAGTGGAAGCCAGATCCCACGTAGTTGACCAGGGTCCTAGTCCTGACCCCCATCAGCTTCACGCCGGACACACGCATATATGCCCAGGATCCTGATGGAATGGAGTATGAGAGGAGGGAGGATTGTGATATGACCAGGCCCCATTAGGAAAGACTTTCTCTCTCTCCTTCTCTAAGACATACAGATATGCTCTCTAGCATAAAGGAATGAAGGTGCATATTTAACACTTCCTGTATTTATGACATCATACTAGTTGAAAATAAATGTATGTTTATGTTATGTAACATTAAACATAAAAGTGTAGAAAGCATTTCTAATGTGTCTAAGCAAGCATAGAGTTAAGTTTATTATCAATAACTTTATTCTTTATTTTTTCATTTAATAAGGAAAATTTTCAAAGGTTCATAATCCAGTATTCAACACTTATTGGAGTGAAATATTTCGCTTCATCTCTTTCTCTCTTTCATTCTGAATAAAGATCTAGAACTAAGAAACTAGAGATGACAAAACCATCTGACTTCCAAGCAATTCAGCTGACTCATTGTTACTGTTAATTTGCCCTAAAATATTCCATACAGCAGGTTTTATATAATGCAGGGTCTGGTCTATAGACAAGAAGATAATACAAATAAGAGTGAATATTTATGGAAAGTTTTTTATCTGCACGTTTAATGCTCCAAGCCTCGTATAAACCATGTTGAGAGCCTTCTGCCCTGGGTCATGGTCTCCTTCATAGGTGATTGTGACAGATGATATTGAGGTTCACAAATCTTCATTGTCCCTTCCCTATCATAAGACATGTGTATCACTCCAGTTCATGCCTATCTCCCTCTGCATAGTGTGTTGTTCATTTTTCAGTTTCCATCATATGGCATGTGCACTTGCCAAAGAGAGACAGTGAGCAGAAAAGTGGGAAATCACCCCCCAGGGAGACTAGCCATGCCACTGTCCCTTCTCCTCCTGAGATTTTGAGCCTGCATGCACATGTGCCTGGCATGATTTTCAAGCCAGCATGTCTGGTACTTGAACCATAGTCAGCCATGTGGCAGTCTTGTTCCTTAAGCACTGTGCCACCTGCTGGTCCCTGTGCATTAACCAGTGAAAAGAGAGTAAATACAGCATGCATCCCATCTTAGCAGAAGCTTATGGTCACCACATGATTGAGAATTGGAGTGTAGCAGATTAGGATGGTTTCTTCTGAATCACAGAAGGAGTAGACTCCTCAGCCCTGCATGAGGCTGTAGCATAGGCAGTATCGGTTGTTTTTACGCTGATGTAACACAGGCAAGAAACAGACAGCTACAGTTGCAACCACTAAACCTCGAAGTTGTTCACTAGCACTGTTACTTAGATTTTGGTTGAAATGTTCATGTCCCTTGAGTGAACTATTTAGAACTAAACTATGTGATTGGATTGCTCTTCTTTGAACAATGGCTCTGAGTTGCAGTAGTTTTGATTTTATGCCTACTAACCAGAAAAGTAATGTCCAACCCACGGACTAGCACAGGTCTTCCCCAGTGATAGCATAGCCAGAAAACATAAACAGTTTTTATTTTTTTAAAGAATTATTTTATTTATTTATTTATTTTTATTATCATTATTATTCTTTAATTTGACGAGAGAGAGTGAGAGAGAAAAAGACAGAGATAGGGAAAACGGGAAAGCAAGCCACTAGGTCCAGAACTTGAGCTGCGGTTGGCCATGTGGGAGTCCAGCACCTTAACCACCATTCCATCTGCTGGCTCCCAATTAAGAGTTCTTATAAATCCATACCAAATATACAACCCAATGACTATATTTTTTAGAATTATTTATTCAATTTTATTTGTTTATTGAATGATTATCATATTTAATTTCCTATAGGGCACATAAGCTCACCAGAGAGAGACAGAGGGAAAGTGAAAAACAAGTTATTAGGTCTGGGACTTGAACCACAGTCAGTCATAGGAGAGTCCAACCCCTTTAAACATCATGCCACCTACTGGCTCCTCAATTTCTTCTTTTTTTTAAATGAACAAAAAGTTGTACAGAAATGTCACAAGAGAAGATATACAAATTACTCCTATGCACATTAAAAATGCTCAACATCATTAATAGTAAGAGAAATACAATTTAAAAATACATTAAGATATGATCAAAACCTACCAAATGGGAAAATAATGTATAATCCCCTCAACTGACAAAATTATAGGATAACTAGGACTCTCATAAATTGTTGATAGAATTGTAAAACTGAAACTAGTTTGACAGTTTCTTATAAAGTTAAACATACAATTATGATAAAACAACTATTTTACTCATATGTCTTCAACTAAGAGATTTGAAAAGATATGTCTACTGAAAGTGTCTTTAAATATTTACAGCAGATTTACTTAGGATAGTGACAAAGTGCAAAGCAACCCAAATGTCCATCAAGTGAATGAATAAAGAAAATAGGTTATATTCATACAGTGGAATACTACTCAACAATACAGAAGAACAAAGTTTTACTTTATATTAATTTTTTACAATTAAAGTATGAATTTATTTTGGTATAAGTGCTATACTAGGAAAAATAAATACAGACGCACAGAAATTAGAATTCCAAGTACTGAAAGATGCAACAAATTAACTATATCTATATCTCAGAAACGTGCTGGATAAAAGAACCTGACAAAATATGACTTAGTCTATAATTCCATTTATATAAAAACCTAGAGTAGGCAAAACTAATCTTCACTTACAGAAAGTAGATCAGTGACTTTTGGGGCTAGAATAGGGCATTCATTTTTTTAATCTTTTATCTATTGATTTATTTATATTTTGTAGAGGTTTTTGCCTTAAAGTATATGTGCGTGCTGGAGAGAGAGAGACAGTTAGAAGGAAAGTGAGAAATCATCCCCAAGGGGGGATGGCCACACTTGCAGTCCCTTTCCAATTCTCTTCCCAGAATCTCATGCAAATGTGCACACACTTCCGGTGTGAGTTGCAAGCCATCAGGTTCATGATTTGAACTACAGTCTGCCATGTGGGAGTTCAGTGATGTAACCATTATGTCATATTCCGGTCCATAGAGTTGGGCATTCTGACTGTAAAGTCACAAGGCATCCTTTTGGGTTGATGGAAATGGTCTTTATTCTAGTGATATTTATACACATGCATAGATTTTTGCACAGGTACATTTTATGGTATATAAATTGTACTTCAATAAGGTAGTTTAAATGTAAAGTAATACAGCTTTCAAGAACACTAAAACACCCCAAATTGGCTTTGTAATCACTAACTCTTAAATTTGTTTGTAGGATGCCATCAACTGAGAGGAATCTCTTCCATGCCTTTTCTGGCTCTATTTTCCAATGAAAACAATGAATAAGTGATCATATCTCTTCCACATCTCCCTCCATCTTCCAGTTCTGCTTTGTCCTGTTGATATTAGAGAGGCTTTACCTAGGTATCTTCTGCAACAATTTGAATGGTACTATGTGGTAAAGGTTAAAAAAAGACTATTAGATTTCTACTGGACAAAATTCTAACAATCAGTGAGGTAATCAATAAGGCAGTTCTGATGTATAGTACTTCTGCTACTGGGAGGAATCTTAGTATCCCACCCGCAGTCAATTACCTATTGACTATCTTCCTGTTCACTCTGTCAGAGCTTGAAGAGTACAAATCAACTGTGATGATTTGTACTAAAGTCAACTAAAATTTCTAATTTTATTTTAATATCTGACATCCAGTCTGATGCATATCCAATGTATATACTTGTTATAAATAATTTTTAACTGTTCTACATTTTTTACTTTGATGGAAGTATTTTGTTCCAAGTGACAAATCAATGAATTCTCCTGTTTTGTTTGTTATCTAGTTAGCATCTTAAAATTATAATTGCTACATTAGAAAAACTAAGCAATAAAGTTAAAAATAGAATGCTACATGGATCTCAAATTTAGGTTAAAAAATCCACTAAATACAATAAATGCTGTATTCCTACTTAAACCCACAGGAATAGTACTCTTCACAAGGACTGCACTGTAAAACCCCAGGTGAATGTTTTTATACACGTACACTTGATATTTATGGATAGATCCAAGAGAACCAAGGCATTATTTTCATGTTGCAATAATATTATTCCTGTTTTTTGGACATAAAATCACCTCAGAGAAATAAAAACATTTTCAGCCACAGAGCAATAGTTGTGCTGTTTCATCCATCTCTGTGCTGAAAACTATCGGTTTCTCGTTATTGATTGGAGGAGAATCTATTGTTTTAGAGAACAGAAAGTTAACACAGTTGGTTACTAGAGAAAAGGATGAGGAAGGAAGCCAAAATAAAGCAATGAGCACACATTATCCAGAGCTTAGGGAGAGACAAGTTTATAAATGGGGTCTCTGTAAAGATGGTTAACGGTTTTGGTTTCTATTAGAAATGTGGATGGAGGCAAACATTGAGTGGGAACTGGAAGAAATGAAACTGAGGAGCCAGTTCAGACTTTACTGCACACGTGGTAGGCCCAGTAGCTATGGCCGTGGTGTACCCTTCCCACAATAAAAAGAATCCAAATTACGTACACAATCATCAGGACTGAAGCCAGGAAGCACCTGTTAGGATAGCTTCATTTGGGGGAGGCAGGAGGTTAGGAAAAATTTGGGAGGAATTTATGCATTATATTCTAAGAAGGTGAAATCATGAAGGTGAAATAATACAACTATGAGAAATGGATTAATTTGAGACTTCTAGCAGCACAGACTCAAGAGTGCTTATGGTTCCTGTTTGCCTGTTGCTGCTTCTGCTCACTTCGGCAAAATCAGTGAGGGTAATGAATTACCAAGCTAAATATTCTCTGTAGTGTGTTGAATAATGATCACCCAAAAGTTCTGTCCATGAAGAACCACAAAATGTACACCTATTTGAAATTATTATTATTATTTTTGCAGATATAATTAAGGTCAGAATCTTGACATAAGATCATTGTGGGTTAGGGCCATAAATCCAATGACAAGTACATTTACAAAAGTCTGAAAAGGGGAAGACACATAGTTACTCAGAAAGAGACACAGAGGGAAAGGCCATGAAGTGATAAAAACAGACATTGGGGTGATGCAGTAATAACCACGGAACAGTAGGGAGTGCTGGCAGCCACCCGAGGCTAGGAGAAAAGCATGGGACAGATTCTCCCTCAGAGTCTCTTGAAGGTACCAAACTTACTGACACTTTTTGACTGACTTCTGGTCTCTGGGGCTGTGACAAATAAATTTCATTTTTTAAAAAAATTGCGTGAGGGTACATGCATTTTGAAGGGAAAAATAGAAAGTGAGAAAACCACCTCCCTTCAAGGAGGATGGTTACACCACTAACCCTTTTCCTTCTATTCTCAGTCCTTGTGAGATTTTGAGCAGGAACCCAGAGCCATTGAAAGTGTTTTTCATTCTGCTAGGTCCAGGACTCAAATCACATGTTGAGCTATGTGAGATTCAGCTGCTTTAACTACCACACTGCTAGTTGTCACTAAATTTCTGTTTTAAGCACGAAGTTTGTAGTTATTTCTTACTATAGTCCTAGGGCACTATACCTTCATTTTTGTCACTCCTATCCTACTTATCTGAACCACCTTCTGGATAAATCCAGGAGCTGTGAAAACTGGGATGTTCAGTCTCCTGAGGCCGTGTGAACTGATCATCACTGTCACTCAGGTATTAGAATGGCATAGAGTCAATACGTATTGATTCATTGATCTCACCACCTTAAGTTGTAAAAGCAAAAGATAATTTTAATCAAAGTACCAATTCCGGGAAGGGATAACCGTCCATAATAGCAAAAAGCAACACAGCTGATCTTTAAAACCCAATAGATTAGTGGCAATTTTGAATTGAGGACACAAGGAAGAAAAGCAGATAAGTGCAAAACCAAACACCTAGATTCAAATCTGCCTTCTACTGCTTATAGTTGAAACACTTAGAGAAAATTTCTTAATGTTTCTGTATCTCAGTGTCCTTACCTATAAAATATGGACAGTTAGCACACATGCCTTCTGAGACTGTCAGACAGATTCTGAGGCTTTCCTGTGTGTTCCAGACTCACTTACCATGACCCAGGCTGGCTGAGGCTGCAGGAGAGCTATGGCATGAGGACCCTACTGGGTGTTTCTCTTCTCTCTCTTGCATCTGCCTCACGGAATTAATGTCAAGAGAAACTTAAAAAATTTAATTTGGTAAATGTTATCTCAATAAGAGCATCAACTTGCATATAAAGTCTTAAAGCAATTGACGTTCTGAGCCTAGTTAAATCTCTGTGTGTAACTGCATACTCTATCTCAGGCCTTTTCAAATAATAGTCAGTGAGGCTACGATTCCAGGAGCTGAACTGACAATGTTAGTCAAAGGAAGTAACAGCCCAGAACTGTCTGATGAAACCAGTAAGGTTGATAAAGATCACTATGACGATTTCTTTGAAAATCTTCACTATTTCTAAGTGATTGCTTATTCAGTGGTTTTTAAAATTCTACTTCTAAAATGATTCTTAACTTTTAGAACTGGAAGAACTAAAGCTACCTATGAATGGAAACTCTAACCTACACTGTATTCAAATTAATGAAAACAAGATAAAAAATATCTTTTGTCTCCATTGCTTTTTTCTTTTTTTTTTTTGAAGAGGTTTTTGCTATAGGGTGTGTGTGTTTGCTAGAAAGATAGAGAGACAGACAGAAAGCACGAAATCATCCCCTGGGGGGTTGGCCACACCGCAATCACTTCTGCATTCTCCTCTTGGAGTCTTGGGCATGCACATACACGCACCTGGTTTAAATTTAAGCCATCAGGTCCAGAATTCAGACTGTGGTTGACTACATGGGAGTCCAGCGACATAGCCATTACACCAACTGCTGATCCCTTGTCTCCACTGCTTCTAAAGGTATACATGTGGAAAATGCATCTGAATTATTTTGAGTGGATATAGCTTTAACAGAAGAAATGAATAGGTTTAGAAAGGAAGAACACGTGATTGATGGAATATTGAACTTACAAACGGGAAAATCACCAGGTCTCTCTACTAATAAATGCAGAAAATTTTAAGAAAATTGATAATCTATTTTACAAAGTTTTTTCTTGCAAACACAATGCAACTAATATGATGTCAAGTTTCTAATTTAATATACAGCATATTATAATTTTAAAAGCAATGTTATTATAAAAAATTCATTTGCTGTAATAGCCAAATAAATTTTCAAAAGAAAAACAAATATGCATTAAAAATGTTTCCACAGGGCCTTGTTCTGCTAATGAAAATGATAAGTGTGATAACAAGAAAGGTTTGCTAATTTAAAGCCATTTTTAAGCTTTCCATTTTTTTGTTTTCCTTATTTATATTTGTAGGAAAAGAAGAAGAGAAACACAATCATATTTTTTTTTTTAGAGAGGTTTTTGCTATAGGGTGTGCGTGCTTACCAGAATGACAGAGGGAGAGAGACAGAAAACGAGATAATACTCCTGGGGGACTGGCTATGCCACGATATTTTTTCTCCTCCATTCTCCTCTCATGATTTTGGGTGCACATGCACATGCACCCAGTGAGAGCTTTAAGTTGTTAGGTCTGGGACTCGAACTGCAGTCGACTGTTTGGGAGTACAGTGATGTAATCATTATATCATCTGCTAGTTCCTCAAGCAATATATGGTTTTGTTTTTAAAGAGAGATTTTTGCTGTAGAGTGTGCATGTGCTTGCCAGAGAGACAGAAATACCGAAAGTAAGAAATCACCTTACAGGGGGGATGGCCACACCACAATCCCTTCTCCATTCTTCTCTTGGGATTTTGGGCACACATACACATGCACCCAGTGTGAGTTTTAAGCCATCAGGTCCAGGATTCAAATTGCACTCAAATACATGGGAGTCCAGTGACATAACCATTATGCATCTGCTGGTGTGTGTGTGTGTGTGTGTGTGTGTGTATGTGTGTGTGTGTATGTACGTATATATATATATATATACATATATATATATATATATATATATGTATGTATATATATACACATATATATATATATATGTGTATATATATAATTATTGCTTTTTATTTAACTTTATTTATTTTTAATTTGACCAGAGAGGAACAGAAAAAGAGAGGGAAAGTGAGAAAGAAGGCCTCCAGGTCTGGGACTTGAACTGCAGTTGGCCATGTGGGAGTCCAGTGCCCTTAACCATCAAGTCACCTGTCAGTCCCTCAAACAATAATTTTAAGAGGAGAAAGCTTTAAAAACATCATTAAGAAATGTTACAGCTGACTTTATTTTTTTTTAATTTTTATTTTTGCTTTCAATGGAACGTTGGAGCACAAAAGCATAAAAACGTATGATTTAAAATGAAATTTTAAGGTACTAGTGTTATAGCTTGAATGTAACCCCTTAAAAACTTATGTGTTAAAATTTGGTGAGCCATCATGAAGGCATTAAGAGGGCAGGAACTTGGTCTGATCATGCAATTAAGGGTGAAGACTTTGGGAGTTGATTAAGACCAGAAAAGTTTAATGATGTGGGCACCCCACCTGAATGCCAGTGAGAGTATAAGGAAAGGGAATGAGATTAGAAAGAGAGGCATGGGCACCGCCATGTACTCCTGCCCTCTGCCATGTTGGGATGCAGCCAGTACATGCTCTTAGGCTTCTCAGCCTTGAAAACTGTGAGCTGAATAAACTCCATTCTCTTAAATTATCCAGATTCACGTATTTCTTCTCTGTGCAACAAAATAGACTGGAAAAAGTAGTATGTAGGTATGTATATATACATATAAGTATACACACACACACACACACACACAGATAGATCTCTCTCTATGTGTGTGTATTTATATGTATATATTGACTGTATACAGAGATGTCTCCGTGTGTGTATAAATATATATTACAAATATTATCTATCTATCTATCTATCTATCTATCTATCTATATATATATATATATATATAAAGAATATACATAAATTTATCCTTAATTATAGGAGGTGTAGCTCACACTACAGCATACTGATTACACTTTCTGGAAAGAGTCGGTATGGGGTTGAAAAATAAACCTAGGCTTAATATTAGCTTTTTAAGATAGCTTCAAAATTCTGTGGCTCCTAATACTTTTTCTTTTCTTTTTCTTTCTTATGAGGAGCATTCTGATTCTACTGAGTATGATAGAAAGAGCATAGAGTTGATCAATGATTGGACTAAGTTCTCCTACAGTAATAATTTTGTTACTAGCTTGTTTGAAGTCAATTCTTATAAAAAATCATAGAAAAAATCAAAATTATTTACAAATTGGAGCTAATGTTCCCTCTGTCCACTTCACATACTTATTTTAAAATAAACTAGGAAAAAATTGCATGTAACTTACTGATGGCCAAGAATTTATATCCAAATTAGCTCTAGTTCTATTGACCAGTATTGTTTGTATCCAAGAAAATGCCTGCTTTCCTAGAATTTTGCAAATATTTATTCTGTGTGGTTTGTAGAACATAAGCAAAAATGAGCATACACACAATTGTATACATACATATTTGTGTTTTTTAGTGGTCTGCATATTTCAGCAGAACTTATAATGAATGTTTGCAGTGCTTATACTGTCGATGCCATTTCTGCCAAATGACGGAGGAAGAAGCAGCCATTTATAGGCCATTAAGAGGAGTCAACAGAAACTATCATTAACAGGACCTGGATCTTAAACTTCTAGCTACCAGATCTGTGAAAAAATACATTTCTGTTTTGTAAGCCACTCACTCTGTGGCACTTTGCTATGATAGCCCAAGTAGACTAATACACTCCTCGTTCCTTTCACAGAAGTGATTCCTGATAAACATACCCTAACTACTCAACATCGCATATGGAGGACCAGAGCCTTCTCTCCTTACCCTCCTCCCCAAAGCTGTGCGAGGGCCTGCACTGTATCCATAAACATCCTTTCATAGTCCTCCCGTGGAGAATGACTGTGGGTTGACTTGAATCAACTAGACTGTGGACTCCCTGATGGCAAGAAATATATCTTACTTTAATACATATCCTAAGAACCTAGCACACTACCAGCACAGAATGACAAAAGCCGACATTTCATAATGGTTAAGTGGCCTTGTCATCATCTTGTCATTTGCTTGCAATAGGTTTTCCAGTTCACATCCACCTCTAAACTTTGAAACTTTGAAACTCTGAAACTTGAGTTTTGCTGATCATCTGACCCTTACTTGTATTCTAATCTATGGTATCTAGGTACAACTTGACTCAAGGTTACTCTAGTTTCCATGTCACATAAGATAGTAAAGTGCTCATGATCTAATGTTTTTTGCTTGGTGCCCTTCTCTTAATTTAGTGTTCTAGTCCCACCCACACCCCATAAAAAAAAAAAGCCTGTTTTTGTTCCTTTATGTTTATTTCTTCTGTGAGAAAGACAAAGAGAGTCAAGGAGACAAGTATTTTCAACAGGATCTGCATGCCATGGTCTATCCTCAGTCTCAGGTAGTCAAAATTATAGTCCTTTCTCATGTGGGTCTAATGTTCTACCACTGCACTGCCACCTGCCCTGATACCGTTATCTTATCTCGGTACCTCATCGCTCTACCTAGCATCTTAAACTAAAGACATTGTCTTCTAAAGTGCAGGAAGACATTCTTTACATGGTTGATGAGGTGCCCCAAGTTGTTCCTTTGGACCACTTTACTTAGGACAGGCATAAGTTGTATCTTAGATTTGAAACAAAGTTGTCCCTAATAAATTAAGAGGTGTGAACTATTGAGGGCAAGACAGTCATTATCAGATAAAAGAAGAGCTTGGTAACATAAGGTTTGATAAGCAGACAGTACCCATGAGTAAAAGTAAATGGATCACATTTTCCTAACCTACTTTTGTTTTGTTAATGAGAGGAAAGAACAGAACACCTCAAGCCATCTGTCTTGTTTCCATGCATTCCTAGAGAGCTGGGTAAGTACACTGTGCTAACTGATGTTTCACGAAAATGCTTAGAGCATGTTTACACAGCTTTAATCCCTTCACTGACCACAGGTCCATAAAACAGGATTAACTTTTTCCCTGATTAACTTTTTTTTCCTCTGCAAATGAGTATGCAAGTTTTTCTCCAGCTCCCACAGGAATAGGCTTTGTATTAACTCTGACAACATGCAGACGACACGCAGTTTGTCTGTTATATGGTCATGGAAGTGTGCTTCTACCTTGGGAAAACGGGAAAAGAAATCAACAAGATGCTGACGTGTATTTCTTACTTGCTGTTGCTTCTTTTGCCTGAATAGTAATACAAAGAATAAATAAATTGAGTTAACAGCTTCTTTTTGCACTTGCTCTTGTGTAACCCTACAGTCTTTTCTTTTTCACTAAGCAGTATCCCTTCTCGGTGAGGAAGGGAGAGAGAGATCACTTGTGTCAGTTAGTGGCAATGAATCTCTCTGGAGCGTAGCTTCAGAATTCAGTTTATTTGGAGTCATTTAAAAGTTATGTTAATATATTTGCTTATTTTTATTTATTTCGATCAGTGATGTGGTTTACTCTTTTTTTCACTTTTCAAAAGAAATTATGAAGATTAAGTTCTTCATGACAGCAAAAATTGTTCTTGGTGATGGGGGGCACTGAGATAACTAAAAAAATAGTATAATCGAAGATTTTCCCCTCCCTGCTTTTATTATTTTTATTTTTATTTTTGAGAGATTTTTGCTATAGGGCACGTGCGCTCACCAGACAGACAGAGAGAGAGACAGAGAGACAGAAAGTGAGAAATCACCCCCCAGGGGGGATGGCCACGCCACAATCCCTTCTCCTTCATTCTCCTCTCAGGATCTTGGGCAAACACGTACATGCGCCCGGCATGAGTTTTAAGCCACCGGGTCTGGGACGCGAACCACGGTCGACTACATGGGAGTCCAGCGACATAGCCATTATGCTAACTGCTGGTCCCACCCTCCCTGCTTTTGATTACACAAACAGTATGAAAGGACTTCAGGAAGTTTGTGGGGAATAAAAGTGCAGTAAAAGCATAAATTTATTTGGGTGCAAAAAATTAAAATCTATGCATAATTTTTCTTTGTGTTTGTTTTTACTAGAAGGTGCATATGCTTGATGGAGAGAACAGATGTGGGGGTTAGAAATCACTCCCCAGGAGAGATGGCATGGGTAGATCCTTTCTCCTTTCTCCATTCAGGATTTTGGGTATGCACACACATGCACCCAGTGTCTTTTTCAAGCTGCCTGAGACTCAGACTGCTTATTCAGCCACATGAGGTGCAGCCACCTTAACCTCCATGCCATGGCCTGACCATCATACACATTTTTCTTTGAGCTTTTTGAAGACCCTTGTTCTTCCCCTTACCTCCAATATGATGCAGTATAAAAAAGAAAGCTAAAATAAGAAATATAGAAGAGAGAAAGGGGAAGAGAAACAGAAGTGGAGGGAGGAGAGACGACAAAGCAAAAAAAAAAATAAACCTCGGATTCATCGTATTAACAATTGATTGCAGCCTCTTTACTAAAAAGTGAGGAGATTGTTATTTTAGCCTCATGTCCAACTGTCAGCTCTTTTACCTTATAAACTATTTATATTTTATATCTAAAGGAAAGTATAATATCATTAGAGCAAGAGAAAGTTTATCTAGTAGGTTGTAGGAACCTATAGCCCATATAAAAGTATGGTTGTTAATTATTCTTTCTTTGTCTGAATTTACTTTAGTGCCTACTACAGTAAGGAGGTTAAATAGATTTACCTAAAAAATGAACAATGGAAATTGCATAAACTTCTATGGTTAGTGAATCTTAACTTCTCATGGCAATCAGACTTTATTCAGGTCAAAACTTTTGCAAACATTGGGACTAGCAGATGGCATAATGGTTAAATCACTGGAATCCCATGTAGTCCACCATGGATACAGTCCTGGACCAGGTGGCTTAAAACTCACACCGAGCGTGTGTGCCTGTGTGCCCAAAATCCAGAGAAGAGAATGGAGGAGAGGGGATTGCGGCATGGTCATCTCCCTTGGGATGTTATTCTTTTCTGTCTCTCTGTATCTATCTGTCTCTCTGGCAAGCACATGTGCCCTATAGCAAAAATCTCTCTCTCTTAAAAACAAAACAAACCTTCTGCAAGTAAAATCTGCATTATAATGAAGGTGTGTTTCTGTAATGCGAAGTTTTATACTCAGTATACTTTATGATTTTATAGATTTTTATTTTTATTTTTTTTATTTATTTATTTATTTATTTATTTATTTATTTATTTATTTATTTTTAACTACCAGAAAATGCATGTGCTTGCCAGGGAGACATAGATAGATACAGACAGAGATTTGGAGAGAATAAACTCACCAATGGGTCATTGTCATGTTGCAATCCTTTCTTTTCCCATCTCTCCAGCCTGTCCAGATTTGGGTCCTGCATGTCTATCTTGTTGGTATGTTTTTCAAGCCAATGGGGCTAAAATTTAAATTGTTGTTGGCCATGTGTCTTCCGTCTTCCTTAACTAAGTAAAAAGGCTGGCCTGTGAGGTTTTAAACATACTAGATAGCGTATTGCAAGTAGGAGGCCAGATAATGAAAGGGACAAAGCTGTCCAAGCATGACAGGCTCGGTCTTTTATAATAAAATACTATCAAACTTTCTGGGCACTAAGTAATTTCTCTTTTGTTTTTGCCACCAAGAGGAAAATACTGTGGTTAGAGGGATTTGCCAGCAAGAGGCAGTCACTTTTGTTATTTGGACCTCTAGAAGAGTGATGGTTTACCAGAATATTATTCTACTGCTGTCTTCCAAGTCTGTTAATATGCGACAGTAAAAAAAATGAATAAATAAGAATACAACCTAGCTGTAACTTAGCTGTTGATGCTACAACTATGCCACTCTGCTAGGACCTATTTATAACGTTCAAGGTGGTACTAGAACTTTTTACTTGGCTTTTGAAAAAAAGCGTGTGCGGGAAGTTTCATAATTATCCTGAAAACCATGTCTCTGTGGTCAATACTTTGACTCTTTTCAGAAATCTCTGAACTCTTCCACTTATCACCTGAGAAGCCCTGGAGAACTGTTTCCACTTTGTGTATATAGACATACTCCTCTTTGACTCTAAGGGGGTGCTAGTAAGTTCTTTTGATTGGCAGATACACATACCTTATGCAGGTCTTGCATTATACAAGACCACTATGATGTAATATTTTTATGGTAGAAGGCCAACATGAGCCTATCTTCATTATGAACAAATTATATAATATTACCATTAATATCTATGATTAATTTATAAATGGTAATAGTGTGTTTTTTATTTTATGTGGGGCTTTTTTTGAGAATTATTTTTGCTAAAGGGCATGTGCGCTCGCCAGAAAGACAGAGAGAGACAGAGAGACAGAAAGCAAGAAATCACCCGCCAGGGAACATGGTCATGCCACAATCCCTTCTTTTCCATTCTCCTCTAGGGATCTTGGGCATGTATGCACATTGGTCTGGCGTGAGTTTAAGCCACCGAGTCCAGGACTGGAACCACAGTCCACTACATGGAAGTCCAGTGACATAACCATTACACCAACTGCCGGTCCCAGTAATAGTGTTTTGAAAAGAGAATTAATCTTTCTAAATTATAAATGGACTGCAAATGTTCCCTCACCATATATATTTAACTGGAAATGAGACTGTTTCTCCTTTTTGTTATTTATTTTGAATTTTTTAAGTACAGGTATTTGACTTAGAATATAGAAATTGAGCTGACTCGTTGCAACCATCTCAGTGAAAACTTCCAAAGGGCAATAAAATGTAAGCTAGTATGAAGATATGAAAAAAATCATTCAATTTTTTGATAAGCAGATGCTGACATTGCTGAACTCCCATGTAGTTTACCGTGGTTCGAGTCCTAGACCTGGTGGCTTAAAACACACATTGGGTTTGTGTGTGTGTGTGTGTGCATGCCCAAAATCCTGAGAGAAGATGGAGGAGAAGGGACTGTGGTGTGGACATACCCCCTGGGGGTGATTGCTTGATTTCTGTTTCTCTGTCTCTCTTGGTCTCCCTGGTTGTGTGCACAAGCCCTATAGAAAAAAATAATAATAAAAAAAATTAAAAATAAAAAAATTCAATTTTGTGAAGTCTAACTGGATCTGAAACCTGGTAGGTAACCAACATCTATGGCATGTAGGGGATTAATTTTAAGTCAGTCTTACTGATTCACTATACCGAATATTTGGTTAAATATTGGTTTAGCTCATCTATGAAGGTATTTTTCAGATAAGAATACCATTTAAATTAGTAGTCTGAGCAAACCAGGTTATCACACATGCTGCAGGTAGATCTTATCCACTCCATTATAGGTATGAAGAGAGAAAGACTGAGGTAACTTAAAGAAGATGGAATTCTGTGTCTCAGTCTATATTCAGACCCAGGCTGCAATACCAGCTTGCCCCTAGTCTCTAGCCTGCTGAACTGCTCTATAGGTTTTGAACCTGCTAGTTCCCTTAGTCACCTAAGTCAATTCTTTATCTCTCTCTCTCTCTCTCTCTCTCTTTCTCTCTCTCTCTCTCTCTCTCTCTCTCTCTCTCTCTCTCTCTCTCTCTCTCTCTCTCTTCCTTCTATTGGTTCTGTTTCTCTGGAAAACCCTGACTAACACAGTATGGTATTTGTATTGAAGGAACTCACAATCTAATAGCGGGATGTCAAATACAAACAAATACAAAAGTCTATATTCACACTCTCTTACCTATAATATCAGAAAGATAAGAGGTATGGATTCTCATGTATCATAAAAAGTAACATCATGGGGCCAGCAAGTGGCATGCAGTTTAGAGCAGCTGGATCCCACATGGCTGACTAGACAGAACTGTGGTAGGGCCATCCCCCTGAGGTGTGATTTCTTACTCTGTCTTTCTCTCTCTGACTCTCTTGCAAGTGCACATATGCAGTATTGTCCTGTGAAAATAGATGCTATTTTTATGAAGAGGAAGATAGTGTTTCTGAAGAAAAACTGGAATCACAACCACATTTTGCCAACCATGTCATATTAAATTTCACAGAACTGGGAATATTTCCATTGCACAGTAGTTAAGGAGTCTGGATTCACATGGCCAACCACACGTGGAATCCCAGCCCTGAAAGCTTGAAAACCATGCTGAATATGTGTGTGTCTATGTGTGTGCACCTCAAATTCTGGCTGGATAGAAAAATGGAGGGGAAGGGATTGTGGTTTGACAATTCCCCATTAAGGGGATACTTTCTCCCTCCTATCTTTCTCTCTGTCATTCTGTTTCTATCTGTCAAGCGCTTGTACTCTCTAGCAACAAAATCAAAAATTTATGAAACCTATATTTCATTTAGTAGAAAATGGAAACCGCTATGTTCTGGCAGTGATGATGACTGGGAATTGCTCTGGGTACCTTCCAGCTCTTGGGTTGTATTTTTTTACACTTGTATTTCAAAAGAGGTAAAAGGGATTCCTAACTGAGAGACAAAGCCCTTCCCTACCCCAAAAGTCAGGTAGATTGAGAAAAAGTAGTTGTTATGCTGAGTGATTTGACAGAGTAAGAGGAAAATTTTGTAACATGACAGGTTGACATTGTATCAATTGGGGATGAGATTATTTTCTAAATTGGTAATATAACAAATTGTCAGGTTTTCACTTCAAAGTTCTTGTCCTAAAACAGAGATGTTTCAATTGGGGTCAGTTTCACAGAAATTATTTGAATCATTTCTCCTCTGGTTTATGTCTATTGCAGGGAATGTTTTGTAACATTTGCTTAAAAGTAATTTGTGCTATTGCTAATCTCTAGCTCTGGAATTTAATTAGGATAAAGTAAGATTTTTTTTTTTTTTTTTTTTTTTTTTTTTTTGAGCAAGCACAAGATTAGACATTTGCTCGCTGGCTTTTTAATCAGTTTGCCATGTGACCTTATGTTAATTAAATATTCTCAGATAAAGAATTTGAAGCAGAAGTCAATAGCTTCCCTAAATAGATCACAGATTAGTCATTGAGCATCTGTGGGCTTCCTTCCTTCATGAGAGAGATAGTAGATGTCTCTCTCAAGAAAAACATGAGGGCCAGTTGGTTGTGTGGTGATTAGGTGACTGAACCATGCTTCCTTGGGGAGTGTTTTTAACCCACCCACACCCACCTAGCATTTGCATGCACTTTCAAGCAATTAAATGAAAAAATTCTTTATAAATTTCAATTAATTCACATTTAATTTTACCAGATATTGTGAAATGGCTACAAAAATGTTTGATCTATTTTACTATAAGAGTGTAAGTTACTTGAAATCTTACCCAAATTGATATTGTCAGACCTCCCACTTTTTGCAATCTATTGATATGACTTCTCTTTGTTTGAATTTTCCTTTTTCACATACCTATGTGAAAGGTATGGTTTCTCCTATGTTCATTACTCATGTAAGTTTTTTGCATTTTGATTTATACCTTAATATTATTTTCCTACTTTTTAATGAGCTCTTTGTTCTTACATATGTATAAGGGTCTGTCATATTAAATATCAACTTTCAGAAAGTTTGCATCACAATTTTGCTTACAGCATATTTTAAATTTAAAATGTTAGATTTTAGTGAAGCTAAACTTACTTATCACATTATATTATACTATACCAGAATAAAATCCTTTCTTACCCTATAATTGTAAAGATATGATTATATATTTTTGTTAGTCTTTTAGATGTTTTTAATGCTTAGTGTTTTATCTCTGAATGTGTAGCTACTGTTAGGTTAAGTTCTACTTTTTTCACATTGATTAATACTTTTGCTCACACTATTGTAGAAAAGCCTATATTTTCCTCCTTTCTTCTTTCCGCCATATTTTCTCTATCCATGAAACTGATTTTTGAGATATATGCTGGTGTCATGCATCCATCTATCAACCTCTTAATTACTCAGAGATTTTTTTGTTTTAATTTCTAGAGGGTGCATGCACTTGCTAGAGTGACAGAAGAGAAAGAGGGAGAAAGCATCTCCCAATGTGCACAATCACACTGCCAACCCCTTCTCCAGTTATTTATCTTGAGATTCTGGGCACACATACACATACTCCTGGCAGGCATGTTTTTCAATCTTCTGCAGCTGGGACTCAAACCACACTTGGCCACGTGGGATCCAGCTCCTTTCAACACTAGGCTATGGGGCTGGCCCTTACGCAACCTTTTAAAGTTCTGGTATTTTCTTTAGCAAGTATCTCACGTTTTCTACTTCAAAACAGAAATAGATTTATCTGTTCAAGGACTTATTCTTGAATAAAATATTATGATCTATTTTCCAAATTCTGTAAAAAAAAATCCCTTTGAATCGGCATTGACATTTTATTAAATTCATAGTGTAATTGGTTTTAAAGAAGATCTTTGTACTATTGAATATTTCCATACATGAATACAATGTTTCTCAATGTACTTAGACCTTATTTTTATATCATCAAAATGTTATAATTTTCTCTGTAAAATGTGTTAGTAATATTTTCTTGGACTTAACCCACTTTGTAGCTTTTTATTGTAAATGAGTTTCAAAATGAAATTTTCTAGCTTTTGTAGCTAGTATGTATGAATGTAATTTTTTAGTATATTTAATGTTTATATAGAAACTATGCAACCATTTCACACTCCCTTATTCATAATTTTGAAATTCAAAACTCTCTAAAATTTAAGTGTTTTTAAAGTAAGTTTGGCACCAGATCTTCTTCCAAAGCCAAATATGATATGAACAGATGTGAGGCTATTTACAGTCTTTATCTTAATTACTGTGAATATTCATAAGATTCATTGAAAACATTAATGTGTTTGATTATGGAATGCTGCTCCCAATCTGCTGACAATGTAATATAGTACATGGTTTTCGATCTTATTGTCTTTCTAAATCTCACTCTTTCTGAATTCTGAACCACCTATGAACCTAAATGTTTCAGTTAAGAAAATGAGATCTGGGAAGGATTTACTATTGGTTTTCTGTAGCTCTTCTTAAGTCTTTAATTTTACTTTTTTTTCATATTTTATCAAATTAAAAAACCTACATTTTGTTCCTTTTGTTCAGAACCCTTTTCTATATGTGGATATACCAATTTAATAGATAATTTTTTCCACTTATTAAAATGATCACGATTTCCTTTTCTTTTTAGAGTTTTTTGCTATAAGGCACATCTGCTTGCTGGAGAGACAGAGAGGAGAGAGAGAGAGAGAAAGAGAGAGAGAGAGAAAGTGAGAAATCCACCCCCATGCCCCATGGGGAGATGTCCACACCACAATCCCTTCTCCTCCATTATTTTCTTCACAGGATTTTGGGTGCGCCTGCTCAGTGCAAGTTTCAAGCCTCTGGGCCTGAGACCAAAGGACAGTTAACCACATGGGAGTCTAGTAGTGCCTTAACCACTACGCCACCTGCTGGTTCCAGATTGTGACTTCTTTAAGTTCTTAATATGTTGGTCTATATTAACAGATTTTGTCAAGTGAAACAATTCTTCCTCTTAAGGGACTAATCCCAAATTATCATGATGTACTATATTTGTATACAAATATAGTTTGCTCATGGTGGCCTAAAAATTATAAAGCCAATAGGAGAGTTTCCTTATATTTTACAGCCAGTTGACCTTTTTTATCATTAACATCTTACATTTCCATGTAATCACCTCACATATGTTTTAAAAAGTAGACTAGTGTGTATATGTTGTTATTAACTGAAGTCTATAGTTTATTCAGCATTCATTAGATCATAACTAATGTCATTTTCCGTTCCTGGATTTCATCCAGAACATCAGGTTTCATTTAGTTGTCCCATCTCCTTAGGGTCTTTTGGGCAGTGTCAGTTCATTAGGCTTTTCTTACTTTAGGTAAGGAATACTGGTCAGTTCTGGTTTAGAATGTCTCCTGAGTGAGACTTGTCAGACTTGCATTTTTATGGTTAGACTGAGACTGTGAGTTTTGCAGAAGAAAATCACTTAGGTAAGGTCACATTTATCACATCATACCAAGGATATGTACTATCAAAACAACTGATCACTGTGGCTGTTAGCCCTGATCACCTGGACAGCCAAGCTAACATGTCTCCCTCCTTCCCTTTCCATATTGTACTCTTTGGAAGTAAGTCTTTACGTGTGATGCACACTTAAAGAGTGGGGAATTATGTTTCATGTCTTTGATGGCAAACTATCTACATAAATTATCTGGTATATGTAGATAACATTATAAGAATTTTTTTATAGAGTTTTTTGGTCTTTTTTATTTTTTTGTCTTAGGGTGTTTGCTCTCATAGGGGAAAGAGAGAGAGAGACAGAGACAGAGACAGAGATAAGGAAGGTAGGAAATCACCCCACAGGGTGTATGGCCACACCGCAATCCCTTCTACTCAATTTCCTCCTGGGATCTTGGGCACAAATGCACATGTGCTCAGTATGAGTTTCAAGCCACTGATCTGTGGTCCATCATGTGGGAGTCCAGAGATGTGTAACCACTATGCCATCAGTTGACCCCAACGTTATAAGAATCTTTAATTCAAGCCTTACAAGAAACAACTTTATCAATACAGTGCATGTATACAGTTTCTATTGCCTTTGGTCTTTCATACCCTACCCATTTCCAAAATTCAGTCAGCCACTTTTCCTCACCTCTTTCAATGAGTTTGTTTAATACATTGTAATACAGTTAGATTGTTCTGCCTATTTTCCAGTGCAATAACCTGACTTTATAAACATATATTTTTAAATAATTTGCATACGTTATGATTTAATCTTTTGTGTTATAAACTTTTATGAGTTGTGACAAATCCATACTATCATGTATGCATTACAGTATCATCTAGAATAGTTTTATAGACCTAAAAAAATCATACACACATCCCCTATTCAATCCTCCATTCCCACATCACTCCCAAGCCTCTAGCAGGTGTTGATATTTTCACTGGCTCCATAGATTTTTGTCTTTCCCAGAATGTTATATATTGGAAAATTAGCCTTCTCATAATAACTTTTTGACTCAGTACTACGTATTTAAGATTCATTCATGTTAGCTTCTTTCTTTGTTTCAATGAATAATATTACACTGTATGGCTGTATCATAGTTGTTTTATGCATTCATCTATTGAAGGCATCTTGGTTGTTTCGATTTTTTGACAATTATAAATTACGATGCTAAAACATTCATACCCAGGTTTTTGCACGAATGTACATTTTTAAATCATCTGAGTAACTACCAAGGCGTATGTTTGCTGAATCATATGGTTAGAAAGAACATATTTTCTTCTATAAGGAACTGCTCAACTGTGGTACACAGTGGCTGTTCCACGTTACATTCCCACCAACAAAGCAGGAGAGTTCCCGTGACTGCTGCACTCTAGCCAGTAATATGAGTGGTCAAGCTTTGGATTGTAGCCATTCTCATATGCGCATAGTGTCTCAGTGCAGTTTTAATCAGTCATTTTGTAAAGATAAACAATATTGAGCGTCTTTTCACATGTTTATATACCAACTATGTGTCTTCTTCAGTGACATGTTTGTTCAGATTTTTGTTTTTGTAGAGGGCATTTGCTTTTGCTAGAGAGAGACAGAAGGGGGAAAGGACTGAGAAATCATCCCCTAAGGGGGAATAACCACACCTCAATCCCTTCTCTTCCATTCTTCTTTCAGGATTTTGGGCACGCATACATACACACACACACACACACACACACACACACACGCTCAGCATGTTTTTCAAGGACTCAGACTGTGCAGTTGGCCATGTGAGATGTAGCTATTTTAACCTCCATGCCACCTGCTGGTCCTCTTTGATGTTTTATAGATCTCTTTTAATTAGTTTTTAACCCATACTCTAGAATTGTTTTAAATAAAAATCTCTCATTTATCTTGTTTGGTATTCCTGAATCCATTGGGTTAATAGTCTTAATTTTGGGAGAATTTGACCTATTTTAGTTTAACTCCATTTTAAATATGACGAATTTTAGCATCTATGGAATTAAGTAATTAATGTAAGTTTACAAAACTAGTAAGAGTTTTATAACATCAAATTATATTTCTTTGAGTTACAAATTCCACGTAATTGCTAGAATATCCATTTTTTTGTGAATAAATACTGTTACCTAGAGAATTCAAATAAATATGAAAATAAATCTTGATTATTCTTTTTCTTCCGTTACACCGTTACTTGCTTTTCATATGACTGAACATTCTCCTGGTTATGTAGAATAACATTAAACAATCCTTTAAGATTTTGCAAGCGTCATTACAGTGACATTTTGATACCTGGTATTCAAAGCATATCTGTCATATTTGATCACACAGTAAGATAATAATGCATTTCATATTGATTATGAATATATACAATTTACTGACTATATAAAATGGTTTTATACTTTTTAGAATTAGCAACTTTTAAAAAATGTATAAGGAGTGGAAAATCTTATAAGAGTGTAGAATACTTTCTAAAGGAAGCTTTAATTATATCATTTAGTTTTATGAAGTATCACTTATCAGTTCCTCTGATTGTTCCATTCCAAGGCAGAAAAAGAGTGAAAGTTCCTGGTATCATCTTAGTTTTTTTTTCCAATTGCAAAATAGATTGTTTAATTGTAAGAAATTGAATAACTTTTTTAAAACACACTTAAGAACCGCACAACTTTGTATGTAGTTGAGACTGATTGTGGATGACTACTTGGCATCTTTTCATTTTCTTGAGAGAAATGTAATAGTAAATAAAAATTTTTATTACGTATGGCACTTGGAGTATTTTATGAGTAAAATTTCTTTTATAGAAGCTGTATTGAGTGGTTTATACACAACTTACCAGCCTCTGTCTGATATTTGGATTCCCTTTCACAGTTGGGGAATCATGAAATGATGGAGGAAACTTAATGAAAATGCTCAAAGCCACTCAGCTGATTAATATCAAAATCTGAAGTAACATTCCCAAATTCCTGGGTATTCTTTCTTTACTCTGAATCTTCTACTTCTATGTTTTCATTTAAAATAGACAAGTATATGTATACATTACTATGTGCTTATCTGATGTAGCACAAACCTATATCTAAAAGATGTTTCACGCATATCTTTCTTATATATCTCCATGTCATTTACTTTTGTAAATAATGAAAAAAAACAACCTGAATATTCATTTCCCCTGCACCAATCATTGACTAACAGAAGACATTCTTTCCAAATGTGTGCGAGTACATACATTCTGTAAAAGTAATGGAGATATAACTACCCTAAGGCCCTGGTTGGACTTATGGTTTGCCAATGCACCCTTTAGTTATTGAGTCATCCCCAGGGGTAGCTTTTGGAATAAAAGCTGTCTTTTAAATACAGATGTAAGTGAAACCAAGTTCTTCAATAGGACTCTTAACTGAAAAGCTTCGTGACAGAAACCTCCTATTAGAATGCAATTATATTAAACTGTGAAATGTTAAAAGCACTTTATCACAGTACACAGCACTTTCTCCTCTAAGTGCAACCTGGTACTTGCCTCACCTTGAGTCTTTTGTAAGAGACGCCCAGAGGAACTGTATTATGGAGCGGGCAAGACACAAAAGTATTCTTCTCAGTTCTTTAAAAATCAAGTCTGGGCCTCCTTAATAGGCAGTCTGACAAAGGTACAGCATATGTTCTCTGAGTAATCAATCAAGCTCACGTAGATGCCATAAAAGAGCTGGCAGGGTTCTGTTAGAGTGAGTAGGACTTTATAAACAGTCCCATTGTTCTCACGATTAAGGCCACAGAGGCCCAGGTCCAGAGGTCCCCGGGATGTCTGGGGGCAGGGAGTCAGAGGTAGGTAGGAGTCTTGGGAAGCTGTCCTTCTGAATCCTAAGAGGTCCTTCTTGCCATGCAAAAGATGTTAATGTTTGATAAAAGCAAAACAAACAAGTACACTCCAAGCTGCTGCTGCTACATCAGACCCTTTCCATATGTTGGTAGTTGGGAGATTATAAATCTACCCACTTCACCTTTGGACTAGATCCAAGCGAGTTATCACAACACATAAACAGCTGGATTCTCTTATCTGATAGGTATCATTAGATATAGAGTGGACTTTTAAAAACACAATTTTAAATTATGACTGCTAGGTTTTATGATTTTAACCATGTGCTCAAGGAAAATATATATTTCACATCTGATATCTTCTCATTCCATTAATGAAATTTAATTTGGACTTCTTTCTTTTTCTCAGGGCAAAATGACAGGTACATAAATATGCTGTATTTGAATGTAAGCATATATGTCCGTAACTATACTAAGGAATATACAACTATACAATAGTTACCTCTAGGAAAAAGTTAAAAGATTTGAGTGGATATTCAAAATATCTTGCAATTTGTTGATTAAAGGTTTTTAGAAATAATTATGTGCTACTTGCATATGAAAAGTATATAAAGCAGAAGGGTGGCAAGTGGCTTGGTGGCTAAGGGTGCCGGACTCCCACATGGCCAACTACGGTTCATGTCCCAGACCTGGCGACTTGCTCTCTCACTTTCTCTCTCTTTTTCTCTTTCTGCCCCTCTCTGGTCAAATTAAAATAAATAAGTAAAGTTAAATAAAATAAGTTTTAAAACATATATAAAGCAGGAGAAAATATTCATCTTATAATAGTTTCTCTTACAGACAGGTAAATTTTTGCTATAATTCTGTTAATTATATCATAAAGATACTAACTGACAAAGGGGCTATATTTTCCATTGAGATAATATTATAGTTGTGATTTTTAATTACTGACGAGTATGTTATCATCTAAAGCAGCTACACATATATATTCTTTTTTTTTTTTTTTTTTTTTTTTTTTTTTTTGGGAGAGGTTTTTCGCTATAGGGCGCGTGCGCTCGCCAGACAGACAGAGAGAAACATAGAGACAGAAAGCGAGAAATCACCCCCCAGGGGGGATGGTCACGCCGCAATCCCTTCTCCTCCATTCTCCTCTCGGGATCTTGGGCATGCACGCACACGCGCCCGGCGTGAGTTGTAAGCCACCAGGTCCGAGACGCGAACTGCGGTCGACTACGTGGGAGTCCAGCGACATAGCCATTACGCTAACTGCTGATTCCCCACATATATATTCTTATTACTTAACAAGTATAGTACTTGAAATTTGATTGACTTACTAAATTATTTATTTATTTAGATATGTACTAAGTGCCAATACAATAATTGGGGATTAATGCAAATAATCAGCACAATATTTAAAATGAGTTTAAAAGAATAGTCAAGCTAGAAATTTCTGGAATAGTGTTGAAATTCTACTCTTGCTGAGCCCAGAGTCCAATAAGATATAATGTGTTAAATTCTGGGAAAAGAAGCATAAATTTTAATAAGAAGGGTTGGGCCAGCAGGCGGTATAGTGGTTAAGGTACTGGATTCCCACGTGGCCAACTGCGAACCTGCAGCTTGAAATTCACTTTGGGCACATGTGTATACATGCCCAAAATCCCGAGAGGAGAATGGAGGAGAAGGGGTTGCAATGTGGCCATCCTCCCTGGGGGGTGATTTTTCATTTTCTATCTCTCTGTCTCTCTCTGTCTCTCCAGCAACCACATGTGCCCTATGGCAAAAATCTCTCTCAAACAATAATAACAATAATAATAAGAAGAAGAAGAAGAGGGGACTTCCAAAAGCTCATGAAAATGGATATGATGAAAAGAAACTAAGAATGGGTGGTGAAAGTTCTTGTTCTAAAATAAACTTACACTTTAGTTCTCTTTTTTCAATAACTTTTTGAAGTCCCCTGATATAGTCACAAAAAAAAAAAAAAATTGGAGGATTCCTTCATTCAGTGCTTAACACACATTGACCAACTTTCTAATTATGAACCAAGCATTTTGTTATACTCTTGAGATTTGAGATGAGTACTATAGCACTCGTACTCAATTCAGGAAGCTTCCTATGAATGTGGAAGGAGACACATGTTTAAAAAATATTAAATATTATGGGTAATCCTATAGACAAAAATACAGGGTAGGGGAGCATACAGAGAAAAGAAAAATATATTTTGTTTAGGAGAATCAGCAAAGTTTTCATGACAGACGATACTTAACTAGCATCTTGACGAGTAAGGATGAGTACACCACCATGGCTACCACCATGAAGTGATGTCCTCTGACTGAAGTAAGACAGCCGTAGGACAGCTAGAAAGAGAGAAGGAAAGACTATGTTACTGGGAGTACTGTCTATGGGACATGTAGGATATGAGGCACTTGCTATATATTTTATGTAAGTAGGTTTTACTTAAAGCAAAGAGATATAATATGTAGGCTTACATTAAAACTATTATTCATGGGGACCAGCAGATTTCACAATGGTTATGTCACTGGACTCCCACATAGTCGACCATGGTTTGAGTCCTAGACCCAGTGGCTTAAAACTCACACTACATATGTGTGTTTGTGTGCATGGCCAAAATCCTGAGAGGAGAATGGAGGAGAAGGAATTGTGGCATGGCTATCTCCTCTGTGCAGTGATTACTCACTTGCTATTAGAGAAACAGCAAGTCTCTCTCTGCTTGCACAGTGAGCACACGTCCCCTGTAGCAAAAGTATCTCTCAAAAAGAAAAAATAATAATAAAAAGAACTATAGTTTAATTCTAAGTTGAATTCATGTTGTTTCCTCCATCCTAACTAGGTTTTTTTTTTTTTTTTTTTTTTTTTTTTTGGAGAGGTTTTTGCTATAGGGTGTGTGCGCTCACCAGACAGACAGAGAGAGACAGAGAGACAGAAAGCGAGAAATCACCCCCCAGGGGGATGGCCACGCTGCAATCCCTTCTCCTCCATTCTCCTCTCAGGATCTTGGGCATGCACGCACACGCACCTGGCATGAGTTTTAAGCCACCAGGTCTGGGACGCAAACCACGGTCGAATACGTGGGAGTCCAGCGACATAGCCATTACGCTAACTGCTGGTCCCATCCTCCATTCTAACTAGGGATGGGGAAAACAGGAAGTAATGTGAAATGTATATGAGTTTATAAATAAACATTAAATTACTATATTAACCAAATCATTTGTCAGAAAAGAAAATTAAAAATCAACTGTCTCCTACCTCAACTCATATACTTGATTGGTATACAAGCAGCAGATTTTATATAGAATGAATTTATATCTGGCATGTTATGAAAGCTTATGTAATGACTAAAGGGAAGCTTCCTAAGCATCAAACAACTTAATTAAATCTATTAAATCACTTGAAACATTACAATTTTGTTCTACTAAGTCCTAGCATTTTAGCTGAGTTTTATATTGATTTAGAATGAGGGTCACAAACTTGAAGAAATAAAGTTCTATAGATATGTCAGTTATCCATTGCTAAATAACAACCCAAACACACTGATTTGAAACAACAATGATGACCCAATAACATGCACTGCTAAGACACAATTCTCTGAAGTTTAGGGCCACGTGGGATTCTGGGTCTGATTCCCAGTCCAACTTAAAGGCTGGAAGCAGTGGTAAACCTCTGTAATCCCAGTGATTTGGGGAGCTGAGACAGGAGGATTGAGAGCTTAAGACTGACCCAGTCAACGTAGCAAGAACTTTCCTAACAAAGCATGGGATATGGTGACAGGCACCTGCAGTCCCAGCTGGAAGGCTGAAGCAGCAAGAGCATGGCATAGCAAGACACTATCTTAAGATAAAACGCAAAACAAAACAAAACACACCACGATTTATTTTTACTTATGATTCTGTCAGATGGCTAGATGTTCTTATTCCGGTTTATGTGGGTCACTAGTGTGATTGCATTTTGCTGGAGGAGAGAGAACGTAAGCAGTGGCTGTGAGTAAGAGCCATGAGGATCCCTGGGTTCTCTTCCTACAGTCTTTCCACAGGGCTAACTTGGCTTCCTCAAAGCCTGAAGGTCTCAAGGCAGTAGTCTGAGAGCCTACAAGCATTCTGAAAGCGTAACAAATGGAAACTGCGTTTGTAAAGATGAACTCTGGAAGCCACTCAGTCTCACTTTTGCTGTGTGCTAATGGTTAAAACTGGTCAGAGACATGCGTCAAATTCAAAGGGAGGTAAGGAGTAGGATATCACTTCGATTATGGGGGTGGTAAAGCTCATTATGAACAGTTTGAAGGATGTGAGATGTTGCCCTGGCCATCTTTGAAGACAGTCCACCATTGTTGGTTAGTTGACGTATCTACATTTTTTCTTTAAGAGAGATTTTTGCTATAGGGCACATGCACTCTCCAGAGAGACAGAGAGACAGAAAGTGAGAAATCACCCCACAGGGGGGAAGGCCATGCTTCAATCCCTTCTCCTCCATTCTCCTCTCAGGATTTGGGACATATACACACATGTGCCACGTGTGAGTTTTAAGCCTCCAGGTCCAGGACTCCAACTGTGGCTGACTATGTAGGAGTCCAGCGATGTAACAATTACACCACCTGCTTGTCCACCATGAACACTTTAAATTAATAAGAGTTGATTTAAAAATATAGACTAACACAATAGAGAACAAAGTTAACTATGACAGCAAGGGTCAGGGTCCAGTGAAACTTCCACTGACTGTAAAATTTCACCTGGCACCGGACCAGCGAGGGAAAGACTTATATAAGAAAGAGAGGGATGTAGCTATATCCATTTTCCCATTATCTCACAATTAAAGCTTTGTAAACAGACACAGAGTTCACAGAAAATGTGTATAGATAAGCTCACGTATTTGAAGCGTGTTTGACTCACTTCTGTGTATTTCTATCGGAAATGACATTGCTCTATTTTGTCTGTTTGAAAGATGAGTTAAATTAGGCTTGAAATTCTATGAGAAAAATCTGGCTCCAAAGTGTTTTGTAAATATTATGACAATAAATCTGTAGCAAAATTACTATAGCTTTGTTTGGTGGAAAAAAATAAAACAACAACATTTAAATGCTAGAAAGAACAGGTAGGTGACTAGCTCAGAGAACTGATGAGTTTAAATTTAGCACATATGTTTTTGCACATAATTTTGGAGAAATTGGGTTATTAGCGTGCCAAAATTTCTACCAAAGCTATTTGATAATATTATGATCTGGATTTTGTAATAAAATTCTGTAGGATCTAAGTTCGCATTTTCCTGGAAGTCATTTCTAAGATTCACACGGCAAGTTATCTGGTGGTTTTAATACATTCTATTGGTTTCCTACCAGGTTGTGCCCATTATGTAACAGAAAGACTTTAATCTCCACTATAAATATCTATTTATAAGACTATGATGATATATTAAAATGTTATATTTTAATATTATCTATCTCCTAGTTTTATATTTATTTTTTTATTCCCAGAGGGTGCATGCACTAACCAAAGAGAAAGAATAAAAGATAGAGAGAAAAATCACAGCCCAATGGGGAACGATTATGCCATAATACGTTTTCCTTCATTTCTCCATCCTGTTAGGTATTCAGGCACACACATAGACACAGGAGCTTGTATGTCCAGCATGTTTTTCAAGCTAGCAGGGCTAGGATACGAATCATGGTTGGTCACGTGAGACCTCTACGTGCAACTCTTAATTGCGGCACTAATGGACCGTCCCTGGCATTATATGATTAGACACGTGGGGAGAAAATCTTTTAAAAACCTCAAAAATTCAGTATTCTACAATTTTGAAATCAAATAATTAGATAATTCCTCTAATATGACCCAATAAAAATGTAATCTATAATAAGTAGCGATTTTGTGTTTCATTCAATTACAACAATTGATGTTTGAAACAAACTTAATACAAATCAGCTTTAATGTTGCTTTTCATCTAAGAACTTCATAATATTCCTTTCTTTTTTTTTCAAATACTATTACTTGTCTTTTTCCTATAAAACTATCGTTTAATGTTAATCATTTATGTAAAATGTAAAGTCTAAACACATTAACATAAAAACTGGCAGCCTTTGATTTCTGACCAAGTTTTTTTATTGTTGGCTCCAGGTCAAGTTTCTTGGACATGTAACCAAAGCATTTAAGGTTTAATGTCCTGCAAGTGCTTTTCAGAATTTTTACTGCTTTCATCTTTGCATTTAGATTTTATAAATGAAGTACCATGGGATAGCAGAGCATGTTCCAGAGACTTGGAGAGTAAGTAGGCTGACCCATAGTCTGTCCTCTTGCTACCTCCAAAACAGGCTCTCCCCTGACCCCTGCCACACCAACCAGGTGACCTTTGCTTCCTTCGGTCTAGAACAAGGACTGGGTTACAAGACCAGTGTAAGACTAAATTTCACTGTTTCTGCTTTTGACCCACACAGTGTGCTGGGTGTGGTTCCAGGAGAAGTAGAGAAAGAAATGGATCCAACCCACTCTGCGTGGCACACGTGTCTGTACCATCTGGGCTGGCTGCACACATGGTTTGGCACATGACTTGCTCCATGGGGATTTTGCACCCTTCATGGGTCCAGGTATCCAGTGAACCCAGTTCACCTTAGTAGCATGAACATTTTGATCCCTTGGGTGGATGGGACAGTAGACCCAATGGGAAGGGAACATTCACTCCCCACAACCCACCCCACCAGGACATACACACACACACACACACACACACACACACACACACATTCAACAAAGGCCCTGCATTTTTATTTTGCACTGGGATCTGCAAGCTATTGTTTATCCTACCTTTCAGTTATACTGCAAGATCCTGGGTTTCTCAACTCTACCAGCTATATGCATTTACATTATTCTTTTCCCTATAAAATTTTACCTCATGTGAATACATTGAATAGTCCTATTCATTATTGAAATAGTACAGTGATAAAGTTATCTCTGATAAATTTGTACCCCTCACCTTCATCCCTTCAAAAAGGTTTGGAATTCCGTCCATGTTTTTCTCAGATGATTATAGACAGAATTATTCTGTCATTTCGCTTATTGGTTTGTAAGCATATTTAGGGGCAAGTCCTTTTCTCTGTAATCCTCAAATCTAGCACATGCCAGTCAGACAGTTAATATTTGTAGAAAACTGATCTTCATTCCAAATGATAATAGTATATATTAATTATAATATCTCAGTATTGTACTGAGTAACTTCTCAATAATAAATGTCCCCCAGTAATAATTTTGAATAGCAACCAAGTCTATTTAATTTAAAATATAATTTTTTGAGAGTGGTATTTCTCCATTCTTATATAGGGAACATTTCATAAATATAAACATACAAACACACATTGTCATAAACAAATAAACACAAACACAAACACTGGGACTGCTAAATGAGGGCAGGTGAAGAAAATTAGCCAATGTGTGTATTGCTTTTGTTAGTTTTATTTTAAAAGTGGCTATCTGTTAGCTTAAACAATAACTAACCCTGAATAATGTATGTGAAGGTAGGCAAGTGACTTATAAAATGAGGATAGACTTGTAAAATGAGTTGCAAACTCATTTGTTGATTTTAGCATTAGCTTTATTCCAAGTGGATTACTCTGTTTCTAATGGGTCCAAGAAAGCAATATCACTATCTTAAAATTATGACTAATATATGATATTTTAAGATGTGCTTTTTTGACATACAATTTCCAAGCTTCAGTTGTAAGAGAAATGCAATCACAATTTATGTCCTGTGTTTTGCCACCTATAGGGTTAACTATTTAATATATATGCAAATATGTGTAATGGCATATATAAATTATTTTTTTAGAACTTATTGATTTTAAAGGAAATACATGTAATATTATCAAAAGTGAAAAATACATATTTCTTTCCAAAAATTGGTAGTAAGAGTAAATACTATCTAAATATAAACATAATAATGTGATACACTTAAAAAAGCACAGTGAAATGAGTCAAGTACAAAATGTTGTTGATTGTTTAAAAACAATACCTGGAGACAAATTTCTGAATAAGAACTTTTAGTAATCAGTCAGAACTGGAGATATAAAGTTCAATATTGTTCAGCTAAAAATAATATATCTGGTTCTTTATCAGTGAATTTACCAGTATTTTTTTGAGTTGCAGCTGTGTATCAGCCCCTATTCTAGTCATCAAGATAATTTTTGAAAAGTTTTTAGGCACACTATAATGCAGAATTCTTTTTTTTTATTTGTTTGAGAGATGTTTGCTATAGGGCATGTGTGCTCACCGGAGAGACAGAGAGACAGAAAGCAAGAAAACACCCCCTGGGGAGATGGCAATACCACAATTCCTTCTCTCAGGATTTGGGGCACACATGCACATGTGCCTGGCATGAGTTTAAGACACCAGGTCCAGGACTCGAACTGTGGTCGACTACATGGAAGTCCAGCAACGTAAGCATTTTGCCATCTCCTGGTCCTCATAATGCAGAATTCTGAATCACTCATGTCCGTAGTTTGCATGGAAGAGATAAGGCTCTGGGTTCTCCATTCTGCTGGTTCTTCCTAAGCACATAGATTAATTCAGCAACTTCCCACGTAGTGAGGATGGCACCCTTTGACTGCATTTAGGTCCACAGAATGTGGCCAGGATGATACAGGTTGATTTTAGGCTTTCACTGCTTTTGAAAAACATCTTCAATGATACTCCAGAACTGAGGCCACCTGTCCCAGAAACAATAGCTGAAGCTGAAGGAAAGCTGCCTAAACTGTGGTCTGAATAAATAATAAATCTTTGTTTATATGTCACTGGGATTTTGAGGTATATTTGCTACTGTCATCTATCCTGGGCTACACTAATATCAGCAGAAGGCAAATAATATGTAAGCCTTCTCTGATAAAGAGATTGTAGGTGATGTAGTGGTTAAGGCACTGGATTCCCACGGCTGACCATGGTTTGAGCCCCAGGCCCAGCAGCTTGAAAAATCACACAGGACATGTATGCATGCATACCCAAAAACCCAAAAGGAGACTGGAGGAGAAGGGATTGTGGTGTGGCCACCCTCCTGGGGTAGAAAATTTCTTTTTCTCTCTCTGTCTCTCTTTAGAGAGTACATATACCATAGGGCAAAAACCTTAAAAAAATAAATAAATAAAATAAATTTTCACAGCCAAAATGACAGAAGTGAATATCATTCAACAAATTTTGTCTACAGAAAGCAAAAATGACCTCCAGAATACATTCTCCTGGCTGCTAAAGTATGTGTTAATGCTATTATAAAATGGAAAGTGTTTCTTACTTATTAAACAGTTCCACACGTTTTAGAAAATTCATATGGAGATCATTATTCATGTTTTCAGGTATGTGTGCATGATATCTTGCAAATATTCAGATGAGTAGATAATGGGACCACAGGGTTTTCCTTTTGACATTTTGTGGTTCACTGACTGAATGGCTGAGATTAGAGGACATAGATCCAGGGTCCTGGGTTTATTATGTCTAGATGACTCATAGTGATAACTCCAATTTACTAAACCACACAGATCTAAGTCTTTTACCAATATCCACTGATTTGATCCTCACAGTCCCTGTACAGGTAGGTACTGTGATTAATCTCATTACGCAGTTGAGAAACCTAGCTATCCGGATATGGGAAGTAAGGTCGAGGGCCCGATTTCAGGGCTGCATTCTCGGCACCACTCTAGTTCTCCAGATCCAGTGTGCTGAGTCTGATTCGGAGGCTGTAACTCAACTGCATTCCTTGGGTATCTGCACAAACCCTCTCTATAAAAATGCCCTATTTGACATGTTTACAGTTTTATGTGTTCAGTGGTGACTTATAGCCTCCAATTACTCACCTTCAGTAAATTAATGAGACTTAATCTTTGCCAAATAAACTTATCATCCCAGTATGGATTTTGGATTATTCTCCATTTATCATCTAGGGCTGTTTTTCAACCAGGTCTGATTATGTGATCTATCCTAAGTGATCACAGTGAGAGTGGATGGATCTGACACTGGCTAACGCTGCTCTTTAAAGCAGAGTTCTGAGGAGGCCGAGGGTAAGAGATCAGTCTCTTTAGTCTACTCAGAGTCCAAGAATGCACACCTACACCCCATTTCATAAAGACGTGCTGTTGACAATGGTTGTCAAGATATATTATGGGTAGCATAGACACAGAGAGAAAATATATGAATAAAACATATTTCATGTCTCTTCTAGTATGAAAGTTTGACCATACTTTTATGTAATTTTCTAGTGTGTGAGCTTTCACAATTAAGTAAATTAACAATAGAATTGATTACCACTTTTGTAGAAATTAAATGTATAGGATGGCCGTGTTGCTGAGTGGTTAGGAGAGTCAGATCTGACATGGCTGACGGTGGTTTAAATCCTAGTTCTGGCAGTATGAAAAACACGCTGTGCATGTGTGCAGGCATACACCCTAATCTTGAAAAATAGACAAATGGAAGAGAAAGGATTGTGGTATGACCATGTCCCAGTGAGGACTGCTTGTTCCTTCTCCCTCCCTCTTTCTCTGTTTCTCTCTGGGAAGTACACATGCCCTCTGGAAATTAAAGAAAAAAATCAAATGTATGAAAGTAAAGAAAATTTAAAAAAAGAAAAATAACTAAAAATTTCCCTAATCATAGTTCTACCACCTGAGGTAGGTAGTAATTGCTAATATTATTGACTGGCAACACAATTACATTAATGATATCATTTTAGACATATTCTTTGTACTATTCTAAGTTTTCTTTTTTTTTTTTTCTAGTAAAAAGTTTAGCATGAGTACCTAGTGAACAACTATCAAGTTAGTATATTGATCTTTACTTCAACCTTTTTAAAGTCTGCTTGGTATTCGATTGTATAGAAACACCATGATTTATTAAACCTATTTCCTATTGATCAATTTTGGCATCTAGGTTTTAATGATCACAAAAAAAATATGCTTCAGTGAATGCATTTTCATATACATCTTTGGGTT
This sequence comes from Tupaia tana, assembly GCA_026018925.1. Classification (NCBI taxonomy): domain Eukaryota; kingdom Metazoa; phylum Chordata; class Mammalia; order Scandentia; family Tupaiidae; genus Tupaia; species Tupaia tana. Next base: position 249,958,048 of record JAKSZU010000001.1, on the reverse strand, counting down.
CTTATACCATAATATCTGAGGAATGACCCTTCTGAAGTGGAGCATCTTAGCAAAATAAACTGCATTTTACATTTTGACATATATTACAAAAACAGACCATACTTTTTGATTCAACCAAATTAATTTTAGTGGTGTCTCATGCCAGTGATCTTGCCTTCAGTGTGCTAGTGTACGCAGCCAGCTGTGGATCATAGAGTTTGCTGAGTCAATTGATACAATTTTGGACCCAAAGCTGACCTGTGATAGCTGACTTCCAAAGACTAGAACACATTATCATAATTTCAATGAAGAAATTCAAAGAGCGGTGGGTGTTAGGCTGGCCCATCCTGGGGATGCTGTCCACTGGCCTCTGAATTGTTCCTCTTCTTCCTCAGTATTACAGCAGCTATCAAAGAAGCCCCTGATATTGTGAATGGACACTTTTGACAATTCTTTCTCAGCCAAGCATTCTGGTGGGGAAGATAGCAACTGAATGGCTAACTCAACCGGTTTGAGACAAATGAAGAGCTTCTTGTCCCAGCAGGAACAATTAGGTGGTATGTGTAAATTGAGTGTGATCACTTGCTATCTACAAAGAAATGACAGTGTAATCTTGGTTTAGGGAGTAGCCAGAGATTTCTCGTATTTCCATTTGGACTATCATGTTATCAATAGTAAAACCTATGGTAAGTAGGGCTGTTCACTAAGGACTTAAGTTTTTTTTTTTTTAATTATTTATTGTATTTATTATTATTATTAAATTTGCTATAGGGCATGTGCACTCACCAGAGAGAGAGAGAGAAAGAGAGATAGCAAGCAACCAGGTCAGGTCTTTAAGCCCCTGTCAACCATGTGGGAGTCCAGCACCTTGAACATCATGCCACCTGTTGGTCCTGGTTTTTGTTTTTCTTAAGATTTAGAAACAGATCCCCTGATTCAAATCAACTTGGTAGTCATTTTATACAGATAGTTTCTAATAATTGGTTAATCAAGTATCCCAGAACCCTTGCATTAAAGAAATCATTGTTCTTTGGAATGTTAAATAAAAGAAATTATTTAATATTCTTGTTAGAATATAATAAAGATTTTATTCAGGACTTGGGCAGTACATCCAAAGATGACTACAATGGGGTCTACCGGGGGAAAAAAGAGTACATTAGTAGCCAAGGAACAGGGCAGGGATTAGTGCATGGAAAATTACTAAGAGATCAGGAAGATGCTGGCTCATCTGAACCAACAAGATGCTTAACTGAAGAGAGGCCAGAGTGATCAGTCAACACCTAAGGATGGACCAGACCTCACCTAACAAAGGATGGTGGGAGATGAGAAATCTGATCAGATATCAAGGGCAAGTATGTGTTTCTGAGTGTGGGGACAGGTTCTTACCAAATTCAGTTTAGCCAGGATTACTAAAACAGGATTTTACAAGGAAGTGAAGATGGGACCAGAAGAAGGTTCAGAACCCTGCCTAATGTTTGCCCAAGAAAGAACTCTTGTAAGGAGGAAGAGAAATAAATCAATTATTAATGACTATGACAATATAATTCCAATGATCTGAACACAACTGTAATCTCACTGAAGTCAGGTTCAGTTTACAAATGATGGTTATAAAGGAACTTTCGGGCCAAGTTCATCCGACATAGGTTATTTCTTCAGTTTCCAAATGTTCACGTTGGTTTTTACAGACAAAGGATCAAGTATAAAATTTGGAACACTATTTACCTCTATGATACTCCTATTAGGTCAAAAATATCCCTGAAAGATCTGAGGTTATTAGCATTTGTTTTTCAATATGGTTACTACACTTGTTTATCAATATTGATAATACAAAAGACCCTTGCATTCTCAAAAAGGATATAGGGTTGTTGTGATTTTGACAAGATAGTGCCTTCAATTGCAGTTGATATTTCTTTCTTTCAGAAAGATTTTTGCTATAGGGTGTGTGTGCTCACTAGAGAGACAGAGAAACAGAAAGCAAGAAATCACCCCTCAGGGGGGATGGCCATACCACAATCCCTTCTCCTCCATTCTCCTCTTGGGATCTTGGGCACACACGCACACACTCTTGATGTGAGTTTAAACCACTAGGTCTGGGACTCGAACCGTGGTTGACTACATGGCAGTCCAGCGACATAGCCATTACACCAACTGCTGGTCCCAAAAGATGTTTCTACTTGAAGGAGGACTTTTGTTTTATTTTATTTTTATAAGCAATTAATATGAAAGTATGAACTTGGAAAATAACTATTTATTTGATTTTTTTTTTTTTACATTTTGTGGGAAATCTATTACTTTCAGGTCACAGAAACAAACTTCTTTTATAGCTAGTAAAGGAGTAAACCCTATGTTTTTGACGTTGGATCAATGTACCTTGTATCCTGGGGCAAACTCCATATTGTCATGGCTTATAAGCCTTTCTATATTTGTCAATTGATTTGGTTTCCTATTTTTCTTTAATGAATTTTGTGTCTCTACTATAAGAGAGATTGGTTTGTAGTTTCTTTTCCTTTTGCTATTTTGTCTTAATTAGTATCAGAATAATATCAGTCTCCCAAAGTTTTAGGAAATTATTCCTTCCTCCTCTTATAAAAATTAGTATTGATTATTCTTTGGGTGTTTGGTGGGATTTATTAGTAAAGCCACCTGTACTAGGATCTTCTATGTGCTATGATTTTATTTACTAATTTGATCTAATCTTTACTGCCCATAGGTTTATTCAGATTTTTTATTCCCTTTTAAGTTTTGGCAGTTTGTGTCTAAGAATTTTTCCATTTCATCTAAGTTATCTAGTTTGTTAACATACAGGTGTTAATAGGGTTCCTTTATAATCCTTTTCATTTCTGTGAAGTCCCCAATGCCCCTTCTTTCATTCTGTATTTTAGTAACTCAAATTTTCTCTTTTTATCTTGGTTGGACAAACTAAGGGTTTATCAATTTTGTTGATCTTTTTAAAGTAACAATCTTTGACTTGTTAAATTACTTTATTGTTTTTCTATTTTCTATTTCATTGATTTCTGCTGTGATTTTATTAATTCCTTCTTTTTGTTTTCTTAGGATTTAGTTTGTTCTTCTTTTTCTCATTTCTGAAAAAAAAATGGTTAATAATGTATTTCCTCATCCTTAGTGTAGGCACTTACTGTTATGCATTTTCATCTAATCACAGCCTTACTTGCATATAAGTTTTACATGTTGTATCTTAATTTTCATTCATCTCAAGTATTTCCTAATTTGTCTTTGAATTTATACTTTGACTCTTTGTTTTTTAGCAATGCTTTGTTTGATATCTACATATTTATAAATTCATAAATTTTTGTTATGACTCTACTATAATTTTATTTTTGTTGAGAATATACATGTTATCGATACTTTAAGTTATTAGAGCCAATTAAGTCATAAAATTACTTGTTTTATGGCTTAGTATATGGTCTATCCTGGAGATTGTTCTATGTGCTCTTGAGAAGAATGTATATTCTGTTGCTATTGGGTGGAGTGGTCTATAGATATCTGGAGGTATGCTAGTTCTAGTTGGCTTACAATGTTTAAGTCTTCCATTTTCTTGATGATCTTCTATATAGTTATCTCCAGTATTAAAAGTGGTGTATTTAGATCTTTACCTAATATGACTGCATTACCTATTTCTCCTTAATTTCTTTCAGTTTTACTTTGTATTTTGGGCTTATGGAGAATTGATTAATACCTTCCTTAGAAAACACTTCCTATAGATTTCTACATTAATCTCTTTATTTCTTTTAGGCCACTACTCAAAGTTCATCTGACGGGACCAGCAGTTAGCATAATGGCTATGTCGCTGGACTCCCATGTAGTCAACCGTGGTTCGAGTGCCAGACCCGGTGGCTTAAACTCACGCCAGGCGTGTGTGCATGCATGCCCAAGATCCCGAGAGGAGAATGGAGGAGAAGGGATTGCGGCGTGGATATCCCCTCTGGGGGGTGATTTCTCGCTTTCTATCTGTCTCTCCAACTTTCTGGCGAGCGCACGCGCCCTATAGCAAAAAATCTCTCCAAAAAAAAATCAAAATGAAAAAACAAAGTCATCTGACTAGCAGAGTCTTTCACGATTAGTCTTGTATTAAATGAAGAAACAATTGTGACTCCAGTCTCTAGGCAGTTTCAATGCATCTCACTTTTTATCTATAGTACTTAAAGCTTTATAATATAAAAGATTACTTTGTAGTTTCTCCACTATCCCACCCCAAAATATAAGCTTCATATCATCAATGACTTTGTTTCATTGACTTCTAAATCTCTGGCACTTAGGTCAATGCTAAGATGCTTAGTGCATTGTGGGTGCTCATTAAATAATTGTTGAATTAACTGAATCAATGAACTAGAACAGTGGTTAGCACTTTTTTATAAGTAGTAAAATCATAAACATTTCAGTTTTGCAGTTTGTACGGTCTCTGTCATAATTATTCAACTCTGATCATGAATTTTGAAAGGTGTTTTGGACAATATGTAAATAAGTTATCATAACTCTGTTCCAATAATATTTTATTTAAAACAGTGGATTGGGGATACCAGCAGATGATGTAATGCTTGCATCACTGGGCTCCCATGTAGTTCACCATGGTTCAAGTCCTGGACCTGGTGGCTTAAAATTCACATCTTCGCATGTGCATGTGTGCCCAGAATCCTGAGAGGAAAATGGAGGAGAAGGGATTGTGGTGTGGCACTTCCCCACTAGGGGGTTGATTTCTTGCTTTCAGTTTCTCTGTCTCTCTCTCTCTCTGTCTCTGTCTCTCCAGCAAGCGTACATGCCTTGTGGCAAAAATCTCTCTTAAACAAAAAAGAAAAAGCAACAACAAATAAAAACAACAGGCAGAATTTGGTCCATTTGTTGGTTTGTCAGTGTCTAAATTAGGAAAAACCTCCATGACTGACAGTGACTTTAGGAATGGACTTATGGCACTGTGTGTTGTTCTTAAAAACTGGACATGACATTTTTTCTATTGGGGAAGGGATAATTTCATTGTAGTTGTGCCTATAGCATTGGGTTACTTTGGAAATTAAAGCTTTGGTAGATGCAATATAGACATATATATTCCAGCACACATGAATTTATTTTTTATGTTAGAAATGCTACTGATCGCCTACATACTTGACACTCCTGAGGCAGAAAGCTGAGAAAGAAAAATTATTGGAATCTCTGACTCATAGTAATAGTGGACTGGTAGGATGATTTGCCACCTGTTATTGGGGGGACCATATGGACTGCTTTGGTCTAGAATTACACTTAAGTCTCAGCCTTATTTAGACCTGACGTTGGCCTTGTTACTGTTATAATAAATTTGGGGGAAGGGTTCCATTCAATTAAATGATACTAAGCTAGAACACTCCTCATCCCTAATATTATTATCTGGGCTGGCTTGTACTCATAATGTACTTGAAAGTTCAAATCCTGTCCTACTTCTGTAGCAAGACTATCCTTGTTTGTGTGTGTGTGTGTGGGGGGGGTAGTTTGTTTATTTTTCAGCGTAGGCAAGTCTAAGTTGATTTGTACTGTGAAGTGGGAGGAGTTGGAGCGGAGGAACGACAGTTTCTTATAAGAGAATCATTCTCGCTGCCATATTGAAATGATTTAAAGATTCAAGGGTAGAGGGTGGTGTGGTCTGGATTAGTGGTAGTAGATCAGTAAACGTAGTCAGAATTGGGACTTGGGTTGAATGCAGAACTGATGGGATTTGTAAACTTGTCACGTGCAAGAAAGACATCTGTTTACCATTGATTGACTTTTCCCCCAACTGCATAATTTCTTGTATCTTTCCAGTGTATCTGCATGCATATACAGGTAGAAATCATTTCTCAATTTATTTTGTAAAATGTTTCATACTCTGCTGTGGGAACTTGTCTATTCATTTCATGTAAGAATGTGATTGGAGGCCTTCTTATGTCTGCACACAGAATGCACATTATCTACTGAATTAGTCCCTATTAAGAGAAAATTAAGTTGTTTTCAGCACATGGCTACTAAGCCAGTGCTTCCGTGATTAACCTCACGCATGAATCATTTCTGTATGTGTCCAGGTCTGCTAGATAAATCCCCTGAAGTAGGATTGCTGGGTGAAAGCATAAATGTATTTGCCCTTTGAAGAATTAATTTTCAAATTCAATATTTGGAAAAGCTTTTTGAAAAGCTGCTATTCTTTTCTATGATTTTTTTTAAAGGTCTCTATATGATCTATGTACCTGCGTAGTTTTGTTTGGTTTGGTTTGTTTGTGTGTTTACTCTGGAGGGGCTCAAGCAACCACATTCGGAAGCATAAATTCAGAGATTTACTGACCTTTATGACTGGACTTTTAATATTTAGTTTGTCCTTGTCTTCATTATCATTGCTATAATATCATTTTAATGGATGTTGTTCTGTTAAAATCTTGCATGAAAGATGATCATGAACTCTGAATGTCAGCCAGCTTGGGTGTGAATATGGGCTTCACATCGCAGTGACCTTGGGGAATTTACTCCAACTTTCTCTGACCTATTTCTTCATCAGTAAAACATGAATAATGGCCATCCTATCTCATTGGGGTTGTATGAAGTTAAGCAATTTAAAATATGTAAAAGAATTTGGAGTAATTCTTTCTCTTTTTATTTCTTGAAGGAAGGAGAGGGAGGGAGAGAGAGATAAAGAGAGAGAGAGAGAGAGAGAGGGAAAGGGAAAGAGGGACAAGTACTTTGACAGGCTCTGGACAGGTCCTGATTCTTTCTAGTCACCTAGGATCATGGTGAGTGTAGTCCCACCTGGCATGATTATGTCGACCTGGAATCTCAACCCAGGCGTACCACATGGGCTCACTATTGTGTACTGGCACCCAACTGCCTTAGCCCTCATCACTGCTGAACCTAGAGCAGTCCTTGACACAAATAGTCACTACTCAAGTGGAGTAAAGTTTTAGAAGTCACCTCATCAATTTTATGAAAGTAAATGTGTACAATGTATTATCTTTGGGACCAGCAGATGGCATAATGGTTACATCACTTAACTCCCACATGGCAGACCATGGTTCAAGACCTAGACCTGGAAACTTGAAACTCACACCGGGCACATGTACATGTGTGACCAAAATCCTGAGAAGAGAATGGAGAAGGGATTACAGCATGGCCATCCTCCAAAGGGGTGATTTCTTACTTTTTCATGATCTCAGGCAAGCACATGTGCCCATGGCAAAAAATATTTCTTAAAAAAGTAAAAGGAACAATATTACTTTTATATGTATTTATCTTTAATTGGGACAAAAGGTTGTAGATCAAAAATAAAAATTAGTCAATTTGATTCATTCTCTTTAATTTACATAGAACCATAGAACCTCCTTCCATGCAAAGTGTTCTAAAAAATTAAGTTGGGAGGTAAAAAGTGTTCCTGGAAAATATCTTGACTCTAATGAGACAGCTAGAAAGTCGCTTTCTTGAAATACACATGCACAACTTACTGTAGGCTTGAACAATTTAAAAAGAAGAAAACAAAAGGACATAATCATATTAAAGTATTATTGAAAGTTCTTTATGTGGAAGTTTCATATTTGTTGATTAAATTTATGCATGAAGTTGATATTGCTAAGGGCAGGGTGATGCCAGCATCTCTAAATATTATGAGAAACACAATGTTTCTTGCTCAATATTTGGGAAGAATGACAGAAAATCAGCTGGATTTTGAAATAACAGAAACTCCCCATTACAACCCAGCAATGACCTAAGAAACCCACATTGTTTTCAAAATCAAAAAGACATGACAGCAGTGAAGAGAACAGTTGTCACTTGGGATGTTCAAAGATGTACGAAGGCCCTGGGTGCTGTTCATGCTCTATTGTTTGATCTGAGTGCCATGGGCATCTTCAGTTCCTGAACATTTATCTAGATATGAGCTCATGATAGCTGATTACTTTAAAAGGTTAAAATAAAAGTGTTAGCAGGTATCTGTTCATGCCCTTGGGAAAGCTGAATGTTCCTCACAGGGGCTTCTGGTTCTGTGCTGTGTGATGGATTGGGGTTTGTGACTTTTCACTCCAGCCTTGATCAGAGCAATTACAAATATATTCAGGTGTCGGAAAAGTCGGTATATATTTTTTCTATGTTCTTCTATACAAAAATGCATGATGACTTTTCTAATGACCAAATATATATGTGTATGTCTATGTCAGCATATAAATATATTTAAGATATATAATATGTATATTTAAGATGCATAACATGTATTTAAGATACATAACAGTCATTCTGGGTCCTTGGTCTATGTGTCTAGTTTTATGCCACTACCATGCTATTTGGGTCATTATATGTCTGTCTCACACACGTGTGTGTGTTTATGTGTGTTTGAACTTTACATTTTTTACTTTCTTATTGACATTGAATTGAACATCTTTGTGAGATACAATATGGGTTTTTTCGAAGCACACATGAAGTATGCAACAATCAAATTAAGGATATTTCCATATGCATCATCTTCAACAAAGAACATTATATTATGTCATGCACCTTTGATATTTGTTCCACTAGTTTTTGTCATTGTTAAATATATATGAAAGACTGGCAAAAATAAGAAACAAACACACACACACACACACACACACACACACACACATAATTTTTTTTGAAAAATTTGTGTGTGAGAGAAAGAAAGCGGGAAAGCAATAGAAAGAAAGGGAAAGAAAGATATAGGTATTTTTGAAAAGGCCATGCCACATTGCAATTGTCCTGCTCCAGTCTCCTCGTTAGCTAGGACCAGAGGTGTGCACCTCCATGCCCAGCTTATTTAGGCTGGGTTGGGAACCAAACCCAGACCTCTCCTGTAGCCTCAGCCATCACCAGGAAGGGACTGCCCTTGCTCTGGTGCCCCTATAGCTGAGCCAGAGTGGCTTTGAATTTATCTATTTAATATGTGGGAGATTTGTTTCCCAGGGCTGTTGTAACAAAGTACCACTAACCAGTGGCTTAAAACAACAGCAATTTATTGTTTCACAGTTCTGCAGACTGGATGTTCAAGATCAAGGTGTCACCACAGTCATGGTCCCTCTGAAAGCTCTAATGAGGGATTTCCCTTGTTTCTTACAGTGCCTTGTGGCCCAAGGCATCCCTTGGCTTGCAGCTTTTAATCTCTGCCTCTATTGCCAGGTGGTGTTCTCCTCCCCAACCCCTCTTTCCACCAGGCATTCCATTTGTATATCAATTACTTTCTCTAAGAACATCAGTCAAATTTGAGTAAGGGGCTGTTCTAATTCAGTATTACCTCATCTTACCTTGATCACATCTGCAAAGACCCTTTCCAAATAAGATCTCGTTCTCAGGTTTGGAGAGTCAGAAACTGAACATATCATTTTGGGGAATATAATTTAATCCATAACAGTATCCAGTGCTAAAATAAGCTTTTAAAATCCTAGGATTAAAGAATACATCTTCCATCAGATGAGGCAGCACTGCGGTAGAGCAGTGCTCTTTCTCTGCTGTACTGGAAACATGGAATATTAGGGTTCAGTTCCACAGTCGATTTATACCCACTAGGTGTACAAGCAAATGCCTGTGATCCTGGTTGGCTGGAAGGCTACGAGGGCTTAAGACTCCCTCAAGAGTGAGGGTAGATTGATGGTTTCTACTTCGTATCTCTTTCTAACCTTCCCTCTGTGCCAGACTAGTCATCTTAGTTCAGGGACATAGCTGGGCTTGTTGTTCTAGATCGTGGACTTAATCTTTACATTTTTAAAAATCCTGGGCTAGCCTTAGTGCAGTGGTTAAGTCCTGTACATAGGAAGTAGGATCCCACATGGTCAGCCATGATTCGAATCCTCTCTCAATAGCTTGCAAAACACTCAGGACACATGCACATGCAGCCCAGTACTCGATAGGGTGAAAACATGAAGAAGGGATTGAGGTGTGACCACACCCCATGGAGAACGCATAAGCTCTGTCTCTCTCTAGAGAGAGAGCACGTGCCCTCTAGCAACAAAAATTCTTAAGAAAAAAATAAAAAGTTAAAATGCTAGTTCCCCACAGCAAGGCGAGCCAAATGCTTTGCCAGCTCAAGTTGAGATTTGGCTGGGTAACACACTTATTATTTATGTATAAATCAACAACGTGCCCCCCCTTTGCTGCTCACCCCCTTAACATGATTTAATATTGCAGTACTGTGCAAGGGATTATAGATTTCATTTCATCTTGAACCACATAATTCTTTTTCATATATTAGATCACAAACGATTGAAAAACGGATTCTAATTGGCAGGTAGCCATTCATGTTAAATCTAGTAGCAAGTGTTAAGCTCTGACACCTTCCTCTTGAAAAGGCTTTTGAAATAAAATTAAAATTCATCATTCAGAGTTGAATGTTTTATGCTGCTGGGAGCTAATTACCACACGCATCTCAGAAGTGTGTGCTTATCTCTCTTCCGGGCCACTTGTCTTAAACTGTAGGCTCTGGGTTCTACAATTTGTGCTAAATCCCCCCAGTTGCCAAATGGAATAAGGGCTGTTTGCACAAACTGTATTCTCAGGAGATTCTGGTTGGCTCCAGGTGAATGGAACTGGATGCACCTGCTCATTGTCTGCCTGGCAGAATTCATTCATCCTGGAGTGGAGTTAGCAGCTGTCAACTCTAGATCTGCTTAGGGGGAGGAGAGTGGCATGTCATGCGCGTGCGCACACACGCGCACACACACACACACACACACACACACACAGGCAAATCAAAAAATGGAAACATGCTTTGTGAAAAGGCTTGGAGAGAACAAAGTTGGTCATTGCTAGGTGCAGCTGACTTTTCAGCCAAGCTAGCTGGGGAATATTTAGAGAGCCCTGACAAAATACAACCTGTCCTCTCTGACTAGTATACCATTACCTCTTGTCTGAGAAAGCAATGGGTGGTTGCTTTTGCCCCTTAAGCATGAAACAGGCACAGGGGCATGTTATTTTCTTGAGAAGGAAGCCATACATTGTTCCCCTGGAAATTCCCAGAGAGAGCCCGTTTTCTCAGGGCATATCCTCTCTAATACTTTTGTACTTTGGGGTACATCTTTTTCTCCTGTGCTTGACCTGCTATTTGCCTTGGCTTCTGCTTACCTTTGACTTGACCTTGCACATTGCATCCTTTTCCGTTTCTTGCTCTTAATGGCCTTCCATATTGTTTTCACATCCACTCCAAAGTATTTGCATGTTTCCATTTACTACTCTCCTTTTGACCACTGGCTTCCGAGCTTTTCTCCTATCCTTTCACTTGCCCACAGCCCAGGCAGGCAGATACTTGAGACCTGTGCTAATATCCCACACCTCCTCACGCTATAGAAACATTGCTCTTCTGTCTGTCCTGTTATTCCTTTCTGACCTGACCTGCACCATAGAATCCTTCATAAGACACTTTTACAGGCAACTGCCGCCAATTTATCAGAGTTGGCATTTGAGATGGGAGCAGTTTGCTATTCCTGCTCTTGTCTGGGCTGGTAGCCAGGCTCTAGGATCTCACCCTAGGTCTGTAAGTGTTCAACCCTGAATGGTAAGTGCTCAATAAATACTGGTTAAATGAGTAAAATAATGAAAGAATGGAAAAATGCCAACATGTCTGGACTACTTATATAAACCACAATGCTAGGATTCAAAGTGCGGTTCTAACACTCACTGCTGTGTAGGCTTGGAAACGTATTCTGCCCTTTTGTGACTCTGTCTGTAAAATGGGAATAATGGTAATGTGCTTGTGTTATAGAATTATTGTGAGGCTAAAACCAGGTAGTATCTGTAAAACCCTGAGCATACGTCCTAGCAGATTATACTGCTTAATATATAGTGGTCATTGTTATCACTATTTTTATCAATTAATTGCTATTTTAATAAAATCTATTTTTTTAGTTTCTATACAATGTAAATTTTTAAGTAACTTATTTTATTTCATTTTACTTGTTATTATTATTTTTTAATTTGACCAGAGAGAGACAGAGAAAAGAGAAAAGTGAGAAAGCAAACCGCCTGGTCCAGGACTTGGACCTAAGTCATCCAAGTAAGAGTCCAGTGTCTTAATCACCTCACCACCTGCCTGCTCCTATACAATCCAAATTTATGTCTAATGCTTCAGTACTATTTCTTTAAGTGATCAAGAATAATGGGTTGTCAATATGCTGTTCTGTCTTTATCACAGAAGGACCAGTTTGCACTATCCTAAATGATCAGCGGACAGGAAACCTTGCCAAGGAAGGCAAGCATATTCTTGGTTTGGTTTTCCTTTTCCAATGGCCCTAGTCTTATTCGAATATAAAAATTTGGATTAATGCTAACAGTTAATCATTTGCAACCACTGGATGACTGGCCTGCTGTTATAAGCATTATTATAGAAGAAGATACAAATACGCATATTCTGATACAAGTGTATGTCTTGCGACATGTTAGAGAGAGAGCTCATTTTCTTCTTGGAGTACAGGATGGTGAGTATGAAAGGGATGGCAGTAAACCTGACAGCTGCTTACACCTGGCTTTTATTTCACTTATTGAACTGTCCAAGGGATCACTCCATGTATAGAGTTCTGAATATAGGACACTTTGTCAAGATAATAGAGCAGTATTTACTGAGCATTCAACTGACACTTTTATGTAAAATACAAATGGCTGCTTATACGAAAGGTGTAGATGTAGTATTAGAAGGATTATACAACCAAGCCAAGGTCTTTTGTTGCTCCAGATGTTTCTACCCTCATACAAAACTGTGTTACTTATTTAGGAGTTTACTGGTAGATTATGTTGCTGAATTTCAGGAGAGTGCCATTAATAATACCAAAGATAGATTTTTGCCTGTGTTCTGAATCATTTATGATTTATTTATTCTTCAGAATAAACAAAATTTTATCTTTTAAGAAAGTTTATTTATTTCTTCCAGGAACAAGAAAGACAGAGGAAGAGAGAGAAAGAGAGTCCCATCACTTCCAACAGAATCTTAATGCTGTGATTAACCCTTAGCTTCAGCCAGCCCAGGATTATCGGCCTGTATGTGTCTGGCATATTTAGAGAGGTCTCTGAACATGAACCTGGAACCTTCGTATGTGGGTCAGCCTTGTAGAGGGTCATGTTTTACCAGTACACCACCATCCATCCCCCCAAATGAAACATGCTTGAGTGTTGGTATGTCTGCATTAAGGAATACAGATAAATCATTATGATTATAATTTTGCTTAAATTCTGAACTTTTCTTTCTCCCCTGATTTTCATAGGGATCAAAAGCATCAGAAATGGGAAAAATAATGATGCTCTCTTAAAATATACTTCTTATCAAATCAGAATTTTTTCAAGTGTTCACCAACTTTTTAAGATCTGCTTGATGAGCCTTTCATTATTTTTTTTTGGATGATTATTGTTAATGTCAGTTCAGTTTCCTATGTTAATTTTTCCCTCAAAATGTAGTCTATGAGTTGGTATTTTAACTATCTGCTCATTATTTGTATTTTTATTCCATGCCTTCCTGGAGAAATACAGTTTTAGCAGATTGAATATTTCCTCTTCTTCGTTGTAGATTCCATAATAGAAATATCACATGCATATTTCTGACCCGGGGAAACATTTTTGAGGGAAAATTGCTCTTTGGTACTAATTGCAAATATATGATTTGACAAAAATCTATCTAGAGAAATAAAGGAATAATTTAAATGGCCTGAAAATACAGGCTCAGCTACAAGCTTTTATAAAATAAAAATGAAGGCAGAATTATGTTCTACAGGGAAAATAATTTCAACATGTAATTTCAGTGCTAAATATAACTGGAATTAGAATGATGAAAATAACAAGATACTAATAAAAATGCATATCCCTTAAGGTTGCCATTCTGACATCACTGTCACCCTTTCAATTACACGGATCCAATGTACTCTACGTAAACCAAACACAACCAATTAATGTTTATATGCATATTTTCTGCCGCTAAAATTAAATACAGTATCAACTTTTAGCTGTGTAAAGATACCTAAATTTCACAAAACCAAACCTATGGATAAGATCTGAGCAATTTTGCACACACCACCTACTTCATCTATCTAGGTATAAGAAACAAGTAAATTTAGAAATTCCTAGAAAATCAGTCATGTTCCAAGTTTTTCTTCAGAGACTGACAGAGCCCAATAATTAGTAGGAGACCTGACTGAGATCAATGACTTTATTTACCCGGTTGATGATTTTATCTCTAATCAATGGGAATGTAACTGGTGAATGCATTTCTATTCTACATGATCCAAATGGTTATGGATTTGTGCATTGACATGAAATGTTGTACCTCTATGACAGACTAAAGATGTAGTTTCTTGGGTTATTAATTTCATAAAAACTCACTTGACATAATTATTTAGACATCAGGGGAAAAGCTTCATATAATCTTATAAACTATTTGCTGAATGAATCTGTATCAAAACCAAAATGATCCAGAAATCATTCAAGAGGATATCCTTTCTGATTTGCCAGAGGGAATGTGTACTTCTTGGAGAGAGATGGGGGAGGTGGGAGAAAGAGAGAGAGAAAGAGAAACCATCATTGGAAATGGTCATGCCTCAGTCTCTTTTCCTCCATTTCTCCCACCCTTTAGAGATTTTGGGCATGGATGCACACACACACCTGGCAGGTATTTCAAACCACCATTCTGGGACTTGAACCGCACAGCTGGCCATGTAGGATCCAGCTGCCTTTGCCACCATGCTACCAGCTGTCCCTCAAGTGAATATTTTACAAATGGAGATTTCTTGAGCAAATGTAAGATTAAGTACAACAGTCATTGCCTGACTTACCTATGCTTAGCACATTAGCGCAACTATTGTAAGAAGGCCTTCCACTATGTTCCTAATCTGTATTCATCAAAGAAGCAACATCCATAGATTGTAAAATACCTTTTTTTTTTTTTTTTTTTTTTTTTTTTTTTTTTTAATAACTAAAGGGTGTGTGCACTTGCCAGAAAGAGATAGGAGGATTACTTCATTTCTTCATCCCAACAGGATTTTGGGCACAATTGCACATATACTCAATGTGGTTTCCTCTGAGGCAGGCCTTTGAATAGCAGTCGGCCATATGGGATCTGACTCTTAATATACAGCACTTAAACACTATATTATACGGCTGGCCAGATTATGAAATATTTTCTAATCCTTCCAGACAGTTCTCTCACCATTAGATTGTATACTTACCAAGAGACAGTTATTTAATTAATTAATATATATTGAGCATACTACATACAAGGAACTAGTATACATTTTAATATTTGGCAGCTAAACAAACAAAAAATGTAAACATACAGTTTTTTTTTTGCTACTTACATTTTATTTGGAGTAGAGAGAGATGATAACTTACGAATACAGAAGATACAGCAATTTAGATGTTTTTTTATTGCTGTGTAATAAGTCACTACAGACTTAGTCACTTAAAGCCATCATTTTATTTTCTTAAGCTCATAAATAACTCTACAGGTTAGACATTTGGATGGGTTCAGCTGTGTGGTTCTTCTGATGTTCTTCCCTAAGTTGCAGCCGTTTAATGGCTCAACAAGGGCCGCAGGGTCTGAGATGGCCTCAGTCACATGTCTTAAATTTGGTGCTATTACTCCCTGGTTTAGGAGCTTTAGGTTGAAAAGTTTACTTGTGCTGTCAGCCGTCAGTAGACTAAAGTATATTTCTCTGCAGGGTGAATCCAGCACAGCATTCTAAGAGAGAAAAAGTGAAGCTGTGAAGCCTTTTGAGGCCTAGGCATTGTAGGTCCCACCAAATTACTTCATCATTATTCTGGCGAAAGCAATTTATAAAGCTGGCACAGGGACCAGCAGGTGATATGGTGGTTAAGATGCTGGACACTCCTATGTGGCCGAACACGGTTTGAGTCCCAGACCTGGTGGCTTGATTTCCCACTTTTCCTCTGTGTGTGTGTGTGTGTGTGTGTATGTGTGTGTGTGTGTGTGTGTATCCGATTAAATTAAAATGAATGAATAAATAAAGTTAAATAAATAATCCTAATTTTTAAAAAGCTGACACAGATTCAAGGAATGGAGAAATAGGCTATTCCCTTCGTTGAGAAGAATGTCAAAGTACCACTGATAATGAGGATCCATATAAGATTGCGATAGTTTATTTTTGGCCAGTTTTTGTAAATAATCTACCATTGATAGTTAAATATAGTGGAGAAGATAAAGCAGGAATAAGATAAGGAATGCCACAGTAATGGGAGGAAGACCCAATAATAATTAAGAACATGTGCAGAACACTTGAAGGAGACAGAGAAGTGTGGTGTGCAGCTGTTCCGTGAAAGATACTTCATGCAGAGAAAATAGTAAAGATTCTCAAGGAAGCCTGTGATTGGATTGTTCTAAAAGAGCTGGTCAGTGTGGCTGAAGTGAAGTGATAAAGGGGAAAAACAGTCAACTTAAAGGTCAAAGTTATAAATTAGAACACTGAAAGGATTTTTGCTTTCACTCAGCATGACATGGAAAGACCTTTGTTTTTGTGAAGGGTAAGATAACTTACTACAATATTTAAATGACTACCAAGTTCCTGTGTTGAAACTAGATTACTGGGAGTAATACTGGAACAGGGACATTAGATAGGATGCTGCTCCATTAATCTGGATAAGATACTATTTTTCAGACCAGGATCTTAGAAGCGAAGGGGTAAAAAGTATTAGGTTGTTAGGAAAGTCATGATGTATTTTTCTACGGCAAAAATGCGTCATGGCTTTTCCAGGAACTGGTAATTATATTCGGAAGATATTAGGGTAACAAAAACAAGTTAGGATGACAGATTGTTATGAGATTTGAGAAAGAGGAGGCAAAAATGATTCCAAAGTTTTTTGTCCTAAACAATAGGAAACCTGGAGTTCCTACTTACTGAGATAGTGAAGACAAGAAAACAGGGGATTTGAACTATATTTAGAGCTTGTTGCCAAATATCTGAGCCCGCAAAAGTAAAGGTAGACCAATAAAGGGAAGACAAGTAATCTATTGAGAGTTTGAACAGGAAGTAAAAGTAAATATGGGGAGAAAAGTATCGAAAAAGGTCTATTACATTAGTGAACTGACCATTTCTTTTTTTTGTATTAAAGAATTATTTTATTTAACTTTATTTATTAATCTGTTTTCCAGTTAGATCAGAGAGACACAGAGAAAGAGAGAAATGGAAAGTGAGAAAGCAAGTCACCAGGTCCAGGACTCAAACTGTGGTCAGCCATGTGGGAATCCAGCACCTTTAACCACAACACCACCTGCCGACCCCCATGAACTGGTCATTTATAAAGACCACTTGTTCCTTGATCTGAAGGATAGTCTAGTCTAGGGTAGTAAAGATTAAGAAAATTCCTACTATCTTCCATTCCCTTTTGGCACTAAAGCATTAACCTTCTGAATTTCTGAGTTTCTGAATGTGCGCATATGAAGACTGAGCAGATTTCCATGAATGTCCTGTTGCTACATCAAGGAAAGCCTTTGGGGCCCAGCTACTATGTCACAGCAGTAACACTACTACCCTGTAATGCTGGAAGCCACACGGTGACCATGGTTTAGATCCCAGGTTAGCCTAAAAAACATACTGGGTGAGTTCAAATGTGCTCAGAATTCTGAGGAACTGGGGAAGTGCCATAGGAGTGTCATGGCATGATGAAACCCTGTTGAACTATCTTCTCTCTACCTTTCTATCTCTTTCTCTCTTGGATGCATGCACATGCTTTTTATTATAAAATAGAAACAAACAAACAAAAAAAAAAAAAGCCTTTAGAGTGGAAGTCATCACTTTAGTGACTTTTTTCTTTTTCTTGGTCTTCCTTAACTTTACTCTACATTAGAAGCCCGTTCAAAGTCAAACTCTTTGCAAACTTAATTTAAGAGGATTAGTGAATATTTTCCTTGTTTCTGGAGCTGATCCTGAAGTCATAATTGGTAGTCATCACCTGTCTCCCCCTTTACCTAGATTTCCTCCATCCTAGTTCAGTACCTCATTGCTATGGTTTTGTTGCCGAAGAGATTGATTCAGACTAGCAGCCTTAGAGGCTCTGAACCCTCATTTGTCTTGACCATGGACCTGAAACTGTTCATTCATCACTGGTATTGGGATTAGAAAGCAAATAGGTATCCTCATGCATTATCTGGGGTTTAGACATAGCCCTTCTGGGCTCCAGATGCAGCAGCAATACCATCTCCTCTGCTAATCAGGATTGGTTACTCCCACCAGCATGGAAAGACCTTTCTTAGCCTATGGGATTCCCGGAAACAAGAACCCAAATGTTGAGGAGTATTTTTAATTTTATGTGCAATGGGGCACTTTTTGTGTCTGTGATGGGAGCATTTCACGGAAATGTATTCATCTAACATAGCTGATCCCAAGGTGGAAATAGAAATCACAAATTTTGCAGCATGCCTCTGGGAGAAATAATGTAAGAGATAAACCTCCATCATCCTCTGCAGTTCTGGACCTAAGTGTTCTAGAGATGGAACTGAGCACCATTTTTGGTCCACTGTTTCAGTGCAAAACCTGCACAATGAAGCACAGTGCACTATGCCCGAAGAATGTTGTCCCTGTCCACACACCTAAGTGGAGACTTTCATAAGCCATTCATTCTTATGTTGATCTGCTTGTTTCTGGCTAATGGGACAGAGGTAAGACTAGTAGAATTCATGGAAGGGAATGGAATCCATGCATTTTATCCCTATGAACTTTTCAAAATTACCCATACATGTAATTGAGACTTATTCCATAGCAGAGCTGTCAAGTCTCCCTGGCTAATAAATTATATCTGAATCCTGTCCTAATTCTTTCACTAACTGTCTCCATAATCTTTTGTTTTTTAATCGCCAGAGAGTGTATTCTATAGAGAAACAGAGAGAGGGAGAGAGAAAGCAAGTACCCTTCAATAGTTCATTGTACTGCCACAATTCTTTCACTTCTTCTTCTCCATTTTGTCAGGATCTTGGGCACACATACACACATACTGGGCATCCTTTTCAAGTTGCTGGGTGCAGGATTTGAACCTCTATTGACTATGTGGGATCTGGTACCCTCCAGTACTAGCTAAGGGGCAGCCTTCTCTCAAACCTTAAGGATGTTTTTACAACTCTATACTAAGATACTTCATTTATAAATAGAGAATGTTAGGCTTATCACTGGAGACTCTTCCAAGCAAAACATTTGATAAATCTAAACACAATATAAATACACATTAATGAGCATCCACATTATTTTGGAAATTATGTTAAGGGGTTTATATGTATTTTCTTACATAATTCCAAAAGTCTTTGAGTCTTTGAGGTAGAGAGTTTTATTAGCATGCACATGAGAACATTAAGCAGCAAATGTTCAATTACACACTCAGGATCTTGAGCATAGCCAAATAATTATTGAGCCAAAGTTTGACTTGTACTTCCTTTATCTGCACGAACCAAGCTAAGTATCTATTTTTCCCTTCTTTTTTAGGCCTCAAATTATCATAATTCAAAAACACAGTTAACATCATGATGCTTTGCTCTTTGAGCAGACCATAATTCTTTCTTTGAGCACAAAAGATTGTTCTTAAAATCAATGTTCTCACTTTACCTCCTTGGAATGGATATATGCATACATTTATACAGTAAGAGATCCTAGAAGATAAATTTGATATTCCTTTTCCCCGTGACCTTCCCATTGCTTTTAGTGGCATCCAACACAAACAACAGGCCTTCATGCAGCTCAAAAATATGTCACTTCTTGTGAGTACCCAATACCAGCAGCTTTTTCTATTCATACATCTTATGAATAATTTCTCTCTTACTCTTAGATTCCAAGACAGTTCCAGCTATTCTTTCACTGATGCCCTCTACCTTGGTTATTTTAAAAATCAATCTTATTGCATACTACTTAGAATTTAGTGTCCCTGACTGCTATTTAATTATTTTCTTTATGTTTTCAACTTTCGCATCGCCATTCCTATAACAGATCTTTTTCTGACCTTATGTTCCAGCCTCTCCCAATTTCATGCTATCAAAAAATTGATATTAACATGCTGTCTGCACTCTCTTACAGACCACTAGCACCAAACTTGAAGTGGTCCTCACAATATTTTCCTCAGAAGGTTCTAATACCTATTAATCATTACCCTTTACTTATGATCTTCATTTTTAATTCAAGTGACTGAATTATTCCCAGGACCAATGTGAACAAAATTTACAAGAAAAGCTGAAGGATCATTGTTGCCCCAAGGTCTTAAAAGATGTTTTAAAGATAATCATTATAAATGTCTTCTACTATCTCTGTATATTGCCCTGCAGATCAAATAAATTGGTTCTCATTTATGGTGTTCTACAACTGCTCATTTATCCCTTCTTTTTTATATGTAAGTATTTATATTTTGAGCTAAGAGGTATTGAATGCATAATATACTTTCTCTGTTTAGACAATAGCCATATCTCAAACAGCTTTCCACATCTTGTACTCTAAAAGTACTTTGTCTAATCCTTCTTACTTGGAATGCCCTATTCCATACTTTTAACCAAATACATGTATTTCTCCTACATTTTCACTTGCCTAGGGTTTTGGTTGTCTACTATTCTATTTTTGCATCTGTAAAAAGAAACAAAAAAATGTCTATCCTATTCACTTCAGCCTGCTACAACAAAATACCATACATTAGGCAGCTTAAACAATAAGTGTTTCTCACAGTACTGGTACTGAACATGCAATGACAGACTCAGTGTCTGGTGAGATCCTGTGTCCTGGCTCATAGGTGACCATCTTAATGCTGTTCTCACATGGGGAAAGAAAGAGGAAATTTTATCTCCTTTAATTTTATTAATGAGGGCTCTGTTATCCTGGGTTTATCACCTCCCAAAGCCCCACTTCCAAATTGCCATATCAGCTATTAGGTTTCAACATATAAATTTGGAGGAGGCATAAACATTTAATCCATATAGAACATTAACAAAATTGCTTTATTGTTTATCGTCTTAAGCACTTTCTATAACACCAAATGTCAGTAGGTAGACAACAAATTCTTAAGTGCAGTCATTGTTTCAGTTACTTTTAGAGAAGTCTGTGTTTATATAACTTATATGGTTTTGTCATTAATGAGACACATAAATGTCATCAATGTGATATATAACACCAATGTCAGATCTTGTGACTTGGGATTGAATCATTGCCAAAATTCTTGTGACCTTCAGAGGTAACTTCTCTCAGCCTTATCATGCTCACACAATCTTGTGATTTCACAATCAACCCAGAGAATTATTGTGAAGATCAGTTGAGATAATGTCCATACCTTATTTTCTTTAATGACATGATCAGTCTTTAAAGTTATGTTATCTCACCTTTTATTCTCCTTGTTGGCGTAGACCACTCTTAATGTCACTTTTTTTGTTTCTGTATCTGCTGTGAATACTGGGCCATCCCTTTATGTTTCCATATCCCACTCATACCTTTCTGACATTTCAAACAGCTAATGAACCTGTATTTAGATTCTCAGTAGGCCATTTTCATATCTATTATTCTAGTCAAATAACTTCTCTGATCATGGTTTTATCATAAAAAGGGGGAGAATATTAATAATACTAATAATATCCTTCTCATAGAGTAAGTTATAAAGTAGGAAAAACATAATTCAGCCTAGTGCTGAATAGAGCAGAGATTCAATAAATGTTGGACCCTTAGTTGGAGTTTGAGGATGGAGATCTTTCCCAGACTTTTGTCTCAGTTAAGCACTCTTTTCCCTTCTTCCCTCCAAGTCTTGACTTTTTCTTTTTTTTTTTTTTTTTTTTTTTTTTTTTTTTTTAATGGTAGAGAGTCAAGGCCAAGTGGATTGACTGTTTCTGCTGCCTGTGATGTGACTGACACATGCTTAACTTTAGCTCCTGGTTTTCTAAATTGAAATGCCATGCATACTACATCTGTGTCAGATCAAAGATAGAGTCCTTTTACACCCTCTCACTCCTAACCCTGCCCTGCCATGTACTAAGTAGGTACTTAAATTCTTTGACAACTTAGATTGACAATAAATAATGCTGCATGTTTTCAAATCCATTCTGTCTACAATTTGCCTTAATTTTATAGAAAGAAAATTAAATTTTCACATAAATTTTGTTTCACCGATCCCAGGAAAAGGTTTTTTTTTTTTTTTTTCTTTTTTTTTTTTTTTTCTTTTTTAGAGATTTTTGCGATAGGGTGTGTACACTTGGCAGAGAAACAGAGAGATAAAGAAATCACTCCACTGGGAGAACAGCCAAATCACATTCCCTTTTCCTCCATTCTCCTCTTGCAATTTTGGGCACACACACACATGTGCCTGGCATGAGTTTCAGGTCTCCAGGTTTGGGACTTGAACTACAGTTAGCCTAGTGAGAGTCAAGCTGGGGACCATCAGCTGGTCCCCCAGACAAAGTTTTTAAAAAATAAAGTTTTGGGGGAACCAAGAGGTGATGTGATGGTTAAGGTGCTGGACTCTCACATGGCCACCCACAGTCCGAATTACCACCCAGCAGCTTGAAAAATCATGACTGGCACCATCACATGTGCATGCGTGCCCAAATCACAAGAGAATGGAGGCAAAGGGATTGTGGCCTTGCCACCCCCCTGGAGGAAAGGACAATTAATCAGTTTGTCTCTGCTTCTCTCCCTCATTGGCTCTCTCTGGCAAGCACGTGTACCCTAGGAAAAAAGTTTTAAAAATAAAATTTTCTAGTTAAGTATATTGTTCTATGGAAAACCTGACTTCTATTTTGACATGTCATTCTTATAAAAGCTTAAACCTTGTTCTCCCATCTACTTGGTTCTCATGTGTTATCTTCTTTTTCTGTGAAGTAATTCATCTCCCTACACCAACTCTGATAACTTTAATATAGCTGTAACCATACAATTATCATTTTTGTTATGGGACACTTATCTCAGATTGGATTATCACAGATTACAAACAATCAAAGCAAGAGACATATTTGATAATCTTTAGGACAGCAGGGTGCTATTCTGTTTAAATCCTTTTTAACATAAAGAGCTAAATAAATGATAACTGATCACTATAACTAAGCAGTTGATTGAAATCCCACAATATGCAGGGGCATTAACAGTTAATTTGATCTATAAATGTTTGGAAAATAAGGGTAAAAATATGTCCATCAATCCAAACAATGAAAGGTCATAATTTTCAGTTCTGTATTCAACTACATCAAGTGCTTCTAAGTTGCTCACATGATCCCAGAAGTGCTAGTAAGTGGACATACAGCTGTCTCTTGAGCCTGAGGAATTTGCAACTTATCAATTCATTTATTTTGTCAAAGTCAATCAACAAACATTGTGAAATTTACTGCTACAGTTTCTCTAAAACTGTGCTTCTGCTGGTACAGAGGCTATGCAGATTCCTTAAAGTTAAATTGAGTAGTCACACAATCATAGCATATGGATCAGCATGACAAGTAGGAAGCATTTGCCTCTAAGTTCATGACTGCTTTGTAAAATAGGGTCAACTTGGGGTCAGCAGGTAGAGCGGTGGTTAGAGTGCTGGCCTCTCACATGGCAGACTGCTGTTTGAGTCCCAGATCTGGTGACTGGCTTTCTCACTTTCTCTCTGTCTCACTTTCTCGCTGCTGAGTGCATGTGCCCTATAGCAAACTTAAAAAAAAAAAAGATTAATAACAAGAAAATAAATAAACAAATAATTTTTTAAAATAAAAATAAAATAGTATCAACTTCAATTGTCTTAAATGAACGCTCCTTTGGTTGTGCTCTTGGAACCCAAACCCTGAGTTTCACAGTAACAGTAAAAAAAGACAAGTTATTCTCAATAAAAGAATGAGAAGAATGTGGATTCCCCAGGCACAAAGTAGGAGGTTGGAATGGAGGTAAGGAAAGACACTGGAGGAAGACAAAGCTGAAGACTTAGACTGTTGAAAACTAAGTGCTCTTTGAAATGAACTCTTTTGGACCGGTAGGTGGCATGGTGGTTAAGGGCACTGGACTCCCACATGGCCAACCACAGTTCAAGTCCTGGACCTGGCAGCTCACTTTCTCACTTTCCCTCTGTCCCTCGCTGGTCAAATTAAAATAAATAAATAAAGTTAAATAAAATAATCCTTTAAGAAAAAAAAAAAAAAAAAAAAGAAATGAACTCTTTTCATAACTCTCTCAAATTAATAAAGAATTAAAAAAGCTATAGAACTCACAGATACCCAGTGAGATTGAACATGATTGGAGAGTCACCAAAGCTGAGTATGTTATTTGAGATGGCTCACAATCTGACTGAAGCAGCATGGATGGTTATGGTGAGAAGAGAAAAGCTAGTGGAGATTTGGCTACCTGAAGCACAGTATACATTTGTAGAAAGGATTATGAAATTCAGAGGTCAAATTATTGACATATGGTTCAAGATCATTTTCTAGGTATCAGAGGGTCAAAGTTCCATACCTTTCTCCCTGTTAGTAGAACTCTTGCAGCATACACACACACACACACACACACACACACACACACACACACACACACCTCTATTTATGTGTCCATATATGGTACATAGTCTATATATTCTATTCTATATGTTCTAAAACTAATCAGAATTGACTGTATAATTTTTTTTTAAGTTGTCAGAGGACGAATGTTCTCACCAGACAGACAGAAAGAGAAACAGAGGGAGAAAACACTCCTCACTGAGGCATGGTCATGTTGTAATCCCTTCTCCTCCATTTCTCTATCTTGATGGGATTTGGGTATGCATCACATGTGCCTGGCTTATTTCTCAAGCCATTGGAGGCAAGATTCAAACCATAGGTGACCACATGAAATCTGCCTCCCCTAACAACTTGGGCACAGGGCAGGCCCTAATTTATTATTTTTATTCTCAGTATACATTGTTTAAGTTAAGACGATCCTGTAATCAGTTTCCTCTCCAGTTCACAATCAGCTCCCTCTCCAGTTGTGATTCTTACATCAACGTTTGGGGCTTTGTCTGCTTTTCTAATCATCTATATTCTGTAGGCTCTGAGTGATAATCATTTTATAGATTCAGGATAACAGTTTCATATTATCCATTTTTAACTGATTGCTCACTTCAGCAGAGTAATCATTTTAGAATCTGCTAATGATCCCCTTTGACGGTTTTTATAGACACAGCACCATATATCACGTATCTGCCACGAATAAATAGCTGAGATTGTTTTTAATTGTGAGAAGAGGTTTGTCCAAAAGAATCAAGGAAAGCACAAAACCACAATCAGTGTCATATAAAAGGTACAAATTAACATCAAGAAACATAATTACCTTGCAATTTCCATCCATCATGTGCGCCTGGGTGATGGGCTTTCCTGATAGGAGTGTGGAGTTTTTCCCTGAAAGCAGATGCTTCCTCCTGCCATGTGGAAACGTCTGCAAGTGCCGAGCTTTGCTTCACTGAGGCAGCCAAGATAAATAAAGCAAAACCAGCTCCTAAAAAGCCCTGGCAGAATATACGCAGACCATTAATCTTCATTCATCCTCATTTTGCAGGCAGTATATATGCCACTTCCTACATTTATTTAAGGATCTTCTTTCCAAGCCCTTTTTTTTTTTTTCCCTGTTCACCCAGCTCAACTTTGGACCTGTCTAGAATCACTCTACAGGACAGCATGATATCTTTCCACACAATGGATCAAATTATCAATGTCAATTAGTATTTTAGCATACTGAATGTGTGATTGTCTCTTATCAATATTCTGAGAGAGAGAGAACTTCTTGCGTCCATCACAAGCCATAATTATATTTATCTCTTTTTACTCTTGATTCCCTTTTCTCACTTTTTCACTTCTGTATTTTTTTCTAGTTCGGAACTTCATTCATTCACTACGTTGTCTCCTATGTCTTTATCATCATTTTTATTTCTCCCTCACTAGTTTTAGAAACTGATTGCCTATTTGTTTACAGCATGTGGAAAGAAGTAGAAGAGAAAAATTTAGTTGAAAATGGTTTACCTGGATATCTGTAAAGAAAATCAATTATTCATTGTTCAGCCAGTTGTTCGGAAACTATGGAAACACAATTGTGTTTTCCTGTGGGGATGGCCATAAGGGAAATAGCGCATGACTTCCAACCCCCAGACTCTTTCACATACTTTACTTTTTGCTTTGGGTTTAAAATTCCTCTTCACTGTTTTCATTTCTAATCAGCAGCCTCCTGAACTTAAGGTATGAGAGCTTTACCTAAATTTAGTAGTTTGGAGCCCTAAATTTGATACTGCAATATATTTCTGACTTTTAAGATCTATTTAGAAGTTGCTAAGAGTGACTCTCTCAAACTTTCTAAAATGGCAGAATAGCTATTCCCATGTAATGAACCTCTGGAACTCATCCACCAGTGCAATAATTGCTCTAAAAGAAGACAGTGTTAAAGAAATCAAAACTGTAAATTATAGGATTAAGAGACATTTTAGATCTCCCAAATTCCCCAAGAGCCTGATGTTTGTTTGTTTTGACTGCTTCTTGAAAGGACAATACCAAGATGTGCAAAATAGCTTTTGGTGTTAAAGTACAGAATAGGAGGTCATTGAAGATTTTTTTTTTCTTTTGAGCTATTTTATAGTTTAGAAATGTCTCAATTGGGTTCTAATTTTATAGTGTGTTGCTCCAGTTACACTCTATTTTGGAACACTATGTAGTCATTAAGAGGCTATCAAATGTAGACCTCTGCAGTTTCCACTTCAAGTAATGAATTAGGGACATGGTTTTCAGCCATTTGACAAAAATGGCTTTTACTCAAAATGAACACATTCAAAATTGTACAAATAAAAGGCTGATTAGTAAGAGTATAGGTCTTAGTTTTAGGGAGATAAACTGGAATAATTCTGGCTGTACTGAAGTAGCGAATTGGAAATTGGAAACTTTAGTAATTTGAAATTTTTTTTTTTTTTTTTTTTTTTGGGAGAGGTTTTTCTTGCTATAGGGCGTGTGCACTCACCAGACAGAGAGAGACAGAGAGATAGAAAGCGAGAAATCACCCCCCAGGGGGGATGGTCACGCCGCAGTCCCTTCTCCTCCATTCTCCTCTCGGGATCTTGGGCATGCACGCACACGCACCCAGCGTGAGTTAAGCTGCCGGGTCCAGGATTCGAACCACGGTCGACTACGTGGGAGTCCAGCGACATAGCCATTACGCTAACTGCTGGTCCCAGTAATTTGAAATTTTTATAAAGAATTAGAATTACTTAGAATTTTTTTTCTTTTTTGTGTTTATTTCTTCTCTCTTGAGTGAGAGAGAAAGGGATAAGATAGAGAACAGGGAGAGAGAGAGAGTACCCCCAAAGGGTCTAGATCCTGTAATTCACTTTCAGTTTCAGCCAGTCCCAGATCATGGGCCTCACCCAGCATACTCAGAAAGGTTTTTAGATGCTAATCTGGAACCTTCCCGTGTGCCTCAGCTTTGCAGAGCTACATGTTTTCTCTTCAAGCTACCATCTGGCCCAACAACCTTCTCCTAACATGGGAATACTTCCCTTGAACATCCACAAAAACCTAACATTCAACATTTTATCTTATTATTATTTTTTTTATTTTTATTAGACATCAGTTAATCCACTCTCTAGCATCCATTTATACTTATTCATTCATGTGTCATTTGTTTTTCATCTCCTAAAGTAATAACATTTACTAAAAAGGTCTTTGGTTCTGATTAATTTTTGATAATTTTACAAATATGCCCCCAGTTTTCCTAAAAATGGAGGCCATTTTTTTTTTCTCTCTTCTTCATCTACTCCTTCATATTTAGCTCAATTTTAAATTTAAAACACACACACACACACACACACACATATATGTGTGTATATATATATATATATATATATATATACACACATATATGTGTTTTTCTTCTCTCTATTCCTATATTATCACCCTAATGAAGGCATTCAAGTCATCTTATCATATATTATTACATCTGCTTTATTTTGTTATAGGGAATATATACACACCAGAGAGAGAAGAAAGTGAGAAAGCACCCCTCAGGGTGATGGCCATCCTTCTCCATTCTCCTCATAGAATTTTGGACACACACACAAACACATACACACACATATACTTACTCAGTGTATTTTTCAATCTGCTGGGTCTAGGACTCAAACCATGCAGTTGGTTATGTGGAATGTAGCTACCTTAACTTCCCTGCCACCAGTTGGCCCTATCTCGCTTCTTTTTTTTCTTTTAAGTTTGTTTCTTTCATGGGTGGAGGCACCTTCATAGGATCCCATGCTATGACCATAAACCCCCCAGTCTTCCCAGCCAACTAGATATACATGCTGATCTTTTGTACTGATGCAACATCGCCTGAGCGATGCAGCACTTTCATGCAATGGAGCTGACCCGTTATTACCTCCATTTTATAGGTGATTAACTGAGGTACAGAGATGCTGAGTACAGAAAGAAATACCTGAACCATATGCAGGTTGCAGCACTGGTTGAAATGCAGTAACTAACTGAACTGAACGTTGAAAGCCATGTGAGCCATTAAAGAGAAAATTCCTTGTCTTTAAGAAACTAAGTATTAGCTATCTTTGTCTTATGATACAGCTTAACTTAACCTACAAATGTCTACCACACAGTCTAGAAGAAGAAAAGCGATTAACATATAGTAAGAACTCAATAAATAATTGCTTCCATTAATATTTCTGCAAGATCAAATTTTACTCATTCTTCAAGGCTCGCTAAATGCTATTTTTATTATCCAGTCTTCCTTATTGCTCCCTAGAAGGGAATAATAGTCCTATTCCAGAACCACAGTACGTTATCTGTCTTTAGCAGTGCTTTAATTTTTAGTGTATATTACACATATTTTTGTCTATATCACATAATTAAAACCTAATTTCCATGCAGGAAAAGATCATATTTTATTGCCTTATGTCATTCACAACTTCTACAGCAAAGATAATTATATATTAAGAACTACATTAAGAATTTGAAGGAAAATCATGATAAATTTCCTTTAAGATTCCACAGGAAATGAAAGAATACTTTTGCCATTTTGATTCTGGTTTTCTAAACCATGGTTCCATGGCCTGCAACTGACAGAAATCTTATGTTTTCTGCTCCTTAGAAAGGGGAGGAAACAAAGTCATAATGAGACTTTGACTCTTTCTTTTTTTTTTCTTTTCTTTTCTTCAGAGAGATTGTTGCTATAGGGCACATGCACTTGCTGGAGAGACAGAGACAGAGTGATAGAAAGTGAGAAATCATCCCCTCCCTCCCGTAGTACAAATAGCCATGCCACAATCTCTTCTCCTCCATTCTCCTCTCAGGATCTTGGGCATGCACATACATTCTCCTAGTGTGAGTTTTAAGTTGTTGGGTCTGGGACTTGAACCGTGTTTGACTATGTAGGAGTCCAGTGATGCAAACATTATGCCATCTGCTAGTCCCAAAATACTGGCTCTTAAGAGAGCTCACCTCACTCATGAGAGAGGTGACTCGTAGTCTTTTCTAGTTTGTTCTATTACTAATAATAGAAAATACCTGTGTAGAGTGATTTCTACAAGTAGAGATGTATTCAGTTTACAGCTTGGAGGTCCAAGGTATCTGGCATGAGTCTTCTGGCTGCATTATGACATGGTGAAGGGCAAGAGCACATGTGTCTGTGTCTGTGTGTTTCTGCACTGGTCTCATATCTTATAATTCCACAGGAGTCAGTAATGGGGACCTTACTATAATTACCTTAATTCTAATCTCCTTTCAAAGGCCTCACCTTTTAATCACCCTCATAATGCTATCACAAGCAAATCATATCATGCGAATTTTTGGGGAGATATTAAAGCCATAGCACAACCATTGAATAACTCAAAAGGATACCACTTCAAATCTATACCTCAAAATATGCAAAATCCTAGTCTTCTAAATTACTTTTTTTTTTTGGAGAGGTTTTTGCTATAGCGCGCGTGTGCTCTCCAGACAGACAGAGAGAGACAGAGAGACAGAAAGCGAGAAATCACCCCCCGGGGGAATGGCCACACCACAATCCATTCTCCTCCATTCTCCTCTCGGGATTTTGGACACACACGCACATGTGCCCAGTGTGAGTTTTAAGCCACTGGGTCTGGGACGCGAACCGTGGTCGACTACATGGGAGTCAGCAACATAGCCATTATGCTAACTGCTGGTCCTCTGTATTACTTTATTATTATTGAACCACAGATAGGAAGTATGAAAATGCCAGTAGTCTACTATGATTATTCTACCTTTTTTCAGAATAGGTCTCCCTCTGCATGCAGTACAAAGTGTGGTAAGTGAGAATGTTTCAATATACTCCATCAAATTTCCTTGAGATTCACTTCAAGCTTTGCCAAGAGCCCATCATCCCAATCCCCAGGTTATGCTTGGACTAGAATTCCAAATCTGATTCTTGAAAAACATCTGTTCAGCCAACTGTCTGCTCCTCTTACGGTTAGTAGTATTCCAAAGTAAAACTAAAACATTACCTGCTCTTATGATTTCAAGTTTGGTGCCTAAGACTTCCTAATCCCTTATGATCTTTCCTAATTTATCTAGGTATTCATTCATTTATAATTCATTGATTTATTTAAGTATGAATTGAATCGATTATTTATTGAGCCCCAAAAATATGCTAGCACAGTGCCAAGAACCAAGTAAGATTAGTGCATGAAGTGACCACAGTTCTTGCCCTAGCAGAGTTTGCTTCTGATAGAATTATTCCTTTCCACCAAAACTTGTGGGTGTCTATTGTAGACAGCAAGTGTGCTATCCCTCCATCTCCCTCTAGTTATGGCCACCTCAAATCAGTGCACAGGCATTTTCATCTTGGTAGGTTAACATTTAGCTGCCTCTAAACCTTCAACTTAATGGAGCTCTCCGTGGATTCATCTCTCCTTTCTATGGTTAGTAGCAAGATTTTTCATATTATTTGGGCATGTGATTTATCAGTCCTCTGGATTTCTTCTCCATCACTAACAATTCACTAACTGGAAAGTTTTTCATACCAGCTTTGTAACAGTGCCCACTCAGTGTAAAATTTCTGCATTTCTTCTTTGTGTCATTCTGTCTCTATTACTCATTCTTAAGATTCCCACTTGTGTTGTCCTTTGCTGCTGCATTTTCCAATGACTATTGCCTCATACCTATTGTGCAGTTTCAATTAAGCACTACTAAGGGTCTTCAGAAAGTTTATGCAAATTGTGTATTATTAAAATCCTCTTCATGGATTTCATGCTTTGCAATAAAATTAATTTATGCATGAATTCCATTTTCCAAAACTTTCTAATTTTTTGTATTCAGGTGGAATATGTGTACACATGTAAGAGAGAGAGAAAGAAAGAGAGAAGGTACCCTCCACAGGGTCTAGTCACACCACACTCCCTATCCTCCAGTCTTTCTGGTCCGTTGATCTCAGGCACATATACAGGTAGCATGTTTCAGAATGACCAAGCTGGAAATTCAAATTGCGGTTGCCGTGTGTGATCCAGCTTCTCTTGAACAGCACACTCTCATTGTACCGAGGAGAGAACCAAATTTTCCACAAACTCT
This sequence comes from Tupaia tana, assembly GCA_026018925.1. Lineage (NCBI taxonomy): Eukaryota > Metazoa > Chordata > Mammalia > Scandentia > Tupaiidae > Tupaia > Tupaia tana. Next base: position 249,926,634 of record JAKSZU010000001.1, on the reverse strand, counting down.
TGAAGCCCTGTTATATACTAAAGTCACTTTCTCTACCCACTCCATCTATTCCAGCAATTCTGTATTGAATGTAGCTGGACATTGCACTGCGGCAGAGAATCTGCTGCCTTCCATTCTGCCACACGCATTAAAACAGGGCCACAGGGAACCAGCAGTTAGTGTAAAGGCTATGTTGCTGGACTCCCACGTAGTCGACTGCGGTTTGCGTCCTGGGTCCAGTGGCTTAAAATTCACACCGGGCGCGTGTGCATGCGTGCCCAAGATCCCGAGAGGAGAATGGAGGAGAAGGGATTGCAGCGTGACCATCCCCCCGGGGGTGATTTCTCGCTTTCTGTCTCTATGTCTCTCTCTGTCTGTCTGGCGAGCGCACATGCCCTATAGCGAAAACCTCCCCCCCCAAAAAAAAACAAAAAACAAAAAACAGGGCCACAGACACCTGTCATTATGCTGAACTATGATTCAGGTAACCTGGATTTTTAACTTTGTTTTTATGTTATTACCCAGGTACAGGCTATGTACCATTTAGCATTTCGCAGAGCTTGCTATTTATTTAGCTTAAAAAATTATTTATTTAATTTTATTTATTATTGCTATTTTTAAATTTTCTATAGGGCACATGGGTTCATGAGAGAGAGACACACAGAGAGAGAAAGAGGGAAAGCAAGCCACCAGGTCTAGGACACCACTAGGGTCTGCCATGTGGGAGTCCAATGTCTTCATCATGCCACCCATTGACTCCATGCTTAACTTGTTTCAAACCGTAATACTGATGAACAAGAAGTTCTTCGTATTTACTTTGCTGTCAATGTTTAACTCCCTAAAGTGTTCATATTATATATCTATATATCTATATAAATACACATATATATGTATATATATATATAATATTCATGAGTAAAAAGTAGAAATAAAGGCAATGGTTAACTCTATGAAAAAGGGAAATAAACTCTGACAAAATGTTAAAATAATTTATTATATTGTTTTGCTAAAAATTCAATTAATTTATTATTAAGCTGGGAAATGGCCAGGACATTTATCTCAGCATTCTGACTTAAATTTGAGAAATAATTCCAGGATTTTTATCAATTAGTTGGTGCTGTTTCCCAATGTATGGTTATATGGCTACATTTTAAATTATATGATACTAAAGAAAAGAGTTTTCCTGTTGCCTGTTTGTTTATTTTCTTTTTTTCTCCTTATAGTTTTAAAAGTTTTCCTTTATTTATGATACACGCGCGTGTGTGTGTGTGTGTGTGTGTGTTTGTGAAGGGGGAAAGAAAGAGTTACACCACCCAACCTGGGGCCTGGTCATACCACGACATTTGTTCCTCCAGTTCAGTGCACATATAGCTTTGTCACCAGTGCTGGGATTAGAACTCCAGTTGGCCAGGTGGGATCTGGCTTCTTATACACAGTATTTATCTGCCAAGCTCTAGGGCCAGATCCCTCACAGTATTTTCTTAAATGTCTATCAAAGTTAGATTCCTACCAAGATGAAATTAAAGCCAAATTTAAATGGAACATCAAGACACTTCTGCCAATCTCAACATGCAGCCTCTGTTTCTCTATCTTGTCAGGATTTTGGGACACACATGCACCTTTATCTAGTATGTTTTTCATGTCTCTGGGGTCAGATTCTAACTGCATTTAAAACTTTTTCCAGATGTTTGACATAGTATTAGGATACTTTAGAAAATAATGCATAATTGGAAGTATAATTCCACTTTCATATTTTTGGGGACAATACCACACAAAACACAGTATTTTGTGTTTATATTAAGTGTCCTAAGTAAATTGGAAGCACTTATGTATTATTTTGGAACATTTATTCAGATTATCTGATTTAAAGGGCAATTAATACTATAATCAAAGACAGATCAAACCACATATTAACATACCCTAAAAGCCCAGTATAATTTACAAGTTATCAATAAATAGATTATAGATTCTAGAAATACACCTTGAGTTATACTGAACAGAAGCAATATTAACACCACTAAATTGAATATGCAACATTGGTATAAATCTTTGTATTATGTTATATATTTTGACACCAATTTAAGAGGGAAAATACTCAAGATATTAAGACACCATCATTATCACTGTTCTAATGCCAAAGTTTAAAAACTATAGTCCTGCCTTAGAATAGTTCTTTAATATAAAACAAAAAAAGAAACATAAGAAAGTCATGGTTTTAAATCAAGAAGAAAGGAAAACCTTTAACAACAAACTTAATAAATCAAAAACACTTAAGGCTTGCACCAACCTACCACCGTGAGTAGGTCATGTGGGATCTAACTCTTTAGCAACTAGACAACTGGACTGGCTGTCATTTCGATCTCTTAATTTGAAAATTAACCTATCTTTGTTAACTTAAAATTAGCTTATTCTTGGCTATTATACAAAATGAAGGGACACAATAGTAAAGGCAACTTCATCAGTCAGTGGATCATGAAAACCCTCTAATCTTGACTATACACCATTTATAAACCTAACAGAGTTGACTGTCAGAATCACTTGTAAACATAAACTTATAGCTGCATTTCCATGAGGAAACAGACCTCCTTGAGTGGGACTTAGAATTTTGACAAAACTCTTTATAAGAGATCTTTTCACTTGTTTATTTACCTGTCTAAAGCAGCCATTCCTCCCCACCCCCACTACACTTAACACATCATCCCCTTATTCTTCTTAGAATGGGAATATTATAATATTTTTGGAATTACTATACAAACACAGTCTCTTGAATTACTATACAAACACAATTACTATACAAACACAAGCTTTACTGATATAAAGTGACTTCTTGTTTAGCAAGCTGACTAGTCCATAGAGAATCAAGTCTAAGTTGTACCCTGGCTACCTCTTTAAAGTGGTCCAGAGTCATTAACTAACTTGAGTTTGGCTAATTCAAGATCTTCCTTAGAGCAAATTTGGACATGGCAGAATATGTTCTTCCCTGATAATAGAAGCTATGGATAAGGCTGTGAAGATCATCGGGCATTATGGCTGTTTCCCTCCAGTGCAGTTGAAACCTAACTACACAGAGGAAAATGCAAGCAAACAACAAGAGATCATAGAAAAACATTCAGGGAGGAATTGTCTTGAAAGTGTTGAAGTCATTGGTTGTCCTTATTCCTGAGTACCAACTAGATCCAGTATCTTCTATAGCTCTGTTGTTCACTCTTCGGATATTGAGCCCATAAGTTCCAATCTGTACAAGCTACTTTGACTTCAACTACAGTCATTTACATTACTCATGATCCAGATGGCCTTCAATATTTTAGCATCACTGCTTTGAATTATCCTGCTCTCTACCACTAAAGAAAATGTTAGGAGCTATTTCCAGCCTAATTATTAATTGTGATTTGTCTCTGTGGTTCCTTTTCCACTTCTTTCCCCACAACTCAGGATTTATATATTAGAAAGTTTTAGCCTGGATATCAAGCTCTAGAATAAATGCATCCTGTAGCGGAAGATATTTAACTATTTCCATTATTCCTCCACTCTATTCTTAGTACATAAACAAATTACTTTTGCTATTTTTCTAACCATAACTCGGTTTTGTTCTACCTGATCACTCTATATTTAGTTACCCAACCATTCAAATCACCTGGAGTCTGCTTTGATTTATGAATCTTTGTCATCGTTCTATTGAATTACCCAATGCCCATTTTCATCACTAGCAATGGCATTTTTTCCTGACATTTGCCCTCCATAGTACAGGGCACTTTGTGTTGAGCTATGGTTAGTGTCATGATGTCCCACATATCAACTGACAATATAGCTATCTGCCTTCTTACTTGCTGGAATCTCTTAACTCATACTCTTAATTCTATTTCTGCTTCAACCAGCAGCTGCAATAAAATCATGGAATTCTCTTATGTTGCCAAGTTTTCCTGGACTCAGACTTAAGATTGGTATTAACCTTTTTCTAAGATTTCTTTCTTTCCAGGCCACAGAGATGTGTTATTTCCCAAATACCTTCCCCAAGCAAATGGTTGTGCCCAACTTTAGGAAAACCATTTTATCTCTCTTTTACTTTTGAGAATAATTGGTGATCCATTTTTAAATTCTCAGATGTGACTATGCTAATACGAAAAAAGACAAATTTTAACAGATAAAAAAATGGACAAATTGTTGCCTATGCTTAAATTCAACCCAGAGCAAAAATATATCTTCATTAAGTTATCAACAAAAGTTATAAAAACACAGATAATGTATATTATGACATTAATATAGTCTGTTGTTACAAATGTCGAATTTATAAGCTCTTAAGTTCTTTGGACAATACAGAGTTGGACTTGGAAATATGCTCACTTTTTTTTTTTTTTTCTTAGACAGCAAGAATAGAAAGCAAAAGTGATGTTTTGTGGTCTGCTGAGGATGTGGTCTGTGGGTAGGCTGACTCCAAGAGTCAGTGTTATAGGGGATCCCTGGAGACTGTTTTCCTGGAGACTCTCAGTCATCTCATTACAGAATCTTGCATTTAGGATCTGTTGGGATACTGGAGAAGCAGCAGTAAGTGTATACAACAAGGCATCTCTGACCTATGTTAGCTCTGACACATTTAGGGGGGAAAAATACCATGTATTTACATTTTGATGGGTCCATTAAAATAATAATAGGCATCCTTGTGTTCAAACACACAGTTCCTTTGTGCAAAATGCTCACAGATTGGTAGGAAACACAACATCTGAACAGGAATTTACAAGTGCAGGTGATAAATGGAGCAAAAAGAGTGTGTGCTGAGTGCAGAGATTGCTCAGCAGATTGAGTGGACAGCTCTGTTTGGTTGATTGCAGTGGGAGGGGCTAAAGCTGTAGAGTGTCAAAGAAGGTTTTTTTAGAACAAGTAAAGTCTCACAGCATCATTTTAAAGGATGTTAAATGTAGAACATTTATTTCTCACAGTTCTTTTAGGTCAGAATTCTGAGACCAGGTGCCAGCAGGGTTAAGTTTTTGGCGAGGGTCCTTTTCTTGGATTACAGAGGCTAACTTCTCATGTGGAAGAAAGAGAGCCACCTAGCTCTCTGGCCTCTTCTTATAAGGGCACCAATCCCATTCACGAGGACTTCACTCTCATGATCTAACTGCCTGCTGAAAAATACTACTGCATTGGAATTACAGTTTTCATATATGAACTGGGAGAAGAGGCACAAACATTCAGCTTATTGCAGACAAAGAGGTCCTTGGAGGTAGATCAAGAGTAAGTTAGAAAAGATTAGACTACAAATAAGACCTGGAAAATAAACAAACTCAGATCATGGTGAACTTTGTCAGATGCCATACCAAAGAACTTAGCATTTACCCACAAGCCACTTAGGGACTAGTGAAAACAAAGCAGGTCATCTTAAGATTTAGCAGGACTGCAGTCATTTTGAAATTAAGAAAAGCCTCTAAAGAGGACAATCTGACCAAGTGCTGAGTCGTAGGAAGATCTCTCTCAGGGGTGGTCAGATAAGAAACCAGGACTGGAAATTCAAATGAACCAGGAAAGTTATTCAGGGGAAGGCAATTGACATTGATTGATATTTGTGAGAGAGGGATTTGCATGTGCTTGTATTATGTACCTATAAAGATTGAGAATATATTGAGCTTGAGAATAGTTTGTAGGGGCTTGCTCACTGTTTCCCTGTAACCAGTTACAGAAATACACTCTCTGCCTCTCATTTCATTGACCATCAGAAGAAGCAGCCATACTTAGTTGTTCAGTAACAAAGGAACTTAACCGATATTGTGACATGTCAGATTTATCTTTTAAAGAAATCACCCTGGGGCCAGCAGATGGCATAGCAGTGATGTCGCTGGATTCTCACATGGTGGATTGCAGTTCGAGTGCTGGACCAGGCAGCTTAAAACTCACACCGTGTGTGTGTGTGTGTGTGTGTGTGTGCCCAAGATCCTGGGAGGAGAATAGAGACAATGGATTGCAGAGTAGCCATTGCCCCTGTGGGGTGATTTCTCACTTTCCCTCTCACCATCTTTGCTTCTCTCCCTCTCCAGAGAGCACATGTACTCTAAGGCAGAAAACTCTCTAAAAAGGAAAAAAAAAAAGAAGAAAAAAAAGAAAGAAAAAGAAATTACTCTGGAGAGCTCAGTAAGTATGGAAGTTTTTAGCTGGTGACCACTAGTTCCAGCAAATTGCTAATTCTGGTTAATCACCTTAAACTGTAAATGAAATATCACAAAAATAATGGAACAAAAGACGTTATGATGGTTTCATCTTGAAAAAATGGAGTGAAACAGTGGAAACATATAACACTCTGCCAGACTGAGTGACAAGATTCCAGGTTCACTTTCAGAGATTTCTCTAAATATTTCTGGCACATGTGACTTGGGCTGGCTTGTGGCTGGGTGAAATCCGTCTGTGGCGAGAAATGTTTTTCCTTCTCTCTCAAATGAAAGAAATAAGTAAACATTACAAAAAAAATAAAGTAACATTATGAAAATAAGTTTATTTTACTTATATTAAGCTATGTTCAGGTTTCACTTTTATTCATGTGAGAATTCCTACAATTAACTAAACTATAAACTGTATTTTTGGTATATTCTTTCCTATGAACTTATGTGATGTATTTTGAGTTCTGAAATTCACCTTTGACTTTTAAGTTACTAACTCAGAAGGGTCAATATACTTAGAAGATTTTTTCCAAGAGATTTATTGTAATATCTTGATATTCACATCACTTTTATCATCCTCATTAATTGTATAATCTAAAATTGCTACCTGGCTTTAGGACTACCCAATCCTTATTTGAAATGGCTTTGCGGGTGATTTGCAATCCCACTGTTTAGCTACACAAGATCTCTTGTTGAAATGGAAAAAAAAAAAAAAAAAAAAAAAAAAAAAAAAAGAAAAAGAAAAAGAAATGCATCACATCCTCAAGATAAAGCTTTTATAATTATAATAAGTGTAGAATTCATAATACTAACATAGAGGGTACCATTATCAGATGAGCTGGAGAACCTTGTGATGAAATACTCTTTGGTTCTAGATTGCTAGGGTTAGAGACCTGCCCCAAGACGCAAAGCTGTAACCATGAGAAAAATATAAAAAAGAGAAGTTTTTAGTAAAAGAGAAGTTTTTTTTTCTTTTTTTGGAGAGGTTTTTACTATAGGGCGCATGTGCTCACCAGACAGACAGAGAGAGACAGAGAGACAGAAAGCGAGAAATCACCCCCCCCCCAAGGGGGATGGTCACGCCGTAATCCCTTCTCCTCCATTATCCTCTCGGGATGTTGGGCACGCATGCACACGCGCCCCGGTGTGAGTTTAAGCCACCGGGTCCGGGACTTAACCGTGGTCGACTACATGGGTGTCCAGCGACATAGCCATTACGCTAACTGCTGGTCCCAAAAGAGAAGATTTTAATAGAATATGACACCCCACACTCGAAAGGTTTTTGGGCAGGCTACTATCAGAGAAAAACTGTTCTGGGAATAAAGTTGGTGTTACTTCTACTGTAGGGTTTTGTCATAAACATTGAACAGGGGAGGTCCGTCAGTGTAACTGGCCCTTTTTTTAGGGGGGCTTTGGTTGTACCTGTGTACTTCTTGTCAAGTAAGGGAACTTAATTGCCAGGTTGCGGGGAGTCATACGCATGCCTATTATGGACTTTGAAAGTATGCACATACGTGTAGGGATGGTTTTGCCCATATCTGTCTATTGCTGGGAGTGAGAAGTGAGGTAGTGACCAAGCATCCAAGAGAATGCCTATGTGCATATGTGGAGTGGTGGGAGGAAAGATAGTAACCTTTTCTAGTTCTGTTGATGAAAACTTAGGTAATAAAAAGTGATGTAATCTCCTTCCCAGCATCAGGAGGGAGGAGGGAGTCCTGGTTGTAACTCCTGACAAGCAGTGATTCATGAGGCAGATATCCTTCTTGGGACTTGCTGCTCATAACTATCTGACTACCTGTAACAATATCACCTCTTAAAAATGGCAGGGCATATTCTGCCCTATCTCTTTGTGTTTGTTTTTCGTATGGGAGATCTTCAAGAACACTTTCGTCTATGCTCTGGAATCATTTTTCCTTTGATAGGTAAACAGTATCATTTTGGAATCAATTTGAATGTGTTTGCATTGTACCTCTGGATGCTTGTAATACTGTAAAACTAGAAAAAATAATTCTAGTAGAGATAATCTGAAGCATTTAGAAAGATGCTGTTTTTAACTAGGTAACAACATTGGGAAGAGAGCAATTCGTAAGTGATTGGCTGATAAATGAATATTTTCTGATGACAACTTTTGTTTTTCTAGACAATCTTTTAAATGTAAAGAGTCAAATAATATACATTCTTATAATGAAGATGATATGAGATCATAGGACTTGACAGAAAGTGAGATATTTTGAAGTGTATATCTGATCTTTGCCCCTACTTAACTTGGGATGTAGCTTCAAAACCCTTAGAACATCCTCAGTAATCAGAGTACTTTGTATGCCAATGAGATGACTAGTGCCTGGGGCCCTTACATAGCTTTGTGATAGGGACTGATCACCAGGAAGACCAAGGCAGGATTAGAGGATTGGGACTTTCAGTTCTACCCATCCAGTGTCTAGAGAGGACAGATGGCCTGAAGGTTGAATTGATCATCAATGGCTAAGACTATAATCAACCATGCCTAAGTAGTAAAGCCTCCATAAAAACAAAAGACAGGATTTGAATAGACTTGAAGGACAGGGTTTATGGGATCTTCCAGAGAGCTGAACATGGTACATGGAGGTACCTGAAGGGTAGGGTGCCCAGAATAACATGAAGCTTTATGCTCTTTGCCAGGTGCCTTGCCTTATGCATTTCTTCCCTCTGGCTGTCTATCTGTACCCTTTCTGATACCTTTTGTGGGTAAATGCAGGTAAAGTGTTTCCCTGAGTTCTGTGAACTGCTGTAGCAAATTAACTGTACCTTGATTTATAGCCAGTCAGTAAGAAGCAAGGGTCACAACCTGGTGCTTGTGATGGACATCTGAAATGGGAGACAGTCTGTGGGACTGAACTCTACCTTGTGGACATACGACTCTCGCTGGAAGCAAATAGTGTCAGAATTAAATGAAATTATAGGATACCAAGTTGATATCTTCTGGAGAACTGTCTAATTGCTTAGTATATGAGGAAAAACCCATACACATCTGATCACAGAAGTATGTTATGGTGAAAATTGTTTTCTTTCAGAAAGAGATACACTAAAAAACAAAACAAAAATATGTGGAATAGTCAACTGATAGTAGTTGATTATTTGGTGAAAATGCTAGAAGAACATGAGGGTCTCAGACAATATTAGGACCTTGGCTTAGGGACATTATATGGACAAGCTGGCTCTTCATCATGTAACGGGATATAAAGAGAGAGAGAAATTGGATGAGTTCAATTTAGGCTATAGACGTATAAATAAAACCTGTGGTTTGGCTATACACAGATAAATAATAAGGATTAGAATACCTACTTTTAGAATTTATTGAAGCTGAAAATAGAAATTTGGAAATTGTCAATGTATGGGCAATATTTGGAAACATGGAAGAGAAAATGGGCTCATAAAGAGATGAAGCAGAATAACAAAATGCTGAAAAGAAGATCCTGGGAAATAGTCTTTATAGAGGAAGCAAGTTAAATTTCTGGCTGAGATGGGGAAGGAACATTCAGAAAAGGAATAAAGATACATGAGACAGAGCAGGATTTTGAAATCCAGCTGCTGGAAAAGATTCTATCTTCATGGACATAGTAATGTTCAACAATGTCAAATATCACAAGAAGTTCAAGTTAAAAAAGGATTGAAGGGATACAGAGGTAGAGCATTGACGGGATGGGGAGGTGTGGTGTTATCTGTTGAAGATATTTCGATCAACGGGTCTGGGGAGAAATGTTCACATATCGAAATGGTCTCATTGTAAGCCAAACAATATGATTGAAAGTATATACAAAAATAAATAAATTAATTAATTTAAAAAAAAAAAAAAGGATTGACAAGGACCCATGTAAGTTTTGGGTTGTCTAAAAAGGTTCAATAAATAGATCCACTTTCCTTGGACAACGTTGAATAAACTATATTTGAATGAATTATAACATAATGAAAAGAAATAAGAAAATAATGATTCAATTTCTTTTTTCTTTTTTTTCTTTCTTTTTTTTAGAGAGAGAGAAATTTTGGTTATAGGGAATGTGTATTTGCTAGAGAGAAAGAGAGAAATCACCCACCCCCCCCCCCCCCCCAAGGGGGATGGCCATGCTACAATCACTTCTCCTCCATTCTCCGCTCAGGATCTTAGGCACACATGCACATGCACCCATGAGTTTTAAGTTGCCAACCCAAAGACGTGAACCATGGTCAACTACGTGGAGTCCAGCAATACAATCATTACATTATCTATGGGTCTCAATTATTTAATTTCTAAGAAAGGCTCAGATGGAGATTATGGGCTTTATGTGAAAGCTCATATCCCCAAAATAGGCAAAGTGGCCTTTACAGTCATACAAGGCCAGACTCGAGCTATTTTCCTACATTGACCATCAACCCAGGTACAATATATGCCATGGAGCAGCAAAGGAACAAGATGAATATCTACTATCATGAGAAGAGCAAAAGGAATTCACATTTATTAAGAAATAGAGCGAGGTGGAGAATATGAACAAGAGTAAGACTGAGAACAAGAGCAAGGTTGACAGAGACTTCAGACAGATGAAAGTCAAATCAGACTGCCATGTTTATTCCTTACACAGCTACTAGGCATGCAGAAGGATAGACTTGCAAACGCCATTCCACAGGATGGACATTTCCCCAAACGTCAAAGCAACTCCGCACTGTTTCACTTACTCTCTTAGAGAGCAGAGTTGGCCATGGTGAGTTTGGCTATGAAAACAGAGAACAATGGAAGGGGCCCTCTACATGAGCACATCACCAGTGTGGTGGCATCACCCACATCCTCAGAAGAGCTCCATTTGTGGTTTAATGGTTCATGGCTGCTGTCTTAAATCTCTTAGCTTTATTTTCACATTGGTGCTGAACTCACCCATGGTGCATCTCTTGCTGTTTCCCTACAAATTCCCCAGACTCCCCCTCCCTGTCCCAGAATAGTTATCTCCTTCTGCATCATCAGTCCAAGGAGGACCAGGACATCCATGCTGGGCTAGACTAGGACACACTGTCACATTTTGAGATGGGGCCTAGCAGCTTCGTCCTTGCTCAGGGCTGGGAGTGTTTAGTAGGATGACTGGTGGTGGTGATGGAGGTGAGTTATCTTCTTGTGTACTTCTAATCTAGGCATAGAATAATTACTCCCCAATGTGGAAGTCAATTGTGTTAAACAAAAGTTTTAGAAATAATAAATGTGACAGTTTATTTAAGCAAAGAATGATTCATGAATCAGGCATCACTCACAACCAGAGCAGGGTCAGAGAGCTCCACCCAGCAGTATGAGTAACAAGTTCTTACAAGCCAAACATAGAAATAAAGTAGAGACATCTGATTGGCCAGAGCTGGGTGTTGGCCTTTGTGGGTGTGGTCAGCTCCCTGCCTGTGATGGGCTGAGGTTTGCCTACTTGTGATTGGCTGAAACTCAGCTGTTTGCTGTAAAAAAGGATGTTCCCAGTTTGGATTTGCATACTTACTAAGTTAGTTTGTTTACACAGGAAATCCAAATGCAGAAGTAGACACAGGCCAATGGCCTCCAGCTTATTTAGTTTATCAGAAATGTGCTAGTCAGCGGCTTCCCTTGGTAAGAGTTGGAAACCCTTGGCAGACTGTGAGAGGGGAGATTAACTCTCTAGGACAGAGTGCATCAGTCCTGCAAGCTGAGGAAAAGGGAGCCCACCACAGTGTGCCAAGAGTTGCAGGCAGGGCTGGCAGGAAAGCCTGTGAAAATCTGTGCTGGCCCAGAAACACTTCATAACCAGAAGGAGCAGGGCATTAAATAGCGAATAAAAGACACCCTAACAGATTAAGAGAAAGACCACAGACCAAAGAAGGAACAATAGGATACTTCAGTAGCTTTACTGGCACTATTTTCTGTTCTGTTCACTGTGAGCTGGACCCTGCAGAAGTTCAGGTTAGTATCTGAAATGTCTAAGACAGGCTGGGCCACACTTTCTCTCCTTTGGCAGTACTCAATTTGGGCTATCGCTGAGTGAGCATGGAGGGAGGCCAGGATCTTATTTCAAGGGAAGTTCCTTCATGTGAAGAGTGGAAAAGGGGAAGTGTGTTCCTGCCCATAATTCATAACTAACCAGCACGCAGCTATTTCAGACTGAACGCAGAGGCTGTCTAGTGACGAAAAACTTGTCTGTGGCCAAGACAGAGCTCTAGCGCCTCATTGGTTTCCTCTTCAGTAGGGGCAGAAGGAGTGTGGGGAGGTTTGGGAAGTCTACCTTTCCCAGAAGCATTTAAACTGTTCTCTGCACATGCTCATAATTGCTCTCGGGCATAGACGTGTTCTAGGATGCTGGCACTGAAGGCTGGGGAAGAAGAGGTTATACTTAGGGCCATAATGCAACCCATGAGGAAACTCCTAAGCCTTTGGGATCTGAAAAGATCCTATCCAGAAGCAATTTCATAAAATCTTTAGTAAAGTTCAACCTCCTCTCAGGGGTGTATTCTGTCTCGTACTTGAGTAGAAAGACAACGATGAAGGAAGAATTCAGTCTGGCAAAAGCAGCATTTACCCAGAAGGTCATAAGCACAGCACCTCAGACTGTCAATCAACCAACAGACATCTTCCATGGGTGGGATGGAGTCTGTGGCCTGCTCAGATACCCCTATTCACCCTAGGCCTGGTGCTTCACATACCAGTGCCTTATCCTCTTCTACCCTGTAATTCTGGGAAATTTTGGCATCCAGAGCCCCCCCCCTTTTCACTGGCAGATGGGGGAGACAGAGTTGAATTTTCAGAGGCTGGCCTGAATGGGCATGCCAGTTCCTGAGTCAGCAGCTGAGGGGAAATGATTACTTGGGAATTACTGGAAAACAGGGAGAAAGGGAGTTGGTAGTAAAACACAAGGGGCTTGGGGTCAGAGCAGCTGGACATCCTTACAGAGGTGACTCAGGACTTCTCAGGCCTGCAGTGTACCGATTACTCATTCTTTGGTCATAAACCTGGAATTCAGCACTCTGGCACTCTCTGGACTTTCTTTTCTATTCAAAGTGATCAACCATACTCCCTTTTTCTGATTTAACTAACAGGTCCGCCTTTGGGAACACGGTGTTAAAGAGAGGAATCTGTCAAATGACAGATCATTTGGTGTGATTTTATATCTTTTAGGAGGTTTTGGAAACAGCAGTGTGTCTGTTCCCTTGTGTTTCACTTAATTCTCCAAGCAACAATGTTTTGGACCCAAACTACATATCCTCTTCTAACTGCTCACTTTCCAAAGAGCGTAGGCAGGGTATTCCTTCCACCAACTGAGGAGAGAGAGAATGCCACAGCGTTCACAGGGCAATTCAACTTTCCCCAGCTGAGACAGAGTTAAGCCTTTAGAATTGTTGCCCCCGAAAGGAAAATAAAACACAAGGAGAGGGAATTAAGATGATCTTGCATCATTAAGCAGTCATGTGCACTCCTAAAAGATGGTGCTTTCTTATTGGGACTGTTAAGTATCACTTTGAATAATGGCTCCAGAGAACTAAATGCCAGAACAAAGGTGAAAAGAAACATGAAAATACCAGGAATGAAAAAATCGGAACCGGGGAGAAGAAGTGTTTCCTGCAATAAATGTTAAAAGTCATATTCATGCACACATACATGTACATAAAAGACACATTTAAGGCAGAGGAGAGAATCATTTCTCTTATAAACTTACTTTTACAATCTAATGATTCTCTCTAGCTTTTATGAACCCTTCCTGTTTTCTGTAATGATTTATATCCATGCGTTTGACTTTTATTTTAATCAAATGTAAAGGTTTGTGTACTTGTAATAAAACGTAAACTGAGAGATTGGTCTGGGAAATTTTTGCACTTAGCTGGGAATGGATATTTCCTTGTGAAATCGAAGGGAGTAAGAATGATGTAGTGGGATTTTTGTAAGCTTAGCAAAAATGAGAATGGGACTGACAAAGCAATGTATTTTGTCAAATATCTTATGTGTACATTAGATGAGAATTGGCTCTGGAGTTAGCATGAAACGGAGGTGGTGGGGGTGATTGGTATAAATTGTATATTTTATTCATGACAAAACCTATATTTTATGATAGCCTAGGTCTTGGATTAAGAGCTGTTTTATAAGGACAAGCAGAAAGGGTAATGGTTATGTCGCTGGACTCTGAAATTGTTGACCAGTTGACTGCGGTTTGAGTCCTGGACCAGGTGGCTTAAAACTCATGCTGGACAAGGACCAGAAGATGGCATAATGCTTGTGTCACTGGACTCCTATGTAGCTAACCATGGTTCAAGTCCCAGACTCTGTGGCTTAAAACTCACTCTGGAAGTGTGTGTGTGCATGCCCGAAATCTCAAGAGGAGAATGGAAGAGAAGGGATTGTGGCATGGATAAATGGAAGAGAAGGGATTGTGGCATGGACATCCCCTCTGGGGGGTGATTTTTCAATTTCTGTCTCTCTGTGACTCTCTGTCTCTCCAGAAACTGCACATGCCCTATAGCAAAATTCTCTCTTTAAAAAAAAAAAAAAAAAAAAAAAAAAAAAGAAGAAGGAGAAGAGCTAGTTTATAGCTCTTTTTTTTTAGACGATGTACCAATTAGTTGAATTTTTAATTAAGAGAAATGTGGTGTGTGAGATTATTAATTTCACTCTTCCTGAAGAGCTTGAGACCAGAAAACAAAGAATAGGCTAATGACCAGATGAAAGAGGGCTGCCAAGGACATTCTGCGCAGTGGCAGACTTTACCTAAATCAGTCTTCAATGACGATATTGTAAATAAGGTTGGAAGTTTTGAGAAATAAACAGGCAGTTTGGTGTAGCACCCCTCAGCCCACATCCTTTGTTGCCAGCAGATGACTGATAAGCTAACAGGCTGGTTAGTAACTGAGTAAGTACTAGAGAATGGATACACAAGCAAATCAGGTGACACACCAGAAGTCTGCCACCCATACTAACATGGACTGTCTTCTAAAGAGTTTAAAATGGAAAAAGCATTTCGGCAGTCATTCCGAATAACTTGTATTTATGCTAATTGCAGCCATTAAAGAATACAAACTCCAAGTGTTCTCCCTAGGCTCACACAGATGGCAAAGTAATGTTTTATTTTGTGGAACTGTTGGGTAAATGTGGAGTTAATGACCTATTTACCTGTCATTTTAAAGAATTTCTGAAGTTTTCTTCTTTCTGTTATAGTTTCTCTTGGTGATAGAAATCTATCACCTTGATTTCAAAAGAAAGAAATATTTGGTGTAGGACAGGGTTTCTTCTGTAAACTTTTAAGGAGAATTTGAAGTCAGATCTGTGCCACACACTCTTTAATCTTGATGACTTTCAACTGTACCACGTCTGCCTTTCAACCCAATAGCCTTACTTCTACTACTAAAGTGATTGAATTACAGAGAGAGAGAGAAGAGAAAGAGAATGAAGAAGATAATACCTTATTTCTTTTATAAAGCTGCTTAGTTTGTTTTTAAATGACCAGAGAGTTTGTGCTAACAAAAGAGACAGAGAGAGGAGAGAGAGAAAGAAAGCACACCTCAATGGGCATGGTCACACATCATCCCTTTATTATTATTATTTTCCATTTCCATCTCTTCAGGATTTTGAGCATGCAGGTGCACATACCTGGTGTGTGTGATGCCAGGGTCGGGATCAAGCTTTGGTTGGCTATAGTAGGATCCTGATTCATAATGCTTAATCACTGTGCTACAGGCCCAGCCTGAAAACATATTCTTTTTTTTTTTTTTTTTTTTTTGGAGAGTTTTTTGCTATAGGGCACATGCTCTCGCCAGACAGATAGAGACAGAGAGACAGAAAGTGAGAAATCACCGCCCAAGAAGGATGGCCACAGCGCTATCCCTTCTCTGCCATTCTCTCGGGATCTTGGGCACGCATGCACACGCGCCCAGCGTGAGTTTTAAGCCACCCGGTCCAGGACATGAACCACGATTGACTACGTGGGAGTCCAGTGACATAGCCATTACGCTAACTGCTGGTCCTGAAAATATATTCTTAATATGAGCTGGATCAGGCTCAATGGGAATGTTCCTGGGAGTCTTGAGAACTGGTCACCCAGTGAGAGCTGAACACCTGACCTGAGTTTCAGGTCTACTCAGAATAAACTCAATTTGCATCCCAAACTGGAAGCAAATTTTTCAAGGTTTGCTTGTTGTGCAAAATGTATTAACACTACCGGGTGGGGGGGGAGGAGGAGGAATGTCTCATTAAAAAACAACATATATTATTAGAATATTAGTTTTCTAGAAAGCTGAAATCAAGAGATCAAAGTCTATATGCGTGAGAAAGTTTGAGACAGTTTTAAACATTCTGTGCAAGAGAAAAAGTGCCTGAAGCATATCTACTGAAAAAATTCTCTAATACTTTATGTGTTTGGTCAGTTTCATAAGGATTTTACATAAATAAAGAACTGAAAATGACACTTCTACTATTAGAGCCATTCAAATTGTATTGCTATACATTTTTTTCAAACCTTTAAAATCTTGTGATAGGATTGTTATCTATTTACTTGGATCAGAAACTTTTAGTCCCTTCAGTTCAATAAAGTTAAATTTAACATCGTTGAAAAAATTATAACGGAGCTCCTGCCTCAATGCACAAATGAAAATATTGAAACTTGGAGTCAAACTCAGTCTTCTTCATGTTTAGTTTGAATTGATAGATTAAAATGCCTTGTTAACTTTGGCTGAGCTATTTGGTACAGAATTATTTCTGCACACTCAGGTAATTGACATAAAAGCTTAAACAAATCTCTGCTTGAGACAGCTATCTAATTGCATCAGCTATCTGTTTTCATCTTGCCTGTTGTATGAATCCAATTGATTTCTGCATGGTGTTATGGCATTTCTGCATTTTATTTGTTTGTTTCTCTGTGAAAACCAACTGGATAGCAAAAAAAGATACCTTATTTTGAGCACATACGACCACATCTTCAAAAATCTACTTCCAAGTTTGGGTGCAAGGTGAGTTTATTTTGCGTCATCCTGAAACTGAGATTAGGTGTCCAGCTTCTGTCTGTGGCCTGTTCTCAATACCCCAGGGACAGATCAAGTCCCTTATACACCTGGCAAACCATGAAATAGTAGAGTTTTGTGCGGGAAGGGAAAAGGTGTGTGTGTGTGTGTGTGTGTGTGTGTGTGTGTATGCTTTGTTTTTTGTTGTTTTTCCTTTGAACCCAGCTGGTATTCAACATACTCTTTAAAACAAAAGGATTTCTAGCCCATGTAAATTTAATATGGGTTAGTATGAATTTTCAATAAAACTGCAGATGCTGCTTTTTTATTTTCCATTCATATTCAACTCTTACAAGGCCACTTGCTGCCCAAGTGTTGTTGATCATATTTATAGCGGGAAATAACTATGTTATAAAATGTTCAGTTCCTTGAAGAACGTTGGCTTTTGAAATATTTTCTCCTCCTCTCCATGAAGCAAATCCTAAATTTATTAATGACCTCTGCAGACTACACATCCCAGTTTATTATTAGGGTCTCAATATTTTTTCTTGTTTGAAACACAGCCAGCTGAGTTTTAAAAGTTTTAATCATGACGGATTTGGAACAGACTGGAGTTATTTTCCTTGTGGGGAAGGCTGAAAGTCCTTAGCAGCTGTTGGATGTGGTGCGGTAGGCATACAACCTCAGAAGGCAAAGCCTGAAAAAATATGTCAAAGCTTTGTTAGAGAATGAAAAATATCTAGAGCAGAAAAAGTAAAAGAATCTTTCCATGGAAGCCAACTTGCCCTGAATTTCTCCCTCTGCTCATCTCCATGGAGTGGTGACTGCCTGCGTGCATTTGAATAGTGCCTGGTGGTGGTGTCTTCTGGGAGCTGATGACACTCAGATGCTGCAGCTTCCTAGCTCTGGTTGGCTTTGTCTGCTTCCCATGTTTGCAAATAACCCCTGGATTCCGAGAACCTCCTTTCTTCTGCTGTTTTCCACAAACATTGACTGTTACTCTCAGCCTTGCCCTACACTCTCTCAGTAGCCCTGTAAACTCATTTTCCCTACCCAGTATTGGGAAAGAACAATCACATATTGGTAGTGGTGCTCAGTCAGCATTCTCAGGTTAATGTGTAGTTCACAGAAGCCTTTGTTCCCTTCTGACCCTAGCCCCTTAAGATCTGTCATGTTTATTAGAGTATCACATAAGTAGTGAGCTTAAACAAGGGACCATGTTTAACATCACACCGTACCTGCCCTGAAAATGTGCTCCATGAGACTGGAAAGTAGAGACAGGAAATTGGGACATTCTACCTTGACGTAGCTTGAGCTTCATCAATAAAAACACCCCTGTGACAATGCGGCTAGTCCTTTTCCAGGAAATTATTTCCTCACTAGGTAATACCAACTGCAAGGCCACACATCACTTTAATCTGAAATTCCTGAAATCCAATTTACTCAATCAAGAGATGACTCTTGGGAACCAGCAGTTAGCGTAATGGCTATGTCGCTGGACTCCCATGTAGTCGACCATGGTTCGCATCCCAGACCCGGTGGCTTAAAACTCATGCCGGGTGCATATGCGTGTGTGCCCAAGATCCTGAGAGGAGAATGGAGAAAAAAGGATTGCAGCATGACCATCCCCTCTGGGGGGTGATTTCTCGCTTTCTGTCTCTCGGTCTCTCTTTGTCTGTCTAGCGAGCGCATGCGCCCTATAGCGAAAACCTCTCCAAAAAAAAAAAAGAAAGAGATGACTCTTATGGGATACTAGATCGTATTTCAGGATCATAGATTGCTCACTTGAGCCAGAGTTCACTTACCAAACAAATACAGTCCTATAGTTATCCCCCTCTATCCTCAAGGCATTGGTTGCAAGACTCCCAAAGAAACTAAATCTATATGTGCTCAAGTACCTTATATAGGATTGTCAGAAATGTCAGGATGCATTTTTGCACAGGAAAAGATAGAAAAAATACTTCATGTAAATGCATAGAAAATGGTATATTACCTTCACATATGCTCCTATATACTTTAAATCATCTCTAGATTACTTATAATACCTAGTGCAATGTAAATGTGAAGTAAATAGTTGCTATACTGTATATAACGTTGTCTTTGTATTCTAGTGTATATATATACACACACACATACACACACACACACACACACACACGCAGATGACACTGAATCACTGAACAGTTCTTGTTACAACAAACATAATATGTGAGCTGAGTGGTGGTAATGACCTAAGGGGAGGATGAAAATGGCTCCAGGAGTGCTGGTAACATCTTAGTTCTTAATATATGTTCCCATTATATTATTGTCACTACATTCAGCTATGATAATTCATTCAGTGGTACCATTATGACTTTTGCATTTTACTGAACAAAAAAATTAAAGTGAGAGAGAGATTAGTATTGACCACAAATGACTTACTGGTGATAGGCTTGTTCAATGCAGTGTTTTAAAGTTCAGGTCCAATATGTTCACAACTTTATTAAAATGCAGGCCTGGGAGCATGTTGGACTCTGTGCTCATTTATGGGACTTAGGTGTTCTGATACACATTTGAAGCATTCGATATTTTGATATTATAGTACATTCACCATAGGTAAAGCATGCTTTCTCTAAACCATAAGACACATCTACAAATATTTGCTGCTTTGAACAAAAACCCGTACTTCAACTGTGTTGTAGTCAGGTGAAATAATGCACATCTGTAGTCCCAGCGACTCAGAGAAAACAAAGGAAGAAAGAGAAAGAAAACATGATGCAACAAATACAATATAAAAAAAATATATAGGGAAGGCCTACATATACTGACATACAATTAGAAACAAGGTCCGAAATTTATTATTAACAAAAAAGCAAGCATATTAGATCCCTGGGACTGTTGTAACAAATTAACACAGCTAAGTGACTTAAGATAAGAGATATTTATTTTCTCGCGATAGTACAGTGATCACATGATTTGCTTCCCAAAGCCCTCCCCCTCCAGCATGCTGAGCACATGTGTGCCTCTAAATTGGACCAGTTAAGACTGAGGGTAGATCATGGCTAGCAGTTTTTTGTTAGGGGGGACCTCTCTCTGTCCCTGTCCCTGTCTCTGTCTCTCTATCATGGAAATAAATAAGTGAATAAACTTAAAAAAGTATTTTCACATAAAATTATACATGCTTATGTCAAAGCATGGAACGGACTGAAATGATGAACACTAAACCATATCTCCTCTAGGAGGAATAAAAGAAAGCGTTCATATTTTTCTCTAAGTTATTTAGAAGAGTGTGAATATGTTGCACTGATAATTTATCACCAATCTTATTCATTCATCCTTTCAATATATATTTACTGCATGCCTATGTGTCTTTCTAAAAAAACTAGAAATAAGATATGTTCCAATAAAGTATATGTAGGAAAAAACAAAAGTGAGCAGAGATTCAAGTGGTACATCAACTCATTCATTTAATTTAGGACCCAGATTTTTCCAAAACCAAAGCATAGGAAAAAATAGATATCCAGGTAATATTTGGGTCATATTTGACTTTTTAAATTGTCATGTTTAGTGATAAACATTATTTTGTAAAGTCATCTCTCAGGGAGCTATCTGGAGTTTATGATTGGGTGGCTTCATGTCTTTTAATTAATAGAATAAGAATGAATGACCAAAATTGATTATCCTGTAAGTGCACAGTTTTGCCTCCTGAGCAGTGTTCTTGTTTCTTGTTTAATTATATATATATATTTTTTTGTTTGTTTGTTTTTTGGAGAGGTTTTTGCTATAGGGCACATGTGCTCACCAGACAGACAGACAGAGAGATGGAAAGCGAGAAATCACCCCCCAAGGTGGGGGATGGCCATGCCGCAATCCCTTCTTCTCATTCTCCTCTCAGGATCTTGGGCATGCACGCACATGCGCCCGGCGTGAGTTTTTTGTTTGTTTGTTTTTTTTTTTTTTTTTTTTTTTTTTTTGAGAGGTTTTTTTCGCTATAGGGCACGTGCGCTCGCCAGACAGACAGAGAGAGACATAGAGACAGAAAGCGAGAAATCACCCCCCAGGGGGGATGGTCATGCCGCAATCCCTTCTCCTCCATTCTCCTCTCGGGATCTTGGGCACGCACGCACACGCGCCCGGCGTGAGTTGTAAGCCACCGGGTCCGAGACGTGAACCGCGGTCGACTATGTGGGAGTCCAGCGACATAGCCATTACGCTAACTGCTGGTTCCCCCGGCGTGAGTTTTAAGCCACCGCGTCCGAGACACGAACCACGAACCGCAAACCACGGTCGACTACATGGGAGTCCAGTGACATAGCCATTACGCTAACTGTTGGTTCCTCTAACTCAATATTTTAATGTGAATTCTCTCTTCCATACGGTATTACTTAGGAATAATCTGTGTAATGGTATTGAAATAGTATTTTAGTGTAGTTAGTCCTGATTCATAGTGTTTTAGTTCATTTGGGCTGCTACACAAAAATACAATGACTTGTAAACAATAGAAATGTATTTCTTATCGTTCTTGAGTTTGAAAAGCCCAGGATCAAGGCATTAATTTATTCAGTGTCTGGTGATGGCTTTCTTCTTGATTCATAGAAAATTGCTTCTCATTTTATCCTCACATCTTGGAGAGAACCAAAGAACTCTCTGGGGCCTCTTTTACCAGGGCACTAATTTTGTTCAAGGGGGCTCCACTCAACCTAATCACTTCCCAAAGTTTCTGCCGCTAACTACTGTGGCATTGGAGATTAGGTTTCATATACTAATTTGAGGATAGTAATCACTTTCCAGCCCAGTTGTCGTAGCACAGACAGTAGGAGCGCTTCTGCACAATGCTGGAAGCCATACAGGGAGGCTCTGGGTTCATGTCCTGGTTCCACCTATACACAGTGATCACGTCCATGCTGATCCTGACTGGCTGCAGGGCTCCGGGAGAGACTGTGTTGTGAAGATTGTGTGATAGTGTGTCCCCCCTCAAGAAATGAATAACTAAATAAACTTTAAAAATAAATAAATGCATAAATAACTGTCTTCTGTTATCTAACATTTAACTTCTTAATATAATGCCTGTGCTGGAGCCTTTCAACCCAATTTTTCTCCACGTTCATTATTATAGAAGGGTCTGTGCCATTCTTGGTCTGTGGGGGTTTTTGACAAAGCTGGGAGCTCCAGACCTGGAGTTAGTCTCCCTGTATACAACCAGACAGTCATTCTCTGAGGCTGTGGAAAGTCCTTGTGACCAGAAGTCTTTGGAATGTGTCTCCCCAGCTCCAGACCTACCAGGACTTTCCTTGGTCTGCACTGGGAGGAAATCTCTTACTATTTTTTTTTTATTTTTTCTTTCAGAAAGAAAGTATTTTCCTTTATTACTTCCCATTCTGAGACACCAGCTTTCTTTCTTTGATGGGTTTAGGATTTTACAGAAAGTGTGGAGGGAATCTGTCTACAAGAAGTAGTTTCTTTTTCTCAAGAAGGTTTTGAGGTGAGGGGGTATTAAGAATTTGGTTTCTTCATTGTAATGGATATGGAGAAAAATTTCCAAAGTTTAACACAAACAGCTCAAATACAACCTTGCCACCGTATGTGTAAGGAATGTTTATGATAAGAAGTTCAACATTTGTCAATAAAGCATTTATAAACACTGAAAAGAGCAAACAATTTTTAGTTTAAATTAACTCTATTTGCTGTAGAGTGTTCTTCTTTCTAGTATTGAGATGGAGGCAGAATAAAATATATACATTTTAAGATGATACTTTTAACCAAACTGTTAAAGATGAAATTCAAATAAATATTAACAAGTAATTGCTCTACAATTAAGCCAATAAGACTATTTCATTCTCTCCTTGAAGAAAATTTGAGCCCTGATAAAATCTATTTCTAACATTTAATCTATTTTTTCTAGCATTGAGAAAAACTCTGGTCAAATTCTATCTTACCTAATGTATGTGAACAAAGAAATGAAGAAAATGTGAATAAAATACTTGTAATGAGTATTTTTGTTTAATGTGTAACTTCAATACCAAAAAGAAAATATACACTAACGTACATTTAAAGTTTTACTTAAGTTGCTATAACTTATATTAAAATAACTAATTAGAAATATTTCCTGGGGACCAGCAGTTAGCATAATGGCTATGTCGCTGGACTCCCACGTAGTCGACCACGGTTTGAGCCCCGAACCCAGTGGCTTAAAACTCACGCCGGGCGCATGTGAGTGCGTGCCCAAGATCCTGAGAGGAGAATGGAGGAGAAGAGATTGTGGCGTGGCCATCCCCCCTGGGGGGTGATTTTTCACTTTCTGTCTTTCTGTCTCTCTCTGTCTATCTGACGAGCGCACGCACCCTATAGCAAAAACAAAAACAAAAAAAAAAAAGGAAATATTTCCTTACCATTTCTCAGAAAAATAATGAACTTTATGTGAATATGTTTGTATGTCAGTGAGCCTTAAACTACCTGAATGATAGAGCATTTAGGAGTAAATTGCTTCACACTTTAGTTATAGTCTGCTGATATACCTGACCATACAGGTCTTCACTATAATTTTATCAATGAAAATAAATATTCACTGCTTTAAGGTTCATTTCTCCTTTGCTTATTTGCTGGTTGACTGTAAAAATTGCAGTCAGTGATTGTGTTATTTTTTCTTTTAATGTAGCTGTCACCTTAGACAAGTAATCTTTCTGCACCATAATTTCATCAACTAGCAGGAGAAGGGTATGAAACTCATGGGGTACAGATAATCAAATGTAGTACATTATAGGGAGAAATCATTTTTATTGTAGTATTTCTCCAAATCCTCCCATATAAAAGGGATTTCTAACTAGTTTTCCACTAATTTTTTTTTGTCCTCTAATGGTTTAACCATTCATTCATTCAGTGACTGCATTTGAATGTTTATTACATGCCAGGTATGATGCCAAACACCAAGGATACCATGGGAAACAAAATAGAGTCTAATTTTCTTCCCATGAAATTTGATCTTGTTGTACTGATGAAGAAGAGAGTTGAAATTCAAAGTGGGTTATGAGTGATGATAGGCTGCAATAATCCTACACATGAAGGATTTAATTCTGGGTTCTGATAATGCTAAAAAGAAACATACTTGTAATGGGAGGCAAAAATGCTACCCTGGAGGAGGAGTAAAGGTTAATTAAGTCAAGTGTTGAGAGAAAAACGTTCTAACCAAAAAGGGAAAATCTGAAGGTCTTAAGGCAGGAAAGATTAGAGGGTATTTTAAGATCTAAGAGCAGACTTAGAGTTTGGATGCCAAGGGAGAAAACAGAGACAGTCAATGGTAAAGAAGTAGGCAGGATAAAACCAGGATACCTATTATAGCTTTGAAATTTTCTAAGTCTCCTTGGAAGCCATTTCAATATTTAAGGATGAAAGTGTGACTCATTCCAATCTATATTTTAAAAAAGGTTACTCTGGGCCTTGTCTCTGTGGACTAGGTGGTAAGGTACTTTTCTGCAATGCTGAAAGTCATAGAGAAGGCCCAGGATTTGGATCCTGAGTTGACCTGAGCACATACACCCATCACCCTGACTAGCTGGAAAGGCTGGGATTGGATGGGGGGTTTACAGAGTGGCAAAACCTGTCAAGGGTGTATGTCTTTATCTTTACCATGAAATAAACAATTAATTCACTTTAAAAAGTAAGGGTCCTATACTTATTTTTAAGAAAGTGTCACTCTGACAGCCATGTAGAAATAGGTATGAAGGCAAGGTGAGCAAAACAAAGTAACTAGTTGGGTAGTTACAAATAGTCTGGGAGACTAGACCTAGCAGGTGATTTGGTGGTTAAGGTGCTGGACTCCCACTTGTTCAACTGTGACTTAAGTCCTGAATCTGGCAACTGGCTTTCTCATTTTCCCTCTCTCTTTCTCTGTGGTAAGCACACATGCCATATAGCAAAATTTAAATACTACTACTAATAAATAAAATGAATAAATCATTATTTTTAAAAAAAATCACCTACAAGAAACATGGTGGCAAGGAGAGAAACATAGTGAAATAGATCAACAAACCAGATGGACCTTCCTTCAAAGTGGAGGTGGAGCAAGTTATACTTAATGTATTAGGTATAAGAGGTTAAAGTAACTTCCAGGTTTTTGGTGTGAACACTTTGGTAGATGGAATTGTCTTTTATGGATAAGAGGAATGCTAGCACTAAAGAACTGATGAAGAGAAAACCAGGGCTCAGTTTTAGATATACAAAGCTGTAGATGCATGAAAGGTTGTCAAAAGAGATGTAAGTATAAAGTTGGGTGTGTGGGTCCAGAGACCCAAAGAGAGGTCTGGAATTGGCATGTCTCTCTGGAGTTACTGTGTAGATGGGGTATGTAAAGCTGTGAAAACACAAGCATGGGGTAAAGAGAAGAGGAAAGCGTCCAGGATTCTGTTGTACACAATGGCACCATTTCAAAGTTTGGCAGAGGAGAAAGATAAAACAGAAAAGATGGAACAGATCTACTGTTTAATATG
Source organism: Tupaia tana (assembly GCA_026018925.1). Lineage (NCBI taxonomy): Eukaryota > Metazoa > Chordata > Mammalia > Scandentia > Tupaiidae > Tupaia > Tupaia tana. Next base: position 249,901,118 of record JAKSZU010000001.1, on the reverse strand, counting down.
CTTTTGTAAAATAATCTAAGACCCCAAACTATAAAACTGCTCCTGGAAAACACCGGGGAAAATCTGGGAGACATTGGGGTACGGAAAGACTTCTTAAATAAGACCCCCAACACACAGTCGATAATCCCCAAAATAGACAAGTGGGATTACATCAGACTAAGAAGTTTCTGCATGGCAAAAGACACAGTAATTAGTGTGAATAGACAGCCCACAGAATTGGAAAATATTTTTGTAAACTATGCGTCAGATAAGGGACTGATAACCAGAATTCACAAGGAACTCAAGCAGCTGTTCCAAAAAAAGACAATCAATCCTATTAAAAGATGGAAGAATGAGTTGAAAAAAACATTCTCTAAAGATGACATATGAATAGCTAAAAGGCATATGAAAAAATGCTCAACATCCTTCACTGTAAGGGAAATGCAGATCAAAACAACAATGAGGTACCACCTAACCCCAGTCAGAATGACTAAGATTAAAAAAACAAAAAATGATAAGTGCTGGCAGGGGTGTGGTGAAAGGGGGACTCTCTTACACTGCTGGTGGGAACGTAAATTGGTCCAGCCACTGTGGAGAACAATTTGGAGATTCCTCAAAAATCTACAAACAGAACTACCATATTATCCAGCAATCCCACTCCTTGATATCTACCCAAAGTACAGAAGAATACTTAATCGGAAAAGTGCTTGCACATTGATGTTTATTGTGGCTCTATTCACAATTGCTAAGTCATGGAAACAACCCCAATGCCCACGAACAGATAAATGGATAGAAAAACTGTGGCAAATACACTCAATGGAATACTATTCAGCCCTTAAAAAAACAAACAAGACCCTGACTTTTGACAGGAAGTGGATGAATATGGAAGACTTACTGCTGAGTGAAGCAAGCCAGGCTATGAAGGAGAGGCATTGTATGTCCCCACTTAATACATACCGAGTGTCTGCACTCTATGACTGAAACTAATTTACTAAAGGATATAGAAACACAGTATATAGATGTAAATACCAGATATAGTATATGTGCAAGAGGAGGGTCTGAGGAAGGATATTTAGAAGAAAAATAGAGAGGCAAAGTATTGATGTCACAAGGAGGTGTGGTATTGTCTGTTGAGGATATTTTGTGGTTTTGTCAATTGTATTGGGGAGAGATGTTAACCTGTTGAAATATCCATTTTGTAAGGCAAATAATAATGTGATTGAATGTATAAAAGAAAATGAAATGAAAAATAAGTAAGTTAATTAAAAAAATATGAAGCAGAGGTAGAATTTATGCCAGTGGTCACACACTCAAATTTGTGTGAGGAGAAGCAGATGAAGCAGCACTTTATAAGACAATGGGTGGTTGGCTGTTTGGGAGACCATCTGCCTAGTTTCAGGAACCTTTAAAGCTATTGGAAATACCATAGTACCAAAATATATATGTCCATAAATTTCATATCCTTCTAGCCATGAGATTGAGACCTGTGACTTAAGCCAATGCCAAAGATATTCTATTTTTCTAAATGTCTTTGCATTTCTATTAAGAACTGCATTCCAAATTGGAAAATGATAAGGTGGCAATCAGCCAGACTTACAGGTTTTTTTTTTTTAATTTTTTAAAATAAGTATGTTGAAAGCAAATGGCATCCCATTTTTATTCATTCAGCCCTTGCCTTCTACCAAACAATACGATTTCAAAGAATTTATTTTACTTCTATTTTAAGATAGGAAAGTCTTTTTTCCCGTAACTGCTTTTTTTGGTGACTTGTGCATTGATATGCAAATGTGAACTTTCTTCCCAATTTCTGGAGCACACCATGCAAGCAAAGGTGTTTATATCCTAATAATGTATGGAATAATCTCTCTGAATACACTTTTGATCTTTGAATTTTAATTATGTTGATGATATTTACTTTGATGTGAATGTGGTTCCCTCAAAAAGATTAAGATTGAAATAAGTAGTCCATTTAGTAAAAGCACTTTTTCATCATTTTCAAATTATTTACTGAGTTTCTACAGTGGTGAGGAGACTTCACCTTATGCATAAGACTCAAGTGGTATGCAGTGATCAAACAGTAATTTGGAAGCAGCATTGGTACATTTGATCTTGCTCTCAATTCTCTGCTTATATGCTCACCTGAGGCTACTGAATCAACCACAGCGCATTAATGTGATGCATGTGTGTTTGTCTTTAACATCATCCATTCATTAAATCCACATTTATTGAAACTTAAGATATGCAAGTACTATGTTAGGCTCTGGGGATATACAAATGAAGACCACGTGGCTGGCCCTTTTGAAAGGAGAGAATCATATTTTGTGATATCAATAGCAACCTAATGGGATGTATAGACTGTGTATTAAATCCAACGAGAGGAGAGTTGAGGATGTCTTAGTTCAGGGTAGAGGGTCAAAACACCTGAGACAATTTGTTTATGAATGTGTAAACTGATCCTTCAAATAAAAGTAAAATATTCTCAGAAAAATGAGCTAAAAAAAGGGTATTTAGACAAAGGAGCAAATACTTTGTCATGATTAATGGGCCTGGAGAACACTAAAGGATCAGAACAAGAGAACATCATACAATTATTAAGTAAAAGTTATGGAATAAAGGCCAGCCAGTGCAGAGGTTAAGGCATCTGGATCTCATATGGCCAACTTCATGGTTCTAGTCCTGGACGGTGAGCTTGAAAAACACACTGGGCACATATGCATGCTTGCCCAAGATCACAGGAAGAGAAGGGATTGTGGCATGGCCATCCCCCTGGGATAATTTCTCACTTTCTTTCTTGCCAAACACAGGAGCACACGTACCCTATAAAAAATATATATCTATTAAAAAATCAATGTATGTATCACTAAAAGAAGTATCATCAAGAAATTTTGGGTATTTATTTTGGTGAGTAACTAAGTTGGTTTGTTGATAAACAAAGTTCTATGCATAGATCGTGTTCTCAGGAGATTTATACATTCAGTAAGGTAAAAAATTTGAAAGACAAATATCAATTAAAATTCTATTGTAGAGGCATCCTGTGATAGTCTAACTTCCTTACTCAGAAGTAGATTTAAAGAGCTAGGTGTCTTCCCCTTGAGAAATATTGTTTTATATTAAAATGGAGGTGTTGGGATTTTTCTACAGCCTTTAAATTTGTTGAAAATAGTGTCTTTGATCTTAGCTTCTTAAGTATTATAAATTCGCCGTTTTGCACTGAAATGTAATTATTTTACTCAACAGATCTTTTAAAGGGCTTACTATGTGTTGGGCCCTGGATATACAAAGATAAATGGACCATGTTGTGTACATTTAGAGGCTTACAGTTTAATCAAGAGAGTGAACAATCTTTACCTGGACAAGTCACAAAAGCAATAGTAGAAGTATGTGTTTCTGTGGAATGAAGGGCAGTACAACTAATGATGCTCACAGACATTTGGATAGGGTTTATAAAATAAGGTCAATTGGGCCGTAAGTGAAATATGAATCAGAGGTACCAAAGGAATGTCAGGTATAGCAGGTGTAAAGGTGGAATATGGAGGTTAATTTTGAAATCTGATAGTAGATTGGCTTAGAGAAAATGCAGGATAAGGCAGATAATAGCAAAGTAACGCAGGCTCAGAACAGATTACATGTAATACAAGTTTCTATTACTGCAGTAAAATCTGCAAAATGTTATTGTAGTGAAGGATCCCAATTCTGTGCTTATTTGGTTATATTTTTATCTTCTAACTATTTAAATTTCAATAATCAGGTTTTTTCATCATTGATCATTTTACACAAAAATGCTATTAATAAACATGTGCATATTTTCTAACATCTGAGAAAGTCCTTTCCAGGTATACTTCATTGTCCATCTTTGCCTTCTTACCTGCTTTCTTACTCCCTGAGACTTATCCAAATATGAAGACTATGAGTGAATCATCATGGATTCACAGTCCTCTTCAAATTAATATGTATTTATATTTATATTTATATTTATATTTATATTTATATTTATATTTATATATGCAATACATTCAGGTGATCCCTGGAATCCCCTAGGTTTCAGGGTATTCATTTCAGGAAGTCAGTCTTTTCATAGCCTGAAACCCAGTAATATGCCATCACTGCATGTTATGGTCACATTTTCAGCAAAAAATGAAAATATGTATTTAGTAAAGTCCCACATTTGAAAAAATGATGTTTCTGTATTACTTTCTTAGTCATCTACCTTTCCATGAATCTTAACTTACAGGGCTCTGAGAGGAGACAGACATCATAAGTGTTATAAGCAGTCTCCAAAAGAAAATGCAAACTAAAAATTATCTGCTTGTATCTATGTAGTACACGCATACACACACACAAACTCACATGCTATTTTTTCAAAGGTACAACCATGTACCTTTCATCATACAGTAGTTAATAAATCCTACGCTTATTTCAAAGATCTATATAGCTTACAATTTGTTTTTAATCATGATCCATTTTCTTATATAACGTATATTAAAATTATGGTTATTATTTAAAATGGCCCATGATATATTTTTGACATTAACAAAACTACTTAATTTCACAACTTTACAAAAATGATCATTTTAAGCTATTTCCATTTTGTTTGTTGAAAGATTAGTGATTTCCATTTAAACCCTCTCCTCCATTCGAAAAGTTCATTCTGATATTTCAGGACTAGAACAAATTCAAATTTTCCAAGAAGCCTGTTACATAAGATTAAAGTCTAAGAAGGTTTTTATGACATTAGTTGAGTATTATTCAAAATGCTTGGGACTAGAAGTGCTTTGGTTTAGAATTTGTCAGATTTTAGAATATTCGCATATACATAAGGAGATATCTTGGAAATAGGCCCAAGTCTAAACACGTCATTCATTTATGTTTCATATTTACAGACCAATGGTAATTTTATACAATATTGTCACATTGCAACATTACAACTGTGATTTGTCATGTGAGATCAGGTGAGGAATTTTCTCCTTGTACTGTCAGGTTAGAGTTCAAAAAGTTTCAGATTTTGGAGTATTTTGGATTTCATATTTTTTGATTTAGGGATACTCAACCTTTATCTCCTTGAATTGAATGAGAAAATGAAGTTGAATTCCTATATGTGATGGAAAACATGGTGGTTTTGAAATGCCCCCTTGTCCTTCATCCTGACACTATAAAGCAAATTAGAAGGTTGTCATTTTGACTTTTGCACCTTTCTACCATCACACCTAGGGTCAAATTGAGAGTCCCTCCCCTTCCTCATAGATGCATCTTTACAAGAACCACAAGCAAATACATACATAAAATCTAGAACAAAAGTTGTTCCAAAATTATGTGCTTAAGGATATACACTCTATATAGGCTTATTGTGACTTACAAATTGATTTTTTTTTACTAAAGTCATTTTTGAAAAATAGATTCTAAAAATTAAACCTGGTATAAATCAAGTTGAAAATAAAGAAAGTTGATTCATTTTCATCCTCTTAGGCACCTTCCTAGTCATACATTCTCTTTCATTATTGGGATCCACTGTATATAGGAAGTGAACTATATTCATAAACATCTTTCTTCTTATGAAATAACAACTTCCCTTATAAGAACATAATGTTTGCTTTGGAAAAAACTCTATCCAGTCTTAGAGGTACAGGGGCTTCAACTGAGGTTTAAGCAAAAGTTCTCTAAGACCAGGGATAGGTAAACCCAGTTGCATAAGATATAGCTCCTGACCCAGTGGCGTTTACATTTCTATCAATAAATAAACAGTGATATCATGGTGATAGTAAGTGCTGTTGCAGGGATGTGACAAATGATGCCAGAACTATTAAACTGGGTGTTGTATTCACACAGCCTTTTTTAGAATAATGCTTTTGAATGAACCAAATGTAAAGCTGAAATTTTGCACTGGTTCTTAGCTTATAAAAAGAACTCCCTTTTGCAAGGCATCTCAATTTAGTTAGAAAGCACAGAAATCCTAGTTTCCATTATCTTCTGACTTCTGATTCTAATGGACCATATGGTTCCCGATTCGTCTGTAAGTAACTTAATGCCTTGTGTAATTAAGAGGGCATATGCTTCCTGTATAAAATCATTGTTAGATCTCCTTTGCATGGCAGGCACCAAGATGGACTCAGTTCTGACATCAGCTTTTATCTGTTGCCAATAAACTTTCAAATTGCTTAATAAAATTCAGAGAAAATGATGCATCTTATAGTTATCAAGACAATCACATGTGTGATTGTCTTATCGTGAGACTCTGTGGGGGGAAATTAACACCTTATCACTCACCCTACCCATTCCCTACCAACAGGCTTTATAGTGATAATTCAACCAGAGATCAGGTAAAACTAACATTCTCTTTAGAATATTTTTATTATTTCTGCAGTTTATTTACACTCTAACTGCATTCCAGCCTGCTGATTTTTACCGTCTCATTGAAAACCAATTATTTTTTTCCATTGGCCTTGCATCCACAAAGCAAGAACTGCAAATATATGGTCAAACAAATGTGAATCATCTGTATAATTTTATACATGAGGGAGACAAAACATGTATCAGTTATTTTTGTTCCATAGCCTCCTTGTTGATTTTCTTTGATGCTGAATTGAAATAGCTATAGAATTAAGTTCTTTATCTTGAGTCCTTATTCTACTTTAAATTGCTGAAAGCATGTTCTAATTCCTTTATTTTGTTCTGCTCAACACACTTTGGAGCTATCAGAAAACACTGAGTTTTACTAAAGCAATAAGTGTTAGAGACCTTGGCTAGGAGTCAGGTGGTACGCTTCTGCACATATCCAAACTCACTGTAGGCAGTGAAAATTTTGAAACTTGAAGCTATTTAGTATGGCAAGCAATGTGATATATAAGTATGTGAGTTTATTTTTATCTGTTCCATAGAGGTATGCATTAGATTGCAGCGATAACCATAATTCTTCTGTACCTCCTCATTTTCATGTCTTTGTCATGCAACTTTGTAATAGCCTTCTGCCATGATCAGAGAGACTCCCTCTACCTCTAGGCTTAGCCATGTGCTTGCTTTGGCATAATGGAGGAGGTATGAGTAATGGCTGAAGACCTGAGTCTGAGTGTCAAGAGAACTTGCATGTCTCTGAGTTCTTGTGTTTATGCCATAACCAAAACACAACATCCTTGGCAGCTTGTTATTTTCAGGAAGACAGACATGTACAATGGAGCCAATCCATGGATAGATAAGGAACTCACCTGAGATGAGCTGAACTCCATAGATGCCTGAGAAATATTGGTTAATTTTACTGTCATATGACACTGAGTTTTCAGGTGACTTGTTTAGTAGCTCAGGACAATGAGTTCACACTGAAGTGCCCTAAATAAATATCTCCTACAAGAATTTTTTCAAGTTTTTCAAAGATCCATATTGAAACCTACAACAAAGGTTTTGTTAGTAGATTTGCTATAAGTGATTTGCTATAAATGACTTTTATGCATGAAATGGGAAATATTCATGATACTCTACTGACTGCTTTTGTAATTATTTTAGTCATACTGCAAGGGTCCTGAGATCGATCTAACCATTGGCAACGCAAAAAGATGACGACAATGCAATTACATAAGAGGCATTTATTTTTCCAGCTAGCTGGGGTCCAAGTTTCTGCCCAACACAGTGGACTTTCAACGAGGACCCCAAGCCTAAGATAAAGGGATCTTTTATAGCTCAGAATCACAATGTAGAAAGTACAGTCCGTAATTTTCCACTTGAGGGAAGGGGGTGTGTGAAAGCTAGCTGTTACTATATGTTTAGGTTTAGATTAGGACTTTCAGTTGAGGTCACGTTGACCTGGCCTTGGTGTTGTCAGGGCCCGTCCACACTTTGTTTATTTATGTGGTCTCGTACTCCTCGGGTTCTGTCCTTGAGGGTCTAACATGGCGGTGGTTGTGTCAATTCGGCCTAACAATATCACCCAGATAATCCACCCAGTTTAGCAGGGTAACATCTTTGGATCAGGGCTAGAGATTCTTTGGTTCGGTGGTCTCCCTAATTCATACAGGATTATGTCTTCTTTTCTGACTATAAGACCGACAATAAATAAACAAATGGTCATATGACTGATTATGAGATTTGCTTCCTAATAAATATTTGTCTGTTTGGAAAATTGTTCTAAGACTTACTTCCATTGTGAAATATGGTTATTGTCATTAACACATTGTGACAAAAACCCCTGGTTCCTCACCTCCTGGTTCTTCACCTCTATAGCCTACTGCATCATTTTTTAGTATTTTTTCTTTTTGTTTCTATTTCTTTTATACATTCAGCCATGTCACTTAGCTTACAAAGTGAATATTCCAACATGTGTACATTTATCACCCGTCCAGTTCACCATACTAGAAAGTTATCTTCAATAGATCATAATCCATTTCTTTGTCCCATCAATGCCTTGCATTTTTAACCTCTTGGTTTTTGTGATTAGTAAGTTGTGAGAGTCACTTCTTTACTGGGCATTTAATTGCTGTTACAAAGTCTTCTGGGACTCTTTCCCTTTGTCCTCTGCCATGCCCATGGACAACATTCTATTTAATTGCTCTCTGCCAGAACCAGGACAAGGATAAGACCAGAACCCTCAATTGACCTCCAATAGACTGTCAAAGCCTTGTTTAGGCCTCTGGACTTGAAGACGGTCTCTTACTGCAGCACAGCCTAGGATCACAAATCACTTGGTAATGAGGCTATAGGGAAGAGGAGATATAGTGTATAACACCTTCCTCTAGTCTCCTCTGGTGAATGACACCTGTGGATTTTGACAGTTATTGATGACTACTTGGCAAAGGTGAGGTCGATACATTTCCATACCAATGCATCATCAAGTACAGCTCCCTCTTCCCAATTGTAAAATACCTATTGAATTTTTTTTGGACTGAGAATGTGCGAATGGAGCTCTATCTAATTATTTTTCCATCAACATGCAGACTGTCTTAAATAAGATGCTTGATTTCTTATGTCTAGGTCTTGGAATAAAAGTAGAAAGAATATCTGGTTTAGAAGACATGATAGTTTAGGAATAAAGACATGGGTAAAAATTTTTTTGGAAAGTTAAATAAACTTAGAATATTTTCATTTTAACTTTTTCTTAGCGAATAGCCTGGGCCAATCCTGGCGAGAGTCTTTGCACCCCAGCTGGAAAATTTCACCAGCTCACAGGAAATGGTGAGTCTCAGAAGCTTTTCACCTCAGGGCTGCTGAGACAGGAGATTGGAGGATTTAGGGAGCATATGCATAATGCATTTCAATATGCTTTTCATGTTAGTGATCTCATTTAGTCTTTCTATAATACTCGTCCTTAAATACATTTTTTTTTCCTTGAAGAAGTCTTTATAAGCAATGGAAGTTTACATTAGGTAAACTGACCAAAACCTCACACTGAAAAAAATTAATGGAATTTCAAATTCAACCCATTCTTTTTCCTGCTATAAACTGCCTTATCTTTTGCCCAACTAGACTCTTCCTTAAAGCATTTAGGGCTGACAAACTCTTACCCCACTTTAGGCATGGGCACTTTTCCAAAATGACTAAGCACAGGTGTGCAAGTGCATATGTAGCACACATTGGCCATATAATTTAATTACACCTACCTGAAGATATTTAGTGCCTTTTCTGATCTCTCCGAGTTGTCTACTTTTACCACCCTTTCTTAAATTTTATTTTTTGCTACCCTTTCTCTGTCTATCCTTTTTTTCTCTATATTTTCTCCATGTAGCACAATTTCTTTAGGAGTTTGGTGAGAGAAAAAATGAGTTAGGATTAGATCATTGGGTAGGTAAGTGAGGGAAAAAAAAATCTAGATCATTTTCATTTTTCTTCTCTTTTGACCAACCAAAATGAACTAAGTGTGATTGATGGCAGCTTAGTGTTATTTCTGAAGGCCAAGTGGTTAAAAATCTGATAAATACACTTTTTTAAAATTCAATTTAAACAGAGTAGCCTAGTCTCACACACTAGAGAAACTGAGTAGAATTATATAGTATTTATCATTAATATTCTTGTTATAGACATTTTAAGCCTTGGCTATTTGGGCAAAGTTTACCACTGTATTTGTTTGAGAATTAATTCTTCTAATTATTTTTCATTAACTTTATTTTTGTTTGTTTTTTCTTCTCTCTTTATAAAGATATAAAGACTATTTTCTTTTTATAGCTTTCTTTTTTTTTTTTTTTTTTTTTTGGAGAGGTTTTTGCTATAGGGCGCGTGCGCTCGCCAGACAGACAGAGAGAGACAGAGAGATAGAAAGCGAGAAATCACCCCCCAGGGGGGATGGCCACGCCGCAATCCCTTCTTCTCCATTCTCCTCTCGGGATCTTGGGCACGCACGCACACGCACCCAACGTAAGTTTAAGCCACTGGGTCCAGGATGCGAACCAGGGTTGACTACGTGGGAGTCCAGTGACACAGCCATTACGCCAACTGCTGGTCCCTCTTTTTTTAGCTTTCTTATTTATTTCCTCTTTACTTATTTTAATTGTTTTGTAAAGAAAAAAATAGAGATTTTTTATTTCAGGAGAAAGCTTCACATTTCTGTTGTCTGTTCAATATTTTCATCTTTAATTCAGAGATAACTTTTGTTCCATTTTGCAGCCCACACATAGTAATATCATCATCATCATATGTTTAACTCTTTCACATTCATTCATCATGGGTGCATATTACCAAAACAGTTTGTGATATGGAGAAAAATCATTCTGAGTAAGAAGGAGCAGATGCATATGTGTGTGCTATTATGTGGGACAGTTGTTGGTGAAGACCCAGACCCTTTAGACTGGAGGATAGCATTCAGAAGATGTTCAAGTTGCCGTAGGAAAAAACAAAGGAAAGAAAACATTAGTCAAGAGTGAAAGGCACCATCTGTACTCTGGTACCTAGACACAACAGGGAGTAGAGGGCCTAATAGCTGTCTTCACGTACCCGCTGCGTGGAGGTATTGGAGGACATATGGCATATTTCACCCTGAACTGTGAATTTCCTGAAGCAGCTGTAATGCTCTTCTAATGTAGTTTGTGCAGACCATTATGTATAAGCAGAGATGTTTAAAGCATCCCCTTTTTACCAACTCACAGTAATCAAAGATCTTTATAAATTGTTACTGTATGCTTCTATTAAATTTTCCATTGTAAAAATGATCTACCCAACCTCTTCCTTCTCCTCTCTCCTTTGCAGAAATTTATTATTTCCACTCTCCATTTCTTGGTCCCATTTCCTCTTCTTGTTCTCTTTTCTCTAGTTAGCCAAGAACACAACTGAGAGAAAGGAGTGAAATTGTTTCAAGTTGTTAATGAAGTAACTGTTTGCATGTCAAAACTGGTTAGTTGCATTTTTATTTTTTAAATCCAAGACTTGATACAATTTGGAACTCTCAATCTCAAGTTTGGGATTTTGAACATATTAGTAAAAGTTATCAGCTATGGGCATGATCTCCTAAAGGGTCAGTTTTTTTTTTGTTTGTTTGTTTGTTTGTTTTTCCTTTAGGAACATTATATGCTTGTTCTGAATTCAATATAACCAGTGCTGATTTGCAACCTGTGACTTAGAAACAGTTTAACAGGTTCTTTAGATTAAAATAATAAAACATATCCCAATGCAGACAATAAGAAAAACAAATCTGGATGCAAGTTTAGTGAAGAGTAATTTATGATAAAATCATATAAATCTATGATCAAGGAAAGATTTATTTTCAGGGAGCCATGTTTGATGTGAAATTAATTTGGCATAGGTGTGCTGGCTAAAGAAATGGTTCACCTAAAATCAATGAAGATGATTAATAGAGCAAGGAAGACCTAAATGACACCATTTTTGAGAGCATTTACTTCTTAAGACTGTTGGGGAAGAATAAAAATTTATAGCGCTAAATAAGGATTCAAATAATTGCTTATTTTAATTAATAATGACTTAAGATTTAAAAAGAAAATACTAGTATGTAATAGACCACAAACACTGTGTCTTCACAGGAGCACATTATGCTTTGAATCATAATAAATCACACAATTACCTCATTTTAAAGTATTAGCATAACAAATATATATATACATATATACTTAATATTATATATATTTATATATATTTTACATATATATATATTTTACATATATATATATATACATATATATATGTTTGTGGTTTTGAAAATATATTTCTCGTATTTTTCTTGGTTGCTGTAGTGGGTAAACGTAGCTTTTATTCCTTCTTAAAGATTCAGGAACTGATAGGAACGCACGAAGGTGTCAGACTAAGTTGTTAACAAAAGCCACAAACTCCCATCTCAGAGGTCTTTGCTTTCAAAAATGAGTAAAGCTCAATAGGCAACAATTAGGCTAAAAAATATTTCCAGGGGCCAGCAGTTAGCGTAATGGCTATGTCACTGGACTCCCATGTAGTCAACTGCGGTTCCCGTCCAGGACCCGGTCACTTAAAACTCAGACCGGGCACATGTGCGTGCATGCCCAAGATCCCGAGAGGAGAATGGAGAAGAAGGAATTGCGGAGTGGCCATCCCCCCCTAGCGGGTGACTTCTCGCTTTCTGTCTCTCTGTCTCTCTTTGTCTGTCTGGCGAGCGCATGTGCCCTATAGCAAAAACCTCTCTAAAAAAAAAAAAAAAATTTCCAGAGTAGGGCCAGCAGGTGTCATGGTGGTGAAGGCACTGAATTACCACACGGCCAATGATGGTTCGTGTCTCAGATCTGTTAGTTTGAAATTGACACCAGTTGCATGTGTGTGTGCACCCCTAAAATCCTGAGAGGAAACTAGAGGAGAAAGGGTGATTTCTTACTTTCCCTTTCTCTGTCTCTCTTTGGTGAGCACATACACCATATGATAAAAAAAATTTTAAAAATTAAATTAAATTTAAAAAGTAAGAAAAAAAAAGGAAAAGAAGAAAATTCTAGGCATTTTCCTTAATTAAAAAATAATCTTGGACTACACAATAAGTCTTTACTACATGAAAGTGTATTAAATTGATTTTACAGAGTGAACTGTCATTAAAAGTCTGCTACTTGGATTTATGACATTGTATAAGGAAAGTTTAATTTTTCTCAATTTCTGACAAAAAGATTAACCAAGTAAAACTAAGCAAAAGAAATATGATATGGGTATACTTGGTTAGCCTAACCATTTCTAAAGGTTTGTACAAGATGATTAGGATTATTAAATTTCTCCTACTCATTAAAGTAGGATCAGTTTATCTGTATTTATTACTCAGTCTCTTGTTACATTAAATATATTTATTTTAAAGTATTTCATAATTCTTAATAATAGTAATGTTCCTTCTTTTTTTCTTAACTAGACTATGCAGAGATTTTTTCCTCCAAATTTCATCAAGACTGTAGTCACTTATAAAGTTGACAGTGGTTTTGAAGAGCATATATGGCACTCAAGGTGAAAAAGACTGACATGACACTTGGTTCCCTCAACCCTGTTCTTGCTTAGTTAGCTACATCAACAGTAGGCAAGTGATTTAATTTCTCTACTCCTAACTAAGTACAAAATGAAAGTGTGCATCTAGAGCATTTATATGCATACAAACCACTTAGAATTTTGTTAAAAATGTACACTCTGACTCAGTATGTCTAGGTTGGGCTGAAATTTTACGTTTCTTAAAATCTCCCAGGTCAGGCTCATGTTTCTGGCCCACTTTAAGCAGAAAGGCCCATCTTAGTTTCTCATTTTCCCTGGCTGTACAATAGCATGACCTTAGAAAAAATTAAAAATACCAAAACCTTCATCTCATCCCACATGGTTGAATAAAATTATTGATGTGGGAGCCAGGCCTCAATAGGTTAAGTTACCAGGTTATTCAAATATGAAGCCAGAATTGAGATTATACCCGATTTCTGTTCAAGCTCCACGATGACCTCAATAGATAAGATATACTTGTACATTGAGAAATCATGTGTTCTCCTGTAAAATGGGACAACCTGTCATTTATTAGAGATTGGATAAGAACACGGATTTTTTTTTTTTTTTTAGATAGTGAATTTTCATTACATTTCTTACTGAAAGGAGGAAAATAAGAGAACTGAAAAATGTAATTGAATATCTGAGAGTACCAAAGGGAGATTAAGAATCCACTTAAAATGGTGTCGCTTGGTGCAAAGATTGTAACATGAGGCAAAGAAAAGACAAAGGTCAAGGCCACATTTAATTAATCATGGGAAAAGACACATGTAATTAACAGCTGTGTGGGATAAATATCCATGTCTGTGAGCTTGTAAAGGTGAAACAGATCTGCTTGAGTGTAGGCCTACAGACACAGGAAAATTTTCAGTTATTCTAAGTTGAGCTAACCAATCCTTTGGTCCCATTGGGCACAGAGTGTCTGTAGACCAGAAGGGCTGTATTACAACCAACCCCTCCTCTCCCTCTCTCCTCGCTCTCCTCTTCCTCCTGTCTTTAGTCATCTTTTTGACAATTCATAAGGGTATTCTAAAAGTTCAAGGAAAATTAATATTGAGGAAAAAGTGCATGGATTTCAAAATACTTTTGCACCAAAATAAGCTTAAACTTTGATTCCATTTTCCCACAAATTGTCTAAGACCCCTTGTACCGCATTGTGACATAGTGGGGCAAATATTTTCTTTATTTACATTAGAATATAATGAAACTTTTATGTAAAATAATTACCCTGTTCAAGCTCCCTAGAACAAGGCCTAGCACAAAATACATATGTTAGATAAATATTTGTTAAACAAGTAAATAATGAAAGAATGCTAGGTAAAAGAGAGTAATAAAATAGAGTGTAAGGGAGGATAAAAAATGTAATTCCCCTAGTTCTAAACATCCTTTAACACTCCTACTGGCTGAAAGAATATTTTTATCACATTTACATAAAAGCTTGGCCTTACACCTTATTGTGTCTCGAATATTTTTAAAAAGTTTATATTACAATGCTATCACCAAGTAAAATATATATATATATATAATTAAAACAAATGTATAAACCTAAAATTTATTAGTAAAAGAGTTTATATAACATACTAGGTACTCATTAAATGATTAAAATCTTTAACTGATTTTGACTGGAGAAAATTACTTTTACATATTTATAAGATGAACTGAAAATGTTTCAGACCATGAAGATTTTTTCCCTTTTCAGAAAACTTAATCATTTTTTGATTAGATATTATTCCATTTCTTATAGGATATGAAATAAGTACACTCTTATTCTAATAAAGTTGGCAGGATTTAAGGGAAGAATCAAAGAAACCCAAAAATGGACTGAGAAAGATTGACACTTTTTTTTTTGCCCTTCTTTTTATGTTCACACAACAGGAATTTTTATTTATAGTGTAATCTTGGTATTAAAGACAGCCATTTTGCTCATTAACATGTTTGAGAAAACTGAGATTAGGACAACCTATGGTTCTTTATTATGTAAGACCAAAAACACAGTGAGGCCTAAGAAAACACTGGCCACAGTAGCATGGCTGATTTAGATTTTCTAATTTAATGGCATCTTCATTAGCATAAAGGCTTGTGAAACAATTTATGGAGGTTCACTTAGTGGATAACTGGATAACTTCTTTTTTTTTTTTTTTTTTGAGAGGTCTTTGCTATAGGGTTCATGCACTCGCCAGACAGAGAGAGACATAGAGACAGAAAGCGAGAAATCACCACCCAGGGGGGATGGTCATGCTGCAATCCCTTCTCCTCCATTCTCCTCTTGGGATCTTGGGTGCACAATGCACACGCGCCTAGCATGTTTTAAGCCACCGGGTCCAGGACGCGAACCGCGGTCGACTACGTGGGAGTCCAGCGACATAGCCATTACGCTAACTGCTGGTTCCCATGTGGATAACTTCTTGATAGTGTTTATTGATACTCTGCATTATTGGTTTTGTTTTTCTTCCAATTTCCTATTGTTCAATGTATGTACAGGAGGGAAAATATCTGACCACAGCTGCTAATTTACAGACTGAAAAAGTAAGCTTTATGGGGTCTATAATAATGTTTTGTTATGTGATTTTGCCATAGTGTGTTTAGATAATTATAGCTCTCTTCCTACTGTGCTATACATACATATGTTTTATTTCTGACTTTATCTGCCCTATTCCAAATTAACATTTTCTTGGTTTCAAAAATCTACATCAACCATTATATTATATATTTCATAAAATACTACTGAAAATAGAGATTAGAGATCATTTGTATTAAGTCGAATTAAATTGTGAATTTTAGGGGGAATACATTCTTATTTGTGTTTAATAATGCGGTTGAATCAAGAGGAAAAGGAGGTGACCACTTATAAAGCAAGGCCTATTTTCCCTCCATTAAGTTTAATTGCAAACATTTCAGACATAATGAATCATTGCCGACCATAGGCCACTCCACCGTCATTCTGTGGTCATTGTGGCTGCTTGTGGGTGCAGGTTTTGTATCCTCAATTAGTTGTGGGAAGAAAACTGTAAGCATAATTGTGAATATTGTAGGAACCTTTTATTAGTCACTCTTGAAGCTGAAAAAGGAAAAAAAAATAGCTATTTTAAATACTTTGGTCTACTAAAAGCTAAAACTTGTACTTTCTGGAAGTTAAAAAATGATTGATTCCTTTACCTTTGTTTTACCGTCTTCATCAGGTGGAACAATCTGAAAAGCTATTTATGAGAAACTTTTAACATGTGCTTTGAACAAACCACCGTAACTATATTTTAAAATTGTTTTTGCAAAGCTCTGAGCTTCAAAGGTCCAACCAACAATGTAAAATTACTTTGGTGGTTCTCAGGCAGGCCAGTAACTGTCAGAATAAAACAAAACTGGCTATTTTGAGTTGATGGCAGAAATAATGTAGCAGCAGATGCCCATACCGGGTCATATTTACCAGTCATTTGAAAAGAGTGAAAACGTTTAGAAAGTGGGGTCATGGGGTCATGCTCCATGAAATATCATGAGCAAGCTAATATTTTCTGAAAGGAACTATTTTAATGGGTGTTAATGTCTACAGTTAGAAGGAAATGATGAACAGAGGTGGACCCCAAAAGTGAAATGCCCAGGATACATTTTCTCATAGTAGATATAACTAGAGAATTCAGTTTCAGTGCATTCTGGACTTGTATTCAGTTTGTAAACCAAGACAGTAAAAAATAATAGAGGTTGAGGAGTGGGATTTATTTTTCTTATCTAATTGTAAACAGAAATACCTACTAATTCTAAAGCATACTTGGCTTCAGAAATCTAACATAGGCATAGTCTTAGCTTGAAGAGTAAGTCAGAATGGTAAAAATAAATAAAAGATCAAACACACACAGAACACCTTCTTCCCGCTGCCCCCTGCAGATATATTGCCATATGTACAGACGTGCATATAAATGCAGAGAAAAAAATAATGCAACCTAATGAGGTATGGAAAATAAATAAAGTTATTATGAGATGGGAGGTAACACGGGCCTGGAGAGGGGAACTTTCGTAATATCATTTTAATATTTTACCAGACGTTTTGTACTGTACTTGTAATTATTTTCCAAAAATTATAAAAAAGATAAAAGGGAAAATAAAGTTTAGGTCTTTGACAAAGTGCAAAGCTAGAAGGTGATTAATGTTTCTAGGCTTCAAAGCAGGTAGAGTGACCAGAGGCAGCACTTGGAAAAGTCAAAGCTTTGAACTTCACAAACATACTTCCTTCACAGCCTTTATACCTGTACATTTGCCTTCTTATAAAATGTACCAAGTTGGATGGTTTTGACTCCATTTACTAAAATTTTACCGTCTCCCTTCTCTCACTGTTCTGCTGCATTGGTTCCCTTCATAACACATATCACAATGATGTATCCCAGCACTAGAATATAAGCTCCATGAGGACTGGGGCTTTAGCTTTTTCTTCTGCTCAAGATCTACAGCAATGCTGGACATAGAGTAACTGCTCAAACTATCGTATTGAACAAGAGAAAGAATCTTTTTTTCAGAGAGATTTTTACTATAGGGCATGTGTACTCCCTGAAGAGACACAGAGAGACAGAAAGACAGAAAATGAGATATCCCTCCCCAGGAGGATGGCCATCCTGCAAGCCCTTCTTCTTCATTCTTCTTGGGATCCTGGGCACGCATGTACACGTGCCCAGCATGAGTCCCAAGCCACCAGGTCTGGGATTCAAACCACTGTCGACTACATGGTAGTCCAGCAACATAGCCATTATATCTTATACTGTCTTATTGATGCTTTTAGAAGCAACAAATAACAAGGAACCTACAATAGATTACCAAATATAATATAAACAACTCTTAAAATTTAATTTATTCCATTTATGAGTAATCTTTGCATTCTATCTTGCATTTTACATCTCATAGATAAATATATACATCTCTTGATATCAAATGGAGAATTTTAAGTTAAAGATCAGCATAGGCACAATTATGACTTAATGTTAAGAGATTAATATTAATATCCCTTTCTGGTAAGGGTTCTTTGTACTTGTCCTGCGATCCCTAATTTTTCATCTTTTCTACATGATACTGCCATAGAGAATATGAAAGAAGAAGCAAATGTAACCTGTTATAGAAATACAACACTTTAAAATACTTCTAAGTCATAATGTTCAACTTGTATTTTTGTTTTGCTATTATCTCTTTAAAGTCTCTTTTTTTATTATTATTACTGAGAGAAAGAGAGAAATAAATTAGCAGCAATACTGCTGATATCCTGACAGGGTCTTGCCATGCTGCAATCCTTCTCCCACCCTTCCAGTTAGACAGGATCATGGGTAAACCCATGGGCATGCCTGGTGTATTTAGGTCAACCCAGGATCAGAATCTGAGGTCCTGCCTTTTGACTCCAGTATCATAGAGCACTATCCTACCACCTGTGCTATCTTCCTGTATCTCTTATTTAGTTAATTATTTTACTGGGCACCCCTGTAAGCATTCAACAGCAAATGCCCTCAAACACATGAGATATACAATGAATTTTTTTTTATATTTTTCGTGTTTAATATTATGGGAATATTCTGGGAATTGTATTTAATTTTATATACCTACTTAAAATCAATATGATATTCTGCCCAAAATTGTTCAACATGGTATTTTGTAAATTTCCTCTCCTTTATAGAAATTTCGTGGAACTGCCTGTGTCAGTTTTTAAGGCATACAATACCTGCCTTAAATACAATAAATAGTGAAAATAAAATTTTTCAGAATTTCAATTAAAATGCAAATATTGGGAAGAATAATTTATTATTCTACCTATTATGTAAGGAAATCTGAGATACTGGTGTTTTATTGGTTTTTGCCTCAAAGTTTTTATAATCGACCTTTTAAAAATTAATCCTGTTTTGTTGATTAATTGAATGACTGGGTTTATGGATAAAAGTTGTGTAGCATCAGTTAAAAAAAATAGCAAATGAAATAGTGAATTTGACTTGTAAAGTGTTTGAAATAAACATATGAGACAATATTATCATTACAAAGGATCGCTACCAAAGTAGATTAAATTAAGAAATACAGTAAATACAGTTAGATAAAGAGAATGAATATTTAGTCGAATATAAATTTCTGACTACTGGGTATTATACACAAAAAAGCTTGCTTCAATTTGAAAAGCAAATAGTGTTTATAATCTAAATGTGTGTATTATTCACCATAAGGAATACAGTGTAATCTTTATGTGATTATTTAAAATCTTGGAGTCACTCAAGGCATTTGTGATCACCCTCCACCCAAAGTCATCACAGTGTTGAAACCAGTCTAAAGATGTAAAATAATTTGTGAGAATGCAGATCTCCAGACATCAGAGTCTAGAAGTCTGGGTTTAAAACCCAGAAATTCTAATAATTTTTATGCACTCAAAATTTGGAGAACTCCCAGTTGACAATATTATGAAAAAGCTAATAATATGAAACCTATAACAATAATTGCAAATGATAGCACTAATACTTAACATTTCCAAAGAGCTTATTATTTAACACCATTCTAACCATGTTGTATATATTAACTCCTTTACCAATTACAATGACTTTATGTGGTAGATACCACCTCAATTTCCTTTTTTTTTTTTTTTTAATGTTTACTATTGAGAAAGACTGGCACAAAACGTTAAGTAATTAGACCAAATAACAAGCATGGAAGTTGTGGAGGCTAGAGCCGGCAGTAAAACCAAGGGAGCCTGATTGCTGTATCAGTCTACCAAGAATTCCTTGTGTCTGATCCATGCCAAACTCTGTGGATCAAAGCTGAACACGATGCAACTTGCTCCTGGTTGATCTTAGCGACAGACAAACACTGAGACAAATGCAAATTTGATTTAGGGATAAGACAATCAAGGAGAAGAGTTAGAGAAAATTCGCTAAGTGGGTGAGTCATCCCTAAGGATTGGGTGGGAATGGCAGATGACATGATAGCAACATTCCACATAGCACCAGCCATGTCTGCAAAGCCACAGAAAGTTAGAGCATGGCAAAATTAGAAAGAGGTAGTCCAATACAGCATGGAGATAACGTGTAGAAAGCAGGTAAATAAAGGGAGGGGAACTTGAAGAGGTAGATCAGAGCAAATAAGGAAGGGAAGAACTTACTGGCCCTGCCCAGTTCAGATTTCCATCTATGACAACAGTGCCTCCTGGAGTTGTACAGAGAAAAATCTGCTCTGATGTATTCAATAGGGGCTGGCCATGGTGGTGTGCAGGGCAAAGTAGCAAGATTAGATTTACTATAAGTTTAAAGTAGTGTGCTGGAAGTCAGCACAGGAAGATCATAACCCATCTATGTGACCGAATTTGAGGAGTCACGGTTAAGTATGATTTGGTCTAATGTCAGAGAATTCTTTTCAAAATGAACCGTTTTAAGAATAATGTTTATGGTGCCAGCAGGTAGCATGGTGGTGAAGACACTGGACTCCCACATGGCCAACTATAGTTTGAGTCTTGGACCTGGTGGTTAGAAAATCATCCTGGGTATGTGTGCATGTGTGTACGCCCAAAATCGTGAGTGGAGAGTGGAGGAAAAGGGATTGTGGCATGGCCATTCCTCCACCACCGAGGGGTGATTTCTCACTTTCCCTCTCACTGTCTCTCTGTTTATCTCCACCAAGCATGTGTGTCCTATGGCAAAAATCTGAAAAAAAAAAAAAAAAAAAAAAAGAAAGAGTAGTTAAAGTGGGCAAGTGGGCAGGATAATTAAAAAAAAAAAAAAGAGTAAGACAAAAACTGAAAAAGGTTAATTAAAAAAAAGATAAAATTTTGAAATGTATATCTGGTAATGTTAATGAAGAAAGTCAAATAACAGGAATGTTCCTGATTTTTAAATTGGTCTACTAAATTATTAGCTAAGATTCAATCTCATGCTGACTTGAGGACAAAGTCTGCTTTCTTTCAGTTATAACAATTTAATCAATTCATTAAGTTTTATTATAATTAAGATTCATTAACCTGTTATATAGAAAACCACTCTGTTTACTCAAGAGAAGGCTCTATCTAATACAGTCGCATTACTCAGGGTTTAGGGAGTAGGGGTGAATATCGATGTATAGATGAAGCTGATATGGGATCCATGATATGCTTATATTTGCAAAAATATTCTCATAATGCTCTTCTTAATGGTAAATTATTATTAAAGTACATATCCCTGGAATAGGACAAGATTTGTTTGATGTTTTTGTTGTGTTGTCTTATTTTCTTATATGAAAGAGAGAGGGGAAGAAAGAGGAAGACAGAGAGAAGTTTTTTTTTTTTGGGGGGGGGGGGGGAGAGACTTTTGCTATAGGGCGCGTGCGCTCGCCAGAAAGACAGAGAGAGACAGGAAGCGAGAAATCAACCCCCGGTGGGATGGCCACGCCACAATTCCTTCTCCTCCATTTTTCTCTTGGGATCTTGGGCACTCACGCACACGTGCCCAGCATGAGTTTAAGCCACCAGATACGGGACTCGAACCACTATCAACTACATGGCAGTCCAGTAACACCGCCATTATGCTAACTGCTGAGAGAGGTATTTTTTGACAAGATGTTGCTATGACACAATCATCTTGCCCTAGTATCTCAATTAGCTGAGATTAAAAGTGGGCGCAACAACCCTGGCATGCTCAGGTTGGCCTGGGAACTTAGACCGGAACTTTCTTGTGAATTCTAGCTTTCCAGGTAGTGATTCTAGCTGTGTGCCACTATGACTGGGTCTGTTGCTTTGTTTTAATTGATTTAGATAAAGAATATCAACACTGTGAGAGCAGATGGTGTGGAGGTTAAGGTGTCTGGATTCCACATGACTGGCTGCCCTGTTTGAATTGAGAACACAGCTGCTTAAAAATCGCCCTGGGGTGTGCATACATGCCCCAAATCTTGAGAAGTGACCAGAGGAAAAGAGATTGCAACGTGGCCATACCCCTTGATAAGCGATTTCTCACTTTCTCTCTCTTGTCTATTTTTCCTGAGTAAGCTCACTATCGCAAAAACAAAGTGAAACAGACAATAAGATTAGTAATACTATTTAATTTATCATCTAGGAAATTTTAAACACTGTGAAACATGTTAATAAATACCTTTTTAATTATTGAATGTGTAGGCTGCAAAAAACCAGTGAAATCTTTGAGCGTAACCTTGACCACTAGCACTTTCAGAAATGCCACATCAATTTTGTAAGAACTGATTATAAGAATATGCTGAATATCTGGGTAAGGGAGGAGAAAAATACCCGAGTTTTAGTGTCAGCTAGCACAATGTAAAGTGTTGAAGAATAAAACAGTTAAATAAACGATGTGATAAAAAAAATTAGAAGTCACTCAGGTATTGTGTCTGATTATTGGTTCATAGTTCTCTGTAGCATTTGCCTTCCAGGGTGGTTTTACCACTGCCAAGTGTTTTTCATTTCCCCTCCACTGTCCTTACTCATCATTGCACAACTTGGATTAGTCCAATAGCTTGTGAGGATCAGAAATGTCTTTTAAATAGAGCAAACTCTTCCTAATTTATTTCAGCTGTATCAGTGATTATGTCAGTGGAGCCACAAAACCTGGGGAGCTATCAGGATGGACCCTAGAAGGAAAATCAAACATCATTCTGTCAGCAAGAAACAGGCGATACATGTATACCTGTAGTAATGTGTACAACTGTAGTCTGCAGATTTCAAGAAAATAAATGATTAATGCCTACTTGTCTGGGATATTGTCCATAGTTGACTAATATTAACTAATATTGAACAATATTGACTTGATAATAAAGGTGTTGGTCAATATTATGGTATATTCATACAATCAAATCCACATAGTCATTAAGATATATGTATGATCTCTATGTATAAAAATGTTGGTGATAATGTGTATAAAAATATCTTTACTAAAATAATAAATAAAATTGATTAATAAAAATTAAAAAGACATACAAAGTAAGTAGGCAAAAAGTGAGAAGAGAGTGGGGATGCTGCACTGTAAAATTAATCTAAAAAGAATCTGAAAAGGTGACAGTCAAAATATATAATAGGGACCAGCAGTTGGTGTAATGGCTATGTCGCTGGACTTCCACCATGTAGTCAACCGTGGTTCGAGTCCCGGACCGACTGGCTTAAACTCACGTCGGGTGCGTGTGCATGTGTGTCCAAGGTCCTGAGAGGAGAATGGAGGAGAAGGGACTGCGGCGTGACCATCCCCCCTGGGGGGTGATTTCTCACTTTCTGTCTCTCTGTCTCTCTCTATCTTTCTGGTGAGCAAACGTGCCCTATAGCTAAAACCTCTCCAAAATATATATATATATAATAAAACTTTGAGGCCATAGATGAAAAGATTAATTATCTTAATAATAGTTACAGTTATTCTATGTGGCCTTTTAAATAAGCGTTGACTTTCTCACATTTCCCAACCAGCCTGTAAGAGAGAGCGTAACTGTGACACTTTATTGAAGCTAGATTTGAGCCTCAGAGAGATTGCCACACCGGCTTATCAGGGAAAGAGTCGGCTCAAAACAGTCTTCCAACTTCACAGATTTTTTTAAATCAAGATTGGAAGAAAAGGTTGAACTTTCATTTTAAATGGAAGTATGTGATATTAAGTGCAAGTTACTAGAAAATACTATTCTATAATATATGATAAAACGTATTTTTATATGAAGAAGAAATATAAATAGCCTTGAGAAGGATTTGATCATTTTATTCAATACTCATTAATGAAATTTGAAGCTGGCTTTATCTTTCAAAGTTGGACTAAGACCGATGGTGCCAACCAACCAGGCTCCCCTTGAGCTCTTCTCAGGAAGCACCACAAATCCAGTGTTTCTCAAACAACCTGCAAAGCCTTTGATGTGAAAGAATCTAAGCTAGAATGTTCATGTGTGGTGAGATGTATCAAATGAGTCACTAAGTGTGCTCAGACAGGAAAAGAATCTGGGCCAAGGAGGCTGAAGTGGAATATAAATTGGAAACTCCATTAGCCCCTCCAACCATCTATCCAGAAATATAAAGTGATAATGGCAACAGAAGTATCGAGGCAATATACCGTATTCCAAATCGAATGGTTCCAACAGTATAATTACCCAGATACAGTGCTTGTTTTTGTCCTGATTGGTACTGAGCAGAATCAAATAAAGATGATTCTTGGAGTTAGCAGGTGGTATAGTAGTCAAGATGCTGCACTCCCATGTGACTAATCATAGTTCACATCCCAGACCGGAGAGCTTGAAATGCACACTGAGTATGAGTTCATGCAGGCCCGAAATGCCAAGAGGAGAATGGAGGAGAAGGGGTTACAGCAGGACCATGACTCCTGGGGAGCTGATCCTGACTCTCTGTCTCTCTGGTGAGCACACACACCCTATAGCAAAAATTTCAAAAGAAATGAATAAATATATAGACAATTCTTGATTTGTGATGATTTAACTTGCAATTTTTTGACTTTACAATGATGCCGAAGTAATGCTCATTTAGTAGAAAACTTACTTGTAATTTTGAATTTTGATCTTTTCCTGAGGTAGTGATATGCATTATGTTACCCTCTAGAAACGTGAATCTGTGGTAGTGAACTATTCTGTTTTTTACTGTCAGTACAGTATTAAATAAATTGCATGTGTTAATCAACACTTCATCATAAATAGTCCTGTGTTAGATAGTTTTTCCTTATTGTAGGCTAATATAAGTATTCTGATCATGTTGAAGGCAAGTGAGGCTAAGCTGTGATGCTGCATTAGGTATTTTACACATAGTTTTGCCTGACCATTAAGTTTTCAGTTTAACAATGGGCTGGTTGGTATATAACCCCAAAGAAAGTCAAGGAGCACCTGTGACCGGAAGAATTTAAACAGATGTTACAAATTTATTATGATTATAATTTTTCTAATCTTTGTTCCCCTATTGTGGAACATATTACTATAAACACCCAAAGAGTTTGCAAAGTATAATACAAAGTTATGAAAAATAGTATAGTATAAGGCTTTTTTTAGTATATTATGGGTTTTTGCTGGCTTGCAGAATTTTAACTCTCTGAGAATGGTAAAAAATGAACAAACAGAAAGAATATATTTTATATAATGATTGTATATTTGCAGTGTATGGATTTATAAAACTATAGTTGTAAAATAAATAATAAATCATGACTAGTAACAATATATTAAGAGCTATTTTAAAAAACAGAATTATAAAGTTCATGCATATCCTTTGATCTTCATGTGAACTCTAGCAATTTAGTCAAGCTTTTCAATGTCACAACATATTGAAAGCTACAAGGAAATTCATTAAGGTGAACATTACATTAAGATATTCAGGACACATATGAGTGTAGAAAAAAATATAGCTCACATTTTAAAATTCTTTGCTATGTAAAATCACTGTGTTGGGGCCAGCAGGTGGTGGTATAGTGGTTAAGGGTGCTGGACTCCCACATGACCAACCATGGTTCGAGTCCTGGACTTAGTGGCTTGCTTTCTCACTTTTTATATTATGGGTTTTTGCTGGCTTGCAGAATTTTAACTCTCTGAGAATGGTAAAAAATGAACAAACAGAAAGAATATATTTTATATAATGATTGTATATTTGCAGTGTATGGATTTATAAAACTATAGTTGTAAAATAAATAATAAATCATGACTAGTAACAATATATTAAGAGCTATTTTAAAAAACAGAATTATAAAGTTCATGCATATCCTTTGATCTTCATGTGAACTCTAGCAATTTAGTCAAGCTTTTCAATGTCACAACATATTGAAAGCTACAAGGAAATTCATTAAGGTGAACATTACATTAAGATATTCAGGACACATATGAGTGTAGAAAAAAATATAGCTCACATTTTAAAATTCTTTGCTATGTAAAATCACTGTGTTGGGGCCAGCAGGTGGTGGTATAGTGGTTAAGGGTGCTGGACTCCCACATGACCAACCATGGTTCGAGTCCTGGACTTAGTGGCTTGCTTTCTCACTTTTTCTTTCTCTCTCCTCTCACTCTGTCCCTTTCTGATCAAATTAAAATAAATAAACACTACAAAGCTGTGGTAATCAAAACAGCATGGTACTGGCACAGAAACAGACATGTGGACCAATAGAACAAAATAGTCTCCAGAAGTAAATTCCCAAACACAGTCAATTGATTTTTGACAAGGGGTACCAGTCAATCCAGTGGGAGAATGAAAACCTCTTCAGCAAATGGTGCTGAAGAAACTGGATTTCCACCTGCAGAAAGATGAATCTGAACCCCTATCTCTCACCTTTGAACAAAAATCAAGTCAAAGTGGATCAAAGATCTAAATCTAAGACCTCAAACTATAAAACTGCTCCTGGAAAACACTGGGGAAACTCTGGGAGACACAGGTACAGGGAAAGACTTCTTAAATAAGACCCCAAAAGCACAGTCAATAATCCCCAAAATAGACAAGTGGGATTACATCAGACTAAGAAGTTTCTACATGGCAAAAGACATAGTAATCGGTGAATCCACAGCCCTCAGAATGGGAAAATATTTTTGTAAATTATGCATCAGATAAGGGACTGATAACCAGAATATACAAGAAACTCAAGCTGCTGTTTTGAAAAAAGATGATCGACCTTATTAAAAGATGGAAGAATGGGTTGAAAAAAACACTCTCTAAAGATGACATACAAATAGCCAAAAGGCATATGAAAAACTGCTCAACATCCCTCATTGTAAGGGAAATGCAGATCAAAACAACAATGAGATACCACTTAACCCCAGTCAGAATGACTAAGATTAAAAAAAAAAAAAAAAAAAAAAAAAAAAAAAAAAAAAAAAAAAAAAAAAAAAAGAAAACGATGAATGCTGGCAGGAGTGTGGTGAAAGGGGAACTCTCTTACACTGCTAGGGCAAACACAAACAGATGAATGGATAGAAAAACTATGGCACATATACTCTATGGAATACTATTCAGCCATAAAAAGCAACAAAACCCTGGCTTTTGACAGAAACTGGATGAATATGGAAGATTTACTGCTGAGTGAAGCAAGCCAGGCTATGAAGGAGAGGCATTGTATGTCCCCACTTAATATATACCGAGTGTCTGCACTCTATGACTGAAAGTGATTGACTAAAGGATATAGAAACACAGTAAACAGATGTAAATACAGGTATAGTGGGTGTGAAAGAGTAGGGTTTGAGGAAGAACAATTAGAAGAAAAATGTGGAGGAAAAGCATTAATGGGACAAAGAAATGTGCCAATTTCTGTTAAAGAAATTTTATAGTTTAGTCATCTGGACTAGGGAGAAATGTTCACATGTTAAAATATTCACATTGTAAGCTAAAGAATGTGATTGACTGTATAAAAGAAAACCAGCAGTTAGCATAATGGGTGTGTCGCTGGACTCCCACGTAGTCGACTGCGGTTTGAGTTCCAGACCTGGTGGCTTAAACTCACGCCGGGCGCGTGTGCGTGTGTGCCCAGTATCCCAGGAGGAGAATGGAGGAGAAGGGATTGCGGCGTGGCCATCCCCCCTGGGGAGTGATTCCTCGCTTTCTGTCTCTCTGACTCTCTCTGTCTGTCTGGCGAGCGCACACGCCCTATAGCCAAAAACCTCTCCAGAAAATAAATAAATAAAATGAAATTTTAAAAATAAATTATAAATAAATAAATAAAGTTAAATAAAATATTTCTTTAAAAAAGCAATGTGTTAAATGCTTCATGTACACTATATTTTTCAATCCTCAACATTGCATAAAATGACACTATCATTACTCCCATTTTTAGCAAACAAGGAAAGATGGCTTAATGTTAATTAGGAAATTAATACTTAATAATAATTAACTTAGCCAGTTAGATCAAGAAAAAATGTAAGTTTTTTTTTTTTAAAGGTTTTTGTTATTGGGCGTGTGCACTCGCCAGACAGACAGAGAGAGACAGAAAGTGAGAAATCACCCTCCAGGGTGCATGGCCACGCTGCAATCCCTTCTCTTCTATTCTCCTCTTGGGATCTTGAGCACACACGCACACGTGCCCAGTGTGTGTTTAAGTCACCAGATCCGGGACTCAAATCGCGGTCGACTACATGGGACTCTGCGACATAGCCATTACGCTAAATGCTGGTCCCAAAATTGTTAAGTTTTTCAGGTATCGACTACAAATCAACACTCTGAAATACTAGCTTATAATACTGAGATGTCATAAAATAATGAAAAGGAGAAATCGAGAGTTATTAAACCAGCATAATATAAATTATTAAAGTTATTGCATGTACTAACCAACTAAATGTATGTGTATGATGGGAGAGGTAAGACTGAAAAAGACTGGTTACTCATTATACATGGAGGTATTTTACTCTATGTAAAAGGTAACATAGCTTTTATACACAGATAAAAGGCAGTGGATATTTTCCACTATCCAGGAAGTTTGGAAAAGTAAGTGAAAAGAAAGAGACTTGTGGAAAGTTTTAGGAATATAGAATAAATAACTCCAGAAGATTCCATATACCAAATGATCTAAGCAGAGAAAACTAGGTTTTAGAGAGTTATTTGCAAACTTTCAAGATGACCAGGAAAAAAGAAAGAAACCAAAAACAAAAGTTAAAATCTCGGCAAATTGAGATTAATCTTTAATTTGTAATTACTATATAAATTTGTAATCTTCATTTTCTTGTTTGTGTTTGACATTTTCTGCCTTCTTGTACTTATGGAGGTTGTAATGAAATGCTCTGCTTGGTGTTAAAATATCTATATTTTGTATATAACTATATATAACTGAAACTATATAATTATCCGAAATAATTCTTTTTTATTTATTTATTTTAATTTGACCAGAGAGTGACAGAGTGAGAGAGAGAGAAAATGAGAAAGCATGCTGCCAGGTCCAGGACTAGAACCAGGTCAGCCATGTGGGAGTTCAGCACCCTTGACCACATGCTACCTGTTGATCCCAATATATGGCAAACATTTCTATGTACAGCTATTTCTACACATGTACAAAAAAGTAGTCTTTTTCTTTTTTTCTTTAAGAGAGATTTTTGCTATAGGGCACACGTACTTGCTGGAGAGACAGAGAGAGAGACAAAGAGACAGAAAATGAGAAATCACTGCCCAGGGGGAATGGTCATGCCACAATCCCTTCTCCTCCACTCTCTCCTCAGGATTCTGGGCATGTGTGTACATGTGCCTGGCATGTTTTAAGCCACTGGGTTCAGGACTCAACTCGCATTAGACTATGTGGGAGTACAGCGACACAACCATTACACCATCTGCTGGTCCCAAGAAACAGTCTTTCTAATTACAGAAAGATTTATGATAAATCTCTGGATGTATGTCTTATATACAGACAAAGCTATATAACTTTAACGATATAGATATATGTATTTGACTGTAAAGGTAAAATAATAAGGTATTTGGAAATATTTTCCAAGATATAAATGAAAATTAGTGTTTGAGAAAAGCCATTTAGAACTCGATTCCTTTCACATGTCACCTAGCAGCTCTAATCTTACTGCTAGACCGTGTTAAAATACAGTGCTCTGATATGCCCAGGGAAAATGTATTAGAAACAAAAAATTCATTGCTGTAACCACTGATACTTTAGTACCTGGTGATAAAGTCGCCAGAGATAGGAAGAACAGAATTAATTCATAAGCAGTAGGCTTTTCTTGACTATCGGTGCAGTTCACTGGGTAGGTACTGTCCAATTGTTCCAGACCAATTCTTTTAAGCCAGCAAACTTGTAGTCACACTTGAACTAGGCACCTGTAAACTCAAGTGATCCAGACCCTCTTCCAAATGAGTGTCATTCACACTGCTGACCACCATGGAAAGGAATGTTATGCAATCAGTTTAGGGGGTCTTGTGTATATCTTTTGAATGAACATATGTGAAAAGAACAGGCAATATCCAAGGGTATACCATAGACTAATGATGAATATAGTTTAAAGAAAGAATGTGTGGAAACCATAGGTGTGTGTGTGGATGAGGTGAGGTAGAACAATGGGGAATTATAGACTTGTGCACAGTTTCAGAGATAAAAATGTATTTATAGCTATGAATAGAGATCAAAACATTTCATAACAGTGCTTTGGGTCAGTTAGCCTCATGGAAGAGCTAATTGAAATAGCTTCCCAGTGAGACTACTATAACTTTGAGATTTCCCAAGTGTACTTTGGGGACTCTTAATTAGGAGCATGGTTTATTCTACCTTTTGAGTCTGTAATTTCCAGTCTTAAATCCTGTCTTCCTGTGATGTGGATATCATTCATGCTTTCAGGCAGGAAAGCCTTCTAAATTTTCTCTTTGTTGGTCAGTTCATTGCCTACACTGTCCCTAAACCACTTCTCTGCTCAGATTATTTTTTAATAGTTTTTCATATGGTAAAGATGAATTGATTAATTTTAACCTCTTTAATCTGGGATTATAAAACCTTCTTTAGCAACTGACCCTTGCCAATGTTTTTGAACTTAATTCCCTGACATGGCTATCAGAAGACCTACAATCCAACAGAATGAAAACTCTCACAGGGTTCAGGATACACAGGGACATTTCACACCTGTATTCTTATATTCTTAGGTCCAGCTGCTTCCCTTGTCCACTATTGATAGTTCTATCTTTTGTAAACTAACCAGCCAGCCTTCAATCTGTTTTTTGCTTGTTTGTTTGTTTGTTTGTTTGTTTTTGGCATGAACAGTCTTCATTGGGCTCAGACCAGGAGTCCTTCGGTCTTGAAGACCTCTGTGTATTTACCAGTTTTCTTCTCCACGTTCTGTAGCCTGTTTCTGTAGCCTCGTGAGCTGTTTCTTCCTCCAGTAGTGCCTCTTGGCCTCCTTCCTCTTCTCCCACAGAGTGGTCAACATGCCCTGGTACTTCTAGCTGACCTCGTGAGCCAGGCACCCCAAGGAGGCTTCAGTCATACAACTTTGAGGGCAGTAGGAACCACCATCCCTTTTTCTTTCTTTTTTATTTTTTAGAGGTTTTTGCCTTAGGGAGCATGTGCTTGAGAGAGAGAGACAGAGACAGAGACAGAGGGAAAGTGAGAAATCACCCCTATGGGGGAGAGCCATGCCACAGTCCCTACTCCTCTATTCTCTTCTTGGGATCTTGGGCATGCATGCACATGTGCCCAGTGTAGTTTCAAGCCACTGGGTCTGGGACTTGAACCATAGTGGGCAATGTGGGAGTCCAGCGAGGTCACCACTATGATACTTTCTGGCCCAGCCTTTTTCTTTTCTTTTCTTTTTTTTTTTTTGAGAGATTATTACTATAAGGTGCATAGACTCACCAGAGAAACAGAGAGTCAAAAAGCAATAAATCACCCCCCAGGGAGGATGGTCACACAACATTCCCATCTGCTTCATTCTCTTGTTAGGATTTTGGGCACACAGACACACGCACCCAGCATAAGTTTCAAGTTGTTGCATACAGAACTGAAATCAAGGTCAACTACATGAGAGTCCAGCAACATAACCACCACGCCATCTGCTCCCTTTCCCCCTAGCCTTTTCTTATCATGGAGCAGCAGGATCCCATCCTATACCTGAGTCCAGAGCAGTCACCTGGGTTTGGCATTGCAGGGCAATATGCCCTGGAGAGGATGTGGCTGGGGGCTCACGAGTGGTAGGGCAGTTTGGATGTGGTATAGAGTTCATGGAATGGATTGGTGTTCATCTGCTTATGGAGGAAGACCAGGTACTTTAACTTGTTCCTGTAGAAGTTGCCCATCCGTTGATCCTCTCATGGTGTGTGTCCACCACCCTGCCGTCCAGCAGCTCCTGCTTGGCCATGATGGCTTCCAGGTAGCCTAGGAGACGGCCTTGGCGATCATGCATCAGGACCTGGCCCCCACCATCTTCAGCAGCCTTCTGGAAAAGAAGTTGAACTTGTTTTTAAGTCTCTGTTCACACCTCACCATCATATTGAGGCCTGGGTTAGCATTTCCCACCTCCAGCAATGAGAAGAGGGTTTGATTGGCCTGCCTACGTGGTCATTTACAAAACTGCCTCTCCCATTATATAACTTTATTCCAAGTGTCCAGATTATGTGGAACATGATAAAAGAGTAATACTTTTTATTTAATACATAAATAGCAGCAATCATGGATATGTCTAGATAGAGGAAGGTATGAATATTTGTTGGACACATGTAATGTGTTTGGTTGTTGCTCCCATTTTCCCCAAACTGAATAAATACTAATTAATGTACCAATACTGGAAAATTGAACATGGATTCCTACATGATAGAAAGAAATCATTATCTTTAAGTACACATGATATTTTGAGCCCTGTGAATAACTGCTTGCTAAGCTGTCCTTGATGAGATATTATTTCAGTCTAGACCACAATAAAAAGAAGAGACTGTTTGTGCATTTGTGTCTATGTCAAGTATTTGTGGGGTTTGTATTTTATTTTATATTTTTTTTTATTATTTTATTTTGGTGGAGAGAGAAAGAGACAATGTTATGATAAATACTATAAGAAAAGAAAGAAGATTGTTAAAAAGATTGCATAACTCTCTGTTTTTTTTTTAATTATTGGTGGGTACATGCACTTACCATAGAGAGAGTGAGAACCCCCCCCCCCCAAATAAAATGATGTCACAATGCAGTCTCTTTCTCATTTCTCCATTCTGTCGATGATTTTGGCATGCACACTCATAGTTGTGTGTTTTTCAAGCCTGTGAAAGTAGACTTCAATCCATCGTTGGCCATATGGAATTCGATTCTTTTAACCACTAGGTTATGGGGCTGACCCTAAAATCACGTTCTTGTTAATTTTACACCAATAATTCTAGTTCAAAGAGCATTTTATGTCTATTAAGCAGCAGAGAAAGATTCAAGATTCACAGAATCAGTCATTCATCTTAAAGGAAAAGAGATAGACATACAAACTTAAATGGTTAGTTTTGATTTTTTCAATAATTATTTTATTTATCTTTTTTATTATTATCATTTGAGCAGGGAGAGAGAGAGAGAAAGTGAGAAAGCAAGCCACTAGGTCCAGGACTTGAACCACAGTCAGCCATGTGGGAGTCCAGTGCCTTGTAAGCACCATGCCACCTGCTGGCCCTGGTTTTGATTTTTTAAAACAAACAAAACTAAAATGAAATGAGATGTTAACTTGATATTTCTAAACTATAAGTATTTTAAGATTTTGACCTCTGTTATTTCATAAAATTCTGTTCCATTTTGTGGAATATAAAGAATTTGCCTGTACCGTTGGACTTGCAGCATATCTTAAATAATTTTTCTTGGCATGTAGTTTTTCAATCACACTACTGCTGTAATAGATAATCAAAGGGGGGTTGAATTTATATCTTACAAATATAATCATACATAGATATTTCTCACTAACGTTGGCAAGTGTGATCTGAAATATTAGACATATGTGTAACATAAAGAGATTAAACTGACATCTGTGTTTCCAGTAGTGAGGTACAGATTCCAGAGACACGAAGAATTATGAAATGATGATACTGGAAAGCTGGTTGGGGAAATAAGGCAATGACTTGATTTTATAAAATCTTCTTTTAGAGGTCTCATAGTGCTTGATAGTATAATATCTACACATTTTTACTTATTATTTTGAAGGAATAAATGTAACATACATTAGCTCTTGATATGGATTGTGATTCCTTAAAGTAAACTTGTAAAGTATATGCTTATAATCTTTTTATAGCTTATGTAATATCTAGTGTTTTTATAATGAATTGAGCAATACTATTCAACAAGCACTTTGTGCCCATGTTTAAAATACTGTTCCCTCAACCAGAATAGGAAATCCTTGCAGACATAGAATGTACCCTTAGACTAGAGGATAGAGCTTACTGTCTTAGATTCTGTGATAACATTTCCATGGACAGGGGGGTAAGAGAGGAAGGTTTTGGGAAGATTCGAGCACATTTCATTTATCGTTTCATTACTTATTATAATATGTAATGAAATAATTATGGAACTCACCATAATACAGAATCAGTGAGAACTCTGAGCTTGCTCTCCAGCAACTAGATGGTCCCATCTGGGGGAGGGGTATCCTCTGAGCCTTTAATGCCACATTGACAAGAGGCAGAGCTCAGGTGATAATGCAAATGATGGAGACTTTTGGTAAATACAGATGAAAATTCACTCACTCACTCAATGTTGTGCAGTCTGGTTGCTAACAAGCCATAGATCAGTAGCTGCCTTTGCTCTGGGGGTTGGGAACTCCTGTTTTAGAAGATCCCAATCTTGTCCTGCTCTAACTCTGCTTTACTTTTATTTTTAATTTATTTATTTATGTTATGATAGAGAGGAGAGAGATACAAGCACCCTCAACAGGATCTCACACTATGATTCACCCTAGCCAGGATCACGGACACACATATGTATGTGTGTACAGGTTGATTTGGGAAACTGAATACTGGTTTTCTACATGGCTCCCAAAATCACAGAGCATTATATTACTCTTGCACCATATTAACTGGACCTAGCTGTGCCCTTAAGGAACCATACCAACCTGAAATCCATGTCCCAGTCTTTCCTTTCTATGGCACTGGTGACCAAAATGAGCATAAACTTCTGAATCCAGTATTCAAGG
Source organism: Tupaia tana (assembly GCA_026018925.1). Lineage (NCBI taxonomy): Eukaryota > Metazoa > Chordata > Mammalia > Scandentia > Tupaiidae > Tupaia > Tupaia tana. Next base: position 249,866,270 of record JAKSZU010000001.1, on the reverse strand, counting down.
TCTGAGCACAACCTAGTCTCTGCCTCCATTCATGGTTCCCTCTATCATGCTCATCAAGACAAATCGCCATACACTTTTAAATTTTATTATTTGAACATGTCAAGCTTATCTTCGTCTAGGGATTTGTCACAAATGATTTCCTCTTCTTCCTATGCCAGGATCTCCATTTGGAAGGACGGATTCCTTCCTATGAACAAATTTCTACTGAAATATCATCTCCTTCAGAAAAATTTCTCTGACCACTATAAAGTAATACTTGTGTTTATTTTTGAATGTGAATATTTATGTGGTTTTGTGTGTTTATGTGTCTTTATGTCATACAGCCTCCGTGAGAGCAAAATTTATCCTCTTGATGGTCTCTTTTCCTCTTTAAATTTCTAGTGCCAAGAATGTCACCTAGAACATGGCACATAATCATTAAATATTTCATGAATCAATGATTATTGAATGAACTATCTGTGATAATCTTTATTTTCAACAAATGTATAGTGTTTGATGTAATTAACAAATGCATTTACAATAAATAAAGGTCATATCGTTCTTTTGACTCCAAAGCCTAGGGTCATTTCACTATCACACACTCTTTGTGCCTGTACTGTAAACCCTACTGGACTCTTACACTCTTAACAAAGTTTGAGGCAAGAGTTTGGGGCTGAATACTATAAAAATTGTGTTAAATTATTTTCTTTCCTGCCCTTGCATTGTAATGTTTCTGATCCTTAATCAGTAAGTACAACCTATATCTCATCTGTTTATACCAGGGTCAGCCATATCACATGCTTCAACCAATGAGTCATTGGTAAACATACCAACTGAGAACTTTTCCTTTTCTCACCACATTATAAAACTCTGAGGCATCATTTTAAAAAGTTTGGACTTTTCCAGTAGATCCTGAGAAACATGTGGCCCAGTCCTCACATTGACCCAGATAACAAGCCATCAACTTCTATCAGTATAGGTGTGACACAATTCCAGTCTATCAAACCTTTAGATGACCTGTCAAATAGCCACAGACAAATGATTAAGGTTACCAGCTAGTTGCTGATTGACTTAGTCCAGAAGAGTCATCCAACCAACCAAAAGAATTATGAGTCAAATGCATGGTGGTGGTGGTTTTAAGTCACAAAAGTTTTGGTGCAATTTGTTACTCAGCAAGAGCTATCTGATACTGACACTCTATGGAAAAAATATAACAAGTCTTGCTATAATAGTATGTCCTCATAATTTCAGGTAACCTTTTATTTTAAATTGTCAATATTCCATTCAAAACAAGTCATTTAGCAATGGCTACTTCTAAAGACCTGATTAATGGAATGTGTTATTGGTTTGGCAGAAGAAGAAAGAGTAGGATTTGCCTTGATATATTTGAATTTGATATTGAATCATTTTTATTTATCTTATATAGGTGATATCAGAGTGACAAGCTGAAAACAAGTCTCAAGTTCAATACTTGAATTAGGAAAAAGAAACTAAAATTTCTTCCAAATGCTGACATTGCAGAATGTGGCATGAGAATATTTAGATTAGAATATAACAGTAGGACTGCAATTTAAGAATGTTATTTGATCCATGGTTCAAATAATTTTGACATAGTAAAGGATACAAAAGGTACAGTTGAACATTAAGTCATTTTAATATCATTGTCCAGCACATTTTCATACACACATCAACAAATTTTGTATTATTTCGCCTAAAAATCTTGAAAGTTGGACTGTAAAAGCTTTGGCCCCCAAGCATTTTCCAGTGAATGATTCCAATACTACACTAAATCTGATGCTTGAATTTGAATTGCTAATATGATAAAAATTTGCCATCCATGCTGCTGCTGTTGATGTTCACTTCTGCTAAACCAGCTGTCTATTATCTATCTTGCCACATACACAGTAAACTGCTAATCTCAGAGAAGGATAAATGAAATAGCCTATTTGTGTTGTTGCTTCATTAAAGGATCCCTAAGATGTAATTCTAAGACATATTTTTTTCATAATATAATTTATTATCTTGGTTTATATTCATTTATCTTCTCACATCTCTCTAGCTCATATGGGTACTTTGAACTGTCTTGCCAATAGCAATATGGTTCATTCTGTAGCATTATGTCTTCCCAATCAGAAAATCATGTATGCTATTCCCATGTCTCATGTAAGTGGTCTGTCCAGGCCCCTCCAAAGTTCCATCTGTCAATATAGGCACTATCATTGAATGGAGTTTCTCTTCATTTAGAAGGGGAGAAAAAACTGCCATTAGACTAAAAACAATAATTATATAAAAAATAAAAGCAAGATGTTAGGAATAGTCTGGTATGAGACCAACAGATAGTATAATGGTTATATCATTGGACTCCCACATAGTTGACCATAGTTCAAGTCCCAGACCTGGTAGCTTCGAACTCATGCTCTGTGTGAGTGTGTGTGTGTGTGTGTGCCCAAAACCCCAAGAGGAGAATGAAGAAGAAGGGATTGTGGCATAGCCATCACCTCTGGAGGCTGATTTCTTGCTTTTGTCTCTCTGTCTCTCTGGTGAGCACATATGCCCAATAGCACAAATCTCTCTAGAAAAAAATAGTCTGTTAGTTTTTCCCTAGATCAAGTGAAAACCTTGAAATATGCTAAAACCTCTTACACATATCCAAATGCAGAAAGTAGACAAATTATATTTCTACTATGATATTTACTTCTTTTTTGAAAGACTATTATTTTAGACTAGATATTTAATGTTGAAGACCTGAACTCATTCAATTTTGTCCATATCTTCTCTTGACCTTTGGTCAAATACTTTACATATTTCTACTACGGTGGTTTTTAAATATAGTATATACAAAGTCTTGTTACTTCTCTTTTTAAGAGATATTATTTTATTCTCCTTTTCTTAAGTATGAGTTGGAATTAGGAACTACCTTCTTATTTCTTTTTTTTTCTCTAATTTTGCTATAGGTTGCATGCATTCACCAGAGAGAGACCGAAAGGGAGAGAGAAAGTGAGAAAGCAGCCCTCAGGGAGGATGACCACACTGCAATCCCTTTTTCTCTCCTATTCTCTCAGGATTTTGGGCACACATGCACTTTGTCAAGGACATTTTTCAAGCTGCTGCTAGTTCTGGGACTCATACACACTGTTGGCCATATGGGATCCAGTCGCCTTAACCACCACGTCACATGGCTGGTCCAGTAACTAACCTCTAATAAAGAGAATGTGACAAAGGTGATAGGGCAAGACTTCTGAGACAAGGACATAAAAGAAATTATGCCTTCATGCTTGCTTTCTGTTGACCGAAGCACTTTTGGAGAAGCCAGCTACGATATTGTGCCGATCCTGGAGTTCTATGGAGAGGTCCATGCAGCAAGAAAAGAAACCTGCCTGCCTACAGCCCTGTGAATTAATCATCTTGAAAACACTATTTCCAGCCCAAGGGCATGGTGTCAGATGCTTGACTGGAATTTCATAAAAGAACCTGAGCCACAATCACTCAGCTAAGCAGTTCTGAAAGTCTTGACCCACAGAATTAGTACAACAGTAAACACTGGCTAATTTATTTACTCAAAACAAAAACAGAAACAAAAATGGAAAAAAAACTTTAAACACTCATCAAAAATAAACAATTAGTTCAATAAAACTATTAAAATTATTTCAAGTATTTCTTAAGCATCGACTATCAATTTCATTGTTTTCTTAAAAATGGGTGGTTTGTCCAAAAAGTCATCTTTCTTCCATAAACTTTCATGAAATTATTTTAGGGAAATTATAAAGATATGACATGGATATTTAGAAAAAGGGATTCATATACAACTAAAATTATAATTATGAAGTTGAGAAATTAGAAATAAATGTATAATTAGATATAAATACATTCGTATAGTGCTACCTGATCTGGGATGCTATTAGTACAAAATAACTGGCACACGAGCATCCTTTTTCCTGTATATGTATACATCCATTGGAATATGGAAGTATCTTCTTTTTGAATATTGAGAAGAACAGTTTGGAATTGGGAAGTGTATTAGTCAGCAACTGAAAGAGAAGGATTTCCTATAAGAAATTGGTAAGTCCCACAAGTTGCCATCTGCAAGCTGCAGCCCTTTAGAAAACCAGTTAGGTAAAATTTATCCCAGGACCAAAGGCCTGAGAACCAAGGAAGGTGATGGTCCAAATCCTATCCCAACTATAGGAGTCGGTGCTATGAGATGTCCAGTTCAAATAGTGATGTAGGAAAAAGGGGCAACTTCTGCTTCCCTACATTTTTTTTTTTTTTTCATTCAGGCCTTAAATGGATTGAGTATATCAAATGCCATATAATGGAGTGTGGTAGGAAGGCTCCATCATTTGACTTTACAATATAGCAGAGAACAAGTAGGTATAAGAGCAAGATGGAAGAAAAGGGCAGATCCTATGGGGGGTGACTGCAGTGGAAAAGCTATTCATTCACCAAAGGCTTTTCTTTGCGTATGCCCAGAAAAATTGCTATATTCTTAAGTTGACCAATCTCTCAGTACGTAGGAATTCTAGGGTTGAATAAAGTGTCACTGATTGGGATATCTTGGATATAAATTACAGTTAATACATTTGCTTTCAACTTCTGTTCCTTTCTTCTTCCTCTGTCCCTTTTTTCCTTCCTTTCTCCCTCCCTCCTTCCGTCCATCCCTTCTTTCCTTCCTTCCTCTTTGTTTTTCTTTATTCTGCCTTATAGTCAGCCTCTCTTCTTTCTCCCTCTTTCTCTTTCTTTTATATTTTACATTGTATGATCATGGTTTCTTGAGAATCTGGATGCACTAATGATGAGAACTCTCATTTCAACAGAATTTATTGATGTGGGCTTCTTGCCACACACACATCCTGTTGTATGTTAGACTCCTTGATCTATTTTCTAACCCTACTAGGGGTGCTATTGCCCATATTTTATGATCTATCACATCTAACTGGAATCTAGAAAATGTAGCAATCATCCTATGTCATTTAGACATCAGTTAGTGGGGGGTAGAGTATTACCCTGACAACTTTCTATTGCAGCAGATTAGAACTTGGCCTACATTTGACAGCCAGATGTGATATTTCTTCTTGATTGCATGGCTCATAGTCCCTTTAATAATGCATTGTTTTCCCAAGTAAAACTCAGTAGAGGTGCAACATCTGGTTTCTAGTGAAAAGCCAACTTAATTTAGTCAAATCCCTGGTGTGATTTACAAAACACCAAAGAAGGTGGAACACTTTGACACTTTGTGGAATACCCACTATGTCTACATTGGCAAGGTTTTTCTAAATGGCTCATTTAAAGCAATCAGGGATTCTTTTATTTGGTACCACCCTAACAGCCAAAATGTTTACATTTCTAAATGAAAACCTTTTTCTTCAGCTGAAAACATTTCCAAGAAAAAGCAAATGCTTTGGTCATTAAAGACAAAGACAATATTTTCCTTTGAATGGTGGAGATTACAAAATATTTTCCAAATATTACCAAATACTGATGAAAACGTAAACATTTGATAAATTCCTGGCTTCAAATACTATTATCAGTAAAATTTTAAGCAAGTTCAGATTTTTAGACAGGCTACCTATTCTTATAGAGAAATAGCTGGATATTTGAAAATACACCCAAACTATAATGGTAGACTGAATGCTAATGTGAAGAAAATTATCATAATTGAGAACAGCCCTCAACTGTACGCATACTTTTATAAATTTTCAACAAAACAAAATTTAAATACCTTGCTTTTGTGTTATATTTATTTTATTTAAGTTTCTTTGCAACAGGAAACTCGGATCCTAAGGTAATTAAATGAATTTAAATGTTGGAATTAATTAATTTAATTCACATTTACTGATTACCTACTGTATAATGTGGTGTGCACTATAAAGGAAAAAATTTAGATTTGGCATTGGGTTATGAAAATGCTCCTGATATAATCAGCATTTCTTTTTTCTTTTTCCTTCTTCCTTTTTCTTTTTTAACTTTTACTGTAATTGATGCATGGAAGGAAACAGGTGTTTTCCAGGTCTTATGCTGGAGCTCATCATAACAAAATCAGTGAAGTCATAATGAACTAAATATAATAAGACTAAATTTTGTCCTACAAACAAAAATAAGTAAACATAATTTTCTAAAAAAGTAAATAGAAACTATTGTATTAGGTTTAATGATACATAACAATAAATCATTGGAGAAAGTCACATAATAGCTTCTTATAAACATAATTTTAGGACTTAACAGGAAAGAATAAAGTTGACATGGAGCAATTAATTATATTCTGTTTTTCAGGTTGTGTTATCTCCTCATGTACTCATATATTAAATCATATGGGTCAATTCGTGTATTCTACTTTCTTAGCCTTGTGTCAATGCCTCAGTTGAAAACTTGTATCTTTAGATCTGGCTTTTAAAATCAAGAATTAATTGAAAACTCAAAAACTTGTAAGTTTCAAATTCTGTGTCTGTTATAAATTATAATGGGGTGGTCATATAAAGGACCTCACAAATCTCTTTATAACCTCTGTAATCCATAATATTTTTCATTTGTAACAGATGAAGCAAGGCAGAATCTAATCAGTTGCATTGAAAATAAAAGAAAAGTGAGAATATTTGCTCCTTTTGATTTTCTACATTCACTCTAATACCTGAGTATTAATACATGTTTTAATCTGAGTCTCTACAATATTCCACTGAGGACTGAGGACTACAACAGAATTATGTTTTATGTTTTTTTGTTTGTTTGTTTGTTTTTTAGTGGTTTTTGCTATAGGGCGCCTGAGCTCGCCAGACAGACAAAGACAGAGAGACAGAAAGCGAGAAATCACCCCCCAGGGGGGATGGCCACACCGCAATCCTTTCTCCTCCGTTCTCCTCTCGGGATCTTGGGCACACACGCACACACGCCCAGCATGAGTTTAAGCCACTGGGTCCAGGACTCGAACCGCAGTCGACTACGTGGGAGTCCGAAACATAGCCATTACGCTAACTGCTGGTCCCATGTTTTATGTTTATTACCACCTTGGGCTTTAGTTTCTTATAGTTTAAGTAGTGTATAATTGTTTACATGGTAAGATACTTATTGCTCTTAAAAGTCACAAATATAGTAATTCCTGGCACTTATTAAGTTAGATTGTGTGATCAAATGAGAAGATATACCAGGTGATGTTGCTAATTAATTTTATGCTTTGCACATGGATACATACAGTTCATTTCCTAGAAATATTAGCAAAAATTACTTAACAGGTACCTAGAACCCATTATTTATTGGGGATTATTCTATTTCTGGCATATTTCTAAGAGAAGACATATAATACTGAACCAAAGGAATGCATATTCTGTCAAAGTTATATTCTAGTGAGGGGGTGAGAAAATACGCATATAACTAAATACATAATATATCTGGTATTAATAAGTAGGTATATCTGTTAAGGTTCTCTAGAAAAGCAGAACCAACAGGATGTATGTTCATGTGTGTGTGTGTGACTGAAGAGATTTGTAAGTAATTGGCTTACATGATTATGAGGACCGGTAAAACAACAATTTAGAAAGCAAATCAGCAGGCAAGAATTTGGGCTAGCATTGATACTGCAGACTGAGTCTAACATTTATTGGGCAAGTAAGCAGAGTGAAAATTCAAGTAGGAATTCTAATTTGCAATCTTGAGATAGATTCTGTCTTCAAAATCTCAGTATTCTTCTTTTCTGAAAAATCTTGGGCAAGTAAGCAGAGTGAAAATTCAAGTACGAATTCTAATTTGCAATCTTGAGATAGATTCTGTCTTCAAAATCTCAGTATTCTTCTTTTCTGAAAAATCTTGGTTTCTGGACTCAAGGCCTTCAACTAATTTTGTGAGGTTCAAAAAAAAAAAAAGTCTGTGGTAAATTATGTAAGAAATGTTAGGTCATAATGAAGACTTCAGATGTTATTATGAGACTGAGAGCCCTAGCAGTGTTGAGCAGAGGAGGGTATGTCTTGCAGTGCTTAACACATGAGTTGGTCAATAGAGATGAATGTGTCTTCTATTACCACAGCAATTCTTGAAGAAGATACAAGTACAAAATGTCTCATTATAGGAGAAAGGAAAAACAAAGTCAAGAATGACCCCAAGTGGTTTTTCTGTTGTTGTTGTTGTTGTTTATTTTTGTCTTAAATTATTAGAAAAAGGAGTTGCCCTTTACTAACATGGAAAGCCAAGGTAATTAGCTGGTTGGGATAGGGTAAAGAGTTAATTTGGAGATGTTTCTTCCATTTTCAAGTGGAAAAGTTCAGTAGGAAATGAGAAGCAGTTAGTACTGATAAACATATATGAGACTTCTTAGTTTGTTAATAGTGTTTTTATTCGTGGACATGAAATTATCACATGGGGAGAATTTTAAAAATGGAATTTGAAGAAATGAATTCTAGGATACATCAATAGTTAGAGTTTGGAAAGATGAAAAGATCCAACAACAAAACATTATCAACTACAAAGCTAAACTGAATAAACATCCTGAAATTAGAAGTATAAAGCATAAACCTGAAATTTTGTTCAAGGTGCTTTTTCCCAATCAGGTGAGAGAGATTCCTCAAATAAAAAGATTTAATGTCCAAATATGTTTGGAATACCCTAATATTATATCACTCTCTGTGAAATTCTTGAAAGATATCTCCAGAATAAAAACTGAGAAACTGAACAGCAAATAAATTTTTAAATTGTCAAACTTAGTGAAAAAATTCCATGACATTGGTCTGGCTGATTATTTATTTTTTTAACACAAAAGCAAAGGAAAAAAAGAGATAGACAAATGAGATTGTATCAAACTCACTAGCTTCTGTACAACAAAAGAAACAAAAGAAAAAACAGTAAATAGACCACCTTCAGAATGGTTGCAGTTCAAGCCATACATCTGATTAGAGGTAAATATAAAAAATATGTAAGAAACTCAAACAATTCAATAGCAAGAAAACAAATAATCTGATCTAAAAAATGAAAGGACCTGAGTAGATATTTCTCTAAAAAAGGCATAAAAATAGCCAACAAGCATATGATAAAATGTTTAACATGCTTAATCATTGAGGAAATGCAAACTAAAACCACTATAAGTTGTCACTTCACCTCTGTTAAAATTGACTTTATAAAAATACAGTGGTAAGTGTTGAGAATATTAAGAAAACCCTTGTACACCATTGGTGGGCATTATATCAGTATAGCTATTATAGAAAATATTAAGTTTCTCAAAAACTTAAAAATAGAACTGCCATGTTATCCACTAATTCCATTCCTGGGTACATATATGAAACAAATGAAATTGGTAAGACAAAGAAAGATATGCATTTTTATGTTCTTTAAAGCATTGTTCACAGCAGGCAAAACATAGAAAACGTTAAGTGTCCAAGGAAGAGTGAATGAATAAAGAAAGTATGGTATATATATATCGTGAGAGAGACACACAATGAAATATTATTCTGCCTAGAGAAAGTAGGAAATTTGGGGCAGGTGACATAGTGGTTAAAGTGCTGGACTCCTACATGACTGACTGCAGTTCAAGTCCCTTACCAAGCAGCTTGAAACTCACACCGGGCATGGGTGCATGTGCCCAATATCATGAGAGAAGAATGGAAGAGAAGGAATTGTAGCATGGCCATCCTCCTGGGGGGGGGGTGATTTCTTGCTCTCTCTCTCTCTCTCTCTGATGAGTGGACACACTCTATAGCAAAAAATCTCTACAAAAATATAGAAAGTAGTGAATTCTGTAATTTGTGACAACATGAATAAACCTGGAGGACATTATGCAAAGTGGAATAAACCAGGTACAGAAACATAGATAACGTACAACTTCATTACATGGGGAATCTAAAAAAGTTGAACTCATAGAAACAGAATGTAGAATAATGATTATTAAGGGCTGGATGATATGAAAAATAAGATGTGAGTCAAAGTGTATAAAATTTTAATTATGGAGGATGAGCAAGTTCGGGAGATTTCTTTCATAGCATGGTGTTCAGAGTTAATAATGTATTGTACACTTGAAAATCATTAAGAGGGTAGACCTTAACTTTTAGAAACACAGTATATAGATGTAAATACCAATGTGTGAAAGAGGAAGGTCTGAGGAAGAACATTTAGAAGAAAAATAGGGAGGCAAAGCATTAATGGGACAAAGAAATGTGGCATTATCTATTGAAGATATTTTATAGTTTTATCAACTGTATAGGAAAAAATGTTCACCTGTTGAAATATCCATTTTGTAAGCCAGATAATAATGTGATTGAATGTATATAAGAAAATGAAATTTAAAATAATTAATTAATTAAAATTTTTTTTTTACCACTAAGGAAAAATACTGTGATGTGATATGTCAATTATCTTGATTGCAGCAATTATTTCAGAGTGTATACAAATATAAAAAACTCATGTACCATGCTGTGTTACAATGTTAGGACCACTATATTACTAGAATTTTCAACTCCATTATAATGTTACTGGGCCATAATTTACATGTGTTCTGTCACTGACCACAACAACATGCAGTACATAACTGTATTATATTCAGTAGATCACTTTTTCCCAGTGAATGTCTTTGATAATCAATTAAGAGTAGTAGGATTTCTTTTCACATATAGTCACTTTTTCTAATCTCAGTTAGAATGCTTTTACATTTTTGTCTTTGTTTCTTTTACTGTCAGTTGCTATTTGGCTTCATTAAATTAATGGTTTTGGAATTATTTATATGTGGTCATAAATTTGGTACAGAACTGGTCATCAAACATGAAGGGAAGACACAAGAACTTTTTTAAAAGTTGAAGAATTTTGTTTATCTTTAAGGACAAAACTAAGCAGAGGAAAGTCAGATTTTATTAATATTAAATAACTTCTCATCTTCACGGGTTTTGTAGGAAAAAAGGCAAGAAATCAGCCTTATTGTTCTCCATTGTGAAATAGCAGCATTGCACTTGTGAGTGTTGCTTGCTCGCTCATGGAAGATGAAATTTTCCAGTATCCAGCATGGAGACATAGATTCTAAACAGTGCAGGTTGTATAGACAATGGTTTCCTCTTTTTACACAACATTGGCCGTAGAGAAGTTATGAGGTGCCCTTGATCACATAACTGGAAAGGTACCAGGAAAAGGTTTAAATGCTCACCTCTAAGCTCCATCTTACCGGCTTTTGGCATCACCCTCTGGTATACGGCGCTCTTACTCTGATCAGCTGATTCTCCTGCTTTATACCCGTTAGCTTTCTCATGTTATATGATCATCCACAGAAGTCAGGTAGTTGGTACAAGTCTATAAATAAAGACCATATAGAGAAGAACATAAGCTGCTGATGCTGATCAGGCTCTAATAAAATGTCCTGCTTTCTATTTTTGCCTATTGTACATGAAATAAAAAGAATAAAGGTTCTTAAAGAGGGATGTAGAGACAGATGTTTTGTGAGGAACCGGAATTTTGCCAGGGCATGGAAGAATGCATGGTTACTTGATTTTGATAGTGTTTCAGTGAATTTAAATGGACTGTGCTCTAGAGCACATAGAATTATCAATAAAAAGACACATTTTCAGCCTAAGTATTGCATGATTCTTGTACAAAATTTTAGAAACATAAGACAATTTTGAAAAAAATTTAAATTACTTTTAATGATTATAAAGAGATAGCATTAAAAATATACTATTTTAGTGCTTTTTTATATTATTGAACTCATATTTTATATAGAACTTTCTGTATTTTTCTTGTCAAAGTTCATTGTGAACACATTTCCAGATTATTAAAATTTGTTAGTATCATATTATAATGATGAAATATTGTTGTGTGGTATATAAATATCTTCCATTTATTTATTACCATCCTGTTGAGTTTAGGTTGTTTCACAATTGTTTGAATAAAATTGTGGTAAATATATTGACTTTTAAGCCTTGTAGTTAAAATATTTAATGCTTAACTATGCAAGATATTTTAAAAATTATGCAGCATTTTCTCACATTTGTCATTTAAATTGACACATCAGAAGAAAAGGGAATATAATTTTTATAATTCATTCTTTAGACCAGTTGATGGAAAATTGCCAGTACTATGAAATATTTCACTGACTTAAAATAAAAGCTGCTGAATTCTGTAAAAAAATAAAAATAAAAAAATAAAAAAAAATAACAGGAAGTGTGCATTGAGCCCAACATTTTGCAATATTCAGCCCCAGGCTATAAAAATAGTCAAACTCTTGGGGACCAGCAGTTAGCGTAATGGCTATGTCACTGGACTCCCATGTAGTCGACTGTGGTTCACATTCTGGACACAGTGGCTTAAAACTCATGCTGGGCATGTGTGAGTGCGTGCCCAAGATCCCGAGAGGAGAATGGAGGAGAAGGGATTGCTGCGTGGCCAGACCCCCTGGGGGGTGATTTCTCGCTTTCTATCTTTCTCTCTCTCTCTGTCTGTCCGGCGAGTGCACGCGCCCTATAGTAAAAACCTCTCCCCAGCCCCCAAAAAATAGTCAAACTCTTTAGCATGATTAAAACTGATCTCTTTAGAAAAAAACCTTTGCTTTCAAGGTAAATCATGATTGATCCAGACCCCTCATGGATCTTTCTCTGGAAGACTTGCTTTTGCCTTTAGGTATGATTATTATGTTACAATTTTTATTATGTGTAGAATATTTATATTTATGTAGTTGCTGACACTTTACTGTGTTATGATTTGAATGTACATGAGCAAGTAGATAATGATGGTGATTAATTTTGATAAAAATAAACATATCATTTGAACTCACTTTAAGGAAAATTTTTACCTCAGATAGATATTTTCATTTCTTCTGCATTATTTCCAAACTATAGAAATTTTAATACTTATAAATATGGAAAAACTAAGTGGAGATAACACTATTAACTCATCTTTTAAAAAATGAACAGGAAAGGATGAAGAAGGGGTCATTCAATTTTAAAATGTGCACAAAAAGACATTGATTAGTTGGTATGTGTATGTTATCATAATTCAAAAACTGTATCAATAAATTAAATATTTCAAGACCAAGATATTAGTGCATTAGATAATGTATTCATTGTTATACCAGTGTATATATGGCTTTCTGCATTATCGGTCATCTCTGGAACTGACAGCACAGAACAGATCAGAGTGACCATTTACATGATGATGATGTTTTTATTAGAATTAAACTACTAAATTATACTTTATTTAGCTGAATTATGTCCTTATTTGTTAAATATTTTCAAGCATTATATGATGAATCATAGAAATTTATATTCCCAATATTTAAAGCAAAATTAAAGTATAATTTGTATTTAATATTACAGAACAAAGCATTTTTTCGGACTCCTGCAATCTCTTTCATTTCTTAAGAATTATTTTATTTAACTTTATTCATCTCTTTTTTTTTTTTTTAATTTTGCCAGAGAGAGACAGAAGAGAGAAAGAGGGAAAGTGAGTAAACAAGTCACTGGGTCTGGGAATCAAACTGCTGTCAGCAATGTGAGAGTCCAGCATTTTAACCATGTCACCTGTGACCCATTTCTTTCATTTTTATATAATTAATTGATATCTTCTTCGGTCTTTATTAGGACATCATTTTATGTCCCAGTCTGTCTTGAGTAGATATAACAGAGTATATACACTGGGTAATTTATAATGACCAGAAATTAGTTGCCTCAGGTTCTGGAGTCTGGAAAGGCCAAGATTGAAGGGCTGAATCTGGTGAGGGCCTACACACTGCATTATCCCATGGCAGAGGGCAAAGAGTGAGAGGGAGCTAGAGACCGAACTCACAGCCTCAAGTCCTTTTTTAATTGATACTAATCCAAGCATGAGGGTGGAGCTCTTATAATCCCAGCCATAGGAGGAGAAATACAAAAATACAAAAGTTTTGATTTAATTCCCCAAATAAATGAATAAAAGGAAAGTGATAGATAGGCATTAAGAGCAGCTAATTTCTTTTCCTTGTAAAACTAATACTACAAAAATTAAATCATGCCTCCCCATTTTCTCTTAGTACCATCCCCTGGCAACTACCATTTTATATTCTGTTTCTTTGACTTTAAGTATCCTAAGTGTGAAATCATATAGCACTTGTCTATTTATGACTTTTATCACTTAGCATAATCTACTCAAAATTTATCTATATTATAACATGTCTCAGAAGTCCCTTTATTGTTAAGGCTGAATAAAATTTCACTGCTTTTGGTGTCATATCCAAAAAATCAGTACCAAATCCAATGTCATGAAGATATTTCTTATGTTTTCATTTGTATATGGAAATATAATATACATGTTTAAAGCATATACATAACATATATATAGCATATATATCACATATTGCATACATATATGTGTTACATTTTGTTTATGCACTTATTCATTAATAGATACTTGGGTTGCTTTCACATTTTGGCAATCATGAATAATAATGTTCTGAACACAGGTACACTGATCTGCATTTCAGACCTATTCCAGACACTGCTTTCAATTCTTTTAAGCATATACCTAGTAGTAGAATGGGTGATTATTCAATATATTGTATTTTTAATTGTTGGAGGAAACGTCACACTGTTTTCCATTGTGGCTATACAATTTTCATTCCCACCAATAGTGAACAACATTTCATTTAACATGAACAACATTTAATTTCCCCACTTATTGTAAACATTTATTATTTTATTTATTATTTTGATAGTAGCCATCTGATTGGGTTTATGATGGTATCTCATTGTGAATCTTATTTGCATTTTCCTAATGACTAGAGTTGTTGAACTTCTCTTCATGTCTTTCTTGGTCATTTGCTGTCTTCATTAAATCAATTTCTATTCAAGTATTTTGCCCATTTTTAATCAAACTTTTTGTTGATATTTTGTTTTGTCTTACTTCTGTTATTGAGTTGAAGAAATTCTTTTATGTACATTACCAGTTAACTTCCTACTAATTCTTAATTATTTTTTCTCATTTTATAGGTTTCCATTTCACTCCGTTAATTCTGTCTCTTGATCCAACAGTTTTTAATTTTAATGTAGTCAAATTTATCTATTTTTACTTTTGTTACCTGTGCTTTCGGTGTCATGTCCAAGAAATCAGTACCAAATCCAATGTCATAAAGATTTTCTTATGTTTTCTTATAACAACTTTTGTGTTTAGGTCTTTAACCCATTTTTGACACTCCCTCCCTTTTTAAATCTCAAAAGACATACTTTCTACTTATTTAACTTTTTAATGCAGATATTCATCAGTATTCCCCACCTAATTCTAAGATCCTAGTTACTTCAACCTTGTGTTCTACCATAACCTAGAAATCCAACTCTTCCCTCAAATCTCTTCATCTAAATAGTGAGCATGTGAAGAAACAGCAAGTCAATGATCTCAAGGAAGATTTTGGAGGCCGGTTTTTTATTAGTGCTCTTTATTTCTTCATGTAGGTTTAAATTACATGAAGTGAATAGTCCTTCAGCTTGTAGGATTTGGCTTCCTTTAACACCAGGATAGACTTCTCTTTTCTTTCCTAAAAAAAATAGTTTTGGGGGGATGTAGAATACTTGGATCACAGGTTTTTTGTTTGTTTGTTTTAATTTTAGCTCTTTGAATATATCATCTCAATGTCTCTGACCTTCTTTTTTTTTATATAAAATTAGTTGTTACTCTTACGAAGGATTCCTTGCACACAAAAGTCACTTCTCTTTTATTGCTTTCAAGATTCTCTTTTGGCTTTAAATGGTTTGAATAGTGTGGACTCCCTGGAGAACAATAAATGTATCCTACATGTATCCCTATTTGGGCCACTTGTATGTGTAAATTAATTTTTTTCACCAGCTTTGGGATATTTTTGTTCATTAACTTGAACATAGGTCAGTTGCAATGATTGATTCTAAAAAATATAAAGAAAAAAAGATGACAAAATTGAATAGCATCTAAGAAGACTGTGAGATGCTAATTCCTATGCCAACATATCCTTAATGGTAGCAACAGAAGAAAGGGAGAGAACAAAATAGGTGCAAAAGATATCTGAATATTAATGAAGAAAAATGAAGTAAAAAATCACATGAGTATTATTCAACATAGTTGACCACAAGCTCACTCAAGGAAGAAGAAAAGGTGATCTCTAGAACCCTAGAAAAGAGCACCTTTTGTTTATTTTTTGGGTCCATATATCAAGAATAATAATCTGACTGGGCTTAACAAATGTTGCATGCCGTATGTAGGTAGTGGACAGCTAGGGCTGGCCCAATAGTGTAATAGTTACACACTATGTATAGAAAGTCAGGTCCTACATGGCCAACTGTAGCTTAATTTCTGGTCCAGGTGGCTTGAAAAACACACTGTGTGCATATGTGTATATGCCCCAAATTATGATAAAATGCAGAAATTGTGAACAAATTATTATGGTGCAACCATGCCCCACTAAGTAATGATCGATCTCTCTCTCTCTCTTTTTATCTCTCTCTTTCATGAGTACGCTTCCACTGACAATTAAAAAAATAGATAGTGGACACATATTTGAGGCCACTGGTAATATTAAAATAGTTAATGTTGCATTAGTCAGGATTCTTAGATAAAAATGAAACAAAACAGTGACACAGATAATTTCACAAAATTACTTAGTAGATGTGTACACTTGAGTGAAAATTTCACTTTAATTTTACATAATTTGATTACATTCTTCTGGGATAATGGATCATAATTTTTTTCTACATTGTTTATTGTGATGTCTGTGTCTAGCTCAAAAATCAGAATGAGGCCAGCTGAGTTTTGTATTATTTTTGTAATAAATTATTTTAAATATATTTTACTGATTCTTGCCCTCCAAATGAAAAAAAAAAAAAAGACTGTTTTTGTTTTACATTCCTGTTTAACCAGTTATTTTAGGGAGACTAAAAGAGAAGTAACTAAGACAGAAAGAATGGCATGACATTAATGTTATTGTTATTATTATTATTATTATTTTTAATTTCCAGAGGGCAATATCCAGAGAAAGAGAGGCAGAGAAAGAGGGAATGGGAGAAAGCAACTTCCAATGGAGCATGGTCATGCCATGATCTCTTCTCCTCCATTTCTCCATCTGTTGGAATTTTAGGCATGCATGTACAGGTACGTGGCATGTCTTTCAAGGTGCCAGAGTCAAGATTCGTACCACAGTGGCCCATGTGGGATTCAGTACCCTTAACCACTAGGCTATGCTGCTGGCACAGTAGTTTAAAAAGCACATAGTTTAATAGCTACTTTGGATTGAAATATCTATGGAAAATAATTCTTACTTAAGTAGCTACATTTCATTTCAAAAAATTTTAATGGCCTATTTTTTAAATTTTTTATAATTAATATCTCATTTTGATTCAGTATTGTGTTGTAGTGATTTCTGAGATAAATAAATCTGAAGCTAAGTTATTAATCTAGAAATAAACCAAGCCCAGATCTGGTTAGAAGACCAGATATGGCCAGCCAGTGTCATGGTGGTTAAGACAGTTGGATCCCACACGACTGACAGTGTAATTCAAGTCCTGGACCTGGCAGCTAAGAAAACATGCTGGGAGACCAGCATATGACATAGTGGTTATGATGCTGGACTCCCACATAATTGACTGTTGTTCAAATCCCTGACCTGGAGGCTTAAATCTCAACCTGGTGTGTGCACATCTGTGTCCAAAATCCCACGGGGACAATGGAGGAGAAGGGATTGCAGTGTAGCCTTCCCTCCATGGGGTGATTTCTCATTTTCTCTCTTACAATCTCTCTCTTTCTGGTGAGTGCATATGCCCTATAGCAAAAATATCTCTCTAAAAAGAAAAGCAAAAAATAATAATGAATATGCTGAGTGCATATGTGTGCTTGCCCAATATTGCAGAAAGAGGAATAAACAGAGAACAGATTACTGCATGACCACCCTCCTTGAAGTGCTTTCTCACTTTCCCTCTCCCTTCTCTTTGTATCTCTCTGAAATATAATATATATATATACATATATATATGTATGTATATATATGTGTGTGTGCGTGTGTTTAAATTTTTTATTTTTCTATATTATATTATATAAAACAATATATATATATTTCATATATATTTTTAGTTCATTTCAGAAATTGAACTTTTGTATCATATAAAATGTTTTTCATATATTTACATTAGAACAACTATGTTGCTAAAACAATTATAATCTATGTATTTTTTAAAAAGTTAAAAATCTACAAAACTCATACATATTCATGCACATTATCCAAGAATCTTTTTTTAAGAGAAGGAAAATAGGAGATAACATGAAGATCAACTGAAATTCTACTGTTTCTGTGCCAGATACTGCAATATAAATCATCTAATTTCAGAGTCACAATCCAATATTAAAGTGGAGTATCCCCAATTTAGAGAACAGGAAACTGCAGTGTAGCCAAATCAGTTAGAAAGTATTCATTTTCAAAGCCTGGATTTCAGATAAATTTTTATTTCCAATGGTTGCTTTATCTGTATAATAGACTATGATTAAATTCCCCTGAATTCTCAGTGTTGTGGAAATTACAGCTAAATCTCATTCAAACACTTTTATTATATTTTTACCTTTTACAAAGTCCTAAACCAAGTGTTTCTCAAAAAAAAAGAGAAAAGAAAAAAGAAAAGAGAAAAATGAAAAGAACAAAATGTACTTCGTGTGATTATGAATTATGTTCAGCAAAGCACCGAAGTGTTATTCTCACATTTTTCATTGTATATTGATTTAGAATATTCACTTTTTAAAAGGTTTAATTCATATTTTAAAAGAAGGTCTGCGAGCCTCTTATTTTGGTTTTGTTCCTCAAAAAAGCTTTGTCTTAAATTATTTCAGAAGACTGTAGATTTGTATTTATCTATAATTAAAAATTTTTTACAAAACATATTATACCCTAATCTTTATACTCTTCTCAATTATTGCTTTGAAAAAGATAACTATTCAACATCCATTTGAAAGCAATAGATACAGGGCAGGCTTCCTTCTTTCTCTATACCCTTTACCACTTAGCCTTGACCTTAGCTGACTCCTTCTAGGGCATAGGGCAACGGAGCAGGGATCTCATTTGAAGAAAGACAGAGGACTACAATAAAGTCCACATGAAAAGAGATGGGAGGAGAGTTGACATTTTACAGAGTAATACTGATGAATAAAAACAGACTCTCTACCCCCTTCCCATGTTTTATTCTGTGTACTGATTCAATGCTAGCACCAATGATATTCTGCTTAAATTTATTGTCTAATGGCAGAAATATAGCAGATGCTTTCAACACAAATGTATCTCATTACGGGGAAATTTTTACCCTTATGAAATGTAACATTTTTCAAAGGAAAAAGCTGAAAGAACAGGTAACCTGAGGTTTAATTTTATGGTGCAACCTCAGGCTAAGGTTACAGGGATTAGCCAAATGTTGAAGGTTAAGAATAAACTTTCATAACTAAGGCAAGGACTGTGCGGAAAGACACATACTATGCATTCCTTGTCTTTTAAAACAAGCACAATTAAAACATCTTTTTAACAGGACTGTGTGTGTGGAAGGTGGATATCAAGGTATAGGATATTAGAGAAAATAAGATTCGCGTTTTCCTGCTTCTGCTGTGGAATCTCAGACTTGGTGAAAATTCTCCCTGTGGTTGAACCCATTATTATGCCTTAGGCTGCTGCCATGGCTTCCTTTTCCAGGAGTTCATTGAGAAATCACAAGTTAGCCAAGGAAAGCAGTGGTGACATTTACTCACCGAGTCATTTTGTCCCCTTAGTTTGGTGCCACATCTATAATGGACATTCTCTGGTAGGCATTATGTGTAATACAATTAAACTCATTCTTTGCATCTACTCCCATAGAGTCATCCAAATGCCTGTCTGCCAGGTTCCTTGCCACTATCCCTTTAACATTGCTCTTTGGCCAGGTTATTGATCAACCAGTCAAGCCATTTGAATTATCCCAGTTGTATGTTACATATCAATCACACACATCCTTGCCAGGGAATAGAGTGTCCAGATAACAATCAACTGTCCCTTTTCTTGCTTTATTTCTCACTCTCTGAATCAGCACCCTTAGGATCCATGACTAAGTTTAATACCCTCTGTGTTCCTTTGTGTAAATGCTGGCCACTCTTGCAGCAACTTTGATAAATCATATGTCCCTTTTCATAACTGGCCCAGCAAGTTTATAGTTGAGTTTTCTGAGCTATGACTGATTATGGATGTGTCTCGAGAGGTGAGATGACCACACACACACCTTCAGGAGGATGAGCATGGCTCATAACGTATTTGCCCATGTGAAGCCTTGGTGTAATCATCCAGCAAGGAGAAGGACTATTTCTCCCAATAAGAGTGAGTGGAATGTTTCTGTAGAGCTGGGGAGTTTAGGAGAAGTAGGATATTCAAGGTTCTTAAATATTCAAAATCCCCTTACTGTGTACTCTTACCTCTAGTCCTAGGATCCTCCCTTCCAAAGCAGCATCCTAACTTTGGTGTACAGGACTTGCTTGAACTGAGACTTCAGTATAGAGACCTTTGGATGTGCCTAGTCTTAAGCTGTGTCTCATCTCTATCTGCAAAAGATCATTCTTAAGAACTTGGAATGAGTCTCTCTGACTCTCACACTGTGCTTTACCTTGTTAGTTGATGTATCTGTGCCTGCTCTTGTTGGTCTTTTAGTTTTCGTGGAATCATTGCCACACAGCTTTAGCCACTCACTTCTATAGTCCTATGTTTTTATTTCCATGGCACTTCCCATTATATCCCTAATACTGGACTAAGTAGTGCATCTTCTTCTGCCTGTACCCACCATCGCCTACCACATGTGGAAGTCCTACAATCATACAGCTTCAGCATGTTAAAGGCCACTGACCTATCAAAACTCTACCCACCACCAGTGATGAGGTCATTTCCATCCATTAAACAATAAATCAACTCTACAAGCCCATCCATAATGTCTGCTACCTAGTGCAATCTCGGGTATCATATATCTTAGATTAGATCTCTCAAGAGTAGAATTTGAGTCAGTGAATCTTATTTAAATGATTGATTGGAGGCATGCTCTCAGGAAAAAGGGAATAAGGGAAGCAGAATAGGACAAGGGAAGTGCTAAATAATAGTATGGTCTCAGCTGGAGGTCAACCTCAGTATACTGTCAGAAAATGTTAAACTACAAATTATACCACAAAATTAGTCCTGCGTTTTTTTACCCTCTAGAGATTAGCAATGTTTTTAAATAAAAGTCTAAATGCTAAATGTTTTACATTTTTCAGTCCATTTAGTACTTGTTGCAACAGTAGTACATTGTTGTTGAAAGACAATAACATGTAAACCAATGGACACGGCTATGTTTTAATGAACCTTTATTGGCAAACGTAAGAGGTAGGCTGGGTTTGAGATAGAGGCTAGTATTAGTTTGCTGTATTCTTCTCTAGGGAAAAATGTCTACACTGGCTGAAGCATATCTCCAGAGGTGAGTGTAACCGAGTTGTTATTAAACTAACATTCCTAACAAATGATAGTACAGGGTCAGTGAGGGGTTTCTTCACAAGACAGTATCAGCACCAACTGTGTGAGAATTAGGTAGGCTTCTTAGAATCGGTGACAATTTGGAATTAAATGTGAACAGTGGAAGATGAAGCTGGAGAGGTAGATAAATAGGCTGTAGGGGGTATTGAGTATAACACCGAGGATATTGTACTTTACCTTGTGGGAAAAGCAGAGTCAGTGAGGAATTTAAAGTAGAGCACTGAGTTACAGTGAAGATACAGGGACTATAATCTTTTGTTGCCAAGTTTCCCCGTATAGGGATTTTTAATCATTTACTATTCATAGTACTTAATAAAACGTGCTTGTTTCAATTTCCTTTCAGAGCCAACGTGTGATGATTTAAATCCAACTTTGATGCTGTTGCTGATGGACGGTGGCATACATCCTCAAAGTGGCTTTCCAACAGTGAAGTGGGATTTACATCTTTGATCAATATGCTTTTCTCTCCTCTGGCTTCTTTGGAATCGCAGCAGATGTTTGAAAGGCATTTCTCTAGATGTCAGGGTAAAGTTTATGAGCATGATATGTAGGCATTTGTTTTTGCTAAATGAGTCCAACTGGTCTAGATGTAAGTCACACCTTGGTTTATTTAATTCCATATTTGGCCAATAACCAAATTCATTTTGTACCAAATCTCAGGGAACCATCTGTTCCAGTCAGAGGTTGCTGTAATGTAAACAGCCTCTTGTGATCTTTTGGAAAAACAAAATACCAACTAAGACACCTTCACCCTTTCTTTTTTATAGCTTCTCAGTCTAAACTCTTCATTCTTCACTTTTGGCCAGGGCAAAAAGAAAGAACTATCTACTAACAGTCTTTAAGAAATAATCTTTTGTGAATATGTAACTTGGTTTATAATGGAAAAAAAAAGAAAAAAAAAACAAAAACAGGGAACAGGAGAGCAAATAGAAGCTTTATTGGTATCTCAAGCTTTAGGTGACAGTTATTTAAATCAGGATGGTCTCAGGGGGAGAATTAGTTTAAGAAAGCCAACTCTAGACTAAAAAATAGTTCATGCATATAATAGTGGCAGCCTCTTTGAAACAGGTCATAGCCTGCTGTTGTTTCTTCCTTATTGGTATTTTCCAAAAATCTATGAAAAACTTTTTTATGTATGTCGTTTCTTATTACAAGTATTGATAGAATTGTTGCTTTTCACAATATAAAATAATAAAGTACATTTTAATTACATTTTTTGAGACTGAGTCCATTTGCCAGTTAAGTAAAAGGTATATACACAAGCATGTGGCAGGCATGTGCACTAGAAAGTTATAACATGTTCTAATATTTTTGTAATACCTTTACTCCAAAATGATGACTTCAGGTCTTTATATTACGTACTAGAGTAGGAAAAATTTTATTAGCTGTTCTTTCAGAGCCTGAAGGTCCTATAAAATTTTGACATATAATAACAATGTGCAGTACAGTCATCAACCTCTCAACCACCAGGCTGTTTTTGTTTCTGGAATAAACAATAAAATATTCTCCTTGAAGTAAAGCAGTGGAGTATTTAATAACATGTATATTGAGAAGGACAGGGATTTTTGGTGCCTAGATTCAGGCATTTTCTAGGAGGTATGGATTAATATTATATGTGTACATTTTTAAATATAACCAAAAAGAAAACCAGCAAGATTCCAACTTCAAGAGTGCATCTTATGGAGAAACAGGGCCCTTCACACAGTATTCTCTAGAAGTTATGAATAGATAATACGTTTGTAAATTGTATTGAGTAGCAAGATCTCAAGAGATAGAGTGCAAATTTCTAGACACTACATGGCAGATAAAAAAAATTACAAAATAGCACTAAAATTATGTATTTGCTTTTCCTGATTACCACACCAAATAATGTAACACTACTTAGTAGTCCCCACAGGAAAAATAAATATACTGTCACTGTCATCTCTCAGTTCGTCATTCATAGCTTTATGGAGGTATGGTAACTGGAGTCCCCTTTCAGATTGAAGATCAAGACACTTCATTAACCCATTTTCAAAATAATCAAACCAGCATGCTCACATAGCATTAGTTTCATTTCTTCTCCCAACATCAGATGTGTTCCACTACCACAAACATGGCTATTGGTACTAATTTACAGGGAAGGGTAATAAATTAAGAGCTTAGAGATCACTACACAGTTATTATTCATAAGCAGTCTTTCTTATTACCCTTTCCAGTGTCTAATCCAAGGGTGTGGTCTTGAATTTCTTCCAAGAACATCTCATTCTCCCTCTTACTCTAGTAATTTTAAATAACTTCCAAGCCCAGGGTGTTTGATTTTGATTCCTTTATGACCTCTTGTCAATAAGACAAATTACTGCTTATCATCATCTACTTAAATTTTCTACCTGTATAGGGAGTCCTTTCATCCTTTCCTATGATTTTAAGACATAAATATTTAGAAAACTAAATTAATATTTAGTCTTTGAACTATCTCTCTTTTTCTTTCTTCTTTTTCTGTTTTTTTTTCTTTTTTCTTTCCTTCTTTTTCTTTCTTCTATTTCTTTCTTTCTTTGTCTCTTTTTTCTTTTCTTTCTTTTCTTTTCCTTTTTTCTCTCTTTCTTTCTTTCTTTCTTTCTTTCTTTCTTTCTTTCTTTCTTTCTTTCTTTTTCTTTCTTTATTTCTCTCTCTCTCCGTGTCTCTCTTTCTCTTCCTTCCTTCCTTCCTTCCTTCCTTCCTTCCTTCCTTCCTTCCTTCCTTCCTTTCTTTCTTTCTTTCTTTCTTTCTTTCTTTCTTTCTTTCTTTCTTTCTTTTTCTCTTTTAGTTTGGCTATAGGGTGAATGCACTCTCCAGAGAGAAAAAGCAAGAGGGAAATAAAGTGTGAACTCAACCCTCGGGCTGGGGTGGGGGGGGGGATTGGCAACAACCCAACCCCTTCTCGTCCATTATTTTCTTGCAATTTTGGACACACACACACACACACACACACACATCCATGTTTTTCAAGCCAGCAGGTCTGACGTTCAAACTGCCGTCAGCCATGTGGAATCCAGCCATCTTAACCACCATGACGCTGCTGGCCCACCCATTATTTCTATTAAACCTACTGCATACAGAATGAGCTTAAACATCATGTTTGCTGTCTTCCACAAAGATGTTCAGTAAATACATGTAAACCAGAAATCCCAATCACAAAATAATTATACTAGCGGTATAAGTCCAAATCAGTGAAGCAAGTATAGTTGTAGATCCAGTTCGTCAAAAAATTTTCAAAAGGTTCTCTGTCATGACAGTTAGTGATACCTAGAAAAGAGAGGTGGCTCTGAGCTGTGAATAACCCTGCCAGAAGTTATGTCTAGTGTAAGAGAGAAGATAGCATGAGAGGGAAGTAAAGAAGAGTTAGACCTCGCATTCACAGAATCAACTCTTTGGTTGTAACTAATCCTTTAACTTCTCTGTCATGGTTTCATTTCTCTACTGTGAAAGTAGGTGAAAACTTCATTTCAGTGAATTAATTTTGTCTAACTCTTGCTCTCCTGGGTGGTATTTATCTTCCCAAGTCTTCACCAGAAAAATGTTACTATATATTAAGTGCTAGAAGGTACCAGCTACTTTTACTCTGGACAGATATGGAGCTTCTAACTCCTTAATTACTGGCAAGGAAAATCAGTTTATCATTGACCTCATTATTAGAATAACTCTTGTGTGACTATTTTGAAGCCTAGGCCTTGCCACTTTAGCTGGAAAAGACTTAATATTATCCCTCATGAAATATAACAGAAAAATGGTAAGAGGCTGGTTTTAAGGATATGTCAACATGTGAGAGGCAGATTTCTACTTAGAGTATTCTAGCTCAAGACTGAAAGTGTGTCATTGCCTGCCTCTAATGGGATCACTGTCAATGGCAATGTAGCATGAGATGATTAGGTGGAAAAAGACCAGACTTTAGTGTCTAAATTTTGGATAAGCTGATAAGCTCTTAATCCATTCCCTCACAGGTATCCATTTGGATAATATGATATACATGAGATATTTTTTTATTTATTATCTGGTAGGAAAGGGGATGAATCTTGTGTCCTTGTGTCTTAGGAATGAAAAGGAGCTGATAAAAGCAACATGAGATCCTTTTTTTACGCATCTGAAGGATTGATTTTATGACCTATGGAAAGAGGGATTTTGGGGTTGTATTCCTAAATAAATATATAGCACCCTAGATCTCTAGATGACAGCACATATGAGATAGTTTAGGATAAAATACTTTTTTAAAAAATTTTGCTAGAAGTAAGCACACTGCTCACTCAGAAAAGACTGGGGGATGTATAGTGAAAAATCACCCCCATGGGCATGGTCATGCTGAAATCCATTTTCCTCCATTTCTCCTTTCAGGAATTTGGGTACACACACACATGCACCCACCATGTTTTTCAAGTTGCCAGGTCTAGAACTTGAACTGCATGGTCAGGTATGTGGGGTCCAATCACCTTAACCACCACAGCACTGAATGACCTGACAAAATATATCTTTTTAGACCGCCATCCCTGCTCTCGTTATAGACCAAAAGAGAGTTTGATAACGGCACCCTAAACGTTCTAAATCTTTCACTAGTATTATGTTTATAGCTCACACTACTGGCAAAGGCAATGAATAGTTGCCTCTCTAAGGTCGTCCAAGCATGAGATTAGTATTTTGTGACTTGCAGAAATAACCAAAGTCAATGTGAAAGTTAGAGATGGGCAATGCCAGGGATAATAGCCATCCTAACATAGACCTTAATAGGAATATGGCC